>JAILYB010000171.1:0-1387176 GCA_021437785.1 Rhodomyrtus psidioides | reverse complement strand
GTCACTATGTTCTTTCATGATCATAAACCCGAATCGAGCATAAAAATTTATTTTTTGAGTTCTTTAAATTTCAATTCTTACCTTCAATAATCCATGACATCGATATCTAAAGCCTTGAAGTGCGATTGGGTCAATTTATCGTCTAATTTGATAAATTTTGACTCAATTGGCTTAATTGCATAATTTTCTTTCAGTTTAGTCCCCGGTTTCACGAATCTCAAAATTAAATTCTCTCTAGGGACACCCATGAAAATAAAACACCTATACCCTATATTTTTTGTTGTCTCGAACTCATTGGTGACCTCAATTTGGGCCGATTTGATCGTTTAAGCCTCCAATTTAGCGAAAACCATTTTCGGATCCTAGACACAATTTGGGGTTTTCACTAAATTCCAATTCATTTGTTCGCGAAAAATACCCATTTTAGATGGAAAACATGTTGGGGAGTCTGATTTTGGCATCAATTTCATGAAAATGGATCAATTTGAGGCTCGATTTGGTGAAAATTAAGAACCGGGTTAACCGAGTAGGATCGACCCGACCCGGTCGAACCGGGTCTGCTCCAAAGGAACAGACTGTTCCCTCGCATACAGAACAGAGGAGCAGAACGACAGCAGGTCAGAAATGGCGCTGTACCTCCAGGGATTTCATTACAAAAGACAAGGACAAAAGCAAGAAACAGGGAGAGAAAAACGCAAATGGCGTTAGGAAACAAAAGCTGAGGGGCAGCTGATCTCTTTCAGAGCTTGGAGGGTACCAATCGCTTCCCTCTTGATCTCTACAGCCTGAGCGAATAAAGGAGGGGGGCAGTTTTTAAACAAGGAGGGAGAAAAGGGGTTCGAGGGAGAGAAATAGAGAGAGTTGGAGAGGATTTTTGGGGGGTTCAAAGAAAAACCAGAGAGGGGAGTTCCACAGAAGAGGAGAGGATTGGCGGTTAAAAAAAAAACAGAGAGGATGAGAGAGCTCACTGTGAGCGTTCAAGAGTGAGAGTCTAGAGAAGAGGAACGCGAGCTGGGCGAGGGCTCTTCGGGGTTTGGTTCCAAAACAAAAAAAAAAAAAGGCATAGAGAGAACATGAGCGCTTCTGAGTGACAGAGGGAGCCTCTCTCCGCCGTTCCTTCACGTCCCGACGTTGCCGCTCGACTGCTTCTTCGCGTGTCTCTCCGATGATCGCATCTGACGGATCGCCTCAACCCCGCTTGACGATCGTCGAACCAGTACGTCTCACCCCTCGTCAGGAGCGCCTGTTATAGATCTTGGTACGTCTTTCGTGGTCTACGCATACATCCTGTTGAAAGTGTGTTGATGCGCCTCGCTTCGCCTTCTTGTTCCCGACTATCCTAGCGCGCGTCTCATTCGAACCCTTGAGTGTGGAGTCGTTTGTTTTCACCAGAGCTACGGCTGGCGCTTAGGGATCCCTGAGTCGTTGCCTTTGAGATTGAGCTAGGCTTGGAATGGTCTGTTAATCAATATACGCTTGTTTGACAAAAAAGAACGAACCTGTTTTGAGTTGGTTTGGGGTCGATGAATTCCGGAGTGTGAACTATGGAGTCCCGACTTGATGACAGCTGGTCGACGGTAGGTTTCGTGGTGGATGTGGCGTTGGCGGTGGTCAAGTCCATGAAGAAGATGATCACAGAAAGGAGTTAAAAATAATAATAATCATACAAAAAGAGAACGGCTTACAATGTTAGATTTAAAGACGTGGTAAGAGAGAGAGAGATAGGCTATTACAATGTTTACTGCACTGTGTTGCTCTTTTATGTGTGTTGCTATTTATTTATTATTATTTTTTCTTTTTCTTCATTCTGTGTCCTTCCACAAGTTTTCCTCATTCCACGGTTGATTCTTGCGAGGAACGATGGGAGCCAGATCCAACTGAGTCCGGATGTTCGACAAAGCTCACGCCCAAGTTCTCATTATTTTTAAACACACGCTTTGCTTCGTAGTAGTTAACCGGGAAGGTTCGTGAGGAAGGATACCCACGAAGGGAAAGACCAGAGAACAAAAAAGGACAAAAAAAAGGTGAGAACGTAGGGGTGGTCGCGGTGGTGTCGAGGCGGTCCGACTAGTCGGCGGACATTTCTTTTCGTGTGAGTGAGTTTGGTAGCGGTCGCCGACGTTGGTCGTATAAGACGGTCGTCGAACGAGATGATCTGGCGAAGTTCTAAAAAAACCATGGGAGGTCTTCTTCTGTCCATCCTTCCTGCAGGATAGTCCCGAAGAAGATGGCTAGAAAAAGGCAAAGTGAAAAAATAATAATATAAAAATAAATAAATAAATAAAAGAAGAACAAAAAGAAACAAAAGAAAAGGAGGCAGATTGGTGTCTGTGGGTTTCGTTTTGTGGATCGGGTCTAATTTGAGTCTGGACTGGCGTATGGGTTAAAATCTGGTCATATTTAGGCCTCTTGAAGGAGAAATTAGAAAGAAAATTGGGTTAGATTGATTTAGACATTAGTATAAATATTAGGCCATAAAAATATATGAGAATGGGTCTTTCTTTTAGATTTTTATTCGGACTTCTTGTGGTTTTAGAAGGATCGGGCTTAGAAGCCCAATCCGGATCATTATTTTTGGATTAAACAAGAAAAATTTGAAATCTTTAAAAAAAAAAATAGAGAAAATTCTCGAAAATCTTTTAAAAAAATAGTTTTCTTGGATATTTAGCCTAATTAATATCTCAAGACCTTCGTGCGATGGTGGATGGCCGATGTCCGTTCCGGCTCGTTTCTTTTGTACACCCGACTTTGTTGTTTAGCTTTAATTCATTTTATTTACGGCTTTGTATCCAAATACCCGAGGGCCGCGGGTGTTTATTTATCGCTTTAGAATAGCTCTTTATGCTTCTTCTTCATGCCCTTTGAATGCTTTGGTTGATTTTTCTTTTTGAGATAAAATTCGAAAATTAGAAGAATGTCATAAAATAAACCCCTACAATACCATTTTGCGTGAACGCCTAGCATGGTTGCAAAAACATGATTAGGAACTAAAAAGCAATTAAACTTCGCATGATCACCTTAGGCAACAACCAATCTCGCGGTAACCGCAAGGGCTCTAGTAGATGTACTAGGGTAAATTAATCCCCGAACCCACAAATCTCTGGTTGCGTAGAATTGAGCAGTCCCTCCTAACCGCTCAATAGGGTTTCCGATCTACCCTCCTCGAAAGATCGGTGGCGACTCCAAATGCATGCACACGTTGCACATGCCACGACCACACTAAGGTCGAATATGAATTTTCTGACGTTGCGACTTGGTATGGGCTTGGGAGAGCCCGAGCCAAAGGATGGGCCCATACTCGAGGCCCTCTCTTGGCAATCCATTAGCCCGCCTTTCTCGATTTATTCATCGAAAATCGAGGGCGGGTCGCGACAATAACGAAGAGTCGTGAGGGCATCAAATGAGGAATTTTTATCCTCGAGAGTCACACACGACATAGAAAAGTTGATATCATAACTTTTGCCAACTTTCATTGGTCGACAACGCATACGTAATATGAAGTTCGTATTACGGTATTTTCTCATTCCCCATGGAGCGTATATCTTTCTATTTTAATACCGTACAGATGATCACTTAGACATACTCAATGTCTAACCAGAGTTCACATAACAACTCCAACTAAGAGTTTCCATTAGAACTCTCATCTGGCAATAAAGACAGATAAAGTGAAATATGTGGGAGGGTTAAAAGCATATCTTTTTATTTCACTTCCGGACATTATAAATAATAAGTCATCATCTTAACATTCTGTTAAGGCGACATAAATATTTTAAGCTTCAGCTCTCAATTATCACATAGATAATAAGCTCAAAATTGCCTCATCTATATTCATCACGCAGTGAATAGAGGCGATTACCCGTGTGAGTGGGCTAATCTCTCATCTGCTCGACATACCTTCTCAAAATAATGTACTGAACATTAATATGCATAAATGTTATACTAAATCATAGACATTAATAATGATAATAAATATCATTAAATCATTAACTATCATAGGCATCAGTAATGATAACAAATATCATTAATTATCATAGGCATCAATAATGATAACAAATATCATTAACCCATTAACTGTGAACTTTGGGGAACATGAAAATCCAATACTCTAATTTCTACGCCCTTCTAGAGATTCTAACGCAAAGAACTAATCTTTCTTGTCAACAAATGACCAAGTTAAAACATCTCTAGTAATTCATTTCATCATAAGATCTGCTTTCATATTATGCGTAAATATGCACTATTTGTTCACATCTTTTCATACAAACATGTCTTCCACAACATCATATTCCGAGTCGATATGTTTGGTCTTGCAGTGGATCCTTAGTGTAAGCTCTTGCTACTTAACTATCACAATTAACTAATGATTGAACCTGTAGCATCCTTATTGATCCAAACATCTCTTAAGTCAAAGACACTTTTATACTACTACTGATAACACCACGAGAACATCTTCCATCGTGGATAAGGCCATACACATTTGCTTCTTACTTTTCCATAATATGGCGCAATTACTCAGTAAGAACGTAAATACAAAGGTAAAATTCATCTTATCTATATCTCCCCCTCATTCAATATCAATATTCTTTCAAGGTGCAGATCTCTACCTTGAATATCAGCAAATTGATCAGCAGTATTTTCACATACCTCATAATTCTATTGACGGCAATTCAGTACGCTTGACCTCTATTGGATTGGTACCTTCTTACCATTCCAACTGAATAACAAATATCAGGTCTTGTACATATCACAACATAAATTGAGCTCCCCACAGCACTAGCATATGGATCGCTATCCATTTCTTTATCTCATTATGGAGTTTCAGGACACATATTTTGGCTCAAACCTTTACCACTTGCAATAAGAGTATATCATCAACATATAATGATAAAATCACAAATTGATTTTAAGATCTTTTGCTATATACACAATGGCTTTTATCAATTGTTACAAAATCATATGCCACTAAGGCATCATGAAAAAACGTATATATCAATGTCTCAACGACTGCTCAGGGCTATATTCTTAGCCTTCATTCACAAATCCTGCAGATTGTTCCACACATGTTTCTTCTATTAATTCTCCATTGAGAATTCCAGTCTTTACATCCTTGATGTAATTATAGATCCATACTCATCATTATTACCAGAATAAGGTGAATTGATTATTACGTTTCATCATAAGACGAGCCTCCCATTTCTCAAACAAGCCATCAGCTTTATACTTTCTTTTGAGAGCACACTTGCTCCCAATGACTCTGCGTTCGAAAGATCAATCAGTTCCCAAAACTTCATTTGATCTCATTAACTCCGTCTCTTTCTCCATTGCTTGTATCCACTTTTCATTGTCAGGGTAAATTGGAGCCTTATTTTATACTCCTTGACTTATTCTCTTCTCTTCATGTGGAGCAATCATGAAAACTTTATACTTGTTTGCCAGATTGGAGATCGTACACGTAGTACATCATTGAGATCGTACACTTAGTACATCATTCTCCATTACGCTCCCACTCGGATTAGATAATGACGACATCTTTTACACATCAAGTGGTTGCAATTGAGACTAATTCGAAATAAATTCTCCACTTCTCACATTGCTCCCACTTGGATTAGATGTCCATAAGAAATCATTGTCACTTTCCTAAAATTCAAACAGAGAATAGTCTTTAAGTATCTCACCCTTTTTTAGAAATTCATTCACTAAGAATGTGACATATCGTGATTCAAATTCAGTAACGCTCTCCACTTTCCTGCTCACCCATAACACTTACCCTTTCGAGTGCTCTTAGCATTTCATAAAGATACTCTTTTTTCCTCTAGGGCCCAATTTCTCAAACTTATGGGAGAACGCGTGTGAATAGGAAGCATATCAAGGTCTGAGAAAACTCAAATCTCATTGTCGACATATCCACAACTCATTTGGAGTAAAGGTAACTGATTTACAAGGCACACAAGACCACCATCAACAAAGTATCACCACAAAAGATGATATGCACAATAGCATGTGTCATCACTGACTTAACCATTTCTATTATGATCTGTTTCTTCTCTCTGATACTCCATTATTTAGAGAAATAGATGGAATAGTCAACTATTATTCTATTCCTTTTTTATCACATAAACATATGAACTGATCAAATATATTTTCTCGACCTCGATCGAATTTTTTTAAAATAAATAAAAATTCTCAAAGCAACTTATGCTTGAAATTTATGAAAAATCATAAAATAATAAATCCGAATCGAGTGTAATCATATAAATGTGATGAAACAAACAGTCTCATGCCTTGTTATCACATTCACTGGACCACATATGTCTGAATAGATATCAACAAAGGAAACTCAGCTCTTGTTCTTTTTCTAAATGGTTTCCTCATTGTTTTTCCTACTATGCAATGCTCATAAATAGGCGATATTTTCAATATTGCCCAATAAGCCCTATTTGGCTTATTTAAACATCTATTATTGGCCAATATGACCAAATCTAGCATGCCACATATTCTTATCATCACAAAAATGAAAATGAGGAATAACATTACATTATTGTACTCAAAAATCGACAAAATTGAAACCATTTAGAACCATAATAACTTGTTACCAGCAACAAGTCAACACCATCGTTATGAAAGTTTATATTGAAATCAAGTTTAACCCATATAAATACGAAAACACAATTTCGTCATATTTTGGAGCATACATCACGTCATGTAGGAATAAGATGCGACCATTGCGCATTTTCAATTTGGCTAATGCCAATTTTTTAACTTTCACTAAGAAATTATTTCTCACATTCAATCACTTTGCTCTAAGTAGAACTCATTGAAATTCCACTAAGGTATTTCTATGATTTGCTAAACAGCTTGTGGCCCTAAGTCTACAATCCACAAAGAATGATATTCAGTTACAAAGACTGGACTGCAGACATATGTACATTCTTGTGTGCACAAAGAACTTTTTAAACTTCTTTGGCTCGCCACAATCATAGACAAAGTCACTTTAATTTCTATAGATAAAACACTTCATTTCTAAAATGTTTTTCTTGAAAGGACGTTTTCCTTTCTCATGTCGGTTAAACTTCGATTTCTATTTTGAAGAATTTATTCCTCTGTTCTATCCACCTCTTAAATCCACATTGATGCTTCTGGAGCACAAAGCTCATTCGAACTAGAATCAACATTACAAATGTCGATTTTAGGTTTTGCCACCAGAAGGCAATCTATCTCTAGTTTAAGGAGTCACATAATATCCTTAAAAGTCTTTACTTATAATGTGGATCTAGTGAATTTTCATATGCACATAGCTATGAAATAAAGAACGGACTACTGCTTGCACTTGCTTTTCATCAGTCAAAATGGAGTTTGCATCTTACAGTTCACTTATTTGTTTGATATATGCCACATAGGTCATTTAATATTCTGCCCACAAGGCATCATATATGTATCAAACCTTAAAGTGATCTGTTTCAAATTGAAGACCAATGTCTCACCAAATTTAATTTCGTTAATGCCTTCCACTTGACTTTAGCACTAAAAAAAAATGCCTGAACTCAGGTGTAAAAAATATTTTCCATGCTTCAGCAACATAATGCGAGCAACAGAGTTCATCTTGTTTCTCGCTGCTGTTGACACCTGATTTTTTGACTAGGTCTTTTTCAGTTTTATTTTTGAAAAATCACAAAAAATTTATAAAAAGTCAAAAAATTACAAAATCAACTTTGGTGGCCTTGGCCAAGCCCAAGGAACCATTCTTGACCAAAAAATAATTTTTCACATTTTTCATATTTTTTAGTATTTTTGGAAAATAGAAAAATACTTAAAAAATCAAGAAAAATAGCATTTGAGGTCACAAAAATATGGAAAAATATCCAATATTTTTATTTTTAATCCCTTGTATTTTTGACCTCACAAAAAATCCAAAATCAGATTCAATTTTAGGTGTTCCTTTGTAACCCGTAGTATTGAATTTGAAGAAAAAATAACAATTGAGTCTTTTAATTTACAATTTTGGCATTTTTTAAGATCTTGACATTCAATCTGACTATCCCCTATTTCAATTTAGCCCAATTGTTTGCACAATATGCTCAATTGCACGGATTTGACAAAATTACATACTAAAATTGCATTTTAGTCCTTGAAATTAAGCATAATTGAAATTACTTTCAATTCAAGGGCTATCATTGCAAATTAAACATGCTACCCAATGTATTTCACCATTTTAAATCGATTGGCATAGGTGGTTTGACCCAATTTGATCATTTGCACCCTCAATTACACGATCCCCAATTTCCAATTAAATGAAAATTTGGGGGTTTTGTAGAAATTGATGAAAATTTTTGGGCAAAACCACATTTCTAGATAGAATTCATGCTCTAGATTCGATTTTGAGGTTTAATTGCAAAATTTTCCCATTAATTTGGGATTAATTTGAAAAATCCTGTTCGGAACCGGTTCAGACCGGTCAGACCGCCGGTCAGACCGGTCAAACCGGTCCGCTACAGTGTCGTCTTCCCCAAAGAGCTCGAACAGATGAATGGTGATCGACTGAGTTTTGAAGACAAAATTGAAGGTCAATTCGCGACCAATTGAAAGAAGAAGTGTGGGCATTTTGTTCCTCCCATCTTCCCCCGTCGGTCGACACCAACAGCACCATCTAACGCCGCCGGAGCAGGGAGCAATCGGCCAGTCAAACCTTCGGACCTGCAAAAGTCAACAAAGGCAAAAACATCTCAAATCTTTGCCAAATTCGTGCGAAATGAAGCTCACCGCGGAACCAAAAGGAACTGAGCGAAATGCCCATCTTCCCCGACTTCGTTTTGACCCAATTGCACGTGACTACACGTGCCAAACCGAGTCAGTTGGAGGTCCACCGTTCGGCGCCAAAAATCAAACAAGCTATATAAGCTAACAGGCCTTCGCGAAGAGGGAGGTGGTTGGATTCAGTTCGAAGAGAAGAAACTGAATCGAGAGAGAGAAAGAAAGAGAGAGAAAGAGCTCACCTTCCCTCGCGGTGGTCGAAGGTTGGAGCTCAAAATTGCAGAGCGCCGGTTGGGCCTTCCGAGGCAAAACCAAAGCTCCACGAGGTCGCTGAGAGATCGCCCAGAGTCCCCTGAAGCGATCGCCGCCGGCCGCGCCCAGTGAAATCGCAAGAACAGGTGAGTCTCAGTCCCAAGTTTTTCTTCAAGC
Organism: Rhodomyrtus psidioides; assembly: GCA_021437785.1. Lineage (NCBI taxonomy): Eukaryota > Viridiplantae > Streptophyta > Magnoliopsida > Myrtales > Myrtaceae > Rhodomyrtus > Rhodomyrtus psidioides. The sequence goes on along the minus strand of JAILYB010000171.1, from coordinate 1,377,999 downwards.
TTTCATGGCGATTCGCGCATTCCTTAATCATTCATACAATTAGTGTGTGCCTTTCGTTCCTTGGACATCACTGACCATGTTCGCGTCTTGATTTTGCATCGGTTTCGTTCACAACCCCTGAATCGAGTCTTCACACTTAACCTCCACAGCCGATTCTTGCCCAGCCAAACCTGGGCCGAGCGAGCTCAATCGGAGCTCGAGGTAAGTCTTCTGGATCTCCATTGATGCTATTCTATGACTGAAATTCTTTGATTTTGAGTGAATCGCATGATTGAGCTTCCATGGCCGTACTCGGCGATTTGCACGATGTTCTTGATTCTGCGAATAAGATGTTTCGATTCTTAGATATGTCGAACTAGAGCTAATCGCGAATCGATTGCCGTTGGTCTCGAGTGATTCCATTAAGATTTCACCGCACGATCATCGCCGGAGAGCCACAGCCGTCCATTCCGTCGGAGTCGCGAGGTTGAAGACGAAGCTGACATGGCGTAGTCAACAGGTCAAAGTCTTAGGTGTCAGTCCATCATTGGTCCACGTTTTCGTCCAGTCAGCATGCCGTTAGAGGTTGTTATTCGAATAAACAGATCTAACGGCTGAGGATAATCGAGTCTAAATTCTAGCGGCCGTCCGATTAGTAATTAGGTTTATCCGAAAATCTTTAAAATCAGAAAATCAAAACGAGCTGAAACGGTGTCGTTTAGGATAGTAACAGTGCGGCGTCGTTTTAGGTTAGAGAGGGTGAACGGTCCAGATCGAGTCTTGCGTTCTAATCTTGACCGTAGATTTTGGTAGGTCGATCAGACGGCTCTGGTCAGGTCTTTGCTCAATCTAGGCCGTAGATTTCAGTCAGCCCATCCAACTGCCATGGATTAGCCACGTGGTCTATTAGGGACCGTCAGATCAGTGCCAAATAATCTGAAAATCAGAAGTGCATCAGACGGCGTCGTTTCGACCAAGGATTTCGCGGGTCAGGGTCTGGGCCGGGTTCCGGCCCGAGTGGGTCGGGTCGACCCGGTCCGAATAATATTTTTAAATAAAAAAATAGAAAAATGATTTAAAAAATAAATAAATAAAATAAATCAGAAAAATCTTAGAAAATCCAAAAAAAATGCTAGAAAATTCCAGGAAATTCCAAAAAAATGTGGAAAAATTAGGGGAAAAATCCTAGACACTCTAGAAATCCCCAAAAATCGAGGATTGACCACAGACAACTGGTCAACCCTATTTTTGGGGTTTCTTATCCAATTTTCCGAGACTTGACGACATTACCCTTTAGGGGTAAGTCGCCTCTGTTTTGCATGCTAGATAAGGCCGATAATGCCAAGGTGAGAATTAGGGTCGATTAGACGACCAATTCTTAGGTTTGGGTTTTTCGAGTCCCGCCTCTTTTCTCAAAATGACGATTTTGCCCTTTAATGGGAAAATCGTCTTTCTTGTCTCAATCGAGTTCTGAAAATTGCTTGAAGTTAGGGTTTGGGTCAGGTGGACGACCAACCCTAATATTTGAGATTTTCAATTCTCATCTTTGTTCAAAATGACGACTTTACCCCTCCAAGGGTAAAATCATTTTTAAATACCAGAAAAATCCTGGAAATTCCCGAAAAATAGGAAATGGATTGGATTGATGGCCAATCCTATTTCCTCTGTCTTTTGAATTCCCAATTCATCTAAAATGACAAATTTTCCCTTTTCGAGGTGAATTGTCCCCGAATAGTTCCAAATGACGATTTTGCCCCTCATGGGCGAATCATGTCCAAATCACTCCTAAGCCTTGATTGATATTTCTCTAGGCTAATAGGGCCTTATTAGGGATGCCATGCTGATTTCATGTGTTTTATCCGCATGTACTGGATCCTTGATTTGCGCACGTATTTCTATTGGTTGTGAGTGATAGGGTAGTATTTCCCATCTGCATGAACTCCTAGATTTAGGATCTGTACCCCACTCGTCTGTATGAAATCCTAGGATCAGATAAACCATTCAGCTTAGGTACCGAAAGGGCGTCAACTCTGACAGTTGGCGTAACTAAGTCCCCGAACCCACTTCTCTGGTTTCCGCAGAATCGAATAGACCCCTCCCGACTATTCGATAGGGTTTTCCGATCGTACCCTCCACGAAACGATTGGTGGAGACTCCTTGGCATGTACACCCATCACATGTCACTAAACCACACTGAAGGTCGACCACGTATATCCAGCAGTTGCGATTTGGGTAATGGACCTTGGGAGAGGCCCGCGTCCGATCCAGCCAGCGATCGGGCAGCCCATTAGCCCGCTCCAGCCTCCGAGCTCCGGGAGAGGGTCGCGACAGACTGGCGACTCCGCTGGGGACCGAACCCAGAATCTCTGGTTTCGCAGACCAGAGGACTTGAGCCGATTAAAAAGTTGTTTGGTTTATCTGACATTGTTTTCTGCAGATGCTCTCGAAGGTGAGGTACGTATGCTAACCATTGTGTTAGATGTTTTTGCAGATTGGAGAAATAAGGGGTGGCGTGATTGTTGACATCTTTTCTGCAGGTTGGAGTTGGGAATGTATGTTTACTTTATGCATTTACTGAAGCGGTGTTTGATACAAACTGCTGTGCATGACTTTGCATTGTGATGATCACGACACATCGCACACACTGGCGGTCAAACCCCTACTGCAACCACCCTTAGGTTACCTTAGATAGGGAAAGGATGCGAAAAGGATCTTGTGTTTGATGGCACTTGAGACTTTCGTATTCCTTCCCGCCTGCCATCTGCATTGGCGATATCTAGCCCTCTTGGGTAGGTACCCTTGAGGAGGAATCTGCCTCATGTGGATCGTGGGAGCCTGAGCCGTAGGTTCCTCACCTGATTTTCGATTTTCTTTAGAGTATACCCACTTGTCTCATGCGCATGTCCATGGATGGTTGGTATACCTAAAACCACCCATTGATACAGGGGGCATTTCACATCCCCCAAAGTGTGGTTGGTAAGATATTTATTTCTAAATGTTCTTTATTTCTTGCTCCATGATATTACTCATACATTGCATACATCCATATGCATTCGCATCATGAAGATTACTCAAGTGACTAATGGAAACAACAATGATTATGGGATAGGATGTCGCTGTTTCCTAAGAGTTCAACAGAGTTGGTAACTTTCGAGTACTTGAGAAAAGTTACTCGCCCCGGACCTGTCGCGACCCGTCCGGAAGCGGACGCGGCTAATGGATTACCGATCGCAGGTCTTGGATCGACGTGGGCCCTCCCAGGCCCATACCAAATCGCGACGGGAGTATTTTTCAAAGGATTCGACGATAAGAGTCGATCGCTTTCGACCTTCAGTGTGGTCGTGGTGGCATGTGCAACTTGTGCATGCATTTGGAGTCGCCACCGGTCTTTCTTGGAGGGTAGACCGGAAACCTTACTGACCGATTGGGAGAGGTCGGTCAGTTCTGCGGAACCAGAGATTTTGGGTTCGGGGACTTGGTTACGTCGGTGTCATTACCAACGCCCTTTCGGTACCTAACGCGAGTGATTTTCCTAGCTAAGAGTTCATGCAGGCGCAATTTAGGTGAGGTAGGCTTGATTCAAGGTTTCATGCAGATTGGAAGACTATTCCTATCAATCACAATCAATTTAAAGGAAAGCGCAAACAAGTGCATAAATAAATCTCATCAATGCACATCAATTCAAGTCAAAGGCCTCCTAGTATAGCCATAAGGGCTTAGGGAAGGCGTGATTTAGGACCAGGGGCAAAATGGGAAGATTTGGGAACGATTAGCCCAAAGGGCAAAATCGTCAAATTTTGGAAGATTTGGATACCGAATTACCCAAAATATTCCACGGCTAGTTGTTTGTGGCAATTTCCCATTTTTGAGAATTTTTTAGAATTTTTCTGAATTTTCCGAATTTTTTTGAATTTTTTTATGATTTTCTATTTTTTTTATTGATTTTATTGATTTTTTTATCATTATTTTTAAAAAAAAATCTTTGACAATAGACAACACTCAACCAAATAAATAAACTAACCACTAGACTGAAACAAATACATGCAAATCAAATCTATAACGACAACACTTTAGAGAAGTAACTCTGATATATAAATCGGGTACGCAAAATATACCTGATTGGACACCGATCTTTGCTCGCCACGCCCTGGCATGCGACAGTCTCCGGGCCTGTTACAGTCAAATATTCGAGTTGGGATTGACGGCGATCCGCGAGAAATCCTTCGGCGCAAACCTTGAATCATGACGGGCCACGAACTTGATATCACAAGTCACGGGCCCAAACTCTTAACCAACTTGGCCCATGGGCCTGATTCAAGGCCCAAAAACATGGCCCAACTACTGTTGACCTGACCCAAGATGTAATGAGCCACGGCCCGACTCAACAGGCCCGAAATAGGCCCAAGCAGAATTTGGCCCAGGCCAAAACGTAACAGAACAGGGGAATTCTTGGCTGTGCAAGGCTGGCTCGTCGATCCGAAGGTGGTGGCCAGAGCTAGGGCCGACGGTGGAGCTTCAAGGTGGTCCGAGGAAGACTTCAGGGGGTCGGTGATGGTCGGAATATTGATGGAACAGCGGTGGACAGCGACGAGCAGAAACTGTTCGCGATGGAGACAGGACGGTCGAGGACAGGGAATGGCTTACGCTTCTGTTCTTGCTCGGCCAAGGCGGTCGTCGGCGGAACTGAGGGAGGTGGCGCCTGGGAGACGTCGGGAGCTGCCGAAAGTGGTCGCTGATGGGCGGAGCCCCGAGCTGGAGACGGTGGAACCGGCTAAAGCCAGGCCCAAACAGAATCGGGTCAAAACAGAGCAAGGCTTGGATTTAAGCTCTGCGGCGGTTCTCCGGCGACTGCAGGCGGTCTGTGGTGGCCGGAGAGATTCAGAAGAGTGGTGGGTGATGGTGGATGGCGGTGGCGGCAGCTGGACAGCCGCTGGAAGTAGGGAACAGCAGTAGCAGCCACGGCGGCTTCAGGCCCGAAATAGAGCAGGTATCTCCGAGTAGCTTCCAGCTGCTTTTCCAACGGCTCCGGACGGCGGGGACGGTGTTGGTGGCCTTCGACGGACAGAGGAGGATGCGGCGAAGGTCGGGTAGTGAGCTGGTGGGTTGTCCTTCACGCCAAGACTGTCAACGAGAGGAAGAAGGTCTGTCCTTCAAGCGGGAGCGTACGCCCATGATGCTAGCTTCGTTTTATGAACCAGGACGGCTCACAGACAACCCCCCCACAAACGTTCATCTCCATAGCCGGAAGTGTTGCTTATACCGACAATGACTTCCTTCGAGAAGTTTAGCGAGTTAGTCAGCTAGTCGCGGATGAAAGCTTTGAGGTCACAACCCACTCTTTCTTTAGAAATTCTCAGCCACTCCATGGTGGTCACGGTCGGTTTGAGTTCTATTCATCGTCTTCAACGTAGGACGTCCGCTCCCCCCATAAAAAAAAGATCGATGCTCGTATGCTTTGGTTCCCATCACCTACGTTGAGGACGTCGCCGCTGAAACCGCCGACCTCTACTAGCGTCGACCATGAAACGAGAAGGTTCGGCCGCTCTCCTGTCATGCTCGACTGAAGCGACTCTTCCTCCGCATGCAGCTTGAAGCCATTCGTCATCATCCTTTGACAACCACCACGTCCATCGGGACTCACTCGTCAGACCGCCGGGATTCGCTCGTCAAGACGACGCCTAGCCAACTCCTCACCTGCGTTATTCCCCGGTTCGGTAAACACTGCCTTCGAGACTGGCTCACGCTGCATGAACCTGTGGTTAAACCTGGTGGGACTTGCAGTTTCCCGGCGTCGGCTGGAGGTTGTCATAACTGTGGTATTCGAGTAAGGTGGTGTCGGGGTTGCGATTTCTAGGTCTGCTCGGCTAGCTCGGCTGTGACTCGAGATCGCGGGGCTGGTGCAGGATACGGCAGCGTGGGCCGCATGGTCCTCGGCTTCGCGACACGAGGCTGTCCGAAGGTGGTGAACCCGGACCCACCCAGAGATGGTCGCGACTTCGGACAAGAGAGCTATGCGCTAACCTCGGGCAGCAAAACGGAGGCGTCAGGGGAGGCTATGGTTGACTAGGTGGACGCAGGGTGACCCCAGAACAATGGCCGAGCTGCGTCTGGAAAGACTGAATAGAAGATTCGGCTTTTGCGGGCGACAAGCCTCCACACGTCAGGGCTGTAGATGGGCTGAAGGGAGGCTCGGGTCTGAGCTGAACAAGAGCTGGAAACCATCGGGTGCCGGGTCCGTCGATGGAGGAGTTTCGGATCTGATCATGGGGATTTGGTGAGGTGACGAGCAACGAGAGAATGGGTCACAGGTTCGTTGAGCTCCCCGTTTGCGCCAGTGGCTGTCTCCAAGCGGTCCCCCCTTTTTTGCTCTCGGGACCTTTTCCTCTCCTTTTTCCACGATGGAACGCCTATTCCTGCTTTCCTCTACTCCCTTTCAATTTTTTTATTTATTTTTCTTAAACCCCTCCCCCGCTGGACCTGCCTCCACCGAAAGGGATATATTCTCCTTCTTTACCGTATTTTATTGTTTCCTTGCTTTCCTGCTCGGCTCCCTCCACTGTCTCCTTTATTTATCGTGCCGTCCCTTAGATCGAAACCACTCCATCATTGGGTGCCGAGAAGATTGAAATTGGTATCCTAAGGATTAAAACGAAAGGATTTCGTGTCGTTAGCCTCATGATATCAAAATGGGAATTTCATGAATCACTAGGCCAAGTTGAAATATAGAGGCATCATATTGAATGTCAAGATCTCAAATTATAAATTATAAAGTAAAAGACTTAAAGAAAACTCAAGTTCAATGGCATGTGTTCGATAATGCATGAAGTTGAATATGATATATATATATATATATATATATATATATATATATATATATATATATATATAATTATCGAACACATGCCATTGAACTTGAGTTTTCTTTTTTTTATGATGTCAAAATAAAAAGGAAATTAAAAAAAATAAAAATAAAAATAAAAATAAAAATAAAAATAAAAATAAAAATAAAAATAAAAACAATGACTACTTTTGTGTATTTTTCTGACCACAAATGGTATTTTTCTGATTTTTTTTGGGTATTTTTAATAATTAAATAATTTCGAAAAATTATTTAAAATTACGAAAAATAATTTTTTTGTTCAAAATTAGTTCCTGAGGCTAAGCCAAGGCTTCCAAAGTTGATTTTGTGATTTTGTGATTTTTTTGCTATTTTTAACTAATTTTTTAAAGAATAAAAATCACAATAATAAATGGTCAAAAATCAAGTGTCAACAGCTGCCCCTCTTTGAGAGGAATCTCGTAGAGGTTTCTCTCAAAGATAAGGTGGCACCTGATTCCTAACTGACTCAATTGGGAAAATGAGAGAAGAAATGCTATGACATTGAATCCTTAAAAGATCCTTTGATGAAAGCTCAAATTAATCCCTGGTTTGCTCTAACAACTTGAACATGGGCCGGAGTGAGAGAGGCTTACCTGAAGCTCACCTGTCGGATGCTGCCGGTTGCGACAACTTTCAAGAAGATACCTAGGACTCATCATTTAGGATATCCTAGGGAGATTTAGCTCTGACCTGTATGGTAGGTCATACCATTATGGGATTCCTAACAGATAGGAACCTAAGGAAGACGCATCCTATGCCCTGGGATTTGCCAAGGATTTTGATCCGTATGGTGGATCGGACCTTTGTGTCGATGCTTATGGCGGTATTTACCAATGAGCTGACCCTTATGGCGGTTTCTACCATTGGTTGACCCTTCAGGCGGTTTCTACCTTGAGTTGACCCTTCAGGCGGTATCTACCTTGAGTTGACCCTTCAGGCGGTTTCTACCTTTGATTGACCCTTCAGGCGGTTTCTACCATTGGTTGACCCTTCAGGCGGTTTCTACCTTGAGTTGACCCTTCAGGCGGTATCTACCTTGAGTTGACCCTTCAGGCGGTTTCTACCTTGATTTTGCTTTGAAAAGGGGTCTCATGACGAGGGTTCTCCACGTCCGATGAGACTGTTTGATATTTTTGAAAAGGAGTCCTAGGACGAGGGTTCTCCACGTCATGCTAGGACTTGGGTCTGTTGAGGCGACATTCTGGGAGCTGGGTTCTCCAGGTATCCTGCAGAAAGTTCAAACCTGAAAGATTTTTCTTCACCAAGAAAGTGTTAATAATCTTTGGGAAGACAATAATTGTCCAATTGACAAAATTTTATGACTTAAGTTTTAGTCATGAAATGTGCATTTTGATGCTGGAGGTTATCCAAAGCATTCTTGCAACATGCAAATGTGATCACAAATCCCTTGCACGGAAAATCTGGATCCAACAATTTGAAAATTCCAAAAAGAGTTTGTTCAAAACATCAATTGGAATATTTCTCAACAAGGAGGTCTTCTCACCTGTTTTGCGATAGTGGTTTTTTTATAGGGGATGCACTCAATTCCCTACTAACCTGTGCCTAGGTTTTAGGTTCATTCGCAGCGCGTACATTTTGATCGGTCGGGAGGTCTTCCACGGGACCGTAATGTTGGGCTTGGATATTGGTTTTCAAGGGGGGCCTGCTTTGGAGTCGAGGTCATTGAATGAAATCCTTCACCATCTGCTCCGGGTTTACAAGTCAAGAACCCTGCAAAATGAGAAAGAAATAGTCTTGCTCGTACTTCTTCGAGCTAAGCAATATGTTAACCCAAGTGTCTTAGTCAGAGAAGACTGTTTCAGGGTTATGATGTTGGTAGGATTGGGGACTGAAAAAGGCTTGTTTTTGGCCCAGAATTTATGAGGGGATTGACATTGGTGATCATTGCAAATTTGTCACCTGTCTTTTCCATTCTGCATCTTCAGTTTTTGAGGTGTGCAACCGCTTTTGAGGTGTGCACAAGTCCTTTAGAGAGCGTCTCTTGTTGCATTAAGAAGGTTGACAACTCTGTCTGCGCCTTTCCTCCGCGCTTGACATCATTTGGAGAGCAGTCTTTTTATCTGAATCCTTTAGGAATTTTCTCTTTTCCCATCCAAGTTTCACTGGGAATCAAGCAAACAGCTTGCACGAGCATCGGCCTCGCTTTTACCAGGCACTTTGCTTTTTCTTGATGCGGTGGATTTTTCTCATTCATTTTTGGAATCCCGCTTTTTTCTCATCTTCATGGGATCATGTTAGACATATAGTCTAAACATGCTTTAAATATCAGTCCGGGAATTCTCTTCGTAATCCCTGAGTCTTGAACTCTTCCATTTTTGAAGTGGTGTGGCATCCGTCTTGGAATGATCACCAATGGGTTCATGAAATGAATCTGCAGGCTCAAGTTGGCTGTGCAAAGGATTCAGTGTGTGGGATAGAGAAATGAATGCTTCTCATCATCCTATGGCACTTGGATTACCATATAAACAACACACAAAGATTAATGTTAGTCCGCGCAAGAAAATTTCTAACCATTTTCTCCTGATGCTGCTGGACTCACCTCCATTTTGCCCCGATGTGGGGTGGTTCTTGACAGGGTTGAGAATGAAAACCGCCGTTCAAAGGGGTTGTCAATGGTCACCTGTAGTGTTTGGGGATATGAAACGAATGCCTCCGTCGTCCCAATCCATGTAATTGTTGCGAACAATCCCTACTTCCGTAGGTCCAGATTTCACTATCTGATCTGCTCCACTTTTCCCTGGAGTGTGTATAGGACGTGTTTGGATTAGGCTTTGCCTCTCGTCTTTTGAGAAAAAGTCATTTTGAAAGTTTTGAACAATTTTTGATTGGAAAAATCTCTTTCCTTTTTTTCCAAAAATTTTACCCGTCAAGGGGATTTTATGATGCACCATGCATATTCTTATTCATGTTCAAACAACCTCCTGTTTCAAAACATGAATGCCAATGAAGTTAGAATTCTATGTCTTTTCTAGACATCAGATTCTGAAAGCTTTTTCTTTTTCTCTCTGTTTTTTTTGTTTAACATCTTCAATGGATTGGGGAAAGGGATACCTACCTGTCCACCGTGGCTGGAGATCCCTGAAAATGTAAAAGAAATATGTTATTGTATGTTCACGGATTTTTCAAAAAATTGGAACGATACATCTTACCCTTGGTCATGTACTCTAACGAGTAGCACATGGGATGTAAAAACCTGTTCGTCTGCAAGGCGGCTCCCCTGTCAAGGATAAACAACAAGTGTCAACTCATATTCCCAAATTCAAGACAAATTGGGACGATACAACTTTACTCTTGATTTTCATCCCATTCTGATGTGGCGTGTTGATATGAACAACATCTATCAAATCCGCCTATCCATGCTTGGAGTGTTTGTAACATCAATGGTTCATCTGCCCCCAGCTGGGCAGCGTCTGTTCTGCTATTTGAACGCATGACTCCTTAAGTGATTTATCCATGTTTATCATCTGAGAAGGAAAAGAAAGAAGACATTATTTCGGTATCCGATTGGAGATCGTTTAGGAACGATACATCGTTTTACCAAATGGGTGGCTTCGCGGCCAGATGCATTTTGCATTGAAGGGATGTATTCCATTATGCTCTGCGAACGATGATCATTGCTTGGGGGGCTCGCCCCTGAGCTTAAAGATGCTCAGAAGGTAAGGCGGATCTTCGTACGACTAGTTTTAAGCGTAAATGAGAAATGCCCCCATGGGAGCCTTACAATGGGATTGCCAATACATTCATTCAGGCTATTCAACCTCTTTTCTCCGAACATTCTTTTACAAATCGCGCCTTGAATCAATCACCTGATCGTCGGCTCTGTATCACTATTGCAAGAGTCCGCCAGCTTCAGGCTGATCGAGCCAGAAATTGAGTTCCTCTCCAAGGAAATCGCTCGAATCTCCGAGCCATTGATGCTCAAGTCGAGTGTTACCGACCGCTGGCGATAGATCACTCTCGCCTTGGATGATTTGATTCCTCGAGCTGGAACCTCCCTTGTTGACCTGCAAATATGTAGACATGTCCCATGTAAATGTTGGATTTGCCATGGGAAGAGCACTAGCAACAGGTTGGTACTCAAATTGGGGAGTTCCTATTTGCGGGAACTGCGGTATATACACTTGAGGGGTATTGAGACTGCTTGGTGGAGCGTTCTGATTTGGGTTAGAGGAGTCGGTGACATGGTTGCTGATCTCGTCAACACCGAAACATGGTTGGGTGTTCCCGGCTCTACAATCATCGTGGTTGCAGTTATGACCAACATTTAAGTTCGAACCAGCTCCATCCGAGCTCAGTGTCACCCGTCCCTCTTTTAGCAACCTCCTGAAATATCCAAGGTGGCTCGCGACGTTAACTTTAGAGAGTCCAGGCACGTTCAGGATTTCGTGTATGCGCGTTGATCGTGCCGTGTCGATCCCCAACTGTCGAACTGTATCAACAAATTTCTGATGGAGTTCAGCAGTCCAAGAAAATCGCGCTTTCTTGTCAACAAGAACAGCTTGCCGACTAATCTCTATGAGATCTGATTGTGTTGGAAACTGCTCTTGTAAGCCTTCGACGGTATCTGACTGCACCGGAAGACATTGCGAAAGGCATTGTAACATATGAGCACTACCAATCTCTAGAAGTGGCTCTTCGGAGAATATTTCACTGATGAGAATATGGTTATTGCAATCAAGGCAAGTGGCACTGCTCAGCGCTTCCTCATATCTAGCGCTTTCTGTTCGAAGCTTTTCATTTTCTTCCTTCAGAATCGCTAGCTCTTGTTGTCTATGTAGATTCCCCAGCCGGGCTCGTTTGTTACGAAACCAATTATTAACCTTCCCAGGCTCCCACCCTAACTCTCGACCTAGCTCAGCCCTCTGCTTCTCATCTGGATGGGGGCATTCCTCGAAGAAAAAATCAAGCTCCCGGTCTTGACTTGAAGTACGGTGAAGGGGATGTTTTCCTTTCTGACGCTGATCACTGCTATGGGCATTGTTTTCATTACCACAACCTTGAGTTTCATCGTTGGAAGTGTCAATCTCCATGACCATCGTGCCGGATTAGGTCCCGTGATCTTCAAATTCTTCCAGCAGTTTAAGCTCGGAGACTTCTAAGTCGGGCGTTTCCAACAAATGACGGTATCCTTGGAACATTTTGGATCGAAGTATCACTGACTGATCATCGCAGAAGTCATCTGATCCTTCGAAATATTGATGTATGGGTTGGGTAGTATCGCCCGACTGGTTCTTCGAGCTGGAACCTCCATTTCTTCTCGAGAACATGAGAGGGGAGTTGATCGATTGACCCCCATAAGCATCTCCTACTTGGGAATTAGGGAAACAAAAATGCTCAACGCATTCCCTTGTTAGATCCTTTGAAACCACATGCCCTAGTTCGGCAAGTCCTTGGGCACTAAGCGCAGAAAGCTCATTAGTAAGCGGAAAAACAGCGACGGATGGGTGCTGCACCTGCTGCATCTGTGGCACACACTCTTGAAGAAAATTGGGATGACTCAGATGAATATTCTGATCAGTTTCCCAATAAGTGTTGAATTTGTAACCGAGGTTAGCATGACGCTATCTTAGCGCTCTTCTGTAACAACCGAGGTGATTTGAGACCATAGCCTTGGTAAGTTCTGGTGCATTCAGGGCCTCCATTACTTTCTTCGGGCGTGCATAGTCGAGCCCTATTCGCCGAACCACGTCTAAGAACTTGCGGTGAAGCTCAAGGGGCCACGCGAAAATCTTCTTCTCTTGGTTCAGAATAGCGTTGACAGCTTGACGGCTGATCTTTAACCCTTCTCGAGCAGGATCTGATCCTGCCCGAAGCCGTTGTGGAGAAGACTCTTGGGCTCTGACGTGGTGACTCTCATCATAGTGGCATATATTCCCTCCTTCAGAAGGCACTGGCACTATCTTTGTGGGATTGATTTGTTCATGCACATCACCAGTATTTTCGATCCTAGCAGAAGGCTTAACGGGAAACAATCTACTGAGAGTGGTAGGGCCACCGCAGTTAGGGCAGACAATAGTGCTAAGAACTTCTTCATACCTCACGTTCTTTGTTCGAAGCTTCTCGTTCTGTTCCTTTAGAAATGCGGTCTCCCGTCGTTTGTACTGCTTACTCAGCTTGGTTCGTTTATTTTGAAACCAATTCAAGATCCTCAAAGGGCTCGTCCCTAGTTTTTGACCCAACTTCTTCCTCTGTTCTGTGTCCGGGAAAGGGCATCCCTTGAAGATAGCTTCAAGTATCTGGACCTCATCCGGAGTGTAGAGCTGGCGACGCTTTCTTTTCTGGCGCGGATCATCGTCGCTGGCGTCTTGGTCGCTGAGGGCTTGAGTCTCCTGGATGGTCGAGTCGATTTCCATATCCTTCGTGACGAATTCATTTCCGAGGTCTTCAAATTCCTCTAGCCGTTCAAGTTCGGAAACATTCAGGTCAGGCATTTCCAACAGATGATGGTACCCCTTGAACATTTTGGGTCGAAATGTCTTTTCCTGATCTTCGTTCGCTTGATCTTCTCCACCCTTTCTCAGATGTTCGCCCTCTCTGTAATTATCAGAGATTAGGCGTGTTCCAAGAAGCGTCGCTTTGAAATCGAGTAACGAGCGTCTGACGGGCGTTCCTTTCGAGACTTCGTGATTCCCCCCGTCCGTTCTTACTCTCTCTTGCCTGAGTGGAGCGCGCAGATTTCCCGTGTCGACTTTTGCTTTATCGAGCATTACGCCTGTCCCCCTAGCTCGGTCTCCAAAGTAATAGGTCCGCCGGCCTTTAGGTGTTGTTACCTTTTCTAAGCCCGAAATCACGGGACAGAGGTGGATCTGTGACTCACCAGGGATGTATTAATGAGGCTTGATTAGCCCTGCTGCGTATAGAAAAATTATTGCAGCTTTCCCTTTCTCGTTCGAGCGTTAAAGGGCGAGAGGTTGACATCGAGGAGATTAACATTTCGATCTAACCTCTCAAACACTCCTCCATCATTCCTTCTTTTCTCTGTCGTTGAATCGCAGATGGCTTCCTCTCCTGTACCCGCTGCCTCAGCCGAAGCTTCAACCCAATGGGAGAGGTTTTATCACCTCTTGGGTAGAGGTTATGGCTACATAAACAGTCATCCTGAAGCTGAGGTTGAAGTTCGTACTCTGATTCCGGCCCTGGATACTGTGTGTATTGAAGGTACGAAACTTCAAAGGGAGTTTGTGATCTTCCCAACTCTCTTCAACAATTTCCTGCAGGCTTATGAAGTTGCTAGTCGGGAGGTCACTTTGGCTGGTATCGTGCGAGCCCGCTATCAGGACCGAACTGAGTCCCTGATGTTGGCCATGCTGACGGCCGATAACCATAAAAGGGCTGTTGAATACGCCCACGCCCAGGTTTCGATGTTGGTCCGTGAGAGGGACAACTTGGTGGAGCGTCTGGCTCTTTTTGACACCGCCTTTGAGCAAGATCAGCACAACCTCGTGCTGAGGTTCCAGTGTGCCTGGTTGGAGGAAAGGCTTGAAGACCTGAGCATGGATATAGCTCGCGGGAGGGTGCTGGCTCAGGACTTAGAGCTTGAGTTCGAGTACTATGAGACCAAGGTGAACGACCTTAAGGAGAAATGTCGCCTCCTTTTCTTCAAGCTTGTAGACCTCGATTCCCAGAGTGTGGGTTGTAAGCAAGGCATGGATAGCATGGAGAATCAATTGAGCTCATTTGTGATGCTCATTAGAACTCACTTTGGATTTACGGTTCCTCCTCAGTAGTCTGTTTGTAAAGTCTCCTGTTAAGTGCTATAAATGAGAGTGTATATACATTTCCGCTTATCCTTCGCAAGATTCAATATTGCCCTTGGTTTCGCAATCATAGTGTTTGAGGCAACTGACGATCTTTCCGCTTTCGAGCCCGCTCACGTTATGTTTGTAACCTATGCTGTCACGTTTGCCTTCGTGCGCTTGGTCGATTTACCTCGAACCCATCGTGACAAAAGATTGTTGTAGCTAAACATGATGATGTTAGCAAGCATCATTGTGTGAAATCAACCCTAGGCCTTAAAGAAGAAAGGAACTGCTCCGATTGAAACTTTACAATGCGCAAATAAGAAATAAGTTCTACTTGTGTACAAGCCCCCCCTTTTCTCTGGGTATGTTCGATCACCACCCCATCATGTCTGGGTTCAGGTGCGCGGTCATCGACTCCAGATCATAGCCGTGAAGGTTTGCTAGCCTCCTCCTGATGGATTCTTCGAACTGTGACCACCATCTTTGTTTGAGAAGAAAAGAGGAGGGTCGACCTCTTTCCTATCAAAAGCGTGTCTCACTCAGAGATCAGGGAAGCAAAATTGTTCGAAGTGTTCCCCCACTAGATCATCTGAGATCATATGCCCTAGTTGGGCGAACTCCTGAACATTAGACGTCGTGGGTGGATCAGCAGCAGGAAGAGCGCCGGTGGACGGCCGCTGCTCGAGCGGGGAAGTGTATATTTGTTGCACCGGTGGCACGTATTCTTGAGGAACATTAAGATGACTGATAGGGCTATATTGACCAATTCTCCAACAGTTGGTGGTAGAGCTACCGGCTTGGTTGGTATCGAGACTCGGCAGGGCTCTTCTTGAGGCATGGCTGTTGCATTCGTAGCCGTACCTAATGTTCAAGTTCGAGTCGGGCTCTTCTAGGCGCCGTGCGGCATGACGCCGTCGTAGCTTCCTGCGGTAACCATTAAGGTGGTTTGCGACTAACCTTCTAGCGAGCCCCGGTTCATTCATGACCTCATGTACGCGTGTTGGACATAATGAGTCATTCCCTATTTGGTGAACCGCATCAAGGAATTTTCTGTGAAGCTCTGGAGACCATATGAACTTCTTTTGGCGACTCAGGATAGCATCCGTGACTCGGCGATCATTCCTCGATTCACTCTCGGCGGGGTCTGGTTGTGCCAGAGGTTGTTGCAGGGGAAGCTGGTTGACTTCGAACTGGTCTGTGGTGATAGTAAGCCCATTGTCAGGGAAATTGTAGTAACGCGCCTCCCCTCTTTCCAAAGATGGTTTGAGGGAGTGGGGTGGCGGACGACCACCTGCGATTCTCATAGAAAACTTATCACGGAACATTTCGCGAGTGTCGATAGAACCACCGCAGTTAAGGCAAGCGGCGTTGATGAGGACTTCCTTACACCACATGTTTTCTGCTCGAAGCTTGGCGTATTCTTCTTTTAGAGTTTCGAGCTCTTGACACTTTCCCCGAACCACTGATCTGGCCCGTCTGTTTTGAAACCAGTGCTTGACCCTTAAGGGTTCCATCTCTAATTTCCGGGCTAATTTTCTTCTTCGTCTCGTATCCGGGTAACGACACTTATTGAAGGCGACTTCGAGTATCTGGATTTCCTTCTCAGTATAGAGCCGGCGACGTCTTCTTCCACGAGATGGGACATCGCCGCTGCCGTCGTTGTTGCTGCTACTGTCGTCGTCGCCACCACTGTCATCGTCGCTGCCCTGATCCTGAACCTCGTTGCCAGCAGGGTTGGGTAGTATGGTTTCGACATCTGGCTCGATCCCAAAGACTTCGAGGTCTCCCAACTGCACATTACCTAGGACATTTGGGTCAGTCATCTCCAACAAATGACTATGACTGTTAAACATACTGGATCAAGAAAAGGTTTGTTCGTCCTTTTTTAATCACTCAAGGTCTTGTAATCCTCTTCCTATGTTTACTCTCTCTAAACTTTCTTTTGAGTGACTTTGCGTACTCAGGAGTCGCTCTTCGAGCATGGAAGACGATCACCAGGCGAGCGCTCTTCTAGAGATTTTGAGTTTCTCGTCTTGTCGTCTTCCTTCCTTTTCATGGTGGAGAGATCACTGATCGCTTTTCTTTCCTCGATAGCCGAACCTGTCCCCCACTATCTCTCAAAAGACTAAATTACGTCCACCACCCGCTCAGCTTTTCATCATGACAAAACTATCAACCCTACCGCGGCTCCTTCGATATTTGCGCTCGACTCCCGCTCCATCTCAATAATGGTGAAATAGACAACTCTTTTACAACTTTTCAAACTCGTCAGGCCTGAAATCGCGGATCGAGACATGTCTGATGCTTCACGGGAGGAGCAGCCCCTGCTTTACATTAACTACCCCGGCTCCACAAGCATTATTGTTGTAACTTTTCTCCATTTTTGAGCTACTATGAAACGAGGAGAAGGTTAGTGCTCTCATTTGCCCAGCTTTCACTTTCATTCATTCCATCGCCCTCGTCTTCCTTTCCATCCTTCCAACAAGAAATGGCTTCATCTTCTGCTTCTTCCTCTGACTCTTCCCATGCTTGCGTCTTTTCAATCGCAGTCCCGGCCCGATGGGAAAAACTCTATAATCTCTTGGGTCGGGGCTATGCTTACATAACCGATCATCCGGAGATCGAGGCTGAGATCCGCGTTCTATTTGCGGCCACTGACACTACTTCCATCGAGGGTACTGAGTTGGAGAAGGAGTATAAAACATTCCCAGCCCTCTTTGCAAACTTTCTAGAGGCTTACCGCGTTGCTCACCGGGAAGTTCTCGTGGCTCGTGTCTTGCGAGCCCGCTACGAAGACCGCTGTGACTGCCTGACGTTGACTAACTTCGTGGTTGACAGCCACAACAAGGTTATGGAAACTGCCAACGAGCGGGTCTCGACGATGCTTCGTGAACGTGGAAATTTGGTGGAGCGTTTGGCCTTGTGCCTGATCACCTATGAGCACGATCGTCGTAACATCATGTTGAAGTTTCAGAGCGATTGGCTGGAAGAGCGACTCGATACTGTTACGGCGGATGTATCCCGTGGGAGGGAATTGGTCCGGGACTTGGAACTTGCTGCTGAAGATCACAGGGCCAAGGTTGCTGACCTTAAGAATGAGTGCAAGCGCCTTCTTCTCCAGCTCGCGGATCATGATATACGGAGCGGTGAGCGTAGGCAGGGAATCAACCATATGGAGGGCCAATTGAGCTCCTTCGTGCTGCTGATTAGGGCTCAGTTCGGCTTTATTTTTCCGCCTCGCTAATCTGTATTAATCTGCTTTGAAAGTCTTTTGATTGAGCGAAAGTGAATGAAAGCTCCTGTGTATGTGTTTTAGCTTTTATATGGTCCATTTCTTCGAGCATCCGGACATCTTAGACTTAGATGAGCCGATCCATAATAAGTCGAGTATATGTGCTCTGATTTTCTAACTCGCTCATGGTCAGATGAAAGAATAGCCTCAGACTTATCCGAGAAAAGATTTCTCTCTATTACCTATTTTTTACCTGCAAATGAAACGACAGAATCAGAAGGAATAATTTGAAAAAGAAAGCATAAACCCCTTTCAATCTTATGCTTGCTCGTGATTAATAAGGACAAACTTTTTACAAGGGTTTTAATCTTGTGCGAAAAGTTTTTATCAATATTCCTCGAAAGAAAGCATACTATTGAAAGGAATGTAATTCACGATAATAGCTTTTGACCAATTTTCAGAAGAGCGAATTAGTCAAAAGTGCAAGGCATAACGACGTGTTTTAAATTTAATTGAAGATACGGCATCCAAATCAAGGCCGTTTTGTTAAGAACGAGAACAATTTGGACATCTATCTTGTCATTAAATTCGAAATAACGCCAATAATCTTGATCAATTATCGTGGATTACTAGTGACGTATGACATGCATGGACCAATTCAAGTGTATAATTCCTTCTAGCGAAATAGTTTCCTCTAAAGGAATTATAAACTTGACTTGGGAGTATTCAGATGATTAGAGAAAATGACACTATCACATTCCCATGACCCGTCAAAAAGAAATACAACCAAGTTCCATCTGAATGTATACACCAATAGATCCCTAATACAATCATTCTAAGGGGTGAGATAGAGAAAGCCTCGATAAAAATAAACCCTATACAAGAGGACTAGTAATGGAAAATGAAACCAAAGAAAGTGATCCTAACGTTTAAGGATGCCCCAAGTTCGATCTGTGACTTCCGGATCACTTGCCCCAACTCTTCATCTTAATTGGACGATATCTCAATAATGTCCATAGTAGGCTCCTTTGTTGCACACTCGGTGTTCGTGACGGGATATCGCCCTCCTCGTCTTCTATCAAGGACGTTTGGGAAAAAACACACGCATTTATCCTTGAAATGGCATTTAATCTAATCACCAGAATGCAATGAATGAAATGCCTATATTTATCTGAACTGAAATAAATTTGAGGGATAGAGAGTCTTACCAACCAAACTCATCGACTTATGTGCGGTTTTAGGTGTACGAACCGTCCAAAGACATGCGCATGAGACAAGTGATGGTGAACTTCTAAAAATCGAATGGTTTGGCACCTAAGGTCAAGGTTCCCACCTCGAGTTCTAGAAAGAGCCGATTCCATTGCACAACTATCGTTGCATTGGGACTCGATCCATAGTTCGAAGCGAGCGGAATTGAAAAGTGGATTACCCCGTGTTTTTCCTCACGGAGATTCCATTTTCAATTCCTTCTATTGTGTTCCTAAAGGCGGCGCCCGGGGTTTTAGGCGCGGTTGTGTGTGTCCATGTGTCGTGGTCATCACGATGCCAATCATGCACAACAGTTTATCAATCAGCACTTCAAATCATCCATACAACATACATTCCTACGCCAACCTGCATAAGACAATGTTAATCACGGACTACACCCCTTATCTCTCCAATCTGCAAAAACATATAACACCTACCATGAGCGGACTTACCTCACCTTCAAGAGCGCCTGCAGGGTTAGAAAAATCACTCAGCGTTTTAATTACGGCCTAAGTCCACTTGGGGTCTAGAACCATAGGTTCTAGAACACAGTGTCCCCAGTGGAGTCGCCAGCTGTCGCGACCCGTCCGGAAGCGGACGCGGCTAATGGATTACCGATCGCGGGTCTTGGATCGACGTGGTCCCTCCCAGGCCCATACCAAATCGCGGCGGGAGTATTTTTCAAAGGATTCGACGATAAGAGTCGATCGCTTTCGACCTTCAGTGTGGTCGTGGTGGCATGTGCAACTTGTGCATGCATTTGGAGTCGCCACCCCGGTCTTTCTTGGAGGGTAGACCGGAAACCTTACTGACCGATTGGGAGAGGTCGGTCAGTTCTGCGGAACCAGAGATTTTGGGTTCGGGGACTTGGTTACGTCGGTGTCATTACCAACGCCCTTTCGGTACCTAACGCGATTGATTTTCCTAGCTAAGAGTTCATGCAGGCGCAATTTAGGTGAGGTAGGCTTGATTCAAGGTTTCATGCAGATTGGAAGACTATTCCTATCAATCACAATCAATTTAAAGGAAAGCGCAAACAAGTGCATAAATAAATCTCATCAATGCACATCAATTCAAGTCAAAGGCCTCCTAGTATAGCCATAAGGGCTTAGGGAAGGCGTGATTTAGGACCAGGGGCAAAATGGGAAGATTTGGGAACGATTAGCCCAAAGGGCAAAATCGTCAAATTTTGGAAGATTTGGATACCGAATTACCCAAAATATTCCACGGCCAGTTGTTTGTGGCAATTTCCCATTTTTGAGAATTTTTTAGAATTTTTCTGAATTTTCCGAATTTTTTTGAATTTTTTTATGATTTTCTATTTTTTATTGATTTTATTGATTTTTTTTATCATTATTTAAAAAAAAAAATCTTTGACAATAGACAACACTCAACCAAATAAATAAACTAACCACTAGACTGAAACAAATACATGCAAATCAAATCTATAACGACAACACTTTAGAGAAGTAACTCTGATATATAAATCGGGTACGCAAAATATACCTGATTGGACACCGATCTTTGCTCGCCACGCCCTGGCATGCGACAGTCTCCGGGCCTGTTACAGTCAAATATTCGAGTTGGGATTGACGGCGATCCGCGAGAAATCCTTCGGCGCAAACCTTGAATCATGACGGGCCACGAACTTGATATCACAAGTCACGGGCCCAAACTCTTAACCAACTTGGCCCATGGGCCTGATTCAAGGCCCAAAAACATGGCCCAACTACTGTTGACCTGACCCAAGATGTAATGAGCCACGGCCCGACTCAACAGGCCCGAAATAGGCCCAAGCAGAATTTGGCCCAGGCCAAAACGTAACAGAACAGGGGAATTCTTGGCTGTGCAAGGCTGGCTCGTCGATCCGAAGGTGGTGGCCAGAGCTAGGGCCGACGGTGGAGCTTCAAGGTGGTCCGAGGAAGACTTCAGGGGGTCGGTGATGGTCGGAATATTGATGGAACAGCGGTGGACAGCGACGAGCAGAAACTGTTCGCGATGGAGACAGGACGGTCGAGGACAGGGAATGGCTTACGCTTCTGTTCTTGCTCGGCCAAGGCGGTCGTCGGCGGAACTGAGGGAGGTGGCGCCTGGGAGACGTCGGGAGCTGCCGAAAGTGGTCGCTGATGGGCGGAGCCCCGAGCTGGAGACGGTGGAACCGGCTAAAGCCAGGCCCAAACAGAATCGGGTCAAAACAGAGCAAGGCTTGGATTTAAGCTCTGCGGCGGTTCTCCGGCGACTGCAGGCGGTCTGTGGTGGCCGGAGAGATTCAGAAGAGTGGTGGGTGATGGTGGATGGCGGTGGCGGCAGCTGGACAGCCGCTGGAAGTAGGGAACAGCAGTAGCAGCCACGGCGGCTTCAGGCCCGAAATAGAGCAGGTATCTCCGAGTAGCTTCCAGCTGCTTTTCCAACGGCTCCGGACGGCGGGGACGGTGTTGGTGGCCTTCGACGGACAGAGGAGGATGCGGCGAAGGTCGGGTAGTGAGCTGGTGGGTTGTCCTTCACGCCAAGACTGTCAACGAGAGGAAGAAGGTCTGTCCTTCAAGCGGGAGCGTACGCCCATGATGCTAGCTTCGTTTTATGAACCAGGACGGCTCACAGACAACCCCCCCACAAACGTTCATCTCCATAGCCGGAAGTGTTGCTTATACCGACAATGACTTCCTTCGAGAAGTTTAGCGAGTTAGTCAGCTAGTCGCGGA
The DNA here is from genome assembly GCA_021437785.1 of Rhodomyrtus psidioides. Classification (NCBI taxonomy): domain Eukaryota; kingdom Viridiplantae; phylum Streptophyta; class Magnoliopsida; order Myrtales; family Myrtaceae; genus Rhodomyrtus; species Rhodomyrtus psidioides. The sequence goes on along the minus strand of JAILYB010000171.1, from coordinate 1,356,195 downwards.
TGAAAGCTTTGAGGTCACAACCCACTCTTTCTTTAGAAATTCTCAGCCACTCCATGGTGGTCACGGTCGGTTTGAGTTCTATTCATCGTCTTCAACATAGGACGTCCGCTCCCCCCATAAAAAAAAAAAAAAGATCGATGCTCGTATGCTTTGGTTCCCATCACCTACGTTGAGGACGTCGCCGCTGAAACCGCTGACCTCTACTAGCGTCGACCATGAAACGAGAAGGTTCGGCCGCTCTCCTGTCATGCTCGACTGAAGCGACTCTTCCTCCGCATGCAGCTTGAAGCCATTCGTCATCATCCTTTGACAACCACCACGTCCATCGGGACTCACTCGTCAGACCGCCGGGATTCGCTCGTCAAGACGACGCCTAGCCGACGCCTAGCCAACTCCTCACCCGCGTTATTCCCCGGTTCGGCAAAAACTGCCTTCGAGACTGGCTCACGCTGCATGAACCTGTGGTTAAACCTGGTGGGACTTGCAGTTTCCCGGCGTCGGCTGGAGGTTGTCATAACTGTGGTATTCGAGTAAGGTGGTGTCGGGGTTGCGATTTCTAGGTCTGCTCGGCTAGCTCGGCTGTGACTCGAGATCGCGGGGCTGGTGCAGGATACGGCAGCGTGGGCCGCATGGTCCTCGGCTTCGCGACACGAGGCTGTCCGAAGGTGGTGAACCCGGACCCACCCAGAGATGGTCGCGACTTCGGACAAGAGAGCTATGCGCTAACCTCGGGCAGCAAAACGGAGGCGTCAGGGGAGGCTATGGTTGACCAGGTGGACGCAGGGTGACCCCAGAACAATGGCCGAGCTGCGTCTGGAAAGACTGAATAGAAGATTCGGCTTTTGCGGGCGACAAGCCTCCACACGTCAGGGCTGTAGATGGGCTGAAGGGAGGCTCGGGTCTGAGCTGAACAAGAGCTGGAAACCATCGGGTGCCGGGTCCGTCGATGGAGGAGTTTCGGATCTGATCATGGGGATTTGGTGAGGTGACGAGCAACGAGAGAATGGGTCACAGGTTCGTTGAGCTCCCCGTTTGCGCCAGTGGCTGTCTCCAAGCGGTCCCCCCTTTTTTGCTCTCGGGACCTTTTCCTCTCCTTTTTCCACGATGGAACGCCTATTCCTGCTTTCCTCTACTCCCTTTCAATTTTTTTATTTATTTTTCTTAAACCCCTCCCCCGCTGGACCTGCCTCCACAGAAAGGGATATATTCTCCTTCTTTACCGTATTTTATTGTTTCCTTGCTTTCCTGCCCGGCTCCCTCCACTGTCTCCTTTATTTATCGTGCCGTCCCTTAGATCGAAACCACTCCATCATTGGGTGCCGAGAAGATTGAAATTGGTATCCTAAGGATTAAAACGAAAGGATTTCGTGTCGTTAGCCTCATGATATCAAAATGGGAATTTCATGAATCACTAGGCCAAGTTGAAATATAGAGGCATCATATTGAATGTCAAGATCTCAAATTATAAATTATAAAGTAAAAGACTTAAACGATATATATATATATATATATATATATATATATATATATATATATATATATTGTCATATTCAACTTCATGCATTATCGAACACATGCCATTGAACTTGAGTTTTCTTTTTTTTATGATGTCAAAATAAAAAGGAAAAAATAAAAATAAAAATAAAAATAAAAACAATGACTACTTTTGTGTATTTTTCTGACCACAAATGGTATTTTTCTGATTTTTTTGGGTATTTTTAATAATTAAATAATTTCGAAAAATTATTAAAAATTACGAAAAATAATTTTTTTGTTCAAAATTAGTTCCTGAGGCTAAGCCAAGGCTTCCAAAGTTGATTTTGTGATTTTGTGATTTTTTTTGCTATTTTTAACTAATTTTTTAAAGAATAAAAATCACAATAATAAATGGTCAAAAATCAGGTGTCAACAGGACCAAACACGAAGCTACACTTTACTAGATTCGTGTATGGTCGGGAACTGACTGGACGTAAGCTGGGGTATGCTGAGGACTGTCAAACCCGCTACTACGTTGATAATCTCAGATTCAAGCGACAATCAGACGAAATGATGAAGGATTATCTGGAGATGAAGAGACAACGTCGCAACCAGCTGGCTAGGGAAGCGTACGCTCGCAGGAAGGCTGAATTGCTAGCCAAAGAGAACATACCCATGATTACTTCTTGGGGTAGGAAGAGACGCCCTGCGATCAAGACCAAGCCAAGGCGTATCATGATCAAGAAAGTAGAACCCGAGAAGGCTTCCGAAGTCATCCTACCTTGGACTAGAAAGTGGCCGGAGGAACTACAACCTCTCGACCAAACCACTGTAGATAACTCCCCTACCCTAGATTAAAGGAGAATTTCTGACCGACTGTCATTTGGGTAGACTTCTGAAGGAAGAGTGATCTAGACCCTCACGTTCCATTGTCTTTTATGGCTTTCTTGTTTGAAAAACCTTTCTTTACCGTTCTTCTATTAGACATCTTGACTGTAATAAGAGTACATCCCACTTTGCTCCTTTGATGTGTTGACCAATGGAACGTGACATTGCTGTTCCCTTTAGTCACTGAGTAAACCTGACTAAATTGCATAATTCACTTCCCTGAAATGCAAATTAGGCTTTGAGTCAGGCTTTCAAGACCTGAAAAAGGGTCCTAATCTCCATTTCTTCAAATTGAACTATGCAATCAAGTTAGCTCATGCATGCTTCATGACATCTGCATATTCATACATTTAAAGTAATTTCTGGCGATTGACCTTTTAAAATCATTTGCATATTTTAGACTTGATAGGAAAGAATGATATTCAAGTGTTCAAGATCCCCCGAGCTGAACTCCAATCATGGTGGGATGGCATGGGCGAAGCCAGCCAGAAGTATGCGGAGTCACGACTAGGATACCTACTGGACCTACTGAAGATTGAGTGCCCACCTGCCTTTATTCAAGCCATGGCGCTCTACTGGGATCCTACCACCGCTACATTTTGCATGGAAGGATTAGAGATCACTCCCACTATCGAGGAATACAGCGCTGTCATCGGAGTTGAATTCACCCATACGCTCGTCCGACCCCCTATAGGACTTGAACCCCTAAGTCAGGTAGCTGAATTCCTTGACACAAACCTAAATGAAGTCAAAGTAGATGCGAAAAGCAATTCTGGAAGAGTTTCCCTATCCTTCCTTATAGACCGATTTTCCCGCCTTCCTGCTTCTAAATGAACCAAATCTGGTAGAGCCTTTATCTTGGCATTCTTTAGCTTTGTGCTATTCCCAATCTCAACTGTCACCTTCGACCCTATCATGGCTATAGTAGCTAGGCAAGTCTGTTGTGGGTGGGATTACTCAAACATCCTCCTTGCCGAAACCTTCCTCTCCCTAAATCGTTTCAAGAAAAGCAAAAAGGGAATCTTTAGAGCTTCTAGTGATCTGCTGTATCTGTGGTTCACATCCCATATCAGACAATTCCACATCCGCATGGGTTTCACTGAAATCAGCCCCAATGCACACCCTCTTAAAACATTTGCTAGGACCCATACACGTGTTCCTAAGTTCAACTTCATAGAATGGAAGAACTTCCTCAAAATCCTAAAACCCGAACAACTCCGATGGCGGCTAAGGTTACCGACGCTAAGCAAAGTCAGATTGACCTGCGATGACGGGAATCCAGTTCCCTTGCTAGGATTCACAGGCGCTACTGCATACTACCCAAGGAGGGTGATTCGGCAGTTTGGGGCACTACAAGAGATTCCTTCTCCACCGCAACCGGATACCTTCTCCTTTGACATACCAAGCAAGACCCTCACGGAAGAGGAGAAGAGACAGTTCGAAGCCAAGGTCGCATCCATCACACGCTCTTTGAAGAATTCCCAGGCTGAAGGAATAAGTTGGCCAGAAGACATGACTCATGAAGAGAACATCCATAGGGGTACCACTGAATATATTCAACACTTCAAAGCGATCCGACGAAGCCTTGTCGAGCCCTACATACCCGAATACATCGTGCCGTACGTACCGGGAATAGAGCCTTACATACCCGAAGACATGGGACCACTGTCGTGTTCAGAAGATGAGGAACCCCAGGCTGAAGAAGGGAATCCATGCTGGGATGATGAGGATACCTTAGACCTCAAACGTCCTAGACTTGAATAGGCTATTCCGTCAAGTGTAAAATAAGCAAACATTGTGATGCCTTCTCATACATTCTCATTTCTGTGGAATACTATCTTAAACACATGAGCATGAATGTGAACATGTTTTTACAAATGCATAAAAACTATCGTCAGAAATTACGCTTCTTTCAATTCCATGAATTCTTGTCGAGAAATGATTAAAAGAACTACTTACATGAGGCTAAGGCTCACAAGGTAGCCCTTTTTCTCATCTACTGGCAAGAAGCATGCAACTGAAAGAATTAACTGCTTCTTTTTGCTAAAATAAGCGAAGCACTCACAGAGATCTTTTTAAATAGGTACACTCTCATCACGGAATTGCCAACGCATCGTTTCCGTACCCGCCTAAAGACGAGAATGGAACAGCAGGAATTGACTCCGCGCGTAGGCATGTTGGAATCTCAGATGACTGCCCTGGCGACTATGATGGCTGACATTAAGGCCATGCTGGAGACCAACCAAGCTAGACAGACAACCGCCCACAATTAGAACAACTCAGGCCCTTCCATGGTACCTGATGTAACAGATAAAGAAGCAACCAGGGATACCCAACATACATAGGAAAACGTTCATGAACCAAATAGTCGGGCACAACAAAAAGCCTCGCCTGTTGTCATCAACCTTGAAAAGGAGGAGAAGGGAAAACAAACTGTGAAGACAGAGGCAGAGGCTAAGAGATTGGCCAAGATCGAAGAATGCCTGAGCAGCCAAGGCTATGAGCTGGCCCGCTTCGACAAAATATCTCTTTTCGCTAAAATAAAGACTCCTCCTGACTATAGGGAGCCAAAGTTCGTGAGAAAATACAACGGGACAGGCTGTCCCCGTGCCCACCTCAAGTACTACCTACGCAAGATGGCGCACTACTCGGATTACATTCCGTTGTTAATGAACACATTCCAAGAGAGTTTGGCTGGCGCCGCTCTGGCTTGGTTTATTGAGCTAGACTTAGAGGATTATGACGGATGGGAGGACCTTGCAGAAGACTTCCTCAGGCAGTACAAATTTAACACGGCTACAGCCCCAACAAGAGAAGACCTCCTACGAACTTCAAAAGCGAGGGGCGAATCGATCAGGACATATGCTCAGAGGTGGCGAGCCTTGGCTACCCAAGTAAAGCCTTCAATCCCGGAAGAGGAGCTGATCGACTTATTCCTAAAAGCACTCCCCTACGAGTACTTTGACAGACTGAACACTTCTGGATGTCAGACATTCGCACACCTGATTAAGGTTGCTGAGAGGCTGGAATGGGCCTTGAAAGAAAGAAGGCCTCAGGAAGCTCCTACTAGGAAGCAGTATCCTCTGAGGAAGGAAAGAGAAGCCGGACTGGACATAGCATTTATACCAGATCCCCACAAGTTAAAGCCATTTGGCAATTCTAATCAGGCCAAAGGCGGATCATCCTGGTCAGCGCCAAAGGTACAAGAGCCTAGAAGAAAGCAACCCCAGAGACAATTCTCTCAGCTCCCGAGACCTTTATCCAAGCTACTCCCGATGCTGCTGGAGCAACACTTGGTGGCAAAAGAACCACCTAGGGCAAACCCCGCAAGATATCCTGGCTTTGATGAGAGCCAGACCTATGCCTACCATATGGGCGAAAGAGGGCATAATGTGGATAACTGCTATGTCCTGAAGCTGAAAGTGCAAGCCCTAATTGATAGTCAGATTTTGAAATTTGACAATGCAGCCCCAAATGTGCAAGAAAATCCGTTGCCAGATCACCAAACAGTAGGGGCAATATTCACTGAAGAAGAAGAGGACTACCTTAAACTGAAGATAGATGTGCCTAAGCTGGACACCCTGCTAACAATCGCTTCATCATACCCAAAAGAAGGGGAGATATCAACCGACCAAAAGAAGTTGTGTATCGACAAGATGAAGAGCTTGGGGATAGTGTCCGATATTACTGATGAAGAATTTGAAGGGATCGAAGCATCTCTATCTTTGAAAAGAAACCACTTCTTGATCACAGCTGGGCAGAGTAACACCTGTGGTACCTCACATGAGAACTTGGTAAGCAGCCTGGGGCCAGCTACTCAGTCAGAGGAAGAATTTGAAGAAGACGAAATAGAAGCCAGAAGGAGAAGTCTAGCAGACCTCAAGTTTATGGTTGACGCACTTGAGAAGAGCGAAATTATAGACAACCTGGGTCAAGATTCCGGAGGATACAATTTCAAGGTGAAATATTTGGCCCCTCCCAGCTTTTATCAGAAGATTGAAGACATCATACCAGACGGATGGGGAGGTATGGATGATCTCTCTCAACCAGAAACCTCAAAAGGTATGGAAGAACTCGACAACGCCATATTGATGATCGAAGTAGCCACGGCCGTGGTGATCAGATTGAATGAGCTGGATAGCCTGAGCAAGGTAGAAGATTGCCTAGTGAGGCCTGTCGTAATTCAATTGCCTCAGGAGGAAGAGAGCAACACGTCAGGACCAGAGATACCTCATCAGACAACTGTAACGATAAAAGTCCCCCCAGTAGAAGAGTATGATCCCAAAGCTGTTCATTGGGACTATGGGACTACACAAGTAGATGCAATAATGAGGTCTGGAAGATTTTATGCCCCCAGAGAGGGTGAATCCGAAAAAAGGGAGGTCTCAAAAGAAGATGCTGAAAAATTCATATCAATCGTCAAAACCAGCGAGTTTGAGGTGATAGAACAGCTGAGGAAGTTGCCCGCTCAGATATCCCTGCTAGACCTATTCATCAATTCAGAGAAGCACAAGGACGCACTGCTGAAGGTACTCAATGAAGTACATGTCCCTGAAACAATTAATGAGGTCCAACTAGGGGACTTTGTAGGGGCAATTCTCTTAAAAGACCAATTGAGCTTCTCTGACGAGGACTTCCCCATAGAAGGAAGAGGGCACAACAAAGCTTTATACATCTCTGCCCAATGTAACGGCAAAAGAGTGGCACACGTATTGATCGATAATGGATCAGCCTTTAACATCTGTCCTTTGGCTACCATAAGGAGGCTGGGAATCAATGAAGAGATGGTCAAGGCATCCAAGACAGCTGTAAGAGCATTCGACGGCATGAGGAAGACTGTAGAAGGAGAGATCGAGCTTGACGTATTCATCGGCCCGACAAAGTTCTCTATAAACTTTCAAGTAATGGATCTGCCCAGTGCATTTGGATTCCTGCTAGGAAGACTTTGGATCCATACAGCAGGAGCTGTCCCTTCGAGCCTGCACCAAAAAGTACGTTTCGTTGTAGATGGGAAGGTGATTACCATACATGGGGAAGTCGACCTCCTGGCATACCAGAACAGTGCCATTCCCTATATTGAGCCTGAAGAGAAAACTGAAGCGAGCTATCACTCCCTAGAGTTGGTAGCAACAGTTCATACCCCAGTAGGGTCGAAGTTGAGAACTCCTTACATCTCAGAAGCCAGTCTTCTACCAGCTAAGATGCTGCTGGCATACGGGTTCAATCCTGAAAAAGGCCTAGGCAAACATAATCAGGGTATAAATGCCCCGCTACAGTTGAAGGCTAATCCACATAAAATGGGCTTGGGGTACCAGAAGTATCCCATGAATGATTTTGTCCCGAAAGCAACAGGCCGAGGCCGAGGCAAAAGCCTGGGACGCCGTGGAGGCGAAAACAGCCCGAATAGCTCATTCATCGGTTCTCCAACCTGGAAGGGAAGGTCTCGAATGTTCAAGAATCCCTTAAATACCTACTTCGACCAGAACTCCAAATGGCTATCTGAAGAGGGTATAACTTCGCCGATGGAACCAGATCTGACAAATCCTTTTCTCGAAGATGACTCTGTGAATGTCATCATGGAGTGGTTGGACAGTGAAGCCACTTCTTCTGAGCATATCATCTCAAACATGCATACCAGGTTGTTACAAAATTCGGATCCCTCCATTAACCACTCCTATAACATTGAGGAAGATGAAGACGAGGATTACGCGTCTATCCGTAGGGATTGGAACACCTTTGAAGAGTCAAAGCCTCCTACCTCATAAGAACCAATTGTCATTAATTTGGGAGACACCGTGAACGTCAAAGAGGTCAAGATCGGCGGACACCTATCCCGTGATGAAAGGCTCGAGTTCACCAAGCTACTAAAGGAATATCAAGACATCTTCGCATGGTCTTTGTCGCGACCCGTCCGAAAGCGGACGCGGCTAATGGATTACCGATCGCGGATCTTGGATCAGCGCGAGCCCTCCCAGACCCATACCAAATCGCGGCGGGAGTATTTTTTTAAAGGATTCGACGATAAGAGTCGATCGCTTTCGACCTTCAGTGTGGTCGTGGTGGCATGTGTAAATTGTGCATGCATTTGGAGTCGCCACCGGTCTTTCTTGGAGGGTAGACCGGAAACCTTACTGATCGATTGGGGAGAGATCGATCAGTTCTGCGGAACCAGAGATTTTGGGTTCGGGGACTTGGTTACGTCGGTGTCATTACCAACGCCCTTTCGGTACCTAACGCGAGTGATTTTCCTAGCTAAGAGCTCATGCAGGCGCAATTAGGTGAGGTAGGCTTGATTCAGGATTTCATACAAATTGGAAGACTATTCCTATCAACCACAATCAATTTAAACAAAAGCGCAATCAAATACATAAATAAATCACACTAACGCACACCAATTCAAATCAACGGTTTCCTGGTATAGCCATAAGGGCTTAGATAAGGAATGATTTGGAACCAGGGGTAAAATGGGAAGGTTTGGGGGATGATAGGCCCGAATGGCAAAATCGTCATTTTTGGAAGATTTGGATTCCGAATTACCCAAAATATTCCATGGCCAGTTGATTGTGGTCATTTCCCATTTTTTTGAAATTTTTTTTATATTTTTATATTTTTATATTTTATTTTATTATTTAATTATTGCCTAATTAAAATGGTCGGATTCGGATAGAATTTTTGGGCCCGAACCTAGATCAGGCCGTTGGGCCTGATCCAAACTAGGAAAGAGGACTTGAACCAAGTCCATTTCGTACAAGAAAACCCAATAAGCCCATTTTCTTTTCTCTAAGCCTAATAGACCAATTAGCCTAAGCCCAACCTTCCTTCTTCCAGCAAAAACGTAAACCCAAGTCTAACTAAGCCCATGAGACTAAACTAACTATCCAACCCAGCATGAAAACAACCCTTACCGTACTATTCATCATCTTCACCTTCCTGCATGAAAAGAATAAGACCGAGCTCGCCGCCACCAGGGACCTGAGCTCCACGATCCAGACTTGCTCCGGGACCATCTCTGCGTCAAGGCCCAGCCGCTGCGTTCCGTCGCCGGCGACCAGGTCGCTCGACAATGCCGCCGCCGAGACCTGACTCATGATCTTCGAGTCCAGCGACTCCCCCTCCCCGCCGGAGGATCGTGACTTTCCATCACAAGGCCGGAGGATATCGCCTGTCTAAGGTCGCCGGAGCTAGACCTCGAGGTTGGCGGCTCCGACTGGGCGCGGACGAACCACCTCCGCTGAGGCTTGAAGCCGTTCGTCACCGTCGACGAGTTGCACAGGCCTTGGGAACGGAGGAGATTCAGCACTAGCACCAGGTTTTCTGCTTAGTGTCATGACCTAACAGCAGCTACTAGTGACAACAACAACAGTGTGGCTTCCTGATGGCATAACGATGGTCCCTCGTTCGGTGGATGGATGGCTGCTCATGATGCTCTCAAAGGACAGATCGTCAATGCAAGGCTAGTCGGGTGGTGGCTGACTTCGACAAACTCGTAGTGGCTATCAGTGACGGCGAAGATTCGGTGCTAGACTTGGTAATCAAAGTCTCAGTGGACTTCTCAGCGAGGCGGCTTGATCAACGTTGGGTCGTCTCGACTACTGTGATGGGCAAGGATAATTCAACAATTGACTTGTGGCGAATTGGTTGGGCAGCTTGCTTGAAGTCCCCTGCAGCCTTTAGGTTCGATGGAGACTCTCTGGACAGAAGGAAGACCGGGAAGGGAGAGGTCCATCTGGCGCGAGGCCGACGAAGCAATATCATCGTAATGGTTCGAGCTCGGTTGTCGAATCACTGTGGATGCAGGGAGTCGGAGTAGAAACGTCAAGGAGCTACAAGGACGCCGAGTTGGCTGTAGAGGCGTCTGATGCGATGGTCTCCCATGCAGCTGGAGGCATCCATCCGAAAGCTTTCCTAGACTCCATCTCATTTTGGACGTCTTCTTGCGGACATTCTTTGCCCAACGAGAAGAACAGCCTCTGATCACCCCCTTCTCAGATTCGTCCCCGCTTCTTCTCTGCCGAGCGCCCCCCCCAATGGCCATCGTGCCTCTCACTCCAGGAGAGCCTCTCTTTTCTTCTTTTTTTATTCTCCCTTTCCCCGATGGATTCTCCACCAAGAGGGAGATACTTCCTCTTTTCTCCTTTTGTCGGCCAATTCTTCTCTATTCTTTTCATTATTTATGAGCAACGCGAATGGCTCTTCCTCTCGAACGACGCGAAGATGACGAGTAACGTGAAAGTTGCGGCCTTATTCCACTGGGTTAAACGGGTCGAGTTTACTCAATCTAGCTGACCCAGTTCAATAATTCTCTTCAGATTCGGCATTAAAATGAGCAAATCAGCACGTAATCGAACAGAATTAAAATGTGTGGCAATCCAATTGAAAGTCACGATTCTAAAATATATATATATATATATATTTTACTTTTTTTTTGATTTTCTATGAACTTTTCAAGATAAATAAATAAATAAAAGTTGATAAAAATTTAGGTGTCAACAGCTGCCCCTCTTTGAGAGGAATTTCGTTAGAGATTTTTCTCAAAGATAAGATGGCACCTAATTCCTATCCGACTCAACTGGGAAATTGAAAGAAGAAATGCTTATGACATAAGATTCTTACGGCTTTTGATAAAAATTCAAATTAATTCTCGGTTCATTCTTGCAGTTTGAATCTGGGCTGAAGGGAGGGAGGTTTACCTGAAACTCACCTGTCGGGTGCTGCCGGTTGCGACAACTTTCAAGAAGATGCCTAGGACTCGTCATTCAGAATATCCTAAGGAGATTAAGCTCTGACCTGTATGGTAGGTCATACCATTATGGGATTCCTAACGGCTAGGAATCTAAGGAAGGCGCATCCTACGCCATAGGATTTGCCAAGGATTTTGATCCGTATGGTGGATCAGACCTTTGTGTTTAACAATGAGTCGACCCATATGGCGGTTTCTACCTTTGGCTTGACCCTTCAGGCGGTTTCTACCTTAAGTTGACCCTTCAGGCGGTTTCTACCTTGAGTTGACCCTTCAGGCGGTTTCTACCTTAATTTGACCCTTCAGGCGGTTTCTACCTTGTGTTGACCCTTCAGGCGGTATCTACCATGGTTTGGTTTGAAAAGGGGTCTCATGGCGAGGGTTCTCCACGTCCGATGAGACTGCCTAATATTTTTGAAAAGGGATCCTAGGACGAGGGTTCTCCACGTCTGATAGGGCCGCTTGATTTTGAAAAAGGGTCCCGAGACGAGGGTTCTCCACGTCTATTGGGATTGCTTGATTTTTTTGAAAAAAGGGGTCCTGGGACGAGGGTTCTCCACGTCATGTTAGGACTGTTTGATATTTTTGAAAATGGGTCCTCAGACGAGAGTTCTCCACGTCATGCTAGGACTTGGGTCTGTTGAGGATACATTCTGGGAGATTGGTGTTTCCCACGGATCCTGCAGAAGTTCGAGCCTGAATTTTGTTTTTTTGTTTTTTTTGTTTTTTTGTTTTTTTTGTTTTTTTGTTTTTTTTTGTTTTTTTTTTTTTTTTTTTTTTTTTTCACCAAGAAAACATTAGCAATTTTAGGGAAGACGACGGTTGTCCATCTGACAAAACCGTAGGATTTAAGTCTTGATCATGAAATGTGCGTTTTGATGCTGGAGGTTATCCAAAGCATTCTTGCAACATGCAAATGTGATCACAAATCCCTTGCACGGAAAATCTGGATCAAACAATTTGAAATTTCCAAAAAGAGTTTGTTCAAAACATCTATTGGAGAATTTCTCATCCAAGAGGGCTCCTCACCGCTCTGTGATAACGGTCTTTTGTAAGGAATGCGTCCAACTTCCTACTAACCTGTGCCTAGGTTTTAGGATCATTCGCAGCGCATACATTCTGATCGATCGGGAGGTCTTCCACGGACCGTAATGTCAGGCTTGGATATTGGCTTTCAAAGGGGACCCGCTTTGGAGTCGAGGCCATCGAATGAAAGTTTTCACCATCTGCTCCGGGTTTACAAGTCAAGAACCCTACAAAATGAGAGAGAAATAGTCTTGTTCGTACTTCTTCGAGCTAAGCTATATGTCAACCCAAGTGTCTTAGTCAGAGAAGACTCCTTTGGGGTCGTAACATTGGTAGGATTGGGGACGAAAAAGGGCTTGTTTTTGGCCCAGAATTCATGGCGGGTTTGACATTGGTGATCATTGCTGATTTGTCACATGTCCTTTCCTTCTGTACCATCAGTTTTTTGAGGTGTGCACAAATTCTTTAGGGAAAAACCTCCGACTGCATTAAGAGATTGACAATTCTATCCGTATCTTTCCTCCACGTTTGACATCATTTGGAGGAGCGACCTTTTGATCTGACTCTCTTATGGGTTTTTCTCTCTTCCCAACTAGGCTTTATTGGGGATCAAGCAAACAGCTTGCACGAGCATCGGCCTTGCTTTTACTAGGCACTTTGCTTTTTCTTGATGCTGGGGATTTTCTAATCATCATTTTTTTGAAATCCCGTTTTTCTCATATTCGATGGGATCATGTTAGACATATGTCTGAAAGTCTAAACATGCTTTAAATATCAGCCCGGGAATCCTCTTCGTAATCCCTGCTGCCTTCATCTTGGAACGTGCAATGATCATCAATGGGCTCATGAAATGAATTTGTAGGCTCAACTTGGCTATGCAAAGGATATGGTGTGTGGGATAGAGAAATGAATGCTTCTCTTCATCCTATGGCACTTGGATTACCATATAAACAACACACAAAGATTAATGTTAGTCCGAGCAAGAAAATTTCTAACCATTTTCTCCTGATGCTGCTGGACTCACCTCCATTTTGCCCCAATGTGGGGTGGTTCTCGACAGGGTTAAGAATGAAAATCGCCGTTCGAATGGGTCATCAACGGTCACCTGTAGTGTTTGGGGGATATGAAACGAATGCCTCCGTCGTCCCAACCCATGTAATCGCTGCAAATGGTCCCTACCCCCGTAGACCCAGATTTTGTTATCTGCTCACTCCACTCATCTCTCAAGTGTGTGTTGGACATGTTTGGATTAGGCTTCGCCTCTCGTCTGAGAAAACACCCTTTTAAACGGTCTGAACAACTTTTATTGGAAAAATTCTTTTCATTCTCTCCAAAATTTATCCATCGAGGGGATTTTGTGATGTATCGTGCATGTTTTATTCATGCTTTGGGCAACCTCCTGATTTAAATCATGAACATCGATGCATTGGATGCTTTTCATGACGGCTGAAAGGATTTTAACATTTTTTATCTCCAGCTAACTGGGAAAGGGATACTTACCTACCCGTCGCGGCTGCAGACCCCTGAAAATGTAAAAGAAGCATATCATTGTATGTTCATGAATTTTTTCGAAAATCGAAACGATACATCCTACCCTCATGTACTCTAACGGGTAGTACGTGGGATGTAAAACTTGTTCGTTTCCAAGGTGATTCCCCTGTCAAGGATAAACAATGAGTATCAATTCATATTCTCAAATTCAAGACAAATTGGGACAATACAACTTTACTCTTGGCTCTCATCCCGTCTTGATGTTGCGTATTGATATGAACAACGTCTATCAAATCCGCCTATCCATGCTTGGAATATTTGCAACATTAATGGTTCAGCTGCCCCCGGTTGGGCAACGTCTGTTCAGTTATTCGAACAAATGGCTCCTTGAGTGATTTATCCACGTTTATCACCTGAGAAGGGAAAGAAAGGAGACATTACTTCGGTATGCAATTGAAGATCGTTTAGGAACGATACATCGTTTTACCAAATAGGTGGCTTCGCGGCCAAACGTATTTCGTGTTGAAGGGGTAGATCCCATTATGCTCAGCGGGTGATAATTATGGTTCATGGAACTTGCTCCACGGATTAAGTGATTAATCCACGGCCTTCGGCTTGAAGATGCTCAAAGGGTGATGTTGACACTCACGCGCAATTAGTTCTAGATATTAATGAAAGATGTTCCCGTGGGAACCTTACAGTGCGATCAACAACATATGCAATAGGAGTATTCGACCCCTTTTCTCGAAGCATTTTTTTCATCGAGTAGCCATGCCTTGCATCAGACGTTTGATCACCGGCCTCGCGTCACCACTGCGATGGTCCTCCGGCTCCAAATTGATCGAGCCAAAGATTGAACTCATCGCCAAGGAAATTGCACGGGTCTTCGAGCCATTGATGTTCGAGTTGGGTATCAACGATTGTTGGGGGCAGATTTCTTTCATTGCCTTCGTTGTGAGGGATTTGAGTCTTTGAGCTGGAACCTTCATCATTGCCCTGTTGGGGTTGAGACATACATTCCCGAAGAGTATTGATCCAAGTGTCTAGCTCCTCATCAAGGAAATCACCTGTTCTTTCTAGCCCTTGGTGCCCAGATTGGGTGTCGTCGACTGCAGGCGAGGGATTCCTCTCTTTGCTCTTGCCGTGAGCAATTTGACCCATCGAATTGGAACTTCCTCCAATAACCGGCAGGTTCATATGTGCACTCCCTACCAATGCCAGATCCGCTTCAGGGACAGCATTAATGACTGATTCGCGCTCAAACTGAGGAATCTCTATGTGCTGGAACTGTGGCATATACTCCTGAGGAGTATTGTGATAGCTCGGCAGAGCATTCTGATTTGGGTCAGAGGAGTCGCTGACACGGCTGCCGGTCCCGTCATTGCTGAAACACGGTTGGGTGCTCTTGGCTCTCCAATCATCATGGTTGTAACTCTGCCCAGCACTTGAGCTCCAACTGGCTTTATGATGGTTTAACGCTATCCTTCCATCCCTTAGTAATCTCCTATAGTACTTGAGGTGAGACTCAACGTTAATTCTAGAGAGCCCCGGCACATTCATAATCTCGAGTAAGCGTAGTGGGCTAGCCGAATCAACTCCCAGCTCTGGAATTGCATCAACAAATTTGGTGTGAAGTTCATAGGTCCAGTAAAACCTTGTCCTCTTATCACCCAAAATATCGTCAATACTTCGGTAGCTATTCTCTACGGGATCTAGTCGTTTCAAAAGTTGTCCAGGGAGGGACTCACCGGCTTTGGATTGGCTGGCTGCGACAACGAGTTCGTCATTGAGAGAACTCCCCCTGTGATGATTCATATCCCATTTCTCAGAGGATGTTGGTGTTGATCCTACGGTGTTGACTTGCTCATGCAGATCTCCGGCGGTATCTGGCTGTGTCGGAAAATGCTGTGGAGAATACGGTAACAGCTGAGCGTTATTCGTCAACAGGGATGGTTCATCGAGGAACACCTCGCCGAGGACAACAGGATTTCCACAATTAAGGCAGGTGGCCTTGGTCAGAGCTTCTTTATATCTCGCGCTTTCAGCTTGAAGCTTCTCATTCTCCTCCTTCAGGACTAGTAACTCATGGTCTGCGTATTGCTGTTTCACCCGGGTTCGTTTGTTGGCGAACCAAAACTTGACCTTCGAAAGCTCCAATCCTATTTTTCGGCTCAACTCCATTTTCTGTTGTCTGCTTGGAGTGGGGCATTCATTGAAGAAAGCCTCGAGCTCTCGGATTTGGCCTGGAGTGTGGCGTTGTAGTTGCTTTCTTTTCCGACTCCGGTCATCATTGTATACTCCTTCTTCGTAGCTGAAACCTAGAATTTCATCGCTGGAGGAGTCAGTCTCCACGGTCTTCGGGCAGGATTCAGCTCCAGGATCTTCAAAGTCTCCCAGCAGTTCGTGTTCAGAAATGTCCAGGTCGGGCGTTTCTAGCAGATGGGAATAGCTTTTAAACATGATGGATCGGAGTATCTCGGGCTGATCTAGTTCCCTCAGCTTTCTCTATTCGCTCTTACGTGTTTGCTCACTCTAGAAATTTTCTCAAGTGATTGTGCGTGTCCTAGAACCATCCTTCAGGCTGCATATGAAGACCAGCAAGACAGCGCTCCTCCCGAGACCCTGCAATTACTCATCGTCTGTATTCCCCTTTCTTTTTCCTCGTGATAGGATCACAAACTCTCTTGCATTGATTCGGTTTCATCGAGTATTGCGCTCGTCCCCTAGTTCAGTCTTCAAAGTGGTGGGTCTACAATCTTTCGGTGCCTTTTATGATTTGCTAGGCCCGAGAACGTGGGGAACATCGGCGGATCCGCAATTAATGACTCCGTTTAATTCATTTAGCCCCATGGGAGTTAACGCCATGACCTTCTCTCAACCTCTTTTCATCGTTTAAACGAAAGTGGCACTTCCCCTGTGCATGCTGTTACTCTTCATTCCAACATCTTGGGCGTTCGGTGAGGAATGAATTCGTGGCCACTCAAAATTTAAAGACCGTCCCTGGTTTCAGGCTTAATCTAACAAGGGATCATCGCAACTGAGCATGACGATGTTCGTCGATAGCGTTGGTTTTCATACATAATTAACTAGAGCCATTAAAGAAAAATGTTCCCATAGGAACTTTACAATGGATAAAAAGAGTGATCCACTCGTGAACATGCTCTTCTTTCCATGGGTGATCGTAACGACCAACCCATCGTGCCCCGAGTCGGGTGCTAGATCATGGCTGTCCAAGCATGCCAGCTTCCCACTGATTGAACAAGGCATCGAGCCCCTCATCAAAGAAATCGTCTGTCGTGGGTTGACTAGCGGCAGGCAGAGCACCAACCGACTGCTGCTCGAGTGGAGGAGTGCGCACTCGCTGTACTTGTGATACGCGCTCTTGAGAAGTGTTGAAATGGCCCGGGAGGACATTTTGATCAGCTTTCAGTTTGCCGGTGGTCGGGTTGCTAGCTTGATTGACACTTAGATTTGGCCGGGTATCTCTTGATGCCTGAGCATTACAATGGCGGTCGCCCCTAGCTTTTGAGCTCGAGACGGATTCCTCCCGGTTTAGCTCCGCTCGACGTTGTTTTAATAGCTTTCTGTAGGCAGCAAGGTGATTCCTGATCAGCTCCTTACTAAGCCCCGGTACATTCATGGCCTTAAATATGCGCGTCGGAGTTGCTGAGTCGATCCCTATTTGGTGAACCACGTCTAGGAATCTGGAATGCAGTTCAGGGGGCCAAGCGAACCTCCTCTTATCGTGGCCCAAAAGTGCATCGATGGCTTGACGACTGATTAACTCATCTCCAGCAGGACCCGACCCTATCGAAAATTGTTGTGCATGAGGCTGATATGCTTTGAGCTGGTCGGCGGTAACGTCCAGCTCCTTGAAACTATAACTCCAATCAAAGCGATGCAAATCCCATCCCCCAGGAGGCATTTGTATCATCTTTATAGGATCATCCTGCTCATGCGTGACTCCGGCAAAATCTGGTTGAGCGGGAGATGCCCCGAGGGAGTAGGGTGGTAAATGAACGTCTTCGATCATCGCGTGAGGCTTATCGGGGAATATCTTACCGAGGGCGACGAGGTTATCGCAATGAGGGCAAACGGTGATATTGAGAGCTTTTTCATACCTCATGTTTTCTGTTCGCAGCTTTTGGTTTTCTTCCTTTAAAATCTCGACCACCTGACGTTTGCGTTGAGCCCTCGATTTGGATCTCCTATTTTGAAACCAAAACTGGATCCTCGACTGATTAATCCCCAACTCCCGGCTTAATTCAATTCTCCACTTCTTTTTCATGTAATGGCTTTTACTGAAAAGGGTTTCCAGCATTTGGGTTTCCTCCTGAGAGTATTGGTGAGGACGTCTTCTTTTCCCGAGTTGAGCATTGTGGATGTCGTTGTCGTCGTCGCTGTGATCTTGATTTCCGTTGCCAGAAGTGTTGGGCTCCATGGTTTTGGCGTTAGACTTGATCTTGGAATCTTCGAGATCCCTCTGTGGTTCAATTTCTGAGGTTTTTGAGTCAGTCGCCTCTAGCAGCTGACAGTAACCTCTTAAATATGTTGGATTGAGAAATGTTTGATTGGTTCTTGCCCACTCAGATCTCTACTCTTTCCTGTATGCTCACTCCCTATAAAGTTTTCTTCGAGTGACTTTGCATGTTCAGGAGACGCTCCTCAAGCATCATTAGGCAAACGTTCCCCCTCAAGACCTTGAATTTCTCGCTTAGCTTTTCAACGTGATGGGACTGCCAAACCCTGTTAGGGCTCTCTTCGATAGTTGCGCTTTCCTCCCACCTAACTCTAATAATGGTGATCCCGACAAATCTTTTGCATCTTTTAATTGATGATCCGGAAATCGCGGACCGAAACGAATCCAATGGTTCTCGTGAGGGGACCTCCTGCTTTACCCCATAACTGGGCTCCACCAACATTATTACTGAGACCCTTCATCATCCTCGAGTTGCTATAAAATGAGGAATTAATGTATGGAAGGTTAACGTTCTCGCATAATCAGCTTCTTCCTTCTAATCTCTCTGTTAAACTCGTCTTATTCTCAAGCCAACCCAACGCAAATGGCCTCCTCTCCCGTACGCACCTTTTCAACTGATGTCTTGGCCCAGTGGGAAAAGCTTTATAACCTACTGGGTCGCGGTTACGCGCACATAACCGATCATTCTGCAACCGAGGATGCAATCTGTGTCCTGCTCGAGGACCTTGATACCACTTCTCTCGAAGGTACTACACTGGGGAGGGAATATAGAACTTTCCCGACTCTCTTTGCACACTCCTTAGAGGCCTATCGTGTTGCTAATCGGGAGGTTCTGGTGGCTCGCGTCTTGCGGGCTCGTTATGAGGATCGATCTGATCATTTGGTGCTGACCAACTATCTGGTTGATAGTTACAAAAAGGCCGTCGAGTTTGCTAATGAGCGGGTCGCGACGTTGCTTCGCGAGAGGAGAAATCTGGTGGATCAATTGGCCATATCCCTGACCACCGGCGAGCATGACCGCCGCAACGTCCTGTTGAGGCTTCAGAGCGACTGGCAGGAAGAACGGCTCGACAAGATAACCGAGGACATAGCTCGCGGGAATGGACTGGTTCGGGACCTGGAAGTAGTCACCGAAGAACACGAGGCCAAGGTCGCCGAAGTTAAGGGAGAATGCAGAAGTCTTCTCCTCAGGCTTGCCGACCACAACATGCGGAGCTGGGAGTATGAACAGAGCATTAATAACATGGAGGGTCAATTGGGATCCTTTGTGTCGTTAATTAGGGCTCACTTTGGCTTTACTTTTCCACCCCGACTTGTATGACCTGCTCCTGAAAACCCTTCGCTGAGCAAAATAAATGAAAGTTCTCGTGTGTGTGTTTTAACTTCTGTATGGTTCATTTCTTCGAGCATCCAAACATCTTCAACTTGAGTGAGCCGAACCATAATAGCAATAAGCCGAGCAAATATGTCCTGATTTTATAACTCGCTCATGATCAGATGGAAGAATGTTGCAGATTTGTCCAAGAAAAGATTTCTCTATACTACTTGTTTTTCACCTGCAAATAAAAAGACAGAATCAGAAGGAATAATTTGAAAAAGAAATCATAGACCCCTTTCAATCTTATGCTTGCTTGTGATTAATAAGGACAAGAACTTTTACAAGGGTTTTAATCTTGTGAGAAAAGTTTTTATCAATATTCCTCGAAAGAAAGCATACTATTGAAAGGAACGTAATTCACGATAATCGCTTTTGATTAATTTCGAGAGGAATGACTTACTCAAAAGTGCAAGACATAATAACGCGTTTTAAATTCAATTGAAGATATGGCATCCAAATTAAGGTCGTTCGCTAAGAACGAAAGTAGTTTGGACATCTATCTCGTCATTAAATTTGAAACTACGCTGATATTTTTGGTCAATTATCGTGAATTACCAGTGGTGTACAACATGCATGAACCAATTCAAGTGTGTAGTTCCTTCTAGCGAAATTGGGGTTGGATTACCTCACATGACCAAAAGGTCGTGCAAGACTTCCAATTTTAATTTCCTCTAAAGGAATTATAAACTTGACTTGGGAGTATTCGGATGATTAGAAAAAATGCCACTATCACATTCCAATGTCCCGTTAAAAGAAATACAACCAAGTTCCATCTGAATGTATACACCAATAGATCCCTAATACAATCGCTCTAAGGGGTGAGATAGAGAAAACCTCAGTAAAAATAAACCCTATACAAGAGGACTAGTAATGGAAAATGAAATAAAGGAATATGATCCTAACGTTTAAGGATGCCCCAGTTTTGATCTGTGCCTTCAGGATCACTTGCCCCAACTCGTCATCTTCATTGGATGATACCTCAATAATGTCCATAGTATGCTCCTTATCGCACACTCGGTGTTCGTCGTGGGATATCACCCTCCTCGTCTTCTATTAAGGACGTTAGGGACAAACGCACATATCTATCCTCGAAATGGCATTTAATCTAATCACCAGAATGCAATAAATGAAATGCCTATATCTATATGAATAGTGATAGATTTGGGGGGATAGAGAGTCTTACCAACCCAACTCGTCGACTTATTGTGCGGTTTTAGGTGTACCAACCGCCTAGAGACATGCGTATGAGACAAGTGATGGTGAACTTCTAAAAATCAGAGGGTTTGGCACCTAAGGTTAAGGTTCCCACCTCGAGTTCTAGAAAGAGCCGATTCCATTGCACAGCTATCGTTGCATTGGGACTCGATCCATAGTTCGAAGCGAGCGGAATTGAAAAGTGGATTACCCCGTGTTTTTCCTCACGGAGATTCCATTTTCAATTCCTTCTATTGTGTTCCTAAAGGCGGCGCCCGGGGTTTTAGGCACGGTTGTGTGTGTCTATGTGTCGTGATCATCACGATGCAATTCATGCACAACAGTTTATCAATCAGCACTTCGAATCATCCACACAACATACATTCCTACGCCCAACCTGCATAAGACAATGTTAATCACGGACTACACCCCTTATTTCTCCAATCTGCAAAAACATATAACACCTACCATAAGCGGACTTACCTCACCTTCAAGAGCGCCTGCATGGTTAGAAAAATCACTCAGCGTTTTAATTACGGCCTAAGTCCACTTGGGGTCTAGAACCATAGGTTCTAGAACACAAAGTCCCCAGTGGAGTCGCCAGCTGTCGCGACCCGTCCGAAAGCGGACGCGGCTAATGGATTACCGATCGCGGATCTTGGATCAGCGCGAGCCCTCCCAGACCCATACCAAATCGCGGCGGGAGTATTTTTTTAAAGGATTCGACGATAAGAGTCGATCGCTTTCGACCTTCAGTGTGGTCGTGGTGGCATGTGTAAATTGTGCATGCATTTGGAGTCGCCACCGGTCTTTCTTGGAGGGTAGACCGGAAACCTTACTGATCGATTGGGGAGAGATCGATCAGTTCTGCGGAACCAGAGATTTTGGGTTCGGGGACTTGGTTACGTCGGTGTCATTACCAACGCCCTTTCGGTACCTAACGCGAGTGATTTTCCTAGCTAAGAGCTCATGCAGGCGCAATTAGGTGAGGTAGGCTTGATTCAGGATTTCATACAAATTGGAAGACTATTCCTATCAACCACAATCAATTTAAACAAAAGCGCAATCAAATACATAAATAAATCACACTAACGCACACCAATTCAAATCAACGGTTTCCTGGTATAGCCATAAGGGCTTAGATAAGGAATGATTTGGAACCAGGGGTAAAATGGGAAGGTTTGGGGGATGATAGGCCCGAATGGCAAAATCGTCATTTTTGGAAGATTTGGATTCCGAATTACCCAAAATATTCCATGGCCAGTTGATTGTGGTCATTTCCCATTTTTTTGAAATTTTTTTTATATTTTTATATTTTTATATTTTATTTTATTATTTAATTATTGCCTAATTAAAATGGTCGGATTCGGATAGAATTTTTGGGCCCGAACCTAGATCAGGCCGTTGGGCCTGATCCAAACTAGGAAAGAGGACTTGAACCAAGTCCATTTCGTACAAGAAAACCCAATAAGCCCATTTTCTTTTCTCTAAGCCTAATAGACCAATTAGCCTAAGCCCAACCTTCCTTCTTCCAGCAAAAACGTAAACCCAAGTCTAACTAAGCCCATGAGACTAAACTAACTATCCAACCCAGCATGAAAACAACCCTTACCGTACTATTCATCATCTTCACCTTCCTGCATGAAAAGAATAAGACCGAGCTCGCCGCCACCAGGGACCTGAGCTCCACGATCCAGACTTGCTCCGGGACCATCTCTGCGTCAAGGCCCAGCCGCTGCGTTCCGTCGCCGGCGACCAGGTCGCTCGACAATGCCGCCGCCGAGACCTGACTCATGATCTTCGAGTCCAGCGACTCCCCCTCCCCGCCGGAGGATCATGACTTTCCATCACAAGGCCGGAGGATATCGCCTGTCTAAGGTCGCCGGAGCTAGACCTCGAGGTTGGCGGCTCCGACTGGGCGCGGACGAACCACCTCCGCTGAGGCTTGAAGCCGTTCGTCACCGTCGACGAGTTGCACAGGCCTTGGGAACGGAGGAGATTCAGCACTAGCACCAGGTTTTCTGCTTAGTGTCATGACCTAACAGCAGCTACTAGTGACAACAACAACAGTGTGGCTTCCTGATGGCATAACGATGGTCCCTCGTTCGGTGGATGGATGGCTGCTCATGATGCTCTCAAAGGACAGATCGTCAATGCAAGGCTAGTCGGGTGGTGGCTGACTTCGACAAACTCGTAGTGGCTATCAGTGACGGCGAAGATTCGGTGCTAGACTTGGTAATCAAAGTCTCAGTGGACTTCTCAGCGAGGCGGCTTGATCAACGTTGGGTCGTCTCGACTACTGTGATGGGCAAGGATAATTCAACAATTGACTTGTGGCGAATTGGTTGGGCAGCTTGCTTGAAGTCCCCTGCAGCCTTTAGGTTCGATGGAGACTCTCTGGACAGAAGGAAGACCGGGAAGGGAGAGGTCCATCTGGCGCGAGGCCGACGAAGCAATATCATCGTAATGGTTCGAGCTCGGTTGTCGAATCACTGTGGATGCAGGGAGTCGGAGTAGAAACGTCAAGGAGCTACAAGGACGCCGAGTTGGCTGTAGAGGCGTCTGATGCGATGGTCTCCCATGCAGCTGGAGGCATCCATCCGAAAGCTTTCCTAGACTCCATCTCATTTTGGACGTCTTCTTGCGGACATTCTTTGCCCAACGAGAAGAACAGCCTCTGATCACCCCCTTCTCAGATTCGTCCCCGCTTCTTCTCTGCCGAGCGCCCCCCCCCAATGGCCATCGTGCCTCTCACTCCAGGAGAGCCTCTCTTTTCTTCTTTTTTTATTCTCCCTTTCCCCGATGGATTCTCCACCAAGAGGGAGATACTTCCTCTTTTCTCCTTTTGTCGGCCAATTCTTCTCTATTCTTTTCATTATTTATGAGCAACGCGAATGGCTCTTCCTCTCGAACGACGCGAAGATGACGAGTAACGTGAAAGTTGCGGCCTTATTCCACTGGGTTAAACGGGTCGAGTTTACTCAATCTAGCTGACCCAGTTCAATAATTCTCTTCAGATTCGGCATTAAAATGAGCAAATCAGCACGTAATCGAACAGAATTAAAATGTGTGGCAATCCAATTGAAAGTCACGATTCTAAAATATATATATATATATATATATATTTTACTTTTTTTTTGATTTTCTATGAACTTTTCAAGATAAATAAATAAATAAAAGTTGATAAAAATTTAGGTGTCAACAGTCTTACGCGGATATGCCAGGCCTTGATCCTAAGATTGTGGAACATGCATTGCCCACGGATCCTGGCATCAAACCTGTCAAACAAGGCAGTAGGCGGATGAAAGCCGAGTTAGAAGACAAGATTAAGGAAGAAGTCATGAAACTCCTTAGGGTAGGCTTCATTGAAGCTATCCCATATTCAGACTGGGTTGCAAATATAGTCCCCGTCATGAAGAAAGACGGAAAAGTTCGGATCTGCGTAGATTACCGAGATCTGAATAGAGCAAGCCCAAAAGATGATTTTCCACTCCCCCACATTGATGTATTGGTGGATAGTACGGCGGGTTATGAATTATTCTCATTCATGGATGGATTCTCGGGATACAACCAAATCTTCATGAAACAAGAAGACAAACCCAAGACTGCATTTACCACACCATGGGGAAATTTTTGCTACAAAGTCATGCCCTTTGGATTGAAAAACGCCGGGGCTACCTACCAGAAGGCTATGGTCACGTTATTCCATGACATGATCCACAAAGAGATTGAAGTATATGTTGATGACATGATCGCTAAATCCAAAAAAGGACAAGAACACATACAGGTATTAAGGAAGCTGTTTGAGCGCCTGCGCAAATACAAGTTAAAGCTGAACCCTAACAAATGCGTGTTTGGGGCAAGATCCGGGAAACTCCTTGGGTTCATAGTCAGCAACAGGGGCATTGAGATTGATCCCTCAAAAATCCAGGCCATCCACGATTTATCAACTCCATCCACAGTAAAAGAAGTGAGAAGCCTTCTAGGGAGATTGAACTATATTGCCAGGTTCATCAATCAACTGTCTGATGTGGCTAAGCCAATCTTCAAATTGCTTAAGAAAGGCGCGAAAATAACATGGGACGCCGAGTGCAGCAAGGCATTCCAAATGATCAAAAACTATTTGATCACACCACCGGTGCTTGTGCCACCAATTCCTGGTCACCCATTGACCTTATACCTGACCATACGACAAGAGTCCTTGGGAGCCTTACTTGCCCAGACAAGCCCGATAGATGGAAAAGAGAGGGCCATTTATTACCTGAGTAAGAAATTCACGCCATCTGAAGCAAAATATATACCAGTTGAAAGGGCCTGCGTAGCAGCAGTATGGGTACTACGAAGACTAAGGCAGTATACCCTACATCATCACATTCAGCTCATAACAGAGAACGACCCCGTCAAATACCTCCTGGAGAAACCCGCTTTAATTGGGAAACTGGCAAAATGGCAAGTAATGTTGTCTGAATTTGACATTAAATGTTCTCCACAGAAGTCGGTAAAAGGGAGAGCTATAGCTGACATGCTGGCAGAAAGCCCGTCAAGCGGTGAGTCCCCTGAAGTAGCGAACACAGAAGGCCGAATTCTGAACTTAGCAGAGGATAAGTGGATCATGTATTTCGATGGTGCTATTAACCTATCAGGGGCAGGCACTGGGGCAGTACTGATATCCCCAGATGGTCAACATTACCCTGTCGCGGCAAAGATAACTTTCCCTTGTACCAACAACATTTCAGAATATGAGGCATGCATTCTGGGTCTACGACTGGCCCTTTCTATGGAGATACCTAGGTTACAAGTCTTTGGAGACTCCATGCTCATTATTCTACAGACACAAGGAGAGTGGAAGACGAAAGATGCAAAACTCATCCCCTACCATGAATACCTTGAAGAATTGATACTCAAGTTCGAAGAAGTGTCATTCGAATACCTATCAAGGTCTCACAATCAATTTGCAGATGCATTAGCCACCCTAGCCTCGATGTTACAAACAACTGAAGGGTTGGATGTAGAACCCCTGAGGATCGGTATCGTTGAAAAGCCAGCTTATTGTATGCTAATCGAAGAAGAATTTGACGGAGAGTCATGGTACTATGACATCAAGAATTACCTCTCAAAAGGGAAATTCCCTGAAGGATGCCAGTCAGGAGACCGAAAATACATAACCAAGATGGCCAGCAAGTTCTTCCTCAATGGACAAATTCTATACAAGAGATCGTTCGATTCCACTCTACTGAGATGCGTAGATGCCAAAGAAGCAAATATTCTCATGAAAGAGATTCATGAAGGTGCGTGTGGGCCTCACATGAACGGCCACCTCCTTGCCCGGAAGATCATGCGGCTAGGTTATTATTGGATGACCATCGAATTAGACTGCTGTCAGCACGTCCGGTCATGCCACCAATGCCAAATATACGGGGATAAGATTAACGCACCCCCGAACGAACTACACCAAATGTCTGAAGTTTGGCCTTTCTCTATGTGGGGGATAGACATGATAGGGCCTATTAATCCTGTGGCTTCGAATGGTCATCGCTTCATCTTGGTAGCGATTGATTACTTCACCAAATGGGTAGAAGCCAGCTCTTACAAGAATGTCACTACAAGAAATGTGGCAAGATTTGTCAAAAGAGATGTCATATCCCGGTATGGTACCCCTCAAGCGATCATCACAGATAATGGGTCCAACCTAAACAACAAGATCGTCGATGGTCTGCTGGATCACTTTAGCATTCGACATCTGAATTCATCTCCTTACCGCCCACAGATGAATGGGGCAGTGGAAGCAGCCAATAAAAACATCAAGAGGATCTTGGCTAAAACAGCAGAAAACTACAGGGATTGGCACGAAAGGCTGCCCTTCGCCTTGATGGCTTACCGAACGTCGATCAGGACTTCTACAGGGGCAACTCCCTATAGTCTGGTATATGGGACAGAAGCAGTTCTACCAGTAGAAGTTAAGATTCCCTCTTTGAGAATCTTATCCGAAGATAAACTCTCCGAGTCAGAGTATTTCAAGCACAGATATGAACAGCTGAACTTAATAGATGAGAAACGTCTTAAAGCCAATTGCCATGGACAAACTTACCAGAAGAGGGTAGCCAGGGCGTTCAATCGAAAGGTCAAGACCAGAAACTTCGAAGTAAATGACTTGGTAATTAGGAAAGTTTTGCCAAGTACTACCCATCCAGGGGGAAAATTCACTCCAAATTACGAAGGCCGCTACATTGTTAAGAAGATCCTCACGGGAGGAGCATTAATTCTTGTAAACTCCGAGGGAGAAGAATTGGGGCACC
The DNA here is from genome assembly GCA_021437785.1 of Rhodomyrtus psidioides. Taxonomy (NCBI): domain Eukaryota; kingdom Viridiplantae; phylum Streptophyta; class Magnoliopsida; order Myrtales; family Myrtaceae; genus Rhodomyrtus; species Rhodomyrtus psidioides. Next base: position 1,329,226 of record JAILYB010000171.1, on the reverse strand, counting down.
CTGTTGTCGCGACCCGTCCGGAAGCGGACGCGGCTAATGGATTACCGATCACGGGTCTTGGATCGGCGCGAGCCCTCCCAGGCCCATACCAAATCGCGGCGGGAGTATTCTTCGACGATAAGAGTCGATCGCTTTCGACCTTCAGTGTGGTCGTGGTGGCATGTGCAAATTGTGCATGCATTTGGAGTCGCCACCGGTCTTTCTTGGAGGGTAGACCGGAAACCTTACCGATCGATTGGGAGAGATCGATCAGTTCTACGGAACCAGAGATTTTGGGTTCGGGGACTTGGTTACGCTGGTGTCGTTACCAACGCCCTTTCGGTACCTAATGCGAGTGATTTTCCTAACTAGGATTTCATGCAGGCACAATTTTGGGTGAGGTAAGTCTGACTTTGCACATTAACCAGTTTAACATGCTCACGTAATCATAATAAATAAATAGATGTCAATCACATAAATATCTATCCTACGTGGTGATCATGGAATTATGATTTAATGGGTCTCGAGCCAATGAGACCACATATAATCATTTTAATATTTTAATAACGGAGAGCCGCTCTTCGCTTCTTCTTGGTTTCTTGAACTCTTCAAGAATTGGGCCCCAAAGAGCTCGCCGACTTAAAAGGCTCCTCCACGTAATCCTCGTAGCATTTACATCAACAATTGACTATGCTAAACATAAAGATTACATGAAAAATAAAAGGAGTACGCAGCCTCCATTTAATAATTACAACCCCAAATATATAAATAATCATCATACATTCATATATACATCAATCACATTGATTAGGGATTTTTCCATGATCACCACCCTTTCACGTAAGTAATAAATTCACAATTTAAAACTTAGGAAGGCACAATAAAAATTCTACGTTGAATCATATTCAGAATTTTTACGTAAAATAAGATAGCCATAAATTTTCGATTCAAAATTGATTTAGTCTCAATTTTTGCTACGTTGATTAATTTATCATATAAAATAATCAATCTCCATTAGCCATGTAAGACGAACAATTCGTTAATACATATTGGCCATAGTATTGCAAAAATTGCAAAAAATCAATTAAATGCACGAAAACACCTAAGGATTGGCTCTGATACCACTGTTGGGATCCACGTAACACGTAGCGGAAATAAATAACAACCCACACATGTATCTCCAGAGGCGTACTTCGTGCATTTCAATCGAAAAAAAATCACAAAGTCTCAAAGGGAGTAAATAGATTACCTCTCGTAGCGTGCTTGAACGGAGGTGTCCGGTTCGATGTTCTTCGATCTCAGCCTCCACAAGTGTTAGGCATCTAGTTCGGACGCACCACCAATTGACGAACGGGGAGACGACTAATAACTCCACAACAATTGTGCTAGCAATATGCGGAATCAATATTCCGAACTTAGTATATTTTGCTCGCTCAAGATTATGAGAATATAGAGAGTGTTTGTGTTCTTCTCTCTAAGCTCTCAAAAATTTGCACACTCTACAAAATATCTCTCCCCTTCAACCTCAAAACTCTTGCCATCCTTTTATAGCCAAAAATACCTTCCAATAAATTGTATTTAAAAATAGCACTAACAATTATAAATTCTATCTAAAAATAGCACTCACAAATAAATGACATTTAAAAATAGCACTAACAATAGCACTCACAATTTATAATACAAAAATGCTATTTAAAAATAGCACTAACAATAGCACTCACAATTTATAATACAAAAATTCTATTTAAAAATAGCACTAACAATTATAAATTCTATCTAATAATAGCACTCACAAATAAATGACATTTAAAAATAGCACTAACAATAGCACTCACAATTTATAATACAAAAATGCTATTTAAAAATAGCACTAACAATAGCACTCACAATTTATAATACAAAAATTCTATTTAAAAATAGCACTAACAATTATAAATTCTATCTAATAATAGCACTCATAATTTATGATAAATAAATGCCATTTAAAAATAGCACTAACAATAGCACTCACAATTTATGATAAATAAATGTCATTTAAAAATAGCACTAACAATAGCACTCACAATTTATAATACAAAAAATGCTATTTAAAAATAGCACTCACAATACAAAAATGCTAAAAAAGGCACTAACAAAGGTGTTAAAAATAATAACCATTATTACTATTACAAGAGTTAAAGAGGTTACCAAACAATACAAATATGCATAACGTATAAATACGTATGATGTATAAATACGTAGAGCATACGTATACATCCGTGAAACCGGGGACTAATTGAAAGAAAAATGTGCAATTAAGCCCTTTTGGTAAAAATTGATTAAATTGGAGGGCAAATTGACCTAATTGCACTTTAAGACTTTAGAATCCAATGTCATAGCTTATAAAAAGTGAGAATTGAAAACTAAAAGACTCGAAAATGATTTTTTTTTAGGCTCGGTTCGGGTTTATGTTTGTGAAGGAACATAGTGACCCGAGCCGAATTTTTGAGATTTAAAGTGACACACTTGAAGAGGAAATTAAAACAAAATTATCGAATATTTTTGGGTATTTTTCTGACCACGAATGGTATTTTTCTGATTTTTTGGGTATTTTTATAATTAAATAAACTCGAAAAATATTAAAAATACCGAAAAATATTTGTTGTTCAAAATTGGTTCCTAAGGTTAAACCAAGGCTTCCAAAGTTGATTTTGTGATTTTATGACCTTTTTTGATATTTTTAATTAATTTTAAAGAATAAAAATCACAATAATAAATGGTAAAAAAAATCAGGTGTCAACACCTGTGAATTCAGATGCTGTGAAGAAATATTACCCTTGAAATAAAATCAGATTCCGGTCATATGCCCTGCCTCGAATTGAGCCTACTCTTCATGATAGTCTTTGCATAAGCATGTCATGCATCTATGCATACATTAGCATGTGTTCAATATTGCAGGATCCAAGGAAGCAGGGTCGCGATAAGTTGGAACGCATGATCAAGGAGACCTAACGTCATGGTGGTCAGGTGCACGTCTTCTTCTCCAAAGACTGAGAATTTTAAGAAGTTTTAGAACAACTTAACCATCTTGTGTTGTTAAGAAAAATGCAGATTTTCGCGAATCTATCCACTTCCATTGAAATGCATGATCAAGGGTAAGGTGTATCGTTCTAATTTTCTGAAATTCGAAAGCATACACTGACATATTCCTTTTATGTTTTTCAGGAATCCCTAGCCGCGCTGGGCAGGTAAGTATTCCTTTCCTAATCTTTTAGGTTTACAAGACTGTCGGGATCCTTATTGATAGAATTTGAAGGCTTCTTGGAATCTAGCATATATTCAAATCTCATGTCTAGAAAGACGCAAAATTCTCACAGTCATGTCATTGGCATTCATGTTTAAACTTGGAGGTTATCCGAACATGATTGAAATATGCATTGTGCATCATAAATCCCCTTGGAGGGTAAGTTTTGGAGAAAGCAAAATGAACTCTTCCAAACAAAAGTTGTTTAAATCATTCAAAAGGATGTTTCCTCAGACAAGAGGCAAGCCTGGTCCAAACACGTCCCATACACACTTAAGAGATAAGTGGAATGGTAAGAATAGCGAGACCTTAACCTACGGACGTAAGGGTTATTCGCGGTGATTACATGGATTGAGACGACGGAGGCATTCGTTTCTCTATCATAAACACTACAGGTGACCATTGATAACCATTTGAACGACGATTTCATTCTATACCCCTATCAAGAACCACCCCACAGTGGGGCAAACTGGAGGTACGTCCAGAGGTATCAGGAGGTAAATGGTTAGAAGTTCTCTTGCTCAGACTTGCATCAATCTTCGTGTGTTGCTTGTCATTTTAACTTCTATGGTAATTCAGGTGCTTTAGGATGACGAAAAGCATTCGTTTCTCTATCCTACATACTTTTACCCTTTGTACAGCCCAGTTGAGCCTATACGTTCATTTCACAAACTTGTTGGTGATCATTGCATATTCCAAGACGGAAGCAACGTCCCTTCAAGAGTGGAGGAGTTCAAAACACGGGATTTGTAAAAAAATTCCTAAATTGATGTTCGAGTGCTGAGATTCAAGCTATACATCTAGCACATTCATTTGAAAATTCTGATCCCCAAAAGAAAAGAAAAGATGGGATCTCAAAAAGAAAGAAGAGAGAAAAATTTAATCTTGGGCATCAAGAAAAAGCAAAGTGCCTGGTAAAAGCAAGGCCAATGCCCATCCAAATACTTGTACACTTGTGGATCATGTGTTTGATCTTGTAAATGCCAAAAGGTGGCATGATACCTTTGTATAGGTCACTAGTGAGATCTGATTGTAAAAGAAAAATTCCAAGGGAGCTAGACTGCGAAAGATGCTCCCAAATCATGTCACACTCAGATGACGAAAGTGTAGACAAGATGTTAACGCCGTCTTGACATGAGAGAGACGTTCTCTAAAGACAAATATGCACTTCAAAGACTAAAGACGCTCTTTGGACGAGAAGGGACAAGATCGGCGGCAAACCTGTGGTGATCACCAATGTTAGACCCTTCGCATATTCTAAGCCAAAAACAAGCCTTTTTTGGTCCCCAATCCTACCTACGTTACAACCCTGAAAAGCCTTTTATGATTAAGGCACTTGGATTGACATAGGGTTTAATGTCTAAGCTTAGCTCGAAGAAGTTCGGGCAAGATTATTTCTTTCTCATTTCGCAGGTTTCTTGACTTGTAAACCTGGAGCGGACGTTGAAGACTTCTCTTTGAAAGCCTTGACTTGCACGCAAGTCCCCCTTTGAAAACCGTTGACCAAGCCCAACATTACGGTCCCTTGGAAGTCCTCCTGATCGATCGAGGTGTATTCACTGCGAATGATCCTGAACCCTGGGCGCAGGTTTGATAGGAAGTTCGAGTGCATTCTTGGTAAAAGACCATTACCTCAAAACGGTGAGAAGTCCTCTTTGATGAGAATACTCCGTTGGACGTTTTAACCAAACTCTTTTGGTAATTTCAGATTGTTTGATTCAAACTTTCCCCGCAAGGAACTTTTGATCACTCCCGTATGTTGCAAGGTGTTTTGGGTAACCTCCAACCTCGTAATATATTCACTGAAATTTTTTCATGACTATGATATAAGTCATAAAGTGCTGTCAGTCTGACATCACATATCACTTAAAGACCATTGATGTGCCTTTGGTAAGAAAATTTTCAGGTTGGAGCTTTTGCAAGATTCTTGATGACTTCGGCTCCCAGAATGGCTTGCAGCACTCTTGGATACCTGGAGCTCCCAGATCCCAGAATGTCACCTTCAATGTCAAAAGGACAACATTCAAGATAGTCTTTCTGCGAGATCTCAGGTAGCCCCTAGATCCCAGAAGAATCTTATCAAAGTTTTTTTTTGCAGGTTTAAGTTTTCTGCAGGATACTTGGAATCCCCAAATCCCAGAATAACGCCTTACATGTCGAAAGGACAATTTGCAAAATCTGCTTTCTGTGGGGTTCTAGATAACCCCTAAACCCAAAATAGCCCATTTGGTAAAGCCTCAAGGTTAGGCACACCTCATTTGTATAAATCCTAGTTAATTCCTTAGAATATAGGATTAAAATATTCGACAATCCCTAAGAGACTGGGTGCGTCATCCATAGGTTCCTAGCAGAAAGGAATCCTATTCTCGGCCTGATCCCCCTGACGGATCAAAATGTTCGACAATCCCTAAGAGACTGGGTGCGTCATCCATAGGTTCCTAGCGGAGAAGAATCCTATTCTCGGCCTGATCCCCCTGACGGATTAAAATGTTCGACAATCCCTAAGAGACTGGGTGCGTCATCCATAGGTTCCTAACAGAAAGGAGTCCTATTCATGGTCTGATCCACCATACGGATCAAAACCCTGACAATCCCTAAGAGACTGGGTGCGTCATCCATAGGTTCCTAGCAGAAAGGAGTCCTATTCATGGTCTGATCCACCATAAGGATCAAAACCCCGACAGTCCCTAAGAGACTGGGTACGTCATTCACAGGTTCCTGTCAAGTGTAGGAATCCCATTCTGGTACGGCCTACCATACAGGCTAGAGTTTAATCGCCCTAGGATACTCAAAAGACGAGTCCCTAGGTATTCACTAGAACCCGCCATACACCGCGCAGGCCACACGAGCATCAGGCAGGCGATCAACAGGTAAGTAACAGGTGGGTCTCTCTACTTTCTCTCTCACGTCAGCAAAAGAATGAATAGCAAAGCCTTTACCAGTGGGACAAGAAAGATTGAGTGTCAAGATTCGTTTTTCTTTTCCCCAGTCGAGTCGGTCTAGACTCAGGTGTCACCTGTCTTTGAGCGAAACCTCTCACGAGATTCCTCTCAAAGAGGGGCAGCTGTTGACACCTGATTTTTTGACCAGGTCTTTTTCAGTTTTATTTTTGAAAAATCACAAAAAATTTATAAAAAGTCAAAAAATTACAAAATCAACTTTGGTGGCCTTGGCCAAGCCCAAGGAACCATTCTTGACCAAAAAATAATTTTTCACATTTTTCATATTTTTTAGTATTTTTGGAAAATAGAAAAATACTTAAAAAATCAAGAAAAATAGCATTTGAGGTCACAAAAATATGAAAAAATATCCAATATTTTTATTTTTAATCCCTTGTATTTTTGACCTCACAAAAAATCCAAAATCAGATTCAATTTTAGGTGTTCCTTTGTAACCCGTAGTATTGAATTTGAAGAAAAAATAACAATTGAGTCTTTTAATTTGCAATTTTGGAATTTTTTAAGATCTTGACATTCAATCTGACTATCCCCTATTTCAATTTAGCCCAATTGTTTGCACAATATGCTCAATTGCACGGATTTGACAAAATTACATACTAAAATTGCATTTTAGTCCTTGAAATTAAGCATAATTGAAATTACTTTCAATTCAAGGGCTATCATTGCAAATTAAACATGCTACCCAATGTATTTCACCATTTTAAATCGATTGGCATAGGTGGTTTGACCCAATTTGATCATTTGCACCCTCAATTACACGATCCCCAATTTCCAATTAAATGAAAATTTGGGGGTTTTGTAGAAATTGATGAAAAGTTTTGGGCAAAACCACATTTCTAGATAGAATTCATGCTCTAGATTCGATTTTGAGGTTTAATTGCAAAATTTTCCCATTAATTTGGGATTAATTTGAAAAATCCTGTTCGGAACCGGTTCAGACCGCCGGTCAGACCGGTCAAACCGGTCCGCTACAGTGTCGTCTTCCCCAAAGAGCTCGAACAGATGAATGGTGATCGACTGAGTTTTGAAGACAAAATTGAAGGTCAATTCGCGACCAATTGAAAGAAGAAGTGTGGGCATTTTGTTCCTCCCATCTTCCCCCGTCGATCGACACCAACAGCACCATCTAACGCCGCCGGAGCAGGGAGCAATCGGCCAGTCAAACCTTCGGACCTGCAAAAGTCAACAAAGGCAAAAACAGCTCAAATCTTTGCTAAATTCGTGCGAAATGAAGCTCACCGCGGAACCAAAAGGAACTGAGCGAAATGCCCATCTTCCCCGACTTCGTTTTCACCCAATTGCACGTGACTACACGTGCCAAACCGAGTCAGTTGGAGGTCCACCGTTCGACGCCAAAAATCAAACAAGCTATATAAGCTAACAGGCCTTCGCGAAGAGGGAGGTGGTTGGATTCAGTTCGAAGAGAAGAAACTGAATCGAGAGAGAGAAAGAAAGAGAGAGAAAGAGCTCACCTTCCCTCGCGGTGGTCGAAGGTTGGAGCTCAAAATTGCAGAGCGCCGGTTGGGCCTTCCGAGGCAAAACCAAAGCTCCACGAGGTCGCTGAGAGATCGCCCAGAGTCCCCTGAAGCGATCGCCGCCGGCCGCGCCCAGTGAAATCGCAAGAACAGGTGAGTCTCAGTCCCGAGTTTTTCTTCAAGCTTTCATGGCGATTCGTGCATTCCTTAATCATTCATACAATTAGTGTGTGCCTTTCGTTCCTTGGACATCACTGACCATGTTCGCGTCTTGATTTTGCATCGGTTTCGTTCACAACCCCTGAATCGAGTCTTCACACTTAACCTCCACAGCCGATTCTTGCCCAGCCAAACCTGGGCCGAGCGAGCTCAATCGGAGCTCGAGGTAAGTCTTCTGGATCTCCATTGATGCTATTCTATGACTGAAATTCTTTGATTTTGAGTGAATCGCATGATTGAGCTTCCATGGCCGTACTCGGCGATTTGCACGATGTTCTTGATTCTGCGAATAAGATGTTTCGATTCTTAGATATGTCGAACTAGAGCTAATCGCGAATCGATTGCCGTTGGTCTCGAGTGATTCCATTAAGATTTCACCGCACGATCATCGCCGGAGAGCCACAGCCGTCCATTCCGTCGGAGTCGCGAGGTTGAAGACGAAGCTGACATGGCGTAGTCAACAGGTCAAAGTCTTAGGTGTCAGTCCATCATTGGTCCACGTTTTCGTCCAGTCAGCATGCCGTTAGAGGTTGTTATTCGAATAAACAGATCTAACGGCTGAGGATAATCGAGTCTAAATTCTAGCGGCCATCCGATTAGTAATTAGGTTTATCCGAAAATCTTTAAAATCAGAAAATCAAAACGAGCTGAAACGGTGTCGTTTAGGATAGTAACAGTGCGGCGTCGTTTTAGGTTAGAGAGGGTGAACGGTCCAGATCGAGTCTTGCGTTCTAATCTTGACCGTAGATTTTGGTAGGTCGATCAGACGGCTCTGGTCAGGTCTTTGCTCAATCTAGGCCGTAGATTTCAGTCAGCCCATCCAACTGCCATGGATTAGCCACGTGGTCTATTAGGGACCGTCAGATCAGTGCCAAATAATCTGAAAATCAGAAGTGCATCAGACGGCGTCGTTTCGACCAAGGATTTCGCGGGTCAGGGTCTGGGCCGGGTTCCGGCCCGAGTGGGTCGGGTCGACCCGGTCCGAATAATATTTTTAAATAAAAAAATCGAAAAATGATTTAAAAAAATAAATAAATAAAATAAATCAGAAAAATCTTAGAAAATCCAAAAAAAAATGCTAGAAAATTCCAGGAAATTCCAAAAAAAATGTGGAAAAATTAGGGAAAAATCCTAGACACTCTAGAAATCCCCAAAAATCGAGGATTGACCACAGACAACTGGTCAACCCTATTTTTGGGGTTTCTTATCCAATTTTCCGAGACTTGACGACATTACCCTTTAGGGGTAAGTCGCCTCTGTTTTGCATGCTAGATAAGGCCGATAATGCCAAGGTGAGAATTAGGGTCGATTAGACGATCAATTCTTAGGTTTAGGTTTTTCGAGTCCCGCCTCTTTTCTCAAAATGACGATTTTGCCCTTTAATGGGAAAATCGTCTTTCTTGTCTCAATTGAGTTCTGAAAATTGCTTGAAGTTAGGGTTTGGGTCAGGTGGACGACCAACCCTAATATTTGAGATTTTCAATTCTCATCTTTGTTCAAAATGACGACTTTACCCCTCCAAGGGTAAAATCATTTTTAAATACCAGAAAAATCCTAGAAATTCCCGAAAAATAGGAAATGGATTGGATTGATGGCCAATCCTATTTCCTCTGTCTTTTGAATTCCCAATTCATCTAAAATGACAAATTTTCCCTTTTCGAGGTGAATTGTCCCCGAATAGTTTCAAATTACGATTTTGCCCCTCATGGGCGAATCATGTCCAAATCACTCCTAAGCCTTGATTGATATTTCTCTAGGCTAATAGGGCCTTATTAGGGATGCCATGCTGATTTCATGTGTTTTATCCGCATGTACTGGATCCTTGATTTGCGCACTTATTTCTATTGGTTGTGAGTGATAGGGTAGTATTTCCCATCTACATGAACTCCTAGATTTAAGATCTGTACCCCACTCGTCTGTATGAAATCCTAGGATCAGATAAACCATTCAGCTTAGGTACCGAAAGGGCGTCAACTCTGACAGTTGGCGTAACTAAGTCCCCGAACCCACTTCTCTGGTTTCCGCAGAATCGAATAGACCCCTCCCGACTATTCGATAGGGTTTTCCGATCGTACCCTCCACGAAACGATTGGTGGCGACTCCTTGGCATGTACACCCATCACATGTCACTAGACCACACTGAAGGTCGACCACGTATATCCAGCAGTTGCGATTTGGGTAATGGACCTTGGGAGAGGCCCGCGTCCGATCCAGCCAGCGATCGGGCGGCCCATTAGCCCGCTCCCGCCTCCGAGCTCCGGGAGAGGGTCGCGACAGCTGCAAGTATATCTTTGTACTTTCTTGACAATGCAGTAATTCCATCTTCAGATTCTTCCATAACTAAGTCAAGAGCTCATAGTGCATCTTGCTCTTTTAGCACATATTGGATCCTATTTCAATTTTCATAATTTTGCCATCTAATTTCTCACTTTATTCAGGCTTAGTTACGATATCCTAGTAAGCTAAAGTCGTTGTGTCTGAACACAAAGTTCAATAGACATGTACTCACCAACTATTGATGCCTATATATTTATGCATCTATTTTACACTAACCAATTATATTAATGAATAATTTCACATAAGGTCTCAAAGTCGAAAGTTCACTATGTTCTCAATCATCGTCCGAGAATCCTCGCTTGAAATTACCATTAACATAATCATTTATGTAAAATCGAGTTCATGAAGTTACTAAAACTTTTTAGAACTCCCAACTCAAATAAAGATCATAATACATACTATGATCTCGATATCTTGTAATCATAGCAAAATGACATGGCATGATTTGAACTAATGCACCAATAACATATGCATCAAACCATACTCTAATTTCATGATACAAGATCGATAACAAATATTTGAGACTTTATACATGCTATCATCAATCAATATAAGCATGTAAGTCATCATCAATATTAAAAAAAATACGGGTGAAAATACTCGAAAAAAAAAAACACCCAAAATATGTGTATCATGAGGATTCATATGCATTTTATAATTTTACGTTCAGAAAACATGCTCATATAATATATCAAATCGAAGACAATTTCGATACGAACGTAATGACACCTCACATGCCCCAATTGGAGCTCATATGCATCCACACGAGCCGGTCAAAATTTCTACTTTGACTAGTCAACGCTCGGTCAACGGGGTCAATTGCAATTTTCCACGAGTTTGAGGACCGAATTGCAATTTTCGTAAAATATAGGGACTAAATTGAAATTTCACAAAAAAAAAATTGGGGCAAAATCGATTTTTTTTTGAAAAATTGAGGACTAAATTGTAATTTTGGAAAAACACAGGGACCAAAATGTAATTTCTGAAAATTAGCCCGATCGGTCAACGGTCAACAGAGACCAGTCAATGGGCGGGTCGGTCATGTAACGGGTCGGAACCTGGCCGTGGACCGGATCAAATCGAAATCCGAGAATTGGTCTCGGGTCGGTTTGAAACCGGGCAAAAGCAGAATTTTATTTCCCCCTCAAGGATGTACTCCTTCTTGAATTTTATTTCACGAAACTACACCATTAAAACCAACATAGTCAAGCAGTCCATGGCTCTAGATTCAAGTGGAGACGTCATGAGTTCAAATCCCATTAAAACCAACGTTTGTCCTTTTTTTTAAATAAAAAAATAGACACTCCCACGTGAGCAATATTATCTTTCGTGGGAGACTTTCGGCTCTCCCACTGTCCACGCGGCCCGAACCATTAAAAAAAAAACTGCCCGCACATGACTTTCACGTGGTCTTCTTCTTCACAAATTCTTCTCCGACAACCCACAATCAAGAGGAATTAATAGCGGGTTTTGAACACAACGTCGACTCGACCACATAGGTCCAAGAATCAACAAAAATAATGACAAAATTCCCCCGAAATTGAGCGAAATCCTCTCGTACGTAGAACCCTAATCCACAAACTTTCTTCGTGAAATTCATCACCGACGAGCAACCAAATGCCGAGTTACTTTAGGGCTTTTGTTCCCCATGGTGAGACGACCTTGCTGTTCCAAAAATCAGCCCATGATATGCCAGAATTTGGCTGGAATCGGCACTTATCCCCTCGGTCAGAAAAGCCCCAAAAATGATTACGAAAAAGAACACACAAATTCATTAAAATTTCTTACATGATCGGGAAACAAGAATGACAGGGCTCTGATACCAATGATGGAAACACATTCCTAATTTGTATGCGAAATACGTGCGGAAAACTAATGAATTATGCACAAGATCAACTTGCTTGTATCACCGATCGGAGCACGATTACGCGAGGAACCGTACCCACTATCCACATATTGGATGTCGCCTTCGCAGTCCCGAGAGTCTTTTGTCGCCTTCGATGCGATTCAACGTCGGAGGGGGGAGTGACGTTCGACGTTCTTCTCTTGAACGAGCGTCTGTATTTCTTAGGAGGGGGTTAGGAAGAACTGACGTCGTTCTCTTTTACGTCTCTCTAATTGACGTGAAGAGACACGTCTGTTCAAATTGTAGATAACCGCTATTACGGTTATCTGTGGATGCGGGTGTGATTGCCCGCATGGGGGCACACCGTAAGCCTTTTTTCCAACACCACTTTTCGAAACCGTGGACCGGACCGGACCGGCCATCCTCGGAACCAGGAACCGAACTGGTCCAGTCCAGTTCCAATGGTGGCCAGTCAGTTGAAGATAGGGAGATTTTTTGAGAGGGGGGAAGGGAAAGATGGCCATATTGAAGCAATTCCTCGATCGGCCTCAGAGTTTCTATTTTTTCCTAGAGCTAATGATGATGCCACAGAAAGGAGACTCAACTCTCTGATCTTCTTTCATGCTTCAAGGGCCAAGAGTCAAAAAGAAAAAGAAGATGGCTATGGCTACACATAAAAAAAAAAAAAAGTTCTATATTTCGAGCCATGCCAATTTTCTTTTGCAGGTTCTAGCAATCCTTTAGACATTCCATCGTGATCTACGTGTCCGGACGAAGCTACTACACCAACGCTGAAGTGAAGCAAAGAAACCTTAAAGAGCCTAAACCTAAACAAATAAACATTGGCTGCGTTTGGTCGTCCATATAAAACTCGGGATATGATATGTTTTATTAGGTGCCTCGGATAGTATAAAATCGTATATAGGGCGGAAATATCCCGGATAAAAAAAATCCGAGGAGGGGGGGTAGGATAAGGTCGGATAGGATTTCTCTTATCCGTCAGCTTAACATCTACGTCTCGTCTTATGCTTCTTTCCGCACAGTACGGCCCCTCGCCGGAGTCTCTCTGCCTCTGGCCCCGACCTCCGCCTCTCTCATTTTCTGCAGCCTGCCGAGTCGCCGCCGATCGCAGCACGTCGCCGGCCCTAGGTCGCCTTCGAATCCCCTCCGTCAGTAGTTCTCCATCAATTGAAGGTGATTCTCTCTCCTTGCATGTGTGGAGAATCTTGGGTTGCACGACTCTCGAAACTTTTGGTCGTGCGTGCCGCTATGCAATTGTTCTCGTCGAATGAACTGATTGGGCTTCCTATGCCGGTGCTTCATTGCATAATTGACCCTATTTTCAGATTTTTAATATTTTTTAATTCGAGGCCTTCTGAATTGTTGTGGAGCCATTGACACCACCCACGTCCTCATGAACTTGCCAATGGTGGACCCTTCTAATAATGTCTGGTTTGATCGGGAGAAAAAGTGCAGCATGATTTTGCAGGTAGTAGTGGATGTTGATTTGAAGCTCCTCTTCAATGGCGAAGGGGTGTCCTCCTCCTCCGCATTGGAGCCGAAAGACTTGTTTTTCTGCAACAAACTTACGCCGGCCCAACTCCGGTGGCACGGTCTTAGGTTTCTCCGGTCGGCTTCCGCGAGACTTAGCTCGCACTCTACTGCCATAGAATCTCGACGTCTCAGAGCAGAGTTCGTGTTTCTTTGACCATATAACTAGAAAAAAGATCTTAGCATTGTTCACGTTTGTTGCGCTTTTTTCCTGATTTGTTTTACCTTGAGTTAATAGAGAGAGATAGTTGCAGTTCTTGCGAGGCATTGGATTGAAAACTCGGGTTGCCGAGTGCGAGAATGGGAGGAAAGAAGGAGAAGAGGGGGAGAATTGAGGAGAATCGGGTCGTTGTCGCGTTGGATGTGGATCACCATGAGGTTGACACAGGTGATAGCATTGAGAATGGCGTTGACAAGTTCAATCGACATAGGAAGAAGAGTGAGACAAAAGGGGAGGTTCATGGCGATGGAAGTGAATTTGTAGCAGAAAATGTGAATGATATGCAGTTTTAACCAAACGCAAGATAGGACAGGATACGATAATATCTGACTTTAAATACCCAGTCCACCAAACAGTGGATAGGAAATAGCCAAATCCCTGGATTTCTTATCCTATCATATCCAATCCTATCCTGACCAGAAATCCCGACGACCAAACGCAGCCATTAGGTTTACTTTATAATAATAATAAAAAAAAAAGGATCGGTCCGGTCCTAAGCCTAGAACCGGGAAGCGGACCGCCCGATCATCGATTTCAATTTTAGAAATCGAGAACCGGACCGGATCCCCCTAAAATCGGGGACCATCGACCCCGGTTCGGTCTGGGCAGTCTTTTTTGCTCACCCATAGTTGACACCCACTTTTTGATCATTTATTTAAAAAAATAATTAAAAATATCAAAATAATTCATAAAATTACAAAATCAATCTTGAAAGATTTAGCCAAGAGTTAGGAACCAATTTTGAACAAATTTTTTTTCTTAATTTTTGACATTTTTCGGATTTATTTTAATTAAAAAAAATAGCCAAAAACCAGGAAAAATAGTATTCATGTTCAGAAAAAATACGCAAAAATAGTCTATATTTTTATTTTAATTCACTTTTCATTTTGTCCTCTTAAAGTTTTAAAAGTTCAGTTTAGAACCACACGCTTCTTCATTGAACTAATCCTAAATTGACTAAAAAATTTCATGTTAAATCATTTTAGGCAAAAAATTTTATTTTAAAGTCATAACATGACACTTTGATACCATGCATCTCATTTCAGTCCTCATATTTGAAAAAAATTACACAATTGGACTAAAAGTACCTGAATACACAAATATTTTTTCATTTTAGCCTCTGGTTTCACTCAAAGTGCTATTAATATTTTTCTACGGGCCGCTTCAAGGTAATTATATTTTTAGCTATTCAAGAACATTTATGTGTGACTTATAATTGTAATTTTTTCTATCTATAGAAAACATATTTGATGTTCTCATTGTCCAATTGCAATTCGCGTTCTCTTTCATATTATTTCTTTTTATAATTGATCTCATCCATATTGTACTTATACATATATTGATCTAATTTGATTTAATAAATTGAACAAATGAGATTTAATTTGATTTAGTAAGTTAAAAAGATGAAGACGTCTTAATTTTAATATATGCAATCCCCTTAATTAAATGAAAAAAAATAGGAACAATTTTTTTGTAGTTACCAAATAAATTTTTTTTTTCAGGAACAGAAACTTTATGTAGTTACCAAACGCGTTTCTGTTCCGAAAAATCGTAGTCGGGAACTGTTCCAAAAATATTTCTAGGAACAGAAACGTTGCCGTACGCGGCCAGTGTTCTGCTAATCATTGCTGCAGCATTAACATCGTCTGACTTGGGGCTTCTAGTGGACTTAGCCATTCGCTTGTGCTCATTCGGCCAAATTGCAATAAAGATGCTTTTCGCTTTTCTCAAGGTAGAACTCGATACAAAATAATTAGTATGGCCCGACTGATTTATTTCAAAGTTGCTCGCATAAGCCCGACATCATGGGACGATGCATCTTCGAATTTTAAGAGCTATCTCTGCTCGTTTTATCGATACGTTTCTCCCTTTAATCTGTTATCAATTACTTTAGAGAATTGATCTGCTTATTTCGATACCGTTCAGATTTGGCAGAGATATTAAAACGTACAAGAAAAGGTAAGGAAGGTTCGTTCAATCCCAAGATCGTATAGGCGACATTACACACATGCGAATTGGACATGGCAGAGGATCGTCTGCCCTTCTAAGAGAAGGGCAAACACTTGCCCTTGCGATCTGAGTCATCCGTTTTTAAACGGACGGCCTAGATCTCCTATTTTTAAGGGGCAACTTTTTGAGTTTTTTGTTTTTTATTTTTTTAGTAATAATCTGGGACATCCATGCATAACACGGATGGTCCGGATTCAAAGGGCAGACGATCCCTTCGCATGGCAGAGTTCGATTCCACGGTTAGCGAGCTACAAAATTGTCATTTGGATCACCCAAAAAAAAAAAAAAATTGCGCTCAAGGTATCCCAAATTCATTGAGTTAGTACGCTTAAGCCTGAACTTTCCGATGATGATTTATGTAATCTCATGGACAAACATAATAATGCAACTAATAAGAAAAAAAAAGTAATCATTCTTTTTTCCACCAAGCAAAAAATTAGAAACATTCTCGTGCTTAGTACCTCCTTGTTTCCCCAACGCCGCTGTTCCACAACTTGGCCGGCGAAAGCAAACTCAAGGTGATGCTGGCTACAGCTCTGACCAGCGACCTGTCAGTGTCGGCTTCCTGCGCATTCTTCACCTCGTCACCCCCAGGATCATGAAAAGTCCAGGAGCTCTCCGAGCGGCTCCACGCCATCCCTCGGCCAACAAGATCGAGACTATCACCTAAGCTCTTCCAGCGGTTGAGCGCGATCTTTTGGCCTCCACAGCCCAGAACATTAAGTCGGTAGCGACACCCCACCGGCAACGGCAAGCGGACACTATACTCCTTCATCCACCGTCCGCTCTCCTCCATCACCCACACGTCTATGTTTTCCTGGCGCGAGCAGTCGACGAGCCCCAGAACTCCCTGGAGGTCCACCAGGTGCGCTTTTTTTTTTTAAGCTCCGGGCACGGAGTCCACTCGAACTCCTCCTTCGTGATGTCGAAGGAAGAGATATTGAGGACGCCGCCTCTTCCCTCGGCTTTCCAGTGGATCGATCCGGCGGCAGACACGGGGTCTCTGAGGATGAGGCTGGAAGGGGCGCTTCCTATGTCCCTGCATGACCGCGAGCCCTGATCAAGGACCTCTGCCCAATGGGCCACTGCCCTAAGTCCGTCGGCAAAGCAGCTCACGCGCACGATCTTGTACTGGCTAGTGAGGCCGTCCACCCCGATTCCGATACTGTGCAGGTGCGACCGCTCGACGATCGTCAGTGAGATCATTTCTCGCGTCAGAGGGTTGAAAAGATAGGTCACGCCAAGGTCCTCGAAGCAGAGCAACCCATGATACGAAGTTCGGGGATCGAAGTCCGTATGAACTCGGCGTCCACCGCGAATTGGCAATCCACGGATTTGCGATCCACACGGCGTCTCAGCTCTGGGATCAGCAGAATCCGGGTAGTTTTGTCGCCGCTTGTGGTTTGCATGGCCGCGAAGCGCGGATCGTCGATGATGTCGCCCCATAGAGTGGAGACGAGCGACATAGTGGGCAAGCGAAAGAGGACGTTGTAGAGGAGGTCGAGAGGGAGTGAGCTTGTCCTTGGCTTTGCAGACCGAGGAGAAGAGGAGGAGCTACAGGTACGTCGACATCGGCGAGAGCATTGAAGAAGAATGTGTTTTGGTTTGTTTACATAATCACGAATCTTTCACTTCCGTGGTGTAGAAATTGACCCGAAGATGAATGTGTTCTCAGCCGTAGGATTTATCTACATGTAAATGCCAAATCTTCATCTTAAGAGAAATTGACTCGGACACGTCGTTATTCTCAACCGGCGGAGTTATCCAAGTCGTCTACGTCAGATTTATACTTTGATTTTCGTCTGCAAAACAAGAAATAAGAAACCATGAATAAATCTTTTTTTTACGAGCGACATATTTATTAAGAATTGATCAATCCCAAACATCGATTACACAAGTATAGAATCACCCGGTGCATTGAAAATTATCAATTCCTCGTAACTAATTTCTTGACAGCTGCCCGTAAGACACTAACTATGATAGTATTGAGTGAACGAAACACGAGAGCCGTAAGTGAAAAATTAACAAAAAAGTTTTAAATTTATTGTATTTCTACCAATTCAGTCATAAATATTTTTTGTACCAATTCAGTCTTAAACCTTTGATATTTGCGTCAATTTAGTCCTTCAGCCAATTTTGGCCGATCGGCTCTGACGTGGATAATTTTTAATAATATTTTTTTGAATTATTTTTTATTTTTACTTTTACTTTTTTTTCCTTTTTTCTTTTCTTTTCTTTTGTTTTCTACTCCTCTTTCCAGAGGCCAAAGCCAGAGAGGCCGAGGTTGGCCTCGCCCAAGCCAAACCTCGTCACTGTTGCTAGGCGAGCTCGAGCAACCGTGCCAAGCCTCACCACCACGCACCCTTGCCTCCCTACACATAGCTCTCTCCGCAGCACGTGGCAGCCATGACGGCTGAGCTTGCCTAGCCATGGTGACCTCGGCCTCACAGTTGCTAAGCGAGCTTGCCCAGCGATGTTAGGCGGAGCCTTGCCCAGGCCGATCATGCGGTCATTGGCTCTGGCCTCTAGTCGATCTCTAGCGATCGGCTGGAGGAAGGAGGAGAAGGAAAAAAAATAAAGATGCTTTCCGCTTATTCAAAACATCCACACATACACACGAACGCAAAAAAATTGAAACCCGACCCGATCGTTCTAAGACTCGTGCCCAGCCCACTTCGCTTCCCTCACTATGGGACTCCGTCCAAAGTAATTAGTATGGGCCAACTGATGCAGTTCAAAGTTCCTCATATTAGCCCAATATCATGGGCCGATGCATCTTAGGTTGGGCCGACATCATGGGCTTCCCCTCCTCCTCTCTCACGCCAAGGGTTCCAAAAGACTGGAACATGTCGCATTGCATTTCATTCTATCATTTATCCAAACCTTCTTCCTAAGTACGGTGGCTAGTCAAAGTTTAGAGGTGATAATGGGTTTATCGTAATTCACAATTAAGAGAAGCGGATTAAGTTTATTTCATTCCAAACCATTCGCCATGTGCTCTCTTTCTTCAAATTTTCCGTTGTTAGGTACATATTACATTTCGTCCAACTGGCCGGACAATATGAAGATATAATTTTCATTGTTTCCTAGCTTCCAAACGGAGGATATGTAGACAGAAATGGAAGAAAAAACTCGGTTAAGTCGATCTGCTTCGTCTAACTTTCATGCTCAAGTCATTTAACTCACCATACAATAATCAAAGTATTAATACATATGAAGGCAAAAAATTAATCATTCATTTGAGCAGCACTCTCTTACTCAAGCAGCACGCGCGTGTCGTGCGACGCATGTGCGTTACCCAACTTGCCCAGTATTTTACAAAGAGACAGCATCATCTCCCGTCGCTAGCCCCCGTCGTACATGTATATCCATGTATTAAGATTAGATTAAAGTTAAACAGATAGATTCGTGCATTAATAACTATTATTAGGGTTTCATCACTGTCGAGTACGAACAAGAGTTTTCTGATGAGCGCTTTAGACGAAGCCCACGTCGACAGAGAGGACAAAAGACACTTATTTTTAAATCCAGATTTTCTACCTCAGAAGGACTGTCGTGGGCTCTACTCTAACAGAACCTAGGATTTTTTTTTTTTTTTTGTTCTCTCCATCTTAATTAATGCTCAACCCACTTTTGAATGAACATCATAAGGGTTTGGACGCATTATGTTCGTAGCTTTAATATATTACCCTCGTACACATCTGCATGATGATCACGCCGACCATATTGACCCTTGATGCATCGTCGGCTCGTAATGGCGCCAAGTGGGGGGGTTGTAATCTAAGCAACTTGCTAGCAAGCAAACACCTCAGGTATAGATCAATTGCAATTTCAGCCCACATCTTTCGGTTTTCTGCGATTGTTCTCCTCGGCCGCCGAGGTTATTGCCAGACAGTACAGACGGGCACAAGTGATTAAAGCTGTAACTTTTTTCAGTTATTATTATGGGTTATTTATCATCCGACTGGAGCTTTTCCCAGATAATCTGTTAACGATGTCCTAATCGCAAGTTGAATTCTTCGTGAAGTTCCAAATTGCGATTTTTTTTTTTAAAGAGAGCATTTCTTCTTCTAGCACTCTTGGGCGTATACTTAAGGTTCACATTGGACCTCGTTTCCATTGACATAAGGGGAATCGATATGTACCTTCGATTTCAATTAGGCACCCTCGTAAAAGTGAAGTTGAACTAGAAACATCACGTCTACATCGACGGTATTGTAAGTACATGAAGGAATACGAGTTACAAAATCGAGGGGGATAATCATTAAATAATGATAAGAGTATATGGAGTTGCAATCCAAGTACCTCGTAGTTAAAGTTACATAGTATTTTACATATTTGCTTGTCTTCAACGGCCCTTTTGTTCTGTTTATGAACGTACTTGAAATAAAACTTAACAAATTCATGCGTCTCTTTCAATATTAGCTCGCGCTGATCGAAACTCATGCATGAGTTGCGTAATGGTTTGAGTAGTTGGTGAGCATGTTAGTCAACTCATTTCACGACAAGGTATAGCCAGCCCCAGGTAGGGCAATCGAGCTTTGGACTCTTATCTCTAGCTTCAAATGCCCATTTGAGAAAGGGTAATGGTGTACTATTGCCCGTTTGTGAGCTCAAAAGCGCCTCTTTTGTCACATAATCCGCGAGGCTACAATGATTTTGAACCACCATATTTGTACCATAGTGTCAATAACACTTTATTAATGGTATACTGCTATTGTTTGCTGCTGTGCCGCAGCTGTTTGGTGCTGTACTGCTGCTGTGCTGCCGTTGCCTTGCTGCCATACTGACTGCGTTGCTACAATGCTGTTGTGTTGCTGCTGGTTTGCTGCTGCGGTGCTGCTGGTTTGCTACTGCGGTGCGACTAGTTTACTGCCACGATGCTGCTGCGCTGCCGCTGTGCTGCTGCTGTAACTCTTGCTGAATGGTCAGCCTTGTTAGGCCGGTCTGTGTCACATTTTGGGGCTGTATGTTTGGCCTCTTTTCTCTTTGGTCACTTTGTTTGGCCACTCTTTTGCTCCCTCTCCGCGAGTCTTCGCTCCCTTTTGGACCCGTGACACCCTTGCACTTGTTGTGACACTTATTGGTGTCATCACAAGTGGAAGTTTTGTAGTGTCTGGTTCATTTTGGTTGTAAATTTGCGCCTTGGTTTAAAGTCAATATAATCCTTAGTTAAAAAAAAAAAAAACACTTATTAATGGTGGTCTGAGTGCAAATTGCACTATTAGAATGCTTGATATTGCAGGACTAAAGTCCGAAGCTTTTCTTCATTTGACTCTTCTGTCACGAATTTACCAATCTTTGAGCATAGCCATCGTCCATAAGGTGCTTATATCCTACATGACAATTCTTAGCGCCGATAAGATGCTCTATCAAGTCTTGTGCTAGAACAACATTGCCTACACCCAGGTTGCAACTCATTTGTGTTAGCTGTCAGTGTAGGTCTAGAATGTGCCGTGTTAGTTTAAAATTAAGTGAGACTTATTTATCATAGCAACAACCGAAACTGATTAATGTGAAATCAGATGCGTAGCAATCGACGCTCGACATCTCCATCCTAGCATTGGTAACATTGCTTGCGGGTAGCCTCCCAGAGCCCATTATTGAGACTATACTATACACCTCGATCTTGGGCCACCGCAAACAGCTTAAACAAGGCGACGTGAGATCAAAGACACATCAATCAATAAGACCATGTAGATGTGGCCAAACCAACTAACATAGTTAGATCATCGTGGCCAAATGAGACGCACTTAGACTAAGTTATATTAGATGATTTAGGAATCAATCGATTCTTCACTTAACTCAGTCCTCGTACGTGTTCTTCTTCTCTTCAAACCTCGTCAAAATTTAGCTGGTGAACGTAACTTTCACCACGCTCTACAAGAACGTGATTAGTTCATGAATGCGAACGGGTAAACGTTGACTTCCAATAGCCGACGGCCAAAACGAAAGTGGTTCACGTTTTTTTTCCCCCTTAGAAACAGTAGGTAAAAGCAAATTCTATGTGAAGTCGTGGCTCATCAGGTCCAAAAAGACTCCAATCGGCGGGTTAACTTTCTGGTGTTCGCGTGTGACTCGCGTGGATTCATCATCAGTCAACCTTACAATGTAAATGTCTGACCAACTTTAAGTTCCACGACAAAAACCTAAACCCTAAAAAATATTACATTTTAGTCATGATTATCATGCTATTGGCACGGTCTAAAGAGCCACTATAGCCGGTAAAGTGATCATCATCCGTCTATTTCAAGATGTGCGTTACAATTTTTCCTTCTGTGACATTTCCTTCCCATCGCTATCCTAATTAGAGATAAGCATGAGATTCACTTTTTCAGGTACTAGGAGCGTTCCTGCACTTAGTTTGAAAAATCAGTTCTATCTCTAACTCGACATAATTTCACCAATCTAAGCGGTCTGTTATTACAACAATAGCACTGTATTCGTTTTTCGTATTTCGCTGAGTTAATTTGGTGTCAAATATCAATATGTATAGCATTATGAACCAGCGTAAGCATATTTAACTGTCATATGTGTGTTAGTCACAAACTCTAGTGCTCTCAAGAGAAACGGATTTGTTTCCATTCTGCCATTCTGGTAGGCTTTACGAATGAGTTGGCATGTATTAAAAAGGAAATGTCATTATTTGTGACCCCACAATTTTTCAATTAATAAGTGCTTTATGCAAAATACGCGGTGATGGAGTACTGTGGATCTACGGTCAGAAATAACTAACAGTACTATCAGACTGTCAGGAAAGCATTTTACTATTAAAAAAGTGTCGGTAAGGAAAAGTTATGGGATAAGTGCATTGGACTTGATTTACCAACACTTTTCTTACCAATGTATTAAAAAAATTTCTTTTTTATGTTACCAATTTTTTGGGAAAATTGTCCAAAAAATCTTAAACTTAATGCAATTTGGCCAATTCAATTCCGAACCTTTTTTTTTTTTTGAAAAATCCGGGACCATTCAATTCTGCTAATCGAGTATGACACCTTTAAACACTTTTCTAATTGAGTCCTTTCGCCCAATTTTAGCTAGAAATCATTGACTTGGACGCCGGTGGTACCACATAAGACGGCCAGCGCTGACATAAATATTTTCCAAATTATTTATCTTTCACGGAACAAACGGACTCTTAATTAAATGTACTAGTGCGGACAAAAGGAATCCGTGTTTCTGGAGCTCAGAACGACAGAATTCTGCCACGACTATTGCACTCTTGCTTTTGCTACTCGATCAGTCAAGCGTCTGTTCTAATCCCACTTACTATAAATACGAAACCATAAACTCTAAATCTGAATTTTCGTAGTGATGTTGCATAAGCTGAAACAAAGACCGCAAAGTGCCAACGGGTTGTATAAAGACGAGAGCTAAAGGTCAAGAATGACTCCAACCACCATCTGGTGGATCGTTCGGAACGACCCCGTCTTTCGGTTTGAAGTAAGCATTACAGACACCAGTAGTTCGCACGTAGTTGTTTCTCTTACACATCTCTGACTCCGAACAACGATGCATGCATGGATATTGTTTAACTATAAGAGGAAGCAGTTGATCTCTCCTCATCGGCAGAAGCTGATGCTTTAGAAAGTTGCCAAATGTTAGAGCATGATATGATAAAGACTAGATCGCATTTAAATATTGCCTTCAATATAAAAAGTATAGTCTAGCACGTTATACTCTAAGCCTAGCGCTCCACATGCATCGGACGTAACCAGGTTTGAGGTGACTAGGAACAGAAGATGACAGAGACAAACCAAGGCAAAAGACAAAACCGGAGGACAAAGCTCGTTATGGTTGGAACGCGTGCACTGCGAAAGTTTGATACATTCGTAGCGATGAGTCATTAAAGAACTCGAATCATTCAGTATGTGTATATGTCTATATGTATGGATTGCACTCTCTTCTCTGCAAGTTAGGGTGCGTATGGTAACGTTTCTATTTCGGAACAACTTTTGAAATAGAAACATTTTTTTATGTTTCTGTTCCCGATTACGATTTTTGGGGACATAAACGTGTTTGGTAACTGCAAAAAAATTCTATTCTCGGAACAAAAAAAGAACAGAAACGCGTATGGTAACCGCAAAAAAAAAAATATGTTCCAAATTTTCATTTAATTAAGGCGACTATATATATATATATTAAAATTAAATTAAATCAAATCTCATTCAATTTAGTAAATCAAATTTTGTGCACGGTTTATAATTACAATATGGACAAGATCAGCTATAAAAAAAATTAATCATGTATAATGAAAGCGCAATCAAATGCATAAATGAATCATGTCAACGCACATCAATTCACATTAAGGGTCTCCTAACATAGCCCTAGGGGTTTAGAGAACCCGTGATTAAAGGCCAGGGGTAAAATGGGAAGATTTGGGGACGATTTGCCCAAAGGGAGAAATCGTCATTTTTTGGAAGGTTTGGATATCAAATTACCCAAAATATTCCATGGCCAGCTGATTGTGGCCATTTCCCATTTTTGAGAATTTTTTTTTATTTTCTTCAATTTTTGGGAAATAATTTGTCGAAAGGGTGAAATCGTCATTTTTAAGAAAGATCGGGGATCAAAATATATGAATAGGTCTTGGCCAGTTGATCGTAGCCATTTCCTATTTTTTGGGATTTTTTTTTGTTTTTTATGAATTTTTTGGGGGACGGTTTGCCGGAGGGGCAAAACTATCATTTTTGGAAAGATCGGGGGTCGAAAGACCCGAAACAGGTCATGGCCAGTTGATTGTTATTTCCTATTTTTTGAAATTTTTTAGAATTTTTTAGAATTTTCCATTTTTTTGACAAAAGTGTTCCAAAATCTTTTCTAAAAAGTGTTCCGGGAAACAGAAACAAATATTTGTTATTCCTCAATTATGCTTCAAAAGTGTTCTTTTTTCTGAAAAGTGTTCCTGAAACATTTTGAGAACATTTTTTTACCGTACGCGTTTATGTTCCTAAAGTGTTCCGAAAACACTTTCGGAACAGAAACACTTTTTCTGGAGCATTACCATACGCACCCTTAGCCGCACATTTATTGGTACGAGGTGGTTTCTCAGTTCTTGATATTGCCCACTCCCTTCTATCATAAGATTTCAATTGACAATCGAAAGGCGTTTTTGTTTTTCATGATTGGGGAAAACGGACCGTCATCAATGGCTCCTCTCCACTTAAAAAAAAAAAAAAAACAACGTTATCCTCTTTTAAATAGACATATTAAACGAGCTTTACCTTTTCCTAATCAGAATAATCGTCTAATTCAGATAAGAGTCTCACTGATTACAAGCGTCCCCTCACACCCTATCGCAAGATCTTAATTCCATTGATTAATTAAAGCTTTATCTCCATATGTCAACGTTCATAAGATAAGCGAATTACATGTCAAATGAAAGTGATCGACACCCTCTTTTCATTTGCTATGATTCGTGTTCCTCTGTCTTGTTTTCTTTCGGAGAACTATATAAATCCGAGGGTTTATCGACCTTGTTGGATCGTAATGGTATTTGTTTATGGACACTTCGAACGTGTCAGCAATTGAGATTGAGACGGTCGCGCGGACTTTTCCTATAAATTTGAGAGTCTGAATAATTATGTCAACAGTTTAATAAACTCCATCAACGTCGGTGGAAATAAATAAAATTTGCAGAAACTAATCGGCAAATCAGCCATTTCGCATAATATAATGGCGCTGATCATGGGCGACGAAGACGATAATGACCCGTCAAGCTCCATGAACCAGTTGCTTGGAACTCGAATGAGCCAGCCGATCAAGTTCTGCCAAGGATGGATAATTGCCAAGTGGGGCTGCATGACTCGCAGTTGATAATAAATTGATCGAATCCAACTTATAATACAATAAGATTAACCTTGAAACCGGGATTATACTATTCTCTTACTTAAAACCATGTTTTGATAACATGACGCTGACGCACAGCTTATGTTTATCTGTTTAGCTTGCTCTCGTTCTACAATACTCCATTAATCTCATCTTCACGTTAAAGTATATTCCTCCACAAGATTTGAAGGCGGCAGATAGTTCAAGTTAGTGGAAGCTATACTCTCTAAATAGATCGATGCGGAAAATGCGTCGAGTATATTGGCGCTGATCATGGGCGACGAAGACGATAATGTGCAATAAAGTTCCTAAACATTCTAGCGAAAGAGCAATTGAGTCTAAAAATTTATACATAAAGTGCATTCGAGTATATTCGTTAGCTCTGTATATTTCAAATGACAAAAATAATTGAACGTGTCTTTCTGAATAATTTCGAGCATATATTGGCTCAAATGTTGCACCGACTTGGCGCTACATTAGCTCGTCAATCTGGAAATAAAAGAGAAAAGCCGGAGATGCAAAGAAGAAGGGGGGGGGGGGGGGTGTCACCTCTACTCATCCAGGAGCCCCGGCATGAGCTGGCGAGAGCAAGCGATCAACCTAGGGTTGTTGTTTTCCTAGGACATGGAACTTCGACTTTCATGAACCAACCTAATTTTGTGAATTAAGACGTGTGGTGAAAGAGCTTTGCTAGCATAGCAATAGCAATCCTTGGATGAGATAACAATATGTCATGATCGATGAATTCTTCAAAAGAGTTAACTCTACAACAATTTTAAATTAGTTATTTTTTATTTTTATGACTCCAAACAGGCTGTTAGTCTTGCAGTGAAAATTTATCAGGGAAAAGTGGGATGTGGAACAAGAACATAGTATTATTGTATTTGACATTGGTCGATTTTTACTGCTTTCAAAACCCGAGGGTTAACCAGAGCAAAACGTGCACGTCTTTTGCCGAGAAGCATGCTATTGCTGGCATGCCGTGCTTGACTTGAGGCATTGATGAGAGAGCTCCATGAACGAAGCTCGAAGCCCTTTTTTTTTCAGGCTGAAGCCCCACCAGGGCCACCACATCTATCAAATCCAGAGACCACCCCCGACTCTCACATGGGTTTTTGTCAAAAGGGACATTCGGAATATTAACACGGGGCAATCATTCGAAAGGTCCAAAAATCCGGCAAAGAGATTCAACGTTGGATTTTCCAAATTAGTCATTCCTAGCAGTCTCTGTCACGATCTTTTCAGATCCTTCCGCGCGGGCTGGTGTCAGCATCATTGAAATTTTTCCTGCTTTATATCCTCGGGCTGACGAGATTTCTCGCCATTATTGGCAATTTCTCCTTCCTTTCTTATCTTCTCCTCTTTCCATCATCGAAATACGTGTGAAACCAAATGTCTACGCGATAAGATGAGGGATAACTCTTCTGTTGATCTTGCGAGATAACTATGATGATTAGCTATCACGAAATCGAAGTTGCATTAACTTTGTTAAACTTCAAAAGTTCATGCGACTATGCTAGTAGCTAAGGGCACGCCAATACTTCTATTTCAGAAATCAATTTTTGGACAGAAATTAATTTTTTACTTTCACTCAGAAGCAGAAGTTGATTTTTTTTTCTTCTACTTCAGGAGTTGATTAATTTCTAATCAGAGAAATTCATTTGGTAACGGTAGAAAATTTCTACTTTCGAAATATTATTAACACAAATTCTTCTATGAAATTTTTTTTCGGTGGCAAAAAAATTTCTATTTCATTTTTAGACTTTTAAAATTTATTTAAGAAACAATTTTTATTATTGGAAAATACTATTTAACTTTAAAAAATGTAAAAATATTATTTATTTTTTTTAACTCCGACGACAGACTGCTGCGACGGGCGGTGCAGTGGTCAACAGTTGGCGGTGTTCGGCGGCCGGCGATGGGTGATGTTGGACGGTTGGCCGCAGCCGATAGAGGCCGCGATGGGCGGCAGTTGGCGGCGGTCGCGAGCGGCAATAGGCAGAGGTCAGCAATGGGCAATGGTTAGCGGCGGGAGGCGGTCTGGTGACTATCACGGGCGGCGGTGGGCGGGATCCGTCGGAGGTGGTTATGGGCGACAATGGGAGACAATTGGTAGAGGTTGGCGAAGGCCGATGGCCGGCGGTGGTCAGAGGTTAGCGATCGTGGGCAATGGGTGGCAGTAGTCGCGGGTGGCGATGGGCAGTGGTCAGCGGCAGCAAAGGTCGATAGAGGCGAGCATAGTCGAAAAGAGGGTAAGGTGAAAAGTACTTCTTGATTTTTTTTTTTTTTGGTTCAAGAAGTATTTCTTGTGTTGAGAAGCAATTTTTTTTAACTTCTTAAATTGGGGAAAAAATAACTTCAAAAGTGAAAATTCACTTCAGAAGTTGAAATTTCTTTCGGAAGATAAAAGTTTTACTAAATGGATTTCTATTTCATAAGTTACATTACCAAACGAATTTATGCTCTAGAAGCACTTTTGGAGCAAAAATTCATTTTCAGAAGCGTTAATCATCTTTTAGAGGGAGATAGAGAGGTAGTTCCTAGAACCAAATATTACCCTATACTTGAAATTAATCACAATAGTAGAGACATATATTTGTCGGCCTAAAACTTCATTCTTTTCAAATCCATTCGATTGCTTCAGTTTGAAATAATGAACATAGGCCATATTATTCTCACGGAGAAGCTTGCCTATTCATGTTTGCGGAAGAAGGACGACGCTTCTAGGTGTCGAGGACGATAGTCTCCATTACATTTCTCCAACGACTCCCCATTATTCAAACCCTAATTCTTTCAATGCCGAAGACATTAGCAAACTCAAGTTAGCAAACCCTAATTGTCTAACTCGATGCTCTAGTCTCTCCAATTCATGTCGGTAAACGTGTGTACGCATGAATGAAAGATCACTGGTTTCGCTACCGATGCATTAAAGTCGGAACTCCCACGTTCCAAAAAGATACTGTCACGTCACCATTAGCCGATTCGATTGATGGATTTGACGAATTGACGGTTTGGACGCTCAATAGGAGGACGAAACGGTAGGCCACACCAATTGAAACTCATAACTCTATGGAGAATGATAATTAATTAATTAATAAAGTAAAGGACCGAAGGTCGGTGAGCCTTGGCCGCCTGATTGACCGATATCTAGTCGGTAGTCATACATTTCATACTCGTGTCAATGTCGCCCAAATTAGTACCTCTTTCTTCCCAAATGGTGAGTTAACGATGGTGGGGTTTATGTACGGTAAGAGGAAAAACATCGCTAGCGGCAATGATGCACAAGATTAGCTTTGGACTAACGGGGATATTCTTTATTCAAAGATTTAATAATGATAACTGCGCCGTCACGGAATTTTATGTTGACGAATCGAAAGTTCATCGATTCAATAACCACAATTTCATACTAACAGTTTTGGTTCAAGCCATCTGCACAG
This sequence comes from Rhodomyrtus psidioides, assembly GCA_021437785.1. NCBI lineage: Eukaryota > Viridiplantae > Streptophyta > Magnoliopsida > Myrtales > Myrtaceae > Rhodomyrtus > Rhodomyrtus psidioides. The sequence continues at coordinate 1,300,078 of JAILYB010000171.1, read as the reverse complement.
ACCAAAAGTTTTAGACTTAATCGATTCATATGTCTTGCTGGGTGTTCTACAGACCTCTAAACAGTAAGGTCTTCACGCTCATGCCATGAGATCATACAAGAAAAGAGTATTAGTAATGTTAACAGACAAGACTTTTAATTAAAATTAACTTTTGTAAATCTCCAGTCTTGTATCTCGGTAATTTTTCCTAAGGGATCATATCGTATCCAATTCGAACCACACCCCTCGTGAGATAAGGACTTTGGATGATTTACATTCATGTATGTATGTATGCTTTCCGGTTTAACTGAGCAATTAGTCTTCAATAATGCTTTGACTATTGAAATTATCTTTCAGTGAACAAAGTGGTTTATAAATACCAAATCTATATGCAAGCGAAAGAGACATCATCAAGCATCCATTTATAAGCTATCATGTCAGTTTGTCAAAAAAAATTAAAAAAAAAAATTGCCCGGCATTTTTTCAAGGGTATCGTACGGTGGCTGAATATTAAAATGTTTTCTGAGTCGGTCACATAGCTAACACAGTGTGATTGGCCAATCACATTGTCAGCTAGCAACGCATCACATCATAATTGGTGTTTAAAATTCTTTGAACATAATTACGTTTTATTCGCGTGTTACATTACATGAATGTGTCATTGTCACATGAAATATATTCCTTAAGCTGAACACATCAAATAATGACTTTTGTTCCTTAGAAAACTGTCATTTTTCCTAAGTATAGTCTTTCCCTTCAAATTTATTAACAAAACGAGAAAAATCAATCTGATAATGTGAAAAAAAAAAAACAAAGGGAATTACACGATAATAGTAAGTCAAATATAATTAATACACAATCGACATATCAAAGACAATGTTTCACTAAAAGTTAGAGCTTAAGTTTATGAGACTCTATCCCATCCCTTAATCAAATTGCAATAATCGAAGGAGAAAAATGCTTGACGAATATGGATTTATGATATGAACAAATTTGTTAATTGTTGACACCTGATTTTTGACCATCCGTTATTATAGTTTTTATTTCTAAAATTAATTAAAAATAGCAAAAAAGGTCAAAAAATTGCAAAATCAACTTTGGAAGCCTTAGCCTAGCCTTGGGAACCAATTTTGAACAAAAAATATTTTTTGAATTTTTTTATATTTTTTGGAATTTATTTAATTATAAAAATACCCAAAAAATCAGGAAAAATACCATTCGTGGTCAGAAAATTACACAAAAATATTCAGAAATTTTATTTTAATTTCCTCTTTAATATTTTCACTTTTTATTAGGGAAATTTAGCTCGGTTCATGGGGTTCCTTCACAAACCTAATCCTGAACCGGGCCTAAAAAAATCCTTTTCGAGTCTTTTAATTTTCAATTCTCGATTTTTATAAGCTATGACATTGGACTCTAAAGTATTGAAATGCAATTGGGTCAATTGGCCCTCCAATTTGATCAATTTTAACCAAAAGGGCTTAATTGCATAAAAATCTTTCAATTTAGTCCCCGATTTTACAATTTGTGAAATTAAATTTCACACGGGCACACCCATTAAAATCAAACACCTCTACCCTATAGTTTTCATCATGCTTAATCCATTGGTGGGCTCAATTTTGAATAATTCGATCGTTTGGACCTTCGATTTGGTGGAATTCATTTTCGGATCCTAGGGACAATTTGGGGTTTTCATAAAATTTCAATCAATCGATTCGTGAAAATACCCTTATTTGATAGAAAATGTGTCAAGGAGTCCGATTATGCCATCAATTTCACGAAAATAGGTCAATTTGGGGTCCGATTTGAAAGAATTGGTCGAACCGGGCCGGTCGGGTCCGACCCGACCCGGCCCGGTCCGACCGGGTCTGCAACATTGTTGCAGACCACTCGGCCGAGAAGGATAAAAAACAGGGGAAGATGGGGCGCGGTTTTGGGGAAGAAAAAAAGGGCAACCGAGCGTGGGAGGCAGCGAGCAGAGGAATATTCGCGTTTTGGCAGAATGAGCGGGCGTCGAGGCGGGCGGTCGGCCACCGGGGTAGAGGCTGGCTCGGGTTTAAAGGGGAGAGTGAGGCCGAGAGGTAGAGGATTTTTTTTGGACAGAGACCGGCGTTGGAGCGACCTTCCTGGACCTCGAGCTAACCTCACTGATCACCGTTGAAGCTTCGGCCGCCGTCGACAAGCCACCACCAGGTCGGTATCCCCTCTAAACTCCAACTCCACGGTCGCACGACACATGCTCGATGAATTGCCCAAGTGAGCTATATATTTTGTGAGTCTCGGCCATGCCTTGCGAAGCTTCATTTCATTCGAATCTAGTTTAGAAACTGCTATATCCTCGATTCCCCGCTCCCTTGTCCGCCATTTTTGCATCGGAAACGGCTAGAGGTGGTGGTCCGAGCTTCGCCGGCCGCGGTCCAAGCCGGGAGCTCGACGAGGGGATTTCGGCCGTCGCCGAGCCTTAAACGACCTTAGGTAGGTCTCCTTGACTCCCGTGTATGCCAGGTTAACGTCCAGAATCGACTTTAAAACTCAAAATTTTCCTGCGAATCCATCTCGCCGGAGTCGGTTCGGTAACCGCCCATTCAGGGCCTTTTGACGATGTTCTATACCATGTTTTAGTCGTGTACTAATTTGGGTGGTTAGGGGGGTCGAATGGCGAAACAATGGGCGAAAAATAACATGTTTCGGGGGCTGATTCGTGTTTTCCGGCGAGGTTCCGGCGAGGGTCGCCGGAATAGACACTGTTCATCGTCTTCTCCGGCGACCCTCCGGCGGGTCAACCGGTCAACTCGCTGACGTGGCCTGCCACGTAGGCGGCCACGTCAGCATGCGGGGGCCCGCGGCGAGAATTAAACAAATAAAAACCGACGGCCCGGATCGCGACACGTGTCGCGATCCTGAAATTTTGGGAAATAAAAAAAATGATTTTCGAATTAAATAAATGATTTTCTGATTATTAATTAAAAATCGATCCGACGGCTATGAATGTGCCAAGTGGCAGCCTGTGGAGCATCCGATCGAATTCAAGATCAGACGCACTTAGGGTCGCCACGTGGCACAATCTAGAGCGTCCGATTTGGGTTTTTTCTAAAAAAGAAAATAAATTGATTTTTGATCCTACGGTTGTGATTGAGCCACGTGGCTCTCTATGGATCGTCCGATCTAATGGAAGATCAGACGCACAGGATGCGGCCACGTGGCGCGATGAGAGCCGTCGGATCCGGGGAATTTTCGGATAATTAAATAAAATAGATAAAAAATCAAAAAAATTGTTAAAAAATGGAAAAATGTTTAAAAATATAAAACGGCGTCGTTTTTAGGCCGGTTTCGACCCCTAGGGTCGGGCCGGGCGCCCGAGAGGCGTGGGCCGGGTCTGATCCGGCCCGGAAAATATTTTTAAATATTAAAAAATTCAGAAAATAATAAAAAATAATAAAATAATCAAAAAATCAATAAAAAATAGAAAATTCATAAAAAAAATTCAAAAAATTCGGAAAATTCAGAAAAATTCTAAAAAATTCCAGAAAATAGGAAATGGCCACGTTCAACTGGCCACGACCTGTTTCGGGTCTTTCGACCCCCGATCTTTTCAGAAATGACGGTTTTGCCCTTCCGGCAAACCGTCTTCCAAAAAAATTCTAAAAATCCAGGAAAATCCCAAAAAATAGGAAATGGCCACAAATAACTGGCCAAGGCTCATTCCGGGTGTTTTGAACCCAGACCCTTCTTAAAATGACGATTTCGCCCTTTGGGCGAATCGTCTTCCAAAAATTGAAGAAAAGTCAAGAAATTCCAAAAAATTCTCAAAAATGGGAAATGGCCACAATCAACTGGCCATGGAATATTTTGGGTAATTCGGTATCCAAACCTTCCAAAAATGACAATTTTTCCCTTCGGGCTAATTGTCCCCGAATCTTCCCATTTTACCCCTAGCCCTAAATCGCATCTTCCCTAAGCCCTTATGGCTATACTAGGAGGCCAATGATTGAAATTGATGTGCATTGACATGATTTATTTATGCACTTGACTTGCGCTTTCATTATATTGACTGTGATTTGATAGGACTAGTCTTCCAATCTGAATGAAACCATGACTCATACCTATCTCACCCAAAATCGCGCCTGCATGAACTCTTAAGTAGGAAAACCACTCGCGTTAGGTACCGAAAGGGCGTTGGTAATGACACTGACGTAACCAAGTCCCCGAACCCAAAATCTCTGGTTCCGCAGAACTGATCGATCTCTCCCAATCGGTCAGTAAGGTTTCCGGTCTACCCTCCAAGAAAGACCGGTGGCGACTCCAAATGCATGCACAAGTTGCACATGCCACCACGACCACACTAAGGTCGAAAGCGATCGACTGTTATCGTCGAATCCCTCAAAAGACACTCCCACCGCGATTTGGTATGGGCCTGGGAGGGCCCGCGCCGATCCAAAGCCCGCGATCCACATTTCAGAGTGGGGGCCGCGATCGGTAATCCATTAGCCGCGTCCGATTTTCGGACGGGTCGCGACATTAATGAGTTCATTTTTTCGGCTTCCTCTATCGTATCAGAAAACTCTTTAACTTGATTTTAATTTCGATTCTCAAATTAGTAGAACGAAAATTGTCATCAATCATAGTAACTTTTAGAAGGAGGAAGGTATATTATATGGACAAAACAAAACCAAATCGACACTCGGATTGTGCCCCGTTCCCTCCGAGCATTTTCTTGCTGTAACTTAGATTAGTCATAGTGATCCTCCTATTCAACTAGTCTTTCACTTAGTTGTTCTGATTTCCACTTGCAACATTGGATGGTTCTTTGGTTCTACCCTTTTCGAACAATTCTCTATTTCTCTCCGAGGGATCTAGATTTCGAATTAATGCTCTCGATCTGGTCGGCTATATGTGCAAGGGACGTGGATTCTCTTGGTGCCTCGACAAATCTCACACGCCGATATTTTGAGCATGATTTTTATCAATAATTTGTTGGAAAAATATGAGATATTTTGATGGGTGAGTGAATGAGAAATTATTTCTCAAAGAACAACATTGAATTGGAAATGGAAAGTAACAAAACACTAGTCCTACATTGGAAAGTAAAAGCATGTAAATGGCATTAATTTCAACAGTCACAGAATTAAATATTGTAACGGAAGAGCCATTATTACTGTAATGGGCAGAGCCATTACTATTGTAACGGGCAGAGCCATTATTGTTGTAACGGGCAGAGCCATTGCTACTGTAACGGCAGAGCCACGGTTATTTTGATGTTACGTAATTAATGTTGTAACGGCAGATTTATTTAGCCGTTATTTCTTATCTCCGAAATGCCCACACTGACCTTATATATATGTATATGTATGACCTCACATTCTTAAAAAAAAAAAGACAGAGATTAGAGAGATTCCGAAAAGAAAAACTTCCATCTCTTTCTATTCTTTGTATCTGCATCGGTTTTGATAGTGTTTGCGTTTGGTATAGTTCGCCGAAAGCTTCGGAGTGTTGTGCTTGCCTCTGTAGCTGTTATACCGTTGTATTCTGGGAGACAGACGTTCATGAAACTTCAAAGCACATACGGGAGGGGACGAATCTGTCTTAAGGAAAATGTATAGACAGGCCTCGGTATTTGTGTCATTTTCATTTTTTAGATTTGTCATTGTAATTTCAGTGTGTTTAGTTTAGATTTAATATCAGCTCATGTATTGTTAATCGAGCTAGTGCTTCTGCTGATCCAGTGTTGTGCTTCTACCGACTCAGCCGATTAAGTGTTGTGCTTCTACCGACTCAGCGTTGGTGCTTCGACCTAATTTAATTTTGTGTCTTTGTCATTTGATTGTAAGTTATTCTAGCAAGTGCCATTGTGAATACCCTCCAACAATCTTAAGACATACTCGTATCTTGAATTCGATGGCTACTGGAAAAGAAGTTCTTGATGTGTCTGCTGACGAGACTACCAAAGGCTCTGTAACTGCTATGTAACTGCCTCTGCCTGGAACTATCTTTGCCTCTACTGTCCAGATGCCTCTGCCTGGATCATCTGCTGCCTCTACCGCCGTTTCTGTTCACCATGGTGAGAAACCTGAGAAGTTCAACGAATCGAACTTTAAAAGATGGCATCAAAAGATGCTGTTTTATTTAACAACTTTGAATCTTGCGAGATTCTTGACTGAGGAACCTCCTAAGGTATCCGATGGAGAAATGGATAAGCAAGCATACAATGCTGTGGAGGCTTGGAAGCATTCTGACTTCCTATGTAGGAATTATGTCATGAATGGCTTACATGACTCCTTGCACAATGTCTATTGTGCAATAAGGACGTCAAAGGAATTATGGGAATCCTTGGACCGAAAATATAAAACAGAGGATGTCGGAGCAAAGAAATTTGTTGTCGGTTGATTCCTTGATTATAAGATGATGGATTCCAAGACTGTGATTAGTCAAGTGCAAGAGATTCAGGTGATCTTGCATGAGATTCAAGCTGAAGGAATGAACTTAAGTGAAACCTTCCAAGTGGCTGCTATTATTGAGAAGCTACCTCTTGGCTAGAAGGATTTCAAGAACTATCTCAAGCACAAGCGAAAAAAAATGAACCTGGAAGAGCTGATTGTTACACTTCGTATCGAAGAAGACAACTGAGGCTCTGAACGCAAAGGGTCTAATCCTACCAAAGCTAAGGCAAATATTGTGGAGCAGAGGCAAGGCCACAAGAACAAGAAGTTTGTCAAGCCAAAATTTGGCCCAAAAGGAGGAGTTTCCAAGAACAAGTATCTAGGGAAATGCTTCAATTGTGGCAAGACGGGTCACAAATATGTGGATTGCAAACTTCTGGAAAGGAAGAGTTATGAGACAAATATGGTAGATGACATCGCAAAAGTGTCAGACATAAACCTCTTTGCAATGGTTTCTGAAATGAACCTAGTTGGGTCCAATCCAAAGGAATGATGGATTGACACTAGTGCTACTAGGCACGTATGTTCTAATAAGGACATGTTCACAACTTTCGAACCAATTAATGGAGAGAAAGTTTTCATGGAAAACTCTGCCTCTTCTGTTGTTGAGAGGCAAGGGAAGGTGCTGCTGAATATGACATCTGAAAAAGAACTGACTCTGAACAATGTTCTATACATGTCAGAAATCCGAAAGAACCTGGTCTCTGGGTCTCTGTTGAACAAGTGTGGATTTCGCATGGTGTTCGAGTTGGACAAAGTTATTTTGTCTAAATCTGGAATGTATGTGGGGGAAGGGATATGTATCTGATGGGCTATTTAAGCTCAATGTCATGACAATTATCAATAAAGATAATAAGTCTTCCTTTTATTTGCTTGAGTCCTCCAATTTATGGCATGGTAGACTCGAACATGTTAATTATGATACATTGCGTAGATTAATTAACTTGGAACATATACCCTCATTCCAAATTGATTTAAAACACAAATGTAAAATTTGTGTTAAGACGAAATTAACGAAATCATCGTTTCAATCAATTGACATGAGTACTGTAACTCTTGAATTGATTCATAGTGATGTTTGTGATTTGAAATTCATACAAACAAGAGATGGTAATAAATATTTTATTACCTTTATCGATGATAGCACTAAATACTGCTATGTGTATTTGTTTAAAAGCAAAGATGAAGCCTTAGAGAAATTTATTCTTTATAAGAATGAAGTTGAAAATCAATTGAGGATAAAACCCCTTATGACCTTTGGAAATGTAGGAGACTATCCTATAAATGCTTACGAGTGTGGGGGTGTCTTGCAAAAGTGATGGTTCAAACCTATGTAGCACGGAACGCCACTCTTCAAGATTTCTACGTGTCGGACACAGTGACACGCCGACACGGCTCCTACACGGCCGGCCGCTTGTCCGGATGGGGAAAAGGAAAAAACAGCCGTGTCCAAGGGAAAATGGGAAAAATCTGACCGAGGGCTTCTCTACAGGCTGTTCCGCGGCTTTAGGGCTGTCGGAGAGGCCGCACGAGGGTCTAAGGCTCACGGAGGGCGACGATGTGGTGGCTGATGGTGGTCGAAGGGCGTCGCGATGTTGCAAACCGAAGCTGAGCAGGGGGTTGAAGCAAAACAGAGTAGGGAGGGGGATGCGGGGGCTGGTTCGGGCTCGGTGGTGGCGCGCGGCGGTCGGAGAACTCACCGCGGAGTCGGAGAGACGGGATGAAGAAACCCGGAGCAAGATCGAAGCAAAGTTAGGTTTTTTTTAAAGCGGAGAGGGACTCACTACGGAGTCGGAGGCGTCGGGGTTGGAGGCCGATGGGGCGAGGCGTTTCCTGCTCATGACTTAGCCGCGTTGGGACGAGAGAATCGAACGCCAAGAACAGGTTGGGACTAATTAGGGTTCCGTTCTTCAAAAATCGCAGAGTCGGAGGCGTCGGGGTTGGAGGCCAACGGGGCGAGGCGTTTTCTAATCCCGCTCTGTTCACACCGAAAGTGAAAATGGAAACAGCCAGAGAGAGAGAGAGAGAGAGAGAGAGAGAGAGAGAGAGAGAGAGAGAGAGAGAGAGAGAGAGAGAGAGAGAGAGAGTTCAACCAAAAAAACAAAAAAAAAGGCAAAATAAGTGACGACCTGATCGTGGCCCAAATGAGGTAATGAAGTGAAATTCAATTGGGGCCGTGCGGAGAGAGAGGAGAGAGGAGATAGATGTTGACCTGAGGGGAGAAGTGATGGGGCTGGTGGAAATTTTAATTTGTGGGGCCCATTATGTCAACTCACCATTCAAGTCTTTTGTGTATGATTGAGGGGCAAATGAGACTTTTGGTAATCTAGAACTAATCGGGTATTTGACGTACTGAACGGACGTGACGCTTAAAATTTTCGAAACCTAATTTAACATGACTGATGTCTCAAGAATCGTTCAATAATCGTCACTTAATTCCTTACGATTCAAAATCTTTTATATATATATATATATATATGCCGTGTCCCGCCGTGTCGGAATTCTCTATTTTTTGAGAACTGTCGTGTCGGCTTGTCGTGTCGTATCGTGTCCCCGTGTCCGTGTCGTATCGGTGCTACATAGGTTCAAACACCAAAGAAAACTAAGATAGGTCTGTTAACATCTGATTTTTAATCATATTTTATTTTGATTTTATTTTTAAAATTAATTAAAAATAGCAAAAAAGTCATAAAATTACAAAATCAACTTTGGAAGCCTTGGCCTAAGCTTAGGAACCAATTTTGAACAAAAAATAATTTTCGTAATTTTTAATATTTTTTTCGAATTTATTTAATTATAAAAATACCCAAAAAATCAGAAAAATACCATTCGTGGTCAGAAAAATACAAAAAAATATTAAATGTTTTTTTTTAATTCCCTCTTCAAGTTAGTCTGGTTAAATCTCCAAAATTCGACTTGGGTCATTATGCTCCTTCACAAACATAAACCCACATCGACCATAAAAATCACCTTTGGAGTCCTTTAATTTTCAATTTCCACTCCCAATAAGCCATGACATTTTGATTTAGAACCCTGAAGCGAGATTGTGCCGATTTACCCTTCAAAAGACCTAATTGCACAAATTTCTTTGCAATTTAGTTCCCGGAGTCACAAATCTCAAAATTAAATTCTCTCTGGAGACACTCATAAAAACAAAACACCTTTACCCTACATTTCTCATCATGCCGAATCCATTGGTGGCCTCAATTTGAACTTATTTGATCGTTTGAGCCTCCGATTTGACGAAAATCAATTTCGGATCCTAGGCGTAATTTGGGGTTTTCATTTAATTCCAATTCAATTGTTCGAGAAAATACCCATTTTAGATGGAAAACATGTTGATGAGTCCGATTTCAACGTCAATTTCATGAAAAAAAAGGTCAATTGGAGGCTCAATTAGGCGAAAATTAGTGTTCGGGCCAGTCGGGTCAGACCCGACCCGACCCGACCGGGTCTGCACATCCCTTTGCCTTTCACGTACAGTAAGGCAGGGAAAGTTGCAGAGGGAGCAGAGCAGCAACGAGCTTTGTCGGAGGCGACCAAAAACTGAGGTTGGCAGTCCTTTTTGCAGAGGTGAGGGGGTGCGTGATCGTCCTCGACGTTCCGGACGGCCCTCGGCTATAAGGGTCAGAGAGAGAGAGAGAGAAGAAGGGGGGAGCTCACGGTTTAAAAAAATTGGAGAGAGAGAGATCCGGGCGAGAGAGAACCGAGAGAGAGAGAGCGTGGCCGAGCGGTCGCCGAGAGTCCTCCAAGCTTCAGGGAACCTGAAGCATCGTCGCCGAAGCGCCCAAGCCGCCGGCGAACCAAGCCAAGGTCGGTACCATACCTTTTTACTCCCCTATATTTTTTTCCTATGCACTGTGAGTTTGGTCCGAATTTATTTCCTGTAAAACCGAGCTACCGATGTTAGTTTAGGTTTCTATAGTGATGCTTGGGTGTTAGTTTGTTTTGGTTTAGCCCGGATTCCTCTGTTTCCCGTTCGAACGCCGATTTTGTTCGACGCATGCCAACTGTTTGATAAATTGCCTGCCGGTCGTTTTGACGTATAATAATCACGGCCGAACCTCATCTGAGCATATTTCATCGCGTCATTGCCCTTAATATGTTCTAGAATCGACTATAAGCTTCGTTTGCTTTTTGTTTTGCATCGAACGACGCCGAAAACGGTGGTTGGAACTCCCCGGGTCCTAACCCGAGCCAAGAGCTCGGTCCGGCGAAGACGGAGGTCGTCGACCCCTAGGCGATCTCAGGTAAGCTTCTAAACCTTGGGGGGACACTCTGTGAACGACCGAGATCAAGTTTGGAACGAAAAAAAATTTCCGGAAAACACCTCGCCGGAACCGAATCTGTGGGTGTTCGTTTTGCCGGTTTCCGGCGTGTTTATGGCTGTAAATGTTGATGTATGTTAGTGTTTGGTGTTTATGGAGTTGAATGGTGCAAGAATCATAAAAAAAATATGAAGGTTCGGGCTCGGTCCCGATTTTCCGGCAAAGATTCCGGCGAACTCGCCGTAAAAATCACTGTTCCGGCGAGTCGCCGGTCATCTTCTCCGGTGGACCTTTGACCAGTCAACGATAGTTGACTGGTCAAGGGTGACGTGGCGCCGTGTGGCATGCCACGTCAACCGCGGCGGGGCTCGCGAGCAGAAAAAAACAAAAACCTAGATCGGACGGTTGGGGAGGTGCCACGTGTCGCGATCTGGAATTTTCAAAATAAATAAATGATTTTATAATAATAATAAATAGTATTTTCGGAAATAACAAAAACCTTAGATCGGACGGCCGTGGGTGTGCCACGTGTCGCGATCTGATCTTTTTTCAAAAAAACTTGATCGGACGGCCGTGAGTGTGCCACGTGTCGCGATCCGATGCTTTCAAGAAACCCTAGATTGGACGGTCGTGGGTGTGCCACGTGTTGCGATCTGGCTTTTTAAAATCAAATGGATCCGATGGCTAGGATAGTGCCACGTGGCAACGTGGAGACCGTCCGATTGGTTTTAATTTTCAGAAATTCGGATAAATTAGAAAATGGTTTTAAAATAAAAATAATAATAATAAATAGAAAAATCTCGAAAAAATAAAAAACGGCTCGCGACAATGTCCTAAAACGGTGGACTGCATTTTTATAGGCTATGCACATAACAGTAATGCATATCGATTTCTTGTGCATGAATCTAAGATTCCAGATATACACAAGCATACGATCATGGGTCTATGAATGCTTCATTTTTTGAAGATGTATTTCCTTATAAATCCAATAATGAAACTATGAATGATGAAAGTCATGATTCAAATCATGAACTGAGACGTAGCAAAAGAGCAAGAGTAGAAAAATCATTTGGAAATAATTTTCTAACTTATTTGTTAGAAAAAGAACTACTAACTTATATAGAAGCTATGAGTTCTTCTAAGGGACCTCTATGAAATGAGGCAATAAAAAGTGAAATTGATTCTATTTTGCAGAATCATACTTGGGAGCTAGTGGATCTTCCTCCTTGTTGTAAACCTTTAGGGTCCAAATGAATCTTTAAAAGGAAGATGAAAGCAGATGGCTCTATTGATAAGTATAAAGCCAGACTTGTAATTAAAGGGTACAGGCAACGAGAAGGCTTAGATTACTTTGATACTTATTATCTTGTGGCGAGAATAAACTCCATTAGGATGATACTTGCAATTGCAGCATTGCGAAATCTAGAAGTACATCAAATGGATGTAAAAGCAGCTTTCTTAAATGGGGATTTGGATGAAGAAATCTATATGAAACAACCTAAAGGTTTTATAGTTCCAGGAAAAGAAAGGAAAGTCTGTAAATTGGTAAAATCATTGTATTGTCTAAAACAAACGCCAAAGCAGTGGCATGAAAAGTTAGATAATGCAATGATTACCAATGGTTTTAAAATCAATGAATGTGATAAATGTGTCTACATTAAAGAAACAGAGAACGGATATGTCATTGATATGTCATTCTATGTCTGTATGTGGATGACATACTCATTGTTAGTAGTGATGACAGAATGATCAGATCTACCAAGATTATGTTGAATTCAAGATTTGACATGAAAGATATGGGACTTGCTGATGTGATTTTAGGGATTAAGATCACAAGAACGTCAGAAGATTTAGTTTTAAACTAGTCACACTATATGAACAAGATTCTTGAAAAATTCAACAAGAATGATTCTGGTATTGCTAGAACACCATTAGACAATAGTCTTCATCTATCCAAGAATAGAGGAGGGGGTATTTCTCAAGTAGAATACTCTAGAGTTATTGGAAGTTTAATGTACTTAATGAGTCGTACTAAACCAGACATTGGATATACGGTGAGTAGAATGAGTAGATATATGAGCAATCCGAGTGCTGACCATTGGAAAGCAAGTGAGAGTACTCAGGTACCTACGATATACTCGGAATTATGGCCTACACTATACCAGGTATCCATATGTCTTAGAAGGATATAGTGATGCAAACTGGATATCTGATATAAAAGATTCAAAATCTACTAGTGGATATGTATTCACATTGGCAGGTGCAGCTATATCTTGGAAATCCTGTAAACAAACTGTTATAGCTAGATCCACAATAGAATCTGAGTTTATAGCTTTGGATAAATGTGGTGAAGAGGCTGAATGGCTACGCCATTTCTTAGAGGATATTCCAAAATGGTAAAAACCCGTGCCATCAATCTGTATACATTGCGATTGTCAATCTACGATTGGAAGAGCACAGAGTAACATGTATAATGGTAAGTCCAGACATATACATCGTAGACATAATACCATTAGATAACTACTCTTAACTGGAATTATCTCTATTGACTATGTAAAGTCAAAGGATAGTATTGCGGATCCGCTAACCAAAATGTTAAACAGAGAGTTAGTTGAAAAGTCGACAATAAGAATGGGACTAAAGCCCGTTACATGAAAGTTGATATAAAGGAAAACCCAACCTAGCTGACTGGAGATCCCAAGATCTAAGTTCAAAGGGACAACCTAATTATATGAACTTAGTGATATCATTGTGGGGGTTTATCCTTAAAACCATTCATATAAAATAACAATGATTTGATATTCCTAGCTATTGTGGGGGTTTATTATGAAAAAGGATGGCAATTATTGCTTGAATGATTCTTAAGTGGAGTAATCCAATTACTTAAGAATTAGTAATCACATATGTGAGAGAGAAGTGGGGTCGCTTCAAATGAGAATTATTGAGGGCTAAATTCTTTAGAAACTCTCGCAGAACCAGGACGATGTTCATGGCAAAAACGAACATATTCATGAGAACTGAACAAACGTTTAGATGATTCATGTGTGAAGTATATAGGTCATTTACTAAGAAAGCAAGACAGTTCAAGGACATCTAGTCTACTGGACAGCTGGTAAATTAAGTGCACTTTTACAAGGGAAGGTTCAAAGGGTGACACATACCTATCTTATGCAGGTTTCATTTGGTGAACACTATCATAGAGTCAAAACCAAAATAATTTTCATTCATGTGGGGGATTGTTGAAAAAATATGAGATATTTTGATGGGTGAATGAATGAGAAATTATTTCTCAAAGAACACCATTGAGTTGGAAATAGAAAGTGACAAAACACTAGTCCTATATTGAAAAGTAACGGCATGTAAATGACATTAATTTCGGCAGTTACAGAATTAAATATTGTAACGACAGAGCCATTATTACTATCACGGCAAAGCCATTACTACTGTAACGGGCAGAGCCATTATTGTTGTAACGGGCAGAGCCATTGCCACTGCAACGGCAGTGCCATGGTTATTTTGAAGTTACGTAATTAATGTTGTAATGGCAGATTTATTTAGCCTTTATTTCTTGTCTCCGAAATGCCCCCACTGACCTTATATATAGGTATATGTATGACCTCACATTCTAAAAAAAAAAAGACAGAGATTAGAGAGATTCCGAAAAGAAAAACTTCCATCTCTTTCTATTCTTTGCATCTGCATCGGTTTTGATAGTGTTCGCGTTTGGTATAGTTCGCCGAAAGCTCCGGAGTGATGTGCTTGCCTCTATAGCTGCTATACCGTTGCATCCTGGGAGACAGACGTTCACGAAACTTCAAAGCACATACGGGAGGGGACGGATTTGTCTTAAGGAAATTGTATAGACAGGCCTCGGTATTTGTGTCATTTTCATTTTTTAGATTTGTCATTGTAATTTCAGTGTGTTTAGTTTTGATTTAATATCAGCTCATGTACTGTTCATCGAGTTAGTGCTTCTGCCAATCCAGTGTTGTGCTTCTGCCGATTAAGTGTTATGCTTCTATCGACTCAGCATTGGTGCTTCTGCCTAATTTAGTTTTGTCATTTGATTATAAGTTATTCTAGCCAGTGCCATTGTCTCCAACACAATTAAGATCTGTCGAGACATTAGAAAGAGCCTCTATTACACCAACACGCTCTTTTAAATTTTTTTGTAGTGTCAGACACGCGTCCGACACGGCTGTGCCTTTTCTTTTCTTTTCTTTTCTTTTTGTGCTCCGGACACGAAAAAAAGTGAAAAAAACCTAATTTTTTGACCTAATTTCTAACTTCTCCATCTGGCGACCTTTGTTTTTCCATTTTCCTCGACTCTATGAATACTATGGTAGGTAATAATTGAAGTTTTATGGTTCTGAAATCGTGTATATATAAAAATATACATATAATATACAGCGTGTCGGAATTCTCTATTTTTTGAGAACTGACATGTCGGCGTATCGTGTCGTGTCGCATCGCGAGTCGTGTCATGTGTCCGTGTAACATAGGAAAGAGCGTCCCGGATGAATCCAACCGGATTTTTAATTCCAGATACGAGTTTTCGACCGAGTCTCAGACTCGACTAAAAATGTATTTGGAAGTTGAAAATATAAAGGAAAAACCTAAAAATTAGAAATGTAGGTTATTCATATCTTAAATACGATAAAGCCGTAAATTAGTAATTTAACAGGAAAATGGGCTACTGACATGTGTGGCTGGGAAGTCGAATTCGGAAAAGTGGCCTGAAACAATGCGGAAAAAAATATATTATTATTATTATTATTATTATTGTAGAATTTCAACTGGCTTTTCTGCCCCTTCGTGCTGGAACTGCCATGTTCAGCTTTGAATAAACTTTTGAGAGTATGCTTTTGTTTTGGTCAAACGAAAATTTCAGAGTATATTGACGTATGATCTGACAACTCTTCCCAAAATCAGAAGTCACAATCCCACGAAATCAGGATGCTCGACCTTCATTTATTTGAATGAAACTGGTAGACTATTTGGAATTATCAAGTCAATTGATTGATAGGGAAAAAATTACCAGCAAAAGTCTAAGCTTATTGCAAAGTCCTAAACATTTTTTTTTTCTTGTGCCAACTCATAACGGGCATGCCCAGATCTTGGCGAGAGTCTGCAGCCGGCCAAATTTGACTGAATTGATACAAATAGAAAATGATTTTAGGACTGAATTGACAAAAAAAAATAGATTTACGACTGAATTGGCACCATTATAATTGATTTATGATTTTTTTTTTATAATTTTCCTAATTGTTAATCACATTTTAAGTCTTGATACCAGACAAATAATCAAAGTTTAGTATATATAATATTTCTCTAGAAAGGAGGATTGATTATGTTCTGCCTAGGCCAGTATGATATACTATCATAAATTGATGAAATTGAGGGAGTGTGTACATACATACATACATACATACATACATGCATACCTACGTACGTACGTACGTGTAGTCTTACTCCATAGGCATTTACAAACTGGTATAGGCTCTAGAAACTTCAGAGCGAAAGTGACAATCAGTTAAAAAGCAACCTAGTTTCTTAGGTCAACAAGTTTGAAACCTCCCCTATCCCATCTCCATCCCTTACCTTCACCATTAGGCCACATTAGCATAGTCAGTCGTCATTGGTAATCGTTTTCTTCATAATGAGAACAAGTAGGGTCAGCACTATCTCTCGAAGCTGATTTAGAACAAGAAATAACCGATTTTTTTTTTGCCAGATTCGTATTGCGAAATGATGGATCCTAATGGTTGTGAGACTTGCTCGCATGCGGTTTGGAGCTCCTTTGATCAAAAACTCCGAACCCTCCGGTCGTTCTTCGTGATCAGCGACATCAATTCGACCTGGGAATGCCGGGCACAAGGATCCCTCCGACTTTCCTCTTGCTTACATCAGCTAACGAGACAATGGCGAGCTCGCTTCGAAAAGAAACGATTAGCCGCCTAGGTTGCACCGATTCTGATACTGACACCGATACCGACACTGACACGATACGTCGATACGCCATTTCTCAAAAACAGAAAAATTCGATACGTCGGGGACACGTCGTATTAAATATATACATTTTTAAATATAAAAAAATAAATTAGAGCCGACACAGGTTATATGCATTAAATTCAGCAAAGCAAGTTTTTTAAAATAATATTTTGATTTCATAGCAGGGAAAAAAAAAAAACTCTCTCGCGTGTCGGACACGTAGCCGACACGCTGACCGATGTCGGAATTCCGACACGCGTTGACCGCGTGTCGGACGCGTATCGGTGTCCGATACGCGTCCGACACCGATACTTCTGCCAAATAGAAGTATCGGTGCTACATAGTTAGCCGCAGCTCAAGTCATGTATTCCCACGGGGGGTGGGGAGAGAGAGGGGGTTGTCGGAGCTCTGGCGCTGACGTTATTGATGTGGATCGCTGGACCCGCCCTTTTTCCGGATCGATACGATGGAAGGTGGGTTCGAACGAGAACGTTTTTTCCATCTCTATCACACCATTTATCAAAGTGGGGGCTCTCAAGTCTCATTTTAGGCTTATTATGTTACTTTGTCCTGGCGTCTTTCGTCAGAAGATGACTGAAAAATACTTTTTTGACGCTTCGACATTCTTTTTGCATCACCTCCGTAGAATGGAGAAAATATTGCATACAGATCAAGGAAAGCTGATGTGGTCCAAAGGACCATTTATTTTTCGACACGTGTCAGACGTGAGGTCCACCTCTTCTCTCTCCTCGTCTCCCTTCTGTTCACTCGTCTTCTCCTCCATGGCTCGCGGCCGCCATGGCCATGGACATGGACATCGAGCTCCACAGCCATGGTGGCTGCGGACGGGGAAGACAGTCGGTGACGCTGGCGAGACGCTCGTCCATGGCCGACGTCTTCTCCATCCCCGTTCGCGGAGCTCGAGCTCGCGACTCGCGGCCTCCATGGCCCCCGATGACTTCTCTGTCATGGGTGCGAAACTCGAGCCCACGGCTCACGGCCTCCATGGCCGCCGACGACTTCTCTGTCATGGGTACGAAATTCGAGCCCACGGCTCACGGCCTCCCGCCATGGCTATGGAGCTCGCGGCTGCCAGCCGTGGAGCTCAAGGTCGGTTGTCATGGCGGCCGCTAGCCGTGGGCTTGTGCTCCTTGGCCATGGCGGCCGCGAGCCTTAGGCTCGAGTTTCGCGGCCGGAGAAGACGGCTTGCGGCCGCCATGGCCATGAATCTTAATTTCGGTTTTGGCCAGAGGAGAGAGGGGACGAGAGAGCAGGGGTAAAAAAGCTAAACAGAAGAATAGAACAGAGGGAAACGGGAGGAGAGAGAGGACGAGAGAACAGAGGGAAGACGAGGAGAGAGAAGAGGTGGACCCGCGTTCGACACGTGTCGAATAATAAATGGTTCTTTAGACCACATCAACTTTCCTTATTCTGAATGCAATATTTTCTCCGTAGAATGACCCAATACCAAAAAAAAAATTCCAACTTTAATATTGGTGATAATTATATCTATTTTTTTATCTCATAAAAAACCTTCAAATTTTTATTTTTATCTCAATTTTATCGGCCTAGTACAAAAAAAAAACCTCAACTTTAGCATATGTCCCATATTATATTTAAATTTGTTTACTCATAAAAAACTTTCAACTTTTACTTTTGTCACAATTTTATTACTGTTAGCTTTCCGTCTATAATCATTATTAATTAATCTTAATGAATTACACATTGGCAAATCTGACATGAAAAAATTCTGAACTTCTCTTCTATTGTTTTTGCCGAGAGATATATAATCACCCAAGATGATTCATTTCGTATTCTTTTAGGCACTTAACAACCCAAAGGACGGTTAGAAATGGAGATATTCTGACGAATTTTTTAAACTCTCGTCATCCCTAAAATCTAATATTTCTAAATTTCGAAAATGCATTGGTAAATTCGGCAAGAAAATTCGAGTCACCTAGGATTAACTAATTGCGATTATGAACAAAAGACCGAAAGTGGCAGAATTTGGATAAAAGTAAAAGTTAGTGATATTTAGGAGATAAAAAAAGTTTTGGATACAATTGAGACATATGCTAAAGTTAATGATTTTTTTTTTGGATATTAGACCGGTAGAATTGGGACAAAAGTAAAAGTTATTGATTTTTTATCATATGAATTTTTTTTTTTGGATATAATTGATACAAATGCTAAATTGGAGGGTTTTTGTGTGTGTGTGTGTGTGTGTGTGTGGGTATTATGCCCCATAGAAGTAGCAACCCGCTCATGTTTCATCTCTCTCCAATTGAGATTACATTTGGGAGATCAAATCTCAGTTCATCGTTAAATTTTGCTCATAAATAACGGTTTTTCCTTGCACATCTCAAGAGATTTTGGTCCGTATGTGAAAAGAAAGTTATGGTAGATTTGCCACCAATTGGTAGAACACGAGAAGTGACGAGCAAGTTACATGCACCAATATTTATATTGGTGCGTGTTCCATCTATCACTGTTTACCTGATCGATAACGATGAAGGTGAGTTGTGTAAAAACTGGGAACGAGCCTCAATGCATGCACCCGTGTCTTTTCTCCCATAAAAGAAGAAGAAAGAGTGCTTAATCTCCTAATTAATTAGGCCTAATCATCCCCCCAATAAGATAGACGAGTTGCTAGATGTGACTAGTGACTACCTATAATGTCCAAACTGTGGAGGATGGCCTGCACAGTACATCAACTTAAAACATTTTCGGAAAGGTGGGTGCACCCACGATTCTCTTTGATACCTTCTCGATCACTTAAATTAAGGTATATTAGACAAAGCTGAAACGCGGGAGTCGACGCATCTTTAGCCTACTGATTTCCGGTGAATGACTAGATTAAAGTCGCACCTTTTGGAGATTAACATGCGGACATTCTCAAATGTTCTTTTCCGGCTTATGATTAAGCTGTCTAATCACACGATAAAGCCACGGCCCGGTGGCCACTAATCCGAGCTTAATGCGTGCGCGAGGAGGTACCGCATATAATTCGGAATTGCTTAAGAGGGACGTCCGAGCTTATAGAATCTTAACCCTTGTGTCTCGTACGATATTTGACTAAGAGTATTTGGCGACTGACTATACATAAAGATAATTTTTTGTTTTCTTCCAAAAGCAAAAGCAAATATGCTAGATATGAAATCTACTTTCGGTTGCATTGACAAGATATTCAATGGGGCATCAAATTCAAGTTGTAAAGTGAAATATCCCGTTGAAATGAAGATAAATTCTCGGTGTTTTTCAATTTTATACATGTCATATCTACTCATATGTGAGTCTCCCACATTTCCACCCATGATCAACTTGCCGACATTCTCACCAAACCATTAACAAGGCTATGGACAAGACAATTGCGAGATAAGATGGGCATTTCCGATGGAACGTCTATCTTGCGGGGGCATGTTAAGATATGAAATCTTTTCGTATCTTTTTGAATTTTAGATTAGCTTGCCAACTGTAGATGAGTTAATATTCCTTGATTTTTGGCATTCCTTGATTCTTGCAATTATAGATGAGTTGGCATTGCCTTAACTTTCTGCTTTGCCAAAGATTGTATTTTCTCTTCTCTTTATAAACTTGTACAGTCTGTAAATGAAAGGAATAAAAAATTATTCACGTTTGAGCCTTTTGTTATATGGTACCAAAGCATTTTGCTCCTAAGACCTTTTTGATCTGGCCATTTTGATTTTTTTTTGCAACCTTCTGCATCCTCCAACCATGGCAACCATCCCAAATTCTGGTTCCAATTCCATCGGAACAGTCGCATCTAATGGTCTGATTTCAATCTCGGCCGCAGCCCAATTGCCATTCAAGCTCTCCGCTGCCAATTATCCCTCTTGGCACGCTCGATTTCAAGCGTTGCTCATTGGTTATGATTTAATGGGATTCGTTGACGGGATTGCAGTCTGTCCGCCTCTCACCATTTCAGCTGAAAATCAAATGGTGCCAAATCCAGCTGCAACAACCTGAATTTGCCAGGATCAGCTCTTGCTTCATGCAATTTTCGCATCCATATCCGAAGCCGTGATTCCTCTCATTGCCTCTTGCAATTCGTCATATGCTGCCTGGACAAAGCTTATGAATTTATATGCAAACAAATCCCCAATCAAGAGTTATGCATCTCAAGGATTAGCTCTCTACCGCTCGCAGAAACTCACGTTCTGTTTCAGATTTTTTGCAGGAACTTAAAGCCCTTGCAGATGAATTAGCAATCATTGACACTCCTTTCTCTGATGATGATTTAGTCATTCATGCACTTCGTGGACTTGGATCCGAATACAAAGAAATCGCAGTAGCGATTAGAGCTCGTGAAAACATAATCAGCTTTGAAGAAATGCATGACAAGTTAGCGGCCTATGAAACTCAACTGAAACTTGAAGATATCAGACTTGAAGCAGCACCAGTCACGGCTCACTATAGCAATAGAACCCGTGGCGTAGGAAGCAACTCCCGCTGGTCCAACAATCACAGCAACCGTCATCAAAATTATGCTCGATCTAGCCAGCATCGTGGATCCCCTCACAGAAGGTATTCTGATCGGGGCGGCTGGTCCGACATGTCAGTTTTGCGACCAATATGGACACTCGGCCAAATCTTGTTTTCGAATTCGAAACAGTCTCCGCGAGCCTACTGCTCATGTTGCAACAGCTTCACTCCAAGAAAACAACTGGTTATTAGACTCAGGAGCATCACACCACGTCACCACCAACCTCAACAATCTCATGCTCACTTAGAGTACGAAGGCCGTGATGAGATCATCATTGGTGATGGCATAGGTTTGCGTATAAGTCACGTTGGTTCTACTAGTTTATCCTACCCGAACCAAACTTTTAAATTGTCCAATGTTTTATAAGCCATAGTGCAAAAGACCTAATTTTCGTCTCACAATTTTGTCTCAATAACCACTCATCTATCTAATTTTTTGCCAACTATTTTTTGATGAAGGATCTTCACATGGGGAGACGCTGCTTCGAGGAGGGCTTAGCGATAGTGTGTATCGAATGCCTCTCACAAGTACACGTCCACAATTCAAGGCTTTTATTAGTGAGCGGACTAAACCAATGGTTTGGCACAATAGACTGGGTCACCCTTCATTTCGTATTCTACGTCATGTTCTTAATAATTTTCCAACTCGTTCGTCATCTGAGTCAATCGTAGGTTCTAAGTTATCATGTGATGCGTGTCAGTGCAATAACAGTCATCAACTCTTGTGAGTCATTTTATGCTTGATATTATTTATTTCGATGTTTGGGGTCCCGTGTCGACTGCTTAAATTGATGGCTTTCGTTATTATGTTATATTTGTTGACCACTATACGAAATACACTTAGCTTTATCCTATAAGAAAAAAATCGAATGTTACCCCAATTTTTGAATAGTTCAAAAGATTGGTTGAAAAACAATTTTCTTTCTCCATTCGAAACTTGTATTTTGATGGTGGTGGAGAATTTCAAAACTTGAAATATTTTCTTGCAAAACATGGAATTTCCCATCTAACTACATCGCCACACACACCTGAACACAACGGAACTGCATAAAGAAAACACCGACATATAGTTGAAATCGGACTCGCACTATTACACAAAAGCAAACCTACCACCCTCCTTTTGGTCATATTCTTTTCAAACTGCTACATACTTAATTAATCATTTGCCAACACATGTTTTAGACATGCACTCACCATTTTAAACACTCTTTCAAATTACTCCCAATTATAAAAAAAACTTCGCACATTTGGTTGTCTATGCTATCTGTAGTTACGCCAATACAACACAAATAAACTTGTGCTCCGTTCTCGGCAATGTATATTCTTAGGCTATTCATTGTCCCAAAGTGCGTACAAATATTTTGATCCACAAGATAATCGTCTCTATATCTCGCGTCATGTTGTATTTGAAGAAAACACATTCCCGTACAAAGCACTTCTCAATTCTAAGAATGTCGTGTCATCCTCTCAAAGTTCACCTCTTCTACCTACTGTTTCTCTCCCAGTCTTATTGCCAACCATTGGATCACCTACGCAAGCGCTCGCTCAGAGCAGCATTCCCACCCGTGCTACATCCTCATCGGCTACTCAAGCCTCAGATCCATCCCAACATATGCCATCTCTTGGAAGCTTACCCCAAGCATCCGCATCTATTTCCCCAAATCAACATGTACCAAGCACCCAAAATTTTTCTCCTTCCAACTCACCCGAAACCCAACTTACCACTATCAACGTCGACCAACCATCAGAACCCATAAATCCACCTACAAGAACTCACAACATGATCACTAGATCCCAAAATAATATTTTCAAGCCCAAACAAATCAACCACATCACCACCAAACATCCACTTCCACCAACTATAGAACCAACGGGAGTTACACAAGCTATGTGCGATCCTCAATGGCGTGAAGCAATGTCGGCTGAGATCAATGCTCTCATTCGTAACGGGACTTGGGAACTAATACCTTTCGATCCATCTTTGAATGTTGTAAGTTGCAAATGGGTTTATCGGATAAAAAGACATGCAGGCGGCAGTATTGAGAGGTACAAGGCACGTCTTGTGGCCAATGGTTTTCACCAACGATTGAGCCTTGATTACACCAATACATTCAGCCCGATCATCAAACCAAATACCATTTGGGTGGTTTTATCTTTGGCTCTAATGTGTGGATGGACGTTGAGACAAATGGACGTCAACAATGCCTTCGTCTAAGGAACTCTCCAAGATGAAGTATAATTGTCGCAACCACCTGGTTTTAAAAATCCAGAGAAGCCAACAAATATTTGCAAACTTCGCAAAGCTATATATGGGTTAAAGCAAGCTCCGCGGGCTTGGTACAATGAGCTAAGTTCATTTCTTCTCGCATATTCATTTGTTAATTCAAAGAATGACAGTTCACTGTTCATTTACTCTCGTGGTGGCATTCAAGCCTATTTTCTAGTGTACGTAGATGACCTCATTATCACAGGAAGAAACCAGAATTTTGTTTCGGACTTCATCACTGCTCTCTCTAATAGGTTCTCAATTAAAGACTTAGGGCCACTGAATTTTTTTCCTGTGAATTGAGGTCATCTCTACAAAGACCGGCTTATTTCTTTCTCAACATAAATACATACGAGAGCTACTTGAACGTTTCAAGATGGGAGATGCAAAAGAGGTAGGGACACCATTAGCCACAGGTCAGTCGCTTTCGATCCACGATAAAGATGCTCCAACTGATGCTACATAATTTCGAAGCCTTATTGGTGCACTTCAATACCTCAACATCACTCGCTCGGACATCAGTTTTGCGGTAAACAAGCTATCTCAATTCATGCATAAGCCGACCACGACCCACTGGACAGCCGCAAAACGGCTCTTACGCTATCTTAAGGGAACTTTATTTCATGGGTTGCACTAGAGACGCAATACAAAACCTGTGCTTCATGCCTATACCGATGCAGATTGGGCAGGAAATATTGATGATTGTACCTCTACTTCGGGTTTTGTAATCTATATTGGGATAATCTTATCTCCTGGAGTTCTCGAAAGCAAAGATCAGTTGCACGGTAATCTACTGAAGCAGAATACCGAGCCATTGCCATTGCCATTGCCACTGCCTCGGCGGAACTCGTTTGGGTAAACTCTTTGCTTCAAGAACTTGGCATTCATACGGACACGGCACCAAGCTTGTATTGCGACAACATAGGCGCCACTTATGTTTGTGCAAATCCTGTCTTTCATTCCCGAATGAAACACATTGAGATAGATTACCATTTCATTCGAGAACTTGTTAAAGCTGGCAAGATGCGAGTCTCTCATATTTCCACCCATGATCAACTTGCTGACATTCTCACCAAACCATTAACAAGGCTATGGACAAGACAATTACGAGAGACGATGGGCATTTCCGTGCGGGGGCGTGTTAAGACATGAAATATTTTCGTATCTTTTTTAATTTTAGATTAGTTTGCCAACTGTAGATGAGTTAGTATTCCTTGATTTTTGGCATTTCGTGATTCTTGCAATTATAAACGAGTTGGCATTGCCTTAATTTTCTACTTTGCCAAATATTGTATTTTCTCTTCTCTTTATAAACTTGTACAATCTGTAAATGAAAGCAATGAAAAATTATTCACGTTTGAGCCTTTTGTTATATTGTATACAATGTAGCTAATATGCTAAATGTATTCTACTTTATCTCTTTTCCACCTCACATTTAGTGGCGCAAAGATAAGTTGTCAAAAGAGAGAATAATGAGTAATCACTATTGAATACATATGTCATGATCTTTTTTCTTTTCTTTTTTTGGTCGAATACGTATGTCATGACCGAAAATATATATAAAAAAAGGCATTTGAAACGGTGGACGAATTAAATCCCAAATCAATGAAAGCAACGTATGAAAAAAATGAAGCACACAAGGAAAAAAAAAGTGATGCAAGCACGTCCCAAAGGAAAAAGTGATAAAATTGATAGTAACATGCACGATTCGACTCTTATAAACTTCCCATTAATCCTTTGTTTATTCAAATGAGGATATGGAAAATATGCATAAATCTAATCACAGTCGAATCCGCTCCATTGAAAATAAATTTTAAAAAATTTTGATTGACGCCTCGAGCTATTTCTAAATGAACAACAAATAGAAGTTTAAGTTTGAAATATCGTAAATACCTCTTTTCTTTTACGGAAGATGCGGACAATAAAAAAAAAACATATGTAAAAGCCCAAAAAAGATGGTAGATACTTTATTTACGGAAATAGTGTTGAAAACTAAGACACTTGTCCGTAAAAGCGGTTAGTCGGCATGAAAAATGGGGATCCGGATCCCCTACCTTGGTTTTTCCAAGGTAAAGGAATCCCCACCCTTGATATAGAGGGGGAGAGCATATTAAGGGTGGGGATGGGGGTAAGTCACCTGCTTTTAAGGCAGGTGATCCCCACCCGAAAAATAGGGCACGTCTTAATTCGAAGCGGTCAACTGACATGAAAATAGGGAGGCATCTTAATTCGAATATCAAATCCTTAAAAAGCCGAAAAAGAAATTCCTCGGGGATATTGATATGAGAATCATTGGACTTGTTTGTCTGGTTCATAAAATGGATATACTAAATAACGCTTCAGGTTATTTCCGGTTCATGAATAGAACCTGTTTGTTAATATATTAGTGACGTGTCACTTGATAAATTTATTTCATAAATTTATTTCTTAAAAAAAAAAAAAAAGGGAGGGCTTTTAAGCCCATGCCGAGAACATCCGAATGCACCCCTCGGTCATCCACACACACTCGCTCTCCTTGGTACCGCCAAACATGTCCATCGTCATCGCTCACTCCTCTCCTTCGCCTTCGTCTTCTTCGTTAGCGCCTCACTGATCTGATCTTCCTGGTTTCGTTCCCCTACCATGGAGCTGATCAAGCTCACCCAGCGCGGAACCACCCCCGGAGCAGCAAGAGCCAGACCCAACGCCACGAATCTTCAACCAGACCATGGTATCGCACGGCGGAGCTGAGAATCCCCTGTTCCGTGGATTTGCAGGGGAGGGACTTGGAATACACTCTCGCTCGGAGCATTTTTCAGCATTGTCATTCCTGTACTGTACCCACTGCCCATACCCATACGTCTCTCTCTCTCTCTCTCTCTCTCTCTCTGATCACACACAGAGTCACACTTTCCGTATATGCTGTAGAACAAGTGTACAGCTCAGCTTTCTTTTACAACCAAAGAATCGTCATCACGCTCTCTCTATGAAACTTCTCTTCCTAAACCCACCACACTCTCCCTCCTCCCAGCTTAGATCCCTCTTCTCCTTCTTTCCGCCCAACAACCATCACCCCAACACCTCCACCCACCACAAGCCCACCAGGTGGGCCCCAATGGCCTCCTCCGCAGCCGCCCGCCGCCGCGTCCGCCGCCGGGACAAGGTGGTTGTCATCATGGGCGCCACCGGGTGCGGCAAGTCCCGCCTCTCCATCGACCTCGCCTCCCTCTTCCCTTCCGAGGTCATCAACTCCGACAAAATACAAGTCTACCGGGGACTCGACATCACCACCAACAAGATCACCCCGGCCGAACGCCTCGGCGTCCCCCACCACCTCCTCGGCTCCTACGACCCGGACGACGGCGAGATGACCCCGTCGCAGTTCCGCTCCCTCGGCCACGCCGCCATCTCCGGCGTCGCCTCCCGCGGGAATATCCCCCTCCTCGTCGGCGGTTCCAACTCCTTCATCCACGCTCTCCTGGTGGAGCGGTTCGACCCGGAGTCGGACGTGTTCGGCGGGGTCGGCTCGCCGGCGAGCCCCGAGCTGAGGTACGACTGTTGCTTTCTGTGGGTCGACGTTTCGCTGCCCGTCCTGGAGGAGTACCTGTCGAAGCGCGTGGACGACATGCTCGACATGGGCATGTTCCAGGAGCTCGCCCAATACTACGACCCGAACCGGACCGACCCGGGTGGTCGGACCGGGCTGAGGAAGGCCATAGGCGTGCCCGAGTTCGACCGTTATTTCAAGAAGCACCCGCCGAGAGGGCTGAGCCAGGGGGACGCGTGGCGACAGGAGGAGGGAAGGGAGGGGGACGACGATCGGGTGCGGAAGGGTGCATACGAGGAGGCGGTGAGGGAGATAAAGGAGAACACGCGCCAGCTGGCGAAGAGGCAGATTGGGAAGATCCTGCGGCTGAGAGGGTGCGGGTGGGAACTGAGGAGGCTGGACGCGACGGAGGCGTTCAGGCTGGCGACGGCGGGGGAGGACGGCGGCAGGTGGCGGGACGTTTGGGAGGGGCAGGTGGTGGGGCCGAGCGAGAAGTTTGTGAAGCGGTTCTTGCAAGAGAAGTAGGTATAAAATTCAAAGGAGGGTTATTTTGCCTCTTCTTTCTCCCCCCAGGACTTCGGATCGCATGTATGAAATTGAAAATTTCCACGTACGGAACGGATTCGGGGAGGGGGTTTTTTCGTTTCGGACATTCACACCCCTTTGTCGTTCAG
The DNA here is from genome assembly GCA_021437785.1 of Rhodomyrtus psidioides. Lineage (NCBI taxonomy): Eukaryota > Viridiplantae > Streptophyta > Magnoliopsida > Myrtales > Myrtaceae > Rhodomyrtus > Rhodomyrtus psidioides. The sequence goes on along the minus strand of JAILYB010000171.1, from coordinate 1,272,434 downwards.
CACGTCGCGACCAGGACCGTGATTTGTGCTGAGCGACAAAGGGTGTGAATAATCTCCACTGTTATCGAAATGAAACTTCTGCTATTTTCGGCCAAAGAGAGAGACTTTCGGTCGAGGACTCCGTGTTGACGAGCGCCAGATGACGAGATGGGCCTAAAAAAAGCTAGCCTTTTTCGAAACCTCTCTCTACTCTACTCTGGTTTCTCTTGTCTCTCCTCTCGGATATCCTCTTTTTTTGTCGCATAGTCTCTTGGACATTCTCGTATTTTCGTGCTTTTTATTTTATTATTATTATTATTATAAGGAGAACAGAGTCATTCAAGATTGTCCACAGCTCTGCCCCATTTGGAGTCGCTTATTCTGAAATGAGCTAGTGCTGAATTGCCACTCTGGCCGTGGGATATATAATGGTTCCAAAACAGAGGTTTCTTTTGTACATGGGCGGATTGTTTTCGGAGAGAAGCTCCTTAATTTATTGGCCCAAACGGGTTCGGTTCTTTCAAATCCCGCTCGGGGAGAGAAAGGATGCGACCGAAACCCCGGGTCCGACACACCCGGGCGAGTCCCCGGTGCTCCACGCTTTTGAACTTGTCATTGTTAACAAGCTGCAACCATCGCATTAGGCCAGAGAAGGGAGTTACTGACTTCAAAAGACGTAGCAAAGAAGAAGGCCAATAGCTAGGGCATCCAATGCCGTGTGTTCTCATGCCGCGACGTTGCTCTGTCACTTCACTTACGATTCTTCTCGAGTGCTCAGGGCATCGTGGAGAGTTCGTTCTACACTCGATTGGTTTGGTGTGCTCAAAAAAACATTGTCTAGACTCATTCTATGGTTTGATGTAATTAAGGGCGTTCAAAACCGACTCCGGAGAGAGAAATATCTCGGAGTTCAAATTCATGTTTTTGTCATGTTTGCCGGAAAACTTAAGGTCAGGAAAAAAAAAAAAAAAGGTGGAACTTTCTCACCTGCATGAAGTCTCCAAATTGCTCCCTACCTTTTTTAAACATTATATTAAATTTAATGCCTCGCGTCTCGAAAACCTATATGTGCTCTACGCGTGCAATAGAGAAGTTACGTCGTTTCGAGTGAAGTTATCCACGCCTAATCTTAACGTGCCGAGTGATACGGCCAGCGATTGGATCCATATGTTAATATTTCTAGTCCAAAATTAATAAAAATGACTACGTTGAAATTTAATGCAAAGATTTAGGTCAGCAGGAACAAAATTGAAGGATTTGTTAAAGGTTTGTGAGCGAATTGGTAATTTTGCTGTATGCAAAAAGGGTGCTTTGTTTTATTTTGCTCAGCTTTACGGTTTAAGCAACGCTTTGTCGGAGTGTTGACACTGAAGTTTTGGCAACAACGATGCAAAAGTGCTGCTTACAAATCCATTTTGTTGCCCAATATAGAGGGAGTGTTGTCTTGTTCTGGAAAAGTTGTTGCCTAAAGTTTTGATCAGCGCTTTACATAATAATAATAATAACTGTGCAATACATATTGGGCGTTGCATAGGGCTAGTTTATGCAACGTTTAGCTAGACGGAGACGTTTTTTACCAAGCGTAAACAATGACGTCTTTTTAGGCACGTCTCGAAAGCGCTGGTCAAGTATTAGCTTAGCGCATTTGACAACTTCAAACATCCCTCGGCTAAAAAATTACTGACTTGAGGACAAAAGATCGATACACGCACTCGTGTTTGCCGCATCACAACGCCCGAATTCGAAAGCCATGGTCAAAGTATAGGAGGCCCAACTCGGCATAGGTTGTTTCTTTCTTTCTTTCTCTTTTTCGGCGCGAATTTCTAGTAATCAAATGGGCAGCACATTCTTTCCATGAAGCATGATGATGGGAAACGATGGATGAGGGGTGAAGTTCCATAGATGCAAGAGCTTTTTAAGCACTCTAGGCAAATTTCATTCATGATGCTTTGGACGGATAGACACTGGAGAACGGGTCTCTCTCTGCTCACGCTCCTCCTAGTTATTGGTAACGAGCTGCCTTGAGAAAGAAGGTAGCATGGGACCGAGAGCGTCGGGCGTTGCTCCGGAATTATGATCCAGCTCTGCCGACGATTAAACTACTGCTCAAGGACCAACCCGAAATTGCCTGACGAGATTAAACTATGGAGTGGTGTCCGGTATGCAGATGCATCCCTCGGGACTTTCGAGCCACCTGAGGGAATGAATCATTGCCGATGTTGACTCATGATTGACTCGGTTTTTGGTCGGTTCGGCATCTTTGTTAAATATATTTAAGCATATTTAGTACGAGAGGCTTTCGAATGTTAAGGCGACGGTTATAAATGTTTCGAATATTTAAGCATATTTAATCTGGTTATACATGTCGATCATTCGTCGACAAAGTCCCCGTTAACTTTCTTCTCCGTCGCGAGTTCCTTGTTGGGGAAGTGCTTTAGAGGTACCTGAGTGTTGGGTAACCTGATAAGGATGTTCGTGATTTTCGATACCCTTCTCGTGACATGCCTAGTCGATATTTCGCGGACTGGATTATCCTTTTTTATGCTTTGGCGTTAAGCACTTCGAGGGCACTTACTGTTAATACTACAAGTTAGGCCACTCGGAGATCGTGGGTCTGGATCACGGTTAAGGTTTGGGACGCGCTGCTTGGGGGTGCGGTTTTAGTGTGTTTCGCATGTCTCTATCTTTGAACTCGGCGCACCCGTCCCGTGAATGGCCTGGGGATGGTAAACATCAAACAGTTTTCCAGAAAGCAAAACGAAGAGACTTTATGGTAGATCTCTTCCCAGCTCAAGACGGACGTGTTGTTTCCCCTGTGGTCCTCATCGATCCTGGCTCGAATTCAATGCGCTATAAGCGTGCCCTAGTGAGCGTAGGACAAGGATGCGAGAGGGTACTTGGTTTCGCCCGCGGGGGGGAGGGAGGGAGGGAGCTTGAACACTGCACCTCATTAGATGCTGGACAATGACCTGTGCTCGATTTTGGGGGGCTTTCAGGACAATTATGTGGCTGGGGTAGGCACTAACTCATGTGTTGTCCATTTCATCGCCCAGGGTTTCAAGAGAATGCGCATTCCCGGGTTTCCCGAATCGCCCAATCCAGCATGCCAAGCTAGCTCTCTTAGGCAGCCTCTCTATAGAAAGAGTTTTATTGTCCGAACTTGGTCCACGCGAGCCTAGCTCACGTATGCTGCCGGGTGAGGTGGGCCTCAATGATTCAGAGTTAACAGGGGCGAGCAACGATTCTGCACCGACCTTGCTTTTCTCGAGCTGTATATGCGCGTCATTTCCGCGGGATGTATCGAAAGCTTTCTCCCTAAGTATGGCGTTCATTGGCTTGAGAAAGCTACTCTAGCGAAATTGTGTCCTCACTAAAGTCACCACAAAATCGAAGCAGGCTTTATTGATCGACAACATGAGTTATCAGCATACCTCTCTTACTTAGCCAACGCACATCGTTAACTGAACACATTAGTTAATTACACAGAACAAAGTACTAACCTATAAGAAAACAATCCTGGCTAGGTTATCTAGTATTCCCCGCGATAATTCTAAAGGAAGGGATTTGTGGAGATAGGTCTCAATCAAAAGCGAGTGCAGTCATCCTCTAAGTCGGTCGAAAACATCCAATGCAATTGCCCTTGTAAGTGCTTAACGAGCTAGCTTTGCATTTTACGCAAACCTGATGTACAAGAGAAGGGCGATTAGGCCAAGTGATTATGTTGAGTTCAAAGGGGGGGGGGGGGGGGGGGGGGGGTTGTGTTGGATGATGGGGAGTGCTGGGAAGAGTATGGGAGATCCGAGGTAAAAGACAAAAGCATCGAAAGTGATCAAACATGCACTTAACATCGGACGCACACGTGATGATGGGGAAGGAATTTAACGGAGACCGAGGAGGGAAGGGACATGAACCCGAGTCAGAGCCCGCGTGCGGTCCGTCGCGCACGATCCCGTAACGCGCACAGCCCATTAGCACGTATTTCTAACGCAGATGTGGTTGGGTCATGAGGGCGCCGTCCGTGTTCCAACGCCTTGTGCTGTGTTCCTTGCCCATGTCTCAGCTCCACCACTCGCACGAGCCGGACAAGAAGGTGGTGGAGTTCATTCGAGGACGACATGAAAAAATTGTTTATTGAAACACGTGAAAGAGTGTTCTTGCCGCACGGCACTTGTTTTTGTTTTGTTTGTTTTGTTTTGTTTTTTTGGTAAAATAAGATGTGTATTAACTTTTTAAAGCACATCATACAAGAGATCAAGGGCCGAACACAAAAACCTCATACCCGAGGCGGGGACACAAAAGGATGTCACCACAGGTGCAAAGGTGTTACGACCACACAAGGAACAAACAAAAGAGCCATTGCGCAATATACAATCAACTGGCTAAAACCACATCCTACAGGAACCAACTACAAACAAAAAACTAGAAGGCAACATGATGACCCTAAAAAATAGACTAAGTGATACCCCAATTCATTTGCACACACCTATTACGCGGGTTGTCTTTGACACGATCAAACGTGAGACCTCTGTCCCTCACAACCTTCGCCATATGTTTAAAGATTGCCGGCACAAAAAGGATCTTGTTTCTGAAGAGTATGTGGTTTCTCTCGATCCAAGTGATATGTGTCGCGACCCGTTTCTTTTTCTCTTTCGGAACGGGCTAATGGATTGTCGATCGGGCCCCCACCCACTTTGCAATGTGGATCGCGGGTTTTCACGATCAGCGCAGGCCCTCCCAGACCCATACCAAATCGCGACGGGAAAATTTTTGCAGGGGTTTTTTGACGATAAGAGTCGATTGCTTTCGACCTTGGTGTGGTCGTGGTGGCATGTGCTATGTGTGCATGCATTTGGAGTCGCCATCAGTCCTTCTTGGAATGTAGATCGGAAACCTTACAAATTGATTGGGATAGATCGATCAGTTCTACGAAACCAGAGATTGTGGGTTCGGGGACTTGGTTACGTTGGTGTCATTACCAACGCCCTTTCGGTACCTAACCCGAGTGATTTTCCTAACTAAGATTTCATGTAGGCGCAATTTTAGGTGGGGTAAGTCTGATTCAGGGGTTTCATGCAGATTGGAAGACTAGTCCTATCAAATCACGATCAATATAAGGAAAGCGCAATCAAGTGCATAAATGAGCCACGTCAATGCACATTAATTCAAATCAAGGGCTTCCTAGCATAGCTTTAAAGGCTTAAGGAATGTGTGATTTAGGACCGGGGGTAGACTGGGGAGATTTGGGGACGACTAGCCCAAAGGGCGAAATCATCATTTTTTGGAAGGTTCGGGTGTCGAATTAAACAAAATAGGTCGTGGCCAGCTGGTCATAGTCATTTCCTATTTTTGAGATTTTTCTTGAATTTTTCGGGATTTCTCGAGAAACGATTTGCCTAAAGGGCAAAATCATCATTTTTGAAAAGATCGGGATTCGAAAGACCAAAAAAATAGGTCTTGACCAGTTGGTTGTGGCCATTTCCTATTTTCTGAAATTTTTTTGGATTTTTCATCAATTTTTGGGAGACGATTCGCCAAAAGGACAGAACAGTCATTTTGGAAGGGATCAGGGTTCGAAAAACCAAAAATAGATCATGGCCAGTTGATTGTGACCATTTCCTATTTTCTGAAATTTTTTGGAAATTTTCTGAATTTCTTCGATTTTTGGGAGACGATTTGCCTAAAGGGCAAAATCGTCATTTTGAAAGATTGGGGTTCGAAAGACCCAAAATAGGTCGTGGCCAGTTGATTGTGGCCATTTCCTAATTTTTTGAATTTTTTTTGGATTTTTTCTAAATTTTTCCACACATTTTTTTGAATTTTTAATGATTTTCTATTTTTATTAAATTTTCAAATTTTATAAATTTTTATTAAAAAAATATTTTGCGTACCGGATCAAACCCGGCCCGCGCCTCTTGGGCGCCCGGCCCGACCGTTCGGGTCAGAAGCTGATCTAAAAACAATGCCGTTTCGGATTTTTCAAAAGTTTTTTTCTCTTTTTAAATTATTTTATGATTTATCCGAATTTTTGAAAATTAAAACCGATTGAACGGTCCCCACCTTGCCACGTGGCACTATCTTAGCCGCTGGATCAATTTTTTTTTTATTTATGAAAATCCATTTATTAATATAAAATTATTTATTAATTACGAAAATCACTGGATCGTGACACGTGGCCCATCCACGGCCGTCCGATCCAGGTTTTATTTAATCACCCAAGCTGGCCCCACAAAACCGACGTGGCTGCCTACGTGGCACGCCACGTCAGCTTTGACCGTTGATTGAGCCTTGGCTCGCCAGAGAAGATGACCGGCACCTCGCCGGAAATTCGCCGGAGATTGCGAAATCGAGGCCCAAAAACACCATTTTTCAAGCCATTTCGACACCAATCTGATCCCCATCGATCACACATCAACACATGGGCATTTACCGACCAAATGGCACCTTAGTCATAGCCGAACGGACCTCCACGGATCCGGCACTGGCGACAAATTTTCACAAAAAAATTTCTCCCTCTAAACTTGATTCTACTCGTTCAACTAGCACCCAAAGGGACTTCAGAGGCCTACTAAGCTCTCTAAGAGCTCGACGACCGCACGGACTCCTCTGACGAGCCCTTGGCTAGGTGGTGGCCATGGGAGCTCTGGCCACGATTTTTACGGGATTTTATGCACAACAAACATCATAGACAGCCTTAGAGTCGACTCTATAACATATTAAAGGCAATAGGAGAGCAAAAATGGTTTGGGTATAGCATGACCGAGGGTTAGTTCTTGCAAATAGCTCAGGCGACATTTCATTGAACAGGTTGAAGGCATTCGAAAAAATACGATTAATGCCGGACTCAGACCCGACAAGCAAGAACCGAGGGTAAACATCATTCATACGTGACTATAGGGAAGCTAAGAAGTGTCGGTATGCATTTGGTTTGGCTCCATTTGGCGAGAAACCAAATGGAGCCAAATCCACAATGAACGTGAATGGTCAGAAAAACAGGGGAAGAGATGGCCGGAGGTTAACCGACCTTTTTCGGTCTCGTCGACGGTGATGGAGGCTCCGTTGACTATGGGTCAAGTGTCTAGAAGGTCGTGGATGCTTGTTCGGATGTCAGTTCCCCTCCATACTCACTCTCCTCTCACTCGGGCTCGAGTTGCCTTGTTTTGCAAGCACTGGAGCTCCGGCCGTCGACGCCTTCGCTCTCTCGTTCTCCCCGAATGCTCTCTGTTCTCGCCCTCTTCTGCTCTCTGTGTATGCGCGCGTGTGTGTGTGTGTTCCCCTCTCAAAAAATGGACAGCTCTCTCTCTCTCTCTCTCTCTCTCTCTCTCTCTCTCTCTCTCTCTCTCGGCTCCCCTTTTCCCCTTAACCGACTATCCTCCCTCTCTCTCTCTCTCTCTCTCTCGGCTCCCCTTTTCCCCTTAACCGACTATCCTCCTTTTTTTTGGATCCCCAGGTGATAGCTGCTCTTGTACGAACGTTGAGGTGTGCAACGCGACAAATTAAGGATTCTCGAGGGCGTCGCGCGAGGGAGCTACTAACGAAGAGGAAACATGCGAAAATAGGCAGGTTTGTGAGCTATTGGTGCAGACCCGGATTCGCTGGGCCGGGTCCGGCCTGATCCGGCGGATCCGGTGGATCCGGTTCTGAAATTTTGGTCCAATCGAAGCTCAATTCGCCCATTCTTCACAAAATTGATGTTGTAATTGGGTTTCCTAACATGTTTTACTCATGAAATGTGTGTTTTCTTGAATGAATGGCTTGGAATTGAATGAAAACCCCAAATTGCCTATAAGATCCGAAAATAATTTTCTATTAATTCAAGGTCTAAACGATTGAATCAGTCGAAATTGAGACTGCCATTGAATCCAGAATGATGAAAACCATCGGGAAGAGGCATTTGATTTTCATGGGTCTTGCTCGAGAGAGTTTAATTTCAAGATTAGCAAAACCGAGGACTAAATTGCAAGAAATTGTGCAATTAAGCCTTTTTGATTAAAATTGATCAAATTGAAGAGTAAATCGACACAATTTCAATTCAGGGTTCTTGATACCAATGTCATGGCTTATTGGGAGTGGAAATTGAAAATTAAAAGACTCAGAGAGAAATTTTTGTGCTCGATCCGGGTTTATGTTTGTGAAGGAACATAGTGACCCGAGTCGAATTTTCAAGATTTAATAAGACTAACTCGGATAGAGAATTAAAATAAAATTATTGACTATTTTTATGCATTTTTCTGACCACGAATGGTATTTTTTTTTATGATTTTTTGGGTATTTTTAATATTTAAATAAATTCGAAAAAATATTAAAAATTACGAAAAATATTTTTTGTTCAAAATTGGTTTCCAAGGCTAGGCCAAGGCTTTGAAAGTTAATTTTTTCAATTTTATGACTTTTTATGCTATTTTTAATTAATTTTAAAAATAAAATCAAAATAAAAGATGATTAAAAATCAGGTGCCAACAATATGGCATAGTGCCCCCAGAGAAAATCGAGCAATGCGGTGAGTAAAATTCCGTCCACCAATATGTTGCATAGCCCATTGGATATTATTTTGTCATGGACGATTACATTTGGTAGCCCAAAACGGTGCAAGTGTACCTGTGATAGCGCACCCAAAAAACAAGTGATCAACTGAGTCCGGTCTACAACGACAAAATGCTCGATTCAAAGTAATAATCCTCAAGAGGAAGCCATGTCTCGGAGCCATGCATCGATCCCACACGAAGGAGTGCCATGGAACAACCTGACCCGTACTTCTAATTAACTCCCACGCTGAAGCCGTGGAGAAGGTGCCCGAGTGATGCCCCTGCCAAACCTATCGATAAGAGTACATATAGACCACCGATGGCTGCCATGCTGTAGAAAAGAAGTCGTGAACCGAGGCCCTCCTCGGAATGCCAAACCGATATATATCTCTATCCGTGAAAAGCCTATGGAGGGGTCCCCTTTGGTGCCAATAATCAAATCCATTGCCAATCTGCCACGCAAACTACATATAGAATTCTGCCCAAAGGTCAAGAATTTTCTTCCGCACGGCACTTGTTGAGGGTCATTGTCGCGACCCGTCCGAAAGCGGACGCGGCTAATGGATTACCGATCGCGGGTCTTGGATCGGCGCGGGCCCTCCCAGGCCCATACCAAATCGCGGCGGGAGTATTTTTCAAAGGGATTCGACGATAACAGTCGATCGCTTTCGACCTTAGTGTGGTCGTGGTGGCATGTGCAACTTGTGCATGCATTTGGAGTCGCCACCGGTCTTTCTTGGAGGGTAGACCGGAAACCTTATTGACCGATTGGGAGAGATCGATCAATTCTGCGGAACCAGAGATTTTGAGTTCGGGGACTTGGTTACGTTGATGTCATTACCAACGCCCTTTCGGTACCTAACGCGAGTGATTTTCCCTAACTAGGATTTCATGCAGGCGCAATTTTGGGTGAGGTAAGTCTGACTTTGCACATTAACCAGTTTAACATGCTCACGTAATCATAAAAAAAAATAGATGTCAATCACATAAACATCTATCCTACGTGGTGATCATGGAATTATGATTTAATGGGTCTCGAGCCAATGAGACCACATTTAATCATTTTAATATTTTAATAACGGAGAGCCGCTCTTTCTCTTCTTCTTGGTTTCTTGAACTCTTCAAGAATCGGGCCCCAAAGAGCTCGCCGACTTAAAAGGCTCCTCCACGTAATCCTCGTAGCATTTACATCAACAATTGACTATGCTAAAAATAAAGATTACATGAAAAATAAAAGGAGTACGCAGCCTCCATTTAATAATTACAACCCCAAATATATAAATAATCACCATACATTCATACATACATTAATCACATTGATTAGGGATTTTTCCATGATCACCACCCTTCCACGTAAGTAATAAATTCACAATTTAAAACTTAGGAAGGCACAATAAAAATTCTACGTTGAATCATATTCAGAATTTTTACGTAAAATAAGATAGCCATAAATTTTCGATTCAAAATTGATTTAGTCTCAATTTTTGCTACGTTGATTAATTTATCATATAAAATAATCAACCTCCATTAGCCATGTAAGACGAACAATTCGTTAATACATATTGGCCATAGTATTGCAAAAATTGCAAAAAATCAATTAAATGCACGAAAACACCTAAGGATCGGCTCTGATACCACTGTTGGGATCCACGTAACACGTAGCGGAAATAAATAACAACCCATACATGTATCTCCAGAGGCGTACTTCGTGCATTTCAATCGAAAAAAAATCACAAAGCCTCAAAGGGAGTAAATGGATTACCTCTCGTAGCGTGCTTGAACGGAGGTGTCGGTTCGATGTTCTTCGATCTCAGCCTCCACAAGTGTTAGGCATCTAGTTCGGACGCACCACCAATTGACGAACGGGGAGACGACTAATAACTCCACAACAATTGTGCTAGCAATATGCGGAATCAATATTCCGAACTTAGCATATTTTGCTCACTCAAGATTATGAGAATATAGAGAGTGTTTGTGTTCTTCTCTCTAAGCTCTCAAAAATTTGCACACTCTACAAAATGTCTCTCCTTCCCAACCTCAAAACTCTTGCCATCCTTTTATAGCCAAAAATACCTTCAAATAAATTGTATTTAAAAATAGCACTAACAATTATAAATTCTATCTAAAAATAGCACTCACAAATAAATGACATTTAAAAATAGCACTAACAATAGCACTCACAATTTATAATACAAAAATGCTATTTAAAAATAGCACTAACAATAACACTCACAATTTATAATACAAAAATGCTATTTAAAAATAGCACTAACAATTATAAATTCTATCTAATAATAGCACTCACAAATAAATGACATTTAAAAATAGCACTAACAATAGCACTCACAATTTATAATACAAAAATGCTATTTAAAAATAGCACTAACAATAGCACTCACAATTTATAATACAAAAATGCTATTTAAAAATAGCACTAACAATTATAAATTCTATCTAATAATAGCACTCACAATTTATGATAAATAAATGTCATTTAAAAATAGCACTAACAATAGCACTCACAATTTATGATAAATAAATGTCATTTAAAAATAGCACTAACAATAGCACTCACAATTTATAATACAAAAATGCTATTTAAAAATAACACTAACAATAGCACTCACAATACAAAAATGCTAAAAAAAAGCACTAACAAAGGTGTTAAAAATAATAACCATTATTGTTATTACAAGAGTTAAAGAGGTTACCAAACAGTACAAATATGCATAACGTATAAATACGTATGACGTATAAATACGTAGAGCATACGTATACATCAGTGAAACCGGGGACTAATTGAAAGAAAAATATGCAATTAAGCCTTTTTGGTAAAAATTGATTAAATTGGAGGGCAAATTGACCTAATTGCACTTTAAGACTTTAGAATCCAATGTCATAGCTTATAAAAAGTGAGAATTGAAAACTAAAAGACTCGAAAATGATTTTTTTTAGGCTCGGTTCGGGTTTATGTTTGTGAAGGAACATAGTGACCCGAGCCGAATTTTTTAGATTTAAAGTGACACACTTGAAGAGGAAATTAAAACAAAATTATCGAATATTTTTGGGTATTTTTCTGACCACGAATGGTATTTTTTGATTTTTTGGGTATTTTTATAATTAAATAAACTCGAAAAATATTAAAAATACCGAAAAATATTTTTTGTTCAAAATTGGTTCCTAAGGTTAAACCAAAGCTTCCAAAGTTGATTTTGTGATTTTATGACCTTTTTTGATATTTTTAATTAATTTTAAAGAATAAAAATCACAATAATAAATGGTCAAAAATCAGGTGTCAACAGCTGCCCCTCTTTGAGAGGAATCTCGTTAGAGGTTTCTCTCAAAGATAAGGTGGCACCTGATTTCTAACCGACTCAACTGGGAAAATGAGAGAAGAAATGCTACGACATTGGATCGCTTAAGGCCCTTTGATGAAAGCTCAAATTAATCCCCGGTTTGCTTTAACAATTTGAACATGGGCCGGAGTGAGAGAGGCTTACCTGAAGCTCACCTGTCAGATGCTGCCGGTTGCGACAACTTTCAAGCAGATACCTAGGACTCGTCATTCAGAATATCCTAGGGAGATTAAGCTCTGACCTGTATGGTAGGTCATACCATTATGGGATTCCTAACTGGTAGGAACCTAAGGAAGGCGCGTCCCACACTTTGGGATTTGCCAAGGATTTTGATCCGTATGGTGGATCGAACCAGAAATGGTTCACCTACTATAAGGTTTACCTAGGGAAACGACTCTTTCCGTGTCTGGAATTTGTCAAGGTTTTGATACGTATGGTGGATCGGACCATTAGGCTGATCCTTCAGGCGGTTTCTACCATATTTGACCCTTCAGGCGGTATCTACCGTGGTTTGACCCTTCAGGCGGTTTCTACCTTGAGTTGACCCTTCAGGCGGTTTCTACCTTGGTTTGACCCTTCAGGCGGTTTCTACCTTGTGCTGACCCTTCAGGCGGTATCTACCATGAGTTTGACCCTTCAGGCGGTATCTACCATTAATTGACCCTTCAGGCGGTTTCTACCTTGAGTTGATCCTTCAGGCGGTATCTACCTTGTGTTGACCCTTTAGGCGGTTTCTACCAAATTTGATTTGACCCTTCAGGCGGTATCTACCTTGTGTTGACCCTTCAGGCGGTATCTACCATGTGTTGACCCTTCAGGCGGTATCTACCTTGTGTTGACCCTTCAGGCGGTATCTACCTTTGATTGACCCTTCAGGCGGTATCTACCTTTGATTGACTTTGAAAAGGGGTCTCATGACGAGAGTTCTCCACTTCCGATGAGATTTCCTGAATTTTGAAAAAGGGGTCTCATGACGAGGGTTCTCCACGTCCGATGAGACTGTTTGAATTTTGAAAAGGGGTCTCATGACGAGGGTTCTCCACGTCCGATGAGATTTCCTGAATTTTGAAAAGGGGTCTCATGACGAGGGTTCTCCACGTCCGGTGAGACTGCCCAAATTTTGAAAAGGGGTCTCATGACGAGGGTTCTCCACGTCCGATGAGACTGTCTGATTTTTGAAAAGGGGTCTCATCCTCACCCATTCTTTTGAAAGATCCCGAAATTTGTCGGGAATTCAGTTTTGAAGTAGAGAAAGATTTTATTTTGACAAAGCTTCATTTGATTCTGTTGAGGCGACATTCTGGGAGCTGGGTTCTCCAGGTATCCTGCAGAAGTTTAGGCCTGAAAGATTTTTCTTCACCAAGAAAACGTTAGTAATCTTTGGGAAGACCACGGCCGTCCATTTTGACAAAACCGTATGATTTAAGTTTTAATCGTGAAATGTGCATTTTGATGCTGGGGGTTATCCAAAGCATTCTTGCAACATGCAAATGTGATCACAAATCCCTTGCACGGAAAATCTGGATCAACAGTTTGAAAATTCCAAAAAGAGTTTGTTCAAAACATCAATTGGAATATTTCTCGACAATGAGGTCTTCTCACCTGTTTTGCGATCGTGTTTTTTTTATAGGGGATACACTCGATTCCCTACTAACCCGTGCCTAGGTTTTAGGCTCATTCGCAGCGCATACATTTTGATCGGTCGGGAGGTCTTCCACGGGACCGTAATGTTGGGCTTGGATATTGGTCTTCAAGGGGGACTCACTTTTGAGTCAAGGTCATTGAATGAAAGTTTTCACCATCTGCTCCGGGTTTACAAGTCAAGAACCCTGCAAAATGAGAAAGAAATAGTCTTGCTCGTACTTCTTCGAGCTGAGCTGTATGTTAACCCAAGTGTCTTAGTCAGAGAAGACTGTTTCAGGGTTATGATGTTGGTAGGATTGGGGACCGAAAAAGGCTTGTTTTTGGCCCAGAATTCATGACGAGTTTGACATTGGTGATCATTGCTGATTTACCTCCTGTCTTTTCCTTTCTGCATCTTTAGTTTTTGAGGTGTACAACCGATTTTGAGGTGTGCACCGGCTCTTTAGAGAGCGTCCCTTGTTGCATTCAGAGACCGACTCTCTCCATGTCTTTGTTCTGTGCTTGGCAGCATTTGGGGAGCAGCTTTTTTTATTTGACTCCTTTAAGATTTTTTTTTTTTTTTTCATCCAAGTTTCACTGGGGATCAAGCAAACAGCTTTCATGAGCATCGGCCTTGCTTTTACCAGGCACTTTGCTTTTTCTCGATGCCGTGGATTTTTCTCATTCATTTTTGAAATCCCACTTTTTCTCATCTTCATAGGATCGCGTTAGACCTATGATCAAAGGTCTAACAAGGTTAAACATTAACTTAGGAATTCTTTTGCAAACCCTAAGTCTTGAACTTCTTCGTTTCTGAAGTGATGCTGCATCCGTCTTGGAATGTGCAATGATCACCAACGGGTTTATGAAATGATTCTGCAGGCTCAACTTGGCTATGCAAAGGATTCGGTGTGTGGGATAGAGAAATGAATGCTTCTCATCATCCTATGGCACTTGGATTACCATATAAACAACACACAAAGATTAATGTTAGTCCGAGCAAGAAAATTTCTAACCATTTTCTCCTGATGCTGCTGGACTCACCTCCATTTTGCCCCGATGTGGGGTGGTTCTTGACAGGGTTAAGAATGAAAACCGCCGTTCAAAGGGGTTATCAACGGTCACCTGTAGTGTTTGGGGGATATGAAACGAATGCCTCCGTCGTCCCAACCCATGTAATCGCTGCGAATGGTCCCTACTTCCGTAGGTCCAGATTCTGCTGTCTTATCCGCTCCATTTCTCTCTTAAGTGTGTATAGGACGTGTTTGTGTTAGGATTTGCCTCTCGTCTTTTGAGAAAACGTCCTTTTGAAAGTTTTGAACAACTTTTGATTGGAAAAAATCTCTTTCGTTTTCTCCAAAAATTTTACCCGTCAATGGGATTTTATGATGCCCAATGCATGTTCAGATAACCTCATGTTTCAAAACATGAATGCCAATGAAGTTAGAATCCTATGTCTTTTCTAGACATCAGATTCTAAAAGCTTTTCTTTTCTTCTCTATTTTTTATTCAACATTTTCAATGGATTGGGGAAAGGGATACTTACCTGTCCCCCGCGGCTGGAGATCCCTGAAAATGCGGAAGAAACATGTTATTGTTCGTTCATGAATTTTTCAAAAAATTAGAACGATACATCTTACCCTCGGTCGTGTGCCCCTGCGAGTGCACACAGGTTGTCAAAATTTGTCCTCCTTGATGGTGAGTCCCTATCAAGGATAAATAGCAAGTGTTAACTCATATTCCCAAATTGAAGACAAATTGGGACAATACAACTTTACTCTTGGTTCTCATCCCGTTCTGACGTCGCGTATTGATATGAACCACGTCTATCAAATCCGCTTATCCATGCTTGGAATATTTGCAATATCAATGGTTCAGCTGCCCCCGGTTGGGCAACGTCTGTTTTGTTATTTGAACAGATGGCTCCTTGGGTGATTTATCCACGTTTAACACCTGAGAAGGGAAAGAAATGAGACATTACTTTGGTATTCGGTTGAAGATCGTTTAGGAACGATACATCGTTTTACCAAATGGGAGGCTTCGTGACCAAACGTATTTCGTGCTGAATGGGGGTAGATCCCATTATGCTCCGCGGGTGATAGTCATCGTTCATGGAATTTGCTCCACGGATTAAGTGATTAATCCATGGCCCTTGGCTCGAAGACGTTCAAAGGGTAATGTTGACACTCAAAGCGGTTAGTTTTCAGCGTTAATTACAATGTTCCCGCGGGAACTTTACAACGAAATCCGTAACACATTCATTCGATGTATTCACCTCTCACTCTCCTGAGCCTTCTAATGATTTAGCACACGAGCTTCGAACCAGATGTCCGGTCGCCGGTACCGGTCACGACTGCGAAGATGCACTTGTTCCAAAATGCTTGACCCATAGGCTGAGTTGCTCATTCAGGAGATCGTCCGACCGCTCGAGTCGTCCAAGTTGAGCATCCTTAATTGCTGGTGACGGACTTCTCCCACTTTCGGCATGAACAACCTGGTTTCTCGGTTTATGCGTGATCCACACGCCGAGTTGCTCACTGAGGGACTCGCTTGAAATTTCAAGCCATTGACGCCCAAGTCGGGCATCCTCAACCGTTGGCGATGGGTTCCTCACACTACTTTCGACATGAACAACCTCACTTCTCGAGTTGGTATTTTCATCGTTGTCCAGTAGGTTTGTACCCGATGCTGGATTCGCCGTAGGAATAACACTAACGATCGGTTGGTGCTCAAATTGGGGAGTCCATACCTGCTGAAATTGTTGTACATACTCTTGGGGAGTACCAGGGTAACTCAGGGGGGAATTCAGCCGATCGAACCAAGAATAGATGTTTTCAAGGAGATCGTCTGAACCATCGAGCGACTGACACTCAGGTTGAGTATTGTCGACTACTGGAGAAGGAATCTTTTTGCCATTTTCGTCATGGACCACCTGATTCTTCGAGCCGGAATCTCCGTAATCGTCTCGCAAGATTGTATGTGCATCTCCTGCCAGTGTTAGATCCGCTGTAGGACTAGTATTAACGGCCAGTCGGTGCTCAGACTGGGGAGTCCCGATTTGCTGAAATTGCGGTACATACTCCTGAGGAGTACTGGGATAACCCATGGGAGTACTCTGATTGATGCCTGAACAATCGACCGTGTAATTGTCAGTCCCATCGGTGTTAAGAGGTGATTGGATGCTTCCTGCTTCATGAGGATTGCGATCACAGCCATGCTCATCGTTTAAACTTGAACTGCCTCTCTCTTGGTCTAGCGCCACTCGTCCATCTCTCAGTAGTCTTTTGTAGCACCAAAGGTGGTTCCTGACTTTATTTCTATCCAATTCCGGCATGTTCATGATCTTGAGTATGCGCGATGGGCGAGCCAAACTGATCCCTAACTGTTGAACTGCATCAACAAATTTGCTATGAAGCTCCGAGGTCCAATAAAACCTTGTTTTCTTGCTAGCCGAAGTAGGGTTGGCAACTCGGCGGCTACTCTTCGTGGAATCTGGTCGTGTTGAACCGCCTCTATCTTGGTCTAGCGACGCTCGTCCATCTCTCAGTAGTTTCTTGTAGCGCCAAAGGTGATTCTTGACCATATTTTTAGTCAGTCCCGGCACGTTCATGATTTCGAGTATGCGCAATGGGCAAGCAAAACTGATCCCCAACTGTTGAACTGCATCAACAAATTTGCTATGAAACTCCGGGGTCCAACGAAATCTTATTTTCTTGCTAGCCGAAGTGGTGTCAGCAACTTGGCGGTTACCCTTCTCGGAATCTGGTCGTGTTGGAGGTTGCTCTGGAGGGGATTTAGTGGTCTCAGATCGGCTGGTCATGATGGTGAGTTCATCATCGAGCGGACCCGACTTGTCATGACGCATGTTCCCTTCCACAATGGGCGTCGACTTTGACCTTATAGCACTAGTTTCCTCTTGTAGATCCTCGGCGGTACCCGCCTGTTCCGAAAGATGTTGCGAAGGGCATTGCAACAAATGAGCATTATAAACCCCCAGATCTGGCTCTTCAGTGAATACTCCGTCCGTGGGAACAGGGTTACCGCACTCCAGGCAAATAGCGATGCTTAGAGCTTTTTTGTACTGAGTGTTTTTTATTCGAAGCTTTTCATTTTCCTCCCTTACAACCGCTAACTCGTGCCGATCGCGTTGCTGCTTCAGCCGGGTTCGTTTGTTTTCAAACCAGCACTTGACCTTCCGAGGCTCCCACCCTATCTCCTGGCCCATTTTGATTTTCTGTTCCATGTCCGGATAGGGGTATTCCCTGAAAAACAATTCGAGTTTATGGACTTGACCTGAAGTGTTGCGTTTGAGATATTCCCCTTTCTGACGCTGATAACCGTCGCGGGTACTGTTCTCGTTAACCAAGCCGCGGGTTTCATCATTAGAAGGATCGGTCTCCATGGCCCTCGTGTCAGGTTCGGTCCTGAGATCTTCAAACTCTTCCAGCAGCTCAAGCTCGGAGACCTCCAAGTCTGGCGCTTCCAGTAAATGACAGAATCCCTTGAACATTTTGACCGGGATATCACTGTTTGATTTTCCGTTAACTCAGCTTTCTTTGTTCCTCCTTGGATCTTCACTTTCTCTGCAAATTCTGAGAGGTTAAAGGAGCCGGATCACCGTTCTTCGATCAAAGGTGATGGCTACCCGACGAGCGCTCTTCTCAATGTTTCGAGATTCCCACTTCATCCTTTTGTGATGGCTACTTGACGAGCGTTTTTCTCAAGGCTTCGTAATTCCCACTTTGTCCTTTTTTGCTCTTTTCTACGTGAACGGAGCCTGAAGATCTCTTGCGTTGATTTCTCTTTGTCGAGCACTACGCTTGTCCCCCTGGCCCAGTCTCTAGAGTAACAAGCCTGCCCACCTTTCGGCGCCATTATGTTTCGCAAAACCCGAGATCACAGGACGGTGGTGGATTCGTGACTCATCGGGGATGCATTAACGAAACCCGCTTGGCTCTACTGCACATAAAATATTATTACCACTTCTCCCTGTACTCGAGCATTTATAAGGTGATAGATTGATGTCAAGAAGATTAACACTTTAGCCTTATCAGACTCAGCCTCTCAAACACTCTTCACATTCTCACTCTCTTCTCCGTCATTCCATCGCATATGGATTCCTCCTCTATGCCTGTTGCCTTACCTGAAGCTTCGACCCAATGGGAGAGATTTTACCACCTCTTGGGTAGGGGTTATGGCTACATAAACAATCATCCTGAAGCTGAGGTTGAAGTTCGTACTCTGATTCCGGCCCTGGATACTGCGTGTATTGAAGGTACGAAACTGCAAAGGGAGTTTGTGATCTTCCCAACTCTCTTTAACAATTTCATGCAGGCTTACGAAGTTGCTAGCCGGGAGGTCACTTTGGCTGGTATCGTGCGAGCCCGTTATCAGGACCGAACTGAGTCCCTGATGCTGGCCATGCTGACGGCCGATAACCATAAAAGGGCTGTTGAATACGCCCACGCCCAGGTTTCGATGCTGGTCCGTGAGAGGGACAACTTGGTGGAGCGTCTGGCTCTTTTTGACACCGCCTTTGAGCAAGACCAGCACAACTTCGTGCTGAGGTTCCAGTGTGCCTGGTTGGAGGAAAGGCTTGAAGACCTGAGCATGGATATAGCTCGCGGGAGGGTACTGGCTCATGACTTAGAGCTTGAGTTCGAGTACTATGACACCAAGGTGAACGAACTTAAGGAGAAATGTCGTCTCCTTTTCTTCAAGCTTGTAGACCTCGATTCCCGGAGTGTGGGTTGTAAGCAAGGCATGGATAGCATGGAGAGTCAGTTAAGCTTTTTTGTGATGCTTGTCAGAACTCATTTTGGGTTTACTGCTCCCCCTCAGTGATCCACTTGTAAACTTTCCTGCTGAATGAAATAAATGCGAGTTTGTTTATATATGCTCTTTCATTCTGCATTGTTGACTAGCCAAGAAAGGTTTTTGCTTTCGGATCTACGCGACTCCTTTTTCGCCTGTGTCAACAGATTGACTACGCATCATTCTCACAGCCCGACGCTTTATATTTGATTGACCTGAATGCCTCGTGAGAAATAGATTTGTAGTTGCTCGAAACTTAAAGATTGCCCCTGATTTTGCGGTCATTGCGTTTGGGGCCGCTAGTAATCTTTCACTTTCGAGCTCGATCACATTCTGCTAGTAACTCATGCTATCAATTCTGCCTTCATGCGTCGGGGCTGATTTTACCTTGAACTTAATAACAAGGAATTACCGTATACACACGAGATGACGTTTGCGAAAAACATTATACAGAATCAACTCTAGCTATTGAAGAAACAAACGCATGCACCGATGAGAACTTTACAATAGGAGATACATCCTTCTCGCGTACATCCCTTTCTTTCTTGGGGCATGTCCAATGACTAACCAGTCTGGCCTCAGCTTAGGTGTGCCATTACCAAGTGCAGATCATGGTTGCCAACCTTTAATAGCTTCCAACTGATCGAACCAGGTATCAAGTCCTTCATCGAAGAAATCATCCGACCCCTCGAACGATTGATGTGTAGGTTGAGCTGCATCGCCCGACGGGTTCTTCGAACTGGAACCTCCATCTTTGTCTGGGATTATAAGAGGAGATTTGATCGATTGACTACCACAAGCATCTCCCACTTGGGGATTAGGGAAATAAGAGTGCTCCAAGCTTTCTCCCATTAGATCATCTGAAGCCATATGCTCTGATTGGGCAAACCCTTGAGCACTGGGCGTGGTGGGCTGATCTGCGACAGGATGAACACTGACTAGCTGCTGCTCGGACGGAGGAGTGCTTACTCGTTGCACTTGTGATGCGTGTTCTTGAGGAATATTGAAATGACTCGCGAGGATATCCTGATCAAATCCCCAATAGTCGTCCAGATTCGACCGGGCCTCATTTGTCATAAGGGTGCTGGGTTCGCAGCCGAGTCTATTGCTCGGATTCAGTTCTACATAACGCTGTCCTAACGCCCTTCTGTAGCAACCAAGGTGATTCGCGACTAATTGCTTGGTAAGTTCCGGTACGTTCATGACCCTAAGTATGCTTGTCGGACCTATGAAGTCGAGTCCTATCTGTCGAACTGCGTCCAAGAACTTGAGATGAAGCTCCGGGGGCCAAGTGAATTTCTTCTTCTCGTCGTCCAGAGTGGCGTAGATAGCCTGCCGACTAACCTCTAACTCCTCTTGAACCGTATCTGATCTTACCGGAAGCTGTTGTGGAGGAGATTCATGGGCTTCGATGAGGTGACTCCGATCATAACGACACGTATCTTCTTCCTCCGAAGACACTGGTATAATTTCTGTAGGATCGATCTGCTCATGCGCGCCATTAGCAGGATCTGATTGTACCGGAGATGGCTCAAGGGAGCAGGGGGATAAATGAGCACCTTCCATCTTCGTAGAAGGCTTACTGGGGAACAATTTACTGAGGGTGGTAGGGCCACCGCAGTCAGGGCAGGTAATAGTACTGAGAATTTTCTCATACCACATGTTTTCCATTTGAAGGTTTTGGTTCTGCTCTTTTAGGGCCGTGATCTCCTTACGCCTGTGTTGGACACCTAGTCTGAAACGTCTATTCTGAAACCAAAAATGGATTCTCATAGGATTCATTCCCAGCTTCTGGCCCAATTCAATCTTTTGTTCCTCGTTTGGGCAAGGGCATTCATCGAAGAAAGCTTCAAGCTCCTGGATTTCTTTCCGAGCGTAGCGCTGGCGACTTTTTCTTTTCCGGGGTTGAGCGTCGTGGCCACTGCCGTCGTCACCACTGCGATCTTGATGTTCGTCACCGGCGATGTTGAGTTCCATGGCTTCGATGTCGAATCTGATTCTAGAGAATTTGAGGTCTTTCAACGAACTCGTCACTCGGGGTTCTCTGTTCTCTTTTGTATACTCGCTCTTTCGATTTGTTGCCTCCTTTTCCTCGAAAACTAGGTCTGTTCAGCGTTCTGTTTTTGAAACGACGGAACTGTTTACCTCCTGCTCAGCTTTCCGACACGAAGGGGTAACCAAATCCTTCCGCGGCTTCTTCGATAGTAGCGCTCGCCTTTCACTTTTCCTCGATAGTCATGCCTGTTCAGCACTGTCTTCTCTTTTTAAGTGGCAGAGCTGTTCACTCGCCGCCCAGCTTTATGCGTGATGGAACAACACAATCCTTTCGCGGCTTCTTCGATAGTTGCGCTCGCCTTTCACTTTTCCTCAATAGTCATGCCTGTTCAGCACTGTCTTCTCTTTTTAAGTGGCAGAGCTGTTCACTCGCCGCCCAGCTTCATGCGTGATGGAACAACACAATCCTTTCGCGGCTTCTTCGATAGTTGCGCTCGCCTTTCACTTTTCCTCAATAGTCATGCCTGTTCAGCACTGTCTTCTCTTTTTAAGTGGCAGAGCTGTTCACTCGCCGCCCAGCTTCATGCGTGATGGAACAACACAATCCTTTCGCGGCTTCTTCGATAGTTGCGCTCGCCTCCCTCCCAGCTTTAATAATGGCGAGACCGAATTTGTCAGGCCTGAAATTGCGGATCAGGACATGTCTGATGATTCACGGGAGGAGCAGCCCTCGCTTTACATTAATTAACCCGGCTCCACAAGCATTATTGCTGCAACTTTTCTCCACTCTCGAGACGCTATAAAATGCGGAGTTGGTGTTTGGGAGATTAACGCTCTCATATAATTTGCTTCCATCCTCTAATCGCTCCACTACACACATCTCCGTCGAAAATGGCTTCTTCCCAAGTTCACACTTTCTCAGCCGAAGCTTTGACTCGATGGAAAGAGTTCTATAACCTCTTGGGTCGAGGCTACGCTCACATAGCCGATCATCCCGAAACCGAGGATGAGATCAGAGTCATGTTCGGGGACCTGGACATCACCTCCCTCGAGGGTACCGCGTTGGGGAGGGAATACAATATTTTTCCAACGCTCTTTACGAACTCCTTGGAGGTCTACCGCGCTGCTCATCGGGGAGTTACCGTGGCTCGTGTCTTGCGAGCCCGTTATGAGGATCAGTCCGACCGCCTAGCGTTGGCTGACTACCTGGCCGATAGTCACAAAAAGGCTGTTGAGTTCGCCAAAGAGCGGGTTTCGACATTGCTACGCGAGAGGAGGAATCTGGTGGAGGACTTAGCTCTATCTCTGGCTACCTATGAGCGCGATCGACGTAATGCCCTGCTAAGGAATCGGAGCGAGTGGCTGGAAGAAAGGCTCAACGGCATAAACGAGGATATAACTCGTGAGAATGGACTTGTTCGGGACTTGGAAGCAGTCGCCGAAGATCACGAGACTCAGGTTGTTGCAGTCAATGATGAACGCAAACGCCTCCACCTCAGGCTTGCGGACCATGATACGCGGAGTGGTGCGTATAAACAAAGCATCCATAACCTGGAGGGCCAGCTGGGCTCCTTTGTGTCGTTGATTAGGGCTCACTTCTGCTTTACTTTTCCACCCCAATGAATTGTATGATCTGGTTTGGGCAAGAATGAATGAAAGCCCCTGTGTTTGTTTTAGCTTTTATATGATCCATTTCTTCGAGCATCCGGACATCTTTAGACTTGGATGAGCCGATCCATAATAAGTCGAGTAGATGTGTTCTGATTTTCTAACTCACTCATGGTCAGATGAAAGAATAGCCTCAGACTTATCCAAGAAAAGATTTCTTTATGCTACTTGTTTTTCACCTGCAAATGAAAAGACCGAGTCAAAAGGAATAATCTGAAAAAGAAAGCATAGACCCCTTTCAATCTTATGCTTGCTTGTAATTAATAATGACAAGAACTTTTACAAGGGTTTTAATCTTGTGCGAAAAGTTTTTATCAATATTCCTCGAAAGAAAGCATACTATTGAAAGGAATGTAATTCACGATAATTGCTTTTGACCAATATTCAGAAGAGCGAATTAGTCAAAAATGCAAGGCATAACGACGTGTTTTTAAATTTAATTGAAGATACGGCATCCAAATCAAGGCCGTTTTGTTAAGAACGAGAGCAATTTGGACATCTATCTCGTCATTAAATTCGAAATAACGTCAATACTCTTGATCAATTATCGTGGATTACTTAGTGACGTATGACATGCATGGACCAATTCAAGTGTATAATTCCTTCTAGCGAAATTGGGGTTGGATTACCCTGTACGACCAAAAAGGTCGTGTAAGATTTTCAACTTTAGTTTCCTCTAAAGGAATTATAAACTTGACTTGGGAGTATTCGGATGATTAGAGAAAATGCCACTATCACATTCCCATGACCCGTCAAAAGAAATACAACCGAGTTCCATCTGAATGTATACACCAATAGATCCCTAATACAATCACTCTAAGGGGTGAGATAGAGAAAGCCTCGATAAAAATAAACCATATACAAGAGGACTAGTAATGGAAAATGAAACCAAGGAATGTGATCCTATCGTTTAAGGATGCCCCAAGTTCGATCTGTGACTTCCGGATCACTTGCCCCAACTCGTCATCTTCATTGGACGATATCTCAATAATGTCCATAGTAGGCTCCTTTGTTGCTCACTCGGTGTTCGCCATGGGATATCATCCTCCTCGTCTTCTATCAAGGACGTTTGGGAAAAACACATGCATCTATCCTTGAAATGGCATTTAATCTAATCACCAGAATGCAATGAATGAAATGCCTATATTTATATGAACTGTAATAGTTTTGAGGGATAGAGAGTCTTACCAACCCAACTCGTCGACTTATGTGCGATTTTAGGTGTACCAACCGCCCAAAGACATGCGCATGAGACAAGTGATGGTGAACTTCTAAAAATCAGAGGGTTTGGCACCTAAGGTTAAGGTTCCCACCTCGAGTTCTAGAAAGAGCCGATTCCATTGCACAACTATCGTTGCATTGGGACTCAATCCATAGTTCGAAGCGAGCGGAATTGAGAAGTGGATTACCCCGTGTTTTTCCTCACGGAGATTCCATTTTCAATTCCTTCTATTGTGTTCCTAAAGGCGGCGCCTTGGGTTTTAGGCGCGGTTGTGTGTGTTCATGTGTCGTGATCATCACAATGCAAGTCATGCACAACAATTTATCAATCAGCACTTCAAATCATCCACACAACATACATTCCTACGCCACACCTGCGTAAAATAAAGTTAATCACAGACTACACCCCTTATTACTCCAATCTGCAAAAACATATAACACCTATCGTGAGCGGACTTACCTCACCTTCGAGAGCGCCTGTAGGGTTAGAAAAATCACTCAATTTTTATTACGGCCTAAGTCCACTTGAGGTCTAGAACCATAGTTTCTAGAACAAGTCCCCAGCGGAGTCGCCAGCTGTCGCGACCCGTCCGAAAGCGGACGCGGCTAATGGATTACCGATCGCGGGTCTTGGATCGGCGCGGGCCCTCCCAGGCCCATACCAAATCGCGGCGGGAGTATTTTTCAAAGGGATTCGACGATAACAGTCGATCGCTTTCGACCTTAGTGTGGTCGTGGTGGCATGTGCAACTTGTGCATGCATTTGGAGTCGCCACCGGTCTTTCTTGGAGGGTAGACCGGAAACCTTATTGACCGATTGGGAGAGATCGATCAATTCTGCGGAACCAGAGATTTTGAGTTCGGGGACTTGGTTACGTTGATGTCATTACCAACGCCCTTTCGGTACCTAACGCGAGTGATTTTCCCTAACTAGGATTTCATGCAGGCGCAATTTTGGGTGAGGTAAGTCTGACTTTGCACATTAACCAGTTTAACATGCTCACGTAATCATAAAAAAAAATAGATGTCAATCACATAAACATCTATCCTACGTGGTGATCATGGAATTATGATTTAATGGGTCTCGAGCCAATGAGACCACATTTAATCATTTTAATATTTTAATAACGGAGAGCCGCTCTTCTCTTCTTCTTGGTTTCTTGAACTCTTCAAGAATCGGGCCCCAAAGAGCTCGCCGACTTAAAAGGCTCCTCCACGTAATCCTCGTAGCATTTACATCAACAATTGACTATGCTAAAAATAAAGATTACATGAAAAATAAAAGGAGTACGCAGCCTCCATTTAATAATTACAACCCCAAATATATAAATAATCACCATACATTCATACATACATTAATCACATTGATTAGGGATTTTTCCATGATCACCACCCTTCCACGTAAGTAATAAATTCACAATTTAAAACTTAGGAAGGCACAATAAAAATTCTACGTTGAATCATATTCAGAATTTTTACGTAAAATAAGATAGCCATAAATTTTCGATTCAAAATTGATTTAGTCTCAATTTTTGCTACGTTGATTAATTTATCATATAAAATAATCAACCTCCATTAGCCATGTAAGACGAACAATTCGTTAATACATATTGGCCATAGTATTGCAAAAATTGCAAAAAATCAATTAAATGCACGAAAACACCTAAGGATCGGCTCTGATACCACTGTTGGGATCCACGTAACACGTAGCGGAAATAAATAACAACCCATACATGTATCTCCAGAGGCGTACTTCGTGCATTTCAATCGAAAAAAATCACAAAGCCTCAAAGGGAGTAAATGGATTACCTCTCGTAGCGTGCTTGAACGGAGGTGTCGGTTCGATGTTCTTCGATCTCAGCCTCCACAAGTGTTAGGCATCTAGTTCGGACGCACCACCAATTGACGAACGGGGAGACGACTAATAACTCCACAACAATTGTGCTAGCAATATGCGGAATCAATATTCCGAACTTAGCATATTTTGCTCACTCAAGATTATGAGAATATAGAGAGTGTTTGTGTTCTTCTCTCTAAGCTCTCAAAAATTTGCACACTCTACAAAATGTCTCTCCTTCCCAACCTCAAAACTCTTGCCATCCTTTTATAGCCAAAAATACCTTCAAATAAATTGTATTTAAAAATAGCACTAACAATTATAAATTCTATCTAAAAATAGCACTCACAAATAAATGACATTTAAAAATAGCACTAACAATAGCACTCACAATTTATAATACAAAAATGCTATTTAAAAATAGCACTAACAATAACACTCACAATTTATAATACAAAAATGCTATTTAAAAATAGCACTAACAATTATAAATTCTATCTAATAATAGCACTCACAAATAAATGACATTTAAAAATAGCACTAACAATAGCACTCACAATTTATAATACAAAAATGCTATTTAAAAATAGCACTAACAATAGCACTCACAATTTATAATACAAAAATGCTATTTAAAAATAGCACTAACAATTATAAATTCTATCTAATAATAGCACTCACAATTTATGATAAATAAATGTCATTTAAAAATAGCACTAACAATAGCACTCACAATTTATGATAAATAAATGTCATTTAAAAATAGCACTAACAATAGCACTCACAATTTATAATACAAAAATGCTATTTAAAAATAACACTAACAATAGCACTCACAATACAAAAATGCTAAAAAAAAGCACTAACAAAGGTGTTAAAAATAATAACCATTATTGTTATTACAAGAGTTAAAGAGGTTACCAAACAGTACAAATATGCATAACGTATAAATACGTATGACGTATAAATACGTAGAGCATACGTATACATCAGTGAAACCGGGGACTAATTGAAAGAAAAATATGCAATTAAGTCTTTTTGGTAAAAATTGATTAAATTGGAGGGCAAATTGACCTAATTGCACTTTAAGACTTTAGAATCCAATGTCATAGCTTATAAAAAGTGAGAATTGAAAACTAAAAGACTCGAAAATGATTTTTTTTAGGCTCGGTTCGGGTTTATGTTTGTGAAGGAACATAGTGACCCGAGCCGAATTTTTTAGATTTAAAGTGACACACTTGAAGAGGAAATTAAAACAAAATTATCGAATATTTTTGGGTATTTTTCTGACCACGAATGGTATTTTTTGATTTTTTGGGTATTTTTATAATTAAATAAACTCGAAAAATATTAAAAATACCGAAAAATATTTTTTGTTCAAAATTGGTTCCTAAGGTTAAACCAAAGCTTCCAAAGTTGATTTTGTGATTTTATGACCTTTTTTGATATTTTTAATTAATTTTAAAGAATAAAAATCACAATAATAAATGGTCAAAAATCAGGTGTCAACAGTCATCAATTGTGCTTTTCGTAATATTACTCAATTTTTCAAAGTGTGTTAATATCCTTAGGGTGCTTGTACATTTTGGTGTATTTTGTAGTCGTTTCATGTAAAAATTGCACATGACTTGCAATTATTCTTCACTCTGATGTGAAATCAAGATTATCTGTGAAACATTATGGGAACCTCGCTCGCTGATGCGGATAAGGTTGCGATCTACGAATGATGCAGATAAAGTTGCAATTTATGTAATGTTATCTACGTAATATTACGTGATATTGCGTAATATTATGTAATCTTTATCTTTATGCAATTTTATATTTAAAGGGTAGTTTTGTAATATTTTGTTTCCTTTTATAATTAGGTTTGACATCATTTAAAAGATGTCTTAGGGTTTCTCGTGAGCAGATTATTCATACTTTTCACATTATCAATATAGAATTTTCGAGATTTCTCTCTTAAGCAAGGATTTGCTTGTTATTTTCGCTGAATGCTGCTCCAGGTGGTATCAAAGCCTATGGCGACTGGCGGTGATCTTTGTGACCATGCTCAGGAGACTGGAGCCCCAATACTTGGGGTCCGCACGCTGCAGCGTTCGGAGCAACATTTAATGGAACGCATAGATCAACGAATTGATCACGGATTTCATCGCATCGAAAAGCGGTTTGAAGAATTGGCAAATCGATTTGAAGGTCTCGACGTTGATGTGAACCGGAATTGACGGAATGACAGAAGGCCGAGTGCAGAACTTGCTTGCGGTGACCTTGTCGATAGGCATGTTCCTGCCGCAAGCAGAATAGCCTTATGTTTTTAGAGAGTTCGGAAGAAGATGAGAACGAATTTTCTAATGAAGGACGTGGTGATTATGGAGACAGAAATCATTATGGAGGAATTCGAAAGAGGCGTAACGACGATCGCGATAGAAGAGATGGCAGATGACGTTGTGACGATCGAGAAGGTAATGCCTTTAAATTCAAGGTCGATCTACCTTATTTTAATGGAAGTCTGGAAATATAAGAATTTCTAGATTGGATTGCTGATATAAACAAATTCTTTGATTATATGGAGACCCTTAGTAAAAAACGAGTGCGATTACTAGCTTGTAGATTGAAGGAAGGTGCGTCTGCATGGTGGAAGAGATTGCAGTGTAGGAGGGAACAAGAAGGAAAAGAGATAATTCAAACTTGGCACAGAATGAAGAGACTGATGTAGCAAAAGTTCCTTCCACCCGACTATGAGCAGATTGTGTTTCAGCAGGCTGCGGAGCTGCCCATGGCCGCACCCACAATTGCTACTTCGCTGGATTGTAGGTACCTTAACGTGGTTGATCCTAAGACCGGTGGAGTCGTGATTATGGGAGATATGGGGACCGAAAAATCGATAACCGTCTGATCATTAGTTGATTTACTTCTTGAGATCCAAGTAGTTGCTGGCAACTCGTACAGCTCGGACCCTACAGATCCAAAATCCATGGGGGTAGAAGTTCGGGAACGAGAGATACAATGGGAACAACTCCCCGTCGTGTCAACCAAAATTAACATGGTGGATTTGCCATAGAAACCACGGAAGATGTTGCCAGCTTAGAGTTTAATCAGTTGGTGGATTGGGCTGAAGCAGAGCCGGGAGGAATAGTATTGAGACGTTTGATGATTCCCTAAGAAAAGCAATTACCTTGGGTTTGAATAAGAATCGATCTCTATTGTTAATCTAAGAGTCTCATGGGACTAGGAAAACCTATTTGCTTAAGGAGCTTATTATCCATGCTATTCAAACATATCAGCAGCATATCGGTGAATTTAATTATGCAAGATTAGCCGACTTTGGAGAGGCTATTTCTGGGGCCAACGAATTACAAGGCTTGGTGGTGCTTGAAGAGCATATCCTAAACCTTGCCCACAATAAGTTAGAAATTGAGCGCAAAGCCCATGGTGTGATTAATAAGTATGTAGAGCGTGGTTTGCATTCTCTTGCTGTGGCATATCAAGAGGTTCCCAAGGAAGGCGCAATCTGAGAGAACAAGCAGAACATGAAGTATAGGCGCAGGAAAAGAGTCGTTTTCAAAAGGGTGTTCTTATCAATGACGACGAACCAAATTTGAGGGCGAATCTTTTTTTCCTAGCAGGGGAGAATGATGCGGATAAGGTTGCGATTTACGAATGATGCAGAAAAGGTTGAGATCTACGAATGATGCAGATAAAAAGATATTGCGTGATATTTTGTAAAAAAAATATTACGTGATATTGCGTAATATTTTGTAATCTTTATCTTTAGGCAATTTTATATTTAAATGGTAGTTTCGTAATATTTTGTTTCCTTTTATAATTAGGTTTGACATCATATAAAAAGATGTCTTAGGGTTTCTCGTGAGCAGTTATTCATATTTTTCACATTATCAATATAGAATTTTCGAGATTTCTCTCTTAAGCAATGATTTGCTTGTTATCTTTGCTGAATGTTGCGTCACCCGCCCCTTGCGAGGCTTGACCTCATCATCGCTAGACAAAGCCCTCCTTGTTGGCTAGAGGAAGAAGGGAAAGAAAAAAAAATCAAAAAAATATTAAAATAAAAATTATCTACGTCACCACCGACCGTGTCACATAAGATGAGCGCCGTCCACTTCAGTGAATTTGGCCAAAATTGACCAGATGGACTCAATTTACACATGAAAATATTTAAAACTCAATTGATACAACTAAAATAATTATAACTGAATTGGAAAAAGTGCCACTTTAGCGAATTCGACCAAAATTGGCCGGATGGACTCATTTCCCCGAGGAATCAATTTTCTGGTAAAAATGGAAATTTTAAGGGTTGTTTTGATGTTAAGTAATTTTAGGTGTTGTTCATAAAACATAAGGCATTACATTCGCTTGCAAATACGATGGGAAAAAAACTCGATTCTCGTAGACCATCAACGACCATCTCACTGATGATGCTCAGAATACTTGACTAGTAACCTTCAGTCCTTCCTTCACTAACAAATAACTTGGTTCATCAGTTCTGTCCAGTTAAATCACAACAAAATGGTCACATACTGAGGGCGGAAGTAGTCACATTTTAGATTTTATTCGTGCTACGCTTGTGTCATCATCTTGTCTTGGAAAAATTTAGGATGAAGCAATCCCCATTGCTGTGCACACTATTTAACTGTCACCCTTCAGCAATGATTCATAACAAATCTCCTTTTCAGAAATTTGTGGCTTTCTTTGCAAATTTATGTTTTTAAGAAGCGGCGAATATGTAAGAGAAGTCAAGTATAGAAGATTCAAGATTGATTCGAGGAGGAAGGAATGCATTGAAATTTATTGGTCCTGATTAGGTCATAGTTTGAATCGTTAAGCCGCCTGTCTTTTTCTCTAAAAATAATTCCATGGGCAAGAAGAAGTTTTGAATGCACAAGCTCCACATGCGGAAGATAGATCCCGAAGCATTGTAACTCGGAAACCCCCTCTTCAAATCTGAAAAAGTCAGGAGATAATATCAATGTCTTGAGCATATTGTCGAGCCTTTAGAAAGGGAAGACACTATCTTGAGCGGGTAGAGGAAAATATATTCGATGGGTTATTTAGAGCACATTGATCTATGATGTGCAATCTAGTCGGCTGCCACGAAGCACTTGTGACCGACTCGACATCTCCACAAGAAAATCCTATTGAGTTGTGCCAAGGAGAGAAAAACATACACTTCACACCTAGATGTTGGCACTCTCAGTTGGGGAACGATCCAAGATAGGAGCAATTTATGGGTTCAAGTCCTCGAAGAGAAATATCTCCGGAGCTCAATTTTTTGCAATCACAATATCAAGGCATTAGCCTCTCCTTTGTGGAAAGCAATCATGGATACGAGAGAAGTACTCAAGATGAGAATTCTATATTAGATAAAGGATGGAAAGTCGATAGAGGTCGGAAATCACTCTTAGATTCCTAACACCTCAACTCACCAACCTTCTTTTATCGATACACACCTTGTATTGAAGCAAAGAAAGACATAAAATTTCTTTGTTCCATGAACAAAAAGTTGGGATGTAATTAGTCTAAATAGGAGGTTTTGCCCAACCTCAATCCAAGCCATTCTTCGTATTTATGTTCCAAAGTCCATTTGGGGTGGACAAACCAATTCGGTAGCTAGATATTGATGAAATATTTCCTGTTAAATTCACTTACAAACTCATTGAGTCGTGAACTAAAAATGGCACAACTCTGAGATCTTGAACAAAATCTCGAAAGCTAGAGTTCATGAGCTGCACAAAATGATGTTGTTGAGGACGACAGGTAATGTCTTGCCTTGTCAAGCTAACTTGTTTCAATTACTTCACATCCCAAACCCTTCTTGCCCGTCATGTGGAAACTCGGAGGAATATACAGTACATTTGTTCACAACATGTCCTATGGCTCAAACTTTATGGAGATAGAGCGAATGGGGTATCATCTTGTTTGCTTGGAACTTCAAATTGCCCGAAGAAATGGTGAACAACTTTTTTCATCCAAGAAGGATAGCAAGTAGAATGGGTTTAGATTGCAAGCTCTTCACCCTTTATAAAATAATTTTCTATATTAGAATGTGGCGTTATAAGAATATAAAGTTACATGCTGAGACTATACTAGTTCCTTCCCAAGCGGTTCAGCTGGCCACACAAGATTTTCACGGAACATTTGAATATGTTCATATTGGAGAATAGAGTTGAGTTAAGCAAGGAAACAATTCTATTGGGGTAGGTACAAACTTTAGGATTCCTCCATCGAACCAAGAGTTGAACTTTAATATAGATGGTGCACTGAGGGATAAAAAAAGGGCCATATGTATACTTATACAGTCGAATAGAGGCTCAGTCGTCCAAGCGTGGATGAGAAGAGAAAGATGGAACTCGAAGTTACGACTCTTCTTCTCGCTTGCAAAGCTGTTGTTAACACCTAAATTTTAATTTTTAGAAAATCATTCATTTAAACATAAAATGAGACTTTGTCATGATTCTGACCAAAAATAAATTTTCATGCGTCGCATATTTTTAGTCAAGTGTATATCATTTCGTTAAAGCTAGAGGTGGGTCAATTGAACTTTAATGCGGCTGGACCAGATTCAATGCAGGATTTTCGACTGGGATTACAGGAGGGTGTGCCGAAAATTGACTAAGGCCAGGATATGTGTGCAAATTTTTTTAATGGGTTTGGACCTTAATTCAAGCCCAAATCAGAACATTCGGCTCTTTCAATTGAGTAAAGTCCTTAGTTAATTACCTATTAATTATCTAGAACCCAAAAGGGCCGAGAATTGCATTCTAAACCCACAAAAGAGGCTATTTTCAGGCATTTCTCTCATCATTACTCCATTTGACCGAAAATTGATAGTGTCCTAGGGGATTAGGACTCTTCTGGGGTAGGATTTGATCATGAATTTTCATTCGATTTAGGAGTGTTATCTTAAGAGGTGATCTAAAAATATTAGAACTCTATCATTATGCAACTAATAACAGAGATTTTTGATGGATTATGACTCCTCTAATCTAATGGCCATTATCGAATCCTGCTCTAGCTAAGATTCTCGATCCGACGGTTGTCAAAGACTCCTATTTCGATTAGGACGTTAAGGACCAAGCTCTATATATACACGGGTTCGATTCAAGCTTACGAGGTTGCCATTTTATGAGTTCCATATATTCAGAAAGTCCAAGGAAATTTCGAGAGAGGGAGGGAGTCTCAGCCGAAGTTCAATCCCGTCGGTAGCCTGGAGCAGTTTCGCGCCAATTGATCGTACATCGCCGTCCATTATCCGATTGGTATGTGCCATGTACCATGACGTTCAACTTTCGACGATATGTCACAAGTCACTGACGGCGCCTCAATCCTATTTCGGAAGCTCCCCTTCCAATCCTTATAAAGCCACGACTTTCCAGCATGTCGACAGCCAGGAGCAGTTTCGCGCCAATTAACCGTGCGTCGCCATCCGTGCTTCGATCAACTTGAGGCAGATATCAAAATGTTCAACTTTCGATGACCTATCGCCAGCCACTAACGGCGCCTCAATTCGTTGTCAGAAGCTTCCTGTCCAGGCCTTTGAAGTCGTTGTTCCTACCGACCGGTTCAGCCTACTGATTTGCCAGTTTTGAGCTACTGGCCGCCCACTGTTCAGCATTGCTTTGAGGCTAATTGACCTTATTTTTAAGATTATTTTAAGCCTTAATCTATCTACTACTTGTGCTAGATCGTTTGGGACTAGTTTCAAGCGAATCGGACTTGAGAAAGTTCGATTTTGGGCGAAGATCACAGCTCAAGTGCTTGCTGGAAATTTGGAAAGGTACGCTTTCTTAACTTTTGATTGCAAATCTATGCTTATTAATTTGGTAACTTGCATTGTTGTATTTAAATATTTTTTAACACATTGATCTTGCAATTAAAACTGAGAAGATTCAAACATTTACCTATCGAAGAACGGTTAAATCTTTTGTTGCATAAAGTTCTGACTTTTTCTAAGAGATTCAGTTTGTTCATGATTTGGCCGAACCCCACATGTAACCATAAGGATAATTTTCTCAAATCGAATCGGACAAAATTTGGATGAGGAAAGGTGGATCCCAGTCTCATATCTTTGGCCACCCCTCCCTAAATTTTCAACGATTCAAGGCTCAATGGACTTTATCTTTTCATCTTTATTTTTCTCGTGATTACTTGTTTTGCTTTATTTATAAATTTTGCACATCAATAAACAATATTGCCCATAACACACACTCACAATCGTGCCTTGTCCCTCGAAAAACGTACATTAAAGACAACATATGACTTCGATCTCGAAGTATGATCGTGCCCGTACATGTGAATTAGACGTCAAATCCTCAATCATGAGGAGTGGATTGCTAATTCATAAATAGAATTTCAAAGTTTACCCTATGGATATAGGGACAACGGTTATTCTATAATGTATTTACTTGCTAACCCTAATCTCGAGGGATGTTGTGAATAAAATTAGAATTTCGGATTTAAAAGTGTTTTATGGGCAATATTATTTATTTTTGTTCAAATTTTCATTGTTTTCATGTTTAAATAAATTCCTGAAAAATCTTCAAAAAATGCCATGCTTTTCTTAAGTTAGGTCGCGTTTCCTTTGATTTAGGATAGCATTTTACTTCATTTTTCATAAATCCGAAAATACAAAAAAATACCCAAAAAATGTCAATTCATTTTGCATAGCATATAGTTTAGTTTGCATTGTCACATTTTCCATGTCATGCATTTTTACTATGTCATTATGCCATGTCGCACATCTTTTTCATGTCATTACTCATGTCATATAATTAGATTGTATTAGCATTGCATTTAATAAAAGAAAATCCAAAACAATTCAAGTCATCAAACTATGGATTTTTCATGAAAATTAGGTACCGAAAGGGAATTAATTTTAAATTAATGTAATCAAGTCCCCGAACTCAATTTCTCTGGTTCGTAAAGATAAAATAGTTCTCCCACTATTTTGTATAGGTTTCTAATCAACCTACCGTAAATGATCAGTGACGGCTCCAATTGAACAATTTGTCATAAATAAACCTAAGTTGCGATTTGGTAAGACTTGGGAGGGTCTGGGTTAGGTTAGTTAATTTAATTGACCTAATAATCCATTAGCCTAATTTTAGGTCGCGACAGCTATCCAGTCTCACGGCATCTACAATCCGATTTTTGAAAGTGATTGCAAGGCCTTAATTGATGCTATTCAATACAAGGTCTTTGCTTTTAGAGCATTCATCCTTTCATCTCGGACTCTTGCTTCCTATTAAGCAACAACTCAATATGGAGTTTGAAGTGGACCAGTAGAATCGGTAATGATACCGCTCACGGGCTTGCAAAATGGGCTTTTCACGAAATGGGAACCGAATCTTTTTTTCTGTTCAATAATCTTCCATCTAGAGTTAAAAAATGCACTGTAAGTGGAGTCTTCTTTGATTTATCATATTCATACAGGCTATAGTTGTCCCACGTAATATTTTGACTAGTGGCGACCACTTGTGTTTCGTCGTATTAGTGATGCTGAACCTGTGGGCCCACAATCGAACGGGCCCCTCCTCGAAAAACTATGTCTTATGAAAGTCAAATGTTGTGGTAAGCCCAATCTCATTAAATATCCTTTGCCTATCATTGGCCTTTTCGTGTGTTTTTTGGACCGTATTAGATCTCTATTTATGTACATTCATCTTAGATAACGATTAACTGGTGAATGTCCTAAGTCGTTGTTTGACCAATCATGTCCTTTGGCTGCTCGCTGTCAAACCCTACTCGTTGAAGGCCCTTGATGATTGCATATATATCCAATCATGCAATCGTGAGCATTTAGCTATCAAATGTTTAGGCCCTAATGGTTCTATCAACCGGAATTAAGACAGTGAAAAAACCACGATTTCATCCGGAAACGGCCTAATGGGATTTACTTCTTTCATCGGACGTCGTTTATGGGCACACTTTGCTGAAGAAATTATTCATCTCTAGTTTTTTCAAGGGAAATACAATGGTCGGCGGCCGAGAATGGTCATCATAGACGACTCACGACTTCCGTCTCATGCCCAAAGCTGGTCATTAGCGATGGCTCGTTTCGGACATAATTTTCTACTGAGTTATCAAGCAAGTTAGTAGCGTCCGACATTTCTCTAGATTTGCTAGTCATCTTTTTTGCTGATATTACGAAGTCTGTTCAGAAAAAAAGATTAGGGTTTGCGTGGGTATGACTTATACAAAGAACAAACAATTTTCAATAATTTTTCGTGCTTTTCAAAGCAAAAATATATATCATACGAACTGTTAGAAAGTTTGAAACCCAAAAGCTTAAATTAATCGGCGAAAAGTGATCACATGTATATAAAGAGCACATAAATCCCAAGCCAGGTTATTTTGACATCCCATCTCACGTGCAAATAAGATTAGGAGCGGTACGTGGAATTTGACCGACGGGGCTCCAGGGTAAAAAAATGGTAATCTGAGTAGCTTCAATGAAAGGATTGCATTATCTTTTTAGTAAGCCCTATATTTTATGAGTTTTTCATTTATACCCTCGACACTAACCTAGTTGCATCAATCAAGACTCGTTGGTGAGCAAGAGAATAACATATCGGTCTCCTTGGCGCGATCGAATAAATAAAATTTGACGGGAAGGTTGAAGCCTGACGCTCTTCTCTACCAAACATCTCATTGTTTGGTAAAGCCAGCTCTTGTTTTGCGTTGGGCATGAGGCAACAGATTGCCTCCATTCCGCTAATTAAATCCATTCAAATCTCACTTAAATCTAATCGGCCCGTCCAATTCTTTTTTTTTTGGGGGGAGGGGGGTGTTTATTTTTGCCGTCCTGCTAAAGCAACATCTTATTTTCCACACTAATCCTAAAGTCAATCATATTATAAAGAAAAAAAAAAACCAAGTCACATACATACACGAAACGCGACATTTTTTCGTGGTCAAATCAATGATGTCAACTGCCTTCATTATCAATACCCCTTCAACCGCGCTGATGTTTACGAAATTTTTACTGAATTCATCAACGTTTTCCAAGAAAAAGTCTTAAGTGGTCATTATTGAAGGATTGATACGCGTACGAGAGAAATTGGACACGTAATTGCTTAATGTACGCTTGCCATCCATTCAACCATGACGGTGTAAATTTGGGGGAGAGGATTTCCTACCATGGAAATCCTCTCCCTTTGAAATCCCCACCCTCCATGTGAGTGGGCCCCCTCACATGGAGGGTGGGGATCTCAATGATCCTCTACCATTATGGTAGAGGATCCAGATCCGTAAATTTGTGATTAATACTTTAATAGTACCTATTGACCTTAATAACAATTTAAAAACAAAAACTTGCGTGTTAAGTTTTCATTTTTTTTTATATAAAAAAAAGCTTTCATATTTTTCGACCCAAAGAAAAACAATTTAGTATTGACCGGTCAACTCAATGTGTTGGATTCTCCATGTATATCATTGCTCATGCGATAGTCAACTTTGAAGTTCTTTAATGCCATAATGACAATAAGTTGATCGCATACCTTTCAGAAATTAAATCAAGTCGGGTCTAAAATATAATGTAAAGCACCGTTTGACTTTGAGATTCAAGTCGATGTTGTCAGCCGCGTCTTCCTGAGCCGAGTAGCATAGCAAAGCCAAGCCGTGATCTACTTCTTCTTATTCCTATTTTTTTTTACCCTTTTCAGGCGTTTTGGATTAAAATTGGAAAAAATGACACAAATGGCCCATGAACTTTGGCTCAGTGTGCAACATCGTCATGAACTTTTAATTTGGCCAACGTGATTTCTAAACGTTAGCCCAAAGTACAACATTATCGATGCGTTGTAAATTTATCCAATGCAATCCATGAAGTTGTAATACGTGTTCAATTTAGTCCCTAAACTATATGAAAATATCCAATATCATCATTAACTCAAGAGTGTGCTTACGTGGTTTTCAATCCGCTACGTTTGAATAGTGGACCGGAAAAAAAAAAACTTTGCATGGTATATTTATATTTAGCATGGAGAAATAAAGGCCATTTTAGCTGGGACAAGTTACACTGATCGTACCCTGTGTCGTTGTTATATGTTAATACCATGCGTCAATGCGTCCATGAACGAAAATCCACATTATCAAAGTTAATTCACACAGTGCTTCCGTTGTAGCTTTGTACTTGTTACTTTTGACCCGTAAAAAGAGGAAGAAGCACGAAGAAATGTGAAAGGATCGTCTGCCCTTTCTTCAGAAGGGCAGACCATACCCTTGGAATCCGGGCCGTCCGTATTATGAATGGATGGCTCAGATTATTACTAAAAAAATAAAAAATAAAAAATCCAAAAAGTTGCTCTTTAAAATAGGAGATCTGAGCCGTCCGTCTAAAAACGTACGGCCTAGATTCTAAGCGCAGGCGCCTACCCTTCTAAGGGAAAAGTAGACGATCCGGATCCCGAAGAAATAGGATTTCAAAGCGATCTCGGAGTGTTCTCATAAGAGAGATGTACCATGGATGGTGTTGCATCTAAACCATCTTTCCATAAGCATAAAAGCCAACGCTATCTTGTTCATTGGAATTAGTCAGAGTGGACAAGTGGGAGCCACACCGAACTTATGGGTTCCAATTTTGATCGAACGACAACAATGCGAGTTTCGGAATTTTCGCATGTAGTGATTTTTTTTTTAATGCATGGTGTTCGTTCATGGATCGGCTGATATTTCGGCTTGACTTTTAAATATCACGCAAATGGCACAAGCTGCGCACATCTCGTGTGGCTTGGAGTGTGCATGTAGCTTCCGGCATCATCCTTATCCATGTTCATTAACCTCTTCAGCAAACACGTAAAAATCTAGAAACAATTGATAACGGCCGACGGTTGCCGCCGCGGTGATGACCTCCACCAAGTTTGCCGTCGGCTGCTGACGACCTCGCTTGGCATTTCATCGATAAGAAAACTGTAAATGTGACTTTTTGTGATTTTTTTTAAAGATTACTTTAGAAGAAACTCCACATTTAATCTTTCTCTAGATTGTGATGATATGGGATGAATGAAAGCTTATGTTTAGTGCAAACGTAGCACAACACTATAGCTGGAGACGTGGTTTTTTTTTTTTTAACATTTAAAATGGTAATCGCAATCAACGTGATACTTATGGCTATACTTTTGAACTTTTAGCTACGATTAGGGTGGACTTCACTAGGATTTGACACAATTGCCGCTAAAACTTCCGACACAACCTACCATTACAAGTCGAATTTCTTACGGTGACCCGCGTAGGCGGCAGAGACGGTGGTCGGGGGTAGCGGGCCGGCCATATTAGGACGTGTACGTGTGAGTTGTGTTAGAAGAGTCCCACATTGGAGAATTAATGTGGTGTTGAGCACTTAATATATCCAAGCTGGCACATAACTCATTAGCTTAAGCTTTTGAGTTAATGTGGGTTTGACTAGATATGTTAACTAACTCGGACATGGGCTCCCTCTTGGATATCTCCCCGAAAGAAGGTATCGGACTTCTGCTGCGCACTCCCATCAAATGGAATCAGAGCCGATGGTTGATGTCCCCCATGCGGTTACTGAGCGGGCCCATGAAGTTAGGCTATGAATTAAGGGGGAGCAAACCTAACACTGGAGCTCAGCAAACCTAACGCTGGAGCTCATACGTGAGGGAATGTGGTGTTGAGCACTTAATATATTCAAGTTGGCCCATAACTCATTAGCTTAAGCTTTTGAGTTAAGGTGGGTTTGAGTTTGACTTGATATGTTAACGAGCTCGGACATGGGCTCCCTCTTAGATATCTCCCCGAAAAAAGGTATCAGACTTCTGCTGCACATTCCCATCAGGCCATCCTCGTGGAGGGGGAGTGGTGGTGAACGGAACCAGCAATTTGTAACGAGAGGGGCAATTCAGTCTTTTCGACGGGGAATTTTGTTCGGTATTTCTTGAGAAGATAAGACTTTACCAAGCCAGACCGAACGGCCAAGCCAACGAATTCTTAGCCGAATAAACAACCCTAACATTCTCAGCTTCTCTCTCTCGCCGTGACATTTGTCAACGGTCAGAATAGCTGGCTGTCTCTCCCTCTCAATATTATCTACCTCCGTCTCCTTCCTCCCTCCTTCTTCTTCCTCAACAAAACTTTCGTCAACCCTATTACCTCACCCCCTTACCCTACCAACCGCCTCTCTCTCTCTCTACTGCAACGATTATATATACATTTACATCACAGTCAGTTTTATTTCCTTTTCGATCACTCTCAAACCCTGTCCCTTCCGATTTCTCTTCAGTATGCGCGACCAGATGGGCCCTGCGAAATTTCCCGGCCATGGTGATCTCAACACCGCCTCCACCGCAGCCGCCGGGAGGGAGATCAACGGCCCGCGTCCCCCGCTGCTGAAGATCCACAAGGACTCTCGCCTCATCAAGAAGGCCTCCTCCCATCGCTATCCATCCTACTCCTCCTCCTCCTCCTCTTCCCGTAACTCATCCCCCTCCTGCTCGTCTTCCTTGTCGAACCCTAATCACATACCCGTGGGCTCGTCGCAGCAGCAACCGCAGCCCCAAGGGACCGGCCCTGTCATCATCTATACACATTCGCCCAAGATCATCCACACCAAGGCCCGTGATTTCATGGCCCTCGTCCAAAAGCTCACTGGGTTCTCGCGGCCCCATCACCGCGATGGCGGCGAACCCGCTCCCGCTCCCGCTCTGGATCCAGATCCGCCTCAGCCACGAAAAGCGCCGACAGATGACAACATCGCTCTCGACAAACGGGATGCGTCGTCCTCGGTCTTGAGCGAGGATAGACAAAGCGGCGCCGTTCCGGCGATTCACGAAGCCAATTGCATCTCCCCTATTCTGAGCCACCGAAACACATTGATTTCGGAAATCCCGCTGTTCACGCCGAACGCCGCGGATTTTTTCCTGTCGCCTGGGCAAAGGATGTACAGATACCCTTATTCTGCTTACATGTCTCCAAGCGCGGCGCATCGGATGATATCGCCTTCTGTATCCGAGTTCATGAAAGAAATGCCAGAATGCTGAGATGAGCGAAGCGCATGAAGTGATTGGTGATCGAAGTTGAATGGAGTTGGAGATTATTAGCTTCTTTTTTCCTTAGGAATGATTGGTTTATTCCCTGTCCTGTTCATAGCTTCGAGAGCGATCTGTTGTACGAGGTTTTTTTTTTTTTTTTCCCACGTGCATGTTCTTGTTAGGGATTCAATTCGTTCATTTTGTCCAATAATTGAAAGGGAGGCGTCGATCTTGATATCCTCTCTTCTGGCTGCGCTGACACTTATTTTGCATACGAAACTGGTACCAGAAGCGAACTTGAATACGGTGTTACCAAGATTGACAACTTTGGTTTTGTGTGTTTCTTTCGGAAAACGATTGTTTATACGCTTGAAATAGCCCGTCGACGAGAAATATTCTCATCACCAATGATAGTTTAAGTCTAATTGTTTTCGTCGACGATGCAAATGTCTTTCGCTCGTTCATTTTTATAAGCGATACAAACGATTATTTTTAGGAAATTTTCTCTCATTCATTCATTTTATGCAAAACATTAGCGTCTGCGGTCACATTCTAATTTGACGCATGAAAGGGAGCAAAACAAGAATATGCACATGTTTTACATTCCTTTTTTTTTTTATATGGTCTTCAACTAGTGTTTTTACTTATTTGTTTATTTTACTTGGAGGCAAACTCGAACATCAAGTGTTGCATAAATGATTTTGGGAAAAATACCAAAAAAAAAACCTAAATCTATTATAATTGTATCAATTCAATTCTAAACCTTTTTTTTTTCAGACCACAAAACATTCTAAGTCTTTTTTTGGCCAATTGAGCTCTAAATCTTTTGCATTTGTGTCAATTTAGTCCTCTTGGTCGGCTGACGCTGACGTGGACAAAATTTCAATAATAATTTTCTTTTTCTTCATTATTTTTTATTTTTGTAACCCTGTGGCCGGCAATTGGAGGTCACCGACCACTGGGCAAGGGCCATGAAGCCCGCGCCTATGCTGGTGAGGCCATACGAGGTTGCGAGCGAGGTCTCAACCCTCACCCAATGGTAGGCGAGCTCCGGTGACGCCTGCCATTGTGGGTTACAAAAACATAAAAGAAGGAAGAAAAAGAAGAAAGGAAAAGGAAAAAAAAAACAAAAAAGAATTTGTCCATGCCAGCATCTTCTGGCCAAAATGATTGAATTGACACAATTGCAATAGGTTAAAGACTGTTTTGATAACTTTTCCAAAAGATTTTTGCTCCTCTTTTTGTTAGTGAAATAGTTCAATGCATCTTTTTCATTGTTCCGTTGATTTTGTTAAAATGAAGTATAAGTCCTCCCGAAACAAGATTAATTTACTGACAGATTAACGAGATCCTTCTCATCAATAGATTGGATATTAAGATTGGTTAAATTGGATATTAAAGTACTCAAGTTGTTTTCATGTTTTTCTTCTGTATCAAGATCTTTTAAGGAACTCGAATTTCGTTTTCTATTTTTAGCTGGTGAATGTCAGACTGAGCATAAAATCACGAGAGCCAAAGTGTAGATTCTTTAGTGGTTCGGATTTTTCCTTCCAACTTTTAGTCTTACGGAGGAGAGACTTCTTAGAGATGTCAATAACTTCACTGATGCCATATTTTCCCGTTCTAAGCATTGTTCTGTTCAAGTAAATTATGTGAAACGTTACCGAATTATCTACTTTGCTCAGAGAATTTTATATTACAAGAATATATAACAATATAATTATTAGTGAATTTAGTATATAACATCACGGGGAAGCATTTTTCTTAAGACGATAAATTATACCTGACAGGGGTTGTGAATACTTGTTAACCTCATGGATCGAGTTACGAGGAACTAAATTTGGATGGATGTGTTAGGATTCGGCGAGTTTTTTTTTTCGAAAATAATTCTAAAAAAAATAAAAATTTACAAAATTAATTGAAAACATAAATATTCACCATTTTAGATGTCCATCGCCAATTGAATTGCCGAGGGAGACCCGTGGGCCTCTCTCCCGAGGGAAAGGGGTGTTGCAGCCCCCCCCCCCCCCCCCCCCCCACGTGGGAGCCGCGACACTCCCCCTCCGCCTCTCTCCCGAGGGAAAGGGGTGTTGCAGCCCCCCCCCCCACGTGGGAGCCGCGACACTCCCCCTCCCTCAGCAAATTGAATTGCCGAGGGAGGGTTTTTTTTAATATAAAAATAAAAAAAATTATAATATTAGATTGAAAAAAAAATTATTTAAAATTTTGGGTCTTGTATTTTTAAACTGCCGAGCAAAGTATTTTAATTTTTTTAGTTTACGTAAATATTTTTTCGACGACGCCTCGTCGATTTGCTCGTTTACGCGAATTGGTGACCGAGGAGCGATCATATTTATGTAAAAAAAATATTTACGCGCCTCGACTCCAAGAAAAGCGAGCGAACGAGTGAGACGGCGGTGTTGGCGTTTGCTCGCGGGGCCGCGGAGCGATCATACCTCGCTCCGAGAAAAGCGAAGCGCGTAAATATTTTTTTTACGTAAATATGATCGCTCCGTGGCCCCGCGAGCAAACGCTGTCGCCTCGCTCGTTTTTCTTGGAGTCAAGGTGCGTAAATATTTTTTTTAACAACGGGACCGCGAAGCGACGAGACGGCGTCGAAAAAATATTTACGTAAACTAAAAAAATTAAAATACTTTGCTCGGCAGTTTAAAAGTGCAAGACACAAAATTTTAAATAAATTAATTTTTAATCTAATATTATAAATGTTTTTTTTTATTTTTATATTAAAAAAAACCTCCCTCGGCAATTGAGGGGGAGTGTTGTATCTCCCACGTGGGGGGGCCTGCAACACTCCTTTCCCTAGGGAGAGGGGCCCACGAGGGGCCCCCAGGTCTCCCTCGGCAATTGAATTGCCGAGGGAGACCTAAAATGGTGAATATTTATTTTTTTCAATTAATTTTGTAAATTTTTATTTTTTTAGTATTATTTTCGAAAAAAACTCGGATTCGGCGCACAATCAAATTAAAGTAAAAACGTAAAGCGAGAAAGAGAAATCGAGACACGAGATTTTATCATGGTTCACCTTCAAATTAGGCTTATGTCCAGCAGAGAATTTCACTGTAATTAATATATCGCACCTCTTGTTACATCGCTCAATTATAAGCGAAAAAGAGCATGTATAACAGTAGCTATTCCCAAATTACCAATAAAAAATTACAGACTTAAATTGTAAAAGCCTTTTGGTGTATGAACCGCATGCTTTCCTATCGCAGTGGAGTATGAACCACGCCCCAACAGGACGGATCAAACATACTAAATAGTGAAAAGGATTATAAAACACAAATAAAATCACGCTAAGCCGGACAAGAATTGCTTACCCCCACTTGGTATCCTTGTCTTGCAATAATTGTTGAAAAAATCTTAAATTTACTATACGACAACCAATTCAACCATGTACCTTGCAATTGTGTCAATTTAGCCATAAATCACTGAAGCGTGTACGCCCCCAATGAACTATGGAAGATCGCCAGCACACCAAGGAATGGAAAAGAATAAGGTCATGAAAAGCTTAGAGAAATGAAAAATGTTAAAAGAGAGTTAAATTTAGAAATCCGCATACACGCACAGATGCCTACGAAATCTCTTGATACAAGTAAATTTAAGGTTTGGGATACACTCAATGGTAGAAGACTACGAAAAAAGCACGTCTCTTTCGTATTTGGAGATGCCCACGTGTACTTTAAGACCGATTTAACTTATGTTTAAAGGGAAAAAGATCATTTGTCCCTATTTTTTATTTCATGTG
This sequence comes from Rhodomyrtus psidioides, assembly GCA_021437785.1. Classification (NCBI taxonomy): domain Eukaryota; kingdom Viridiplantae; phylum Streptophyta; class Magnoliopsida; order Myrtales; family Myrtaceae; genus Rhodomyrtus; species Rhodomyrtus psidioides. The sequence continues at coordinate 1,227,648 of JAILYB010000171.1, read as the reverse complement.
CCTAACATTAATATTGCTTGGTCGTTTAAAAACCCTAATTGGACTGGCTATTCAACACGTGGCTCGCGATTGCTTGCGTGGTCCAAGAAACATGTTTCTTATGTTGTGTTCTTTGATTTCTGGTTCCAGACCAGGGACTGCGAAACGTTATAAACGTGGACTTCTGAAACTCCCTTTCACAACCGGGAATCGGATCCGCAAGGGCACATTCTTGGAAACTCCGTTTCACTTTTCTTTTCAATTTTCTTTTCGGCCAAACTCGGAAACTTCCTTTCACCCTTCACATTTAAATCGTGACCAAGACTTTTCAGTTTGTCAAGATGCAGAGTTCACATTGATCAAAATGTTAGGTTAATATAGATTTAAAATTCTCTTTTTGTTTTTCCTTGAAAGTTAAGAGCTTAAAGTCAATCTTTAGCTTCTATTGAACATACAAAGGAACACTACACGTAATAACATCTTTCCTTTTATGTGATCGAACCTAACCAAATCAAACATTGTGTTGGTAATATGTACCCGACCTGGATAAAGTCGGTCCATTTAAAACCTAGACCGGCTACATTGATCTTTTCATTTTTTTTGTTCACAAAACTACATTGACTTGATTCGAAATCTATGACGATTGATGGAAAATTATGACATATAAGAAATAAAGGATGGAAATGTTTGCTTGCTTCATTGAAGGAGTATGATGAGAAATGGAACCAATGAATTTGTATATTTACACCATCCTCGTTCACACTCCTTTTCTCAATGGTTTATCGTCATTTACTCCGACGACAATTATTACAAATTTGACAGACGTGAATCGCTACTTATCTCCGAGTCAGGTCGTGCCGCGTCGCCGGTCAGCCCCGAGACTTTTCAAACGGAGAGTTTCGTCAGAACTGATCGTCGGAAGGGATGACGGCGTCAGCGTCAGCGTCCCACCACCGTTCCGCATCAGCTCCCGACGAGTCCTCCACCGGCGAGATGACGTTCCTGAGGTCTCCGACCGTCACCTCGCCGCCGGCTCTCGGCTCCCACTCGGAGACTATGGCGGGGATCCGAAACCCGACCCGGCTGTCCCAGACGTTGAGCGCGATCTTCCCCAAGTTGTTCAGCCCCGCCGACACGACGGCCGCCGACGACCTCGGCGACGCCAGGACCTGGCAGAACCTCCCGACGAACTCTCCGTTCGCGTCTTGCAGCCGCAGCAGTCTGCTGTCCGACCTGTCCCACAGCTTCACGACGCTCTTGCCCAAGACGAACTGGGACAGATTGTCGGCGAAGCTGCGACGCCGCCGGAGCTGCGTGTCCCCAGAGCCCACGAGGCGGAAAGTGAAGTCCCCATGCGAGTGGCAGCTCGACGGGGAGGGAAGCTCGTCTTCGTCTGACAGGCCATGGTCTTGTTCCGACGATGACGAACACGTGTCGTCGTCGCTATCGTCGAAGTCGGAGACGAGAGGTTGCTGAGCCGCGAGAGGAGTGCTTTTCGGGAATCTGAGGCCCGATAGCTTGACGACGCGGTGGGTTAGGGCGCCGAAGCAAGCGAGCGTCGCGAGGAAGATGGCGCTCCATTTGCAGACTTCAAAGGCTTGCGAACCGAACGCTTCCTGAGGCCACGATCGGGACAAGATCTGAGAAAGATCAGGTGGGTTTTGCAGAAGATTCATCGGCTGAAAATGCGAGCCTTCGAGGAGGAAGGAAGAAAGAAAAAAGGATTTTTGAAGTGGGAATTTCGCGTTGGGTAAGGAAGGAGAAGGAAAGCGTGTTCCGGAAGGGGATGAAAGAGAAGTGTGCGGGGGGTTTATAAAGAGAGAAAAGAAAGGTCAGACAAGACAAGAGGGGAATGGATGGGAAGGGATAAGTGAAGACGGCCTTTCTTCTGGCGTGTGACGTGGAGATATCTAAGTGGCGGCTGAGGAATCTTCGATCCTCGTCGGAAGGAAATATTTTTTCGGCTTTCTTGGAAAAAGGCGAGAAGATCGAGATGTAGGCAGCCGCGTCAGCCATGACGATGGCTGCTTTCTGGGGCATCGCGTTTTCGAGAAAGGATGCAAGTTCTTAAGATCACCTGACTGGTTTTGGAGACTCTTTTGGTTTGTTGGGAGAAACGTAACATTAAATCGGTCAAGGACGACTTAACCGATATTGAAAGGCAGGTGTTAAAGTTAAAGCACGCCTCAAAATGAAATACTTTTCAGACTGACATGACCATTAAAGCGACATCCATTTGGACATGGAAATTCACTGACCCTTTAGAACAAGACGGTACACTGCAGCGTGTCAATCAGAGACATTTCGTCCTTTCGTCGAGCTTTTTCAACGATAAACAAGAGTCGGGCTCGGGCATGTTCTTATTCGTCACTCCAACGGCGTTTGCCGAGTAATTTTTCGAATCGAGCAATTGTCTAATGGTACGGATCATTGCGAATTACAGTGGCAAGAAACCACTTGGATGGCCCCAATGGGAGTTGTCTGCTTGTCCCTTGGATCATTTTAGGTTCCTTGTTCACTTTACTATCTCTCGTCTCATTCCATGTGCAAGATTGTTCCGCCACTTCTCTCGCTCGCTCGCTCGCTCGCATTCAAGTGTTCTAAGAATCTGATTTCCTATCGGCTTTGTTCGATGCGCTCGAGTCGGAGTAGTTGCAACTCATTGAAATGGCCATGGATCCTAAGCATAGACAGAGTCCAGAACTTTTGCCAATTGCCCTATGCAAATAGAAGAAAGTTACAAGAGCGGTCACCGGTTATCTCGACCAGCAGCCAAAGAAAAGCGAAGGAAGGGCATCGTGTTCTCAGCCATGTCTGAAGAGCGATCATCACTCGCTGCTTATCAGTATCTGGATAAAACTTGCGGGGAAACTTCCATTGAGGGTCGAAACATTGGTCAGTCATGCAACCGAACTCTTGAGCAAAGAAAGAAAAAGGTCCAAACCGTGACCGGCAATTCTTCCATCCATAAGTGGTCGTCTTCTAATTCCCATCACTCAATAACCTGCCAGAAGAAGTCATTATACCATGTCATGCTCATGCTGTATTAAACTTCTTACTTGCATTGATTACCAGAATAAGAGCAGCAGTTCACACGACAAGATAAACTCCCCAGTCGAGAGCATGAATTTGTATACCGAACATTTAGTACATGAAGGCAAGCATATACTGACTAAATACTGATAAATTACAGGCTTGTATTGGATCAAATATGTAGTGTTCCTTCAAATAAATCTCTGATTAGCTCCAAGTGCAACCTCCTGCTTTAGTCCTGACATCTTTGGCCTAATTCGCGATTGTGGAAGCAGAGCAAACCTCAAAGGTCACTGAACTGGTTAAGTCGAAAGTCGAATGCTTTGCTCATATCCATTCTTTCCTTAACAATATGCTTATAATTCACATTCAAAATTAACTAAACTATCGTTTCCACTCAACAGGAACAACCAGAAAACAATCGAGAGGCCATAGTAGAGTGATGGAAATCTGTGGCATATGTGATAGTCCTTTGGAATATAATTCAGGCAATATGAAGTTACTTTGCTATATCTTGGAACTGGCAAAGACCCGAAGGTGGAGAGCGAGATTCAATTCGAGAGCATCCCTTATATTCATGACAGCATGCTGTCAAACATTTTGTCACATGTTATAAGTTGAAGCTGCTTTTACCTCTGGTTTCCTCACCACGAGTACGGGGCATTTGGCATACTGAACACAGTAGCTGCTCACACTCCAGATTAGAGCCCTGTTATGGCGCTATGGTTAGTACCACTGAACCTTAAGCATAAAGATCCACAAATGACGGAGCAAATGTTGCAAACTTGCAGAAAAAGTTATAGTTCATTAGGATTAGTTCTTGAAGTGACAAGGAGCAGAAAATGCACATTCAGGACATGCAGAAAGCCATGGAAAATTGAGGGCATACTCAACTAGTTAACGTAAGTTGCAATCGAAGTTACTGAGAATTTGTAGCGCAACTCTAGAAAATCTCAGCAGCTGCTGTACAGATGGAAATAGTGCGATGATAAGTACCAGAGGAAAAGTAAATTCGTGTCACATTTCGAACGGTGCTTGTGTGATTTATCCATGCAGAATATACATCTAGTTAGCAAATACATCAAATTGATTCACGACTAAAGTCAGCGCCCAGAAGTTCCTTTTCGATGTTTTAGTCCTTCTCTAATGTTTATTGCGGAAATAGGTACAATGATAAGCATACTAATTACTATGGGACACCTCAAAATTGTTATCGCTGCAGAAACTAAACGATGGCATTTATAGGGTCATCATCGAACTGTCTCGCGAGGAAGAGAGGGAAGGAATCGGAAAGCGCACCTTTTTATCTTTCCTACCCCGCGCTCCCCCATAATGAGAAGACTAACGTTGTACTTTAGAACGGCGTCACATATGGCCACTTTAGGATCCCCGACATCTGCAATTGTTTCGGCCATTACCTGCATTTAGAGAGACTATTGGCATAAGACCAAAGTGCTCCTACATATGAGGAAATTCGAAGCTACGAAAGTAATTCTCTCCAAGAAGAAAAATCAAGTCTAATGGGGTTGTAGAGAACAAAATCGACCCTTCTCATAGTTAAAGATGAGTCAATTAGCCGTATAAGAAAGAAACGTGAGAAGAGATGAATGTTCAGTGTATTTAAAATGATCATAGTGATAAGAAAGAAAGATTAAGAGAGAATGGTATTGTTCTCTAATAATGGTGTGATCAAACAATGTACATGAGAAGCCTTTATATAGGCTTAGAAGAGGTAAAGAGCTTAGTGCTCTTCCTATGTGGGACTAAAGAGAAAGAAGAAGTGCAAGAGAAAACTACAAGACTACAAGGCTATACAAGTATGTCTAACACCCCACCTCAAACTCAAGGTGGATCAAACAACGAGAGTTTGGAAAGAAGAAATTTAAAGCGTTGTGATGTGAGAGCCTTCGTAAAACAATCCGCAAGCTGATTCTCAGTTCCAACAAAAGGAAGAGAAATGGTGCGAGCTTGAAGATGATGACGAGTCAGATGACAATCGATCTCAATATGTTTTGTACGCTCATGAAAAACTGGATTTGCACCAATATGGATGGCACTCTTGTTGTCACAATGTAGAGGAGTGGGATCCTGAAGTGAAACACCCATGTCAGCAAGTAAGCGGCGAAGCCAAACAATCTCAACGGTAGTGTCAGCCATAGCACGATATTCGGACTCTGTAGAGGAGCGTGAGACAATATGTTGTTTCTTGGCACGCCAAGAAATGAGAGAATCGCCAAGAAAAATGCAATAGCCAGTGATAGATTTGCGATCATTCACATTAGAAGCCCAATCAGCATCAGAATAGGCACGCAACTTGAGCGCAGAAGAAGATGGCAGAAATAAGGAACGCGATAAAGTGCCTCGGAGATAGCGCAAGATCCTCAGAACAGCAGCATAATGAACCGTGCGAGGAGCAGCAACAAACTGACTAACAACATGAACAGCATAAGCGATGTCGGGTCGGGAGATAGTAAGATATACAAGGCTGCCAACCAAAGTCCGATAGCGTGTCACATCAGAAAGAGGCTCCCCGTCATCCGGGCAGAACTTCTGATTCAGCTCAATAGGAGTAGCAGCAGTGCGTGAATCCGAGATAGCAGCCCTAGAGAGAATATCAGCAGTATATTTTTGCTGAGAAATAAGGATACCACGCGAACTGCGAGCAATCTCAAGTCCCAGAAAGTAGCGTAGTGGTCCGAGATCCTTCATGGCAAAATGTTGCTGAAGGTGCCGCTTGGTATGTTCAATATGGTCGTTATTATCTCCAGTGATAATCATATCATCAACATAAAGAAGAAGAATAGTGCAACCAGCAGAAGAGGTATGAACAAACATAGCATGATCAGCCTCGCTTTGAGTAAAACCAGCAGATCGAATAGCATCACTGAACTTCTCAAACCAAGCACGAGGAGCCTGTTTAAGACCATAAATAGCCCGTCGCAAGCGGCAGACTTGTCCAGAGATATGAGCAAGACCAGGTGGAGGCTGCATGAAGATATCCTCCTGAAGATCCCCATGAAGAAAGGCATTCTTGACATCAAGCTGAAAGAGAGGCCAATTACGAATTGAAGCAATAGCTAGTAAAGCTCGGACAGATGTCATCTTTGCTACGGGAGCAAATGTCTCTTCATAATCAATACCATACTCCTGGGAGAAACCTCTGGCAACTAGACGTGCTTTGTAGCGCTCAATACTGCCATCAGAACGGGTCTTAATCTTGTATATCCATCGGCAGGATACTAAGGAGCGACCTAGAGGAAGAGGCACTAGCTCCCAAGTACCAGTACTTTCCAACACCGAGAGCTCCTCAGACATAGCCTGACGCCACTCAGCATGCTGAACTGCCTCACGATAACTGGTGGGTTCTTGTACAGCATGAACAGCAGCCAAAAAGGAGCTAAACTCAGTAGAATAAGAAGTAGAAGCAACATACCGGACTGGCATACGCCGATCTCGAGGAGGATTACGGCGTGGCTCTAGAGGTGCAGAATCATCAAGGGCAGGTGGAGCAGGAGGTGCAGTAGAAGGGAAAGGCGAAGATGGGGATGGTGGCGATATATCTGGATCCAAGGTGGAAACAGGACAAGGAGGATCAGGAAAAGGATCAACAGGGAAATCTATAAATGGAACAGGAGACGACACAGGAGGTGTGGCATTGGTAGGGAAGAAAGGAACGTGTTCATGAAAAGTAACATTGCGAGAAATACGTATGCGTCGCGCATTTGGGTCATAACATCGATAACCCTTGTGCTGGGTGCTGTAACCCAAAAATGCACACGAGACAGAGCGAGCGGTGAGCTTCGTACGTTCAGTGGGGGGAAGAATGACAAAACAAGTACACCCAAAAACTCGAAGATGATTATAGCTAGGAGATCGAGAATAAAGACGCTGGAAAGGGGTGTCTTGATGAAGAACAGATGAGGGTAGACGGTTAATTAGATGAACAGCTGTGAGAAGAGCCTCAGCCCAAAACTCAGTAGGAACAGATGTCCCAAGTAAGAGAGCGCGAGTGGTTTCTAGAATATGACGGTGCTTGCGTTCAGCAACCCCATTTTGAGCTGGAACCCCAGGACAAGATAGTTGAGGAAGTGTACCATCATTGGCCAAGAGGGAACGAAAAACAGCAGAGAGATATTCTCCTCCCGAGTCTGAACGAAAAACTTTGATTTTTGTATTAAATTGAGTGGAAATCATGGCTGTAAAAGATTGATAGACGGAAAAGAAATCACTGCGTTGACGCATAAGATAAACCCATGTATAACGAGAATAATCATCAATAAAAGAGACATAATATTTGAAGCCACTCTTGGAAGAAAGTGGTGCAGGACCCCATACATCAGAATGAATAAGATCAAAAATTGCACTAGATCTTGAGTTACTGATAGGAAAAGGCTTAGCAGATTGCTTGGCCAAAGGACATATAGAACAAGGAGGAAGATTACCAGAAGAAACATGACCCAAAGCACCTCGTTGATGAAGGACGGTGAGACGAGAAGAAGGAATATGCCCGAGACGCTGATGCCAACGGGCAAGATCCATGGTAGCCAACACAGGAGAAGGATCAGAAGAAGTTGGAAGATGTAAATGTTGCATAATATAGAGCCCGTCCTGTCTACTGCCCTTCCCAATCATCCGACCACTCAAACGATCATGCACAAAGCAAGAGCTATCTGTAAAGCTCACAGTACATCCAGCATCAGTAAGTTGTCCAACAGATAATAAATTGAGAGCCAAAGAAGGAACATGTAATACATCAGGGACATTGAAATCTCGAGAGACGGTGAGAGTACCCCGCCGGGTAGCCAAGAGAGGAGAGCCATCAGCAGTAAAGAAATGTGCTGGATGCTTGAGCTCAGAGAGCTGAGTGAGACAAGCAGCGGAACTAGACATATGTCTAGCAGCTCCTGAGTCAAGTATCCAGGTAGTAGAAGTGCCACATGAAGATGGAGTGGCTGCAGCATTTCTTTCTGTAGAGGAAGAATGTGTAGTAGTGCCGGAATCAGGAAAAGACCCAAGCAGAGAAGGACTCAACCGAGCAAGCTGGGCTTCAAGAGCAGCAATACGATCATCCATAGAAGAAGAAACCAGAGTAATAGGTCGAGAGTGTGGAATAGGACGCGATGTCACAGAAAGACGTGAAGCATCCTTATTCTTTTCCCAACAATGCGACTCTTCATGTCCAAGATGGTGACAATAAGTAGATGAAAGATGCCGAGAGCCACGTGTAGGTGGAGCACGTGGTGGAGCGGTCAAGATAAACCGATCGAAAACATCGATGTGATCACTAGAATCGCCCATGAGGACAGAAAAATCGTTGGCGAAGCTAGAAGTGTGAGTTGAGGTGCATAAACTGATCGAAAAGATCGAGAAGCACTGATTTGGAGCGCGAACAAAACCTCTAGAAAGAAAGATAAATATAGGGAAGCTTGACTAAAGCAAGCAAGGAAGATAGCACAATAGCCCTAAACTCACTGTCTTAATTTCTGATGCGGAAGATCCAATTTATGGCAACCGCAGAGCATACTTTAAAAACAATGAGCTCATTGTCTTAATTTCTGATGCGGAAGATCCAATTTATGGCAACCGCAGAGCATACTTTTCAAGACAATGATCTTGGCTCTGATACCATGATAAGAAAGAAAGATTAAGAGAGAATGGTATTGTTCTCTAATAATGGTGTGATCAAACAATGTACATGAGAAGCCTTTATATAGGCTTAGAAGAGGTAAAGAGCTTAGTGCTCTTCCTATGTGGGACTAAAGAGAAAGAAGAAGTGCAAGAGAAAACTACAAGACTACAAGGCTATACAAGTATGTCTAACACATAGGAGGCAATAGCATAGCCCAAAGAAGCAAATTGACCAGCGAGAAGCTGTTCGATGATTTGCAGCAGAGTACCACAGACTTCAAATCTAAGTTGATTAAGACGCTCCACTTTTCAATCACTCAATCATGTCCCGTCACACTGGAAAGCTATAATCCTTTGCTATTAAAAACAGAGGGAGTGTAGAAATGGTAATACCCCTCGGTTCGCACAAATTTCCTTAGCCCTATCCAAGTAGGCCGAAGTGAGCTTCTTATTGTTTGCTTCGACAGACTTGACGAAGTCCGGAGCTGCAATACAGCGAACACGAGTCAGCTAGCGAGAAGAATTTCTATGAACTTGTGGACGATTGTCACAGCTGGGGAGAGAGAGAGAAAGAGAGAGAGAGAGAGAGAGAGAGGGGAGAGCAGGGCTTAACTGGGTGAAACAGAGCAATAGACGCGAGCAGAGCTGAGGGAGGCTTGGAAAGTGCTGACGGGTGAAGGAGGAGGGTGGGCCATGAAGATGAGGAGCGTGGAGCGCTCGACGGACTCTTTGAGGTTGTCGAGCACCCACATGAGCGCGTAGTGGCTGTGGTCGCTCTCGTCGATCGCCAGCATCACGTTCCTGTTGCCGAAGCCATTAGCCAACAGCACATCCGCCATTTTCACACCCAGAAGAGCCTTCTTCCGCCTTAGGGTTTAAGCGCAGAACAGACACAGATAGAAGATGAATATGAATTCTCAGGATAGGTAAAGACGATTTATATACAAACATGAAATGTCTGTACAAGTGGTAGTGAAGCTTGGGGGGGGGGTGGTTTGGAGAAATCCGCTCTTTCGGAAATGGTAGTTGGGAAAACAGATGGCGAGAAGCTCAGGTGGGAACCACCAGTCAACTCCACTGTATGAATTTCTGAGCTGAACACGACCACCTTAAAAGTTTCGAAAATAACGAACAACTTCTTTTTCTGCTTGCCAAAAATTTCAACACGGCCTCCCTACTGTCACGGTAAAAGCATAATTTTTTTTTTCTTTTTTCCGCTTGATACCCTTTTTTGGAATATCCTATTATTCACCTACAAAATAATTTTGACAGAAAATAAGTTTTTTGTATAAAAATAAATTGCTAGAAAAATTATATGGCTGCTAGTGTGGATGAGAATTTTTCTAATATATCGACACGTCATTGCATATTTTTGTATAAATTTATTCTCTTCCCAAGTTAAAATTTAAGCCAAATAATGACGGAAGATCTCTTTATCTTAATTTAAGTTTAAATATACGCTTATTAAGAATATATATATATATATATATATATATATATATATAATCCTTCAATGGTGGAGAGTTAGCATGGGGAAGAACTGAGATGGAAGGAGCGGCAGTCGCCTTGGGTTCACTCAAGCCCAGCAAAAGGGTGGCATTCCTCACCAGATCGGGCGGCGACGGTGTACCATTCCTCTTCCCCTCTCCTCAGTTTCGCTTTTTATTTTCCTAGATTTTTAATTTCTGAAATTTTGGTATCGCAACATTAACGTTTTCAGTAGCAACTTTAGAACTACGTCAGCATCTGAACCTTTTATGTCTTAATTTAGAATTGACTATATTTAAATCAATTTAAGCAAATCCTAGTCAACCTTTTTCTTTTCAAGTAATAGAAGAAGATAAACTCGGCAATTACCCATGAAAGGGCTGAAAAAGGGCCTGCCGGGCGGGCTTTGGCCCAATTTGTTCGGCCCCGGCCCAGCCACTGCTTCTTTGCATCATTGCATGGAAGATTGCCACGTATTCATAGGACTATCCTCATTCCTGATGAGTTGACTACAATTCCACAAACTTCTACTTAAAACAAATGCTCGGATAATAAATAGATCGGATAAGAAAATAATTCGATATCAAATTTATGGAAAGAGCATAAACGAATTTCACTATAGAACTAGAGATATAAAGGAGATTATAAACCACACTCGAGTCACTTAAGCACTTTCGGTATTTTCCAATCCCAATTACATCCAAAAAACTACTTCCAACTTGGAAAAAAAGGAAAGTAAATTTCGGTATATTTCCTAGTTTTTCTGTTTTGCTTAAAAATCGCTTTTTTATAAAATGGGTAAAATGAGTTAAAAAACCTGAAGCCCAAAAAATAAGTTAAAATATTGGTCAATTTATTGACCTGTATTTTAACCCATTTTTCAATCCTACGATGCCACGCCCACCGTAACTCAGCCGTACTTTCTCCTCCTCATGGCAGTTACATTGGAGTATGGAGGAAGTAGCGACGGTGATGATGCGCTACTGCGGAAAGGGATCGCCTAACCTTCCCTCAAAAGGTTAGGCCCTACTAAATCCAGAACATCTGTGTTATGAATGGACATCCCAGATTATTATTAACAAAAATATATATATATATATAATTCAAAAAATTGCTCCCTAAAAATAAGAGATCTGAGCTGTCCGTCCAAAAACGGACGGTCCGGATCTCAAGGGCTTGTGCCTAATCTTATGAGGAAAGGTTAGGCGATACGGATCCACTGCTACTGCTCCTTCCTTCCTTCCTCCTACCCTCATACGCCCGTCAAATCCGCCGACGATGAAGACCGGCCTTCCATCATTACCGCCGTCACTACTGGTTCCTGTGGAGCATCACAAGTGTTCTATTGCCTTGCTGTGACTAAGAGCTTCGTGAATCTCAATCCAAGATCGCTTTTGGATATCGACTCCGACTATCGTCATCATTGCTTGTCGCTATTTGTTGCTGATGGTCGCCGGTCGTCGATGCTCACCATCGATGGTACTATACTTAAGAAACCATGGGCAAAAGATGCTCTGCTTTTACTCTGTTTCGAAACTCAGAAGCCTTGAAGTGATGATATATTGAGCCTGTGACTGGTCATCGGTGATAATCGAAGCTCTTGTCGCCAACCTAATCACCTCTATTCTTTTTCTAATTAGGTAATTTCACTCTCTGTTTTGTCCGGTTTCTGGGAGACGCAAACAGGAGATGCGTTCATGTTGCTCATGTGTAAATGATCGAGAATCTGAGCCGTTGATGATTCATGATGATATTTCTGTTCCAAGTTGGTTTTAACCGAGAATCTGTCGGCCGTTGCCGAAACCGGCAATCGGCAAGCAAATGAGGAGTTGCAGACGGAAGAGGGAGGAAGAGTTGTAGATGGAGAAGGGAGAAGGGAGAAGGAAAAAAGAAACAAAAAAATAGAAAAAAAAATATCTTCAAAAAAATTTAAAAAAAAATCTATTAGATTTGTACGGCATAAAAGTGTTTTAGCGATACAATTTTTTTTATCAAATTATTAGTATAAGTACTATATGATTTACTTAAATATATAAATGTTTAAAAAATACGGGTCGGGTATGTGTCAAAAAATTTGTATTGCGTAAAAATGAGTCAAAACATATTAATGGGTCGGTATGGATTGGATCATATTGGACCGGGCTCACACCCGACTTGACTCACCCGTTTGACATATTTATCGGCGGCCAAAGATGGTGGTACCTAACCACCACCCTAACTTTGGGCAAATTCTCGCCTGAATTCGAGTTCACATGGTCTGGAGCCATTGTCGTGATGCATCATTGAGTCTAGGGGCCCGGATTTGGACAAGCGTTTCTCCCAAACTTATATTGAAGACATGCCACCCTAACCTTGATCGGTGTAGGCTGAAGCTAAATCCTGTGTGGAGAACCATATGCTTAATTCCAAAATGGTGGCGTTATCCAAGTTCATTCGTGAATAAAAACCTAATTAGCACCGATACCGACACCAATATGGGGACACGACACAAGAGATGTATAAAGTTTAATATTGACAGGTAATTTCTACCACACGAGAGATTCTCCTCTCATGGGGGAAAAAAGAAAGAATTTACGAGAAATAATTCCGAGGAGTATACGTGTACTGCAACGGCATTGATCTTTCAAAGTCCGACGGAACGAAGAACATGAGAGACATAAAAAGGACGGCATCGAACTGACTGACCTCGTCCTTTCCTCGTTCCTGGCTTCCCACCGGCCCCGTACACGACACGAGATGCGTCCTCATTGAAGCCCGACTCGGAACTCTTTTGCGGTCTGGTCCACATAATATACATTAAGACTAGCAATTACGATTGCCAAATGTCATGTGGTAAACATATTAAAAAAATAACAACAATAATAATAATAATAATAATAACCAAGAGGCTCGAAAGATCTGATGCTTAGATCCAATTCCTGTCCCTGATCAAGTCGTACCTCCCTCCTTAATCATACTTGCTAATCATGGTTTTGCTTAGGGACAGCTAACATGGTTTTGGGAATAACTTGGTGTGATGTGACCTTATTGACATCTTCCACCCTCCCACCATCATCTCCTTTTCACTTTTGTCGACGAATGATTTCTTTCCTTTGTAACAAACAAACGGCTTGTGATCTCCTCCTAAGCATCTTTAAACAGTTTCTCATTAACGGGTCTAAACCCCGCTTTCGATTGATCTAAGCCTGGAATTTTGAATGTTGCTTAAAGCCCTTTCAATAATTAAGCTCTACCTGAGTATCGACAATGGAAAAATCATTTTGGTAACTAGGGAAAAGAATTGGGGGCATTTATGAAAATGATGCGTTTTCAAAGTCTTGAAAATAAAAGTGGAATAGACAAACAAATAAATAAATAAAAAAAAACAAAGTAGACACTCGTGGCGAGGAATATACGATCTAATGTTCACATTTTACCGCACTAATCAAGGCTCTAGCCCCAATTTTCTACTGGAGATGGCAATTCGAGCGGCATACGTGTGATTACAACCTGCTTCAGACGAGGCGTGTATACTATCTGCAAGTAGGAACATGTCGTGAGAAACATGGAAATCGAAGAGCGTAAGGATGAATCTAGCTATCTTCATCTCGACCTTGCCCTACATTATAGCTCTTTTCTAATTTTCTATGTTCTAATTTGAAAATTTATGAGTTCTACTCTAGAATTAGATATAAATGGCGTTTTTCCTACTAAAATGAGTAACATGAACGATTTTGAATTTCCCTCTTTTTTATATGTAGCATAAGAAAAGAGACAAAATGTGAATTCAATAAGGATGACGATAACAAGTATCCTAAAGCACCCGTCAAGCATACTTAAATAAGGGTTATGTTGACAAGTGTCTCGGGGTTAGTTGTTAGCCATATTTAGTAAAGAAATGTTTTGATTTTCGACGTATTAATTATACACTGACACAGACAACCATAAAAATTGCACGCTCTATACTGTTGACTAATTAATCTATGAAAAGAAAATCCCTTAATTAATACCGCAATTTTCAAAGACATTGATTATACATAGTAGATGAATAGCCAATGCGTTGAAATTTTGCTAATTATTTACTTAACTAGTGATAAATTTGTTGACAACAAATCAGAAGTATGGTACAAAAAAAAAGAAAAGAAATGGTAACATTGGAAACCCAGGTAGTGATATAGGGGAGGGGGTAGATCATTTAATAGCCTTTCGGTGCTTAAATTCAACGGCTTCCTTTCTCTTTTCACTTCACTCATCACGGGCCAAAAGAAATCTCTCGTTTCATTTTTCTGCGTTGCTCTTCGCCTCCTTTCCCTTCCTCCCTTCCTTCCTCCATTGATTCAATCCAATCTCCATCTCCATCTCCATCTCCATCTCCATCTCCATCTCCCCCTTCGATTTCTCCGTTAAACCCATGATCCAGATTCTCCTCTCGCTCCCAACACACCGTTCAGCTCAGACACAAAATCCCAAAAGCTTCGAAAGCTGCAGTTGCTGACTTCTTCTCTTTCTCGCCGCTCCTTTTGACTCCCAAACCCACCTCTGTTTCTCCCAACGCCCACTCGATTTCACACCCCGGCCCTTCTATCTATCTCTCTCTCTCCCTCTCTCTCCTTTTCAAACCCTCTTCGCGCTTCTCCACGTACGTACCGGAAAATGCGACGGGCTCTGTTCGTCTTCTGAGAGGACAGAGGTCGCGGTATTCTCTCTCTCTCTCTCTCTCGCTCTGTTCCCCTGCACCGTGCGCGACCGGCAATGGCGATCGACGTTTGCTCGGAGATATCGAGTCCTGGTCTGCTCAGCCCTCGAATCTCCTTCTCCCACGATCTCAAGGGATGCGAGGACGCCGTGCCCGTCGAAGAAGATGACCGCAGTCGCCGCGAGAGGCTCGACCGCTCGCTGCTGGACTCCGACTTCGACTTCTGCGTCGGCGCGTCGAGTTTCGTCCTCGAGCTCTGCCCAGCCGACGAGCTATTCTCTGATGGCAAGATCCTCCCCGGCGAGATCAGGAGGGACAGAGTGGTAACTGCCGATCACAATAATTGTCGTCAAATACCGTCGTCTCACCCTCCTCCTTCTCCATCTGGGACTCCGATTTCTAGTGCTGCGTTCACAGAGAAGAAGAGTCTGAAGGAGCTCCTGTCGGACAGCTTCGACGACAGTGACGACTACGACGAAGACGACGAAGGGGATGAGAAGCCGCTACCCAAGCCGTTCTGGCAGTTCAAGCGCAGCTGCAGCCTCAATTGCGACGTTGCCAAGAGCGGAGGACTGATCCGGTCGTCGCTGCAGTTCCTCTCGCGGAGCAACTCGACCGGTTCAGTTCTGAATCCAAAGGACAAATTCGCCACCAAGGACAACCAGAGGCAGAATTTGCAGAAACAGCCCTCCATTTCGAGTCGAAGATCTTCATCAGAGTCATGTCAGTCCTCCTTCGGCATGCCATTTTCGTACACTCTGCCGCGATCACAAAAGCCTCCGACGAAGAAACGGTACGGACACGGGGTGAGGGTCAATCCCGTATTGAACTTTCAGCCTCATATCACGATAGGGACGGTGAGCTTGTTCGGGCTAGGCTCGTTGTTCTGTAACGGCAAGGTCAGAAAGAAGAAGAAGTGAGCGAGCGAGCGATGACGATGATTAAAATCTGTTTGTTAATTTGCATGAACACACAGAAGAAAGAAGAAATCAGCTTTTTTTCACTTGGGTTTTTATTATTGTGCACATGTTTTAGATAGATAGATAGATCGATCTCGTGGTGGTAGATCTGCTGGCTTTTGAATATAAATGTATGCATCTCTGCGGTGGATGCATGTTTAAAGATCAGGTTTTGGTTTCATCTTCTTCTTCGTCTAACGAATGATTGAGGGAAAAAAAAAACAACAGAGGAAAACAGAGAGAACTGATTCATCGTATCATTATCAGCATGTCGTGGACACGGGAGACACTTGAACAACAACAGGGGTGGCTCTTTAATGACACACTGCTCCTAAGTCCTATCTATCCCTTTGCTTTTGCTTTTGCTTTTGCTTTTTTTTCCCCCCTCTCTCTTTTCTGCTTTGTTTGGTCCTCTTCTTGGGCAAGAACTAATGTGGGTTGTCTTTTGTTCCTTTCTGCTTTTGATTGGAACTCGCTCAGCAGTTAGCTCTTTCGATTATAACAAGTAGGATGGTGATGCGGTCATGTTGTGTGTGTGTTGGGGGGGGGGGGGGCCTTCCACTTTTTCTTTTTCTTTTTTTGGACACCTTTTTTTTTTTTTTTTTTTGTCTAGGATTGGAGAGAATTTTACGAAACCACTCCGGAAAAATTGGTCAAGCTGACACTTTCTTTAACAACGAGGGAATAAAAAATTAGTGGGTGAATTTATTTTGATACATATTATATACATATATATGATGACCGTCCGAGTTTCGATATATATTGATCGGTAATAGGATGGTCATAAAAAAAAAAAAATCGTATATTTTAAGCTTTAATTTTTTCTTCAAAATCAAGCTACTATCCTCAATGATTATTATTTTTTTCCACTTTGTTTTAAGCTTTAATTTTCTTCGTTTGTTTTATGTCATTTTCGTATCCAAAAGAGGCTCTCTAGGGGTGCCGTTAGTGCTCCGATCCGCAACGCCTTCGTCTTCAGCTTCCCAGTTTTGGTAAAACGCTCAACAATGTGTAATGTAGATTGGAAGCTATTTGTTGTCGGACTCGCTTGTGATTGGGAGTGCTAACAACGTGCAAAGTCGCCGTCAACTGTCCAAATATTACAAGCGGCGGAGCCAGGCAGGTCTTCATCGAGCAGCCAAAGTTCAGCCCAGTTTGCTTCAATTCAAGTTGGCTTTCCATACGGTTTTATCGAGGTTGAATGAGAAACAGGTTGCATTTTTAAGAATGTGTTTTTTTTTTTTTGGGGGGGGGGGGGGGGGAATATCGGCCGACGGCTATTATAGCGGTCGGTAAGGTAAAGGCAGCCAGTAGCATTAGATGCGACATCAGATGTTAAGTGGTAGTTGTTGACACCTGATTTTTTATCAGTCTTTCATAGTTTATTTTTTAAAAATTCATAAAAAATATATAAAAAATTAAAAAATTAAAAAATCATCTTTGGTAGCCTTGACCAAGCTAAAGGAACCATTTTTGATAAAAAAAAATAATTTTTCAATTTTTTAATATTTTCCAAAATAGAAAAATACATAAAAATGAAGAAAAATAGCATTCGATGTCGTAAAAATATAGAAAAATAGTCAATATTTTTATTTTAATTTTCTTTTCATTTTGAACTCATAAATAGTCAAAATTCAAGTTCAATTGCATGTGTTTCTTCACGACGCATAGAGTTGAATTTGGCAAAAAAAAATATCATTCGAGTCTTTTAATTTGTAAATTTCTACATCTTTTTTAGTCTTGATGTCCAATTAGATTGACCACCATATACAATAAATGCCCCTTGCTGAATATTTTCGTTTTTGTTTCACATGATTTCATGGTGTAAAACGCCGAGTGGATCCCCAAATATAATCGGGTCAGCATGAGCTCGATAGCTCGTCCAAGACCAAACCAGAGCACGGCGAACCCCATGTGAGTATTCTCGAACTCCTGCGATGCTTCCTAATGCTTTTCTTAGGTTAGATCGAGTGTAGAATGGCCAGGATAGCTAAATCATTCTTAAGCTGTGATTGATAAATAGGGCATTACTAGGAATGCCATGTGATTTATTTGCATATCTAGATTCCTTGAGTTGCGCATTTTGTTACTGATTGTGATTGCTAGAATAATCACTCCTATCTGCATGAATTTCTAGATTTATGGTTCATACCTTACTCATCCGCATGAATCTCAGGCTAGAAAATTCAGTCAACTTAGGTACCGAAAGGGCGTCAACTCTAACGGTTGGCGTAACTAAGTCCCCGAAACCATTTCTCTGGTTCTCGCAGAATTGAATAGAAACTCCCAACTATTCGATTGGGTGGTCCAATCATACCCTAAAAAAATGATTGGTGGCGACTCCATGGCATGCACACTTAGCACATATCACTAGACCACACTGAAAGTTGATCATGCATACCTCCGTTGCGATTTGGGTAATGTGCCTTGGGAGAGGCCCGCGTCCGACCAGACAGGACGGCCCATTAGCCCTCGAGAGCCCGACAACCTCAAGAGGGTCGCGACAGACTGGCGACTCCGCTGGGGACTGGTTCTTAACCATTTAGTGGACTTGAGCCGATTAAAAAGTTGATTGATTCTTTTAACCTAATTTTATGCAGATGCTCTCGAAAGTGAGGTGTATATGCTAACGAATGTGTTAGATGTTTTTGTAGACGGGAGAAATAAGGGGTGAAGTGCTTGTTAACTTTGTTTTATGCAGGCAAGAGTTTTGGATGTATGATTGTGTGGATATTTATATTGAAGCGGTGATTGTTAAATAAAATGCATGTTTATTGCTTTAGCACGACACAATGAATACACACAATTGCGCCTAAAACCCCAGGCGCCCTCTTTAGGAACACAATAGAAGGAATTGAAAATGGAATCTCCGTGAGGAAAAACATGGGGTAATCCACTTTTCAATTCCGCTCACTTCGAACTATGGATTAAGTCCCAATGCAACGATAGTTGTGCAATGGAATCGACTCTTCCCAGAATTCGAGGTGAGAACCTTGGCTTTAGGTACCAAGCCATATCTTTTGATTTTTAGGAGTTTTCCCTCACTTGTCTCATGCGTTTGTATATGGAAGGTTAGTATACCTAACACTGTACAGAGAAGCTTGATTTTCTCTTAAGTTTGGTTGGTAAGACTTTTCTATCCCTCGAACTTGTTACAGCTCATAATCATTATATTCATTGCATAATTCTGGTGATTGGATTAAATGCCATTTTGAGGATAGATAGGTGTGTTTTCCTCCCAATGTTCTTGATGGAAGACGAAGATGGTGTCATCCCATTACGAGCGCCAAGTGGACAAGAAGAGCCTGCTATGGACATCATTGAGGTATCATCTAATGAAGATGACGATTTGGAATAGGTGATTCTGAAGTCACGTCTCAAAGATCGAAACTGGGGCATCTCTAAGTAGTTAAAAACAGGTAGAGAAGAGAAGTCTTTTTGTGGATAAACGCGGTGGGAGGTTCCTTTATTCGATCATAAGCAAGATTAAAAAATCAAGATGTACACGCTCGAATCATCAATGTCAAAGAGCAGCTTGCCTAGGTTGAGAGTGGTCAGGTGTTCGAGAAAGTCAGCCATACAGAAGTTGAGACACACATATTAGAGCTTTCATTCATTTCGCTCAATCGAGGGATCTTAAAAGCAGATCATACAGATCATCGAGGTGGAAAAGTAAAACCGAAATGAGCCCTAATTAGCATCACAAAGGAACCCAGTTGGCCTTCCATATTATTGATGCTTTGCCTATACTCACCACCTCGAGATTCGAGATCTACAAGCTTAAGAAGAAGGCGTTTACATTCCCCTTTAAGCTCGGCAACCTTGGTCCCGTGATCTTCGGCGGCTATTTCCAAGTCCCGAACTAGTCCTCTCCCATGGGCTATATCCGCGGTAATGCTGTCAAGCCTTTCTTCCTGCCACTCACATTGAAACTTCAACACGACATTACGACGGTCGTGCTCATAGGTGGTCAGGGATAAGGCCAAGCGCTCCACCAAATTTCCCCTCTCGCGAAGCAACATCGAGACCCGCTCGTTGGCGAACTCAACAGCCTTTCTGTGACTATCGGCCACAAGGTTGGCCAACACCAAGCAGTTGGACCGATCCTCATAGCGAGCTCGCAAAACGTGAGCCACGGTAACTTCTCGATGAGCGACACGGTAAGTCTCTAAAAAGTTTATAAAGAGGGTTGGGAAGATTCTATATTCCCTCTCTAAATTAGTGCCCTCGATAGAGGTGGTGTCTATTTCCACGAGCAAAATACGAATTTCATCTTCAATTTCTGGGTGATCGGCTATATGAGCATAGCCTCGACCTAGGAGGTTATAGAGTTTTTCCCACTGGGCCAAAATTTCAGCCGAGAAAGCTCGAATAGGAGAGGAGGTCATTTTCGTTGGAGTGAGGGAGAAGAAGATGGGTGTGGTAGAGTGATTAAAATATGAAAAGGCAATTATGTAAGAGCGTTAATCTTCTCTGCATTAACTCCTCCTTTTATAGCAACTCGAGGATGAAGAAATGTCACAACAATAATGCTCATGGAGCCAAGTTAATTGGGTAAAGTAGTGGTGGCTCTTTCGGTGAACCATCAGATCCGTCCCAGTCCGCGATTTCAGGCTTGATAAATCTAAAAAAGTTGTAAAAAGATATGTCAGTGCCACCATATTAAAATTGAGCGAGAGTTAAGCGCAACTATCGAAAAAAGTTGCAAAAGGATTTGGCGGTCCCATCATATTAAAAAACTGAGCGGGAGGCGAGCGTAGTTGCACCTTTTTGAAAATAAGTGGGAGACAGACATGGATATCGAGAAAAGGAAATCGATTTGGTGTCCCTCCACGTTGAAAAGAAGAAAGAAGACGACAAAGCGAGAAATACGAAATCTTGGGAGAAACGCTTGCCTGATGATCTTCATCCATGTTTAAAGAACGTTTCCTGGGCATACAGAACCACTCAAAAGAAAATTTAGAGAGAGTGAGCATACATGAGAGAGTAGAGAACCCTGAGTGAGCAAAAATTGATCGAACATTTTTCGATCCAACATGTTTGAGAGTTACCATCAGTTGCTAGAGGCGACTGATCCAAAAATCTCAGAAAATGAACTATTGAGAGATCTCGAAGATTCCAGGATTGCGTCTGGTACCAGAACCACAGAACCCAACCCTTTCGGCAACGAAGTTCAGGATCTCAGCAGCGACGACAACAGCAGCAGCGATGGTCAATCCCGGAAAAGGAAACGTCGCCAGTGCCACACTCAGAATGAAATCCAAGAGCTTGAAGCTTTCTTTAGTGAATGCCCTCTCCCGAACATGAAACAAAGAAATGAATTGGGCCAGAAGCTAGGGATGAAACCTTTGAGGGTCAAGTTTTGGTTTCAAAATAAGCGAGCCAAATTGAGGGCTCAACACAGACGTCAAGAACTTGCGATTCTAAAGGAGGAAAACGAAAAGCTTCGAGCGGAGAACATGAGGTATAAGAAAGCTCCCAGCACTATCGCTTGCCTTAATTGCGGTGGCCCTGTCACTCTCGGCGAAATGTTCCTTGATAAGCCTTATATGAGGATTGAAAATGCTCATTCACCACCCCACTCCCTCGAACCATATTTGATACAATCGGATTTTGTTGGAGATATGCATGAACAAATCAATTCTACGAAGTCAATATCGATGCCTTCTAAAGGATGGGATATGCGTCACCATGATTGGAGTTTCCTTAACGATGAGCTTACTATCATGACCGACCAATCCAAAGCTGATGAATTCCCTCCACAACAATTTCCGGCTCGATCAAATCCTATTGGAAATAGGCCAGAGAGCAATAGCCAAGTTGTCAACACTGTTCCGGGTCGCAAGAAGACGAGGGTCAATTGGTCCCCCGAGCTTCATCTCAAGTTCCTTAGTGCGGTTCAGCAACTAGGGATCAACTCAGCATATCCAACGCGCATACTTGAGATCATGAACATACCAGGACTCACTAAAGATGGAGTCGCGAGTCACCTCAAGAGCTACAGAAGGGCGCTAAGACAGCGCCACACAGCACTGAACCTGAAAGAACTCAACTTGTGCCTAAACACTAGGCATGGCCACAACTACAATGCCCCTGAAGTAAGAAATACCCTGCCGAATCTAGGCACCGACCAAGCTGGTAGCAGCACCATCGACTACTTGGGCGCTAATCAGAATATTCCCCCGAATCATCTCAGCACCACTCAAGAGTATATGCCACAAGTGCAGCAGGTACGAACTCCTTGGTTTGAGCAGCAACTTTTCGCTAGTACTCTTTCTATCGCCGATCAACATATTGCGCCTAGTGTTCAAAGATCTGCCTGGCTTGGGCGTATGATTTCGGAAGATCAAGCGGGGGGATGCTCTGAGGATTTTTGTTTCTCCCATCCCCAAATGGAAGGTGCTTTTGATAGTGAACCGATCAATCATCCTCTTATAATCTCGAGCAATGACGAAGGTTCTAGCTCGAAGAATCAAATCGCTCACAACAGAAACAGGAATCCTTCGACGCCAAGCGATGATGGTCAACCCGAATATCAGTTGCTCGAAGAATCAAAAGATTTCCTTGATGAGGAGCTCCATATCTGGATCGATCAGTTTAAAACTGATGGACTTATGAAGTTATGATCCAAAATGGCGATTATATATCTGATTCATGGTGTAACTGGCTGATCACCGAGAATCTTCAAGGGACCTAGGCACATGTGACTGGATGTATCATTAATCTTTCTGTCATAAAGTCTTCCATGCGAGATAATCTTCCTTAATGCCTAGAGTTAATCTGGGGTAGCGATTAGTACTACCTGCGAGCATCATCATGCTCGAGTACGACAATCCCTTGTTAGATTAGAGTCGAGGCGAATCAATTGAACGCCACGAAGAAAAACATTTAAAGGCTTCACATAGGAAAATGTGAGTAAAAGCCCGAGCGAGCTCAAAGACGGTTAGCTCTGTATCGTTCCAAGGGACCTTTAGTCGTTACGAACTCTAAATTGAGCTTGTTTCATTCTCAATGGGGGTTGCTAACTGCTTCGAGAATTTTATAACAAAAAACGAACCAGTTAGGGACGCCAATAATGCTGTGTCTTGGTAGTCAGTGAAATGGCAGTGGTACGAAACGTCAGGAGTTCGATCTCGGGATTGAAAAATCGTTTTATTAGTTGGTCTATCACTCGATGAAGTTCAAAGAGATTCGACGCAGATGACTATAGAACTTGGGGCAATTCGAAAATCATCGATTCATTTTCATCAAGCGGCGAAGTTGGTATTGTAAAATGTGAAGCGCGCAAATGACAAATCCGAAGCAGAAGGAGATGAATCATGATTCGCTTATCCAAGGTCGGGATTTCAACCTTCGACTAAAGCCAAATCTAGGATGAGTTATTGATCTTGCCCACTCGACAAAACCCATCTCTACTGAAAATGGGGGCAAACAATTCCTACATCCGGAAAGCATGTTGAAGCCGAAGACATCAGATTCATCGTTTAATCCGTGGGGCAAGTCCCCCAAGCGATAGTTATCATCCGCAGAGCGTAATGGAATCCATCCTTTCAACGTAAAACGCATTTGGCCGCGGAGCCACCCATTTGGTAAAAAGAACGTATCGTTCCTAAATGATTTTCAATCAGATGCGGGGATAATTGTTGACACCTGAGTTTTTACCATTTATTATTGTGATTTTTATTCTTTAAAATTAATTAAAAATATAAAAAAGGTCATAAAATCACA
This sequence comes from Rhodomyrtus psidioides, assembly GCA_021437785.1. Taxonomy (NCBI): domain Eukaryota; kingdom Viridiplantae; phylum Streptophyta; class Magnoliopsida; order Myrtales; family Myrtaceae; genus Rhodomyrtus; species Rhodomyrtus psidioides. Next base: position 1,204,158 of record JAILYB010000171.1, on the reverse strand, counting down.
AAATCAACTTTGGAAGCTTTGGTTTAACCTTAGGAACCAATTTTGAACAAAAAATATTTTTCGGTATTTTTAATATTTTTCGAGTTTATTTAATTATAAAAATACCCAAAAAATCAAAAAAAATACCATTCGTGGTCAGAAAAATACCCAAAAATATTCGATAATTTTGTTTTAATTTCCTCTTCAAGTGTGTCACTTTAAATCTCAAAAATTTGGCTCGGGTCACTATGTTCCTTCACAAACATAAACCCGAACCGAGCCTAAAAAAAAATCATTTTCGAGTCTTTTAGTTTTCAATTCTCACTTTTTATAAGCTATGACATTGGATTCTAAAGTCTTAAAGTGCAATTAGGTCAATTTGCCCTCCAATTTAATCAATTTTTACCAAAAGGGCTTAATTGCACATTTTTCTTTCAATTAGTCCCCGGTTTCACGGATGTATACGTATGCTCTACGTATTTATACGTCATACGTATTTATACGTTATGCATATTTGTACTGTTTGGTAACCTCTTTAACTCTTGTAATAATAATAATGGTTATTATTTTTAACACCTTTGTTAGTGCCTTTTTTTTTTAGCATTTTTGTATTGTGAGTGCTATTGTTAGTGTTATTTTTAAATAGCATTTTTGTATTATAAATTGTGAGTGCTATTGTTAGTGCTATTTTTAAATGACATTTATTTATCATAAATTGTGAGTGCTATTGTTAGTGCTATTTTTAAATGACATTTATTTATCATAAATTGTGAGTGCTATTATTAGATAGAATTTATAATTGTTAGTGCTATTTTTAAATAGCATTTTTGTATTATAAATTGTGAGTGCTATTGTTAGTGCTATTTTTAAATAGCATTTTTGTATTATAAATTGTGAGTGCTATTGTTAGTGCTATTTTTAAATGTCATTTATTTGTGAGTGCTATTATTAGATAGAATTTATAATTGTTAGTGCTATTTTTAAATAGCATTTTTGTATTATAAATTGTGAGTGCTATTGTTAGTGCTATTTTTAAATGTCATTTATTTGTGAGTGCTATTTTTAGATAGAATTTATAATTGTTAGTGCTATTTTTAAATACAATTTATTGGAAGGTATTTTTGGCTATAAAAGGATGGCAAGAGTTTTGAGGTTGAAAGGGGGGAGACATTTTGTAGAGTGTGCAAATTTTTGAGAGCTTAGAGAGAAGAACACAAACACTCTCTATATTCTCATAATCTTGAATGAGCAAAATATACTAAGTTCGGAATATTGATTTCGCATATTGCTAGCACAATTGTTGTGGAGTTATTAGTCGTCTCCCCGTTCGTCAATTGGTGGTGCGTCCGAACTAGATGCCTAACACTTGTGGAGGCTGAGATCGAAGAACATCGAACCGACACCTCCGTTCAAGCACGCTACGAGAGGTAATCTATTTACTCCCTTTGAGACTTTGTGATTTTTTTCGATTGAAATGCACGAAGTACGCCTCTGGAGATACATGTATGGGTTGTTATTTATTTCCGCTACGTGTTACGTGGATCCCAACAGTGGTATCAGAGCCAATCCTTAGGTGTTTTCGTGCATTTAATTGATTTTTTGCAATTTTTGCAATACTATGGCCAATATGTATTAACGAATTGTTCGTCTTACATGGCTAATGGAGATTGATTATTTTATATGATAAATTAATCAACGTAGCAAAAATTGAGACTAAATCAATTTTGAATCGAAAATTTATGGCTATCTTATTTTACGTAAAAATTCTGAATATGATTCAACGTAGAATTTTTATTGTGCCTTCCTAAGTTTTAAATTGTGAATTTATTACTTACGTGAAAGGGTGGTGATCATGGAAAAATCCCTAATCAATGTGATTGATGTATATATGAATGTATGATGATTATTTATATATTTGGGGTTGTAATTATTAAATGGAGGCTGCGTACTCCTTTTATTTTTCATGTAATCTTTATTTTTAGCATAGTCAATTGTTGATGTAAATGCTACGAGGATTACGTGGAGGAACCTTTTAAGTCGGCGAGCTCTTTGGGGCCCAATTCTTGAAGAGTTCAAGAAACCAAGAAGAAGCGAAGAGCGGCTCTCCGTTATTAAAATATTAAAATGATTAAATGTGGTCTCATTGGCTCGAGATCCATTAAATCATAATTCCATGATCACCACGTAGGATAGATGTTTATGTGATTGACGTCTATTTATTTATTATGATTACGTGAGCATGTTAAACTGGTTAATGTGCAAAGTCAGACTTACCTCACCCAAAATTGCGCCTGCATGAAATCCTAGTTAGGAAAATCACTCACGTTAGGTATCGAAAGGGCGTTGGTAACGACACCAGCGTAACCAAGTCCCCGAACCCAAAATCTCTAGTTCCGTAGAACTGATCGATCTCTCCCAATCGATCAGTAAGGTTTCCGGTCTACCCTCCAAGAAAGACCGGTGGCGACTCCAAATGCATGCACAAGTTGCACATGCCACCACGACCACACTAAGGTCGAAAGCGATCGACTCTTATCGTCGAATCCTTCTGAAAAATACTCCCGCCGCGATTTGGTATGGGCCTGGGAGGGCTCGCGCCGATCCAAAGCCCGCGATCCGCACCCTTGTGCGGGGGAAGGCCCACGATCGGTAATCCATTAGCCGCGTCCGCTTTCGGACGGGTCGCGACAGCTGGCGACTCCACTGGGGACCTTTGTTCTAGAACCAATGGTTCTAGACCTCAAGTGGACTTAGGCCGTAATTAAAACGCTGAGTGATTTTTCTAACCATGCAGGCGCTCGTGAAGGTGAGGTAAGTTCGTTCATGGTAGGTGTTATATGTTTTTGCAGATTGGAGAGATAAGGGGTGTAGTCCGTGATTAACATTGTCTTATGCAGGTTGGCGTAGGAATGTATGTTGTATGGATGATTTGAAGCGTCGATTGATAAACTGTTGTGCATGACTTGCATTGTGATACTCACAACACATGAACACACACAATCGCGCCTAAAACCCCGGGCGCCGCCTTTAGGAACACAATAGAAGGAATTGAAAATGGAATCTCCGTGAGGAAAAACGCGGGGTAATCCACTTTTCAATTCCGCTCGCTTCGAACTATGGATCGAGTCCCAATGCAACGATAGCTGTGCAATGGAATCGGCTCTTTCTAGAACTCGAGGTGGGAACCTTAACCTTAGGTGCCAAACCCTCTGATTTTTAGAAGTTTACCATCACTTGTCTCATGCGCATGTCTTTAGACGGTTGGTACACCTAAAACCGCACATAAGTCGAGGAGTTTGGTTGGTAAGACTCTCTATCCCTCAAATCTATTTCAGTTCATATAAATATATGCGTTTCATTCATTGCATTCTGGTGATTAGATTAAATGCCATTTCGAGGGTAGATATGTGTGTTTTTCTCCAACATCCTTGATAGAAGACGAGGAGGGCGATATCCCATCGCGAACACCGAGTGTGCAACAAAGGAGCCTACTATGGACATTATTGGGGTATCGTCCAATGAAGATGACGAGTTAGGGCAAGTAATCCGGAAGTCACAGGTCGAACTTGGGGCATCCTTAAACGTTAGGATCATATTCCTTTGTTTCATTTTCCATTACTGGTCCTCTTGTATAGGGTTTATTTTTTTTTTTTACCGAGGTTTTCTCTATCTCACCCCTTAGAGTGATTGTATTAGGGATCTATTGGTGTATACACTCAGATGGAGCTTGGTTGTATTTCTTTTAACGGGTCATGGGAATGTGATAGTGGCATTTTCTCTAATCATCCGAATACTCCCAAGTCAAGTTTATAATTCCTTTAGAGGAAATCAAAATTGGAAATCTTGCATGACCTTTTTGGTCGTATAGGGTAATCCAACCCCAATTTCGCTAGAAGGAATTATACACTTGAATTGATTCATGCATGTCGTACGTCATTGGTAATCCACGATAATCGATCAAGAGTATCGGCATTGTTTCGAATTTAATGACGAGATAGATGTCCAAATTGCCCTCGTTCTTAACAAACGGCCTTGATTTGGATGCCGTATCTTCAATTAAATTTAAAACACGTCGTTACGCCTTGCACTTTTGACTAATTCGCTCTTCTCAAAATTGGTCGAAATCGATTATCGTGAATTACATTCCTTTCAATAGTATGCTTTCCTTCGAGGAATACTGATAAAAAGCTTTTTACACAAGATTAAAACCCTTGTAAAAAAAATTTGTCCTTATTAATCACGAGCAAGCATAAGATTGAAAGGGGTTTATGCTTTATTTTTCAAATTATTCCTTCTGATTCTGTCATTTCATTTGCAGGTAAAAAAAAAAATATAGGGTAATAGAGAGAAATCTTTTCCTGGATAAGTCTGGGGCTATTCTTTCATCTGATCATGAGCGAGTTAGAAAATCAGAACACATCTACTCGACTTATCGTGGATCGGCTCATCCAAGTCTAAAATGTCCGGATGCTCGAAGAAATGGATCATATAAAAGCTAAAACAAACACAGGGGTTTTCATTCATTCTTGCCCAAACCAGATCATACAATTCATTGGGGTGGAAAAGTAAAGCAAAAGTGAGCCCTAATCAACGACACAAAAGAGCCCAGCTGGCCCTCCAGGTTATGGATGCTTTGTTTATACGCACCACTCCGCGTATCATGGTCCGCAAGCCTGAGGTGAAGGCGTTTGCGTTCATCATTGACTGCAACAACCTGAGTCTCGTGATCTTCGGCGACTGCTTCCAAGTCCCGAACAAGTCCATTCTCACGAGTTATATCCTCATTTATGCCGTTGAGCCTTTCTTCCAGCCACTCGCTTCGATTCCTTAGCAGGGCATTGCGTCGATCGCGCTCATAGGTAGCCAGAGATAGAGCTAAGTCCTCCACCAGATTCCTCCTCTCGCGTAGCAATGTCGAAACCCGCTCTTTGGCGAACTCAACAGCCTTTTTGTGACTATCGGCCAGGTAGTCAGCCAACGCTAGGCGGTCGGACTGATCCTCATAACGGGCTCGCAAGACACGAGCCACGGTAACTCCCCGATGAGCAGCGCGGTAGACCTCCAAGGAGTTCGTAAAGAGCGTTGGGAAAATACTGTATTCCCTCCCCAACGCGGTACCCTCGAGGGAGGTGATGTCCAGGTCCCCGAACATGACTCGGATTTCATCCTCGGTTTCGGGATGATTGGCTATGTGAGCGTAGCCTCGACCCAAGAGGTTATAGAACTCTTTCCATCGAGTCAAAGCTTCGGCTGAGAAAGTGTGAACTTGGGAAGAAGCCATTTTCGACGGAGATGTGTGTAGTGGAGCGATTAGAGGATGGAAGCAAATTATATGAGAGCGTTAATCTCCCAAACACCAACCCCGCATTTTATAGCGTCTCGAGAGCGGAGAAAAGTTGCAGCTAATGCTCGTGGAGCCGGGTTAATTAATGTAAAGAGGGGGCTGCTTCTCCCGTGAATCACCAGACATATCCTGGCCCGCGATTTCAGGCCTGGCAAATTCGGTCTCGCCATTATTAAAGCTGGGAGGGAGGCGAGCGCAACTATCGAAGAAGCCGCGAAAGGATTGGGTTGTCCCATCACGCATAAAGCTGGGCGGCGAGTGAACAGCTCTGCCACTTAAAAAAGGGGAAGACAGTGCTGAAGAGACATAACTATTGAAGAAAAGTGAAAGGCGAGCGCAACTATCGAAGAAGCCGCGAAAGGATTGGGTTGTCCCATCACGCATAAAGCTGGGCGGCGAGTGAACAGCTCTGCCACTTAAAAAAGGGGAAGACAGTGCTGAAGAGACATAACTATTGAAGAAAAGTGAAAGGCGAGCGCAACTATCGAAGAAGCCGCGAAAGTATTATGTTGTTCCGTCACACATAAAGCTGGGCGGCGAGTGAACAGCTCTGCCACTTAAAAAAGGGAAGACAGTGCTGAACAGACACGACTATTGAGGAAAGGTGAAAGGCGAGCGCTACTATCGAAGAAGCCGCGGAAGGATTTGGTTACCCCTTCGTGTCGGAAAGCTGAGCAGGAGGTAAACAGTTCCGTCGTTTCAAAAACAGAACGCTGAACAGACCTAGCTTTCGAGGAAAAGGAGGCAACAAATCGAAAGAGCGAGTATACAAAAGAGAACAGAGAACCCCGAGTGACGAGTTCGTTGAAAGACCTCAAATTCTCTAGAATCAAATTCGACATCAAAGCCATGGAACTCAACATCGCCGGTGACGAACATCAAGATCGCAGTGGTGACGACGGCAGTGGCCACGACGCTCAACCCCGGAAAAGAAAAAGTCGCCAGCGCTACGCTCGGAAAGAAATCCAGGAGCTTGAAGCTTTCTTCGATGAATGCCCTTGCCCAAACGAGGAACAAAAGATTGAATTGGGCCAGAAGCTGGGAATGAATCCTATGAGAATCCATTTTTGGTTTCAGAATAAACGTTTCAGACTAGGTGTCCAACACAGGCGTAAGGAGATCACGGCCCTAAAAGAGCAGAACCAAAACCTTCGAATGGAAAACATGCGGTATGAGAAAATCCTCAATACTATTACCTGCCCTGACTGCGGTGGCCCTACCACCCTCAGTAAATTGTTCCCCGGTAAGCCTTCTACGAGGATGGAAGGTGCTCATTCATCCCCCTGCTCCCTTGAGCCATCTCCGGCACAATCAGATCCTGCTAATGGCGCGCATGAGGAGATCGATCCCACAGAAATTATACCAGTGTCTTCGGAGGAAGAAGATACGTGTCATTATGATCGGAGTCACCTCATCGAAGCCCATGAATCTCCTCCACAACAGCTTCCGGTAAGATCAGATACAGTTCAAGAGGAGTTAGAGATTAGTCGGCAGGCTATCAGCGCCACTCTGGACGACGAGAAGAAGAAATTCATTTGGCCCCCGGAGCTTCATCTCAAGTTCTTAGACGCAGTTCGACAGATAGGACTCGACTTCATAGGTCCGACGAGCATACTTAGGGTCATGAAGGTACCGGGACTTACCAAGCAATTAGTCGCGAATCACCTTGGTTGCTACAGAAGGGCGTTAGGACAGCGTTATACAGAGCTGAATCCGAGCAATAGACTCGGCTGCGAGCCCAGCACCCCTATGTCAAAGGAGGCCCGGTCGAATCTGGACGACTATTGGGGATTTGATCAGGATATCCTCGCGAGTCATTTCAATATTCCTCAAGAACACGCATCACAAGTGCAGCGAGTAAGCACTCCCCCGTCCGAGCAGCAGCTAGTCAGTGTTCATCCTGTCGCAGATCAGCCCACCACGCTCAGTGCTCAAGGGTTTGCCCAATCGGAGCACGTGGCTTCAGATGACCTAATGGGAGAATGCTTGGAGCATTTTTATTTCCCTAATTCCCAAGTGGGAGATGCTTGTGGTAGTCAACCGATCAAATCTCCTCTTATAATCCCAAATAAGGATGGGGGTTCCAGTTCGAAGAATCCGTCGGGCGATGCAGCTCAACCTATACATCAATCGTTCGAGGGGTCAGGTGATTTCTTCGATGAAGGACTTGATACCTGGTTCGATCAGTTGGAAGCTATTAAAGATTGGCAACCATGATCTGCAGTCGGTAATGGCACACCTAAGCCGAGGCCAGATTGGTTGGTCATTGTACATGCCCAAAGAAAGAAGGGGATGTACGCGAGAAGGATGTATCTCCTATTGTAAAGTTCTCATCGGTGCACGCGATTGTTTCTTCAATAGCTAGAGTTGATTTTGCATAATGTTTTTCGCGAACGTCATCTCATGTGTATACGGTAATTCCTTGTTATTAAGTTCAAGGTAAAATCAGCCCCGACGCGTGAAGGCAGAATTGATAGCATGAGTTACTAGCAGAATGTGATCGAGCTCGAAAGCGAAAGATTACTAGCGGCCCCAAACGCCGTGACCACAAAATCAGGGGCAATCTTTAAGTTTCGAGCAACTACAAATCTATTTCTCACGAGGCATTCAAGTCAATCAAATATAAAGCGTCGGGCTGTGAGAATGATGCGTAGTCAAGCTGTTGACACATGCGAAAAGGAGTCGCGTAGATCTGAAAGCAAAAACCTTTCTTGGCTAGTCAACAATGCAGAATGAAAGAGCGTATATAAACAAACTCGCATTTATTTCATTCAACAGGGAAGTTTACAAGTGGATCACTGAGGGGGAGCAGTAAACCCAAAATGAGTTCTGACAAGCATCACAAAAAAGCTTAACTGACCCTCCATGCTATCCATGCCTTGCTTACAACCCACACTCCGGGAATCGAGGTCTACAAGCTTGAAGAAAAGGAGACGACATTTCTCCTTAAGTTCGTTCACCTTGGTCTCATAGTACTCGAACTCAAGCTCTAAGTCATGAGCCAGCACCCTCCCGCGAGCTATATCCATGCTCAGGTCTTCAAGCCTTTCCCCCAACCAGGCACACTGGAACCTCAGCACGAGGTTGTTCCGGTCTTGCTCAAAGGCGGTGTCAAAAAGAGCCATACGCTCCACCAAGTTGTCCCTCTCACGGACCAGCATCGAAACCTGAGCGTGGGCGTATTCAACAGCCCTTTTATGGTTATCGGCCGTCAGCGTGGCCAACATCAGGGACTCAGTTCGGTCCTGATAGCGGGCTCGCACGATACCAGCCAAAGTGACCTCCCGGCTAGCGACTTCGTAAGCCTGCATGAAATTGTTGAAGAGAGTTGGGAAGATCACAAACTCCCTTTGCAGTTTTGTACCTTCAATACACGCAGTATCCAGGGCCGGAATCAGAGTACAAACTTCAACCTCAACTTCAGGATGATTGTTTATGTAGCCATAACCTCTACCCAAGAGGTGGTAAAATCTCTCCCATTGGGTCGAAGCTTCAGCTAAGGCAGCAGGCACAGACGAGGAATCCATATGCGATGGAATGACAGAGAGGAGAGTGGGAATGTGAAGAGTGTTTGAGAGGCTGAGTCTGATAAGGCTAAAGTGTTAATCTTCTTGACGTCAATCTATCACCTTATAAATGCTCGAGTAAGCAGGGAGAAGTGATAATAATAGTTTATGTGCAGTAGAGCCAAACGGGTTTCATTAATGCCTCCCCGATGAGTCACGAATCCACTACCGTCCTGTGATCTCGGGTTTTACGAAACATAATGGCGCCGAAAGGTGGGCAGGCTTGTTACTCTAGAGATTGGGCCAGGGGGACAAGCGTAGTGCTCGACAGAGCGAAATCAACGCAAGAGATCTTCATGCTCCGTTCACGCAGAAAAGAAAAAAAAAAGGGACAAAGTGGGAATTACGAAGCCTTGAGAAGAACGCTTGTCAGGTAGCCATCACAAAAGACGAAGTGGGAATTACGAAGCCTTGAGAAGAGCGCTCGTCAGGTAGCCATCACAAAAGGACGAAGTGAGAATCTCGAAGCATTGAGAAGAGCGCTCGTCGGGTAGCCATCACCTTTTATCAAAGAACGGTGATCCAACTCCTTTAACCTTTCAGAATTTGCAGAGAAAGTGAGGATCCAAGGAGGAACAAAGAAAGCTGAGTTAACAGAAAATCAAGTAGTGATATTTCGATCAAAATGTTCAAGGGGTTCTGTCATTTACTGGAAGCGCCAGACTTGGAGGTCTCCGAGCTTGAGCTGCTGGAAGAATTTGAAGATCTCAGGACCGAACCTGACACGAGGGCCATGGAGACCGATCCTTCTAATGATGAGACCCGCGGCTTGGTTAACGAGAACAGTACCCGCGACGGTGATCAGCGTCAGAAAGGGGAATATCTCCAACGCAACACTTCAGGTCAAGTCCATAAACTCGAATTGTTTTTCAGGGAATACCCCTATCCGGACATGGAACAGAGAATCAAAATGGGCCAGGAGATAGGGTGGGAGCCTCGGAAGGTCAAGTGCTGGTTTGAAAACAAACGAACCCGGCTGAAGCAGCAACGCGATCGGCACGAGTTAGCGATTGCGAGGGAGGAAAATGAAAAGCTTCGAATAAAAAACATTCAGTACAAAAAAGCTCTAAGCATCGCTATTTGTCTTGAGTGCGGTAACCCTGTTCCCACGGACGGAGTATTCACTGAAGAGCCAGATCTGGGGGTTCATAATGCTCATTTGTTGCAATGCCCTTCGCAACATCTTTCGAAACAGGCGGGTACCGCCGAGGATCTACAAGAGGAAACTAGTGCTATAAGATCAAAGTCGACGCCCATTGTGGAAGGGAACATGCGTCATGACAAGTCAGGTCCGCTCAATGATGAACTCACCATCGTGACCAGCCGATCTGAGACCACTAAATCCCCTCCAGAGCAACCTCCAACACGACCAGATTCCGAGAAGAGTAACCGCCAAATGGCTGGCACTACTTCGGCTAGCAAGAAAATAAGATTTCGTTGGACCCCGGAGTTTCATAGCAAATTTGTTGATGCAGTTCAACAGTTAGGGATCAATTTTGCTCGCCCATCGCGCATACTCGAAATCATGAACGTGCCGGGATTGGCGAAAAATATGGTCAAGAATCACCTTTGGCGCTACAAGAAACTACTGAGAGATGGACGAGCGTCGCTAGACCAAGATAGAGGCGGTTCAACACGACCAGATTCCGCGAAGAGTAGCCGCCGAGTTGCCAACACTACTTCGGCTAGCAAGAAAACAAGGTTTTATTGGACCTCGGAGCTTCATAGCAAATTTGTTGATGCAGTTCAACAGTTAGGGATCAGTTTGGCTCGCCCATCGCGCATACTCAAGATCATGAACATGCCGGAGCTGGATAGAAATAAAGTCAGGAACCACCTTTGGTGCTACAGAAGACTACTGAGAGATGGACGAGTGGCGCTAGACCAAGATAGAAGCGGTTCAAGTTTAAACGATGAGCATGGCTGTGATCGCAATCCTCATGAAGCAGGAAGCATCCAATCACTTCTCAACACCGATGGGACTGGCAATCACACGGTCGATTGTTCAGGCATCAATCAGAGTACTCCCCTGGGTTATCCTAGTACTCCTCAGGAGTATGTACCGCAATTTCAGCAAATCGGGACTCCCCAGTCTGAGCACCGACTGGCCGGTAATGCTAGTCCTACAGCGGATCTAACATTGGCAGGAGATGCACATACAATCTTGCGAGACAATTACGGGGATTCCGGCTCGAAGAATCAGGTGGTCCATGACGAAAATGGTGAAAAGATTCCTTCTCCAATAGTTGACAATACTCAACCTGAGTGTCAGTCGCTCGATGGTTCAGATGATCTCCTTGAGAACATCTATTCTTGGTTCGATCGGCTGAATTCCCCCCTGAGTTACCCCGGTACTCCTCAAGAGTATGTACAACAATTTCAGCAGGTATGGACTCCCCAATTTGAGCACCAACCGATCGTTAGTGTTATTCCTACGGCGAATCCAGCATTGGATACAAACCTACTGGACAACGATGAAAGTACCAACTCGAGAAGTGAGGTTGTTCATGCCGAAAGTAGTGTGAGGAATCCATCGCCAACGGTTGAGGATGCCCGACTTGGGCGTCAATGGCTTGAAATTTCAAGTGAGTCCCTCAGTGAGCAACTCGGCGTGTGGATCACGCATAAACCGATGAACCGGGTTGTTCGTGCCGAAAATGAGAGAAGTCCGTCACCCGCAATTAAGGATGCTCAACTTGAACGACTCGAACAGTCAGACGATCTCCTGAATGAGCAACTCAGCCTATGGGTCAAGCATTTTGGAACAAGTGCATCTTCGCAGTCGTGACCGGTACCGGCGACCAGACGTCTGGTTCTAAGCTCGTATGCAAAATCATTAGAAGGCTCAGGAGAGTGAGAGGCGAATACGTCGAAGGAATGTGTTACGAATCTCGTTGTAAAGTTCCCGCGGGAACATTTTAATTAACGCTTAAAACTAACCGCTCTGAGTGTCACCCTTTGAACATCTTCGAGCCAAGGGCCGTGGATTAATCACTTAATCTGTGGAGCAAGTTCCATGAATGATGACTATCACCCGCGGAGCATAGTGGGATCTACCCCATTCAGCACGAAATACGTTTGGTCACGAAGCCTCCTATTTGGTAAAACGATGTATCGTTCCTAAACGATCTTCAACCGAATACCAAAGTAATATCTCCTTTCTTTCCCTTCTCAGGTGATAAACGTGGGTAAATCACTCAAGGAGCCATCTATTCAAATAACAGAATAGACGTTGCCTAACTGGGGGCAGAGGAACCATTGATGTTACAAACACTCCAAGCATGGATAGGCGGATTCGATAGATGTTATTCATATAAAAAACGCAACATCAGAACATGATGAGAACCAAGAGTAAAGTTGTATCGTCCTAATTTATCTTGAATTTGGGAACATGAATTGACACTTATTATTTATCCTTGACAGGAACTCGTCATCAAAGCGGGCAGATTTCCTACAAACCTGGTATACTCGTTAGAGTATATGACCAAGGGTAAGATGTATCGTTCTAATTTTTTTGAAAAATTCGTGAACATACAATAACATGTTTCTTCCGCATTTTCAGGGATCTCCAGCCGCGGGAGACAGGTAAGTATCCCTTTCCCCAATCCATGGAAGATGTTAAATAAAAAACAGAGAGAAAAAGAAAAGCTTTCAAAATCTGATGTCTAGAAAAGACATGGAATTCTAACTTCATTGGCATTCATGTTTTGAAACACGAGGTTGTCTGAACATGCATTGTGCACCATAAAATCCCCTTGACGGGTAAAATTTTTGGGAAAACGAAAGAGATTTTTCCAATCAAAAGTTGTTCAAAACTCTCAAAAGGATGTTTCCTCAAAAGAGAGGCAAGCTCAAATCCAAACACATCCTACATACACTTGAGAGATGAATGGAGCGAATCAAATAGTAAAATCTGGACCTACGGAGGTAGGGACCATTTGCAGCGATTACATGGATTGGGACGACGGAGGCGTTCGTTTCATATCATAAACACTACAGGTGACCGTTGGCAACCCATTCGAACGGCGGTTTTCATTCTTAACCCTGTCAAGAACCACCCTACATCGGGGCAAAATAGATGTGAGTCCAGCGGCATCAGGAGTAAATGGCTAGAAATTTTCTTGCTCGGACTAACATCAATCTTTGTGTGCTGTTTATATGGTAATCCAAGTGCCATAGGATGACGAGAAGCATCCATTTCTCTATCCCACACACTATATCCTTTGCATAGCCAAGTTGAGCCTGCAAATTCGTTTCATGAACCCATTGGTGATCATTCCAAGACGGATGCTGCACCACTTCAAAAATGGAAGAGTTCAAGACTCAGGGATTACGAAAGAGAAATCCCGGACTGATATTTAAAGCATGTTTAGACTATATGTCTAACACGATCCCATGAAAAAAAATGGGATTTCAAAAGTGAATGAGAAAAATCCACGGCATCGAGAAAAAGCAAAGTGCCTGGTAAAAGCAAGGCCGATGCTCGTGTAAGTTGTTTGATTGATCCACAATGAAGCCGGATGGGAAAAGAAGAAATCCCTGAAGGAGCCAAATCCAAAAGGATTGCTCCCCAAATGGTGCCGAGCGCAGAACAAAGACACAGAGAGAGTTCTCGTTCTCTGAATGCAACACGAGGGGCTCTCTAAAGAGTTGGTGTACACCTCAAAATCAGTTGCGCACCTCAAAGACTAAAGATGCAGAAAGGAAAGGACAGGTGTCAAATCTGCGATGATCACCAATGTCAATCCCCTCATAAATTCTGAGCCAAAAATAAGCTTGTTTCGGTCCCCAATCCTACCAATGTTACAACCCCGAAACAGTCTTCTCTGACTAAGACACTTGGGTTAACATATAGCTTAGCTCGAAGAAGTACGAGCAAGACTATTTCTTTCTCATTTTGCAGGGTTCTTGACTTGTAAACCCGGAGCAGATGGTGAAGACTTTCATTCAATGGCCTCGACTCCAAAGCGAGTCCCCCTTGAAAGCCAATATCCAAGCCTAACATTACGGTCCCGTGGAAGACCTCCCGACCGATCAAAATGTATGCGCTGCGAATGAGCCTAAAACCTAAGCACAGGTTAGTAGGGAATTGAGTGCGTCCCTTATAAAAATCATTACCTCCAAACAGGTGAGATGGCCTCCTTGTCGAGAAATATTCCAATTGATGTTTTGAACAAACTCTTTTTGGAATTTTCAAACTGTTGATCCAGATTTTCCGTGCAAGGGATTTGTGATCACATTTGCATGTTGCAAGAATGCTTTGGATAACCTCCAGCATCAAAATGCACATTTCATGATTAAAACTTAAATCATACGGTTTTGTCAAAATGGACAGCCGTGGTCTTCCCAAAGATTACTAACGTTTTCTTGGTGAAGAAAAATCTTTCAGGCTCAAACTTCTGCAGGATACCTGGAGAACCCAGCTCCCAGAATGTCGCCTCAACAGACTCAAGTGAAGTTTTGTCAAAATAAAATCTTTCACTGCTTCAAAAAGCTGAATTCCCGACAAACTTCGGGGTCTCCAAAAAAAAAGGGGAAGAAAAACCCTTTTAAAAGAAAAGTCCTATCAGACGTGGAGAACCCTCGTCCCAGGACCCATTTTCAAAATATCAAACAGTCTCATCGGACGTGGAGAACCCTCGTCATGAGACCCCTTTTCATAATTTAGGCAGTCTCATCGGACGTGGAGAACCCTCGTCATGAGACCCCTTTTCAAAAATCAGACAGTCTCACCGGACGTGGAGAACCCTCGTCAGGAGACCCCTTTTCATAATTTAAACAGTCTCATCGGACGTGGAGAACCCTCGTCATGAGACCCCTTTTCAAAGTCAAAACTGATGGTAGATACCGCCTGAAGGGTCAACACAAGGTAGAGACCGCCTGAAGGGTCAAATGAAGGTAGATACCGCCTGAAGGGTCAAATGAAGGTAGATACCGCCTGAAGGGTCAAAATATGGTAGATACCGCCTGAAGGGTCAAATCAAAGGTAGATACCGCCTGAAGGGTCAAAATCAAAGGTAGATACCGCTTGAAGGGTCAACACAAGGTAGATACCGCCTGAAGGGTCAACACATGGTAGATACCGCCTGAAGGGCCAACACAAGGTAGAAACCGCCTGAAGGGTCAAACCAAGGTAGAAACCGCCTGAAGGGTCAACTCAAGGTAGAAACCGCCTGAAGGGTCAAACCAAGGTAGAAACCGCCTGAGGGATCACATTAATGGTAGAAACCGCCTGAAGGGTCACATATGGTAGAAACCGCCATAAGGGTCAATTCATTGGTAGAAACCGCCATAAGGGTCAACTCATTGATAAATATCGCAGTAAGGATCAACACAAAGGTCTGATCCACCATACGGATCAAAATCCTTGGCAAATCCCAAAGCGTGGGATGCGCCTTCCTTAGGTTCCTACAAGTTAGGAATCCCATCATAGTATGACCTACCATACAGGTCAGAGCTTAATCTCCCTAGGATATTCTGAATGACGAGTCCTAGGCATCTTCTTGAAAGTCGTCGCAACCGGCAGCATCCGACAGGTGAGCTTCAGGTAAGCCTCTCTCACTCCGGCCCATGTTCAAATTGTTAGAGCAAACCGGGGATTGATTTGAGCTTTTATCAATAGGCTTAAGGATCCGATGTCATAACATTTCTTCTCTCATTTTCCCAGTTGAGTCGGTTAGGAATCAGGTGCCACCTTATCTTTGAGAGAAACCTCTAACGAGATTCCTCTCAAAGAGGGGCAGCTGTTGACACCTGAGTTTTTACCATTTATTATTGTGATTTTTATTCTTTAAAATTAATTAAAAATATAAAAAAGGTCATAAAATCACAAAATCAACTTTGGAAGCTTTGGTTTAACCTTAGGAACCAATTTTGAACAAAAAATATTTTTCGGTATTTTTAATATTTTTCGAGTTTATTTAATTATAAAAATACCCAAAAAATCAAAAAAAATACCATTCGTGGTCAGAAAAATACCCAAAAATATTCGATAATTTTGTTTTAATTTCCTCTTCAAGTGTGTCACTTTAAATCTCAAAAATTTGGCTCGGGTCACTATGTTCCTTCACAAACATAAACCCGAACCGAGCCTAAAAAAAAATCATTTTCGAGTCTTTTAGTTTTCAATTCTCACTTTTTATAAGCTATGACATTGGATTCTAAAGTCTTAAAGTGCAATTAGGTCAATTTGCCCTCCAATTTAATCAATTTTTACCAAAAGGGCTTAATTGCACATTTTTCTTTCAATTAGTCCCCGGTTTCACGGATGTATACGTATGCTCTACGTATTTATACGTCATACGTATTTATACGTTATGCATATTTGTACTGTTTGGTAACCTCTTTAACTCTTGTAATAATAATAATGGTTATTATTTTTAACACCTTTGTTAGTGCCTTTTTTTTTTAGCATTTTTGTATTGTGAGTGCTATTGTTAGTGTTATTTTTAAATAGCATTTTTGTATTATAAATTGTGAGTGCTATTGTTAGTGCTATTTTTAAATGACATTTATTTATCATAAATTGTGAGTGCTATTGTTAGTGCTATTTTTAAATGACATTTATTTATCATAAATTGTGAGTGCTATTATTAGATAGAATTTATAATTGTTAGTGCTATTTTTAAATAGCATTTTTGTATTATAAATTGTGAGTGCTATTGTTAGTGCTATTTTTAAATAGCATTTTTGTATTATAAATTGTGAGTGCTATTGTTAGTGCTATTTTTAAATGTCATTTATTTGTGAGTGCTATTATTAGATAGAATTTATAATTGTTAGTGCTATTTTTAAATAGCATTTTTGTATTATAAATTGTGAGTGCTATTGTTAGTGCTATTTTTAAATGTCATTTATTTGTGAGTGCTATTTTTAGATAGAATTTATAATTGTTAGTGCTATTTTTAAATACAATTTATTGGAAGGTATTTTTGGCTATAAAAGGATGGCAAGAGTTTTGAGGTTGAAAGGGGGGAGACATTTTGTAGAGTGTGCAAATTTTTGAGAGCTTAGAGAGAAGAACACAAACACTCTCTATATTCTCATAATCTTGAATGAGCAAAATATACTAAGTTCGGAATATTGATTTCGCATATTGCTAGCACAATTGTTGTGGAGTTATTAGTCGTCTCCCCGTTCGTCAATTGGTGGTGCGTCCGAACTAGATGCCTAACACTTGTGGAGGCTGAGATCGAAGAACATCGAACCGACACCTCCGTTCAAGCACGCTACGAGAGGTAATCTATTTACTCCCTTTGAGACTTTGTGATTTTTTTCGATTGAAATGCACGAAGTACGCCTCTGGAGATACATGTATGGGTTGTTATTTATTTCCGCTACGTGTTACGTGGATCCCAACAGTGGTATCAGAGCCAATCCTTAGGTGTTTTCGTGCATTTAATTGATTTTTTGCAATTTTTGCAATACTATGGCCAATATGTATTAACGAATTGTTCGTCTTACATGGCTAATGGAGATTGATTATTTTATATGATAAATTAATCAACGTAGCAAAAATTGAGACTAAATCAATTTTGAATCGAAAATTTATGGCTATCTTATTTTACGTAAAAATTCTGAATATGATTCAACGTAGAATTTTTATTGTGCCTTCCTAAGTTTTAAATTGTGAATTTATTACTTACGTGAAAGGGTGGTGATCATGGAAAAATCCCTAATCAATGTGATTGATGTATATATGAATGTATGATGATTATTTATATATTTGGGGTTGTAATTATTAAATGGAGGCTGCGTACTCCTTTTATTTTTCATGTAATCTTTATTTTTAGCATAGTCAATTGTTGATGTAAATGCTACGAGGATTACGTGGAGGAACCTTTTAAGTCGGCGAGCTCTTTGGGGCCCAATTCTTGAAGAGTTCAAGAAACCAAGAAGAAGCGAAGAGCGGCTCTCCGTTATTAAAATATTAAAATGATTAAATGTGGTCTCATTGGCTCGAGATCCATTAAATCATAATTCCATGATCACCACGTAGGATAGATGTTTATGTGATTGACGTCTATTTATTTATTATGATTACGTGAGCATGTTAAACTGGTTAATGTGCAAAGTCAGACTTACCTCACCCAAAATTGCGCCTGCATGAAATCCTAGTTAGGAAAATCACTCACGTTAGGTATCGAAAGGGCGTTGGTAACGACACCAGCGTAACCAAGTCCCCGAACCCAAAATCTCTAGTTCCGTAGAACTGATCGATCTCTCCCAATCGATCAGTAAGGTTTCCGGTCTACCCTCCAAGAAAGACCGGTGGCGACTCCAAATGCATGCACAAGTTGCACATGCCACCACGACCACACTAAGGTCGAAAGCGATCGACTCTTATCGTCGAATCCTTCTGAAAAATACTCCCGCCGCGATTTGGTATGGGCCTGGGAGGGCTCGCGCCGATCCAAAGCCCGCGATCCGCACCCTTGTGCGGGGGAAGGCCCACGATCGGTAATCCATTAGCCGCGTCCGCTTTCGGACGGGTCGCGACAATAATGTTCTCTCATTTTCCTCTCAGGTGATGAATAGAGACGAGGCACCCAAGAAGCCATGCATTCAAATAACAAAACAGCGCATGAAACACGCCCAAAAAGATGAATGAATCTCCTCCGACGTAAATCCTTGAGGTGGATTCGTTGCCCAACCAGACGAAAAAATCATGGCCACAAGCTTGAGGGCCGGCTTCTGCAATCCCCACATTGGCATGCAGAATGGAATTCAAATCAAGAGTAAAGTAGTATCGTCCCAATTTGTTTTGAATTTGGAAACCCAAAATAATGCTTAATATTTATCTTTGGCAGGAGCTCGCCATCAGGGCAGACATGTAAGTTTGATTTTTCTCTAAAAATCAAGAAGTCGAAAGAACTTTAGAACACCTAACAATCTTGTGCTACTATGTGAAGTGCAGATTTTCACAACCCTTGTACACTCGTTGGAGCATATGACGAAGGGTAAGATGTATCGTTCCAATTTTTGCAAAGTTTTAGAATATACAATGACATATCCCTTTTATATCTCCAGGATCTCCAGCCTCGATGGGCAGGTAAGTATCCTTTTTCCCAATTCATTGGAGATTAAAAACTTTCAGAATTAATTCGATTCTCACATCTAAAAAGACATAGAATTCTTACTTCATTGACATTCATGTTTTAAAACAAGAGATTGTCTGAACATGAATTACACATATATGGTGCATCACAAAATCCCTTTGAAGGATAAATCTTGATGAAATGAAATGAATTTTTCCAACAAGAGTCGTTTGAACTGTTCAAAAGGGTATTTTCTCATAAGAGAAGCGAGCCTAATCCAAACACGTCCCATACACACTTGAGAGATGAGGAGATTGGAAATGATTGAGAAACCTTAACCTATGGACATAAGGGTCATTCGCAACGATTACATGGATCGAGAAGACAGAGGCATTTCTTTCTTCATTCCAAACACTACAGATGCCCATTGAGAACCCCATTGAACGGCGATTTTCATTCTCAACCCTGTCAAGAACCACCCTACATTGGGGCAAATGAAGGTTAGTCCAACAGTATCAGAAAGTAAATGGTTAGAAATTTTCTTGCTCGGACTAACATAAATCTTTGTGTGTTGTTTATATGATAATCCAAGTGTTATAGGATGACGAGAATAATTCATTTCTCTATCCTACACACTGTTATCCTTTGCACGACCATGTTGAGCCAACAAATTCATTTCATCAACCTATTGGTGATCATTGCATATTCCAAAGCAAAGGCAACATCACTCTAGGAACGGAAGCATGCCAAAGTTTAAGTTGCATATCTAGCATGATTGCTGAAAATCCTAGCTCCAAAAGAAAAGAAAAACACGGGATTAAAAAAAGGGGGAAAAGAAAAATCCCTAGACATCAAGAAAAAGCAAAGTGCCTGGTAAAAAGCAAGGCCGATGTCCATTCAAAATATCCCCAGTAAAGTCTAGAGAGATGATGAAAAGACCCTCCAAAGGAGTCAGATCAAGATGACTACTCCCCAAATGATGTCGTGCTCAAATAGCAAACACACAAACAGACGGTCTCTTAATGCAACAAGAGACGCTTTTAAACATCCTTGTGCGCTCTAAAAGAGGAGTGTACACTTCAAGAAATGGAGATGTTCTTCGAAGGACATGTGGCAAATTTGCAATGATCACCAATGTCAAACCCTTCACAATTTCTAGGCAAAAAACAAGCCTTTTTCGGTCCCCAATCCTTCCAATGTTACAATCCTGAAGCAGTCTTCTCTGACTAAGACACTTGGGTTAATGTATAACTTAGCTCAAAGAAGTACGAGCAAGACTATTTCTTTCTCATTTTGCAGGGTTCTTGACTTGTAAACCCGGAGCAGATAGTGAAAAATTTCGTTCAACGGCCTTGACTCAAAAGTGAGTCCCCCTTGGAAACCGATATCCAAGCCTAACACTACGGTCCCGTGAAAGACCTCCTGATTGATCGAAATGTATGCGTTGCGAATGATCCTGAAACCCAGGCACATGTCGGTAGGAAATTGAGCACTTTCCCTATTAAAGATCATTATCACAGAGCAGTGAGGAGCCTTCTTGGATGAGAAATACTCCAATGGATGTTTTGAGCAAACTCTTTTTGAAATTTTCAAATTGTTTGATCTAGAGTTTCCGTGCAAGGAATTTATGATCACATCTGTATGTGGCAGGAATGTTTTGGATAACCTCCAACAATCAAAATGCACATTTCATGACTAAAACTTAAGTCGTAGAATTTTGTCAGTTAGACAATTATTGTCTTCCCAAAGATTACTAACATCTTCTTGGCGAGGAAAATTTTTTCAGGTCTAAGCTTTCTGCAGGACTTTTGGCCACCCTAAAGACTAGGTGCGTCATCCTTAAGTGAGGCCTTTTAGTAGGTAAATCTTTTCTAAGACCGATCCATAGAATGATCGAGTCTCCGACTAGCCCCGAAGAGCGGGTACGTCATCCTTTGATTCATATCAATTTGGAATTTCATA
The DNA here is from genome assembly GCA_021437785.1 of Rhodomyrtus psidioides. NCBI lineage: Eukaryota > Viridiplantae > Streptophyta > Magnoliopsida > Myrtales > Myrtaceae > Rhodomyrtus > Rhodomyrtus psidioides. The sequence goes on along the minus strand of JAILYB010000171.1, from coordinate 1,183,270 downwards.
AATGGTAGAAACCGCCTGAAGGGTCAACTCAATGGTAGAAACCGCCTGAAGGGTCAGCACAATGGTAGAAACCGCCTGAAGGGTCAATGTATGGTAGAAACCGCCTGAAGGGTCAATCAATGGTAGAAACCGCCTGAAGGGCAACATAATGGTAGAAACCGCCTGAAGGGTCAATGTATGGTAGAAACCGCCTGAAGGGTCAACCAATGGTAGAAACCGCCTGAAGGGTCAATGTATGGTAGAAACCGCCTAAAGGGTCAACCAAAGGTAGAAACCGCATGAAGGGTCAACTCAATGGTAGAAACCGCATGAAGGGTCAATGAATGGTAGAAACCGCCTGAAGGGTCAAAGGACTGGTAGAGACCGCCTGAAGGATCAACCCAATGGTCCGATCCACCATACGGATCAAAACCTTGATGAATCCCGAACGCGGGAGGAGTCGTTTTCCCTAATAAGCCTTACATTAGGCAAGCCATTTCTAGTTTAGTCCACCACATGGATCAAAACCCTTGGCCAATTCCCAAATGTGGGATGCGTCTTCCTTAGGTTCCTATCAGTTAGGAATCCCATTATGGTTTGACCTACCATACAGGTCAGAGCTTAACATCCCTATGACACTCCGATGACGAGTCCTTAGGAATCTACTTGAACCCATCAGACACAGCAAATGCCGCAAGCGTTCGGCAGGTAAGGGGCAGGGAAGTCTATCTACTCCTTAACTTTCTTACATCATATCAGGGAATTGAATGAGCACATCTCTTTTTAAGGAAAAGCACACATTGATGGGCATGAAAATTGGATGTCATGATTTCTTTTCTTTTCTTTTCTTTTCCCAGTCGAGTCGATCGGAACACAGGTGTCACCTTGTCTTTGAGAGAAACATCTGACGAAATTCCTCTCAAAGAGGGGCAGCTGTTGACACCTGATTTTTTATCAGTCTTTCATAGTTTATTTTTTAAAAATTCATAAAAAATATATAAAAAGTTAAAAAATTAAAAAATCATCTTTGGTAGCCTTGACCAAGCTAAAGGAACCATTTTTGATAAAAAAAAAAAATAATTTTTCAATTTTTTAATATTTTCCAAAATAGAAAAATACATAAAAATGAAGAAAAATAGCATTCGATGTCGTAAAAATATAGAAAAATAGTCAATATTTTTATTTTAATTTTCTTTTCATTTTGAACTCATAAATAGTCAAAATTCAAGTTCAATTGCATGTGTTTCTTCACGACGCATAGAGTTGAATTTGGCAAAAAAAAATATCATTCGAGTCTTTTAATTTGTAAATTTCTACATCTTTTTTAGTCTTGATGTCCAATTAGATTGACCACCATATACAATAAATGCCCCTTGCTGAATATTTTCGTTTTTGTTTCACATGATTTCATGGTGTAAAACGCCGAGTGGATCCCCAAATATAATCGGGTCAGCATGAGCTCGATAGCTCGTCCAAGACCAAACCAGAGCACGGCGAACCCCATGTGAGTATTCTCGAACTCCTGCGATGCTTCCTAATGCTTTTCTTAGGTTAGATCGAGTGTAGAATGGCCAGGATAGCTAAATCATTCTTAAGCTGTGATTGATAAATAGGGCATTACTAGGAATGCCATGTGATTTATTTGCATATCTAGATTCCTTGAGTTGCGCATTTTGTTACTGATTGTGATTGCTAGAATAATCACTCCTATCTGCATGAATTTCTAGATTTATGGTTCATACCTTACTCATCCGCATGAATCTCAGGCTAGAAAATTCAGTCAACTTAGGTACCGAAAGGGCGTCAACTCTAACGGTTGGCGTAACTAAGTCCCCGAAACCATTTCTCTGGTTCTCGCAGAATTGAATAGAAACTCCCAACTATTCGATTGGGTGGTCCAATCATACCCTAAAAAAATGATTGGTGGCGACTCCATGGCATGCACACTTAGCACATATCACTAGACCACACTGAAAGTTGATCATGCATACCTCCGTTGCGATTTGGGTAATGTGCCTTGGGAGAGGCCCGCGTCCGACCAGACAGGACGGCCCATTAGCCCTCGAGAGCCCGACAACCTCAAGAGGGTCGCGACAGTAGTCATATATGTTAATTAGGAAAAATTACAAAAAAAAACCCTAAATCTACTGCAATTGTGCAAATTCAGTCCTAAACTTTTTTTTTATTTACTAATTGAATCCTAACCATTTCACAATTATGTCAATTAATTACATTTGGCATATTTTGGCTAGAATTGATGATGTAGACAATATTTTTTTTTTTATATATTTGTAATTATATTTTCTTTCTTTTTTTTTACTTTCTTTCGGCGAGGTCGAGCTTTAACATGGCCATTGAGGTCGCTCCCTCTAGTGGCCGGCAGTGCCCCGGATCTGGGCCTCCACCCCACTACCTTCAATCTCCTCAACCTCTTCCTTCACCACGAAAATCCTAATCGAACCAGTGATAATCTCCAACATAGCTCCGGCATTTCCCGACTAGATGAAGGATGACGCTTAGGGCGAGGAGTACTCTTCAAAATTGTGCTGAGCGGTGATTGCGCCGTCGGGAAGTCCAGCCTCCTCTTGTGGTTCGCGCTCGACGAGTTTGACATCGACACCAAGGCCGTGATCAGGGTCGAGTTTCAAACGCAGGTTTTGGAGATCGATGGCAAGGAGGTGAGGCTCACTGTTCCTAGTGGTTTGCGAGGACAAGCAGACCTCGCCAACCCTCGCCTCTAGCCGATTATCGGGCCTCAACGACCTACTAAGGAAGAAGGGAACGAAGGAAAAAAAAGAGAAAATAAAATAAAAATAAAAAATGAATAAAGAATTTGAAAATCTTAAAATTTTATTAAAGGTGCCACGTCAGCGATGGCAGCGACATGTCAGTAATTTCTAGCCAAAACTGATTGGATGGACTGAATAAAGGTTTAAGACTCAGTTGGTGAAATAAAATATGTTTATGATTGAACAATTGCAATAGGTTTAAGATTTTTTTTTTTTTGGTAATTTTCCCCATTAGTTGTGTTATGATTAGGCTCACAAACACTATGAAATAGAGAATAAAGACGAGAAAGAAAATCGAGACACAAAATTTATCTTGATTAACCTTAGTAGAGGATTTCACTATAATTAGCACATCACACTCTATGCTACAATTCTCAATTACAATAGAAAGATATTGTATATAATAATAACTAATCATGAGCCCAATCCCAAACTACCAATAAAGTACGGGCTAAAACTATAAAAGTCATATGGTGTTTCGAGGGCATTGTCCCCTGAACTCTTGCCAGGACGGCCAACCCTGAGCCCCCGCTCGCTTACCGGGGAGCGATACCCTCGTGTTTTTCTGCCCATGAAGCGTATGAACTACACCCTCAACGAGTTAATCAAAAAGGAGAAGGGTGTAAAAGAAAAAAAAATGATGATATATAAACAAAGGAAAACACAATTCAATAATTGAAAATTTAATGTGTCCACAATATCTTCTGTCTGAGTGACGTAATTGAAGATGTAGATCTAATGAAGGGATCCCAATTCGCCATCTATTATTGGATTTAACATTGGAAATTCACACAAATACTATACACAATTAACTAGATTGCGCTAATGAGAAGTTTTGAGTATATGATAGCAATTTTAGAATGGTTCTCAGTTTTTTTTTCCTCTGCTTTTGGGATGCATAGAGATTCAAATGGGCTAAAGAGAGCTGATGTGGACTCTTTCTAAAGTCTAAAAGGTAAAGGTTAATACTACGAAAACTCCAAATTGGTACATATATAATAAATTTACCCTAAATTAATTTTTTTTACCACAAAAAACTCTAAATTGATATACTTGTGACAAATTTACCCCCAAACTAATTTTTCGATCATAAAAAATCCGAAACTAGTACTCATATAATAAATTTACCCTAAATTAATTTTTGACCACAGCTGAAAATTGGTATACCTATGAGAAATTTACCTCAAATTAGTTTTTTACCATAGAAAATTTCAAACTGGTACATCTGTGATAATTTACCCCAAACTAGTACACGAGTGATAAATTTACCATACATTGATTTGACCGTGAAATTGCCGAGTTAGATAACACATGATAATTAACGGGTGTACTAGTTTGGGATATTAGTTTAAAGTTTTTTCGTGATATTAACCAATTTTATGAAAATGAACGGAGGAAAATTTTTTCGTAGGTGTACCAATTTAAAATTTTTGGTGGTCAAAAAATTAATTTGGGGTAAATTAATCACAGATGTACCATTTTGTAGATTTCCAGTAAATCTATCACGTGTATATTTTTGTGATAAAAAAATTAGCTTGGGATAAATTTATAACGAGTATACCAGTTTGAGATTTTTTATGATAAAAAAAAATTAGTATTGGGTAAATTTATCGCATGTGTATCGGTTTGAAATTTTTCATGGCATTAACCCGAAAGATAATTTTTATTGCACCATCATTTGTTTCTCTAAGACTTGTCACACGGATATAAATTTGAGGTTTTTGGTATCATAAGAAAAGTTTGGAGTAAATGTATGACACATATATGAGCTTGGAGTTTTTGGTCTCATAAAAAAAAATTGAAATAGATGTGTCACGGTAGGCATAATTTAGAATTTTCTTATGATTTTTTTCCTAGATTGTTCTTACCTATCGTTTATGTGGTCCCCGCTTCTTGCGCCCTTTTTAAGGATGCCCAAGAGACGAATTTCTTTTCTTGTCTGACCCACTAAGACCATTTAATTTAGCTGACTTTAGTTTCATAAACTGCCAGACAATAATAGCAATAAGAATTCAATAGCCCCCTTTCAATTGGAAACGTAAATATGGGCCCAATATCCAAAAAAAAAAATTCTCAATTTTAACATTTTTTCCTATTATATTCAAAAATTTATCTCCTAAACAACTCCCAACCTTTACTTTTGTCTCATTTCTATCGGTTTAATACTTACAAAAATCCTCACTTTAGCATTTATCTTAATTATATTCAAATTTTTTATCCCATAAAAAATTTCTAACTTTTACTTATGTCTCAATTCTATCACCGACAGTCTTTCGTCTATAATCATCGTTAGTTTAGTTTGCTTCAGTTCAAGTTGGCTTTCCATATGGTTTTATCGAGGTTGAGTGAGAAACATGTTGCATATTTAAGAATGTAGAGAGAGAGAGAGAGAGAGAGAGAGAAAGAAGAGGGGGGGGGGGGGGGGGGACCATATGGTCGTTATAGTGGTCGGTGAGGAAATGGCATTCAATAGCGTTAGATATGACATCAGATGTTAAGTGGTGATCATATATTAGTTAGGAGTGCAACTTCAGCCCTACAATTTTTTAAAATTTGCTAATTAAATCATAAATCGTTTATCAATTCAGTCCATTCAGTAAATTTTGGCTAGAATTGATATGTAGACAATATTTTTAATATTTTTTAATTATTTTTTTATTTTTATTTTCTCTTTTTTCCTTCTTCCGACAAGGTCTAGCTTTAACAGAGCCATTGAGGTCGCTCTCGCTGGTGGCCGGTGATGTCCCAGATCTGGGCCTTCACCCACTATCATTAATCTCCGCAACCTCTTCCTACACCATGAAAAGCCTAATCGAACTAGTTATAATCTCCACCACAGCTCCGGCATTTTCAGACCAGATGGAGGATTACGCTTAGGCAAGGTACCTCTTCAAAATTGTGCTGATCGGCGATTGTGCCATGGGGAAGTCTGGCCTCCTCTTGTCTCGACGAGTTTGACATCAAAATCAAGGCCACGATTAGGGTCGAGTTTCAGATGCAGGTTGTGGAGATCGAAGGCGAGGAGGTGAAGCTCGTTGTTGCTAGTGGTCTGCGAGGATAAGCAAACCTTATGCAATCCTCGCCTCTGGCCCAATTGTCGAACCTCGACGACCAACTGAGGAAGAAGGGAATGAAGCAAAAAAAAATTGAATAAAGAATAAAGAATTTGAAAATCTTAAAATATTATTAAAGGTGCCGCGTTAGTGCTTGCAATGAGATGTAAGTGATTTCTTATTAAAATTGATCGGATGGACCGAATAGAGGTTTAGGACTCAATTGGTGAAAGAAAAAAGGTTTATGTCTGAATTGACATAATTGCAATATAATTAAAAAAAATTGGTAAATTTTCCCATTAGTTGTGTTAAGATTAGGCGCACAAACATAATGAAATAGAAAATAAAGAAGAGAAAGAAAATCGAAACACCAGATTTATTCTAATTCATTCCTGTAGAGGACTCCACTAGAATTAATACTTCACACTCTCTGTAACAACTCTCGATTACAATAGAAAGATGTTATATATATAATAGTTATTTATGAGTCCAATCCCAAAACTACCAATAAAATAATGGGCTCAAAGTATTGCGGGGACATTGCCCCTGAACTCTTGTCGGGGCGGCCAACCCCAAGCCCTCACTCGCTCACCGAGGAGCGATTCCCCATGTTTTCTGTGTCCATGGAGAGTAATGAATTACACCCCCAACAAGCTCACTCTCAATCTCAAGCATTATAGGGTTTTTAGAGATTATGGTGGTCTGATGTTGAAACCCAGGTGACCTTCACCTTGAGTACTCATTTATTCACCCCCTACTATGGTCACCTGAGTAAGATTTTTGAAGGAGGGTGTAAACGGAAAAGAAGAAGAAGAAGGGGGAGATAAACAGAGGAAAACACAGTTCAATAATTGAAAATTTAATGTGTCACAATATCGTCCATTTGAGCGACGTAATTGAAGATGTTGATCTAATGAAGATACCCCAATTCTCCATCTATTGTTGGATTTAACATTCGAAATTCATACAATAATAGATGAGAAGTAGTGCGTACGTGATAGCAATTTTAAAATGGTTTTCAATCCTTTTTCCTCTGCTTTCGGGCGCGTAGAGTTTCAAATGGGCTAAAAAAGAGCTCATGTGGAATCTTTCTAGAGCCCAAAAAGTAAAGATTAATACTACGAAAAATTTTAAATTGGTACATACGTGATAATTTTTCCCTAAACTAATTTTTTTACCACAAAAAACTCCAAATTAGTATACTTGTGATAAATTTACCCCAAAACTAACTTTTTGACCATAAAAAATCCTAAACTGATACTCATGTAATAAATTTATCACAAACTAATTTTTTTACCACAAAAAATCCCAAACTAGTATACATGTTACAAATTTACCCCTAGTTAATTTTCATTAAATTATACCATCAAATTGTTGAGTTAGATAACACATAATAATTGACGGGTGTATCGGTTTAGGATTTTCACATGTGTAACGTTTTGGAGTTTTTCGTGATATTAATCAATTTTATAAAAATTAACGGAAGGTAAATTTATCACATATATACCAATTTGGGATAAATTTATCAAAAACTTACTTTGGGATAAATCTATCACAGATGTACCAGTTTGGAGATTTTGGGTAAATTTAGCACATGAATATCGATTAGATGTTTTTTATGGTCAAAGAGTTAGCTTGTAATAAATTTATCACGAGTGTACCAGTTTAGAGTTTTTTATGATCAAAAAATTAATTTTGGGTAAATTTATCGCATGTGTACTAGTTCGGGAATTTTTTATGGCATTAGCCATAAAGGCAATTTTTGTTGTATCATCCTCTATTTCTCTAGGATTTTATACGCGGATATAAGTTTGGGGTTTTTGATGTCATAAGAAAAGTTTAGAGTAAATATGCCACATATATACAAGTTTGGAGTTTTTCGGGTTACAAAAAAAAAATGAAATAAATGTGTCATGGTGGACATAATTTAGTGTTTTTTTTTATATTTTTTTTCCTAGATTGTTCTGTACATTCATTTTATTGCCTTAGTTGACATTGTATGCCACATATCTTACCAACTGTTTATGTGGTCCACGCTTCTCACCCGCCTTTTAGGGATGCCCAGATTAGCATCTCGTTTCTTATCTGACTCACTAAGACCATTTAATTTAGCTGACTTTAGTTTCATAAACTGGTAATATACCAGACAAGAATAGCTATAAGAATTCCCCATAAAAAAAGGCCCAATTTTTACTTTTATATCATTTTTACCGGTCTAATACCTACAAAAAAACTATATTTAGCATTTGTCATAATTATATCCAAATTTTTTGGTCTCATAAAAAATCCATAACTTTTACTTTTGTTTCAATTCTACCCCCACTAGCCTTTCATCCATAATCAGTGTTAGTTAATCCTATGTGATATTTTTACGTCATTAATGAATTACACATCAGCAAAGCTGACATGAAAAAATCAACAACTTCTCTTCTGTTAGCTGTTTTCTCTATACATTGCCGAGAGATGCAGAGCTACTCAAGACAACAAGTTTCGAATTCTCTTCGGCACTCCACGGCCGAAAGAACGGCTAAACATGGAGATCTGATTATTTGGACGGATGATCTCAAATCTCGTCGTCCAACCTGCCGTTTTCGAATTTCAAAAATTCATTGGAAAGCTTGGGGAGAAAACTCGAGTCATGTAGGATTAATTAATGGTGATTATAGACGGAAGGCTGACAGTGGTAAAATTGAGACAACAGTAAAAGTTTTGGGTTTTTTATGAAATAATTTTTTTGGATATAATTAGGACATATGCTAAAGTTGGAGGTTTTGTGAGTATTAAGCCAGTAAAAGTTAAAAAAAATATGAGAATTTTTTTTTTTTGGATATAATTAGAACAGATGCTAAAGTTGAAAGGATCTCGCTTACCTTCTCCACCTGGAGAGTTTTGTCTGGTAAGCTTAGAAGTTCGAAGTGCAAGCATTGCCGAAGAATATGCTATTTCGGATCTGCTCGTTCGCTCTGACTTGGTGCTTGCTTCATATAGTCGAGCACGGCTTCACTACTACATTTGCAATCGGTTTATCTGAAAGTGATTTTGTGATCATTTGGTTTTTATTTTGCAGGTCTTCTCTCCTGAGCTAGAGTTAGATTTAAATCTGAGTGCTATTCTATTCCGATCGAGAATAGATTTGGGATTTGCAAATCGTTATTTGTTCATCTTCAACCTGGTGTTGTTGTATTCATTTCAATACGGTGATAGTGCTAGAGACGCGGAATCTAGGTGTGCACCACCTTTTAGCAAGCTGTAGTCATTGGAGAGAAAAATTTTGACGTGTGCTCATCACTAAAGTTGATACGAGCTTCGATGATCGGTCATCGATTGTGCTTTGGTACATATTTGTGAAATAAGCGTGTCTCTGCAAGCTGAACCAAGTTGATTTATCTTTCAGGTTTAATTGCTTTGTTTGATTTGTACTTTTATCTTGAAGTTATGTACTCCTCTTTCGAATAAAATGAAAATTTTCTTTCGGACCAAAAAAGAGAAAAACAAAAATTACCCGAGAAATTACATAAATCTAGGGGTGAGCAAAAAAGACCGCCTGGACCAGTGATCCGGTTCTCGATTTTAGGGGGATCTGGTCCGGTCCCCGGTTCCTAAAATTGAAACTGGTGACCGAGCGGTCCGGTTCCCGGTTCCGGAACCGGACCACCCGGTCTTTTAAAAAAAGAAAAAGAAAAAAAATAAGAGAAAGACGAGAGATTGCCTTTCATCACACTGGGAAGCTCCGGCATATAGGAGGTAAGTTGCTCGACCAAAATGTCAATACTTCAACCGTTCATGGATTAAGTGTCCATATTGAATTCCCATTTGCTATACCAAAAGTTATCATTCACAGTTCTGTCGGCGATACTCAATTCCTTTCCCCTGTTCTCGCAGACATGCTCATACGTGTCTCTTGTTTTCTCTTAGGTGATGAATAATCAAGAAACTGTGAATCTGGTCAGGCATATAGAGAGCCCACAGGAAGCATCTGAGTGCCTGGCAAAGGAGGCCCTGACCAGGATGAGCAGAGGCAGCATTTATTGCTTGGTGGTTCGCTTCGAAGACATGTAGAATTTGTCAAAAATCCTCGTTGGAGATGAATTTGTCAAACAGGGTTTGTAGGCGGTCTGATTGAATGTGATCTTGGGCAGCAGAAACTTTGTTTCTCAATCTACATCAAATGACATTCAATTTATTGAACTGTCATTTTATTGGTTCCTTGGAACCGGACCGGACCGGAAACCGCTCACCCTTATATAAATCGGTCTTCATCGCTATATTTCCAATTTTTCTCGGACGTTCGACAACCTCTCGTTCTCAGGAGCTAATTTCGCCTTTTGGACTCACGGTTGATTGACTACGTCAGCTGCACGATCAAAATGGGATCGAATTTCATGGCTTCTTTCTCGTCCAACCTCTTCGCTGGCCCGTTGAACAGAGAGGTTTCTTCTGACGCGGACCATTCCCATTGTCGCCCAAACCTTTCATGAAGCGCAGGCCATCGCGTCGCGATTCCACAACCTCGTAATCATCCTTCGTCACGTATTTTTGTGCGCCTGTTATAATTAATTGTGTGTGCTTTTCCGTTCTTTTGCCTCTTGGGGGACAGGTTATGTGCAAGTAAAGGAATCCTTTGCTTCTCGAAAAGATCATACGCGATGTCGTTCCCATCGCTTGCGTGCCCTTGCAAGTTCCTATTCTCTGAACAGATCCGACGCGTTATTGCATCGACGCCTTATTCTAATTGAACACTCGTCCGTACATTGCTTAATTCGTCGGTTAATTCGTGCCGTTCCCTGACCCGCTTAACTTGTAGTAACTAACCATGAATCTGGTTCTAAGAGTCTCAAACCGTGACGACATTTTGCACCCTCGAGACAATCGGCATGCGAAGTTTTTTCTGATGAGCATGTGTCCAGCATTTCTATCGGAATAGGACATTTTTCTCACATGAATACGACTCGGAGCCAGTGCGGCATTGCCTTAACCCAGGTTTAACGTGCGAGAAGCCACTTTGCTAAGAATTTTTGTGGAGATCGTCTCTAACAATGTTCAGGTTGAGATTGCTTGTTTGTTCTATTTTTGCCAAGTCAATGAAGAGAATATCCAATGTTCTAAGAGAATATGACAAAAAAAAACATATTTGCAGTTGACCGCAAAAGGGGAAAAAAAAGCCACAAAGGAAAAGAGAAGACTTTTACGTCCGCTTGATTGTTCGAAGCCCACATCGACAAAGGTTGACAATTTCGGCAGCTGACATAGTTATGTCAAACACAGTATGACCATCTTCGCATTACCAGAGATGTCTAGAAGCATTATAGCAAAAGGGACAATCAATCAAGCCAGTTGTAGGAACACAAGGGAGCTTGTGCCTGCCTTGGACATGAGGGGCCAATTCTAGTATACTTCAGGTATACTTCACAACATCACGACCTGTATGAAGTGTAAGAACTGTGTAATGCGTCGTAAAATTGATTCAGGGCATCACGGTGAGCCGCCAAATTGATTCACGGCATCACGGTGAGTTGCCGTAACTAATTATGAACTAGCTGTAAATAAAAAATAAAAAGTCGAGGGAGGGATGGTACCTTAAAACTTCCGAAACAGGAGAAGATTGCATAAAGGAGAAAAACAGTCACTTTCCATAAAATTGCCCGCTTTGGCACCAGAAGCTAGCCCTACATAGATTAACCCGTCGAAAATAGCTGCTCTGTCTAAACTTGTGACATCCTGTGATGATGCTCGAGATTACTGGACAAAGGTCGGTCGGTCGCGCCATTTTTCGGCATATGAGAAGTATCCTCTCACACCCAGAATGTTTTGGCTTGACGCTCATAGAGCAACATGGGACATATTCCAACATGGGAGAATCATCTAAACCACAAGTATTGAAAACCATCATCTCTGGATTCTAATCTCCCCCTCAAGAAAACTCTTCCTTTTGAAGATCGTCGTTAAGAAGAGAGAGATTAGACCCCAGAGAGGACTCCCCCGACATGAAGAATCCTCACGCTATGTCCAAAACCCGGTCGTCGACGCATTGTTCATCTACTGTTCCACCATTTACAGACCCTGATGACCGATAATGCAAAGGCTCATGCAGACATTGAAGAAAAAGTTTCAGCAACTTGGTAGCCTTTGCTGACTCATTCGATGACAGCTATATTTTACAGGAATGATCATCTTCATGATCTGCCAAAATCTGAATCAGGCTTCCACAATTTCACGTAGAAGAAGTAATGTATGGTGAACGAAGCCTACTATAAAGAAGCAAACTGTTTGTGCCCAAAACAATGTGTGAATGCCAGATTAGGTAACACATTTTCTCCACGAAATGAAAGATGACCTGCAAGATCAATTGATAAGCTCTAACTGTAAGAAGTCTAAAAGATGACGGAACACGAGAATAGACAGGCAACCAGACCAGCAGTTTAGCAGTTGGACCAAGTAGATTTATCAGACTTCGGTCGTTTGAAGAGTGCTGGACTTGGACAAGTTCTTTTTCCCAACCAACAAAAGTACAGCCACTACCTATGGTAGAAGTCATCATCTCACCAGAATGTGCAGGTTTGCTGGAATTTCACTGTCAGACCCCTCGAGGGCCAAGAACTGCAAGAAGCTAAAAGAACCGGCTTATGTTCTTCAATGAGCACATGTTCCACTTGATAGACGTGCATCCCTTGCACCAAACTGTTCCTGTTAATTTCTCCTCCCCGAAGACCACAACTTTTCCAATTGCTGCGGATTCGATGAGACAATATATCACAGGAGACAGCGAGAGAAAATGAATGCAAATAGTTCGCTCAACCATGGAGCTTGCTGTCATTGGCTAAATGATAACCACATCAAACTCAACATATGCAATGATCGAAACCAGAATGAAACATCCAATACCCAATTATTCACAGAATCCTCGCAGTTGAGGGCAATTGCCCATCTTTATGAAAAAAAGAGGCTTATTGAGATCGAGAGAGAGGTCGATGTACAACTAATTATCAACCTAGATCAGCACCTCCAAGCATCTAATCGTCAGTGACAACCAAGGTGGAAAAGGACCTTTCCCCGGTTCCACCATCTACCCAATTCGCAGAGAGCCAAAAGGAAGTTATTTGGAGTTCCATTACAGGTGGCCGCTCCCTTTGCTACCTCTGCAAGAGAAAACCCATAGATGAAGTCAGATTTCCCATCAAAGACCGACTTTTCAGATAACCAATCAGTTCTTTCCAGAATAGCTAATTGGGCAACTCAATAGACAGATGCAAAATTGTCTTATGTCCTAGTTGAGAATTCTGAGAGAAGGAGACAAGGGAAACGATTTGAGTCTGGAAACTAACATATAACAAGAAGGAAAGAAACAACCCCCTGATCACAGCTAAGCCAAAGTCAAACATCGCTCATTTTTCTCGCGAAATCGAAAAAGCAATCAGAGAAAGATTCAAGATTTAGTTCTCGTTCGGCTCAAAAAGGATGGAGGACAAGGGAAATTACTTTGGATTTTCAGGAACCTCTTCGACTTTGTACGCATCAGCCGTAACTTCCGTCAACCACAATCCAGGGAAAAGAGCCTGCAATTACAACAGAAGCGGCTTCAAATCGCAATTAGAAGGAAGAGGAGAACAGAATGCAGTTCCATAATCAAGCAAACAAAACAATCTAAACATCCACTGACATCCAAATTCTTCTGCACTGTCCTGTTTCTCTTCTTCGGCCTCCGAGGGGGCCGATGTCCGGTCATCGCCATGAAATCCTCCTCGATTTCATTCCTCTGGAGCGGCACCGCGAACTTGGCTCTCTCCTCGTTCTTCCCACCGTTGCCGCCGCCGCCGCTCCCACTACCACCAGCATCAACGCCCTCGCTCCTCGACGGAGAATCACCGACTTTTGGTCCTCCATTCGCGGCGGCAGGAGCCTTATAACCCGGCCTCCTCGTCCTCAGATTCCACGGTACAGCCGCCTGCGCCGCAGCCACAGCACCCGGTTCCTGCTCCGACGCTTCCTTGTTCTCTGCCAGAACACCGGAGTCTTCCTCCCTCTCTCGCCAGAGCTCATCGCTCATCCTCCTCTTCTCTCTCTGCCATCCTATTCCATCATCACCGCTGCCGCCTCTGTTTCGCGGCCCGATGATGACTACCGTCGGCTTACTCAGCGCCCGCGCCGCGCTTGCATCCTCGGTGTCCGATTCGACCCGCCTGATCGCGACCTTGAGAGATCGACCGTCGCCGTCGTCCAAGACGCTGGAACTGGGATTGCTCACTTTCACGCACCGCAGGTGCTTCTGGTTGCTCCACCTGAGATACGGAAGCGCGAAATTGTGGAGCTGCTTCGGCCTCTCGGAGGAGCCCATCGCCTCGGAACCCCGCGCGCTCTCTCGCTCCTTCACTCTCGCACTCACCATTACCGCCCGCACGAGGAGGGCTCGAGACTCGCAGAGCTCTGATCAGGAAGCTCCCGAGCACCGAACGCTTAATCTCGGGTTTTCTCGTCAGTGTTCTCTCGGGAAAAATTTTGTAGCTTCAGAGCGACGATGGAGTCTCTCTCACGAACCATTTTGGCCGGGAAACGTCGACTTTTATACGAGGTGCGAGAGTGCGACAACTTGGTCATACAGGGAGAGAGACAGAGAGAGGGAGGGGCGTTAAGGATCTGGTTTTTTGAGAATGAGATCGCTAACGTGAGCCGTCAGATCGGGGGAGCCACACCTCAAAATGCAACATTTTTCATCTATCCAATTTAGGAACCGAAAATAAAATAAAAAAAAAATTATTGAGAAATGTTTACCTGAGAGTACTATCATGATCTCAATCGTGGATCCACACCCCCATTACCGTGTATTCTGCATGAAATATTTATTGATTGAGAGATCGTGTGGTCAGAAATAACTGATAGTACTGCCAGACTGTCAAGATACAACATTGCGCTCTTTTTGTTTTAATTACCTTCTAAGAGATCAATCATATGAGACACCGATTGCATCATTGTATATAGACCCTGGAGATTTCTTTCCAACGATATGCTTGCGATTGCTGTTTTTGACGACTCAATCGATCTTATCTCAAGTATTAATTACGTGAGATCGACATTGCTCTATTATCTGTGGACCATATGAGATTTTTTTCTAATGATGCACTTCAATTGCCATTTTCGATATATGACCTGATCGATATTATCCCAATCATTAACTATCTGAGGCCGAGGTTGCTATGTTGTCCGTAGACCACGATAGATTTTTTTTTTCCAAAGATGCACTTCGATTGCCGTTTTTGACGACTTGGAACGGCATTATCCCAAACGTTAAACATGTGACGTCGAGGTTGCTATGTTGTCCGTGGATCGTATTTCTTTACAGCGACACACTCTGATTGTCACCTTTCAACGGCTCGATCGATATTATCGCAAGCAGCGAAATGCTTTCCTGACAATCTAATAGTACTGTTGGTTATTTCATATCGTAGATCCACACACCATCATCGCGTGTTTTGCAAAAAGCACTCATTAATTAAAAAATCATTGGGTCAAAAATAATGATGGACTGTCAGTGCAACAGTTCCCTTAATGTTAATTATATGAGGCATGGGTTGCTATATATTGTCAACAGATCATACGGTATTTTGTTTTTCCAACAATACACTTCGATTGCTATTTTTAGCAACTCGGCAATGCAAGCATCTAATTTAAAAACGAACTGATAAAAGAATATGTTGTTACCATCAATCATCACTAAGTACTTCTTATTTCTAAATTATCTCACCGCATTACTGCTAGATTCTAATCTTTTCACCTAACTATGCAAATTCGATTTTTTTTTTTTTCAGATGATTACATTTTGAAGTTGTCTTTTCAAAAAATTACATGTGGAAAGAGACGACCTCCAATAATTGTTGTAAAAAATACCCTATATTGCCTAACTCTGGAGTGTACATGCTCATTATCTCATGTGTGCATCGGTCTCGTTCGTCAAATTTCACGTGTCATTCCTAATATGGTTTGCACGTGAGAGGAGCTGTTGAAATATCAATGTATATGCTCATTACATGCATGTAGTCTTCCTCTATTTATCAATTCAAATTTTTTGGTTGGATTTTATAACAATTATGACTTTCAAGAGGTAAGACGTTTGGTGATCCATCTTCGATCTTCCCCCGTTCAACTATTTGTAGTTTTTTGGCGGGATGCATGCGTGGAAAAAGATCTATCAGAAGATAGATCTTACTTTTTGATTTGATTATTTACCAAAATGTGATAGCTATCTAAATTAGGGGTGTCAATAGTTCGGTTCAGTTCAGTTCAGTTTTTTGAAAGATTATACTCAAACCGAACCATTAAAGATTATATTCGAACCGAACCAAAATCATCATGAACCGATCTGAACTGAGTTGAAAAACTCAATTCGGTTCGATTCGATTCCCAGTTATCTATTCTTTCACAACGGGAAGCACATCACCGACAGATATTGTCTTCTTTTCTCGTAGCAAATTTTCAAACACCCAGAAATCCATTCTTTCACAAGGAAGGAAATCACAACGCGCATGGAGATTTCTCCACCTGCGTACCACCTTGATGCTACGAATCCAAAAGGAAAACTTGTTTATATCTCTGTTTTGTCATTGCTTTCTCTAGACCTTTTTGTTCCCCAGTCTTCGGTTCTTGCTCGATATTGGAGGATATTCAATCCTCGTTGTTCTTCAGACTGCAAGTTTCGTCAACAAGAGAACTCTGGGTTTTAGCCCTTTTTGCCAGTGATGACATTGATGTCTTATTTGGCGATTTGGCTTAAATCTAATGATGCTGTGCCGATTCTTGCAGGAAATAGGAAATGGGTCTGTCGTGCATGAGATCGGCGAGGATAGGGAGCTGAACCCGATCACCGAATCCATGCTCTGTGAGGGAGAATCGAAGGAATCTGGCTAACGAGGTAAGAATTCTTTGGTGTGGGATCATTTTTGTAGGACGGGGAGCGGAATCACAGGGAAGATCGAGCGGATTAGGTGTAACTATTGTGAGACACTGTATAAATCTCCTGCGATTCCTCCCCTCTTCAACTCTCGGGAAACCATCACTCCTCCTGAGTCTCCATCGTAAACCTCGGCTTTCCCGACTGGTGACACCATCAGACGCAATGTCGGCGCAAGGAGCTCTCTCGGAGGCCCTGGCCCTGATCCAGTCGGCTCCTTCCCCTTGGAAGTCTGCCATCTTCAAAAAGCTCCCGATCTTCATTGCCGGCTCTCCCATTCTCCTCGCCGGTCTCTCCGCTTCTGGCATCGGGGCGGCTTTCCTCCAGGGGGCTTCACCTGGCATGCCTTCGCTTCGTTCCGAAGACGCGCGCGAGATCGTGCCGAGAGGCGAGAGTGAGGAGATCTTTGAGTGTTGTCTAAGGAGCATGGCGGATGAGGCTAGCATATCGGTTCGGTGCACCGAACTGAACAAAAAAAAAATTGAACCAATTAAAAAATTATGGTTCTTTTTACAAACCGAACTATATTGAAAATCTATGAAATTTCGGTTCGGTTCGGTTTTGACACCCCCTTCTAAATAGCATTTTGTGTTTAATAAGAGAAAGAAAGGTAAATATGACTGCGCCAAAATAAGAGTAAATAGTAAATGAACCGTGAAGTTGACGGAACAGAAACCAATGTTTCTATTTTGGTTTACAGATCACAGGTAAAAAAACACATCTTTTCCATTGTAACTTTCGCTCTCGCGTAAAAATAGACGATTCTAGACTTTAAGTTATGAAAAAGAAAAGTTAAGATCTTTCACTTTTATCATTTTGAATCCTTCAATTTAAAGAGGGCCAAATTTCTTAAATTGAAATGCCCCGAGTAATCTATTGTTTATGGATCAGTTTTTTTTTTTTTGGGGTCGAATTATGGATCAGATTCAGATGTTACTTATTTTGGCGCAATTTTGTTTGGACAGTGGATTTCTCTACTTTTGGCTCTGTCGAGATTAGGATTAATCTTATTCTTATCCCAATCATTAACTAGCCCACAAAAGACCTCAGATCGCCCCCGGGGGGGGGGGGGGGGGGGGGGGGACCCGCGTGGGTCCCGTCTCATCAAAGGTTGCAACCTGGAAACTGGGCCCCACATGCTGCAACTAAGCCGTTTTTCCAAAACAAGGGGAGATAGATTCCAACGGCTACCTGCGACTAAAATTCCTTTACACGTAATAAAACTCCAAAACTTGGCAAACCGACCATGACCTCCCCCTCCCCCCTCCTCTTCTTTACAGCTCGGCAATGGCTCCTCCCGCTCCGCCACTCGCGAACCCCATCCTTTTTAAGGCTCGACTAGATCCGACTCGACTCACCAACAAGCTCACACACCTTTCCGCAACCAGGAAGAGACATGGCGGGGACTGCTGCGTCGATCCCCAGAAAGAGGCTCCTCCTCCTCAAGAAAGTCTCCAACTTTCTCAGGAGATCCACCTACTTGACCAAGATGAGCAAGCCCGTCACCCCGTGCCTGGCTCTGCTCAAGAGATCAGCGAGGCCGAGCAGCTGTCGATTTCTCCGGGAGTACGAGTTCTCTCCTTCGCGGACCCCGCTCGTTCGCAGGTACTGTGGTGAGAAGATGAAGCTGAACGGGCGGAGGAGCTTCACGGAAGATGTCCGGTCGTCGCTCTTGGTCCTGTGTAGTTGTCTGGGGAGGGGGAGGTCATCGGGTTGGGAGGAGGATGACAGCTTCTTAGCTACAGGGGAATTCGCCGAGCCGGCCCATGAGGCGCTCGATGAGGAGGACGGCGGCTATTCCGTGGACCTAAGAGCGGAGATGTTCATCAGGAGATTCTACGAAGAAATGAGGATGCAGAGGCGGCTCTCCATTTAGACGTGGAACAGTCCAAATTTTTTGCAGGATTGCGACAGCGAAAGATCGCAGCGAATCTCCTTTTCTTGTTTTCTGCTCTCAGCAGGAATTCCTTTTTTGTTTTTTTTTTAAGAAAGATTGCGGAGGTGGGTTTATGAATTCCTTCGATTCTATATATATATTTTTTTAAATTCTTTTTCTGGGTTATCTTATGATCGTTCGGGCGATGTCAGAAATTTTCATTTTTGGGTGTTTCCTGCTCATTTTTCGGTTTTACTTGTTGGGCATCCCATTTATATTTGGTATCACCCATGGTCACACACTTATCAAATTAAATGTCCTTCGACCCAAAAAAAAAAAATTAAATTAAATGTCCGAAAGGCTTTATTAGAAAGTTTGTGAAAGTAGACAAACTTAATTCGATACACTAAAAGTACAAAGTATTTTGATTTAAATAAGTGTGAAAGGCGTGGGAAGGAAAAGTAGAAGGAAAGTCATTCCGGTAATCCAGTAATATCGATTCAAGACCAAAAAAGAACCTAGTAATATAGATAACGATTATATATATATATATATATGGACCTAGGCTAGCTATCAATAAATGGGCTTTCTCCTATCGAAGCTTCTTAGTCGCAGTGATAAATTTGTGATTGCCGTGTTTGATTCAAGCTGGGACAGGCTTAATGGCATCGACCCAACTCAATTCCATTGATCATATATGTGTAAGAAGCGAGATTACAACGCACTCACTCACAAGTAGATCTGATCTCATGTCAGCTATCTCATTTTCAAAAGCTGCCGTTGGTATTACAATACTGCTTTGTCCAGACTAAAGTTAAGGCACCACTCAGTCATTAGCAGAAACTCCTCACTACACAAGAGAAAAACCTTTGTTTGGACATTCCAAAAGTAGACGGATAATCAATTGTTTAACACGTCTACAAGGCAAGCAACTGACTTAATGTCGGAGATTGAATTCTGATAGAAGTTGTTCCAGAAGGAGCTCCTACCGTGAGATTATCTGATGGTAGGAATTTTTGAAGTGCTCAAATACCAGTTGCCATCGGTCTTAGGTTAGTTACCATACGTTGTTCGAGAAGAATCTGTATTTTCATCGAGTCTTGAGGAAGGAAGTGACGAAAGGCATTCGTTTTCTCTTTCGGACATCGAGCAAATGATAGTTTATGTAGCATCGGTTTCTTTCCTCCAATCCCCTCAGATGAAGCTTCCTCTTAGTTCAACTAGATTAAATAATATCGTGCTTTATATATGCCAATAGACTAGGCATACTAACCAAGAAAGATCTTCCAAGACAAAAGAAATACGCCCGCCAACGATCCATAGCAGTGAAGGCTAAAAGCATCCTTCTGGCTCATTCCCTTCCTTCTACCTTTCCCGCTCTTTGGGAAACTAGAATGCTGAAGATCGTAGTATTGTCTACCATTAGAATCTTATGTCTATTGTATTAAGAATAATAGGTTAGGAATTCGTTGCGTGCTTTTCATCAGCCCTTTGATCGAACATTCGTGGGTCTATGGCGAGGCTTCTTTCGTGGGTCTTATCCCTTTCTTGGCGTTTTGATTGCCGAAGGCTAGAGGATCATTAGTTCTCTCTTTCGGCGAGTTGGCATTCTAAAAGATTAAGGCACGCATAGAAAATGCCAGACCAGAGATAAAAGAGCAAAGACATTGACTTAATGGCTCGTCTTGGTCGATCCCTACTGCTGCAGAACGGATCCAACGATCAGTGAAGCACGGCTCGGGCAATGGAACTCTTCAAGCAATCATCTTATCTATGTCGTTTCCGTTGACGTGATGCGAAACTCGGCTATTACAGAGTCGCTTAGTGGCTTGATCTCTTCTCTTGTGAAAGGCGACGTGTGGGTCGGATTCGGATCGTCTTCCCTTCTAAGGGAAAATTTTTTAGGGGGTAATTTTTTTGGATTTTTTTGTTTTTTGTTTTTTTAGAAATAATTTGGGCCGTCTATTCATAACACGGACGGTCCGGATTCCAAGGACAGAGCATGTCCTAGGGTAGACGATCCCTTCACGTGTGGATTGAGTTGGCCGCTGGCCGGGCTTTTTCCTTGATCAGAGCAGATTAGGTCGCCTTCTTCTTATCAAAAGTCAGTCGATAATACGGCATGATAAGTGCTCGTTATCTCTTCGAAATAGACGTTACTGGTTGGGTGGACGTGGATCTAGGTGATTTTCCTTGTTGAGCGGGTCCTTTTTCGATTTTTGAAGTGCGCCGATATGACTTCTTACTATTTAGCGAGGGCTTAACCAACGTTCATGGAGAGTTGATAATAGACACTTGTCGTGACCCAAAAAAAAAAAAAATTCTAGGCTAATGAATTATTAGGTTAATTAAATTAACTAACCTAATTCGGACTCTCCCAAGTCCATACCAAATCGCAACTTAAGGTTCAATTGATTAACATGTAATGTATTTTAAATTTGGAGTCGCCACTAATCATTTGTGGTAGGTCGATTAGAAACCTAAATAAAATAGCGGGAGAACCATTTTATTCCTACGAACCAGAGATTAAGAGTCCGAGAACTTGATTACGCTAGATTACTCTAATGCCCTTTCGGTACCATTTTATTTCATGAAAAATCATTTGAGAAGGCAACATTAATTGATTTTAACCTAAGTCACTAACAAAAGTTATCATGCGGGTGCGCAATCAATTAATTGAACATCCAGAAATCAATATAATCAAGAGAGCATGCGCCACACAAAACATCGCTTCTTCTTTTTTTAGTTTTCGATTTTTATATGAATGCATGAAAAACTATACTACATGTGATGCATGAAAGTATTCTAGGATGCAATGACATGAATTAAATGTAAGACTAAACTAGATGACATGCAAATTAAACAAATGCACAATTGAGACCATGATTTAATTAAATTAACTACGTGACACGTAAATTGATTAAACTCGAGACATGCAATTCTAATATGCAATTTAAACTAAAATGCAACCTAATATGGCAACGCAAGAACGGCACAGATGACATGGCAATGATGACTTTTTTATTTACGGATGAATTTATTTCCTAAAATAGAACTATGCCAAAATAATATTTATTTTGCATATTTTAGAGTTCAAATTGATCTAAACACTAATATGTTAAAGACAAATTATTTTAGACATGAAATTCTATCTAAACATGCAATTTCTATCCTAAAATGCAAGGATATGCAATTTTCAAATATGGACGATGAACGAATGCAATTTTTTTATATAATTTTTTAGATTTCATCATGTGACTGATAAAAATATGGCAATCAAACAATTCGAATCAAATCAGGAAAGTGAATATGCAAATCAATGTCAATCAATCAACAACGTGGATATATCAATCAAGTTTTGAAATATTTCGCGAATATTTGAGCCAATCTTTTATTCGTAATCCTACGATTAACTATTGAACCCAAATCATTGCCTAATCGAGTATTCAATCGATAATCTTAAATATGGACTTTCTCGATTCTACGGCAAGTTGTGGATTAGGAAAGAAAATTTTCCTAATCAACCTGTATTTTGAAAAAATATCCACTTTGATGCTATGCAAGTTATGCTCAAATATGCTAACATAAGATATGCAAATATGTTCAAGATAGGAAATAAAATATTTGAAATTAGAATTTTACCTATCTTGAGGATATCTTTCCTAATTCGAATTGGATCGAATTGCTCGAGATCGCTTGCGGGCGGGGCTCACATGCATGCGGATGATCATAGCAGAGGGACTTTCGATAGGACACTTTGACAAATACAAAACACCTGCAGATTTAATAACTCAAACCAAAGCCAATAACTGAGTTAATGGACTCCTTGAATGTAGTCGCAAATCAAAGGACTCCACCGAGAATTGAAATAAAAAATTTAGTGGATGACAAACTCTTGGGCATGATGAAGGTTTGTCGTCGCTCCTAAACCTGCATGAAAATAAAATCTTTGAATGGATCAAGATTGGACTTGCGGGATTTCCTGTGGTGCTCGTGAATGCGGTGGTGTCTGGTCAATGGCTGAGTTGGGATGTCCGATAGTGGTGATGCGGTGGACTACCCAAGAATTGCTTACTCTCCCCTTTTCACGTGGATTCCCGTAGCTCCGCGGTGCCGATTTTTCTAATTTGAATTTCGAACAAAAAAAAAGGATGAACGAGCAAGGTTACGTGGACCGCCCAGTGGGATTTAAGCACGCCTTGAAGACTTCGGCGGAAGACGATTTTTTTTGTATTTCGTCAAGACTTAATTTGCAGCAATAATTTGAGCACCAATTGACTGTAAAACCAGCACTAAGCAGCAGCCAAATTGCACATAAACAGCCGAGTAATCAGTTCCAAATAATGAACAAAAACCTGAAAACCGCAGGGATAGGCGGAAAACCGCAGCCACAGCTCCAGAAAACTGCAAGGATAGGCTGAGAAACTGTGGACAAAAGGCGATCGAAGATTGATTCTTCCCTATTGTCCGAAGCTCGCCTCTCCCTTGCCTTGCTCTCACATGAACTTGCAAAAAAATTTATCATGTCTCACGTAAAGGCTTAAGAATGCATGAGCAGAATAAGTTTTGCCGACCTCCAGAGAACCTATTCTCTCAATGTGCCATATGTGTAGATTATGTGGCCTCCTCGATGTGAACCCTAAGGCATCTATTTATAATAGTGAGCTAGGGCTTGGTGTTATTTTCATTATTTGCAAAATTGTCCCTCGACTTTGGATAATCGCAAATTGATCTGGAGACAAAATATTTTGTCTATAAAGCATTTTTTCTTAATTAATGGGCATTTTTAATTAAAAGGCTTTTTCCCAAATTGAACATTAAATAGACCTCAAGACCTTGATGAATTTTTTTGGAATTGCCCCCTAGCTGGCTGAATTATGCTTTTTGAGCTTTGGTTCATCGCTCGTCGATTTCAATTCATTTCCCACCACCGATCCGATTTAATGTAAATGCAATGCAATACAATATGATGCTAAAAATAAATATGAAAAATGATATGATTATTTTTTGTATGAACTAAAATTAATTCCTAATTTTTCATGCAAAAAAAATGATCAAAGAAAAATCAAAATTTAGGTGTCAACAACACTCTTTTTTCTATCGTCTTTTATTTTTAGGGGTCAAGCAATCATGAAATTTAAATAGGTCAAGGTCGCGCTGTGTGCAAAGAAAGTGTTGACACCCAAAAGTAACCCCGAAGAATCGCGTGCTATGCACGTGAGAAAAGCGGAATCAGCTACGGTCAGGTGTATCAAAATCAGGTACGAATTGGCTATTTAAATGCCACGTATCCAGGAAAAATTGGCGACATTTTCTCCCAAAAGGAAAAGGAAACAGCGTGAAAAAAAAAAGGCACGATCAGGGCAGTTACAGAGATTGGCGGCAAAATCTGAGAGTAAGAAGAAAGGCGTGCAAAACAAGAAACTATCTATAGTGACGTCAACAAAAACCATCGAAACAAGAAGACGTGCGGAAGAAGAAACAAGAAGTGGATAACCAATAGTAGTGACCATTCGACGGTTACCTGGGTTCCCCTATAAATGAAGGGAATTATCGCAACCGAATCAGAACGATCAAACAGAGAATCAAGAAAAATTGAACGACGCACAGTTTACCCAGGTTCACCCCAGAATAGAGCTACATCCTGCAAAGAGATTTCACTATGATATTCGGTTTACAGCCACTCAACTCGTTACAATGATCAGCATAAACGAGCAAAATATATATGCCCAACAACATCAGAAAATGCACTTGCTCAAAATCAAGCCATTGGCAAAGTAATCGAGGACACTGCCTTGATCAAAAAGATGCTTGAAGACTTCCAAAAACGGCTACATCTGTTAGAAACACAACAGATTCCTCGAAGTCATTTCATGGAAGATCAGACTCTTGAAATTGATAAACTCAAACAGCAGATTCAAATACTGGAAGCACAGCTTGCTGAATCCCAGCAACTCAGGCCTTTATTCTCCACTGACCCTTTGTTCTCACCTTTACAAAGGTCCCCAGCTCGATCTGCAGGATCTGCTTCCTTATTGGTCTCAAAACCTAAACCAAGCGAAACATCTATTAAGCCCACAACATACGGGTTAACTTAAATAAAAGCCTTAAACGGGCCCAAAACCCCAGCGGAAGCCCCGCCCGCTGACCGGGCAGCGGGACACCCGTGTCGGGGACGCTGCCCCTGAACCCCCGCATCCCGCGCTCATGGGTCACATGTCGTCGGATAACACTTTGGTTTCCCTAAGCTCACGTGGGCGTACCCAGTGTAAGAAACAAGGGTCCCTGAAGTATTTGCCAACTCCAACAATAAATACCTCGAGCCATCCAAACAGCAAAACACACACAAATCAAGTCTTTATCTTTCATTATCTTAGCCTAACTTAGCTGTAGCTTTCAAATTCCCGTCGTCGATTTAATTCCGACGAGTTTCATATCTTAGGGTCGGTGCCGTCGATTAAATTTTGGTGTCTCCCCTTCATCCAAGGCCGTCGATGAGATTCCGATTTTGTGTCGAGAAACCTATCTAGTGTCGTCGATTAAATTTCGGCATTGTGTCCTATGCTTCACGTTCCCGTCCAACATCATCGATTAAATTCTGGTGCTGTGTCCTAAGTATAAACCATCTAAAGAATTACCTTTTGATTGTTCGAGAGTCTGTAAGGTGCTACCTACATCATTATCGAAATATCTTTTGCATTTGACACTCTCTGTCCAAAACTGATCCGGAACTCATTATTGGGAAACGAACTGCTTAAGTTCAATAAAAGATTTTTGCGTCAACAGTTCTTTTTGGGCTCAGTCTTTTGGGCCGAACCTCAGAAGTCTATTCGGGCCGAATCAAACGATTTCGAAGTCAACAAAAAGTAGTACTATCGGCACATCACGGTGGTGTTACAAATAACTTCGAGAAAATGACCAAATCACTCGGGAAAGTTTTCAAATACTTCATTAGCGCGAGGTTTGTGTATATATATAATGGAAAACTTAAACTATTCGACAAGATATCTATTTGTAGTGTAATAGCATTTCGTCGAAGGCCATTGGACCCTGGTGGCAACTTTCTTGGCAAGAGGTCACCAGTTCAAAGTCTTCTGCGTGCGACACGGTGTTGGGCTTAGGCCCAGGAAAAAGTGTATTGTGTGTTTGAACTCCTGTTATTAGTACAATAGGGCGATAGCCTCGTAACAAACGTGTTATGTGTCATCTTTCACAAGCTTAGATGTTCGAGTTACATTTGAATGAACTTATTTCTTTCGTAGCTAGTATTTCGGTTGTCGACAACTTATTATCTCTAACTATATATAGCTAATCTGGCCTGATCTGGTCGTAAACGATATAGAGGGCACCAATATGAATTCAAGCAATAACCTACGAATATAAGGTTGCAGCCTCAGATTAGAGGTCCGCGACCTCAAGAGACCTTAGTTGAGACAGTATGAAACTCATGACCTTCGTTACCCGTCAGTTCTACAGAGAGACGATCGAGAGTGAGGGACAGGGCTTTAGGCGACGACGTAACATTACATCGACAATATGTGATTTATGCGCGGCGTCGGCAGCGAAAATACGGTTTGGGATTGAAGAGAGCAAGTATGTGGTGCCTATCCGTCCTCCTCCTTATGAACGCTAAGTGCGGCAACATACGAAGCATCTTGGCGGAGCCACGTCATAAAGTATGTGCATGAGTCCATCCATCCATCCACGACTGCCGGTCTGGCACTATGGTGGTCGTACCGGAATCGAAATGTCTTGTTACGTTACTTCAATATCAGTACAGAGTTCGAGTCCTATTGGCCAGAAAAGAGGGGTCAATCAACCTTGTAAGTCTTATCTAATAATATCTAGGACTAGCAGACATCGTACAGCCATTATCGTTGTCGGGTCTTGAAAGAAGTCACTCACGAACGTCCTGTAATTTTCCTAGAGAGAGGGAGACAAGAGAGGGAGCCCTTTTCTAAAAGCTGGGTTCTCCTCTGCCGTTGCCAAAGTACTTGGTCCCTATCCTACTCTTGGGAAACTTCCTTTGCATCTCTCCAGTTGGTGAGAGGATTTATGAACGGGGAAAACATTGCCCAGGCTTGTTTTGACAAGAAATTGATAAATCGGATAAACAATATTAGTAGAGTAGGATGTTACCGTGAAAAAAAGAAAAATTACATGATGTCACATCAAAATCATCATACAATATGGCTCGTGACATCCTGAGAAGAAGAATTTTCCAGTCGAATTCTCATATTAGAGTTAACCGGCTCAATGTGCTTAATAACGTACGATGGAGACTCGACGGTAATCAAACGACTTTCTCAAGGGGGGGAAAAAGGTCTGTCTTCTTTATCGACCGAAAATTACATCGTTTCCACATTGAGATTCCTCCATTCAAACAACGCAAGCGCCTTTACACGATGCGCACACGTTAGGGGACTGGGCCTTATTATAGCCTTTCACATCTATCCCTTTTCAAAGCGTTAAAGCGCTGGGCATGATGGAAACTTCAAAGTGAAGCTTAGTGTACTGCCGTGGTTCTTTGTGCCAGTAGCAATAGCGTAGCAGTCCAATGCTTGGCTTATATATAATTAAAGGCCATATTATGTTGTCATAAGATTATAACTCCTCTCGTGCATGGCTGAGTTCATAAGGGCAAAACAATCACCTAACATGAGTTCCCCAAAGTTCGGTTGATTGGGTCAGATCAAACTCAGTCAAATTCAGTCTTCCTCAACTTCAAAACTCAGATGGCCAAGGAAGTGGCAACAGCTGGGGTGGCCAATGCTTGAAGTTAGAAGTGAAGCAATCAAATATGATTGGATTCGAAGTAATATAAAGATAAGAGTGTGTCGTTGTCTTATCCCCTGTTGTACGAAATTGAGCCGAACCATTTAGGATCATACATATGTTCAGTTAAGAATACTTATAGAGATAAACGAGTAAGCCACGGATGGCATTGGTTGCTTTATTTTAGCTCGCTCCGATCATGGCGGACCACGCCAACGACTTTTCCTTCTCATGGGGTTTGCCTATGTTTAAGAATGACACATTGTGTTAAGGATTAGTTCAAAACCCTAGTAACGGCAACTTCACGGCGGCATCCAAATATCACATCGACATTGGATGATAAATTGTTAACGAATGGGGGAATTATCATCATGGTTGTATAAATAGAGAGACAAACAGAGTACCGATGCGGATGGTCGTTGTCTCCAATTAAATGTTGTCGAGTGCCAACGATCCTTGTATGGATATACAGATTCGCATGGCGGTCGAGTATCGTTTGTCGAGAACACTTTCTTTGTGAGATTTGGTGGGACCACAGCCAACTGCTCTAAAAGCTTAAGCTATTAGAAGAAGGCGTGGTTTAATATTTATATATTCCAACACTCCCCCTCACGCTTAGTCTGGTTTTTGCCTAGTACTAAGCGTGGACAAATTAATCCCCTCACGCTTAGTCTGGTTTTTGCCTAGTACTAAGCGTGGAAAAATTAATTGGGGAGGCAAATAGGGGCCTGGAAAGATTTGAACTCAGGACCTCCTGCTCTAATACCATGAAAAGTGTTGGGTGGTCTTGGGCCTCTCTCAACCCAAAAGCTAGCTCAAAGGTTGAGGCTTTCACTCACACTTATAAACCGACCACCAGCCCCTTCCACAACCGATGTGGGACTACCCAACAATCTCCCCCTCACACATCGGGGCCATGGGTCGGAAGCCGCGACAACCCGCTCTCCCGTGTGACTTTTGGGGTGTCACACAGACTTGTTGGTAACCTGGGCTCTGATACCATGTGAGATTTGGTGGGACCACAGCCAACTGCTCTAAAAGCTTAAGCTATTAGAAGAAGGCGTGGTTTAATATTTATATATTCCAACATATTGACTGTCGGACGCTAATTTTTTAAAAGATAATACCTCTCACGAAGCTTGTCAAGGTTATGTTTGAGGTATTCAGAATGAGTTTTTCATTTCATTTCCGAGTAAGTTCGATTCTGCACTCGATTGCGGAAGCAAAAGCTTCGGTGGACCAACCCCATCTGCGAAACTTGTGTTCAAGGCAAAAGCTGTGGGAACGGACGAGTTCTCGATCATAGTTTTTTCTTTTCTTTTCTCCGGCTCAAAGTTGTGTCTCACCAACCACAAGACGAGCTCTCCATTCTCGTGAAACCCTTTTCCCTGATCATGTCAAAAAAGCTCCGGAAGCAATCATAAACTTTCCCTCCCCTCCTCCCCTCACAAAAGAGTGCACAAACCCTATTCAATAACACATCGATTATGCTCTCCCCACCCTACTTTGATCCTCTCTTTTTTTTTATCATCACTCTCTCTCTCTCTCTCTCTCTCTCTCTCTCTCTCTAGGGATCAAGCAAAGGAATAAGTGAAGAGAATGATCATCAAACCCTAATTCAAGTCCTTGGGAAAAGAACCAATTATAGGAAAAGAGCCAAAAAGCAACCAATCCCACATAATCATGTGAATCACCTCCACGCAACACCACGAGCATCTCCAATGACTTCGTTTCTAAGTTGGAAGGTGATGCTGATCTTGATCTCCATTGGATTGATCGGCGGCCAATTAAGATACGTGGGTCGGTCCCCCACCCACAACAAAGAGAGCCAAGAAGATTCCCCTCAAGGGGGGGACTTGATCATACGAGGAGAACAAAGAAAGCAAGCCGACCTTGATGTATTATGACGCTTTTGTGCCTCCCAACTTTTGGACCGAAAACAAATCTTCCATTTTAAGTGTGTGCCATTACCCACGCCCCTTCATTACTTTCCTTTCTTTTCTCTTTTGTCCCACCTTTTTTTTTTTTAAACTGTGGACGTTTTTGTCAAAAGTTTGTGAGGAACTCCCTAGAAATACCGAATCATGATTTGAGGGTGAGTCCATAATCTTGTGTTGTTGGTTCCTTTATATCAACTTAGGACCACTGAGGGAGTGTATAACATCGGATCGTAGATCGTAGGATCCCGAGAATTCGCAACAAAGGTACATGGCATTGGATATTAAGATGGAATTCATCACCTGTTAAAATTGTGGGACATTAGAGTGACAGGATGGGCGCACAATTGCAGCGAAGTAAAACGTGCAAGAAAGAGAAAACTGCGACACATGATTTTATCATGGTTCACCTTTAAATTAGAGCTACGTCCAGCACAAAATTTCACTATAATTAGCACATCGCACCACTCGTTACATCACTCAATTACAAGCGAGAAAGAGTATATATAGTACTAGCTATTCATGAGCCGAGCCTAAACTACAAATAAAAAATTATGGACTTAAATCGTAAAAGCTCGCCGGTGTCTAGAGACGTGCTTTCTTGTGGTGGGAGAGTATGAACCACACCCCAACATAAAGCTTCAAAATAGTGTGAAGTTAAGTGTATGTCATGTTTATATTGTACATACAAGAAAATCGAATTTTCCATTACCTAATTATTAGGATATGAAAATCCCATTGTTGCAAGATCTCAAGCCCGAATCCACAAGATCGGTAGGATCTAATTGATCCTATGATTTACTTCTTCTTGTTTTTTTTTTTTAGTATCGGAACCTCGTAAAGATCTTAGCAAATTAAGATCCTACTTAAGATTCGGACCGTTTCTTATGCTTCAAGTCGTAGGATTCGGATGAGGATCAAGATCCTAAAAAACCATAAAGTAGAAGAGGGTTTTTCCATTTGCTCTACTTGGCTGTGTGTGTGTGTTGTCGGTATGAAATACGAAGGAACTACCTCGGATATGCCATCGACGTTTAATCGATACAAATTCACTTTCGACATATTTTCTAGAGGTTGGTGCATGGTCTCATCAAGAACGGAACACAGAGCGTGAATGTTGTCCTCAAAAGTCTCCCTTCTCCCTCACTCGAGTAAACAGTACTTTGATGAGGCGATTGGACGAGAAACCCACGAACTATTCTATCTGGACGAAACCTAAAGCTCCCAATTTATAAACAAAACCTAGTGAAAGATCATAGGCATTTGACCAGTTAAGCAGACTTATTATATCTAAATCTAAACGTCAAAGGGAGATAGATAGATAGATAGAGAGAGAGAGAGAGAGGAGGAAGAATTAATCTGCATGTGATCCGCCCCCACATGGAGTTTTGCCCCCGGTCAAGTTGATGGGCGACAGTGACAGGAAAGGCCACTCAGCTAATCATCAAAGTGGTAGTTGGAGTTCGTCGAGACACCCCCAAAATTCTCACACCTAAACCGTATGTCTCACCTTCCAGATGTATTCAAACACCATTTTTATGCAAACATCCACCTTTTATTTCTCCTCTCCCCACTTTATTATCAATAGCCTAGGTTGCCTTTGCATCAATTCTAATGCAGAGATTAGGGTTTCATTGATTTATCTTAGCAGCCACCACTAGCTATTTCAAAGCTAGATGAGTGAAGCTTGACCTTTTCGGGCTTTAATTTGAGAATTGTCTTGCATAAGTATTTAATATCATATAGGAAGGGCAACAGGAGGTACCAACTGAGGGAGCAAGCCAGATCCGGCACGCCCCGGCTGTTTTAGACTAATTAGGCTATCACCACCCAAAAAAAAAAAAATGACTGTTCCAGACTAATTGGGTTATCACAGAAAAAAGAAAAGAAAAATCGACGTCGTCGTCAATTTAAGCTTTTGACGAAAACTCTACATGCGGATCTGTTTGTGAATCAAAATAAGAAGAAAGATACACAGAGAAAACGCAATTTCAAGATCGATGAGTGGCAGCAAAAGCAAATTACCTCAATTTACCACCCCCAAAAATTGAAAAACATGCGTGGAAGTGGAAGTACCACTTTAACATGGTGTTGTGCAGTGTACAAACTTCCCACTTTTGTCCAGACAGAACTACAATATTTTCCAAGCTTTTGGTCATTTCAAATTTCAATCTGAAAGCTAAGCTAAGGCTTCACTTTCAGCTCATGACTTTCCAAAACCCTCGACCCAAAGTTTCCCCTTTTTGACGTTTTTGACGGGGCTCAATGAGAGACAATTTTCTTTTCTTTTCTTTTTTTTTTAATCTTCGTTGATGCTTTCATGGACCCGAGAGGGAACCGAAATGTCACCTATCCACTAGGATATGTTGGACTAATATGGCTCGAGATCGATCATGCATGTAATAGTTGCGATACATACCTTGATCCACGGGATTTCAATTTAAGCAAGATCAGTCACGGAAGAGTAGAAAAAATAATAATAAATCGAATTAATTCCTTAAAAGAGAGATGTACAAAGGGGCCCCGTCTACCTATATCCGTACCCGAACCCCGAATCAGCACTTCTAGATCATCCCAACACGATTCAAGCCTAACTTTTTCCCGAGAAGCTAGCCGAGCCGGACCCGAGTCCTCCTCCCGCTCACGGTGCGGCGGGAGCCAGGCTCAGGTGCAGGTCGACCCCCAAAGCGTCGTCAAAACCAGGCCCACCACCACCGCTTCCTTTTGAAAACTTGCTCAACGAAAGCCCGTCCAGGACCGCCCTCCCATTGACCTGCGGCCCCGCCGGATCCCCTGCCCCTCCGCCGTATGGCCCGAAACCCCCCGGCGATCTCCCACCGCCCGCGCCCTGGCCGCTAGCGAACACGCAGCCGTGCGACACCTGGAAGGGCGGGGCGGCCCGCGGGACGTAGACCCAGGACGGGGAGGTGGGCGCCCCTGCTGTCACCACCACCGGCCCCACGGCGGCCAGCAAGTGCGGCGGAGGCGCGAAGGCCGAGATGATGGGGTTCCGGACGAGGGACGACACCGCGGCGGTCCGGCTGGCGTGCAGCTGGGCGCGTTTCAGCTGCTGCCGCTCCTTCTTGTGGGCGTTCTGGTGGCCGCCCAGGGCCTGCGAGTTGGCGAATTCCCTGCAGCAGTACTGGCACTCGTACTTCCGCTCGCCGCCGGCCGCCTGGACGTTGCCGTCCGGGGAGCCTGACGGCGTCGCTTTGCCGCCGCTGTTGTGAGTGCTGATGGTAATGGGGTCGCTGACGGCCGAGTCTTCCTCGTCGGCGACGCTGAAGCCGAAGAGCTTTAAGCGCGTGGCGGCGGAGCTGGGGCTGCTTTTGGGTTGGCAGTAATCTAATTCCGCCATGTTCGAGAGCGAGAGAGAGGGAGGGAGAGTAGTGGTGGTAACAGTATCAGCTAGAGAGTTGAGTGCAAGAGAGTAGTTGCATGTGTGAGGGTATTTATACAGGCCAGAAAGGGATTTGACATTAAAAATTTGCAGAACACAGTACGAAGCTTTAGAGAGAGAGAGAGAAAGAGAGAGAGAGAGAGAGATGATTTAGTTGCAGCATGAAGACATCCCGAGGAGGCGTAGGAGGAAGATGAGGGAAAAAAAAAAAAAAAACAGAGTGGGAGTGATATGAGGAGCGCTGCCCCGAAAAAAAAATAAAAAATAAAAGTAGCACTGGGCCCACTAACAAAAAAATTAAAAAAGGTCAAAAAAAAAGCAATATTTGCAATTTGTCCCGGCAAAGTCTAATTAATTGCCGAAATGCCCCTGACGAACTATACTATACAAGTAGGACATTTAAATAAAGGGGCCATAATTAGCATTTGGTGAGAAATCCACACGTTATCTATTATGTGCATTTGAATAATCAAATCTTATATTATATACTTGAGCTTATAGTAATGAGGTCTCGCCTCCTCGAGATCGAACGCGGATTCCGAACTTTGTTACTTATTCAATACTTGAGATCTAATGGTCTCGTATTAGTTTAATGCCGTTCTGCTTTTGATTCTTTTTGGATTGTAGCGGCTTTGTTGTGGTCTAATTTAATTGAGAGTGAGTTAGAGAATGTGATGCATGTGAACGTTGGTCACGCACCCAAATGAATTGGCCGAACCATCAAAATGATCATAGGGCCCTTTCTCCTCCCTCTTCGTCCTGTTTCGGTTTGCTGCCGAAAGTGTCGTTCCGCATGCCGTCGCCGCCGCCTACGATACATGCAAAACGGACCGTGTGTTCTACGCGAACGATGAGCAATAGGACCAGCTGGGTTTGTTTTTGTTCTTTCCACCGTGGACACGTAACTAGGGGAAAATTGTCAAAAAAAAAAAGTCATAAACCTATTGCGCTTTTGCTAATTCATTCCTAAATAAATGCAAAAGGTTTAGGATTGAATTGGCATAAATGCAAAAGATTTATGACTGAATTGGTATAAATGCGAAAGATTTAGCAATGAATTGGCGAAATTGAAAAGTTCAGTATTGAATTGGCAAACGTGCAATAAGTTTAGGACTTTTTTGACAATTTTCCCGTTTGTATAGGTAAAACAGATGAAGTTAACTAATTGCTCCGTTTGGTTCTTTTGGTATTGTCCATCTTTACTGAAGATCCTTTAATCTTTTCCCGCCGTTAGGGAAACCAAGATTACAACTAATTCTCGTGTTATTGGGAAAATTTCCAATTTGACCACCGAAATAGACAAGGAAATCTCAAAATTCTCTCTTGTACCCAATTTTCCCGTTTCGAGAAAAGTGTCAAAAAAGTCATAAACCCATTACACTAGTGCCAATTTAGTCATAAATATTTTTTTGGTGTCAATTCAATCCTAAACCTTCTGTATTGGTGCCAATTAAGTCCTAAACCTTTTATTAGTTGTAATCAGTCCTAACCCTTTTGCATTGATGCCAATTCAGTCCTAAATCTTTTGTATTTATGTTGATTGAGTTAATCCGACTAATTTCGATGGAAAATGGCTGACGTTGACATCGATTGTCCTACGTGGCACGACAAACGCTGACTTGAATTTTTTTTAATATTATTCTATAATTTTAAATAATTTTAAAGCATTTTCTTGGTTTTTTAAAAAACATATTTAAAAATTATTTAGGTTAAATTGGCACAAATGCAAAAGTTTAGGACTGAATTGGCACCAAAAAAGGCTTATGACTAAATTGGCACAAATGCAAAAATTTTAGGACTGAATTGGCACAAAAAAAAAGTATATGACTAAATTGGCACTAATGCAATAGATTTAAGACTTTTTTGACATTTTTCCCTCAAATTTTCTTTCATTCAATTTAGGGCAAATGGGAAATGCTATATCGCTGCAATCCCTCGGCGCGTGTGCCACATGCTCATGGATCGTGAATGCGATTTTCAGAAAAACGGTAAACGATAAGAGCGAATGGAACAAGTTTTGACTGGTCGGAAGGTCATATCGGAATATAATACTGTAGAGGGATGGATCGAGATTTCACATTCACTTCACGGGCAAATTGGTACCTTTTCCTCTCCTTATTTTGTCGTGAAAATCTAAGTTGAATTTATGCACGTCAAGACTTGTAAAGTAAGTGTATCCTGGATGCCATGCGCTGGATCCGTAGGCTTCGGAGGGCATAGCCAATGCAAGGATATGTACGAAACTTCCCCAAATTCATCCCTCTCTCTCTCTCTCTCTCTCTCTCTGGATAACGGGACACGTGGCACAAATCTAGGAGCCGACAGCACCACCCCATGAGTCTTTGTTCTGGGGTAATTGGAAAAGTCAGAGACATCCATGCATGCAAGGCAAGCTCTTTGAGAGGGTCAAGTTCTTGCAACTAGGGTACTTGCAAGACAGATCTATCACCGTCCGTCCGAGTTGGATCACTCGCTTCTGTCCCCACGTCTCGTGTCACCGTCGGCTTCGCCCCCCCCCCCCCAACACATTATGCTCGTGTTTCACATTGTATATAGGGGTGTGCATGGTCCGGGCCGGTCCGGTCCCGGCATGGAACCGAGGACCGGACCAGTAGTCCGGTCCCCATATTTTCAGGACCACGGACCGGACCAAGACCGGCGGTCCGGGCCGGTCTTGGTCCGGGCCGGTCCCGATCCCGGCCCAATAGGACCGCTAATTCTAACTGCTTATAAAAACTATAATAAAAATATTAGTTTGGTGAAAAAAAAAAAGAATTTAGACTTCGACCTCCTCTTGTGTTGATTTTTCATTAATAAAAAAATTCCACAAAAACGTCCAAAGTCTAATCGTAATTCTGATCTCTAAAAAGGAATTCATTACTAATAAAATTCCACAAAAGACGAAAAACACGTATATGAATCAATCTTTAAATGCAAATCTAATATCAATGCAATGAGATTTTTATCTTTTCAGTTCTTTTTACATGGTTTTCTTTTCATTTATTTTATGTGAAAAAAATACTATCTAAAATTCGAATCTGTTTGAAAAATTCAAAGAAGATATCTCCCTAAACAAATGAGCCCGATCTAAAAGAAAAATTAATTAACACAATCAAATATGTAATCACCACAACAATCAAAGATATAATCACTGCAACCAAAATAGCTAAAGACTCACTGTAGGAGACTCGGAATTTTCAAATCATTAGGATGATCAAACTAATTTTAAAAAAAAAACATTGCCGGTCCGGTCCGGGCCGGGCCGGTCCGGTCCCAAACCATGGAACCCGGGGACCGGACCGCCCAGTCACCGGTCCCGTTTATTGGGACCGGGGACCGGACCGCCAACCTCAAGGACCAGACCAACCCGCCCGGGCCGGGCCGGTCCCGGGCCGGTCCGGGCCGGTCCGGTCCAGTTTGCACACCCCTAATTGTATACCATCTTCCTTTCGCTTCCCTCTCCTTGAATATATCATATTTTTCGAAACCTCGATTTCATCTGACCGATTAAATATTGAATTTGAAAACGCATATTTTTCCGTATTTAACTTACCTTTTTTTTTTTTTGGCACGCGACAATTTTGAGAGAGGAACCCGTCACTTTACATGTGGAGGTTATATTTTGTAATAAAAAAGTACCAATAATGTTCCTAAAGAATCGAGGAAGAAAAGAGACATGAGTTGTGAAAGAAGTCAACATGGGAAGCTTTGAGTTTGATCTCTCTCTATCTCTCCCCATTGAAAGGGGTGATAGAAATTGAATGTTTTCAGGTGTTTGAGGGTTGAAAACTATTTTTTTTTTTTGGCCCGCCATTACGTGCTGATGATGAGTAGTTGTTTAGGATGTTTGCGTGATTGACGTTGAATTGGATTTTAATATAGTCTTCTCTCTCTTTCGGAGAGATCTCCTCGAATCTTTCTAGAGAGAGAAAAGAGGGGTTAACCTATGTGTAATCTCCCACTTAGGGTTTTTTTTTTTTATTATTATTTTTTTAAAAAAAGAGGGCATGTGTCTACTCTATGTGTATCATGCAAAGTCTTCATCTCAACCCTCGAGCATGACCCACCATTGTCTCCTCTTTTCTCATGTGTGTTCCTTTCCTTCCCTTTCTCTCTCTACTTTTTGGGAATAGTCAAAATTTTCCCGGAAAAAGAAAATCTTATCATCCGTGATCCGATCGATCCCCTTCGGTTTCCGAAAGGTTACGCTCTTCTCGACCGTTTGATTCGACGATTAAGCATCATTGCTCGAGGATAAACGCATAAGCTATTATGATTAGTTTTCTTGTCAAATGACTTCCCTCCTCCACCAGAAATGGAATCATTACATATCACTTGGGAAATTGGAAAGTCAATTGAGTTCATCATGCCACCGTTTTGACATGATTTGCATTATTAAATTTACTATGGAAATTTACGATATTGATGTAAAAGGATATATGATTAATCATATATTCGTGTCCAAACACATTGTTTCACCAAACTATGTATGTGCTGGACGCCATATGTGCACGACTGTTAGTTTTGTTCACCACCCCTGTAAGAATGATTATCGAAGACAATTTACAAAACTTTCGACATCAGCTTCTGATGAAAGCTGGAGATGAGAAGGACGTGGCAAATCGACCCTAGCATAATTTAGATAGGACCATCATTCTTGAATTGCATAGTACCTGAAAGTTTTGACGATCGATCGGCTCGATGCGACATTATCAAATGATTCGATCAAGTACTATTGCGAGAGATTTTTCTTGCTGGAAAATCACGTGTGGGCATAGTTAATAATTCGACCATGCATCGTTTTTTTTTTTTCAAGAAGAAGAGTCATCCAAACCGACGGGTTTAAACTAATTCCGGAAAGTTTGAAACCTTAATCGAGAAATTTAGAGGGCTCCTTCGCACTCCATAACGAATTTCGAAGATATCGATGCGCTTTTCACGGTGTATGAGACATAAAGCTACCTTGATTTAGGGTTAAACATGAGTCGGGGCCTCGATGTATCTAGAAAAAAAGAAAGTCTTTTGCTTAACCTAACCCCACTTTGTTTCTCTGAACTGTGCGGGTCCAATGATTTGTGATCATTTCTTTAGGTCTTTCTCACTCATGCCAAGGTTGGAGATCGAGGGTTGGGGCCACCGCGACCTGCTACTATATATGGGGACTCCATAGCTGGATTCACTGGGAAAAAAGGAAACCCAACCGAATTGACATCCGTTGTCGAGTTGATGTGAACGGCAACATTGGAGCTGAGTTTTTAGTTCACATGTGCTTCGTACTTCGTAGGAAGGAGAGGTGTCTTGTCGCTTGTCTGGGAAGGGTGAGATTAAGACCTTGTGATGTGCGAAGGGGGGCTCGGATTCTACAGTCCCAGTAACGCTTGTTTTGCTCACGCGACACTTCTTTAGGGTTTCTAATGTTTTTTGACACCTTGTAGTAAAATTTAGGTGGTTACAATGTGTTCATTGTGTTGATGTTTGTTTAAAATCGTGCATTTTCTTTGTCCCGTGTAGGAAAGATGGGAAAATATGGACACTTCAAAAGGCTATTCTAGGCTTTCAAATGAAGAAATGAGTTCAGTAAAAAAAAAAACAACGAAGAAATGAGTTAAGTGGGCTAG
This sequence comes from Rhodomyrtus psidioides, assembly GCA_021437785.1. Taxonomy (NCBI): domain Eukaryota; kingdom Viridiplantae; phylum Streptophyta; class Magnoliopsida; order Myrtales; family Myrtaceae; genus Rhodomyrtus; species Rhodomyrtus psidioides. The sequence goes on along the minus strand of JAILYB010000171.1, from coordinate 1,144,904 downwards.
ACCACAGTATACCAACGTGCAGGTATGCGATTACTAGTAATAGTTATCACTTTTTGTAATTGAATTTCAAATTTAAGATTTATTAAAAAAAATACTTGTCGTATCCTAGCGAAACTATTCAAATTCTATTTAAATTTCGAAATTAATGATTATAGAAAATAACTGTTGTGTCATAGCAAAACAATAAGATTACTTAAGTTTTTTTTTTAATTATGTTTCATGATTATTAGGGGTTCTTACAACCTTTCGAAAAGATGTATCCAAATTAACCATTTTTGGACATGAAGAGTTATGTCCAAATTTACAGTTTTTAGGAATGAAGAGTTGTGAATATAAGGAAAAAAAAAACTCTTCGCTAATATATATGCTATATTATGTTCATTATTTTAACTACAATTTCCACTTTTGTTTCTTTTAACATATATACAGCCATCTTTTCCAATTGTTTTCCTTTGATAGTCCTTGGAGAAATATTAAAACGCTATCTAATATTTTCGGTTGAGAGTTTATTGTATCAACATCAACATCAACAACACCTTTATTTCAAATTAATTGGGGTCGGCGGTCGATGAACCCCAAAGATTCATAAAATAAAAGCAAGATCATTCGAGAGAAAAGAGATAAATATGTAGAAATAAATAAATAAATATATGACTAAAAAAGACAGTCAGAAACGTGAGAATTCTGTCCCTTCACAATACTAATAGCCTTCCTCCACTCCGACCTAAGACATATCGTACGTCAATCTATTTCTCACTCAATTAAATCTTGTTTTACTATTTTTCCCCAAGTAAGTTTCGGCCGACCTTTTCCTTTCTTCGTGTTATGCTATCGGTAGCAAACTTCTGTTCTTACCGGAGCATTTAGGGACCTTTAGAGAATATGTCCAAACCATCTCAATCTATGTTCTCTCATTTTTTCTATCACCGATTCTACTCCAACGTTTCGTCGAATATCTCCATTCCTTATATTATCCAACCTTGTATGACCACGCATCCATCTTAATATCCTCATTTTCGTTACTCCCATTCTATGCTCATTTTGTCTCTGTGCTGGCCAACATTCAACTCTGTATAGCATAGCAGGTCGTACTGCTATTCTATAAAATTTTCCTTTAACCTAAGAGTAATTTTGCGATCACACAAAAATCCTAATGCACCACGCCATTTCATCCAATCTGCTCTGATTCTAGGGACCTTGAGAGTTTGTTGTATCCTAAAGAATTTTTGTTGGTAATCATTAACAACGTTTTGGGGCAAATAATTCCTTAAACAAAGTGAATTCATGCCTCAAAGTCTGATTATACTTCTTCCTGTTAAATTGCTTTATTTCCCAACACATTGATCCTCCAATAGTGTAGGTGGAAAGAGCCGATGGTGGAGACGATAGTAATTGAGCTTGACTAGATGGGGTTAAGAGAAAAGAGAGATGTTAGGACCTTGTAATCGTAGTTCTTTATGGAAATAGGATGGTTTTATTTGTAATAGGTGAAACAAGATTGGATTCTAGCGAAAAGTTCCCTCTAACTAAGGGTGTGCATGGTAACACTTTAGAAGCTGAAATCCGTTTGGTAAAAACGCTTCAGAAGTGCTTCTGAAGCTGAAAGCCGTTTGGTAAAAATATTAAGGAATCACTTCCAGAAGTGATTTTGGATGTGATTTGGCCAACTTTGAGAAGCTAAAAATTGTAACTTCTAAAAAAGAAATCACTTCTTCAACAATATCGGTCTTCGCCGACCAATGCCCGTCTGCCGACGCCCCCCGACCGCCGCCCGCCCGCCCGCCGCCGCGGCCACCGCCGCCGCTCGCCTCAACCGGCAGCCGCCGCCGGTCTCCCGCCGTCGGTCGCCCTTCGTCGTCCAACGCCGCCTCCCGCCGGCGACCACCGCCGTCCGCCGGCCGCCACCCTCCACTGACCGCCACCGCTAGAGATTTTGTTAATAATGTTTAACAATTAGAAATTTTAGAAGTAGAAATTTTATCAAACACCTTTCTTTGATCAGAAATCAACTTTTGATAGAGAAATTGAAAAATCAACTTATGCTTCTGATTGAGAAGTTGAAAAATCAACTTCAGCTTCAGAAATGATTTCTTTTTCAGAAGTGTTACCATGCGCGCCCTAAGATGTGATCTTTTTCACAAGATTAAAAGTAGTGTGTGAGCGGTTTCAGGTTTACGGATGAACTTGGAATGGAACCTGCCCGTCGAAAGCGGTTCCCCATTTTTTGTAACCTAGAATCTACTTTGCATACTCTGAAACTTATAACCTATTTCATCATAGGTTCCAAGGTCAGTTCCAGAGTCTATCAAGGTTCCACATATATTTTCAATTGAACGACTGCAGTGAATTATCGCTTCTAATGGTCATTATTACTATTATAATGCACTAGTCATAACTTATATTAGATACATGAAAAATATAAAACATTAAAGTAAAAGTCCTAGTCACGAATATCGCAAAAAACTTATTCCACTTCCCGATTGATTTCCCAATTTTTAGAATTTGAAACTTATCATACATATTCTAAAACTTAGAACCTGTCCTAATTTTTACTTATTTTATCCTGAAATCATGCTCACACCTAATTTTTTTTTTTTAAAGGGGATGTTTTACAACTGAAGACATCACAACTGGAAATAGCTACTCAAACTCTCCAGAAAGTACATCCTTGTATTTATTTATTTTTTAACACAACATAATATGGAACTTGAATTTAAGACATGTCATCTCTCAACTCGTCTACCTACGGCTAGAGGCATTATGCTCCCTTTGCGAAGTTTGGATTTTACGCTGACAAACAATAGTCACATAAATCACTTAGTTTCAAACCCGAAGTAGGGGTACGGCATGAAGATCCATGCCACTACAGTCTACAAAAGATATGTTCAATCATGGTGCAAACTCATATGAAGAGGTCGGATATAAAAATATCGAGAACATGAATCAGAATCTCATGAAAATTTTATGAAATAGGGTCGGTTTCGTCTGACAAGTTTAAGATATTATATATCTAGATCATAGGTAGATACCTAAGTAGGAAAGCTAATACACAATACATATGACGACAGGAGAGAAATGGCAGAGGGGAGCTACAAAATTTGTCAGTGAGTGGGGGGTGGACATAGGCACAAGATTTTATCCACTGATGTAGGAAAACACATGTGAAGGTCCATCCAACATGTAAATATATCATATAATATTCACAATAATTATAAGATTATATAAGTCCAGGCCCACGCACATTGGGAACAAAAAGGGGGGCCACATGTGGCAAAGTCTTTTAGCATCCACCCCACCTCCTAGAGGAAGCCTCTTGACATCGAAAGTGAAATTTCTTCTTATTATTATTATTATTATTTTTATTTTTTTGCCCTAAGTGTTGGTGATGATGGCATTGTCCAATCACCATTTTTACGCCCCCTTCCTTCTTTGCTGGTTCACGCACAACTGTCCTCGCAGCAATTGGCCTCTTCCCTTAGTTTAAAGATTTAACCTTTTGGCTGTGACATGGCCGCCACCATCTGGTTTTAAGTAGGCAATTTTCTTTTTTTTAAGGGGACGTTCGATTATGCTTTTGCTCCTTTCGTTGTGGATTGAAGTGATGCCGATGTTATCGTCCCGAAGATTGCCCGAATCGTGGGTGGCGGCCCACCAAAGCTGTGGGCATCAAGGAAACTTTCAGCCAATGAGGGCGCGCGATATCGTGTTTGATGGGGGGAGATTATTAGAGACATAACCCTATCGTGTTACAACTCCATTAGCTTTCTAATCAAAGCTTTTCTTTACCCATTTTGCTTTTGGAAGGATCCGAAAAAGGGGTTTTGAAAAGAGAAAGGGAGCCCCCCCAAGTAGACTTCGTTTTCAAGTTGGAGGGGGGGTAAATCCCCTTTCAAGGGATATGTTCACAAGAAGAAAAGCTAGTATTTTAATCGAAATTCGAAGCAATGTGGGAGTGACAATAAGCCCTTGGACTCCAAGTGACACTACCCACCTCTAACTCTTTCGAGAAATGAATTTTAAATTGGTAGGGCTTTGGGTGGAGTTAGCTTTAAGTCATGTGAAGTGACTCCCCCTCTTCTCTTTAACAAGTTGATTAAGTTATGTCTTGTTTGTATGATTATCCAAGAGGAAGCTAACCCTAGATTTCAGCCTACGATGTGTTTTAAAAGAACGATGCCAATCCAATGAAACCGCATCGAGATAGCTTTTGGACAAATTATAAAGGGAAAAAAGAGGAGGATAGAAACACCCGTGAAACAAGTACGTGAAGAAGGGGGGGTTTCTTTGGTCAATCAATGAGACAAGAAAGGTCCTTAGGGTTTGCCAAGAAAGCAGACACATGGACGGCTCCACAAAACTAACTCATTTTACGTCCAATCCATATGTGTAATCATGCCACTTCCTCCTCCCAATTTCGATTAAAGATAAGAAGCTCCTGTCGTGATGCTACAGTGCTGGAGAGGGTATTGACAATTTGGTGGGGGGTATCTCGTCTTACTTTGAATTATATATCACATGGTGATCTACAGCCGTTTTAGAAAAAAGGCGATCAAGTCTTGATTGGGCCTTTAAAACTCGACTGAAAAGATTATTATGCCGAACTTGTTTTCTCATGGTTGATCTACATCCAAGTACGATGGCACCATGTGAATTCTACATGTATCGGTAGTGAGATCTAACAGAGATATGCATGAATAGAGAACATGGGGAGGAAAAAATGTTGAACTTACACTCTTAAACTTGTACCCTTGCTATATTGACGTGTTATATATACTTTAGTGAGATATTTTCAAGTATTTAACTCCTTTTTTTCCCATTCTTTTCTTTTTTCCAAGTCCCACGACCTACGGCCGGGGCAAAGAGAAGAAAGAGAGGTGCCGTTAAGTCAGGATTAGAGTTCTTCTTTGTCATATAAATCTACACCCTCAACTCTACCGATGTCCGATGCGTTTATCTTCTAGAATGATGAATTTACATCTTAAACTCACCCCTCCACTAAACTCATAAGATTCCCCATCCTAAGTGTCATTGTCTGCTCCATTTCCCTCTCAGCCCGTCCTTTCAAAATGCACGACACGTGTAAGCCAATAAGCCTATTCAGTGTTGTCGGTCATTGACCACCAATGGGGACTGATCGCCTGCCATGTCGGTGACTTACTCCCACACACAAGAAGGCCTAAGGGTGGATTTGGTTCAGCATTTTAAAAGCTCTTTGGGACCCCAAAGTCCATTGGAGTAAATATTAGGTGTTTGGTAACTGTTTTGAAATAGCTTTGAAATGAAAGTTAGCATTGAAAATGCTGAAAGCTCAATGCTAAATGGCCAAATTCCCTGCGTCGCCTCGCGCCTCATGAAGAGGAAGCGAAGAGCAAAAGCGATGGAAAAGAACGCAAGCGACTGCCCCGTCTTGGACCCTTTCGCGTGGAGAGGCAAACATCTTTGCCCTTCAAATCAGCTGCGATGTCCCCAGCTTACCCTACACGGCCAACAGAACTCAACGAGGAATCTTTTTTTTGGCCCTAATGGAACACAAACTGATCTATTGTTCCTCTACTTTACCCAAAAAAAAAAAAAACTGATCTATTGTTCCTTGGCATGTGGAGGGTTTCGTCCCCTGAAAGGAGGGAGAGAGGGAGAGAGAGAGAGAAGGGTGGTCGAAGCATTTAATAGTTGCTGTCGCGCAAGATGGGGATTAACGTTATCATCGTCATTATTTTATCAGCAAGAGTTGCTGTTGGATCAGCGTCCTGGAAGTCTGCATGGATTTGTCCCTTGCGAGGATCCAAGAATATCGAAATTGGGTTCTCGAATGAACAAACGATTTGGCATCGTATCATTCAACATGGATCGAGACAGAGTAGTGTTTTCGGGTAGAAAAAAGTTGGAGTTCGCGTCAGTTTGAGGGTTGTGGAACAAAGTCCTGCGCTTGATTTTCCTGAATGGGCGAGCGCGCGAAGAAGTTGGCCTCATTAGACGCTAAATTAGGATTAGCCCCCGCACTTATAAACTTTTTAAGCCCTTCATCATTGGAGGTTTCTAGGGGTTGGCTTAATATAGAAACATTAATTGCAGTCCAACATGGAATATAAATCACATTAGAGAGTGAGACAAACTATCTTTATATGAATTGGTTATGCAACACACATCCCTTCCTTTTGATAATCTAAGAGGGACGGCCGTAATCAAACAGCTACTAGAAAGAAAATCAGCAAAGCAACCTACCGCGGGAACCACTAATGGTCTGTTTGGCAGTGTTCCCGTTTTTCTGTTTCTGTTCCCGGGAACAGTAAAGAACAGAAACATGTTTGGTAATGCAAATAATTATGATTCTGATTCTGTGTTCCGGAACACTTTTGGACCACTTTTCAGAACAAAAAAAAAGTTGATTTTTGTGTTCCGGAACACTTTTGCAGATCACTTTTTTCCACGATATACTTCTATGAATTTTTCCTCGATACTTTCAGTTCTTGTTGAAACATGATTTATAATTATAATTATAATTATTTTTTATTTTTATTTTTAAAATTAATTTAAAAATAACAAAAAATCATAAAAATTACAAAATCAACTTTGAAAGCCTTGGCTGAGCCTTAGGAACCAATTTAGAATTAAAAATAGTTTTCATATTTTTAAAATTTTTAAATTTATTTAATTATAAAATACCCAAAAAATTAGAAAAATATCATTCGTGGTCAGAAAAATACACAAATATAGTTGATATTTTTATTTCAATTTCCTCTTCAAGATGGTATTTTTAAATCTAAAAAAGATTAACTTTCTTTTTCGCAACTCTTTTTTATTTTTTTGTTTCTTTTTCTTAATCACTATTTGATCTAATTATTTTCTCTTTTCTTTGTCATCAAATATAATTATTTAATTATTTAATTTAAATACAAATTGAGAACAAAAATTTTATGCAGTTACCAAACGCGTTTCTGTTCCTGGAATAAAAATTTTAGTAGTTACCAAACGCGTTCTGATTCTCAAAATCATCCGGGAACAGAAACACGGGAATAGAAACAAGAAACAGGAACATTGCCAAACAGAGCCTAACTTAAATTTGAGTTCCCTGAGACCGGGAATCGAATCCGCAACCCCTGATTCCTAAGCCAAAAGTACGAAAACGCTCTTACCACTTGGTCGGTCCCAGGGTGGATTGATCCGTATTATCCTTAACACTCATGGAGTTCAATGAAACCCCAAAGGATTCTGTCCTCCTCGTAATTTCCCATCTGGACACGAGCTTGTCCGTTAAGGAAAAGAACGTGACTTTCGTCGCATGCACCGAAATGAATTTGGAGTGTCACTTTGGGACTGAAAAATCAATTTAAATAGAAAGGGCTGTCGCCTTTGATCTCGTTGCTTTATGCTGAAGCACACTTTGCTCTCGTCAGCACGTCGACTTAGTCAAATCCCCACCAAGTGTTGCTTTGGGTGTCCTTAGTCAATAGCTCCTTCATTGGAACCTCAATCTAATCGACGTGGCAAAGAGTGGATTAACTTTTAACTAGTTTGATGATATCAAACATGACACAAGCTGTTATATTTATCAATTGGTAGCTTTGAGAGTTCTTCTTCTTTTTCTTTTTTTTCGCTTCGGCACTATGTGCAACTTTTCAATTTTTCAGTCTTGGAAGTAACTTTGGCTAAAAGATGACTTTTTCTTTGGATGTATATAAAATTCAAAGGTTACGTAAGTTCTGTAATTTTTTTTTTTTTACTTATCTCACGTTTCTCAATACTAATATAAGTATAGTTTTTTTTTTTTTTTTTGTAAAGTAAGTATGTATAGTATAAGTATAGTTTTATGTTTGAGCAAGTAACTAATTGCCGGTAGTAACCATGAGGAATGCGGGATGAGTAGAAAAAAAAGTTACACCGACTGCGTATTCGATATTAATCTTCACGTTTCCTTCGGCGAAGAACGATGACTCCCCTCATTAGTTACACAAAAGGGTGCACGATAACAAAACGTGTAAAATCTGGAGAGGAGAATACATGCAAGAGGGATGAAGGAATTTGCAGATCCGAGTAGGTTGAATACTCATTTGAAGGCCGAATAAAAGGAGTGGGAGTACCATTCGAACCGACTAGTGTTTTATCTGCTACTTAAGATTAGTGAGATATTACATGAGCCCTACATTTATAGACTTAAGGACTTGAGGTTGGTCTCGTTGCAATTAAGAAATCATCTATAAATATTTGGACAATGGGAAAAAGGTATACACACACAATTAGGAGTGACAAGATAAACAATTTGATTGTAGATAAACTTAAAGAAATTTATTTTGTCAAACACTTAATCTCAAAGTTGAGACTTTGCACCAAATATGGAACATTACCCTCTTGACCGACCTATGAGCTTATATTATGATGCGAAGCCTATTAGCAGTGCATTTCTGGATCGATTAGACCGGCAGAAATCCAAGCGGAAGTTGAAGTAATGATGCCCCTAGAACCGACGGACCGGATCGACAATATCGGAACGAGCTCGAATTCGGTCGGTTGAAGCAAAACGGCGTACTGATCAATACTCACCTTCTTTGACTGTGAACTTCAATAGATTTCGGCGATCCGAGATCGTTTAGATGGATTTTTTTTTTAGTATGTTTCGGATTAAATTTTATTATTGGTGGCAATTTTGTAATATTGAGTTTTTTGATTTTTTTTTTTATCCTCGTAGGGTGAGGTTTAGGATTAACACCCTATATAAAGTGTTTTATAGCGTTTTGATAGGGGGACTTTTTACATTATCAATATAGAATTTTCGAGATTTCTCTCTTAAATAAGGATTTGCTTATTATTTTTGTTGAACACCGCGTCATATTATATACATCTCAAGAATTGTTTATATGGATTGGTTATCTAAGAAAATGTTGCCAATCTCATACGCAACTGGAATTAAATGGACGTCTACTCAGCCGCCTTAATTTTTTTTAATTTTTTCAGAGAAAAGAACACACACCAAGCCTTCAGCACTTACACTAATAAATAATGCAAGTCAATTCCTATGACCTATGACCTATATATATATATATATAAAAGAGAGAAAAACAAGGCTAGCTACTTCTTTAAAAATAACTCCGATTTTAAATCCAATTTCAATTCCGCGATCTGCCCACGTGTCCAAATTTGGCCAATGATTCATTTAGGATCAGTCACTGTTGTTTCATATGAAAGTGAAAGTGATGGTGTCAATGAAAACGCAGCTTCTAATAATGAATCTACAATTGGCCTTGATGTTGATAATTTTATGGAAACTAGTGTCGATTCTTGAAAAGATGGAGGGATTTGAGAGTAAAGTGAGAGTTCAGGGATTTTTCTTTTATTATTGAGATTAGATTTGAAGTTGAGGTTTTTTTTTTTTTTTTTTTAAGGAAATTAGGCCATGAAAACAGGTGGTACTTTTTTTAATTCGTTTTTCTTTTTGAGTGTTTTTTTTATCCTGAAGTCCCCAAATAAACGACAAATACCAGTTGGCCACCAACGACCCACGAGAAAGTATTCTCGAAGTCGCTTATTGGGCTGATTTTTAGCCCAATATCTAACAAGCTCGGCTATTATCTTGACCTGACACTTTGATTAAATTTAATCACTAACTTCCCAAAATCGATCCACTAATAAAATATTCATCATCAGTTGCAGGGTTGGGATTCAAATGTTGTCACTTGTCTCTAGATTCACTCCTGGCGTCACACGACCAAATCTCCAAATTTCTTTTCGAAATTCCTAACATGATGGACTCTGAGAAGGATGCATTCCTTAGACACATGACCCATTTGAAAGAACTCATCGCCATCGTTACTCAAACGGGATTTAAACACAAAGAATCATTAATCTGAGTGGCAGAGCATTATCTCAAACCATAATCGAAATAAATCAAATCAGGCATTCAGGATCAATACTGTACTGCAGGTTAGAGTTATTACATGATAGGAAGATCAGCAACACTCGTGACAATGCAGGGATGACTACAAAAGGCACAACATTTCCTTTCCATTCATTCTCTTTGTGCCTTCTTTGATACATCGTGTCAGCACTTGGAAGATGAAAACAAGATACAACTAATAGCCACTATAAACAACATTGATTCTGCATAAACAAAAAGAAGACCCACAAGACGAGTAATAAGTGAATATGCGATCGAAGCTCTTCAGAGAACTGCAAGATACTGCCCTAATCGGTCGAATGCTGGATGAATGTAAATACACCCTCTATACAACTCTACAGTTTAACCAAACCTTTTATCAGACCCTCTGAGATTAAGGTTGAACCATTTCTTTTTGGATGATTTGTCTTTTCCTTCAACAGATCCATCTTCCACCAGACTTCCCATCTTCGAATCTTCACCTGGAACTCTGCTGCTGCTAGTACCATTACCAGCACTACCGCTACTACCAAAGTCACCATTTGCTACCCGGTTTACTGTGAACGAAGAATGAATGCCGTCTCTTTGTTTTAGCAACTCATCTACCTAAAATATACCATAAACAAATTCAGCTACAGAGAAGAGGCGGCATGCCATCCCCATGTCCAAAAAATGGGGAAAGGAAAAGGAGGGCGGCAGTAACTATCCATCAAAAACTTATATTACTGGATTGAGATATCATAAGAGGGCATCTGATTGAGAGAAAACTGTTGATTGGGGAACATGACATTCGGAAAAGGGTGACAAATAGCATGAAAAGTTCCAGCATCTTTGAAGCGAAATGCACAAAAGTTTCCATATCCTAAATCATACAAGGACATAACTAGAATGCATGGTTGCATTTGTCAGTGCATAAATTACATCTAATAAGGTAACATGCTTTGATAAAAGATCCCTCAGAGGACAGATGGCCTTAGATATTCATATTGAGCATCCAAATGAGGGGATATACTCATTCTGCCACAATAAGATGCTAATAACAAACGAACGAATCATGCTGGAAGATGTAAGCAGGACTATAGAAGAATCCCGGATTCTGAATGAGGAAGACAAGCCAAGAAAAGAAAAAGACATACAGACTGCTTTTCCTGGCTGTATCTGTTGGTCACTTCTTGAAATCGAGCAAGGGCCTACAAGTATCAGAATAAAATCATAAGAATGTGAATGAAGCAATAAGTACGGAAATAATATAGGAAAGAGGAAAACACCTTCCTATACTCAGTCTCAAATTGACGTAGATCAATCCTTTTACTCAATATCTGAGCCTCAATTTCCTTCAGCTTCTCTGTTGCCTCTTCATATGATCTTGCACAAAGAGCCTCTATCATGTAGTTTGCAGGCTTGAAAAAATTATCTCCTGAATCAATTTGAGAGTATTAATCTACCTAAAATCAAAGAGAAATCCCACTTCTATTTCCAGGAGATAGTAAAAGCCCTAAAATAAGCTACCGTACCATAGACCGCAAATATGTGAGTTCCAGCTTTAAGTTCTGAAACCTCACAAGGTTGTAGACCTTCCAACCTTTTAAAGAATGCAGCTTCAGGGTCCTTAGCCATAGCCAACTGCCCACCACTTACGATTAGAAATAGGAGCTAGCGTGAAAAATGTAAATGAGGGGAAGAATAATAGAAAGAAACGCACTGCATTCACGGTTGAATCCATTCGGTACACTTGGAAATGTAGAAAGTACATTCCTGCAGATGTCACCTTGCCTGTTTTCTCGCTCTCTTCCTATATAAACATCAAATAATCTGATGGAATGCCAAATAAATCAAAAGCTCTAGAAGTAGAGCACATTGCATGACACACATAGCAAAATATTAAAAAAAACTCATAAATAGCTCCTGATAAACCAGTCGTCCAAGACTCTTACTTGACTAGAAAAAATCACAATTTCAAGGAAATGGTAGCAGTAGAACTCGCCCAGAAACTATTCACTCTCCAGGTGCAATATTCTTTATTTAACTCACAGCCACGGGCCATGGTCCTTTACCAAAATCCATTGACTGCACTGTGTCACCGCAACTCATTATTAAAGAAAACCCCAACTCATCGTTTCATCCTCACACAAGGATGCTGCTATCACATCTTTTATCCTTTACCGTATCATAGCTACAATAACAGTAGCAGCCTCACTAGCTGAGTCAAAAATAAAAAGCAGGCTATTTTCTCAAGATCGCAAACATGATACCTACAAACTGAAGAAAGTGAAAGGAATAGATGCGATTTGGAATTTTTATGTTTTAGCACATGATTGGGGCAGTCCCCCAGCTAAACCAACAATAGCTTCCCTTCTCTTTCCAGTGAAGCCATTTCTCCTTTTGACAAGACAGAGATAAACGGAAATGTATTACGCTAGTAACATACCTGTAAGGCCAAATTATAGCCACCAGTAGCCTCTTGTTCGAAGTAAAGCAACTGGATAAGCAAACAAAGAAACAGATGAATGAGTCTCTGTAACAAAACCATCCAGAAAAATAAAAAATTAAGACCAACAATTGCTGTGAAAAGCTTACTTTGAATTTGCTTTGTGATGTGGAAGTGACTCTTACTACAATACCAGCTTCTGCTTGTTGTTCATTAATTGTTACACCGAAAAAGTGAGCACATTGCTTATCCACCTGCATGATAATTTAAAATCAGAAGAATATGCTCTCGTGAATGCTGATCAACTAATGTATAAACAAAAACAAGCACCTTTCCGCTGACTGATGTTCCAATTGGAAGGGGTCGTACTGTTACAGTTCCGTTGATAGCTTCTTCAAGAACATTGGCAGAGATCGTAGTTTTGATTGGCACGCCCAGTTTGCTGTTGACAAGTACGATGAGAGATGTAAAAGAGCCAAATGAATCGTAAGAAAATCCAGACTGTTGAAAAAAGCACCTGAATAATGCTGCAAACACCGTATTGACAGTTCCCAGGTTAGACAGGTCGATTTCCATATCCAAGCCTTCAGCGTCGAGAGCCTAATGCAATTAATGAATATGAAACTTCAATCTTATTGTTTGACCAATAAACTACAAGGTTACTACCAGAAAAACCATGCAAGAACTAAATTCCAAAATAAAACAGAACATGCCAACTCTACTAGGGCACTGCAACCTATTATTTCAAACTAGTGACCCCGTCTTTAAAACCATGCATCACTAATCCCCATAATGTGTCTTCTTCATAAAATAAAGCAGCATCTGTCTCTGCCATGGTGAATGACATAGTATGTGGATTTCATGCATAAGCTTTATAAAAATGAACAAAAATAGCATAAAATAAAGCTTCAATATATATTAAGTTTAGTTCTTTTCAGACTCCTTATTTTCATCCCTAAATCTACATTTCCACGCTTTAGTCTTATGCCAAAGTCTAGCCTATGGCTAAGAAGAGTGTTTGAATTTTTAGATATTAAATCACACATTTGTTTAGAAGCTTAAGCTTTAAAGCAGTTGGCACTGGTACCGCCAAACATTTACGACTTCAATTGCCATTATTGACTTAATTGAGCTCCCACATCATACATCATAAGATGAAACAATCCAACTTAGGAGATAGCATGCATGATTAGGACCACTTGGAAGACACTGCACAATCTTCAGCAAAATTCTTCCAAATTAAATCAACACAACCTCCGGAGGACTAGTATAACCTCACAAGTTCACAACCAATCACAATTCACCTCATTAAAAAGCATCAGTCGATAGATATTATTACTAGAAGCAATCGCAATCAAATGTTGGCTCATGAGGTGGCACACTCATATACAGTTCAAAGACCCCCCCCCCCCCCCCCCCCTCTCTAATTAAAAAAAAATCCGACCCCCCTTGAAATGACTAGGTACAACGAATTGATGTTGCCCACTTAACACAGTGGCACTTCATAAGAAATCACCTACCAAAAGCAACACTCAAATCACACGATGGTAAAACATTTGCATGATTATTCATACATCTAGCAGACATGCACAAACACATTTCCAAACAAGTGCACAGAGAAGAGCAAGCAAGATCGTTGGAGCACCTCAAACCCTGCACTATCGTATTGTCTCCTTTTCTCTGGGTCAGATAGTATGTTGTAGGAATATGCAACCTCCTTAAAAAGTTCAGACGCTTCGGGATTGTCAACATTCTTGTCAGGGTGATACCTGCCAGTTTAAAGAAATAATCATATGAGTCATATGTTTTTAAAGGTTAAGACTTGAGATTTCTCCTGGATTCACATTGATATAGCGAGATTATGGCACTGGACTAAACTAAAAAGAACATTCCAGGCATTATAGACAGACATAGTAATGATTGTTGTCAAATAAAAGGCTCTACATCTGGCCTACAATGATCGAGAAACATATGTTCTGCATCATACTTGGGTTTTCTTTCTGCGTAGTGTGCTTGAAGACGATGTATTATGAACTGTCAGGATCAGAAGGGAAACAGCAGTATTGAAAACCCAGAGGAGCTCCCATGTGATCCTCTTCATCACATTTGATAAATTCCTCGGCACAAATTTGGGAAATCCCAATTCCTTGGGCTTTTCAATATAATCACCAAGACCCGGTTTGTAACTATGCCCTCCCAGTTGATTCTCATAAGACTAAGCTACGAAAGAAAAATCCGCGATCCAAATGCTTCTCTAACAAAACTACTTGGTTTATTCATCAGATTCAGCAACGCATATAAAAAAGCATCAACCTTCTCCTAAATTCCTTTCGTCCGTCTAAGCCGAACTCTAATTCTTAGCAACAGCTGATCAGGCATAGCACTGAGAGAAAGAAATGGAGCGAGAAGAAATCAGAAAAACCTTACTTGAGAGCAAGCTTTCGATAGGCAGTTTTGATTTCTTGATCAGTCGAATCCTTCGACACATTCAACACCTCGTACGGGTCTCGCCTCAACGCCGGTGCCGATGGCCCTTCCACCTTCGGACCCATCTCTCGCTCGCTCTCTCTCTCTCTCTCTCTCAAAATCAACCCAATTACCAGGATTTACTCCATTTCAAATCTCCAGACGGAGATTCAAAAGAAACAGCGCACCCAATTCAACTTAAAGAACGACCTTTTCCGCCAAAAACGAAGCACGAAATTCGGAGCATTGGATCGCTCTCCCGCTCTCGGAGTCCGCGTAAAATGAGGTCCAGAAGACGAGGAGACGAACAAATCGACGCGCTCGACGGACACGAGTTCCACTGAAATGACGCCGGGCGGCGAGAAAATCAGATCAATCAGCAGTAGTCAACTTAAGCTTAGGGTTCTCGAACATCGAAGCGCGTCAGCTCGAGCTGAAAGATGGGACCCCGCAAATGTTCTTTCCGGAAGAACTGGGGTTCGCCCTTCACCGAGATCTCCCATTAAAGTCAACTTAAGTTATTTTTGTCCATCATTCTTTCACTCTACATACTTATTTGAAAAAAAAAAAAACTGTAATGAACAAATTTAATTTACTTTTGGCATTTCATTTTTGAGAGATTTTAATGTATGTATATTGACCAATTTTTTCTTTAAGATCCGTTAAATTTTGTTATCGATATTCGAGGATTAAATATAAACTTCAAATTACACTCAATATGCAAGTCAAATAGCACTGAATATGTTGTTAAATGAGATAAAGAAAATGCTTAGAAAAATCGAGATATCAATTTTGTAGCAGACATCTCCACTGATTCCGAGTGTCGTTAAGGGTATCAAGCTTCAAAATTAAATCGATCACAATTCTATCACTAGAGACATGGTTTCTTTTTCATCGAGCCAATAATTTCCAAGAACTTGAAACTCGCTAGCGAAAAAGTTTATTTTTTTATATGGAGTATTCAATTGAATAACAGAATAGATATGAATTGCAATTAGAGATTGGAGATATGTTTTATCCATATAGTAAAATTAGAGCAATTATAATATGTTACACGAACTTTATAAGACTTAAGAATCAAGAATGCCGGATAATAATCATTTCTAAAAGACTATTTTTTGTTGAATGGTCAAATGCATAACCGAACTTCGACCAAAAAAAAAATTGCAAAATTGAACTTTTAATTTTTGTTTTGAAATTGACAAAATAAATAACACTAGCAAGATTTAGCTCATTTTAATTTGAGGATGAATCCTAACCCCCTTTTTGATCCATGAACAGGCAAGTTGATGTTAATAATACATCCTACATGTTGCTTTCCAAATTAGTTGAATAAATTCTATCCGCTATTGGTATGAAGGAGGCCCATTAGGCATTGACCTGGTTATATGATGGGACCATGTGAGTGAACGGACCTAGTTAGTAGGGGCGAGCATGATTCCAAGGTAGAATCAGAAATAGGAGAATCGGACCATCGGTTCCTGATCCAATTTCAGGTTCTAATGGACTAGGGTTCGATTCCCGATTCTATTTTCCTAGAAACCGCAGGTTTCGGTTCCTAGTGGAACCGAACCGGAACCATAAGATCCTAAAATGATAAAACTTACAAAATGTGAAAACACACAAAAGGACTTGGAGAGTGCAATGATGGCTCATTCACGATTCGTAAATTACTTGAGACCCCTCGACCTCATGACATCTGTATCCAACGATCGTCAATCTAGGGCGCGACCTCTTGTCTACCAATTGCATTACCGGCGACTCTCCCTCTCCGGCAAAGCTCTCTCCTTTTCCAGTTCCCAACTTTTCTCCCGGAGATTGCCTCCTTCGCCAGTCGCACTACCTCTCGTCCCCGGCGACCGTCCATCGCACTCGCATCTTCGTCAACTTCTATAAATCAAGTACTATCTATGCTTTGTTTCGATTGTATAACAGAATTTCAAGCTTCCTTGTTCAAGCATGAGTCAGTCCATAGTTTGTTCAACAAAACGCCTCATCCAATAGATCTCTGTCCTATAATCTGTCAGAACGTGACTGCCTTGCCGTGATAGCTTTGTTTTATATCTCTGTTGTTGGGTTGGCTCACTTCTATTGTTGTTCGTCTCTTTGAATGTCCAATTTTATGTGTTCAGTTTATCATTAGTCCATTCAAGAAGTGGTAGATCGTGGTGTCCAAGAACTTTTTGTTTTCATTTTCTCTTTAGTTATCTTTTTCTCTTTTTACCAGTAGATTTATGTGCTTTTGTGCACATTCTCTTGTGAATGAATTACTTCGAATATTTGTGAAACTACTTGAAACTCTTCTGAAATTAGTAGGTTCTCGAGTACCCTATAACCGGACCCTATAACCTGTGACATGATAGGTTACAGATTTCATGGGACGCATGATAGGTTCTAAAGGGCTAATTCCCTAAAAAAAACACCAACTTTAAGTATAATGACGATTCTGGCCCGAACTTTTTTTTGTCTCATAAAAAAGCACAAACTTTAGTTTCAACGACGATTCTGGCCCAAACCTTTTTTCATTCCATGAAAAAGCACAAACTTTAACTCAAATCCCAAATCCAACTCCTTAATTTGGAACATTAGTTGTCTAACATAGCAATTTCATGTCATCAATAAATTCACGTGGCTTATTGACATGGATTTAAGATACTATTCATCATCTTATTAGCACGGAATATTAAATTGGTCATTCTCTTCGGGGAGTGGGTAAGGTTGGGCTTGTTAAAAAAAAAGGCTTTAATCATGAGCTTGGCAGATCTCTCCATGGGTGTAATACGCAGTTTCAAATTACAGTTAGACAGTTGATACTTGCGAGTAAAGTGAAGGAGACGATGAATAGGTTGACCGTCGTCCTTCAAGTTATGCTAGAGGTGAAGCAGATGAACAACTTCAAATTCCTTGTTAAGAAGATGATACCTTAAATCCACATCAGCAAGCCATGTCGATTCATTGATGACGTGAAATTGCCATGTTGAACAACTAATGATTCCAAATTAAGGGGCTCAATTTGGGACTTGAATTAAAGTTTGTGCTTTTTCATGGGATGAAAAAAGTTTGAGCCATAATCGTCATTGGATTTAAAGTTGGTGCTTTTTTAAGAGACAAAAAAAAATTATAGCCAGAATTGTCGTTAAACCTAAAGTTGGTGCTTTTTTAGGGAAGTAGCCCAGGTTCTAAAGGAACATGTACTAGCGGATAGGTTCCATGTAGAACCTACTTGGAATTTGAAACCACTCACCCCTACTAGTTAGTAGTTAAAATTGAAAAGCCTTCGCGTCAAAATTGGAAAGCTAAAAAGCACAACTATACTTCCACATGGATTGTTTCGCAATAAATAAATAATTTTTAAAATATTTTTAAAAATAATTATTTAAATTAAAATAATTATTTAATGAAATGCATTTGCATTGTCAACAATACTTTACAGTTGAACATTTTCATGGACAACAGAAACTATCTTTCGTTCATTTATTTTTGTAATAGATACGAGCAATTATTTTTAGAAAAATATTTTTCAAATCTATTCATTCATTTTCTACGAAACAGACGGAGTTTGCCGTCCAATACATTACGCTTGACTTTCTATTTCCACATTTGATGTGACTAAAATGAACTGTTGGTCTTCTCCATTCCATTTTTGGACTGATTGCATGATGGTCAAAATTTTGGCATGTATTAGCCTACACAAAAGCAGGGACCACAGGGCCAGTTTCCTAGTCAACGCTATTTAAATATGAAAAAGACAAGGGCAAAACATTGCCATGTGAGGATGA
The DNA here is from genome assembly GCA_021437785.1 of Rhodomyrtus psidioides. Classification (NCBI taxonomy): domain Eukaryota; kingdom Viridiplantae; phylum Streptophyta; class Magnoliopsida; order Myrtales; family Myrtaceae; genus Rhodomyrtus; species Rhodomyrtus psidioides. The sequence goes on along the minus strand of JAILYB010000171.1, from coordinate 1,126,363 downwards.
CGGACAGGAAATCCTCAGTGCAATTTCGATCTAATGTGAGGTTGAGCAATGCGCAAACGATGTTTCAACCTTAATCACCCGGGTGTTGTAGGATCCACAGAAACCACACTTATGGTATAGCCAGTGGAACGGCGACATCCCCTTTTTATCGCAATCGTTGCACAGTATATCCTACATCATCGAAAAGAGCGACTGAAAACAAGCAGACAAGCTGCGCCAGCACAAAATATCCAAGGGAACAGAAGAGAAATGTTTACCTGGCAGCGATCCCTGTACTCGACTGGAAGCACTTCTGAGGCTAGCAATGCATCAAGCATGCCAAAGTAAACCTAGACCACAATTGTAAACTGAATGAGAACCTGATAGTGTGTTCTAACCTTGCACAAAAGAGGAACTCTCCTTAACTTCGACTTACGATGCACGTGAGCACAAGTTTACACAGAAGTACAAACGTTGGATATACAGATCTTAAGGTTTAATGCTATTTCTGTTTTCACTAAGACCATTACTCAAAAAGAGGCCTCCTATACTGAAGAGATTCCAGCAAGCAAAGACTAGCTAACTGTATAAGATTCATGTGATGGAAAAGTATGAGAACTGAATTTCTCAGAATGCTTGTGAGTATTGTGGTCTGACCCCAGCCTAATCATACAGTTGATACTCTATTGTTCAGATTGCAACTTGAGGACCGAGCAATCAAATTCCTCCGACACTTATTTATCATATGGTGGCTTTTCTAAGAACAGAAAAGGATTTTATAAGTCCATTAGGATTTTCTTTCCCCAAGTACAAGTCCAGTTAACACAGACTAAGTGGCTTCCAACAACACTACTGAAAAACATTGTTCAAGACCTACAAGAAATAACTGAAAGGAACCATGATGGGACTTTTCTAAAGCGTCTTTGAAAAACTTTATCCAAGTCCTGAAAGAAATAACTGAGAGGAACCACGATGGGACTTATCTAAAAAAACATTCTTAAACATTTAAAAGAGGATATAATAACAGATGTTCATACCGCCATATCTCCCAAGGATTTACTGCAAATTGGGCAGACATAGTGGCTGCATGTGTATGCCTGACATAAGGAAGCATGATATTCAGTATCTTCAGAACAAAAACTCAGACACCCAAATTAGACCTTAGCAGAGTCAAAGATGAGAGATACCTGGAAGCAAGCTGAATGCATGAAATGGCCACAGGGAAGAGCTTTCACAGTTGCACTCGATGTGAATAAAAAATCACAACAGATTGGGCAATTTGTCTCCAAACCTTTTTCTCGGCACTTATGGTCAACCAACTTCATCCCCAAACAACAGTTGCAAGTCATGCAATGAAAAACATCGACCCCAAGACCCTCCCCAAGACGGCATAAATTACAAAAGGGGCAATGGTAAATTTTCCTGTAGGGGTAAAGCAACTAAGATTATTCTTGAGTGTGAAGGTATTTTGCGCCCTGTGCCAAGGTTGATCTCAGAGACAAAAGAGAATTAACAGAAATGATGCTCCAGTAAAAACTCGGTAATCAAAACTCTGTGCTAGGTAACTGACTTAGCTTAGACACTTTGGACATACATGAAGTATCAGACTAAACTTTTTATAAGAATAATAACAACAATAGCAATGGACCCTCACAAAATTATGCAAGCAAGATTCAAGATTGACGACATACACCAACATATTTAAGGAATTTGGGCTTTGCAGAAACTCAAACTCCATTTTGAAGTTCCCACCCAACTTGAAGGCTAAAGATTGATAAAGAAGGTTTCACAGGGGGGACAAAAGATAATAGACCAACAAGACAAAAAGATGTCGTAGATCAGCTTTTCTTGCCATAATCCACTTGAACATGACTCATCACATCTAATGTAGTTTTGGATAAGCAATTGAGACACGAATGCATTTGTGGACATAGAGACAATTCGATTACAGAAATTCATCAAGAATGCAACTTCTTTAACATCATTGACCTATAATACAAGTTAACCGAAACAAAAACAAAAAAAAAAGCACTCAGAGAAACCATTAATATCATAGAAAGTACCTGTACCTTTCATCATCAAAAAATTTACAGATGCTACAGTAGTACTTTGCCATTGAGAGACCATCGCATGAAGGTGTTGTACAAATTTTTCCAATTGGCTGAATCCCAAGGCAATGCATGCACATAATTTCGGCAGTGGCTTTCCTGCACTTCGATTTAACACAAGTTTAAGAGCGAGATCATGAGAAGTGTGTGAGCACTCAAGTGTGCAATATACAACGTCCTAGGATGGTACACACAAATTTTTATGAAGGCACCTGTCCATGGTATGGTCACTGACATTATCATGGCAGAACCTGCATGTATACAACTTGTCACAGCAGGCAGCACGAAGCTTGCAGTTTCTCTTGTAATGCTCACAACCAAACACTTGTTTCTCTGAATCTCGAAATGATGGATAACGTCCCAGGAGTTCATCGCTCGTAGAATTTTCAGCAACAGCTTCAGGTGTTTTTTGTTGAGCAGCTATCCAGCGACTGCACAGCCAGTCATGTCAGAAAAAGGGGAAGCTAATCAATGGATGAAGCCCACATGTTGGCATTGAAAACGAACCTGGTCATCAGATGTTGGATGAGATATGCTTTTCTTCTTGGGTCGAGAGTTGAATCCCTAGAAACTTTTCTTATTTCTGATTCAAGTTCACTTTGATTCATTCGGAAGATATCCTTCCATCCAGGCTTGAATGTTTCACTACGATCCAAGCTTCCAAAAAAACCAGCACCTAAGAAATGTGGATTCAATACAATTTGAAATTATGAACACCTAAGTTCCAATATGGTGATATAGCAGATGAATGTTAACTGCAGGAACTCAGAGCTGCTGCATAAGCAAGAAGCACATTCACAATAGAATAGTAAAAGCTCACAATATACCAAGAGACGAGCTACTCCCCGATGAAGCTGTATGCAAAGTTGTAGCAGCAACTCCCTCCCACCATTCATTAAGCCATTCGCTGAACATGGTGTTTTTAGTTGCCTGCTTCCACGTGTCCATCATATAGTTTTGCTCCTCCTGGGTGAGAGCAGAAGTCACCCATGGCAACATAGACTGGAGAATCTCTGCACCCATAGTACCAATTATCCTACCAACTAGTTTTTCTTGTTCCTCAACTGAAAAATATATATCAAATAATGGCCATAGCTCAAGTTCTTCGCGAAAAAGATGCTGATCCAAAGTAACCTTGATGGATCTGCACATGCCTTGAAGTTTGGTGGCAAGCTCAGTGTACTTACTCATGGTCTCATGATGATAAATAGACACAGAGTTTCTTCCATCTGTATTATCCAACAAAAGTTCACTGTTCAAGCATTCATGACATTGTGCGAGCTCTGAAAGTGAAGCCGAAATATCTTCGAAAAGTTTCCCTTCCTGCTTATGGTCTAAAGTGTAGGAGTGACTCACATTGTGAAGAGTCTCTCTGGATTCTATAGCCGGAAAAACTATATCATCCTCTGCATTACTATGGGCTTTATATAAGCCCCGCAATAATTGGAATCTACCAGTGAATTCCCTCAGGAAAGTGCCATCACAGTTCTTAAGTCTTCTAGATTCAACATCCAGATACTCTAAGTCCTTGCGAATGGCTTTATGAAATTTAAATATGTTGTCAATGGGACGATTAGCATTTCCAACTTTGGCAGAGCAAATATCCGTTTCCCAGTTAAAAAGACTGGACTTGAGGGATGGAGCACATTTGTCAAAAGACGAGGACCACAGAGCTTTTGCTGATTTTGCAGCAGTAAGGTAACTTGTTCCAAGCTTATTAGAATTCACTCCTAACTCAGGTACACAAGTTCGATCATCACCAGACACCGCATGGCTATTTCGAAGTCCTCTAATTTGATGAGCATCACTGTCTCTGTGACAAAGTCTGTTGCCTTGCCTGATTAGCCTTTCACAAGCATGTGCCTCATCTTCACAACCAAGTGAAGTTAACACATCAGCATATGACAATGAAATGCACCTACAAAATGGACCATCTCTCTCCATGCTGCTCCCTGTCAATCTTTTGGCAGGACATCCAGCTGCACTAGAAGACAAACACTTTTGGGAATGGCCTTTCCATGCCCAACCAGAAAAAAGTGTAACTAGAGCAGAATCCGACGATGGAGCTGCAGCCACAAACTCTGCAAGTTACAAATAGGCTAGACACACCAAAAAGAAAGCTTGAAGAGCAAATTTTTGCTCAAGGGTGTACCTGCCATATGCATATTCTGAAGAAATGACTCTGCTTCTTCTTTACTCAGGGATCCAATCAGCCACGGTAAGACTGACTCAATTAATCTCAATGGCATCACGCATAAGCTCTGGTACAGAAGTTCTTGCTGCTGTTTGGGGCTGAAATGCTTTCTGGCTAAAGGTAGTACCTGGGAAAGTTATATTTAGATCCTTATTTGGGAAAACAAATGACCATTGACATATACAAGCTATACTGTCTTAGATAAATTGATCTGAGAGAAAATGTCCTGTCTATGGGAAATTTTAGGTCATCTAAAAATAGTATGCACACCTGAAGTTCCTCATTCTGGAAGTGCTTCTTGATGGAGTCTATCATCTGATCAGCGTGTAAGCACAACTCTGTATTAAATTCAGTAGAAAATGAGTTGGCTCCATCAGTCTGAATACTTTCGATCAAACACCTAAGCCGATCGAATTGTATCTCTTCATCAGCATGCTCCTCAGCAAAAGAGAGTTCTAAATCTACAGCTGGGAAGATAACTTTGTCCTCAGCCATGCTGCATTTTAAAAAGGAAAGCTTAAAATCTGCAAAAGACAATACAGCCAAAAGAGTATTCAAGGTGAAAGGAAATTTTAACAGCTGAATTTTAAGGGCATTGTTCTAAAGTTAGTCAGCAAGACAAAGTAAGCAAGGAACAGCAAGAGACTAATGCAGAAGAACAAAAACAAAATTTACACCTTTCTCTCGGAAGCAAACATTTGTCTGTTGCTATAATTGCTCCTAGGTATCCTTAATGATATGTGCAAAAATAACGACTAAGCCACAAGTAAGGTGAGGGCGTTAGCATTAGCAAGAGGACATTTTTTATAGTGGGGATTTTGGTATGAGTTGTGTATAGCTGATGAATTTCTCAGTTTGATGTTGACGGATGTATGTATATATCTTTGATGGATATGTAATTATATTTTTTGATGGTTATAGAGAACTCTGATATCGTAACCAAGTGGTCTTTCTTACCAAATATATATGGATGCATGTATTTTGTATCAGGTTGAATTACGGTTACGTTGAGGATGCGTCCTTTAGATGAAAGGACAGCTGTGTCATTGTCCCGTTCTCGTAGGAATCGGGGTGTGACATTTGTTGCTCATGGGTTTCTTAGGAAAAAAAAATTCTCTTGACTCCACATAGCAGCTGCTCAAGCGTTCAAATTTTCTCTGGGAAAAAACCTCCAAAAACAACAGAGCACCATTTACAAAGAAATACAGCTTACAAAATTCTTTTGTATCCTGAAATATAGGCCATGAGATATTTTGATTGCTTAAAGCTTTGACCAAGTACAAAAACCCTGGCAACCAAATCCAGTCTTCTAAAATATGGTTTCTGAGATGAGATTCAACAATTACTGAGATCCCATAGAACCCCATCAAGAACAATATACATACTAATATAAGATAAAGATCACCATACCTGTGAAATATACAAACTTCGGCAATAAAACGCAGCTTCTTGTTAAATGCAGATAAATCAGAAAAACCTCCAGAAAATTGTAGTCTTCTGGCTGCCTCAGCTATGTCATTCAACTCCCTTCTTATTGCATCATGCCAAAACAAGATTTCATCTATAGGATGAATCATAACAGAATCAGCACGGTCAAGTTTCACCTCTCCAAATTTCCTTTTACCGCTCTTTGAAGATTTAACTGCACAGTCATCATTCTCAGCCAAATTGCTCAACGTGTTAGATTCAGAGACTTGTGATGATGGGACATAGTCACAATTGTTCCCGTTACTCTTACTAGAATCATGCATTTTCACCCCTTCAATCCAGGAAAAGATAACCTTCATTGAGAAAATTTAATGTCAGCAAATTTTCTTTTTTTCTAGAAATTATGAAAAATATGGCACCCCCCTCACGTAATTTTCACCTGTTGAAGAAGCTTTTCTCCAGGGATTATCTTACGCAAGCATTCAAGCATATCCTCATATTCCTCAGGTGATACAGAAGAGGAGAACCAGGGAAGAAACTCGGCCATCATGTTAACAGGGATGCAGCACAGAAACTGCCATACTAATGATGCCTGTTCGTCAAAGGAAAACTTCTCAATAAGCAAAGGGAAGACCTGCAACAGCCAAAGCAAGTCAGAGATACTAGTATTGTAGTTCGAAATACAAAGTAAACTTTAGAACAAACCAAAGAAGAGATGCAGAGACAATGAAAACGCATTAAAGAGCATTTACGTCAAATAGTAACCTCAAATTGGCATGAACTTATCATTTTTAACAGTTCATAAATTCATGCCAAGATGTTGGTCAATTCTGCTTGTTGGAGACAATGGTTTAGGCAAAACTTTTCCAATGAGCTATTTAATATTAAAAAGCATTTAGAGATGGTTTTCCAGAAAAAAATCTTCAATTGCACAAAAAGCTCAACACACTTCCACAATAGTTATCCAGTTATATCATAAAGAGAATGCACAGCATATCCCCTTTCAGAAAAAGAGAATGCTTAACAAGTCCTTCGCCCTTTCGCAACAACCTTTCCAAACAGAACTGATCAGTCCAAAAGAAAAACATGAATCCGCTTGTATTAATTATCCAACCTTTAAAATAAAAGAGAGAGTTCATTAAACAAACTACATTAGTATTACTTCTTTTGTCGAATGGGACAAGGCTCAAGGAAGAAGACACGACAACCAAGGAAGCAGTACTGATTAGGAATATATTAAAATTACATTCTTCTCCCCTCTCCTCTAAGTCACAGACTGAACCTAAAAAAGTTAGTCATGCCGAGAGAAAGTAGTTCCCAAAACCCCTAAGATTGACTCCATCAAAATTAGTGTTAGAAAGTCCAACCGAAAAGCTTAAACTGATAGATGGAGGGAGACCAAATGAATATAAAGAGCACACATGACCTATTCACAACCGACGTGGGACAACAACAATAAGTTCAACACTCCCTCTCACGTGCAAGCCGAATTACGCGACATGTGGAAATTAGCCAATGGGGGGAGTGCCCACATATGCGGAAAGGAATAACACTGGCTCTGATACCATGTTAGAAAGTCCAACCCAAAAGCTTAAGCTAATAGGTGGAGGGAGGCCAAATAAATATAAAAAGCACACATGACCTATTCACAACCGATGTGAGACAACAATAATAACTTGAACAATTAGTCTTCGTAAAACCATCAACAAAAAGCTTGCAGTACACATTAAGAAATCAGAGTAAAGAATAAAAGGAAAAAAGAAAACAGAAGGATATCAGATAGGTAAAGAGCACAAATGAATAATCACAGAAATAATACACTAAATGGCCACTCCAAAAAGGTGATGCAGCAAGGACAGAGAGACCTGTTCCTCCTCCTTGGACAAGTGCTGGCTAATTGATGTTTGAAGAGCTCCCACGCATGAGGCCAATTCCCTCCTGTAGTGTTCTTCATTTTGCATTTGTGAGTTCAACAACTCAAACAACTGATCGAATAAAATACCCTCTCCTTCGTGTTCTAGGGAGTAAGTCCTGGCCACATTCTTCACACGTATATCTAGAGCTGGAAATATGACCTACACTTAAACTGGAAACATCACCAATGCGTGCTGTAACTTCAGAAGTAATATCTGAATCTATTATCTCATATAGAGCAGCAAAGAAAGGCAAATGGAAAGAGGAAAGACCACAAACCGAGAAGATTATTGATAATAGAAAATCAATATTAAACGCAGGAGAATATGAATGCAGCCTCTATGCCTCCACAGACCCCAGACTCAATTAAGTGTCCTCTCCACATAGTAGAAGAACCTTCATAACAATATTAAAGTTGCATGAGAAGCCTTGCCTTTTCAGAATACAGTCTTTTGTCAAGTCTAACATGGCCTAAGTACTTCTACGCTTGCTGACCTTCCTTTCAAATCTTTTTGCACCATCCAGTTGGAACACGGCAATGTATAAGCAAATTAAGGGCAGTAAACTACGTGTATCGCACAGAAGTCCTGTATTGAGTAATTGGACTATTGTCAGTACTTCTATACACCGGTCCATAAGGAAAGGGTTAAAGGATCTTATCCAGTTGACATCAGTCATAACCAATACTTAGAGGGTATTGGCTTTGGGAGGCATACTTCAGATTGGCATACTTCCTTTATAAGGTGACACAAATACCAACACAAGTGCTTCTAAGAAGCTGCTATCATTTCTCTAGTTTTTTTTTTTTTTTTCTATATCCAGTATTGTATGGACTGAGTAAATATGTTTGTACTGTTAGGTGAAACTATGAAATGTTCTCCAGATATAACTTGATTCCTTTCTCCTTTGACAAGATATTTTTCAATCACCTTTGGTGTTACTGCGCATTTTAGAGTTCCCATCGCATAAATTCCAGCTTCCTTGCGTTTTAACTTATCTGATAGTAATCTGTAACTTTATTTTGATTATCATTTCAGATCATGCTCCTTCCAAATCTCAGCCCTGTGAAAGGGTACATTTACAACTATGAGCTATAAAAGAAAAGTTAATGTTGTGGAGTTAAAACATGTAAAATGTATGTCACTCATGCAAGAGGTGGTCAACTTAGTTGCAGAATGTTTCTCACTTTAAGAAATTTTGTCAAAAGAAAAATCTGTATTGCCCAGGAGGAAACTTGAACCTAAATACGAAAACAAGTACCAAGTACTCAATGTCCAAGCAAATGAGCATACGAAAACAAGTACCAAGTACTCTTGGCATCGTATATGTATCCGATTTTTAAAAATTCACTCGTATATATACCTTGGGATTGGTGTTCTAGCATAGTTGTGGAACTTAATGCAATTTGACAGGGATTTTCCTAGTTAGGGATAGGGGCCACCAAAAGTAATTTGTGCATTGGATGCTTCCACTTGCAAAAGACTCCACGAGAATTTGATTTTAGACTTGTTCACAAAAGCAAAAGAAATGCATGAATGGGCAGTTCTCAACATTTCTGAGAGCAATTTCTATGATATCCCTGCTGCTGGTATTGTGAATCTGTTGTAAGCTGACTCTCCAGGACATTCCTTTCCTCAATTTCTAAACCTGAGCTAGTGCTTTTTCGTTTTCCCTTATTGGCTTTGTAATCACAAGGCGAAAAGAAAAGCTTAAAGCTTTCTCAGAGTAGGTTACTATGTGAACAAAATAGTCCGTAGGATTAGGCAAACTCAATTCGAACACCACAGCATATAAATGAAAGAAAGATTTACATGATACATAGTCTAAGCATAATAAAGATGTCACGATCTAAACCATCGCCATTCAGTCACAAGCCGTGCGCTAGGACAAGTGGAACAGTTTATTTGCTGAGCAACGAAGCCAAGGAACCACAAGTGCGTATAGAGCTTGGAACTACTCCGATTCGACGACTTCCATCCAAATGAATCCAATCAACACGAATACTATAAAATGACTTAAGGAAAGAAAGACAATCAAACCCCGCGAACTAAGTCTCGCGTTAAAACAGCCAAAAAGAGCAAAATGATGGCAATGCAGCTACCTCGTCCTCGGCATCGCAATGGTGCTTGTACATTGCGCGAAGAAAACGACACCTCTCCGACAGCGGACCGATGCCACCTCCGCCGCCGCCGCCGCCGCCGCCGGCGGTGGCGATGGCCGTGGCGGCTCGGTGGAGGCGATCGAGCTCGGACCTGATGGCTCTGTGGAAGAAGAGGAAGATCAAGATCGGGGACTTGAGGACCGACTTCATCGAAGGTGCGGATTGGGCGGGGTTGGCAGGTCCGGCCACCGCGGGTTGAATCCCGGCCAAAGGAGTCGCCATGTTTCACATGCGGTAGAACTTGACGTGATCGATGGATCGCTATCTACCGAGAGGAGACATTTTCAACCTCTCTGTGTGCTCCTGTCTCCGCCATAGTTTTTGTCTGCCGTTTTTCCTTTCTCTTACTTCCTTTTTCTGTGGCTTCTCTCTCTCTGTCTCTGCGTGCGAGAAAAACCGAAGGTGGGAACGACGGGTACAAATAAAAGAATGGTAAAACAAATGGAGTCATCCTCTGTTTCGAGAAGCTTATCAATTCCCTTGGCATACAACGAGATCAAGACACCGTCTTACGTGGCATGGTTAGGGGTGTGCATGGTCCGGGCTGATCCGGTCTCGACATGGAACCGAGGACCGGACCAGTAGTCCGGTCCCCATATTTTTGGGACCACGGACCGGACCAAGACCGGCGGTCCGGGCCGGTCCTGGTCCGGGCTGGTCCCGGTCCCGGTCCCGGTTCCAGCCCAATAAGACCGCTAATTCTAACTGCTTATGAAAACTATAATAAAAAGATTAGTTTGGTGAAAAAAAAAAGAATTTAGACTTCGACCTCCTCTTGTGTTAATTTTTCATTAATAATAAAATTCCACAAAAACGTCCAAAGTCTAATCCTAATTCTGATATCTAAAAAGGAATTCATTACTAATAAAATTTCACAAAAGACGAAAAACACGTATATGAATTAATCTTTAAATGCAAATCTAATATCAATGCAATGAGATTTTTATCTTTTCAGTTCTTTTTACATGGTTTTCTTTTCATTTATTTTATGTGAAAAAAATACTATCTAAAATTCGGATCTGTTTGAAAAATTCAAAGAAGATATCTCCCTAAACAAATGAGCCCGATCTAAAAGAAAAATCAATTAACACAATCAAAGATGCAACCACCACAACAATCAAAGATGTAATCACTGCAACCAAGATAGCTAAAGACTCGTTGTAGGAGACTCGGGATTTTCAAATCATTAGGATGATCAAACTAATTTTTTTTTAAAAACATTGCCGATCCGGTCCCAAACCATGGAACCCTAGGACCGGACCGCCCAGTCACCGGTCCCGTTTATTGGGACCGGGGACCAGACCGCCAACCTCAAGGACCGGACCAACCAGCCCGGGCCGGTCCGGTCCAGTTTGCACACCCCTAGGCATGGTTGCCATCGACGTGTATAAATTCTAATTATATTTTATATTTTATTTAATCTTTTATTATTTTTTCGTTTATCTTTCCTTTTTGTTTTGTCCTTTCTCCTTCTTTTCTTTGTTTTTTTTTCCCTGATCAATGGCCCAGCAAGGAAAGAAATATTAAAATCAATCCACATTACTACTGGTCGTGCCACGTAAGACAGCAAGTGTCCACGTCAACTGTTTTTTTTTATCGAGATTAGTCATATGGACTCAATTGATAAAACGTGAATAAAGTTAAGACTCAATTGAGAAAATTAAAATATTTATAACTGAGTTGACAAAAATACAATAGATGTAGGACTTTTTGGACAATTTGGACAATTTTCTATTGGCATAAGAGTTAGTCCTTTTGAGTTGTGTTTTCTATATCAAAGCTAATTCATTTGGGTTTGACTTTCTAATACCTAGGCACCATGCACTAGTAGTGTAAAAAGGAGAGTGTTCATAATCACGGGATACTACATGTCACCTCGTGTGACACGTGGCTGGGCGTGTATGGACCCCTGGCCAGCTGACTCTCTCACCTACTTTCGCTATAAATACCTCTGATGTCAGTCTGTTTCATCGTTCGATCGTTAGATAACGAAATTCCAAACCCTCATTGTCGACCTCACTCTGCCGAACATGCGCCCTTGCTCTGCCATCCACTCCCCCGAAGTCGTTACCGTCGTTAAGATCATTTGTCGTTGTTATCATCGCCACACTGCTCGTTAGTGAAGATTTTTGTTGGGAAACTAAGGCGAGTAAAGTTGTAACTCTGATAGCCTCTAGTGAATGGCTTTAGAATTGTGTGTCATCATTGAAAATATCAATGTCTACTTCTCATGACTTTTCGTATTTTGGCTATTGTAGAAAGACTATTCGGTTCCCGATGAATGTCTGTTCGACGAGCGTGTTTAGTATAATTACTGCTTTGATGTTTTTCAAGAGTCATCATTAGTTTTGTGTCTCGAGAGTCTTTTAGTATTTCGATGTTTAATTATGGCTATGTATTTAGACGCGTCTTTTCACGTTTCTAGGGTGTGTCAAGAGTCATGTTTGATGCCTATATAAAGGCGAGTCTTGTAATCATTTATGCAAGGAGATGTAAGGAGAGTGAAGGCAGATTTTAGAAAATAAATTAGTTCATTTATCTCCTTCCTTGAGAGCTTTTCTTGAGTGAGTGTTATCAGAGCTTTGTGTCTCTAAGATTCAACATTTGGTTACAGAGATGGGCTTCTCTGATTTCAACAGTCATTTGATTGATATATCCTGATGTCAGTCTTGATTCTCTTTGAATGAGAAAGAGATATGAACCATTGATTGCATATCATTGAGCTTTGAACTTGTGATGGACAAAATTGTCAACGAATGTAAGAACACATTATATACGCATCTCATGACATTTCATTGTGAGATGAGATTTATCCCGTCGATGTCTAATGCTGACGATCACTTCATGAGATGACTGTTAGGATTCGACATACAATCACGATGAAGTAAAATGTAAAGCAAGAAAAAGAAATCGAGATACAAGGTATTTATCATAGTTCACCCTTAAATTAGGGTTACGTCTAGCAGAGAATTTAACTATAATTAGCACATCGGACCTCTCTCACTCAGTTACAAGTGAAAAAAGTATATAGATCAATAGCTATTCATGGGTCCAAACTCAAATTACTAATAAACTATGGGCTCAAATCATAAAAGTCTTTTGGTGTCCAGAGGACTTGCCAAGGTGGCTCTTTCGAACCCCCGCCCGCTCATTGGAGAGTGAGACCTATTAGGATGCATGTGTGAATGAGTTGTGTTAAAGAAATCTTACGTCAAAGAATCGAAGTGGTGTAGAGCATTTAATATATCCATGTTGACCCATAACTTATTAAGCTTTTGAGTGAAAGTGAGTTTGATTGGATATGTTAACGGGTTCAGACTTGAGCTCCCTCTTGGTGATCTTCTCGGGCGAAGGTATCATACTTCTGCACAGTCCTATCATAGCTAATGGTTCAATTTCTGAGCCGGTCTGATGGCAAACTTCATGGTTATAAAGTTGGGTTTTGAAGGAGATTCAACTTGAGATGAGCTACAGAAGGATACCTCAAATTAAGGGAAAGCGAACCTAACACTGAGCTCACACGCGAGGGAGGGATTGTTAGGATGCACGTGTGAGTGAGTTGTATTAAAGAAATCTCACATCGAAGAATCGAAGTGGTATAGAGCAATTAACATGTCCATGTTTGCCCATAACTCATTAGTTTAAGCTTTTGAGTGAAGATGTGTTTTGACTGGATATGTTAACGGGCTCAGATTTGGGTTCTCTCTTGGTGATCTTCCCGAACAAAAGTATCGGACTTTTGCTACGCACTCCCATGAAGACCTCCCTTTTTCCCGTCGATGGGGTATATGAAGCACATCCCAACAATGACTACTAGAGTTCTGTTCTAAGTCGAGCTCATGTGTATCGAGCCACCGGATGACATGAAGGTTGCAACCTAAAACCTACTCGGATGAATGTGGACAGGATTTTGGGCGCGTAGCATTTTGTGCATATTTTACGTCCATTATGTCGAATATATTACTGAAATAACTCTTTTAAAACACGATCATGAAGGTTTTCCTTATCATCAGCCAGTTAATTCTTTGACTTCCCATTCTGATCATAATGAATCCCAAAGTTGCCACTTTCTTTCCCACTAGTTACGTGGACAGCTCTTGGTGATGTTGATTCACTTTCTCTGTGCAGAACTAGGAGTCCCGTAGCAAGCTGGTTTGAATTCTGAAGATCGTCGAATCATTTCGAACATGTGTCGGTTACATTCCCTGTATTCCAAGTTTGCATCCGAATTCCGGTCGGTGTCGGAATGGGAAATGGATATATATTCTCGATATCCTCCTCCTTCGCATGTAAGTCGGATCATATATAATGAAACCCTCTTGATAATAGATATTATCAAGAAAAGCCTTCACAACTATCATGAATTATTAATTTCCCATTAGAGGAGGACCCATACCAGAAACCTACCATCCTAGAGGGTGAGATGGAACACCAGATTAAACAATTTGCGCGAGCGTGTCATGCTCGGTTTCGGCACGCACTCATGAATAAAAAAAAAAAACATAATTTTACTTGTCCTAACGAATGTGGTTGCTCCACCATCAATGCAAGTTGCCACTAATCGTGTAGATTAGCTCCAAAAGTAGACCCACCTTCACTTTTCTATATATGGCATCTTTCCCTAATGCATCTCTCCCCTGGAAAGATCACGCGCGCAGTCTTAAGTCTTTCTTTTAATACCTTTTGTACAATAGACTAAAACGAGGAAGATCATTAATAGACGCACTTCATGTGCGAGAATAATGTTAACGAGGTATTTCATGGGGTCCGGAGTTAATCTACTGAAAATTCGACCCTTTTATCATCAAAGAAGACGATAAGATACGAACCCAGTAGAGCTATCACGTGAAATCAATTGAGTAGAGACTTTAATCCTATTAACAAATTAATCGACCCAATGAAATCTCGGATTGCGATTATCACGGACCTACTTTAGAAAATTCGTATGCAATGATCTTCCCATTTAAGGAAGCACTTCAGTTGCTTTGACTAATTGTAAGGTGGGAAAACGGGATAGGTGTTCTGCTTAGAAAAAGTTGGAGACCACTAACCACTATCCAACTTAGATCATTGATTAATATTAGAGGCCACCAATGGCATGCAACGCCTTTATCTTCAAACACAGAAAAGCGCCACGAACCAGGATTTCATGATAATCATGAAAGTAGTGGGGGAAGCTTCTGAGCAATCTCTTGTCCAATTAGACAATACAGAACTAGTAATCACCACCATTAAAAGATTGTTTCTTTATCTAGGCGCTGTGTAAAGAGGGCATCTGTTGTCCCCTTTCCGTAGGTTCCTCCCTTCTCCCCCTTTCTGCAATGCGTTCGTGATTGGTGGCATTGGAATTAGGTCTCTTATCCAGAATCTGAACTCATGTCTTTTGGGGGTAAAGAAAGGGAGGGAGGAAGAAGAAGAAGATCCAGCTGAGAACCATAAGCGAAGGGAAATGGTTCCCTTGCCTTAAAAGCAGGGGATCCATTTCCCCATAGCCATTGGATCTTCCCCCTATAAAAGGGGGAGATCCTATGGCCCCCATTAGCACGATCCCATGTCTTTAAGGCAGGGAATCTGGATCATAATCGAAGAGGAGTACCGACAGATAAGATGGGTCCAATTCTAAGTAACCATGAGTAGGTGGGCTTGAAGTCCACGAAAGATTTTAAATTTTTTACAATTTTTTTTCTTTTTTCTCTACAATGGCCTCACTTGGCCAGATCTAACAAGGCACATCGCGGCCCTCGATAGATTTGGGTGAGGGGCCACCCACCCTCACCCTCGCCAACCCTAAGTGGAGAGAGGGGGACCTAAAGAAAAGAAAAGAAAAAAGAAAAAAATCATCGAAATATTATTAAAAAGAAGTTCACATCAGCGTTGCCAGTACCAGTTAGGTTCGGCTGGCCAAATGGACTGCATTGGGAAAAAAAAAAGGGTTTAAGACTGAATTGGCACAATCACAACAGGTTTATAATTTTTTCGATAATTATCCCGCCAAAAGAGGGAGTGGCGATGGTGGATGAGTGTGATTGCATTGCAACACCGAGAAGAAAGTGGGAATTGCATGAAGGAGGGAGGAGCATGATTTTGTCTGCGACAGAAATCAGATGCCTAGTTACTGATTGCTGAGGCATGTAGGTGACAAGATAATGTTGGAGTCGAGTCATGTGCCTCTTCTTGGGTTCTCTTGGGGCGATTGAAAGGGACTGTCACAAAGGACTCGAAATCGGTGGCTATGTGGCCAAGAAACACAGCTTCTTGAGGAAGTCTTTCACCAGCAACAGAAACAAAGTGAATCAAACAAAGAAGATGAAGAAGGTTCGAGATCCCAATCCAGGCCACATCTCTCCTCGCCCGCTCCGGGCACAAGAATAGAATAGCCTGCTCAATGCTCATTTCACCTAAAAAGGGTTCTGCCGGCCCATGCCCTATGGGCACAAATTCATTCCCGACCGCCTCGTTCACCGGCGGGCCGATCAACTCATCGGGCTGCTAGGTTCATTCATCACGAGGTCCAGTGTCAAGGGTTAAGAGCATGCATGGATAAAAACCTGTTTAGTGCATTACAATTAATGGTGGTCGAGTATTTAGCTGTGTTGGAAATATGTATCGGGTTTGAGTACCGGAGACAAATCCTTTCCTGGGTTAGCAATCGCCATTTGGATTTTCAATCGTTCTATGTTAATTAGCCGAGTTCTCTTTGACCGAGGAAGCGAAATCAATTTAGCTTTTAAACTTGGCCTGAGCACGGTCAATCAGCAAGATCCCTTTGAAGATTATGCAATCAAGCTCTCCGTTTCCGTTTCACGAGGGTATTGCCGCGTGGGGAGAAGCAGGATTCCATGGTTTCTCACCATGACGACATAAATCGTTCGGCTGACGTCACCCGAACGTCAGAGCCATCGACTTGGACCTCAGTTTTGTCTTCGCGTGTGCGGAGGCTATTTCCCTTGGTCAAAAAGCATGCATGCATGCATGCAAAGCGTCAATTCTCTTTCGCGTTCGATATCTTTTCATCCCCACTTCTGATTTTTGGACTGAACCAAACTATGACTACCAAGTTTGATTTTGTCATATATGTACATTTTTTTTTTCAGTTTAAAGATATATGTACATACACATTACACACACATATATCTAAGGCATTGGCAAGGGTTCAACATTTTCTCTGTCACACTGTGTAGGGGTGTCAATGGGCCAGGTCACAGTACCTCGCTCGACCTAGCCCGACTCGGTCTGAGCTCGAATCACATATGCCCCAACTCCTTGGGTCGAGTCAGGTCGGGTTTTTTTTTAATCAAAATCACTTGACAAGCCCATCGAATGAAAGAATATGAAAAAGAAAAAAAAGGAAAAATCAATTAAATTAAAAAGAAAACGTGGGTGTAAAAAAAAATCGGAGTCGGCCTGGCTTAAGCCTTACACAAACAGTACCAGGCCTGGCCCTAAAATTAGGTGAATTTTCGGGTCGGGCCGGGCCGGGTCGAGGTCGGGCTGGCGCGGGCTTTTTTGACACCCCTAACTATATGATGTACTTTGATCTTAGATAGCGAAGTAATTGAAATTGAAAAAAAATTATCCAATCCTTTACCCAAAAAAAAAAAATTTACCCAATCAATTCTGAACTATTGTACGGAAATCAATTTAGTTCTAAACTTTTTAATTTTACTAATTTAGTTCTATACCTTTGCGCGAAATTCCAAGTCATTTCGCTCAATTTTCGTCGCACATCACTAATATGACGGTTTAGTCATAGTCGGTTGTCTTATACCATCACGTAAACAATTTTCGACTAAAACTGGCCAGAGGACTACATTGAAATATCGCACAAAGGTTAGGATTAAATAAGTAAAACTGAAAAGTATAAGACTACAACATACTAAAATTAGGACTAATTGAGTAATTTCCCTAATTAAAATTGACAGCGAAAACTTAACCATTTGAATATCGAAACTTTGGAAATTTTTTTTGAGAATACGTTGGTGTTATTTTCCTTTTTTTTTTCTTTGGTCAGACGTGGGTGTTAGTTTGGAATGTATGTATTTGGGTAGCATGTCCCAAATGAAAAAGAAATCTAAGGCTACATTTGATCGTCCGGATTTCTAGTCAGGATAGGATACGAAATCCAGAAATTTGATCATATCCTGTCTCTTGTTTGATGAACTGCAAATTTAAAGTCGGATATATTTATATCATATCATATCCATCGTTTGGTAAAAGCGGGATATCAATATAATTGAATTTGCTGGGGGATGTGAATTTGTGATTGCTAAGCTTCTTAAGAGATGAAAAGAAGAAAAAAGAGGTTATAATGAAGAAGCCGCTAAAGTAGCTGCAGCTGGTGAGACGATGAAGCAGATTGCTCAGTCCAGGAGTGGGAGGAAGAGGAATGTGTCAACTGATCCTCGGCCACAAGCACAGAAAAACATCTAAAAATTCGTGAGGATGTCTATCCATATGTTTTGCTTGGTTGAACCTAGAGGAAAGGAAAAGAATACCGAGGAAAGAGTACAATAAATCTTTCCCAGATGTGACTTGGGATTGAGAATTATACATAGGCAGTTTATACATTGTAAGATCCTATACAGTGACACTTCTTTTCCTTTTACCATCTTTGTACGCTTCGAATGAGCCTGGAGAAAGGAAGCACTTGTCTCACTCGGTTGCTGGCCCTGGGCTAGTTGTGGGTGAATTCAGCACCATCGTTCCCTATCGGAGGCTAGTGATGCTGAAGTTGCTGATTCAGAAAGCGCCTTCAACACACAGACGGCAACTGTTTTTACATTGTCTCGTGTTATCCACCGACGATGATTCACATGCTTGGAATGCTCGCGATTTCTGTTCCGCCCCTCCGCCGATTTCAAGGTTGAATGTCTACGGCTTGAAATACTTGCGGGAGAAGTCGCCCGCCGCCGTCGGAGAGCCAGCCCGCCACAACCAGAGAGGTGGCTAGACGTGGCGAAGAGGCGAATTGGGCGTGGTGGAGAGGGAGTGGTTTGAGCGATGAATAAGAGAAATCCTATCCGGCTCTATCTTACCCATCTCCCTGGAATTATTTTATCCCCTTCTATCCCCTCTATATCTTGTTTATCTTGTCCTGGACAACTGCTAAACACATGATACGATAAAAGATATCATATCTCGAGTTTTATCCGAATAACTAAATGCACCCTAATTGAGTATACGTAATATTGTGCCCCTTGGAGAATTTAATGGGGGGCTTCACACGTGGTCCTCTCTATTGGTGACACGTGTCTCACTTTAGAGGCAGAAGGTTATGGCACAAAATTCTAAAACATTAGAACCATAATTGAACAACGTATGACTAACAAAATTAAAAGCTTTTAACAGATCATGAACAAGCAAGGCTAAGAAAGTAAAGTCTAGCACTACACGAGGTTTAACTCATCAATTCCTTAGAGAACCCACAAACATGCTAGATTGAGACTGATATTTAGGATGCGTATGTTTTGGGGAAAGTATTTTTAGGGAAAGTGTTTTCTGGACTTTCGTCTGTTTGGTTCGCAAAAAATGATTTGGTCAACGGAAAGTACTTTCTAGTCAATAAAGATTTTATTCATTAAAATAGGAAAGTGAATTCCCCAAAATAAAAAGATGAAAACACTTTCTCAAATTTGAGTCTCTCACTTTCTTTGAAAACGGGACTGAGGCCGATCCCGGGGCCGGGGCCTAGGACCGGGGCCGGGGCCGAGGACCGGGATCGGGGCCGGAGACCAGGGACCTGGGGCCGGGAACGGGGACTGGGGCCGGGCGAGGAAAACAAATCGTTTTCCAAATGAGAACCAAACACCGAAAAATATTTTCGATAATATATTACCAAACAAAGGAAAACAAAGCGTTTTTCGAGAAAGTGGTTTTCAGAAAACCACTTTCCAAAAAACGAATTCCCGAAATTCACTTTTTCCTTTAAACAAACACACCCTTAGAATTAAAGAATGACCGTATTCATTTTAACTCGGAAACCGTGAGTATCAAACCGATCAATACTGAAAACAGCATAAGATTGGTAATAAAAATTAATATGAAATTTTCTCGCAGTAGCAGTAGGCAAAGATTTAACTTAATGAGGAGATGGAAGCATTCAGACGATATCGGCCACCGAAAAACCAAAAAAAAATAATAATAATAAATTATGCGTACAAAAGACAATTTAAGTCTATAAAGAAAAAAAAGAGAGATTAAATTGAGAAGGACACGCCTTAAATACCTTGAGAAATGACGTATATCACATCCGGATGAAGTTGACGAGAGAAGACTAAAATGACCAGCGAAATTTCAATAATATAAAAAAAAAATTGTCGATAAAGTTTTGAAAATACTAAGGGGATTGAAATAGATGCAAACTTCTTGGACATTAGCGAGGAACAAGTGGTAAGTCATTAGATGCTTCTTTTCCGCAATAATTGAATTAGCTATCGAGATGGGGGCCAATAAAAACCAGCAACATAAACAAATAGAAAAAGTTTGAGATGATAATTCATATAGGTTTAGAACACATGGCCGACTGTCATATGATTTGTGCCTCTCGTGTCTTACTACTCATTTGGGAATGACTTTAACTGTTCCGTTGTTACAGGACAAGTCCCATGTCTTCGCAACACTCGCGCGCGTTCACATGAAAGGTTAAACGAAAAATTCAGTTTCGAAAGATGCTACATAGAAGCATTAATTACTTCTAACACGTGCACAGGAACAGGACGCATTGCTATAGTTAAAGAAGGAACTCGAAGGGTTTTCATATGGGAGCGCCATCAAATTAAGTAAGTAGTCACAAAGTATGTAGTTGCACGTTTTCGACGGACATATTTCTGATTGGTGGGTGACATGTCGCGCAAATCATTCTCATGGGACATCATTGGTCCGCGTGCTAATTTTAACTAAATGTAAACGTGGATAATATCTTCACGGAAATAGTTTATAAGATCGTGAAGCTGTCACTTGGGCAGGTAATATCTTCTCTTCTAGGAGGCCTATTCACGATGAGCAACTTCGGAAGAGCTTGTCTTTGTCTTGGACACACTAGAGTTCTCTAATCACAATAAAGTTCTAACTTGTCGTGTGGGTGGAGAGACGATTATTTTCATTGTCATTTTCGTCCGATCAATTCCCAAGTCTTTCCATACATCAAGCCCCCGATTTTCTTAGGAAAATTCCGAGAACCAATCCGTAAATTTGGGGTGGGAATGTGTAGCGTGGCGCGCGAGAGTCAATGGCTCGAACGTTTTGCTCGGTTTCTTGATGGCCATTCTTCGTACGTGTGCCGCGCTTCCTCTCGCGAGTCAAGTCCATCTGGAAACACACGTCCGCCCGGCGATAATCAGCTTTGTCTGACCTTTTCTTTCCCCCCTCCCACGGCACCTTCGGGCTCACTTCCCCTTCTTTTAAGAGGCGCTTTCTTGAAAGTCCACGCCTTTGAACAGTAGGTAGTTCGTGGTCCTCGTGCCCTAAAACACCCTTTTATTTTTTTGTTCTTGAGGGCGGCTAAAGCATGTTTAGATCCTGAGGTGTAAAGGAACCCCACAAGATGTCGAATGGATTGATTGAGCGAATGTTACGTTCCCGACCTTAAAAAATCACCGAGTGCAAATAATGATCTCACGTCTAAGTCATACGTTCAGACTATCTTAGGCACGTATCTTTACCCAGTTCACGAGATTAATCGAGTCCTTTCGTGTACTCGAGATTTGCCTATTTGAAGCGGGGTTTTGCTCCCCCAGAAATCGGTGATTAGTATGTAGTTAGAAAAGTTGAAAGTCCAAGTCCATGGTCCAGAAAGCCGTCGCTGGACGTGGATGGTTCGGGCAGCCGTCTCTCACACGCACATATAATAGAGCCTCACTGACAATGAGACTCCCTATCTCTCCCTCTCCCTCTCTCTGCAAGATTGGTATCGATCCTCCCACCTTTTTCGCATCTCTCTCTCTCTCTGTTCCTTCATCAGTTCTTGTTGATTCTTCCACAAATCCTCCTTTTCGTTTTTTTTTTTTTTTTTTTTGTCTTTTGAGGCTGAACATTTGGCGATGATTCGCATTTCCGATTTCCTCGATCTGATTTTATGCCTCGTGATGGTAACCGCAGCTGTGGTGTCCGTCTACACTGATCTGTCATAAAGCTCATTAAGTTACGAGATTAATTTGTTCCCCGCACGTTACAGCAACATTCATTCATTCTCCTCCTTTTTACAAGTAGTACGCGTGTCCGGCAAGAACCACACACACAGAGATCATCACATTCTTCTTCTTGTTTATATATAACGTTTGGTTTTCATTCCATTGGCCCACATCGAAACTGTAGATAGTTAATACCCTTGGTTCTTAATTTTGCTTTCTGGTTACATTCGGAGCAGTTTCTTCTTTTGTTTTCTTGAGGCAGCGTCTCTTGCGTTGAAAGAAAAGTTCGTCTTTGAATCAATCCTACGGTAAAGAAACCTGCTTTTTCCCATCGGAATAAACAAAACTTGGGGTGACCCATCCCTTCTTTTTTGTGTCCATCAAACAGTTTCTTCGAGATATCTCAGAAGCCGCTTGAATAAAAGGGGGCGAAAAAAGAACAGTTTCAAGAAAAACCTGCAAAGGCTTTTTCTCTCTCCCTTTCTCAGTGTGTGCGGAAAGAATGAAGAGTCAACAGAACCAAAATCTGGCGATTCCGATGTTCAAGCCCTTCTATTCACTCCTCCAATTCACCAACGTCCTCTCCTGCATCATCATCTTCGGGTGCGGCTTGACCCTAGGGGTAGTCCTCAGCTTCCACCTCAAGAACCTGTCCTTCAACCTCGACTTCACCCAGCTCCGCTTCTCGCCGACGACGATGCAGCCGCTGGCGGCGGCCCGCCACGTGGGGCTGGCGGAGTACTTGAAGCCGGCGCCGATCGCGCACGACATGGAGGACGAGGAGCTTCTGTGGCGGGCGTCGATGAGCCCGCGGATCCCCGCGTACCCGTTCGAGAGGACGCCGAAGGTCGCGTTCCTGTTCTTGACCAAGGGTCCTGTTGTATTGGCTCCTCTGTGGGAGAAGTTCTTCAAAGGGCACGAGGGGCTGTACTCGGTTTACGTGCACTCGAACCCGCCGTGGAACGAGACGGAGCCGGAAGACTCGGTGTTTCACGGCAGAAGAATTCCCAGCAAGGTTAGTATCATTAGTCAGCTTCACGTATTACATCTTTTTCATGTCATTTGTCGTCTACCGATTCCTTTTTGGAGCTTTTAGACCGGAAACGTGAAAGAAACAGTAATGGTTCCGTCTGCTTTTGCTTTCTGGATGAGCTTTAGACTGACAAAGAAAACGCATGTCTTGATATCCTTTTTTTTATTTTTCTGACGTAGAAGTATTACAACCGACAACAGTTTGTTCGATTTGCATAAGGTTGCAACGTATTTTTTATTTCAAAAATCACATGCATGTTTGCTTTGCAAGAAAACTAGGAAATAATAATTGCGTAGAGACGATGAGTTACGAAATTGTTTAGGGTTTTTTTTGCACTAGAGTTACTTACAACCCGCGTGACATGTTGTGAGGTCACAAACGGAGGAGGATTTACTCATTAGAGCATGTGACGAGGAGAGATATTTGGTGTTGTTGCCGCCATGGATGGCAAGTGTTGATCGAAAGATTTATGTGACGGAGTTTCTACCACCGAGAGAGATAGAGAGAGAGTGAGAGAGCGTACTCAGTAGCCGCACCATGGCCGCCCTAACCCTCGAAAGGGGAAGGAAAGATAATTCAATTAGGTCCTCACGCTGGTCCTCTTCCGTCTAGAAGACGAGATTGATGGCAATGTGATGAGCTTAATTAAGAGATCTGCGTTAATCGATCTTACGAATAGTTTTGAATGTCGGGTGCGCGTGGGCGGCCGGTAAAGGGTTTCGCGTAGAAGCCACCCCCTTTGTCTAATGCAATTAAGGAAAAATATTGAGTGGGCGGGGACTAATGCGCCCCGGCCATTCACGAGTGGACACCTGTCCACTCGTGAGTTGATAGAAGAGAGAGATAGAGAGAGACAGAGAGGAGAGAGATAGATTGAGAGGGGAGAGAGAGGATAGATGTCCTCTCATGACTGGTCGGGGCGCATTGATCACGGCCCACCCAATATCTTCTCATGCAATTAATGCATTGTCTAAAGAAAAATTGGGTTCATTGGAGCCTTCTTCATTTAGAATTTTGACATAAGAGCATAGAAGAAGACGATTGGTAAATCTCGGATTGAATCTTTGATAGGAGTCGAACATTATTGTTTAGATTAGATCTTGTTTTTTTCACGCGGATATTGGTTTAGCCAATTCAACACGTTGGGCCCAAATTGACCGCCCAAACCCAGCTAACCGAATGGTCCATCTTTTCGCTCCCGGGGGTTCCACCATTTCATCATAATCTTACATTGCATGTCATCTCATGACGCGACCCGTCAACTTAGCTACCAGTCGCTCCATTCTTGAATTTGCATCACAGATATGATAGAAATCGAACCGGAAGATCTTATTTCCAGAGCTACCTAATACTGATTCACCGACGCCGATGACTCTGTGACCTTGTGTATGTATTTCTAAAGTATAAAGTATTGATTGGTCGTATCCATCACATCGTCCGTAAATGAAACCTGTCCAATTTCTTTTCATCTTTGTATAACGTCCCGATTGCCCTTGCGAAATGCAGGAAGTCACGTGGGGAAAGGTCAACATGATCGAGGCCGAGCGGCGCCTCCTCGCCAATGCCCTCCTCGACGTCGCAAACGAGCGCTTCGTCCTCCTATCCGAGACGTGCATCCCGCTCTTCAACTTCTCCACCGTCTACTCCTACCTCGTCAACTCCACCCAGACCTTCGTCGAGGTCTACGACCTTCTGGGCCCCGTCGGACGCGGCCGGTACAGCTTCGCGATGTCCCCACGCATCGCGGTGCGCGACTGGCGCAAGGGGTCGCAGTGGTTCGAGATGGACCGGAGACTCGCCGTCGAGGTGGTTTCCGACCGGACCTACTTCCCTCTGTTCCAGAAGCACTGCAAGCGCTCCTGCTACGCCGACGAGCACTACCTGCCGACCCTCATGAACATGAAGTTCGGTGCGAGCAACGCGAACCGGACGTTGACCTACGTCGACTGGTCGAAGGGCGGGCCGCACCCGAACCGGTTCGTGAGGAACGAGATCACGGTCGAGTTCCTGGAGAGGCTGAGGGACGGGAAAGGGACGCGGTGCGAGTACAACGGGGAGGTGACGAGCGTGTGCTTCTTGTTCGCGAGGAAGTTCTTGCCCAGCTCTCTTGACCGGTTGTTGAGGTTTGCACCCAGGGTCATGCACTTCAATAGGTAGATCGTCCGTCTCCCGAGAAATAACAAAAAAGGAGCGAAAGGATCATTCATTATTCGTTCAATATTCTTTTTTTTTCTGAAAATTATAAATAGGGCAAAGGATCTAGCCTAGTTGACCTTTCCAAAATTTTACTCTCTTTTTTTTATACCTATAATTTCATCTTCGAACATTGAACGACAACATTGTACACTGTCGACCATGTATAGAGCGAAGAGGTTCGCATGTAACAATCGAGTTTTCTGACCGGTGATGCGCCATGTCCGCTTCAAAGTTCAAATTACCTTTTTTTTGTACGCACAGAATCAAAAGCATTTTGACTTTCAAAGCACTGATTATACGTGACGGTGACGCAATTATCTTGTCGATGCTTACGAAGGCGGGATTTTGTCCCACATCGATTTTCACTTCCCCTTAGTTTCGCGGCGTGGTCTCAACTTTTTACAAATCAAACTGAGCCGGGAACCACATTGTAAGACCCATGAATTCTCTGTCATTACTTGCACCATTTATACAGAAGTAGCTTGCTTATAAAAGTAAAAAGTGAAGCAGTTTTGAGAGAAATAAATGCTCCTTCTAACCCTAGTTTAGTGAATTTTAACTTCATGAAAATTACACAAAACGAAAGAAGAAAAATGGGTTCGAGCCACAATTTTGGCCACGAAGTGAAATTTTAAGATAAATTGAGACTTGGATGGAGGTCACATCCGTACCTTTTGACCTTGATAACCTCGCAATCAGAGGAATGGTTGGAGGAATTTTCCTCAAAATAGGGGAATGAGGTGGAGGGAAATATAGCCCTTAACCAAATCCTTAATTCTTTTCTTTTTTTCTGTGTGTTTCTACTTTCTATTGATTGTTCTTTATGTTGAGTGTCTTAATGGGATCGTTTTGTAGGTCCACGTACTTGAGCCCATATCCTAAGCTTCCTAAAGGCCAGCCCAACGGCAGATATGACTTGTCAAAACATCGTTACATTTCGACCTCCCAAAAAATATGGAACCGGATCCCCTAACATTCAAGCCCTTTTTGAACCTTCCGTCAAAAAGTGTTTCTATTAAAAAAAAATGCTCTCAGGAACGGAAACGCCACCATATGCAGCCTAAATGCCGTCCCCTCTCTCTCTCCTCTTTTCAAATTTGTTTCTCCTCCTTTCGGGTTGGAGAAAATCTGAGCGTCTCTCCTCTGCTGCGCCTTCTCTTCTTAGTTGAGGCAAACATCAAATTCGTTTCTCCTTCAAACGCACCGGACCACAGCTGTGGAGCCGAGGAGCTCGTCCCTTGCATTGCCTTCGACAAATCTTCGAGCACCAGACCATGGATGTTACTTCTTCCCTTGCGTTGCCGTCGACAGAAATCTGAGCGTCAGAGCGCACCAGACCACGGCTGCGGGATGGAGGAGCTCATCCCTGGCTTCAAATTCTTCCGTTG
Source organism: Rhodomyrtus psidioides (assembly GCA_021437785.1). Taxonomy (NCBI): domain Eukaryota; kingdom Viridiplantae; phylum Streptophyta; class Magnoliopsida; order Myrtales; family Myrtaceae; genus Rhodomyrtus; species Rhodomyrtus psidioides. The sequence continues at coordinate 1,099,834 of JAILYB010000171.1, read as the reverse complement.
CGGCTACCTCCAAAACCTTCTTGGACCTTCCGTCATCAAATAAGTCCCCACATCCCCAACATTTCAGAATCGATTGAGGTTTAGAGTACGTGACCCAGTGCGCTATTTTGATGACAACTTGCGCACAATTTTAGAATGTTTGAAGGGAACTGGAGTTGGGAAGGCATGGACTGAAGCTGTTGAAGAGGAGTCCGTCGTCGTTCACGCCGTGTCTCGAAGGGTGGTACTTGTTGCTAGGGCCTGTCAAAGAGCTTAATCACGCGGAGATTTCAAAGTTCTCGAAATGTGATGCCGATGCTTATTCAAGATTTGAACTCTGCTTCTCAACAATTGAATGTTTGTTTGGCAGTATCGCTGAATATTTTCTCCATGTAGAGGGGGTGATTCGATCTATGCATGTGAACCCACCTTCTCAAACCCATTACCATGCCTGATGGCTTTCTCTTTTTTGTTCAAGACTTTAAGTCATTAAATTTACTGTTTTTCATGCCCTAATTTCTTAAAAAAAAACTCTAATTTTAGGTTTAGTCCTAAATGTGTTCCGAACTCTCTTTGTCTAATAAAAGGTCACAGAGTTTAATTAGGGAAAATTTCAAAAAATAGCCTAAAGTCCTCTCATTTTCTCAAATAAGGACCCCTAGTGAACATTATTTTAAATAAGGATCGGAAGTGCCCTCATTTTCTCAAACAATGATATGAAGTGAACGTTATTGCAAAAAAAGGCCTGAGGTAATCATAATTTTTTTTTAAAAAAAGACTAATTTCAAGGGCATTTTTGTCTTTCGTCTTTTCGCTAGACTTTTCTTTTTTCTTTTTCTTAAAAACTGACAAAAAAATTGAAAAAAGAAAAGAAAGAAAGAAAAGGATGACAATATGCATAGGCCCCTCCCACCTATGGCTGTTGCCCCCACTGCCAGGAGGGGGGAGCAAAGGCCGACGGGGCAAGGCTGAGGACCCCGTCGACTAAAGGCGAGAGCCAGGGCCATTACCAAAACAGGAAGAGGAACCGACCCTCTTCCAGATCTATGCCGGGGTCGTCGGCCCCCGCCCTAACTAGGGGAGGGCCAGCAACCCTCGCCCACAACAACCCTTGCCCAGATTCGGGAGAAGGCCTTATCCTCTCTCGATTTGGGAGAGGGCCTTTGGTCGGCGGGGTCGCCAACCCTCGCCGAGGCACCAGCCTTTGCCCCTCCCCCCTAGTGGTGGGCTGATGGCCACAGGCAGGCGGGCCGTCCTCCCGTCTTTGTGTGGCTATTGTTTATTTTTTTAAAAAAAATAAAAATAGAAAAAAATAGAGAAAATAAATAAATAAATAATTCAACAGAGAAATGACGAAAATGCCCTTTAGTTCAAGCCCTTTTTGAAACTCTATGGCCACTTTAGGCCCTTATTTAAAATATATCATGCCGCTTTCGACCCTTATTTGAAATAAAGTTCACTTGTGGCCCTTATTTGAGAAAATGAGAGGACTTCATGCCTTTTTTTTTTTTTGAAATTTTCCCATTTAATTATAACTCCACATCTGCCCCCAACCTCTTTATTCTAAAAATATCAGTAACTTTCAATCTAGTCTCAAATCTGTCCATGTTAACCTTTTGCACAAAAATAGCTATTAGGTTTTTGACGTGTTTTTTTTACGTCGATAACAAATCCACATAAGTAAGGTGACGTGAAAAATTATCTTAAAAATAGAATCGTATAGTTAATGACAATTTTTGGATGAAGGGCTAATGGGAAAGATTTGGGACTAATGCTAGACTTGGTGATTTTTTTTAAGACAAAAACAAAAATTGGGGGTGATTTGGGACTCAGAACTAAACTTGAGGTTTTTTTAGATTAAAAAAGTTCGAAACAAATTTGAAATTGAAGTTAAAGTTGAGTTTTTTTTATATAAATAAATCCGAGATAAAATTTGGACACGACATAAAGTTTTGATTTTTAACACCAGACTATGTTGTATTTTCATGAGGGTAAGAAAACAAGTTAAAACTAGAAATCCGAAAGGAAAACTTGTTTTTTTCCATATATTCAACAAAAGTGCGAACATGCTTCTGACCACAAAAAAGAAAAACAAAAAACAAAAAACAAAAGTGAAAACATGCTAAATTGCTAATTGCAGCCGAGGGGTAAAAAGTTGTTCATCATCATACTTAAATTACTGATGCGGATAAGGATGCGATCTACGAATGATGCAGATAAAGTTGGGATTTACGCAATATAATTAAATTGCTATTTACGTAATATTACGTGATATTGCGTAATATTACGTAATCTTTATTTTTAGGCATTTTTATTAGTAAATTGTAATTTTGGAATTTCGCTATTTAGAATCCTAGTAAGGTTAGGTTTAGGGTTAACACCCTATATAAGGTGTTTTATGATATTTGAGCAGACAGAATATATTTTTTATATTGAATTTTTGAGATTTGCTCTCTCTAAGCAAGATTTGCTTGTATCTTCGCTGAACGCTGCGTCAGGTGGTATCAGAGCCTATGGCGACTGGCGGTGGTCTTCGCGACGATGCTCGGAAGACTGGAGCCCCAATCCTTGGGGACGGCACGCTGCAACGTTTGGAGCGGCGTTTAATGGAACGCATAGATCGTTTCGGAGCACGATTTGACAAATTGGCGGATCGATCCGACGGTCTTGGCGTTGATGTGAACCGGAATCGGCGAAACGACAGAAGGTCGGGTGCAGATCTTGCTCGCGGTGACCTTGTCAAGCATATTCTTGTTCGCAGGTAGAATAACCCTCTATTTTCTGATGAAGAACGAGTTGATTATGGAGGTAGAAATCGTTATGAAAGATTTCAAAGGGAAAATGATAGATGCGACGGAAGACGACGTTACGACGATCGCGTTAGAAAAGATGGCCGACGACGCTACGACGATCGTGAAGGTAATGACTTTAAATTAAAAGTCGATATACCCTATTTTGATGGAAGTCTTGATATAGAAGAATTTATGGATTGGATTGATAGTATTGAAATATTCTTCGATTATATGGAGATCCCTAGTGAGAAACGGGTGAGAGTAGTAGCCTATAGATTGAAAGGAGCTGCATCTATATGGTGGGAGAGATTGCAGAATACGAGGAAGTTAGAAGGAAAAGAGAAAGTTCGAACTTGGCATAGAATGAAGAGGCTGCTGAAGCAAAAATTCCTTCCACCCGACTATGAGCAGTTCCAGCAGAAATTGATGAGTTTAGAGCAAAATTGTGATTTTTCTAGGTATTCGCGAGATTTTCCTGTTGTTGAATTGGGAGGAGTTGGTGAATCGAGCAAAGAGGCTAAGTTACAGTTCAAACCCCGCATTATGACATCTATCTACGGAGCTTCTTTGACGAACTTCGAGGACCTAGAGAAGAAGAGCGAATATGATTGTGTACGCAAGGTTTCGGATCCAAGTACAAGGGTAGAAGACTTCGTGTTAGAGAAAAGCGATGAGGTCGACCCTAGCGACGTTCCCCATGAGGCGGAGCGAATGCCGACATACGAGGTGGACGACTCGAATTTTGCCGTGTTCGATGACGAGGCACCAATTTTTGACCCAAATGCGGATGGCGGCGATGGAGGCGCAAATGAGGTCGATGAGACCATTGACGATATTCCTCAGGCAAAACCCAATTTGATTCCTGAAAATGCACAGAAAATCGATGTTTCGGGGAGCACTGATGATCAAGGTAATTATGTTCCTGAAACTAATGATTTTGGTGGCGATGAGTTTGTTGCTGATGTTGAGCCCGAGCAGAAATGTGAGGATGCAATTGAAACAAATTGTACGTCGCAGAATGCGATTACTGATGAAGTTGTGCTACAAGGACAATTAAAGGCGAAAGAAACTCCTCTTGGGGGTTGGTTGGTGATAAGAGTGCAATCAGGCAGCTGCACGATAGGAACACTGCACATTGAGAATATTAGTCTCTATATGGAGGAGAATGAGAAAAAAATTCTCAATGATGCAGATATTGGTGGATCTCTTGTGTTCTTCCCAAGTTACAAGCTGATGGAAAAATCATTGCGTCAATGGCATGAAAAGGGTCAATGGTCACGGCTAAGTGCACGAAAGACCCTATTTGTGGAATCGAGGGAGCGGGATGATTTCGAGTACAAACAAAATAAAGGTCGGAGCAGCGAAAGAGGGATCACATGGGATTCGCAGGAAATTTACATATGTCACAATGGGATCGAGTATGGGGATAGGAAGCTGATGTATTTCTTGATTCGTTGGAGAGGCCGTCCTGGGCGAAGCAAATTTCGCAACAAGATCCGAGGACGAATCTTTTTCCTAGCAGGGGAGAATGATGCGGATAAGGATGCGATCTACGAATGATGCAGATAAAGTTGGGATTCACGCAATATAATTAAATTGCTATTTACGTAATATTACGTGATATTGTGTAATATTACGTAATCTTTATTTTTAGGCATTTTTATTAGTAAATTGTAATTTTGGAATTTTTCTATTTAGAATCCTAGTAAGGTTAGGTTTAGGGTTAACACCCTATATAAGGTGTTTTATGATGTTTGAGCAGACAGAACATATTTTTGATATTGAATTTTTGAGATTTGCTCTCTCTAAGCAAGATTTGCTTGTATCTTCGCTGAACGCTGCGTCAGTTACTTTTTTTTTTAATGAAAAACATTGCAGCGAAATTGTCGGGAAGAAGAAGACGAAGAAGAAGAACGATCGCAATGAAGGCCCCTCTTCATTAAGCACGATGATTCTCAATCCTATCATCATGAACCAACTCAACCACAAGTCAATCCCTTCCCCGATATCATTCGCGATGATATCGACCGGTCAAAAAGAAAACAAATGAAAAGATGGACCAAAGAGGAAAAGAAACAAAGAAGAAAAAAGAAAAAGAAAAAGCAGGTGACTTGTTAATTACACAAACTACGGTGAAATTTGCGAAATCATATGAAGTGTTTCCGGTAAAGATCACTGGCTCGTCCCGCACGTGCCTTCCGACATCGACGGAGAATCGGAGACGGATTCGAGGTTGTCATGGCATGGGGACGACGACTCCTCGTCGGCCCCGCGAATCTCCTCGATCATCCGTACCACGTGGCCCATCCTCGGCCGTTGGTCGGGGGAGGAGCAGGTGCACGCCATGGCGATCTGGAGCAGCCCCACCATCTCCTCCTCGATGTCCTTGTACCTCATCAGCTCCAGATCGAACACCTCCGCCGTCCACTCCTCCCTCACCACCGATTGGACCCACCGCGGCAGGTCCAGGACCCCGCTCCCGGCGCTGCCGTACTCGGCCCCCGGTCCGTGGTCCGGGGCGGATGGGCACTTCCCAGTCAGCAGCTCCAGGAGGACGACCCCAAAGGAGTACACGTCCGACTTCTGTGTGAGCTTGACGCCGCGGTGGCTGTCGACTGCCTCAGGCGCACGGTAGCCATTGGGTCGGGCGGGTGGCGGCTGCGGCAGGGGAGGCGAAGACGGAGAGGCCGTAGTCGGAGACGCGGGCACTCCCGGCGTGGTCGATAAGGATGTTGGTGGACTTGACGTTGCCGTGGACGAGCTTGAGGGACTTGCACGAATTGTGGATGAAGGCAAGGCCGCGGGCCGCGCCCACCGCGAGCTTGAGGCGGGTGGTCCAGTCCAGCGGCGTTCTGCCCACTCCTCGGTTCCCTACAGTCACAAAGAACAATCTTTGACTCATCAGTTTCTGAGAAAAATCATCTGCACTACTCCCACCATGGGATTCTGCGACCAGCACGCAGCAATTGGATTACTTTCCCGTACCAAATCGTTTCATTTGGCAAGAACATTCCGCGATTAACACTAAAAAGATTCCCCATCATGTTAATTTGCAACGATAAAGGCTTCGATCGATTCATCGGAATTCACGTTGAAACAGGGGCGACATGCTAATCCGGGCAGCTTTATCCAGTCGGATGTCCTCTAAACTCTAAAGCAAAAGCTTATGAAGATTCGGCGTCATTATTACCCGAGGAGCTTCACCAAGATTATAACATCAAGAATGGGATCTTAAGCCATGGTCATGATGATGCAGATTCCCCGATTTGAATAAAGAAACAGAGTCGGGTCAGGGGTAATGATGGCGATAACAAGAAAGTGCGCGGACGAAGGCCCCTCCAAGAGCGCACACTTTCGGAAAGCGTTCAGCAAGGAAAGACAGCAGAGAATAAATATTCACCAGGAAAGGAAACGAAAGCGAAGGAGACAGCAGAAAATTTGCGAATAACGTTTGAAAAGACAAAAAAAAAACGAAATATTTCAAAACATCATTCGACAAAAAAAAAGAAAGAAAGAAAAGGAAAAGGGTAATTAAGAAGCTAATTAAAGCTATCCTCTTCCTTCGACCAAAAAAAAAAAGCTATCCTCTTCCCAGGAGAAACGACGTCGCAGAGGCGGGACCCCCCCTGGTTACTAATACTCAAATATGAAGAAAGACGAGCGTTCGGCTCTGTTCACGGATGGCAATTTAAGTCGCAGGTTCCTGTCACGTTCAATAACTGTTCCCCTCGTCCGTAATAATGCCCTTGGCCTCTGGTACTCTCAGTGGACCACCCCACCACCAGACCAGACCAATCTCCCAAACAACAGAGATCGACGACAATAATCGAAATCCCTTTGTCCCTTTGTCTTTTTCGCTTGCTGGCTTCAAATGCTCGGAAATGCTCGAAGCTCTGTAATAACTCCGAGAGAGAAAGATGCAAAAGAAGCACGAAACTTGTCGCTCGGCATTGAAGGCTTGGCGTAAATCTGCTGGTGTGGCAATTTATGGAGCGTGTTTACTAGTGTTCACCCAAAAGGGTCGTGGATTGCCTAAATGGAACGAAGTGTTTTGAGTTGACAAGAGGCAAAGGATCGAGTCAGATCAACTTGAACTAATCAAAGGACAGATCTTTGTCCAGCCATGGAACGATCAATACGACGAGTTCTAGGACTAAAACAGAGCAACAAAACAAATGCAATTTCGAACAGAGAGACTTAGCAAACGATTTGGAAGCACCGCACGTACCGTGAAGGAGCCAAAACAAGCTCCCATTAGCCATGTAGTCGTAGACCAGCAGCTTCTCCTCCCTCGCGAAGTAATAAGCCCTCAGGCTCACCACGTTGGGGTGGCTCAGCCTCCCCAGCAGCTCCATGTGCTGCTCGAACTCCCTCCTCCCCCCGACGCTCGCGTCCTTCAGCCGCTTCACCGCCACCACGTTCCCGTCGTCTAGCACCGCCTTGTACGCCGTTCCGAACCCTCCCTTCCCCAGCATCTCCGCCGACGCCCTCAGCAGGTCCTCCAGCTCGAACCTCTTCATCCCCTCGAAGAACACCATCCTCCCTCTCTCGTAGCCGGCGGGGTTGTTAGCCGCTGCCATTGCGGCGGCTGCTGCGGCCGGGTATGGGCTCGAGGAGTACACGATCTTCTCGCTCTCCAGGAGCTTCGAGTTCTTCTTCTCGCCAACGTAGCTCCTCCAGAAGTAGCAGTAGAGCAGGAGTGAGATTGCCACAAGCACTAGGACGTCGCCGACTATGATGGCGATCAGGGCCACGGGCTTGATGTGGGCTGCGCCGGAGCGGCGAGGGCCCGACGAGGCCGCAGCCGGCGTCACGGTCACGGGCATCGAGCTCGGGGATGAGGCCACGGTGTTGGGCTTCGGGCTGGGGCTCAATGGGGACGCGATGGCCCCATCGGATCCGGGTCGAGTCGGGTCGCCGACGGCGGCATCGCATTTCTTCAGTGGGTACCCACACAGAGCCGAGTTCTCCGCAAATGCAGACTCGGGGAACCCCGACAGCGCCTTGGGCACTTCGCCGGCGACTCTGTTGCGGGAGATGTTGAAGTCCTGGAGGTTCGGGAGGTCCAGGCCTGAAATGGGGCCCGAGAAGCCGTTCCCCTCGAGCCTCAGGGTCAGCAGGTGGGTCAACCCGTTGAGTGCCGCCGGGACCTCACCTGAGAAGTTGTTGAAGGACAGATCGAGCCGATAGAGCCTCGACAGCGAAAGCACGGAAGCCGGGAACCCGCCGGAGAAGCCATTGTGGGAGAGGAAGAGGAGCTTCAGCGACGTGAGGTTGGACAGATCCGGGACCCGACCCGAGAAACGGTTGCTCTTGAGGCTGAGGACGCGAAGCTGAGAGAGGGAAGTGAGGGGCTGGATGGAGCCCCGGAGGTCGAGGCTCTCGAGGACGAGGCGAGAGACGCGGCCGTGGAGGCAGGAGACGCCGAGCCACGAGCAGGCGTCGGCGGAGGAGTTCCAGTTGGCGAGCTTGTCGCCGGCGCCGGAGGCGGCTTTGAAGGCCAGGAGAGTCTCGGAGTCTGGGTTGGCGGCGAAAGCTTGGAGGGAAGAGAAGTGGAGGAGGAGGAGGAGGAGGAGGAGGAGGGAGATGAGCTTCTTCAGGTGAAGAGGCGGCGACATTGTGGCCCAGAGAGAGAGAGAGAGAGAGAGAGAGAGAGAGAGAGAGGTGAAGAGAGCCTAGAGGGAATGAGGGAGGAGGAGGGAAAAGTAGGTTTTGTTTCCCCTGCACAGCTGAAGGAGAGAGAAAGGGGGTTGGGGCACGAGTGTAAATTGAAGCTGAAGTCGGAGGGTGGAATTGGAAATTCGTGCTGGGCAACATTTACAAAGTGATTGAAAATTGGACTTGTGTTGACAATATTAAGGGAAAATAGACCATGCACTACCGGTTGAACTTTATATGAGCGGCCTCACTCTATTGAGGTTAAATATTTAATCACGTCATCATCTAACATCTAACAGAGTTTTCAGAGCAGCTGAGTCCTACGAAATCTCACATGATATTAAAGCACGACGTCCTGAATTTAAATCTTTCACGTCTCCTGTTTACTTCTCTAATTACATATTTTCACGCTTAATACTAGTTTTGCTATGAGGAGGAGTAATGGAATAATCAAATAATAAACAATGACTACATATAACAAATTAAGCTCTTAAAACAGTTAACACTGATTTCACAGAATATAACATATCTATCATTGATTTAGTTTCTCTCGAATTAATACCTTCCAAGTTTGCGTAAATTGTACGTGGTTTTTTGGCCCAAATGCTCTCATTTATGAACCGGGCTCAGATTTAACCCAACATAAACTAAGACGACCGTTGACTTTAGAGCTCAAGCGGGAGTGGTGTCCTCAGTCCTGTATGCAAGACAAAGCCTAATCTGTAGTTAATAGGAAAGTAATTAGCGGTACCTCGAGGGTGGGTTGTTTTGTAATTTTAATAGGGCTGTCTTATTATATGTCGAATGGATCATTAAGAACTAATTATTAATTAAGTGGTTCTTGCACAGTTACAGGGTTAAAAATCACGAATATCAACGAGATTCCTCATACGCACTCCGAAACTTTAGTTGAGGATGGAGCATGCATTAAAAATTCTATCTGACTTGAAATAACTTTGTTCATTTCCTTTCCCTTCTGTCCGAAAAAATGGAAATCGGCGCTCAAATATTTAGCGCGGGAGAATTCTAGGAAATAACACGCGACGCGAGGACTGAGGAGTATATTTAGGCGCATGTGTCGTTGACTGAGTACTTTAGGATTACCGATTAAGCATAGATAACAATCTTAATTATGAAAAAAAAATTGTTTCGTACCGTTGTAACATTCGTTGCTCTTTTTCTTTTTTTTTTTGAGGGGGGGCGGTTGTCAGAACATTCGTTGCCTAACTGGTTCCATAGGAATAACTCTTCAAATAAAACAACATATGTTTCAAAAAAAAAAAAAAAAAGCTTGATGAATATGATAAAAGCCTACCCGATTCAGGAGTTCACGTGAGTTAAGCTCACATGGATACTTAGGTTACAAATTGTATCGGTCTCATATGATCGGCATTAAATTAAACCCGACTGGAGTCATTAATCTTTTGGAGAGTCTCACTTTCACCTGGACATGCCGGGAGAGAGATCTTGAGGGAGACGACAAGGTTGGCTTGGGAGGGACTTGCAAGGCCTCAGACACTTCCTTTTTAGCATCTCCACAACTTAGGTTGTAGATGGTCGAGCTCTCGGATCGATCAGAATTCTCGCCATGAGCTTATTGCGATCATCTTCTTCGCGGTTCTCTCTTCCTCCTCATTGGTGGCCCCATGCAGCCCGAGCTCTTCTTGGAGCTCCAGGCGTCGGTGCACCCGACGAGGGGAGTATGTTCCGCTGGGGTGATCTACCATAGCTTATGATGTTTTCCTCTTGCTGGCTATCTCCAGGATCATCGTGCCGTTGCTATAGACATCCTATTTGCAAAAACCCCTCCAGTGGTCCTTATGATGAACTCCGGAGCAATGTATCTGCCCACGCACCCGACATCTACGCGATGCTATCTTCTTTTTGGGGGAAGATCAAAGTCGGAAACCTCAAGGCCATAGTTTCCGTCGAGAATACTCATGTTGCAGCCTCGACGCAAGTACTCTAGCCCGTAAGCTTTGTTCGAGCGAAATTTTGTACCGTCGAGAATACTCATGTTGCCAGCTCAACTGCTGTTCTAGCTCCGAAGTGTTGCACCCGTTGAATGTGAACTTTTTGAGGGATTCATTGGGCATGAAGTGAACACATAAATCAAAGCTCCTTTAGAAGCTTCACCGCCACCAGTTGATCGTCTTTGGAGCTTGCCTATGTACACGCAGCCATGCCTTCCCTGGCCTAGCTTTTCTTTGAAAGAGTCGGTCATCATCTCGATGTCTTCTTCACAGGCGTGTCTTCTTGAAGAGATGAGTCCCTCGATTTCCATCCCACCATCGAGACGTTGGCTCCTCTGCTTCATCAAAGCCGTAATTTTCTTGATAATTGGGTATCTTCCTGAAGGAATGCATAACAATGAAGGCGAGCCCAATTCCAGCTCCTGATGCAACTATTCCTGGAAAAAACAAACAATATTTTCGAACGGCAAGCTCCAAGCTTTGCTGCTAGGACACAAGTAGGTGATAAGTGTTAGAAATTCATACAATATGTATATTAATCTATACAATGACAAAACCAAATCATAAGCAATGAAATGAAAGATAGGTTTATAACAGACATGTCATGGACTATGTCATTCACCATAAGTCTCACCAATCTTCTTCTTTGAAGATCTGCAATCCACAAAGTTATGATCTATCTTGTCGCAGTTGAAGCATGTGCCTTGATATCTGTTCTTGGCCACTTTAACTTGCAATTATTTAAACTTCGAATCGCAATAATAAATGTGATCAAGCTGCTTCAAACATGAAAACATTAAGTTGGCAGAAGCACAAAATTTGATCCTTCAGAAGCAGTATTAAAAAATAGTCAGATGCAAAAAATTCATCAGATGCAACTGCATCTGAACCCTTCAGATGCAACTGCATCTGAACCCTTCAGATGCAACTGCTTCTGAACCCTTCAGATGCAACTGCTTCTGAACCCTTCAGATGCAACTGCTTCTGAACCATCACATGCAGAAATTCGTCAGATGCAGAAATTCGTCAGATGCAACTGCTTCTGAACCCATCAGATGCAACTGCTTCTAAACCCATCAGATGCAGTCCTCTGGACACGTCAGAAGCAGTATTTCTGGACCCGTCAGATGGAGTTTCTTCTAGACTCGTCAGATGGAGTTCCTTCTGACCCTCATTCTGAGTTTTCTTCTGAGTCTCCTTCTGAGCCTTCATTCTGAGCCTCATTCTGACCTTCCTTCTGACCCTTCCTTATGAGCTTCCTTCTGACCTTCCTTCCGAGGCTCCTTCTGACCCTTCCTTCTGAGCTTCCTTCTGAGCAACAAAATCCGAATGGAAATTTAACAATATAAATAAATTGAATTTAGATGGAATACCGAGGCCTGTGTTCAACACAGTTTCCTTAAAACAGATTCGTCCCCTCCAGTACGTGCTTTGAGGTTTCGTGGACGTCTGTCTCCCAGGATACAACGGTTGAACAGCGATAGATGCTAGCACAGCACTCCAACGCTTTTGGCGAACTTGAACAACAAGAGAACACTATCGAAAACAATGCAAATGCATAGAATCGGAAAAGTGGGAGAAAAGTTTTTCTTTTGAGATTGTAGTGTTTTTCTCTCTCACTTCCTCTCCCTCAAACAGAATGGAAAACCACCTATTTATAGGCTAAGTGGGGCATTGCGGAAATAAATAATAACAGCTAAATTAATTTTGCCGTTTAGAGCCGTTATGTAATTAATTCTGTAACCACAGAATTATAACAACCGTTACTTAGTTAATACCATTTACACACCGGTAATTAACGTAAGCACGATTAACGGCTTGAGTTGGAAAAAATTAAAACAGAAGGCAAAAATGGGCTTGTCGCGAGGCCCACTTTTCTGTCCGGCATTCGCGTACGCAGGTCGTGCGCTTGCGCCCAAGTTCAACTTGTCGGGCCTCCGTCGAGGTCCGGGATTCTCACCCCCCCTGCGCGTGCGCGCGAGGCATAGTGCTTGTGCTATGATAGTTACCACTCAAAGAGAGTGTATCCATATATAAAACACTTCAAGGCCTTCTTCCTTTCCTATGTGGGACTAGTACTTTGTCACTTCCCACTTCCAACTCAAGAGTGTTCTTTGAGAAACAATTTCTCATTCACTCACCATCAAAATACCTCATATTGCCAACAATCCCCCACATTAATGAAAATTGTTTTGGTTTTGACTCTGTGATAATGTTCAACAAATGAAACCTGCATAGGATAGGTAGGTGTCACCCTTTGAACCTTCCCTTGTGAAAGTATATTTAATTTATCAGCTGTCCAGTAGACATGATGTCCTTGAATTGTCCTGCTTTCTTAGTAAATGACACATACACTTCACACAGGAATCATCAACGTTTGTTCAGTTCTCATGAGTATGTTCGTTTTGGCCATGAACATCGTCCTGGTTCTGCGAGAGTTTCTAAAGAATTCAGCCCTCAATAATTCTCCTTTGAAGCGGCCCCACTTCTCTCTCACATAGGTGATTACTTAATCTTGAGTAATTAATTTACTCCACTTAAGAATCATTAAAGCAATAGTTGCTATCCTTTTCCTGATAAACCCCCACAGTAATTTGTTTACTCCACATACTTGGGGGATATCAAATCACTGTTTCTTTTATAGGAATGATTTGAGGGATAGACCCCCACAGTGATATCTTAAGTTCGTATACTTAGGTTGTCCATTTTGAACCTAGATCTTGGGATCTCTAGTCAGCTAGGTTGGGTTTTCCGTTATACAAACTTTTCTGTAATGGGCTGTAGCCCCATTCCTATTATTGATTTTCCAACTAACTCTCTGTTTAACCCTTTTGGTTAGCAGATCTGCAATATTATCCTTTGACTTTACGTAGTCAATAGAGATAATTCCAGTTGAGAGTAGTTATCTAATGGTATTATGTCTATGCATATATGTCTAGACTTACCATTATACATAAAACTCTGTGCTCTTACAATCGCAGATTGGCAATCGTAATGTATACAGATTGGTGGCACAGGTTTTTGCCATTTTGGAATATCCTCTATGAAATGGCATAGCCATTTAGCCTCTTCACCACATATGTCCAAAGTTATAACTTTGGATTCCATTGTGGATTTGATTATAACAGTTTGTTTTCAGGATTTCCAAAAAAATATGGCTGCATCTACTAATGTGAATTCATATCCACTAGTAGATTTTGGAATAGCCACTTTTTCAAGGCACCCCCACACTCGTAAGCATTTATAGGATGGTCTCCTACCTTTCCATAGCTCATAAGGGGAACAGCCATTTTTGCAAGGCACCCCCACAATCGTAAGCATTTGTAGGATGGTCTCCTACCTTTCCATAGCTCATAAGGGGTTTTATTCTCTTTATTTCGAGGTATTGCATTATTCTCACGTTAAGAAGGAAATAATGCTTCACAAGGTCAACAAATAACTTGTTATTGCCCTAATTCATGAAATCGTCAATTACATAAGTTGGGTTACCATCAGTGTTGATTTTCCTCAACTGGCTAAGTCCCATTTCCCTCGAGGAATAGTCAGAGGATCGGCCGAATCCATTTCTGACTTCATATTATCAATGGACATAATTCCATTTTCAAGCAATTGCTTTATCACATCACTCCTCGAGTGAACATGTCTCTTTCTACCATTGAAAGTTTTACTCTTTGCAATGGCTATTGCCACTTGGCAATCACAATGTATAGACATGTAAAGTGCCGATTTCATTTCCTTGAGCAATCCTCAAGTCATCAAGATAAAATATTTCTTTCTTCTTCTCCTACTAAAGTGTAGGAGGATAAACGTTATATTTCCACAAATATGCTTGGTAGCATCTAGGTTTATCACCTATTATTTTCCGTTAGCCTCAATATTGGCTCGAGAAATGACCGCAACATTTTTCATAATCATCTGCTTCAACCAAATTGACTTTTGGTTTAGCAGGATTGTCATTTCCTCCAAAATATTTTGTTTGGTTGAGTTCCAAACTACAACATCCCACCAAGTATGAACATGTATCAAACAGTGGATATCGTCTCACAGAAATCACCAATTGGTGTTTCTCATTGCTTCTTGTAGAGAACAAATTTCTCTTAAGAACTTCATCTTTGCTTTTAAGCAAATACACATAGCATATTTAGTGCTATCATCGATGAAGGTAATAAAATATTTATTACCGCCTCTTTGTTTGTAATTCACATACATCACAATGAATCAATTCAAGAGGATCTGAGTTTCTTTCGCACGCAGAGCCTTTATTGATTCATTTCTTTCGCGCGCAAAGCCTCGTCTCTATTGAATTTTTCAACGCTATTTTGTTCAAGGCGCCATACACGTTCCAAGCAATCTCTTCCGCATAGGAAGGGAAGAATTGCTTTTCGAAACTCAGCTTCAAATGCCTCCCATGCCTTGATATGGTTGGCCTTATCATTGCTCTTGGTGCATCACCATAGCAACTCAATTTCCAATACAAGGGTCCGGTGTTCACACGCAACTTGACATTCCGAGTCCCTTGGGTTTCTAATTATTGATTCTCCGCCCATAGGAAGTTATCCATATTCTTGGAATTCCTCGAGCCTTTAAATTTCTCAAGTCGAAAGATATTCAATCTAAGTGGTACAGGGATTGCCCCGTTCACATGACCAGAGTCCAGCATGGCCATCCCGGCCTTTAGCTCGAATGACCCAGCATGTTAGTTGATCCAAGGATTCACTCAAGTACATTTTTTTTTTCAGCCTGAATCTCATGCAAGATCACTTGAATTTCTTGCACCTGACTGATCACAGTCCTAGAGTCCATCATCATATAATCAAGGAATTGTCCGACAACAAATTTCTTTGCTTCGGCATCCTTTGTTTTATATTTCCGATCAAGGATTCTCATAATCCTTTGACGTCCTTATTGCACAATAGACATTGTACAAGGAGTCATATAAGCTATTCATGACATAATTCCTACATAGGAAGTCAGAATGCTTCCAAAGCCTCAACCTCGTTGAAGGCTTGCTTATCCATTTCTCCATCGGATACTTTAGGAGGTTCCTCAGTCAAGAATCTCGCAAGATTCAAAATTGTTGAATAAACCAACATCTTTTGCTGCTACCTTTTAAAGTTCAATCAGTTGAACTTTTCAAGTTTCTTACCAAAGTGGATAGAAACAGCGACAGAGGTAGACGATGGTCCATACAGAAGCCTTTAGACAGCAAAAGCAGAACCTTTGGTGATGTCTTTAGCAGCCACATCAACAACTTCGTTTCCAGTGGCAATCTGAATACTGAATATGTATTCTCTTTGTCTGCATGATTGACAGTACAAAAAACACAATAGTCAATCTGGACAAAAACCATAAGAAAGCAAATCTACCATTAGATTTTGTTGATGATAGGGCAAAGCACCACATCAAAGCCATAAATATAACTTGGTATCAGCCACTGATTAGACCGTTGGGGTCACGAACGAGAGTTCATTATGAATTGATGGCAACGCTTCAGACTTGCGATGACTCATAGGCTCTCGAGGCACATAGATATTTCTTGGAATGCCACAGACAAGGCTGGTCGTCGTAAGGAGTCCACCAAAGAATCTGTAAAAGACACCTAACACGCAAAGATGAGATTTGCATGACCTGTTGGTGTTGTTGACAAATTAAAAATTCGCCAATTTGGTCAAGGATTTATTGAACCGTTTGACAATTAGATCATGTCCAGAATACTTCATGAGACTTCTCGCTTTTCGTCCATGCCTTTTATTCTCCTACAAAAGACGTTCCAAATGAATTTCTAAAAAGTGTTCTAAGAACACAGAAACAAGTTTTTTTTTCTGTTTCTCAAAAGAACACTTTTGGGAGCATTTTTTTACCATACGCGTTTTTGTTACCAAAGTGTTCAAGGAACACATTTTTTTTGGAGCGTTACCATACGCAGCCTTCAGGTCACAAGTTGACCGTGTTGTAGCTTAGCTTGCCTTTGAAAACATAACCATAATAACCTTATGGACCCAACTTTTCCTTAAAAGAATTGGTCATCCTCTTCACATATTTGTTGGTATATCTCCTTGAAGAGATTAGTTTCTCGATTCGCTGTGCGGCCCCGGAATGTCCTTTCTTTCCCGTCATCAAAGCCATATGTTTTCTTCGGACCAAAACAAAAAGCCATATGTTTTCTTAACAGCAGTTTCTCCATGAAGGAATGGACTACAAGAGTGACAATTGCAATTCCAACTCCAGATGCAAGCTGTTTAGAGAAAAGCGAAAGGTTTGCGGGCAACAATTTCAGCCCGTCACTTTACTAGTCTAGGGTCCTAGTGAATTTGTGGATGAGACATAATGTAGGGCTAATGGAGTACCTATTGCGACTTTCTTCGCCAAATCGCCTTGTGGCGCACTTACAAAGGACACAAATCCTTGTCAGAAAACTTCCCAATCAAAAGTACGACAAAACCAGTAGGAATGCACTTTCCTACAACAGCAATGCTTTTCAGCACAGTCGGAGAGGACGTTGTACGTATAATAGAATTCGTCTTCTTGCTATGCAGAACCAGAAGAGAAGACTTCACTATTCCAAGCCAATCGCCGGCCTTCAATACAAAAACGAAGAAGCCTTGCTTGACCTGTGTGGACTCACCACGTAAATATGGCGAAAATGAAAGCTTTCGGACGGAGGTAGAGGAAGGAGAGGCTTAGCTTGGTGCCTCCTGTGACTCCAGGTTTGGGCACCGTCTTCCTGACAGTGAGCTCAATCGCCAAGAAGAGCTTCATCTCCAGATGTGGAGGACCTGGTTGCTAGTTCATCTCTATATCAGCAGCCATGGCGACGATGGTCCCCCCGAGATCAGGAACGGAGCTAGCCTGATCTGGTAGAGCGGCCTCGCTGGTTGTGGACTAGCTGCTTCATCAGCCATATCTAGTTGGATCCGTCTTCCCGTCGTTGCCATGATTTCTGCCATATTTGTTCTGCAGCCTCTAAAATTAAGTGAATAAAGGACATTAACGGTGGCATAATTTCATAAGATGCTCACTTTTTATCATAGCTTTTCAAGCAATCACTTATTGCATAATTCAAAAAAAAAAATCATTTTAGTGGCGTCGGCGATTTCCATTAATTGAAGATCCTACTTCGCATAATAAATATAAAATTGTCCGATGTGGTTTGTCAAGGAAATGATATCATTAAAAGCATGTAAAACAATGCCGTTTAAGCCTTTTCCTCACCCAAATTGATGATCTAGGGCTAAAGAGTGGCCTTTTGAGTGGATTTCATTATATTGACTATTTACAATTATTTTTTTCGGGCAATAATGGCCTTTTGACTGGATTTCAGTATAGTCCTAATCAATTATTCTAATGTAGTTTTACACCTTTGCATGAAATTTCTTTCGGCCAATTATCGCTTGAAAATTTTTAGATGTCAATCTAGTCATGGCCAATCGTCCTAAGTGTCATGTCCGGCTACTAGACATGCACAAAACAACGTTGTTTTATATTTGTTTTTGTTTGTTCATCTTCATCTTTGAAAAATCTCTACAGCTTGACGAACTTCATCGCAATGTAGATCCTCATCTTACTAGTCATGATCCCATGCAACTCAACAAACAATTTTGAGGATAGATATTGAGATAGTAGTAGTAACTGGAAAAAGAAAATGACACGAGATAAGGTTTAGGGCTGTGTTTTGATTGTGAGCACCGAGTGCAATGTGAACTTAGTGCACTTAGGCTACGTTTGGTCATCGAAATTTCTAGATAGAATAGGACTTGATGTGATAGAATATAAAATTCGGGGATTTTGGTATATTCTATCCATTGTTTGGTGATTGGCAATAATAAAGCCGGATATTTTCACATCTTATTTTGTATATTATTTGATATGAATGGTATGTTAGTGTAAATGAACTTAAAAGTTGCACAAACAAAAATAATAAGAATCCCTCGTGACATTCTTGCCTACTTCATTTTTATTGCTAATTTTTTTTTCCTTTTCTTTTTTTATTTTTAATTTTTTCTCTTCTATCATTCTCTAATAATATTTTACTAAATAATAAACTATACTAATATTCCTAAATTACTACAATACCTAAAATACGTAATTTAAAAAATTTATATATACAGAATTTATATTATATAAAAATAAATTCTAATACATAAATAAAAATTGGAGTAAATAATAATGAAATTATTATTTTTCGTTATTCTGAATTTTTTTATAGTGGAGATCAAATATAAATAATATTCTAATACTATTTTAATTTTATTAGTTTGAGAAAATTATTATTTAAAAATAAATTATGCATTAAGGTTATTAAAAATCATATTCACCATTATCTCACCTCCCCCATAAGGTAATTTTATCCATGCTATTTCCCTCTTATATCCCATTATATCCCGTCCTCGACACGCATCAAACACAAGATATGATAAATTTTATCATATCCTGGATTTTATCTCGACTACTAAACCCTGCCTTAGAGATTCCTCTAGCTCTGACACCAAGTTAAGTACAACGTGGACGATAGAATTGTGAAAATTTTATATATTTCCCCGTGTTTCATTATGAATAGGACCTGAAGTAGGGAGGGTTCATGTTAACATCACGTTTAGAAATCCTCCTTTCAGCGAAATAAGCCCCACCCTAAAGGCTCATGTAAACACTGCAACATTTCGCGTATTTTTAGACTGAACAGTAAGACAATTGCCATGAAAAATTTAGAGATAGAAAATCAAGAGAAGAGACCAAACACAGATCTGCAATTTCCTGTTTGTTTTTATCACCGTGTTGCCACAAGAGAAATACGATGTTTAGCCACCAAAAGACATATTAAAAGGGGTTTTTTTTTTCCAAAATAATTAAAAAAAAATAAAATACTTACCAAATTAGGTCTGCAAAAATTTTATTTACAAATTTGGGTCTCGCGCGCTATTTTCACCGGCGTGCGAGACCCGCGCGCTGCGTTGAGTAGCGCGCAGCACTTGCACGCTGGTGAAAAGAGCGCGCAAGACCTATTGTAACCAGTGCGCAAGTGCTAGCCCTTTTTTTAAAATTTTTAATTATTATAGTTGCTCGGCACTACATTCTCTTTTTTTTTTTATAATTATTTTATTTTAATCATTTTTTACTTTCTTTTTCTTGATTTCTTTTAATCTTTTTTTATTATTCAATTTGTTTTCAATTAATCATTTTTAATTTCTTTTTCTCATCATTCCGCGGCCCCGTCACCTCGCTCGTTCGGTCACTAGCTCATTCGATCGAACAAACGAGCAAGCGAGCGAACAAAGGAGCAAACTAACGAGCGAGGCGACGGGGCTACGGAGTCAAAGCCCGTCATGGTGTTGCACGAGCAAGCGAACGAACGAGCGAGGCGATAGGGTTGCGGAGTCGAGGTGCGTCATCGAGTGAGGTGACGAGGCCGCACAGGGACGAGGAAAAAGAAAAACGAGGGAGCGAGCGAGTGAGCGAGCGAACGAACGAGTGAGCAAAAGAACGAGCGAGGGGACGGGGCCGTTACGACGTGTCGTTAGATGTGATTAAGGTTTTGATAATTATATTATCCGCGGCCCCGTCGCCTCGCTATTGTAACCAGCGCGCAAGTGCTGCGCATTACTTAAGGCAGCGCGGGTCTCGCATTGGTGAAAATAACGCGCGAGAACTAAATTTGTAAATAAAATTTTTGCAGACCTAATTTAGTAAATATTTTATTTTTTAAATTATTTTGGAAAAAAAAAAAACCCTATTAAAAGTATACCATTCCTTTGACTGCAACTGATGAAAAGTTAAGTAAAACAATGATGTGAGTAACTCAAGCACGATGTGGGAAATGCGAACACATGTCGGATCAGGTACCGACGATCAACTAGATCCTTTTATCCATAGAAGGGAAAATTCCGATTAAGGGCCCCAACTTCCTCTATTTTCTCAAAAAAGGGCCCATAGTGTAGTTTGTTTCAAAGGAGGGTCCCAAGTGCTCAATCTTGTTTCAAGGAAGGACCTCAGCCCGTCGGCCGGTGAACATTGATTATTTTCGGCGATTAAACAGGGGCAGTTTCGTAAAAAAGAAGTTTGAATTAAAAAAAGAACGAAAAAAAATTCTAAAATTAGAAAATAAAACCCCACGATCTCGCTTCTTTTTCTTCTCTAACCACCTGCTTTCGTCAAGGAGAAAAATCTCGCTGTGTGAGATCGAGCGACGAATTGCAATCCAGCTACGGTGACGGGGGCTTGCGAACGGCAACGGCGACTGGGGCGATGATGGCGACCTTCAAAGGTGAGGGATTTGGGAAGAAATTAAAAGATCCCTCTTGTTCACACAAACCCTCGTTCGTTCGTGAAGGAGAAGGAACTGATTGTGGGCGATCGAGCGACGACGTATGATTCGACGATGGTGATAGGGGCATGCGGTCAAGCGACGACGGCGACAACGATTGCGGCTGTAACGACGACCTTCAAAGGTGAGGGATTTTGGAAGAAATTAGAAGATTCCTCCTCTTCACACAAACCCTCGTTCGTAAAGGAGAAGGATCTGGTTGTGTGCGACCGAGCAACGATGGGCGATCGAGTGGTGGTGGCGACGGCCATGGGAGTGTGCGACCGGGCTACGGCGGCAACGGCAACGGCAACGGCAACGGAACCTTGTTTCAAGGCTACGGTGGCGATGGCGACAAGGGCAGCTTTAAAGTGACTAGATGTCTTTATGTTTTAGATTTTACGGCAACTGCCCTAGCTCACTCAACATAACAGGTTGCTGTTTTGCCACTGAATGCAAGGATTGAGATGGAGTGCATTTCGGCACTTATTGGTTGCAAAATTCTTGAATCCTGTTTATGAGATTTAAGGAAAGTGTAACTGGATGAATTTTGTGTAATTGTCGCAACAATTTATATCAGTGATGTGCACTTTGTGTTTTTAATCACCTTGAACAACTTTTTGTAGTTGTCACAACAATCTATATCAGTGATGCGTCAGCAAGTATTGTACGATGTTGAGATCTACCTTTTTGCGTTGCGGGAAAATGTGATGGGAAAATGATACTCAGTCATTACTTAGAACAACACATTAGCAGGTGATTGAAGTCTGATGCTGTGCCTTTTTGACAAAGCTCTATTTGCTTATATTTTGCGCAAAAAAAATTTCGGGTAAATTGCCATTTTAATATATGGCCATCGCGGCCCGAGCGGCAGGCGCAAAGGCCCTCGCCAGATATGGGTGAAGCCCTCGAGGTCCTACTGCCCAAGGCATGGGCGGTCATGCCATCGACATCTGAGTTCCATTGCTGCAGCACAAGGGTCTTGAATGTTTGCAGAGTTTACTGGTCACTAACCTCCTTAATGGAGACCTCTCTGTTTTGGCAAGTCCATGAGGGGATCAAAGAGCTTGAACAAAGGTTTGGGAACAATAAAGTTCTCATTCTTCTCGTGAAAAGTTGAAGCTCAAGAGACAAATTAAAAGAAAATCAATTCATTGATCCATCTGCTTGAATGATGGAATTTTGTGGAATGAACTGCACCAAATGAATCCCACTAATAGGTTAACTAACAAGACTCGCACATTTGTCTTGCTGTGCATATCGGCAATACAATATTTAGAACCTCCTTCGAACTATTAGGCTTACATTAACTATCTTGCAATTACACAGAAAAATCGAGTACAACCAAGATCCAATCAATGGAGTACCAGCCACTTTCGGATGTTCATGTTGAAAGGCTTGAATTTTTTGTATGAAGAGGATCATCCTCCGATGAGCAAGTCGCACAACGCCTCTACCTTTGAATTGGTCATGGTTGGGTTGGTGGCAAGAGCTTTCTTCCTGATTGCAGTGTTGCCGTCCAGTCGCACATTGCTAGCACCACCGGACCTCGGTCATAGAGGTAACATGGAAGACCCAATCGAAACTATTCTTGAATTGGGGGCAAAGACTTAGCGTGAATATGAGGGATCTTTTAATTTCTTTCAAAATCCCTCCCCTTCGAAGTCGCCGCTGCTGCCCCTGTTGCCGTCGCCATCGACACCGTAGCCTTGAAACAAGGTTTCGTCTCTGTCGCCGCCGTAGCCAGATCACCCTCCCGCGGCCATTGCCATCGCCACTCGATTGCCTCTCTCGCTCGGTCGCACACAACCAGATCCTTCTTTGCAAACGAGGGTTTGTGTGAACAAGAGGGATCTTATAATTTCTTCCAAAATCTCTCACCTTTGAAGGTCGTCATCGCCGCCCCAGCCACCGTCGCCTGGTCGCAAGCACCTGTCGACGTCGCCGAATCGCAAGTCGTCGCTCGGCTCCTTCTCCTTTACGAATGAAGGTTTGTGTGAACAGGAAGAGGTCGCTGTCATCACCTTAGTCGCCATCGCCGCCGTTGCCTGGTCGGGAGCCCCCATCGCCGTCGCCGGATCGCACCTCGTCGTTCGACCGCACACAGCAAGCTTTTCCCCTTGACGAACGCAGGTGGGTCAGAGAAGAAACAGAAGTGAAGACGTAGGGTCTTGTTTTTAATTTTAGAATTTTGATGTTCTTTTTTAGTTGAAATTTCTTTTGACAAAAATAACCCTGCTAAATTGCCGGAAATAGTCCCTCTTCGTCGGCCGGCAAGCTGAGACCCTTTTTTGAAACAAGATTGAAGACTTGGGGCCCTTCTTTGAAACAAATTATACTATGGGCGCTTTTTTGAGAAAATAGAGGGAGTTGGGACCCTTAATCGAAATTTTCCCTCCATAGAATAAAGCGCATAGGCTAAGCCCGACAATCACCTCCTCCACGACTGAGGCCGCTTTCCCCACGCTTGCTCGAAGTTCGTCTCTGTTGTCCCTATCCCCAACACGATGGGGGGAAACGCGTACATCCTTCAATCACTCCCAGTCCCCACCCTTACTCGACCTTCATCTCTGCTGTCCCCACCCCTAACAGGCTAACACGATGTCGGAAACGGAAACTTGTGTCGGACCAGGTACTCCGCCCGTCAATCAACTCCTTCACGACTTTCGCCGCTTTCCCTACGCTTACTCGAACTTCATCTCTCGAATGGACACATCAACTTCTGAATCGACAGTGATTGCAAAGGGCACGCCACGCTCATCGGTTTTCCCCACGGTCTTGCCTGTGAACATAGCCAGCCAGGGCACAGCAGCAGGTGATCATCCATTGGTGCTTTCACCAAGGATAAGAAGATAAATCTCAATCCAAATATACAGCCCCAAAACAAACCAACTTCTCATATCACTCGGAAACCTGACACGAACCTTAGAAATTTCCACAAATCATAGCTCAGATTTTAACAAGAAAAAAAGAAAAAAGAAAAGGAAGATGCCAATTCATTCTGGAGCCGACACTAGCATTAGGACAAAAGAACTCGATCTTAAAAAAAAAAAAAAAACAGGCATTCAAACCCCTCTAGAACCTTGCCTTACATCGTGAATAGGACAAAAAGAAGAAGGATCAACATATATCTATGTTTTAAGTAAGAAAACGGAAAGAGGAAAAAAAAAAAAAACAATTTCGAGGAGACATGCGTTGACACCCCTCGATAAAATCCCCTTCTATGGTGAGTAAAGAAAAGAGAGTGACCAAGATATAAGCTCCACGAAAATTATGAAAAAGGAAAAAAGACATTAATAAGAAACTAAATTCTATATTGGATAAGTACCTGTGATGGAACTCAGGTGAGAAACACCAGCAGCACTCAGTGATATGCTAATAAGTTGAACAACTTTCTCATATCTTGGCTTCTTTCTCAATCGAAAAACTGCACATTGGAAAGGTGCCACTATGTAGCATCGATACGTCACGAGTCACGACATAACATAACATAACATATCGACACATGATTTCTTAAAAAATAGAAAATTTCGACACTTTAAGACATGTCGTATAATAAATAAATACTTTTTATATATGCATGATAAATTATTATTTTTTATGATTCCATATTTTAGGTCCCATAAAGTATCGATCTCGAATGAAATCAAGAAGGTACCAACAACAACAACAACCTAGAAAATTATTCCATGAAACATCCATTGATGTTTTTTTTTATGAAAATAAAAAAAAATTAAAGAAAGGAGAGCGAATGGAAAAGAACATTTTTTTCAATAGATAATATTTTAAGAGGAAATGACCAAAAAAAAAGGGGGGGGGGGGGGGGGGGGGGGGGGGAGGAGAAGGGTAGGAAGGAAATTTTATTTTTTGGGGTCTGTCAATCATAAATTAGGGAAATGTAAATAATACCTCTCTCCCTACTTTCTCTCTCATCTACGCATCACAGCACCACGAATGTTTCCTCCGTTGACGAACCTCTCTCGTCCGTCTCTCTTTCGCTTTCAGTTTGAACTACCACCCATTTATCCTTTGAAGAAGGCAAGCGAAGATGCGAGGTGAGGCGAGGCCAACAACCACGAGGTGTCGAGAGGCCTGATCTCCTTATGCGAGGTGGCCCCTCCTCTTCCCTCGGAAACGAAGGCCGCCGAGGGGAGGCGAACGGTGTCCGTTCGGTTGACCGCGTGTCCGTCTGTGTTCCGCGTGCCGACACGCGTCCGACTGACGAAAACCTCACTTAGAGGAGTGGCCTACATAAGTTCTAGATCTAGTCCAATTCCTAGTTTCGTATAAAGAACAAGACCAATTAATTTTTAATTTTATATTTTGAAATAAACCCTAATTAATAAATGTTGGGTTGGGTTCACTTTTACATGGAGAAAACCCAATAATTACAAGTTCAAAGGATTGAGCTCATATGATAATCTATATGGAGAAATTAATATGGGGTTGGATTTTCTCCCTATATACTTTTGTGGCCGTCGCAAAGAACATATGTCGAGACGTAGAGCTGTCAATATGGGTTATTGACCCATATTCGACTCATATTTTGTATAAAATTGATCTTATATGGGTTATTAACTTTTAAAGGGCTCACTAAAAATGAACCCAAAAAATTGAAGTAAAATTAAATGGGTCACACACTTAAAGCTATTTTCAACCCATATTGGATCCATTTTCGACCCATAAGCACAGCTTTCTTCCACAAATTACAAATAGGCCAAATACTTTAAAGGCTTTGTTGTTGTTGTTGTTGTTGTTGTTGTTGTTGTTGTTATTTAATTTTCTATTTTTATAAGTGAAAGGAAATAAATTTGAAAAGAAAAAAATATCAAAGCCGCTGGCCGTCGTCGCCGCCGCCGGACATCGGAGAAAAATAAAAATAAAAAATACTTTAAAAAATATTTATTGCCAATAATAAAATATTTTTGAATAGTTAATATTAAAAAAAAAGAAAAATTTTCACTAGATTTTTTATTGTATGGAAGTATTTTAGTGATATTATTTTCTTAAAATATTATTGTGATTTGGTAATATGGATCGAGTCAGGTATAGGTTAATTGCGAGTCGGGTCGAATATGGGTCATTAGATATTGGTCAAAATGGGCTAGACGTGTCAATATGGGTCGGATCATATTCGACCTAACTCAAACCTGACCTGACCCACCCATTTGACACCTCTACGAGATGTACCTGCAAGAGAGGGGCAAAATGAGCTAAAATTTTGTCAAAATAGTCGAGACACAATTTTTTTTTTTTGAAATTGATCAATTTGATTTTCACTTGAAGTTCCCTACAAAAGGTTTTTCGTGGATAGAGAATTTGATATATTGCAAAGTTCATGTGTATTACCAAGAATGGTATTCTCGGGGACGAACCGAGAAACGTGGTCATGGAGGTTGGAGACATCAAGCCACGGGCAGGCATCGGCGAAGGAGTTCCAGGAGCTTTGTAGTTGGCATTGGAGGCGGCTTTGAACACCAGGAGAGGCTCGGAGTCTGGGTTGGCGGCGGAAGGTTGGAGGGAAGAGAAGTGGAGGAGGAGGGAGGGAGGGAGATGAGCTTCTTCAGGTGAAGAGGTGACGATATTATGGCCCTGCGGAGGAGAAGCGCGTGCACGAGAGAAAGAGGTGAAGCGATCAAGCAAGAGGGAGAAGTAGGTTTTGTTTCCCCCTGCAAAGCTGAAGGATAGAGAAAGGGGGTTGGGGCGCCGGGTGTAAATTGAAGCTGAAGTCGGAGGGGGGAATTGGAAACCTACGCCGGGAAAGAAGATGTTTTAGCGAAGGCCGAGTAAGGATTGATGTGTGGAAGATGTGTTTCAGAGATCTTACTAACTTAAGAGTATGCAACTTCATAAAGATAGTCGATTTTAGAAATCGAAGATTTGTGAAGTTCAGGTGGAGGTGCCAAAGAGATGGAAGTTTCATTTACGATGGGTAAAGCTTCAGGTGAGGTTTCCATGTAGATGAAAATTCTAAAACCCTAAAACTTACCTAGAAAGTGTAATTTATTCTTAAAACTTTCAATAAGTGTAATTAAGTCCTAGAACTTATCTCGAAAGTGTAATTGATTTCTAAAACTTTCAAAAAGTGCAATTAAGTCCTATAATCAAAAAGTGCAATTAAGTCCTAGAACTTATCGCGAAAGTGCAATCGAGTCCTAAAATTTTCAAAAAATGCACTGGAATTCTAAATACTTGTCAAGAGTAGTCAAATCAAGTCCTTACATTTATTGTACTTTTTGAAAGTTTCACATTTTTGCACTTTTTTGATAAGTTTTATGGCTTTATGGCACTTTTCAAAAGTTGTAAGGTAAATTGTACTTTAGTGACAATTTTTAGGACAATTTTCGAATATTTTAGAACTTAATTGAATTTTCTTGATAAATTTTAGAATTTTCAGTACACTTATCTTTCTTTCTTTTTTTTTGTTCAAACTGGGCAGCATTGACAAAGTCATTGAGAATTGGGCTTGTGTTAACAATATCAGGAAAAAAAAAAATAGACCATAAACCTCCGGAGAAATTTTATACGAGCCGCCTTATTAGCGTGATTGATTTAAGGAAGCACTCCCCCTCTCGAATTAACAGTTTCCAAGTCGGTTTGCGTAAATTCCACGTGGTCTCTGGAATAAAATCTCTCGGTTTAGGAACCGAACTCAGATTTAACCCAACATATAAACTAAGATCACCTCTGATTTTAGACCTCAAGCGGGAGTTTTCCTTATGTAAAACAAAGCCTAATCGTCAGTCGTTAATAGGAAAGTAATTAGCGATACCTCGAGGGTGGCTTGTAAACTTTATAGACCTGCTTATATGCTCGCACGACTCGAAGCTTGCCTTTGTACAGCCATAGCCTCCCTGGCCTAGCTTTTCTTCGAAAGAGTCGATCATCGTCTTCGCAATGAGCTTAGACAAATTGCCAATGCCGCCTTTCGACCGATTTGGATGTTCCTAGATCCGGTCCAATTTCTAGTTCCGCAAAAGGAATTAGACTGACGGACTGATAAAGATTTCTTAATTTTTTATTGTATATTTTGAAACAAACCCTAAATTAATAAATGATGGGCTGGATTCACTTCTATGTGAAGAAAACCCAATGAATTACAAGTCCAAAGGTTTGAGCCCATATGATAATCTATATGGAAAATTAATATGAGGTTGGGTTTTCTCCTCGTATACTTCCGTGGTAGTTGCAAAGAACATATGTCGAGACGTACTAGCAAGAGAGGGCGAAAATAAGCTGAAATTTTGTCAGCATATTCGTGACACATTTTTCTCGAATTTGATCAATTTGATTTTTACCTGAAGCTCCCTACAAAAGGTTTTTCGTGCGTAAAACCCAAACTTGCGTTTTAGTGGGATTTGATCTCTTGTGAAGTTCATGTGTATTACCAAGAATGATATTCTCGAGGCTCAAGAGAACGAGCCGAGAGGCGCGGCCGTGGAGGCTGGAGACGTTGAGCCACGAGCAGGCGTCGACGAAGGAGTTCCAATTGGCGAGCTTGTTGTTGGCGTTGGAGGCGGCTTTGAAGGCCAAGAGAGGCTCGGAGTCTGGGTTAGCGGTGGCAGCAAGGAGGAGGAGGAGGGAGATGAGCTTCTTCAGGCGAATTGGAAACTCGTGTTGGGCAACATTTGTTTTTTAAAAATAAATGTATTAGAAGTTCTAAAACTTCTCTCGAAAGTATAATTGACTCCTAAAACTTTCAATAAGTGCAATTAAACCCTAGAACTTATCTCGAAAGTGTAATTGGTTCCTTAAACTTGTTCCGAAAGTGTAATCAAATCTCAAAACTTTCAAAAAGTGCAATTAAGTCCTATAACTTATCGCGAAAGTGCAACTAAGTCCTAATTTTTATTTTTATTTTTATTTTTAAAATGCGGTCGAATTCTAAAAACTTGTCAAGTTGATCAAATCAAATCCTTGCATCGATTGCACATTTTGAATCTTTTAGCACACTTTTGCACTTTTTTGATAAATTTTATGGCTTGATTGCACTTTTCAAAAGTTGTAAGACTCTATTACACTTTGATGACCTTGACTCATTTTTTGAACATTTTAGAATTTAATTGCACTTTCTTGACAAATTTTAAGACTTTCAACACACTTTATCTTTTTTTCTTTCTTTTTTTGTCAAATTGGGCAGCATTGACAAAGTGATTGGAGAATTGGACTTGTGTTAACAATATTAAGAAAAATAGACCATGCACTTCTGGAGAAGTTTTTATACGAGCGGCCTTATTACCGTCATTGATTTAAGGAAGCACTCCTCCCGAATTGACAGTTTCCAAGTCGGTTTGCGTAAATTTCATGCGGTTTCTGTAATAAAATCTCTCGTTTAGGAACCGAACTCAGATTTAACATAAGATAAACTAAGACCACCGTTGATTTTAGAGTTCAAGCGGGAGTGTTCCTTATGTAAAACAAAGCCTAATCTGTAGTTAATAGGAAAGTAATTAGGGATACCTCGAGGATGGCTTGTAAACTTTATAGACCTGCTTATGCTCGCACGACTAAAGCTTGCCTT
The DNA here is from genome assembly GCA_021437785.1 of Rhodomyrtus psidioides. Classification (NCBI taxonomy): domain Eukaryota; kingdom Viridiplantae; phylum Streptophyta; class Magnoliopsida; order Myrtales; family Myrtaceae; genus Rhodomyrtus; species Rhodomyrtus psidioides. Next base: position 1,070,614 of record JAILYB010000171.1, on the reverse strand, counting down.
TGTACACGCGGCCATAGCCTCCCTAGCGCAGCTTTTCTTCGAAAGAGTCGGTCATCCTCTTGATGTCTTCGCAATGAGCTAAGACAAATTGCCAATGCCGCCCTTTCGGCCAATCATCTAAATATTATGTTTAGGACTAAATTGACAGCACTTCAAAAGGTTTATGATCAAATGGAAACAATTCAAAGATTTGAGACTAAATTGGCTAATCATCGAAAAGCTTCGGACTAAATTGCGACAATCGAAAGGTTTAGGAGTAAAATTTAAACTCTTGTGAATGTGGAGCTCACGAGTTTCCCTCGTGTCACTCCATTTATTGTCAGTGAAATTGCCACCGAAGCAAACAAAGGAAAAAAAAGATCTCAAAATAAGTATCTGATATTACTTTATACAGATGCTGTAGAGTCCTCAAATTGCAGCAGCGAACTCTCGTCCGTGGTACCTACTGGGGATCTCGATGAAGGGGATGACAAGGTTGGCTTAGCAGGAATTTGCAAGGCCTCAACACTTCCTTTTAGCATCTCCACGACTTGAGTCATCGCTGGTCGAAAGCTTGGATCAATCTGAATGCACCACAAGCTGATTATGATCATCTTCTTCGCAATTCCTTCGTCTTCCTCGTTCATGATACCACGCAACCCAAGTTCTTCCTGAAGTTCGAGGCGACGGTGAATCCAATGAGGGAAATATATTTCGCTAGTACGGTCCATCCCAGCATCAAAGTTCTTTCTCCCGCCGACCATTTCCATAACCATCATGCCGTAACTGTAGACATCCGATTTGTGAGAAACCCCTCCAATGTTCCTTATGACCAATTCCGGAGCAATGTAGCCAGCAGTGCCGCGCGCACCCAACATCGACACGATACTCTCTTCTCTTGGACATATTTTGGCAAGACCAAAATCGGAAATCTTGGGACAATAATTCCGATCGAGGAGAATGTTGTGAGGCTTTATATCGAAATGCAAGATCCTGGCATTACAGCCTCGATGTAGGTACTCTAGCCCTTGCGCTATGCCTAGGGAGATGTTGTATAATGTCTCCCAACTCAATTGCTGATTTGCCTCTGAACTGTTGCTTTTGAATATGAACTTCTCCAGTGATCCGTTGGGCATGAACTCATAAACTAGAGCTCTTTTGCTTCCCTCAAAGCAAAAGCCCAGAAGGCTGACAACATTGACATGAGAAGTCCTGCTTATGCTCGCGACTTCATTGATAAATTCTTCCCCATCGCCTTTCAGTGTCTTCAGAAGCTTCACGGCCACAGGTTGCCCATCTCGAAACTCGCCTTTGTACACATAACCATAACCTCCTTGACCTAACTTTTCCCGGAAAGAATTGGTCATCCTCTTGATATCTTTGTAGGTATATCTCCTCGAAGAGACCAGTCCCTCAATTTTCTGCACAGCCGCAGAATGATCTTTCTTTCCCATCATCAAAGCCATATGTTTTCTTATCATGGATCTCTTCCTGATGGAATAGACTGCAAGAATGACAATCGCAATCCCAACTCCTGATGCAACTGATTAGAGAGAAGCAAAAGATTCGTGAGCAACAACTTCAGTTCATCAATTTACTAATAGAAGGTCCCTAATGTTGGAAAAGCAAAACTTTGTCAAGGTTTTCGCCACGGTGTACTAGTATGTGAAACAAAAAGCGGGTTCGATGGAGTACCTATTGCGACTTTCATCACCCAAATGCCATGCTGCGCTGCTGCAAAGGACACAAATCCTTGTCAGGTAAATCTCCCAACCAAAACTATGATGAAACCAGGAGGAATGCTTTTCGCAACAGTCGGAGAGGACGCCATCGAAAAACTTAGTGTTCATATTTTGATCCGTACTCGTTACAATGACTCTTATTTTGCGTCTTTGAAATGACTAAATTCAGTAGTGGTGCTAAACAACTGAATTAGAGAGAAAACTATCAATAAATACGGAGTGAATTAACAACGTTCACTTTGAAAAGAAAAAAATTGACAAATTACAAGAAGTTTGAGGATGAAAATGATGGTAGACAGTCAAAAGAGAAAGAAGATAAAAGGCAAAGGAGGTTTTGTATCAAGATGTTGGACTAGGGATGGGAGGTGATGTGGTCTTCAAATTATGAAGAACACGGAGGAAATGGTCATGGCATTTTCAAGTTCAAGTTTCTCTTGACTTGATAACCATTTGCTCGAGTCCTGCTCACAAGTTGCAAGGAGCATTAATGTTTTGCTCAGCCACTTTGAAGGAAAATCGGAGTGTTGAGAAAGGGTTTACTTTTCAAATACACCTTAGCCAGCTCTGCCATTTCATCATTCTCCGGCTAAGATTGTTACAGAGAGCTCAAGAACCTCCAGCAGAGTCAGATTGCCTAGCTCAAAGAGGAACTTCGCGTCAAAATGTGGCCAGTTAACAACAGATACTTCAACAGCATCCAATTTCCAAGGGCAGATGAGATTAAACGTTCGAAAGACTAGTGGGTCCTTAAGAGATCTTTCCCTAATCAACAAAGGAATGATACCGTCGTGAAACGATAGGGAATTTCGGCAGTGGACAGAGACTCTACGCGCTGAGCTAGTGGATCCCCTGTTGTAGCAAATTCTATGCAGAAAGGGAAGTGCAACTCAACTCGACCCACGGAATCCGATGAATCTAATCAACGTTTCTTGAAGAGAGAGAGAGAGTGCATTATGCGCAGACACAGACTGAAGAAAGAAGTAATCCTACCGGGGCAAAGCGAAGCATGTGGCCGGTCAGGGCAGTAACACTGGAAATGGTAGGTCTCGTCATCGAACCCGCACTTGCCGCCGCTTCTCTCGCACTCGCCGCAATTGGTCGCCGTCCAATTCAGCGTGAACCCACTCCTCAACGCCTCCCCTATCTCCGCCCCACCTCTCCACTCGGCTGCCACCGGCGCCTCCACCAAGGTCCGGCACTTTTTCGCCGCATCGATCACTTCTTGATCCTCGCCATCCCCATATATTCCTAAAACGACCCCGCCTTCGCCAGTACAGTTGATCCTGTAGTTCAGCAGGTGGTCTGTGGGGGTAGAGATATTGCAGTTGTATAACAGAGAGAGAGTGGCGGTAACGTTCTGGCTCAGCTGGAACTGAGCCGACGGGAGGGTCAAGTTCTTGAGAGAGCTGGGTGCGCAGTAAGAGGAGGCGGTCGAGTTGTCGTCGGAGAGGGCGGCGTTGGAGACGCGAAGAGACTGGTTCGTGTAGAAGACGTCGCGGACCACATAGTCGTCGCCGGAGAGATTGACGACCACGCGGTCGTGGGCACAGGACAGGTCGAACCCCGGGAAGCCGCAGTAGGAGGGCTGCAAGTCGCGGACGTAGAACGGGAAAGCGATGTTCAGGCCGCCGCAGGCGACGGGGAGGCTGCAGCTTGCGAAGTGGGGGTCGATGAGGGAGAGAGATTCTTGGAGTGATAAGGAGAGAGAGAGGAGCAAAAGCAGTGAGAGGTTAGCGTGCAATGGGAGAGGAGAGAGAGGAGATGCGACGGCGGCTCTGCTTCAGGTTCCGGTCATTGTGGATTTGGATGGGGAGTGGTGGAGATTTGTCGAAGAGAGGAGGTGTGAGGGCGGCTCCGTTTGTTCAACATGAATTCGTGCGTGTTGATAGCTGAGAGATTCCTGGAGGATCATGGGATGATTTAAATAAATGTGCTAGTGTCTGATACAAACTACTCAGTAAATTTGGACAATAATTTTAAATGCAAAAGCTTTGACCTTTCGACATATTTTAAGTGGGGGAGTCCACACAATTCATTAATTGGGTCAGGTCAACCGACACTTCTTCTTTCTTTCGTATTGAAGGCTGGCGATTGACTTGGAAAAAGTGGAAGTCTACGCATCCAGAGGACGAATTCTATCACTCTCTCATGCTGTTTCTAGGAAAATCACAGGACAATCGAAGAAGGCAATGGAAGCAGCGAGACAGATGAATGAGACAGGTGAATTCACTTGAGAGCCCTCTAAATTTGACGGGATCGGGATTCCATGACATACTTTAAGTATGTCATGGGTGACATACTTTTCATCTTAGCCATCCGTTCACATTCGACGGATGAGATTTGACCACGTCATCCAAAAAGAATTTGGCCCAAATTTAGGCGGCATTTCTAAAAAAAAAAATTACCATTATCATTTTCAAACCTCTGATTTTCTCTCCCTCTCTGCTCTCATCGTATCGGTATCTCAACACTTTCTCTCTCCTATCTCACGACGCCTTCGATCTCTCTCTCTGCCAAATCGACGACGCCTAGCAGGTCCGACGAACGCCTCCCCCGCCGTCATTTCATCCCTCCGCCGACGTCTCCAGTTCTATCCGACGCCCTAGCAAAGGGGTCCGACGAACGCCTCGGCCGTCGCCTCATCCCTCTCCCGCTCCTTCCCACGAGACCCTCCTCGAGGATGGACGACGGCCGACGACTCTGACGACGCTCACAACGCACCCGGCATTTTGGCAAGCAGCTCGTGACGAACCTCGACGACGACGACTTGGTGGAGAGGGTGAGCCACGGTGGTGAGGTTCGTCGAGATCCGATTCACCCATTCCCAGTCCTGAGCCGATTCACCCGAGGTTTTTTGGCAAACATTGGCATAAAGGTATGCTTCCTTTTGGACTCTTCACTTTGCGCTGAGGAGGAACGTGGAAGCGGAACCGGGGAGCGAACGGAGGTGAGGGAGCTGTGGAATTGGCATTTCGACTCAGCAGTCCAGGGGATGATTGGGCTCGTGTCATTCCTGATTGTGAAACTTTGAAATGAAGAATTGCATGATCATTCCTCCGAGTAATTCAACCTGTTCGATGAAATGTCCAAGAGAAAACTGTGATATGGATCGTAGTTTGTTTTTTGTCTTACTTTGACGGGGCAAATCAAGAGAAAACTGTTCTGTTGCCAAGTCCAGACCCTGAAATGTTCTTTGAATGCTATAAATTGACTGGGAATAATGACTCGGTTTTGTGATTTCGATTAGTGGGAGGCTTTGATTGAGGGTCTTATTCTTGCTGTCTTGACACGTAATGTTGCTGATTTGGCAAGGCTAATCACGTAATATTATCTCTTTCATTTCAACAAACATTTTCATTTTCTAATCTAAGGCCACCTTGACCTCGCACATGAGGTCAAACACCGCAATTCTAAAGGGCTTTGGCACCTCATGTTTGAGCGGAAGATTGAGTTGGTGCAGAGGCAATTGAGTTTCGTGGTTACATTTGTCGAGACTAATATGATGCGCCATGTCGATTGGATATTCTTGTAAAGAAGGAACCAGAGAAACCATTGCTTCAATATTTTTTTCCCAAAGAGTAAGAATTAAACTACATTGTTGCATATATGATTACTGCAGAGCTTTCTGCGAAATAACTCTCTCAATTGCCTTCTGGTTCGACTGAGCTTCCATTTTCGTCTAATTGTCTATGAAAACTGGAGAACACAAGGAAACAGAGAAACCAACAACAGCTTCACTGATAATTTCATGTTCAATTGAGCTTCCATGTTCTTCTAGTTGCCTTTTGGTGTTCGTATGTTCTATTGAATGTTGTAAACCTTTCCTATTATCAGTTTCATTTCTAATACTGACTAACTTTGAGAGTATAGGGTGACCTTTTTGGGAGCTGAAGCTTGCTCATTGACTAGGTCAACAAGGAATGCGTACCACACAAAGTACTGACTGTCAAATTACCCCTCAAATGGAGACTCCCTCTCGAATGGTTGATGTTTACTTATGTGCTATGACTTAAGTTTCTTTTAGAAGAAGTCCAATCTGTTCCATGAGAATAATTTTGAAAGAACATCATAGATGTTATGTATATTTGTGCCGCACTTTCAGATGGAAGCATCACGATGTTCACAGTGATACAGGCACTTTTTGAACTCATTTATATAGTTTTGCTGCTCACTGTGTTCATTTGCAAATCTGTTTGAATTCTTTTGTTACCCTTGCCACTTGAGAATTTAAGTAATTATTAGCACCATTTAAATTTCACGATTGTTCTAACTCGATGCTTTTCATCTTACAGGAGCTTGGCCTTTGCAAGGCTTAACCAAAGCTTCCATTTAATGCATTTGGGACAATGGCCATGGCCAGAGATGTAAGATTTACTAGCTTTTACATGGCTGTGCTCTATTGTTTGGTCATTTTGATAAAGTCAGATGGATTTCATTTTGATAATGTTTTCGATCTGCAAGTTTGTGTGGTCGACAATGGCCATATAGAGAATATATGCTGCAGCAGGGGATAAGTATATCAGCAAGTGGGGAAGTGGTAGCTGAAGTGGACAATTCTTCTTATGCTAAAAGAGGAGCCACAGTAAGACTATAAAAGGACGAGGAGGCAGAACATGAAGTGGGCTCTCTCTCGCTGACTCCAAGCAAAGAAAAGGAAGGAAAACAAAGCAAAGAAAATGGTTATAGTTTCCTCTGTCATCGGTTTTAGACTTGGAATGAAACAGAACATTTTGGTATGGAACAGGCGCACCACAGTGGCTTTATTCCCACATGCACGCTACCAGAAATTTTGATTGTTGTCTTGTTTTGGGGAGCCTTCATTTGTGTCTTGTGAGTCACAGAATCCATGAGGTTAGTGTTGCTTTCAACGCATTCGAATTTACCAAACTGAGATGAATTAAACAGGTTGAGTTCGGGAAATTTTAGTTGAAGTTGGGTGTGGTGAGATTTCTGTAACCTGTATGTTTGGTAATACGCGTCTGGGTCTGGTTTTTGCAGCACTTGAAAATTAGGAATTGTAATAAGGTGCTACAGTTTGTAAATGTGAAGTCAATTATGGGGGCAATTGCTTTAGTACAAGCTGTAATGCTGCATGGTCTCTCAAATAGTGGCTCTAGCAAATGCAAAGGGATTCGTTGTGCAATTTGATGTTTCAATTTGATGCAGAGGGAGAATCAAAGCTTTATGTTTCTCAAACTTGGTAGATATTATCGCTTGAAGGTTGCAGCCGCATGCTTTTGTGCACTTTGCTTCGCCTGAAGCTGCAACTTCAGCTTATGAGCTTTCACTGAAGAATGAGCTCTTTTTCAATCATAAACCTTTGAAAGTCAGCCTGGGACCCGAGAGTCTATACCATACGAATCAAAGGAGGAGGACTACTATTCCTTTTGAGTTTCTGGTAGGGTGGAGAGGACCTTCATCTGGGGTTAATTTTGTTGTTGATTCTTCGTGAATGATTAGTCTGATCATTTCTCAATGAGAATTGGTGTTGCAATTTTGATTTTCCCGAACTTGACATTTTCGAATATTTTATAATAGAGAAGAGATGCCGATTGATTTTAAGTTACTGAACCTCTTTACAAGTTACCGAATGTTAAAAAAAAATTTACCGAATGGCCAAAAGCCAACACCATTTACCGAAGGCCCCCACAAAGGCAATTTTTTTGTGTCCGCTATCTAGCTACATCCTCCATTTAGAGTTTGGTTTGTAACTCACCATTGCAATCAAGGTAACACGGGCAATACTTCGCGTCCACTGGGCACTTTACACAAAAGGCAAGGAAGGACAAAGAATGCGAAAATATGAACAGAAATGATCATCATTTCATCAATCTCAGACTCGAAAAGAAAAAAAAATAGATGACGTGTTGAGTACAATAAATGTTTGACATAGCTAAAACATCAGGTAAGAGCAACCAGCAGTACATGAATAGACCTTAGAATGTTAACCACAATATATCCACAAACAGGAAACATAACATCAGGAACTTGATGACCAACTTCTCCAGGAACAATGGCCACTAAAGAGGCGGCCTTTTGCAATTGGAAGGAAAACAGTTGCATCGAACCTTTCTCAGACAAGAAAGCTTGCAAAACATGACTTGATCGAGCATGTGAATTGATCCCTCAGCTTTGCTCTGTGCTTTGATCCCATAGAACTACTTCACTTTCATTCATACCTCCACTCGGTAGTACATTCCCTCCATAGAAACGACTTGATCGAGCATGTGAATTGAGACGAGGAGGTTGTAGGGTTCCTGTAAGAGAAGTCGGTCAATGCAGGAAATGCATTTTGGTGAACTGATCTTGCTCCTGTAACTTTATTTTGTGGAACATAGCCTTGGGGTGAGTTTTGACATAAATCACGGATTTCACCATTGGCCCCATCTCTTCTTTTGCCTGCAGAACACCAAATAAACATCATCATATCACAGGTGTCCCCGATATCAGGCTCAAAAACACCTTCACCAAGAAACCTTTAGATTATAGAAACCAGTGATCTCATCAGATATAAAAGATGGTGAATTTGTACATATTTAGCACATTTGGGCAACAATCCATCTCTGAATGTCAGTATAATCAAGAAAATTACACCTTTTTTTAACAGGGAATAGATGAACATCACCGTACATAAAAGGTGGCTGATCTTGCTACGAAAATACCGAAAACTACTGCAAGTTCCAGGAAAAGAATTTCCTCAAAAAAGAACTACTCACTAGTATTATTAGCTTCTAATCCTATTGATGGAATCATATAGCAACTGATACAAACATTCAGACCGCAAAGGACTTGAATGAGTGGTCATCCCGCCTATATCACATTTACTTACCCAATTGGTTCCAGAGACGTAAATGCATAACATATCTATAAGTAATGCAGTTCAAGGCTCCAAGCCCTATGCAACTTAAACTTCCAAGAACTGATCAACGATTAGAAGGATTCGTATCAGACATATTTTTATCTGTGACACTTAGAACCTGCAATTTTTTATATGCGTTTCAGGAAAATAGTTCAGAAAAACAGTAAAAATTATGAACATGCACCAAATCATCATCAATCATTCAATGCATGCAAAATCGACATTGCAGCAATATTTATCATCATCTAGCAACAATCAAGCTCAAATTGCCTCCGATTCGCCTCATGCTTCAGCAAAATTTCGTCCTCCAATCCACTAGCCTATGAATGAAATTGCAAGAGATTGATGAACATACCTTTTGTCGATAAAATCTTATTCAGATTCAGCACTGAATCTTCTCAAAAGTGTGGGATCTTCCGAGCTGCAGCACGAATGAAAATAAGTTTATTCTTCTTAAGGCATCACATTAACATATTTAACAAAAACATAATGTTGAAACTCACCACTAGTTAATTGTATATGAAATTGTCTCTTCTGTTGGCTATAGGAGGTCGAATTAGTTCACCTATGTACTCTTAAGTGATGCTGCAAACTCTTACCGAGTGTTTATGTTGCTCGCTTGTTCGAATCTCTATTACTAATTAACATACGAAGTTCTAAATTGGTCTTCAGATACCCACTTGCTTGACATTACTGTAAAATTTGTCTGATGATTGGGTGGAAAGATCATACCTTCGAGTTCAAGGATAGAGGGGGTTCGGGCGGGATCGTGGGGTCTTCGCTGAGCTGTCGGTGGCTCGGATCGTGGCTCCCGACAGTGGCTGAAGGCTCGGGCTCGTCGGATCAGCGGCCGAGGCGGCTGAGCTAGAGTCGGCGATGAGGCCTGGTGGAGGACGGAGGTGGCAAAACCGTGAGCCGTGGGTCTCGGATTGAGAGCGTCGGCAGCAGATCGGAGGGCTTGGGGCTGGCGTCGGGTCCGCCGCGGTCGAGGGGGCTTGGCACGTCGATGAAGTAGAGCACGGCGGCGGTGGGCTGCGTTGGCTCTCGGGTCAGGGGAGTCACGGCTGGCCGAACTCGGTGGTTGAGAGCCGAGAGATCAAGGTGGTTGTCGTGGGTTCCTCGGTTTCGCGGCTCGCGAGTCGAGACTACCGGCGACGACGACACGGATAAAGTACGATGCGGCGAGGTGGCTTGCGGTGACGTGATGTTTGGGTGGTGTTCAGATGGTCAATGGGGGATTCTGGTCGCGCAAAAGGAGGACCGAGAAGAAAGAACGAAGGCGAAGAAGATGAGCAGAGAGGTGCGGCGGTGGCGAGATGAGCAGTTCCCAGCGATTTGGAGTTGTCCGACGGTGGTGGTGGCGCAGTTCGACGATGGCGGGTGGTCGGGGAGTTGCTGGTTTTGAGAGAGAGAGGACGAAAGGGCGGGCGAAGGGTTTTTTTTTTTAGCCGAGAGAGAAGATAGAGAAATAGGGTGTTTCCCTTTTTTTTTTTCTTGAAATTCAAACGCCTTCTCATCTAAATTTTCAAATTTACCTCCGAGATGACGTGGCGTCATAAATGAACGGCTGAGATTGAAAGTATGTCACCCATGACATACTTTAAGTATGTCATGGAATCCCGATCCAATTTGACCGGGGGGGGGGGGGTTGGCTTTCCTAGATGGAGCCAATCTAAAACTTGAAATTCGTTCAAGTGATTCTTTCGTCGACGACGATGACAATTCGGTTCAAAACAGGACAATTGAGAGGGTCGAGGCATATGGGGCCTCTAAATTTGACCGGGGCAGGCCTTCCTAGATGGAACCAAGGTTAGGCCAATAGCATAAAGAGAGCAATCTGGGATTTGAAATTCGCCTAAATCGTTATATTACCGAAAAATTGTCAAAAAAAAGAAAGGTCATGAACCTATTGTACTATTGACAATTCAATCCTAAACCTATTATACTATTGCCAATTCCATCGCAATTTTTTTTTTGCATTTGTGCCAATTCAGTCCATCCGGCACTAAAAGGGCAACTTTTAATAATATTTTTTTTATTTTTAATTACTTTTTTCCTTTTCCTTCTTTTTTGCTCATCTTCTTCCTCTAGCGGTCGCTGATCCGGCGAGGTGGACCCTCAGCTGGCTAAAGGAAGAAGATGAATAAGAAATAAATAAAATTAAAAATCAAGAAATATATTTAAAAAGTGTTAATATATTATTAAAAATTGCTCCATCAATGTCGGCCAGTCAAAATTGGTTGGATGGAGTGAACTGACACAGATACAAAAGGTTTAAGACTGAATTGGGAACCAAAAAGAGATTTAGGTCTGAATTGGCACAACTGCAAAAGGTTTAGGACTAAATTATCAAAATTAAAAGGTTTAGTACTGAATTGGCAAAAGAGTAATAGGTTTATGGCTTTTTTGACAAATTTCGTCAACGATAACAATTCAGTTCAGTTCATCAATCGTCTAACCTTTCCATAGAAGGTTAGACCCTAATCTTGCAATCCGGACCGTCCGTGTTATGAACGGACGGCCCAGATTATTACTAACAAAAATATATATAAAAAATTCAAAAAATTGCCCCCTAAAAATAGGAAATCTATGCCGTCTGTCCAAAAATGGACGGCCCGAATTGCAAGGTTAGGTGCTTAACCTTCTGAGGGAAGGTTAGGCGATCCGGATCCCAGCAACATGGGGGTTAGGTTCGAATTCCAAAAGCGAAAACAAAGAAACAAAAGGGAAGGAAGGTTAGGGAGCAGACTTCAATATTGATGTTTACAGATATATAGCTCAGAAGTTGCTGATGGATGTTGAATGGGGTGTTTTCTGCAACAGGCTTTACCCCAACTCTAAGCTGATGAAAACACATGTGCAGAAAGCTCGTCACTCTATATTTTCCTCTCTAAATCATCTATGATCCTCAGCACACCGCTGCATGCACGTTGGGACTGGCTAAGAAAACAGTGATGCTGCGAGACTACGTGTATGTGATCTGAAGATGCCGTTCGTTCTTCAGCTCTGGTGCGAGTCAGAAATTGACGATGCTATGAATTCATCTAACTCCTACAAAAGGATTGTCTAAAAGATGCGGCAAAGAGATGCAATGGCTTGGGGAATGAAGCCAAGGCGGGCAAAAAGGAACTGATGTGAATAGAAAACTAAGGGAAGCCAAAAAAAAAAAAAATCTCTTTCTCTTCTGTTGAATTCCTAATCAAAGTTTCGAGAGCATGGCAAGGAAATTCACCGAAAACACATGGGAGCACTTAAAACAGTTGCTATGACATGGAATTAACCGAAAAGTGTTACCTCTTCTGCAAGTAAGCGGATAAGCAGTACCAGAACAGAAGCACATAAAACCTTCATACGGTTGCACGCATTTGCCTCCACTTTTTTTGCATTTAACGCATCTCTCCCAGGAGGTTAAATTCCATAGCACTGTAAACCGTGCGTCAAATTCTTCTCGTTCTCACCATTTTTCATTTTCTTAATATTCCAGTCAGCTAATTCCACAGGTGCGAAAACATGACTCGCACAAGCCGGCAGATTAGGTTGTAAGTCTTCTGGTCGATGTACAACAGCGATGCAAGAGCGGTTGGCCCCAAAGGACGGGCAAGTCAAGTAGGGATATGGATGATCAACCTTTGGGAAGCTGCTGCAGTAATGGAGAAATGCTAGGTATGAAGGCTGCTGATTGAATTTAAGGAAGGAGGGCGGTTCAAAGCTGGCACCATCAGTATCAGATTTTCCGGGCGGCATAGTTGGAACAAAACAAGCATTGCCCATTCTCTCGAACTCCAAGCTCAACCGAAGAGATTGATTATCATAATCGACAAGGTGATCCCCAAAAGGTTGCAGTTTGAGCGCTGGCTTATCATCACAATCAATTTGAAAACTTCCACCGGTTGATAGTACAGTGTGGTTCGAGAAGGGATGACCTATCATGTCCTTTCCGCACTCGGCAGGCTTGCAGAATTCATCCTTCAAGCCCACAGACGCAACCCGGTTTTCCAAAGAAATAATCGTCAAAACGATAATAACATGGCGAAGCAAAACCTTGGAACTTATGGAGATTTCGACACCCATTTCAGGAATTTCAGAGGAAACAATAGGAGCACAAGTACGGACAGAAACAGGGGAGCTTTGTTGGCATGTAGCGGAGACGGAAGGGGCTTCAGTGAGATTCAGTGGCTAAAACTAAGGATCGCATTATATAGATATCACGTTAAATCTTTTTTCACGTAAACACGTCAATTTGAAAACTTGGAATTTCAGAGGGAACAATAGGAGCACAAGAGCAGACAGAAACAGGGGAGCTTTCGCGGGTTGTAGCAGAGAGGGGAGGGGGCTTCGGTCAGATTCAGTGGCTCTCCCCCCCCGCTCCCCCCCCCCCCCCCCCCCCAACTTTCACGTGAACACTCACAATTGACTGGGTCAACTAAGCGTAGAGGACCCGAAAGAGCAAACGCGGTGGCCTGGCCTCAGAGCCACGACGATTTCACTGAGATTCGGCTTCGACGCTGGAATAGGTTCTCTTTGAAGGTCGAGCGTACTATGGTTTGAGTTCACGGCTGGCCATTGACTTAAAAAGTGTAGTCTTCTCGTCTTTTTTCGGTTCTGATTGGGTGGAAGACAAACCAGAGCAGAGGTCTGCTATTCCATCACATCATCCGTACAGATTTCGAGAATTACAGGACCAAACAGAGAAGGGTTGGAAGTTGGGACACAGCCGACAGCAATCACGTAGCCATCGCAACAGTCACAGCCCACAAGGCCTCCGAACAAATCAAATCTTGATTTCGTCTCTCATCTCATTCAGAATTTTATACGATGGATGTTTTCTTTATCTGTTGGAATGAAGGCAGACATCGTCCCTGCATTTTCAGACAAAAAAAAGCAATCATGATCCTGCAACTTTTTTCTCGCCATTTGGATCTCTAACAGCATGCTTATTTGATCACATTAGTTCATATATTAAATATGCATACGAATGCTGAACGAGACGACCACATTAGCTTTAACTGCACAATTTGGTGGTATCGTGACTTTTCTTTAGTGCCCATTGGCTAAAGTTAAGCTCAAGCCAAGGTTGCGCGACCGCGATCATTGCGACCTGATCCTTGATGAGACCAACCGAGGCGACGTGTTGCCTAGCCCTTGCCAGATTGCAGTTGTCACCACATTGAGCACAAGTGGTGGGGGGACCACGAATCTCCGTGAGTGGCGCTCAGATGATACTGGTCGCTTGTGCTCTCTCTCTCTTTTTTTTTTAAAGGATCACCTAACCTTTCCTCATAAGGTTAGGTCATGCTTTTGAGATCTGGGCTGTCTGTATTATGAATGGACGGCTAAGATTATTATCAATATATATATATATAATTCAAAAAATTACCCTCTAAAAATAGGAAATCCGAATCGTCCGTTAACAATTTATGTTTTTTTTTTTTATGAGCGTTCTCTCAAATGCAGTCAGCGATTAGCAGTGCCACCATAGGTGGCAACGCTAACGCTATTGCACTGCCACACGGTGACCACCACCATCAGCCGCTAGTCCACTCTTCCTCTTCTTTTAAAAAAAAATCGCCATATTGTGTTTTTAGAAATGTTAATTCTGTTTTCTATTGGTCAAAAGATTTTAAAAAGCCCCGTGGAATGACAGTATCTACATTTAACGGCAAAATAATAATCACATCGGCATTTTCACTTTCACTTTAATAGGAAGGATCATTTGACTCATAAAAAAGTTGACCTCTGACTTCTTTTTTCTTAAAAAACAACAGAACAAACTTATACCTCTCAAGATTGTCACTCATCAGAAAAAAGAAATAAATGAACGGCTGAGAAGAAAATCATTAAATTATTCGCTTAAGTACATATCATGATGAACCCTCTTCCTTCCTCAAAATCGAAACAATCATACCTGTATAAATCGCCTCACAATAAAAGAAAGCGACTTGACATAAGACGGTAACTGTGATTGAGTTTGTCTAGATGTGCCCCTTCCATAAGTTCACTGCTCAAACACGGTTAGGTCAGATGCATGCCCAGATGACCTTGATAGTTTTATCAAACCGTTCAAGGCCTCATATATTTCATCACTATCAGGATGCCTCTCGTCCAGGGAATAGAACTCAACAATATCATCATTGACCTCAATCAAGCTACATCCAGGAAGTTTTCTACGCCCAGTATCTTTCATTGCAGCTTTCAATCTGGCCACATCCTTCCACTTTCCAACATCCCCGTATATATTTGAAAGCATAACATAATTGGCGGGATTTCCAGGTTCAAGTTCACTTAACCGATGGAGGGCTACTTCAGCCAAGTCAACATTTTTATGTGGCCGACAGGCTCCAAGCAAAGTAGCCCAAATTACAGCATCAGCTTTTATGGGCAGCCTGTTCACAAATTCAACAGCTTGGACCAAAAGACCACCTCGCGCAAGCAAATCAACCACACAGCCATAATGCTCCATTTGAGGCTCTAGCGAGTAATCATCAATCATGGACTGAAAGTATGATAAACCATCCGGCACCATTCCCATATGTGTGCAGGCACACAGTACGCCTATAAACGTGATTCCATCTGGTTTTACTCTAGCACATTTCATCTGCTGGAACAAACTTAAGGCATCAGCCCCACAGCCATGGATTGCCAAACCATTTATTATAGTATTCCAAGAAATTAAGTCCTTTGTGCGCATATTGATGAACACATTAAGGGCATTCTTCACAGCTCCACACTTTGCATACATGTCGATCAAAGCATTGACAACATATGTATTCCCATCATATCCATGGCTCTCGGCATACAAATGTACCCACTTACCCAAATCAAGCGCTCCAAGTCTAGCACACGCAGACAAAACAGTCACAAGAGTGGCATCATTTGGGCTCACAGTGCCTTCAATCAACATTCTTTTGAACGTGGCCAAGACTTGCGAGAAATTACCACTGCGGGCATATCCTCCAATCAAGCCATTCCACGAAAAAATATTCCGTTCAGGCATCTCGTCAAACATCACTTCACAAGCACCGAGATCCCCATTATTTGCATAACCATTTAACATTGTGTTCCAAGACATAACATCCCGATTGGGCATGCCATCAAAGAGCTTCCGTGCAGCCACCATGTCCCCAATTTCAATATAACCGGAGATCATGGTGTTCCATAACACTATGTCACGTTCTGGAGTCAAGTCGAACAGACGCCTTGCTGAAACTACATCTCCACACAAGAGGTATCCATTGACCATCGAAGTCCATGCAACGACATTCCTCTCAAGCATCTCACCAAAGGCCTTGTAAGCACGACCAGCTTCTCCCCCACTTGAGTACATTTCGATCAAGGTGGTGCCTACAAAAGGATTTTCTCTAAAACCAGACTTGATCACAAAACAATGCACTTCCTGGCCTTCCGTCAAAGCATTGATCTTGCCACAAGATTTGAGCACAATAGGGAAAGTGAAGCAATTGGGCATGACGCCCATGCCTATCATTCGACTGAACAAATATACGACCTCCCTGTTTAATTCATTTTGGGAACACCCCCTGAACATGGCGTTCCAGAGAGAAACATTTGGGTCGAGAATTTGGTCGAACACGTTATGGGCGTATCCCATTTCCTTGAGCTGCGCACATGTTGCAATGACTTTTGGAGCAACATAATGGTTTCGTTCAAGGCCATGACAGACTCCCTGGGCATGGATTTGATGGAGTTGCTTCTTGGTCCTACATGACTGTAACAGGGAGATGAATTGTTCTTCCAACAGACGGTGAGGAAGCTTGTGAGCAAAATCTGGAAATAGCTTCGCTATCTTTGGCGCAATGGCCCGTCTTTGGTCGATGCGAAACACGAGTCTTGCTCGGGCTTCCGACGGGAACAGATTCAGAACCCGAGAAGTAGCAGCTTTTGATCAATGCGGTAGTATTCAATTCATCGCCGGAATCACCTTCTTCGTCTAGCTGTCCTCCCAAAATCTCTCCGTTCTCACGCAACAAGTTGAACCGCTTCCTCCGCTGGATTACTCCGAAGCAGGAAAATCGCTCGTCGGCCTGCCTTTTGCAATTCTGGAAGAGACTGTTTCCGAATCGAAGACCAAGGGCTGAACTGAAGGAGGAGGATGACTGCTTTTATAGCATGGTGGGCGGGATTCCAAACAAGTTGCTTGCTCTCTCAATTCGAAATAAAAGATTTTTCTAGGCTCCGTTTGTTTCACGAAAAATATTTTTTTGAAAAATATTTTCTCCATTTTTCGGTGTTTGGGTGGCGGAAAATAATCAGTCAACAAAAAATATTTTTCAGTCAACGAAAAAAAGCCTTCTAAGCTTAGGAAAAATGAGAAGTGGAAATCAATTTCCCCATCTCTTTTTTGTGCTTCTTGTGTTGCTGTCGCCTCCTCCCTTCTCCCTCGCAAATCCCTCTCGTTCGCCTCCCTTGCAGCCCCCGGCCGCTCCTCCCTCTCCATCCGCCGCCGCCGCCCCGGCAAGCCCCTCCGCCCCATTTTAGAGGAAGCTCTTCCACACGACATCACACCCATAGCACAATTGGTCGTCCTCGTCGTCCACCCACATGTACGACCGGAGCTCCACCCGCTACTTCGACGAGGGCCACCACCACGATCTCAACGCGATCGCGGGGTTCCAGACGATATCCGCAAACTCGGGCTCCGAAGTCGACGACTCCGGCTTCATGGGTTGGGCGACCTAGGGCCACCTCGCGGAGTTCAATCACCACTCGACCGAGCTGGCCAGGACCGAGCTGGGATTTGTTGCGGCGGGTGGTGGCACCCTGTCGCTCGGGGTGGTCGTCGCCGCCTCACAGCCTCAGCCCACCGAGAATCCCGTCGCCGTAACGGTGGCCGACTCGGAAGGCTCAAAGAAGATCAACGACTCGTTCGGCCAGTGGACGTCTATATACAGAGGAGTCACCAGGTGAACTGCTGATACTCTCAGGAGGGTGTTTGATAAAATGCCTGATGCGCTTTTCGCAGTGAGATTAGAACAAATTAAGTTAATTTTTCTGAGTTTGGAGTTCTGACTCTTTCTTTTTCTGAATCAAAGTTAATTTTTTTTTTCTGGGGTTCTGGAATCTGAATTGAATCTAATGTGGGGAATGATTTGTGCAGGCACCGATGGACGGGCAGATATGAAGCGCATCTCTGGGACAACAGCTGTAGGAGGGAGGCCATGCGAGAAAAGGCCGTCGAGGTTCTCTCTCTTCTTTGCTGATATGTTTTGACTTCATTTACAGGTTTATAAAATGAAGCACTGGGCGCAAGAGGCTCCACGCGCCGCTGCTGAAAGCGCCAGACGACTTCCTCGGCATTTTTCGGAGACTCACTCCTTGTGGTGAGAGGAAAGTAATTGCAGTTGCAGAAGACAAAAATGAGAGTAGATGAAGAGAGTCTTGCTAGATTTGACAATTCGAGGCCTTGCTCGAGGTCGGCGAGGCTGGAGTGAGTCTCCGCTTGATCGTGGCAGTCGCCGGCCGCCGCCGTGGTTGGCGACCGGCTGAAGAAGAAATTACAGAAGAAAGATAAAGCTGAGGAAAACATTAGGGAAGAACGAAGGAAAAAGGGAGAAAATTTTACAAAAAGTTATTGAAAGTAAAATAATTAAAATAGTAAGTATTTGATAATTTGTCAGAAAAATCAATTCCGTGCCAAACGATAGAAATCGTTTTCTAGAGCATTTTTAGACTTTAGCCAAACGCCGGAAAATATAGTCATTTTTTTTGGAAAATGACTTTTTGAAAAACGTTTTCCAAAACACTTTATTTTCCGTGAAACAAACGGAGCCTAAGAAATGTGAGATTTCTTTTTTCTTTCTATTTTGGCTAAAAATTTAGAAATTGTCTCTAAGAAAAATATTATTCATGGAAATAAAAATGCTTATTTTTTTTTGTTTAGTGATTTAGAGAAAGTAATTTCGTTCTTGTCAAAAAGGAAAATTATTTTTCCGATCTAAGCTTGTTGTTTTTTGTTTATGGAAAAATTTTGTGATATCGTCGTCAAGATATCGAAAAGTCCGAAAATAATTTTTCAGAAATAATTTTCTGTCAAACAAACTGAACCTTAGGCTCCGTTTGTTTTAGAGAAAAAAAAATTCTGAAAAATACTTTCCTCAATTTCTGATGTCTAGGGGGCAAAAAATATATAGTCAAAGAAAATAATTTTCGATCAACAGAAAATACCCTCTTAAATTGAGGAAAATGATCTCCACTTTTTAGCAACGGTGATCATTTTTCACCTTTTCTTTCTTGCCCTCTTCCTCCTCTCTCACTGCCTTTCCTCCGTTACCAAACACGGTGCAGAGTCCCTCCCTCTCTCGGTGTCAGCTCTTGACCTTCTCGTCATTGCCGGAAATGATCCGACGCCGGTGAAACCAGTCCCTATCGACCTGAGAGGACTCGGAGTTCTGCAGGAATGTCTGATCCCCTCTCTCTCCCTCTCTGATCGAGCTCTGCAGGAATGTCTGGGTTTGCGACCCATCGGAATTCTCCCTCCGAATCCATCTTCGCTCCGCTGTCGCTTTGTGCTTCGAGCTTCAGTGCGTCATCGCGTCTTCGTAGTGGGAACTTTTAGCTTCTTGTCGTGACTGCACAGCTGTTGTATGAACTCTCTCTCTCTCTCTCTCTCTCTCTCTCTCTGAGCAGCTTAATTTGTGCTTCCTGCGATGTCCTCTCGCTCAGCTTCTTGGAGCTGCGGTTGTTTTTTAAGAAGGCCAAGACGGGGCTGAACAATTCATACGAGCGGTGTTTTGAGGGCTTGCCGAATGCTGTTTGAGGTGGCCACTTCGATCTTGACCAAATTGTTGAGGTTACTAATTCTGCTCAGAAGATGTTTGAAGAATTGCACGAGAGAGGAGAAACAAGAGCAACAAGACTAATTACATTCATGTAAAAAGACGTAATGATACTTGTGCTGCATTCATGAATGCTGAGTTTTGGCATGGAGTTTTGCTGAATTTTGGTTTGGATTTTTTTTTTTTATGGTTGAAGGAAAAAAAAAACTCTACAGCGACAACGATGGAATTAGAGAAACAAATAAAAAATTATTTTTTTTCCAAATGCCAGAAAATATTTTCATTTTGATTTTTAGCTTTCAACCAAACATCGAAAAATATGATCATTTTCTTGAAAAATAACTTCCTGAAAAATATTTTCCAAAAATGTCATATTTTTCGTGAAACAAACAGAGCCTTAATTAAATGATTAGCAAATACTAATCACAGACCTCGACTCCCATCATTCGGAAACTTTTTGTTCATATTTCATTTCTTAATATATCCACACATAAGTTCAGAAGAATTACATTTTTTTGTGCCCGCAGTTATTGCAAACTCGAACGTCTTCTTTCTTGTTTCAAGCCTCCTGCCCCCGACAACCACCTCTTTATCTTGTCGGAACGAGTCCTGCCATCTTGAAATTTCGTTCTTGTGTTCTCCTTTCTTTTCTTTTTTCGGGCTTGTTCGCTTGTTTTCGCAACAAGAAAAATCTTTCATCGAAATTCGTTCTTCGGTTTTTATTAAGATAGGTTATGTGGCTCGATCCTCAAAGAAGTACGGTGAATCGGGCGGAAATGTGTGATGGCTGGCTATGTATGGATCGAAAACGGAACGGGGAAGTGATATTGATATCAAAGGGTCGAAATTTCGTTACAATACTCATAGAAAAGCATGTAAAGTGCAGGAAGATAAATAGCCTAGGCCAAAAGTAAAGGTACGATTGCTGGGAAAATAAAGGTGCTGAAAAGTAAAGGACTTGAAAGATAAATTGCATAGGAATTTGAGTTGTTGTTGGATGTCTCATCTTTTGCCTTCTTCCTTCCCAGTATTTGTATCTTCCATGGCTTTGACAACCGCTGAGTCGGTTATCCTTGCTATTTTGAAATCTTGAATCTTGGCACCCTTGATGTCTTCTTTCTCGAGCACGTTCTACACTTCCCTATTCGTCAGAAGTTGGCTGAAAATCGTCTTAGCGGGCTTGAAATTTGAATCTTTCTCGGTAACTTTTGTGCCCATGATTTGGTCGTGTCCATTATCTCAATATTCGGTTGTAACCTCCTATCATCGTGGCTTTTTGACGGTTTTGTAACTTCCTCCACGTCTGCGGTCTCTATCATTAACTTCCCATAGTGCTCGGTAAGTTATTAAGCCACCTTCGAGTTACCGAATCCCTTCGGGTTCCCGACCAGCTCGGTAACTTTCCTCCATGTTGCTCACTTCCCGAATCTCTTGAATTTTTCGGGAAGTTTATCTGGCTCTTTCTATTTCTTGAACGGGGGTGACGACAGCTTCTGGTTTCGCTCGGGAATTGTGCTAAATTTGGGTGTCAACAGATGCCCCCTTTTAATTCTTTTAAATCATGATGACGGAAATTGACTTACTTCTTATTTGGCCGCCAACTTGTCACCTCGTTTCGCGCTCTTCGTCCCTTCATTCTAATTTGTTCCTGACCGACGTCCTTTAATCTCTGCCAGCGAATCGACTCGATTAGTCGTGATATGATTCTGAAAGATCACCTCTTCTTGTGAAGCACTTAATGCAGGACGTCGCCTTGGACTTATCTCCACATCGGATGGCTTCATGGGAAACAATACACCGTTGTCGCGACCCGTCCGGAAGCGGACGCGGCTAATGGATTACCGATCGCAGGCCTTCCCCCGCACAAGGGTGCGGATCGCGGGCTTTGGATCGGCGCGGGCCCTCCCAGGCCCATACCAAATCGCGGCGGGAGTATTCTTCGACGATAAGAGTCGATCGCTTTCGACCTTCAGTGTGGTCGTGGTGGCATGTGCAAATTGTGCATGCATTTGGAGTCGCCACCGGTCTTTCTTGGAGGGTAGACCGGAAACCTTATTGACCTATTGGGAGAGATCGATCAATTCTGCGGAACCAGAGATTTTGGGTTCGGGGACTTGGTTATGCTGGTGTCATTACCAACGCCCTTTCGGTACCTAACGCGAGTGATTTTCCTAGCTAAGAATTCATGCAGACGCAATTTTGGGTGAGGTAGGCTTGATTCAGGGTTCCATGCAGATTGAAAGACTATTCCTATCAATCACAATCCAGTTTTAGTGAAAGCGCAATCAAGTACATAAATAAATCATATCAATGCACATCAATTCAAATCAATGGCTTCCTAGCATAGTCATAAGGGCTTATGGAAGGTGTGATTTCAGTCAGGGGTAGAATAGGAAGACTTGGAGGCGATTGGCCCGAAGGGCAAAATCGTCAATTTTTGGAAGACTTGGAATACCGAATTACCCAAAATATTCCACCGCCAGTTGTTTGTGGCCATTTCCCATTTTTGAGAATTTTTTGGAATTTCTTGATTTTTCTTCAATTTTTGGGAGACGATTCGCCCAAAGGGCGAAATCGTCATTTTTAAGAAGGATCGGGTTCAAAACACCCGGGATGAGCCTTGGCCAGTTGATTGTGGCCATTTCCTATTTTTTTTGGGATTTTTCTAGAATTTTTAGAATTTTTTTTAAGACGGTTTGTCGGAAGGGCAAAACCGTCATTTTTTGAAAAGACCGAGGTCCGAAAGACCCGAAACAGGTTGTGGCCAATTGAATATGGCCATTTCCTATTTTCTGGAATTTTTTAGAATTTTTCTGAATTTTTTGAATTTTTTTGAATTTTTTATGATTTTCTATTTTTTATTGATTTTTAAATTTTATATTATTATTATTAATTATTATTATTATCCGAATTTTTTTATTTAAAAATATTATCCGGACCGGGTCAGACCCGGCCCACAACCCAAACCCGCGCCCCAGGCCCGGCCCGCCTTCCCCAGGACCAAAACGGCGCCGTTTCACCAACTTGGAATGGACGCCCAAGATCGCGACACGTGGCACACTCTCCACCGTTCGATTTGATTTTATTTTAATAGGCCGTGGACCCCCCCTACGCTGACGTGGCTGCTGACGTGGCATGCCACGTCAGCGTTGACCCGTTGACCATCGGCGACCTCGCCGGAGAAGACGATGAACAGTGTCTTTTCCGGCGAAAGTCGCCGGAAACCCGCCGGAGGGCCCAAAATCGACGTGAAAACCGCCGTTCCAACTCCCGATTTTAACACCTGTGAATCCCCCTCGAACCCGACATCAATATCAAAGGAAAACATGGCCGAAGTGACGTCGGGAATCGCCTCAAAAGCCCGGCGACCGAACCGGCTCCGGCGAAGCATTTGCCAAATTTTTTTTTTTGCCTTCAAACTCGGTTTTGATCGTTCAGGGAGTATCTAAAGAGAGTCTAGGGACTTACCTGGGATCGTTTGAGGCTCGGTGACCGCTCGAAGTCCCCCGTCGAACTCTCGATCCGGATCGCGGCCGGCGAAGCTCCGGCCCTCGATTTTTGTCAAATTTTAATGCAAAATAACATCAAGCCGGGGTTAGAGATGTTTCTAAAGGGGTTTGAGGATAAAATAGGCGGAAAATAAAGCTCGGGGAGCCTCGGCCGCGACTCAAACTTTCGAATACTCAATTAGGCATTTTGTCGAACACGTTGCGAGCATAAATGAAATGGTGATCGGGGAGCAGAACCGACCTGGTTTGAATCCGTCGACGGCGACCGAAGCTCCTCTGAGGTGCTGTGAGGTGCGGGGGAGCTTCGTCTTGCTCCGGCTTCGCTCGAAAATCTCTCTCTCTCTCCCGGCCCGAGCTTCTTCTCACTCTCGGCCTTTTCTCCTATTTCCATGGCCGACCAACCTTTCGGCCTCCACCGATCCATAAAGCCAGGTCTTCCTTTTCCTTTTGTTTCCCACACATGTCGCCCACCTTTCGTTCACCAACCGGCCGCCGCCCCACCTCTTTTTTTTATATACTCAGTCGGCGATGGTGGGTCTGCAACTTTGTTGCAGACCCGGTTCGGACCGGGTCGGGTCGGGTCTGACCCGACCGGCCCGGTTCGATTATCCTCGCCTAATTGAGCCCCAAATAGACCTCTTTTCATGAAATTGATGGCAAAATCGGACTCCTTGACATGTTTACTATCAAATACGGGTATTTTCGTGAATCAATTGATTGAAATTTAGTGAAAATCCCAAATTGTCCTAAGGACCCGAAATTGATTTTTGCTTAATCGAAGGCCCAAACGATCGAATTAGTCCAAATTAAGGCCACCAATGGATTCAGAATGATGAAATCTATAGGGTAGGGATGTTTAATTTGAATGGGTATACCAACATGAAATTTAATTTCAAAAATTGAGAAACCGGGGACTAAATTGAAAGATTTTTATTCAATTAAGCCCTTTTGGTTAAAATTGATCAAATTGGAGGGCCAACTGACCTAATTGCACTTCAAGACTTTAGAATACAATGTCATAGCTTATAAAAAGTGTAAATTGAAAATTAAAAGACTTGAAAAGGAATTTTTGGGCTCGGTTTGGGTTTATGTTTGTTAAGGAACATAGTGACCCGAGCCGAATTTTTGAGATTTAAAGTGACACACTTGAAGAGGAAATTAAAACAAAATTATTGAATATTTTTGTGTATTTTTCTGACCACGAATGGTATTTTTATTATTTTTTGGGTATTTTTATAATTAAATAAATTCAAAAAATATTATAAAATACCAAAAAATATTTTTTGTTCAAAATTGGTCCCCGAGGCTAGGCCAAGGCTTCCAAAGTTGATTTTGTGATTTTATGACCTTTTTTGATATTTTTAATTAATTTTAAAAAAATAAAAATCGTAATAACAGATGGTCAAAAATCAGGTGTCAACAACCGTCTAGATATTATTGTCCCTAGGGGTTAACTGTATATGCCCATTTTTCCGCGACGAGCTTGGTCGTCTCGGAACTCTGCAATTCCCACTAACATTACAGCCTTAGTAGTCTGAAGGTCGTGGACGGATACTTTGCACCTTGAAGGATACGCCGATTGAACTTCTATAAATAGATGATTCTCTTGGGCGAAATCTTCGTCCAGATCTTCACGAAACCAGAGCGTAAGCAGTCATCCCTTCTGTCATCATGAAGCCTGCATACTCATCTGCGTCTTCATTCATTTCTTCACCTTCCCTTTCCAGCCTGGAGTTCATCTCTCTGTGGGAGGATATCATCTCTTTTCTCAACCGCACATACGCCAAATGGGTTACGCGCCCTGGGATGCTTGAGAAATTGAACTTTCTCATGAAACGGGCTGCTCCTCAACATCTTCCTACTGATCATCCGTTTAAAAGGACTTATGATGAATTTCTTCCTGCTTTTGATCATGGAGTGAACCAGTATCCGAAAAATCTGGTAGAAACCACCCGGTGCACCCTTATCGAGCACGAGTTATGGTGTAAGATTGAAGAGATTGAGAATGGTGAAGTAGCATACAAAGATCTCTGTGACGCTAGAAATTAAATCCCGACTTCTTACTGCGGTATTCTCCGACTTAAGGATGTTGTCACAAACCGACTAGAAGCAAGTTGGCGAAATCTGCAGAAATCTTCCAGGGCCACCGAAATGCGCGAACATGAATTAGCTGGGGCTGATGAGATTCGCTCTTTGATTTCCGTTCAGGGTAACGCTGAAACTTTGAAGGCTGCTCTTGATGCCCTCAATGTTCACATTCAAGACCAGATAGAACGCCTCCAAACCTTGCAACAGGAGTGAAACCACCTTAAAGCTTCTATGGACGAACTGGCTAAGGTCAAGGATCATGCCGAGGAGGAGAACAGAGTGTTGGAAGACTGCCTTCGTCACTTTGCTGTTCGTTTCGCGGAACACCTTGAGCAGGAACAGGATTAGAGGGATTTTCCTTATATTTGATGGGGAAAATTGAGAGAGGCTGGTAATTTGGCAGAGAGAAGGTAGGGGAGAGGAAGAAAAAGAAAAAGAAGGAGGGAGAGTGAGAATGAGAGAGAGAGAGTGAGGGCTAGAAAGAAAAGAGTGGAGAGGAGAAACTGTGGTTGTATGGAATCCCTCCAACAAATGAATGAATTTCTTTTGCTTCTCAATCTATTACCCGATTTCTCTGATTTTCTTTTGACTTTGGTGCGACGTTGAGAGATATAGCTTTGTGATTTCTTGGCATTTCAACTTACCGATTCCTTGACTTCCCCATGCACCAAGTTACCGATTTCCTGATTTCCCAATGCTTCAATTTATTTCATTATCACAATCGTCACTAAGTGGGAATTTTCGGGATCCAACTGTCATGGCAACTTGATCGGGATATTGATCTAGGACTGTAGTGAACCTTTAAGGAATTAACTGCCCACCTTGCATGCATGAAACCACGTTTCTCAATGCCATCTTTTTCTCCGGGAAACTCGAGCATACTAATGTTTATAACCGACCTTATATACCTGGTATTCGTCCTCCTGGTACAAAAGATCCCCTCGAAATCATAGCCCGAGTTGTCATGTCTTCACATGGATCTTTTTCTCAATTGCCTCTTTGGCCTCGACCCAGAGAATATCTAAGGGCATGTGGAGGTAGATTATCCGAACCTTTGTCTTTCTTTGGGTTCGATCTGTAACGGACATTGCCTATTTTGCAGGGACGTCCTTCGTTAGCCGGCTACCCGGTGATGACCGACATCTATGGAGACGACTTCATGAACTGCTGATGCAAGGGCATCATGCCTTGTTACTGAACCACAAATACAGATTGGAAGTCGTTGAATTGGCGGACACCCTTAGATCCAAACTGTTTCTGTCTGCAAATGCTGATTTTTTGGATTTGGTATGGGAATTATATTCTCTGTTCCCGGCCAGCTTTGATGAATTTGAACATAATGTGAAGGAAATTTGGAGCCTTGAACCTCTG
Source organism: Rhodomyrtus psidioides (assembly GCA_021437785.1). Taxonomy (NCBI): domain Eukaryota; kingdom Viridiplantae; phylum Streptophyta; class Magnoliopsida; order Myrtales; family Myrtaceae; genus Rhodomyrtus; species Rhodomyrtus psidioides. The sequence goes on along the minus strand of JAILYB010000171.1, from coordinate 1,044,276 downwards.
ATCGTGGAAGCTGAAGCCCTTAAACTTCGGGTGACTGAGGAAACTTCCCGATTACGTAACTCTGAGGCAAATTTTAGTTTAACCAGGGATTCTTGTATCCGGGCCAGGGAAGATTCTGAAATGGTACGTCATCTCCTTGGTTTCTTTTCTCGTCATCGTTGTGCAGAACGGAGGGCCCTTAGAGAAGAAATTTCTCGTGTCAGACTGATGGTCGAAACTTCTTCAAGTGAGTACCATCAACAACTGCGTGAGGCTTGGGAGAAATCTGAATCTGTGCAATTCCATACACATCATCTAGAACTCCTCAACGAACAGTAGTCCGACATTCAGTGTGACCTTGTACTACATTCCAATCTTGTAGCCCATAACATCAAACTTATTAAAGATTTGCAGGCTTTCGTTATCAAGATCAAAATGTATTTTCAATTTTGATGCACTCACTCCCTTTGTGTTTCCCAGATTGATGGATAGTATTTCTTTAAGAATTTCCCATTTATAGCACGAGACAATTCTTTTCCTTTAATGTCCATCAACCTGTATGCATTTCCTCCAACCGATTCGGTAACTAGATATGGTCCTTCCTAGTTGGAAGACCACTTACCGAATTGCCTATCTTGTTGATTTAGTGGGAGGATAGCTTTCCACACTAAGTCCCATGTGATAAATTATTTTACCCTGACCTTTTTGTTGAAAGCTCTGGCGACTCTCTTCTTTTGTACAATCAACCGATTCAAAGCTGCCACACGAACTTCATCCAAGTTATCTAAATTGATGTGCATCCAATCTTGATAATCTCTCGGTGACATCTCGTTCTGCAACTGCACTCTCAATGATTGCACAGTTATCTCCATTGGCAACACCGCTTCTTGCCCATATGTAAGCATGTAAGGACTAACCCCAGTGCTTGATCTTCGCGAAGTTCTATATGCCCACAAGACTGTGGATAGCAATGCATCCCATTCTCTTGGATTCTCCTCCAAGTGTTTTTTGATTAAGCCAATCACCACTTTGTTTGTAGCTTCAGCCTGTCCATTTGCTTGTGGGTAATATGGTGTAGAATGCATCATCTTAATTCCTCTTGATCGGGCGAACTTCATAACTTCGCTCCTAATGAAAATTGTTCCTTGATTTACGATGATTGACTCAGGCAAGCCAAACCGGTGAATGATGTTTTCCTCCAGGAATTTGATCATTGTCTTCTGATTTATGTTCTTATATGGGACTGCTTCTACCCATTTTGTGAAATAGTCCGTTGCCAGGAGCATAAAACTATGCTTACGGGATGAAGGAGGCTAAATTTTGCCGACTATATCCATTGCCCAACCTCTAAATGGCCATGGCTTTATGATAAGATGCAGTTCTGTAATCGGAACATGTTGTATCGGACCATGCTTTTGACATGAATGACATGCTTTGGCATAATCAATACAATCTTGCATCACGGTAGGCCAAAAGTATCCATACCTTTTTAGCAGCCATCTCATTTTGATTCCGGCTTGGTGCGCTCCGCATATGCCTTCATGAACCTCTGCCATGACCAATTTTGCATAGTCGTCGTCAATACATCGCAGCAGTAATCCATCTGATGATTTTCGATAAAGCTCTTCTTCAATTATCGCGTACTTTTGTGCTTGTCCTCTCAATTTTCGATCCCTCGAATCAGGATTCTTTAAGTATTCAATGATGGGCTTTCTCTAATCCTTCTCCTTAACTATCTCACTGAGTGCTATCGGTGTCTCTCTTTGCTCTATGAAAGGTACCGATAGTGTAATGGTTGTCACTACGTCAGCCAATTCTTTTGATATCTTGTATTCGGAAGCTATTTGTGCCAACTCGTTGGCCTCCTAATTCATTTTCCTCTCTATATGATCGATATCATAATCCTTGAACTGGCCCAGTTGTTGCCTGGCTAAGTAGTAATATCCGATCAAATTCTCATTTGAACATTGATATTCTCCCTTCATTTGTTTGACCACTAGTTATGAATCACCCAATATCTTGACGAATTGAACTTTCAGCTCAATCAATATTCTTAGTCCTATTATCAGGGCTTCATACTCAGCTTGGTTATTGGAGCATTCGAAATCCAATTTATAGACGCACCTTGTATGTATTCCTGATGGAGAAACCAGTACAATTCCCGCTCCAACTACCTTGCTGGTGCGAGACCCATCAAAATGCATGATCCATGGGATGGCTTGACTAAGACTTTGCTCATTACTTTCAACCAATGAATCTGGATATTCAGTGATAAAATCAGCAATGGCTTGTCCTTTAATTGCTTTCATGGGTACGTATACCAAATCAAACTCGGATAGGATGAATGCCCACTTGACTATACGTCCATTTATGACAGGCCTTGATAACATGTATTTTATCACGTCGGTTTTACCGAGTACATGTACCGCAGTTGGCAACAAATAATGTCTTAACTTCATACACGAGAAGTATAAAGACAGACATAATTTTTCTATTGCGGTATATCTTTTTTCAACGTCAGTCAATGTTCTGCTTAAATAATAAACCGCTTGTTCTTTTTCATTTCCATTTTCTTGAGCCAACATGCTCCGGATAGTTGTATCGGTAGTTGATAAGTACAATTTTAAAGGCCTGCCAGCTTTTGGCGGCACTAGTACAGGAGGATTCGTCAAGTATGCTTTGACCGTATCAAACACCGCTTGTTGCTTCTCTCCCCAGACAAACTCCTCTTGGTCTTTGACTCGCAAGAGTTGTGTCATCGGTTCTATCTTCCCAAATAGGTTGGCAATGAATCTTCGAAGGAAATTGATCTTTTCGAGCACCATCTGAAGCCGCTTCTTGGATATCGGATGTGGAATCTCCGTGATAGCCTTTGCCTTGTTCTTGTCAATCTCAATTCCTCTTTGATTGACAAGGAATCCTAGAAAGTTACCAGCTCGTACTCCAAAGGCACACTTGGTTGGATTCATCTTCAGTTTATACTTCCTCATCCTGATGAAAGTTTGTTCCAAGTACTTGAGATGTTCCTCTTGAGAAGATTTGACTACTACATCATCAATGTAGACTTCAAGGAACTTGCCGATCATATCGTGGAAGATGAAGTTCATTGCATGTTGATATGTTGCTCCTACATTTTTCAATCCGAAGGGCATGACCACCCATTGGAAAGTTTCAATTGCCCCTGGGCATCTAAAAGCTGTCTTTGGGACATCCTCAGTTGCAATGAAGATTTGATTATAGCCGGAATGGCCATCCATTAACGATAGCATCTCACTTCCCGATGCTGAATCCACTAGCATGGCTGCCATCAGCATCTGGTACTCGTCCTTTAGAGTGGCATTATTAAGATCCCGAAAGTCTATACAGACTCAGAGCTTTCCATTCTTTTTCTTTACTGAGACTATATTCGAAAGCCACTCAACATACCTCGCTGTTTCGATGAATTCGCCTTCAAAAGTCTTTCAATTTCTTCCTTAACTTTATCCAGCACATCTGGTGTGAATCTTCTTGATGGCTGTTTATGTGGACGAAATCCTTTCTTGATAGGAAGACGATGTTCTACAATGTCCCTTGAGAGACCAAGCATCTCATGGTAATCCCAAGCGAAGAGGTCTTTGTATTCTTTGATCAGCTTAATCAAATCTTCTTTGATGCCCCCTTGCAAGAAAGTACTCACATACACTGGTCGGAAGCAACTCGGCTCTCTAATTTTGACTTCTAATAAAGGATCTTGAGCCTTTATCACCTTGCTGCTTTCTTTGATAGGTGATTCCTCTCATTCTTCAATACAATCTGAGGCCTGAAGATTCTGCCGGGCTACCTCCGCCAGGTATACGAAGTATTTCTCACAGGCTTCTTGCAATAATGACTAGTTTTTCATGACGACCATGCAAGTCTTCAATTGCCATACTTGAGTTGGGAATCCATTCAGTTTTATCTTTCCCAAAGTGGCAATAGACAAGAAACTGTGGATCTATCCTTGCTAGTTCTTTCACATGATTTTTTTGTTGGCCTTGGGATTCTTGGCGAGCTCCTGTCCACCCTATTGAAACAGATCCCGAATTTGCTTCAATGTATTCCACCTTTTCTTCATTTCAAAAGGCTAACATCTGGTGGAGAGTGGACGGCACACATTGTTGACACCTGATTTTTGACCATTTATTATTGTGATTTTTATTCTTTAAAATTAATTAAAAATATCAAAAAAAGGTCATAAAATCACAAAATCAACTTTAGAAGCCTTGGCCTAGCCTCGGGGACCAATTTTGAACAAAAAATATTTTTTGGTATTTTATAATATTTTTCGAATTTATTTAATTATTAAAAATACCCAAAAAATCAGAAAAATACCATTCGTGGTCAGAAAAATACACAAAAATATTCAATAATTTTGTTTTAATTTCTTCTTCAAGTGTGTCACTTTAAATCTTGAAAATTCGGCTTGGGTCACTATGTTCCTTCACAAACATAAACCCGAATCGGGCATAAAAAATCATTTTCGAGTCTTTTAATTTTCAATTCTCACTTTTTATAAGCTATGACATTGGATTCTAAAGTCTTGAAGTGCAATTAGGTCGATTGGCCCTCCAATTTGATCAATTTTAACCAAAAGGGCTTAATTGCATAAAAATCTTTCAATTTAGTCCCCGGTTTCACAATTTTTGAAATTAAATTTCATACGGGCATACCCATTAAAATTAAACATCCCTACCCTATAGTTTTCATCATGCTGAATCCACTAGTGGCCTTAATTTGGACTAATTCGATCGTTTGGGCCTTCAATTTGGTGATAATCATTTTCGGATCCTAGGGACAATTTGGGGTTTTCACTAAATTTCAATCAATTGATTCACGAAAATACCCATATTTGATAGAAAAAATGTTAAGGAGTCCGATTATGGCATCAATTGCATGAAAAGATGTCGATCTGGACCCCAATTTGGTTTAAATGGTCGAACCGGGCCGGTCGGGTCAGACCCGACCCGACCCGGTCCGACCGGGTCTGCAACAATTGCAGACCCACCGCGCCGAACAGGGGCCGGGAAAAGGAAGAACGGAAGCCTTTGTTTCTTTTTTTTAAAGGAAAGTGCGGAGACATGCCATAGTGGACATGAGCGGCGGGTCGGCGATTGTTTTTGCGGATTTGAGGGACCCGGAAAGGGTTTGGGTCGGCCATGAAAAGAGGAAGACCGAGAGGGAGTTCGGCCGGGAGAGGGAGAGGATTTTGAGGAGAGTTTGGGCGAAGACCAACGGAGAGCGGGCATCCCCAGACCTTCAACAACACGCACCGGTCATCACCGAAGCCTGGGTTGCCGTCGACAACCCCCCAACAGGTCGGTATTTCCCCCGACCTCCATTTTCCTTTGTGCATACGCCATGTTCGATAAAATGCCTCAATGAGTCCCTTGTTTTATAACTCTCGGCCGACCCATTCCAAGTCTTATTTGTCACGGGTCTAGCCTTGAACACACATTAGAACCAACTCTAAGCCCGTCTTGGTGATCTTTTTGCATTGAAAATGCTCGGACGACGTGCCCCGAAGCTTCGCCGGCCAACACTCGGATCGGGAGCTCGACGAGGATACTCCCGCGTTGCCGAGGATCGAAGGACCTCAGGTAAGGCTCTACACCATCCTTAGATGCCATGTGAACGTCCCGAATCGTTCTTTTAAAGCAGAAAAATTTTCTGCAAATCGGTCGCCGGAGCCGGTTCGGTCGGTGAGTCGTTGAGGTAGCGTCCGACCCTTTCTTCGCCATGAAATGATGGTGTGTGATTGTATTTTCGCTGGTGATCGATTTTGTGTGAAAATCGCGACTCAAAACGGTCAATTTCACGTCGGCTAGGGAGCTCCGGCGAGGGTCGCCGGAATTTTCACTGTTCATCGTCTTCTCCGGCGACCCTCCGGCCGGTCAACGGGTCAACGCTGACGTGGCATGCCACGTCAGCGTGGTGGGCCCGGGCCATGAATAAAAATAAAAAAAATCCGACGGTCCAATGAGCGCCACGTGTCTCAATCTGAGACGTCCGTCTAAAACTCATGGAACGACGCCGTTTTTCTCATGGAGGAGGTGGGCCGGGTTTGGGTTGCGGGTCTGGGTCGTGGGCCGGGTCATCCGACCCGGTCCGGATTTTTATTATTTTTATTTTTATTTTTTTAATAAAAAATAATAATAAATCAAAAAATCAATAAAAATGGAAAATCATAAAAAAATTCAAAAAAATTCGAAAAATTCAGAAAAATTCTAAAAAATTCCAGAAAATAGGAAATGGCCACATTCAACTGGCCATTACCTATTCCGGGTCATTTGACCCCCCGATCTTTCCAAAAATGACGGTTTTGCCATTCCGGCAAATCGTCTTCCAAAAAATTTCTAAAAAAATCCAGGAAAATCCCAAAAAATAGGAAATGGCCACGAACAACTGGCCAAGACTCATTCCGGGTGTTTTGAACCCCGACCCTTCTTAAAATGATGATTTCGCCCTTTGGGCGAATCGTCTTCCAAAAATTGAAGAAAAATCATGAAATTCCAAAAAATTCTCAAAAATGGGAAATGACCACAATTAACTGGCCATAGAATATTTTGGGTAGTTCGTTATCCAAATCTTCCAAAAATTGACGATTTTGCCCTTCGGACTAAATCGCCTCCAAATCCTCTCATTTTACCCCGGTCCTAAATCACATCTTCCCTAAGCCCTTATGACTATGTTAGGAAGCCATTGACTGGAATTGATGTGCATTGATGTGATTTATTTACATATTTGATTGCGCTTTCATTAAAATTGATTGTGATTGATAGGAATAGTCTTCCAATCTGCATGAAACCCTGAATCGAGCCTACCTCACCTAAAATTGCTCATGCATGAACTCTTAGCCAGGAAAATCACTCGCGTTAGGTACCGAAAGGGCGTTGGTAATGACACCAGCGTAACCAAGTCCCCGAACCCAAAACCTCTAGTTCTGCAGAACTGATCGATCTCTCCCAATCGATCAGTAAAGTTTCCGGTCTACCCTCCAAGAAAGACCGGTGGCGACTCCAAATGCATGCACAAGTTGCACATGCCACCACAACCACACTGAAGGTCGAAAGCGATCGACTCCTATCGTCGAATCCTCAAAAAATACTCCCGCCGCGATTTGGTATGGGCCTGGGAGGGCCCGCGCCGATCCAAGACCCGCGATCGGTAATCCATTAGCCGCGTCCGCTTCCGGACGGGTCGCGACAGCTGGCGACTCCGCTGGGGACATTCTGTTCTAGAACCCATTGTTCTAGACCCCAAGTGGACTTAGGCCGTAATTAAAACGATGAGTGATATTTCTAACCCTGCAGGCGCTCGTGAAGGTGAGGTAAGTCCGCTCATGGTAGGTGTTGTATGTTTTTGCAGATTGGAGAGATAAGGGGTGTAGTCCGTGATTAACATTGTCTTATGCAGGTTGGCGTAGGAATGTATGTTGTATGGATGATTTGAAGTGCCGATTAATAAACTGTTGTGCATGACTTGCATTGTGATACTCACGACACATGAACACACATAATCGCGCCTAAAACCCCGGGCGCCTCCTATAGGAAAACAATAGAAGGGATTGAAAATGGAATCTCCGTGAGGAAAGACACGGGGTAATCCACTTTTCAATTCCGCTCATTTCGAACTATGGATCGAGCCCCAATGCAACGATAGTTGTGCAATGGAATTTGCTCTTTCTAGAACTCGAGGTGGGAACCTTGACCTTAGGTGCCAAATCCTTTGATTTTTAGAAGTTTTATCCTCACTTGTCTCATGTGCATGTCTTTAGATGGTTGGTATATCTAAAACCACCTAAAAAAAAAAAATCGGTGATCCTGGAGTCATATCTCGAAGACTGGAACTGGGGCATCTCCAAGTGTTCGGACCACATTCCTTTGATTGATTTGACATTCTTAGTTCTCTTGTATAAGATTAATTTTGCTGAGATCCTCTCTATCTCGTCTCTTAGATTGATTGTATTAGGGATCTATTTGTATTGTATACATCTTGATAAGGCTCATTTCTATTGAAAATGGGGGCAAATTCCCCAAACCCGTGGAGCATAGTGGAATTCGTCCCTTCAGTGCAAAATACATTTGGCCGCAGAGCCACTCGTTTGGTGAAATGACGTATCGTTCCTAATTGATTTTTAATCAGATCTGGGGATAAGTTTTTCTCCATTTTTTTTTATCTCAGGTGATAAAAGAGACAATGCACCCAAAAGCTCATGCATCCAAATGACAAAACGGACGTCGCCCAGCTGGGGCAAATGAACCGTAGGCGTTGCAAATACCTTCAAGCACGGATGGAGGAATTTGATAGATGTTGTGCATATCAATATGCAACATCAAAACGGAATGCAAATCAAGTGTAAAAGGACGTATCGTTCCAAAATGATTATTTTCTTGATATGTGAATAATGCTTCCTTTCTTTTTCCTCTCAGATGATGATCGAGAGCAGAGGACGCATGATGTAATGCTTTCAAATAATAAACAGGGAACATCAAATACCTCAAATGGCGACTGTGATCGAGAGAATCACCAAACCGCCACATGACGAATCCCAAGAATATCAAGCTGTCTTGAGACAGATAAAATTGATCAAGGACTCTGACAATCGAGATGGATGATCAGAATCTACAAAAAATCAACGGGAGTAGGTTCCCCCCATTTGCTTTGAGGAGCCAAACCGGGGGCAAACTCTCATGATCCCCCATGAAAGCGCATCAGACCAGGGTCATCGAATCCAGAGATGACAAACAGCAAAACCATGCCTAACTGGGGCAAGTGAATCATTCGTACGCCGGACGTTTCTCCTCTGGCAAAGTCAATGGACGCAATAACAGAGTCGTCCGCATCAGAATCAAACCCCAAGATGCGAATTTGGGTGAACGGTAACCTTGTATTGTTCCAATTTGGTCTTCGAAGACCACATGCCTAACATGAGTTTTTACTCATTTTGCAGGAAGTCGTTGGCACTGAAAGCCTCAAACGAAAAGAGCGCGCTAACAGGGAGCTGAATAGAATCATTGGCCTTAGAAGTCAGGATTCAAGGAGATGGTCTTTGATTATAAGACCTAGTGGATGGTAAAAAGTATCGCTCCTACGTCACATGCTTTGACATGCATTTTGATAAAATCTTCTTTTTTCCTTGAATAAAAGGAACCTTGAAGAATGGCGCTGGAGTGCGCCCAAAAACACAAATGGATCTCCTCTGGGGCAAATCCTTGAGAATGATTCATCGCCAACCAAACGGAGGGATCAAGACCACAAGATAGAGGGCCAAATCCTGCAAGCCGCGAGTTTGTGTTCAAATGGAAACACAAAGCAAGAACAAAGCTGTATCGTTCCAATTTCCCTTGAATTTTGGAACGCAAACTAACGACTAATTCCCGTCTTTGACAGGGGATCGCCATCAAGGTGAAACAAGTTTTCACACCCCATGAATTACCCGCTGGAGTATACGACCAAGGGTAAGATGTATCGTTCTAATTTTTTGAAAAATTCATGAACGTACAATAACATGTTTCTTCCGCATTTTCAGGGATCTCCAGCCACGTGGGACAGGTAAGTATCCCTCTCCCCAATCCATTGAAGATGTTGAATACAAAAAATAGAGAAGAAAAGAAAAGCATTCAGAATCTGATGTCTAAAAAAGACATAGAATTCTAACTTCATTGGCATTCATGTTTTGAAACAGGAGGTTGTCTGAACATGAATAAGAACATGCATGGTGCATCCTAAAATCCCCTTAACGGGTAAAATTTTTGGAGAAATATAAAAGAAATTTTCCCAACAAGACATTGTTCAAAACTCTCAAAAGGACGTTTTCTCAAAAGACGAGAGGCAAAGCCTAGTCCAAACACGTCCTATACACACTTAAGAGAGAAGCGGAGCGAATCGGACAGCAAAATCCGGACCTACGGAAGTAGGGATCATTCGCAGCGATTACATGAATTGGGACGACGGAGGCATTCGTTTCATATCCCCAAATACTACAGCGATTACATGAAAAGGGGTCTCATGACGAGGGTTCTCCACGTCCGATGAGACTGCCTAAATTTTGAAAAGGGGTCTCATGACGAGGGTTCTCCACGTCCGATGAGACTGTTTGATATTTTGAAAAATGGGTCCTGGGACGAGGGTTCTCCACGTCTGCTGGGACTGTTTGATATTTTAAAAATGGGTCCTGGGACGAGGGTTCTCCACGTCTGATAGGACTTTTTCTTTTAAAAGGGTTTTTCTTCCCCTCTTTTTTTAGAGATCCCGAAGTTTGTCGGGAATTCAGTTTTTGAAGCAATGAAAGATTTTATTTGACAAAGCTTCACTTGAGTCTGTTGAGGCGACATTCTGGGAGCTGGGTTCTCTAAGTATCCTGCAGAAGTTTGAGCCTGAAAGATTTTTCTTCACCAAGAAAACGTTAGTAATCTTTGGGAAGACCACGGCTGTCCATTTGACAAAAACCGTATGACTTAAGTCTTAATCATGAAATGTACATTTTGATGCCGGAGGCTATCCAAAGCATTCTTGAAACACGCAAATGTGATCTCAAATTCCTTGCACGGAAAATCTGGATCAACAGTTTGAAAAATTCCAAAAAGAGTTTGTTCAAAACATCAATTGGAATATTTCTCGACAAGGAGGTCTTCTCACCTGTTTTGCGATAGTGGTTTTTATAGGGGATGCACTCAATTCCCTACTAACCTGTGCCTAGGTTTTAGGCTCATTCGCAGCGCATACATTTTGATCGGTCGGGAGGTCTTCCACGGGACCGTAATGTTGGGCTTGTATATTGGTTTTCAAGGGGGACCCGCTTTGGAGTCGAGGCCATTGTATGAAAGTCTTCACCATCTGCTCCGGGTTTACAAGTCGAGAACCCTGCAAAATGAGAAAGAAATAGTCTTGCTCGTACCTCTTCGAGCTAAGCTATATGTTAACCCAAGTGTCTTAGTCAGAGAAGACTGTTTCAGGGTTATGATGTTGGTAGGATTGAGGACCGAAAAAGGCTTGTTTTTGGCCCAGAATTTATGAGGGGATTGACATTGGTGATCATTGCAAATTTGTCACCTGTCTTTTCCATTTTGCATATTCAGTTTTTGAGGTGTGCAACCGCTTTTGAGGTGTGCACAAGTCCTTTAGAGAGCGTCTCTTGTTGCATTAAGAAGGTTGACAACTCTGTCTGCGTCTTTCCTCCGCGCTTGATATCATTTGGAGAGCAGTCTTTTTTATCTGACTCCTTTAGGAATTTTCTCTTTTCCCATCCAAGTTTCACTGGGGATCAAGCAAACAGCTTGCACGAGCATCGGCCTTGCTTTTACTAGGCACTTTGCTTTTCTTGATGCCGGGGATTTCTTTAATCCCTCGTCGCAAGTGAGATGCTTTGGCAATTGTGCTAGATATATGATTTGGCTCTTAGCACGCTTGAGTATTGACTTAGTAGCTTTTTCGTAAACCCTAGGTCTTGAACTCCCTCGTTTCTGAAGTGATCTGCCTTTATCTTGGAATTTGCAATGATCACCAACGGGTTTATGAAATGAATTTGCAGGCTCAACTTGGCTGTGCAAATGATAAACGTGTGTGAGATAGAGAAATGAACGCTTCTCGTCATCCTATGGCACTTGGATTACCATATAAACAACACACAAAGATTGATGTTAGTCCGAGCAAGAAAATTTCTAACCATTTCCTCCTGATGCTGCTGGACTTACTCCTGTTTTGCCCCGATGTGGGGTGGTTCTTGACAGGGTTGAGAATGAAAACCGCCGTTCAAAGGGGTTATCAACGGTCACCTGTAGTGTTTGGGGGATATGAAACGAATGCCTCCGTCGTCCCAATCCAAGTAATTGCTGCGAATAATCCCTACTTCCGTAGGTCCAGATTTTGCTATCTAATCCGCTCCACTCCTCTCTCAAGTGTGTAGAGGACGTGTTTGGATTTAGGCTTTGCCTCTCGCCTTTGAGGAAGCGCCCTTTTGATTGTTTTGAACAATTTTTTATTGGAAAAATCTCTTTCATTTTCTCCAGAAATTTTACCCGTCAAAGGGGATTTTATGATGCCCCATGCATGTTCTTATTCATGTTCAGACAACCTCCTGTTTCAAAACATGAATGCTAATGAAATTTGAATTCTATGTCTTTTCTAGACACTAGATTCTGAAAGCTTTTCTTTTCTTCTCTATTTTTTATTCCACATCTTCAAGGGATTTGGGAGAGGGATACTTACCTGTCCGTCGCGGCTGGAGATCCCTGAAAATGCGGAAGAAACATGTTATTGTTCGTTCATGAATTTTTCAAAAAATTAGAACGATACATCTTACCCTTGGTCATGTATTCCAACGGGTAATACATGGTATGTGAAAACCTGTTTCGCCTTGATGGCGATCCCCTCTATCTTGTGGCCTTGATCCCCCTCGTTTTGTTGGCGATGAATCATTCTCAAGGATTTGCCCCAGAGGAGATCCATTTGTGTTTTCGGACGCATTCCAGCGCCACTCTTCAGAGTTCCTTTTATTCAAGACAAATAAAATTTTTATCAGAATGTATGTCAAAGCATGAAGTGTGGAAGCGATACTTTTTACCATCCACTAGGTCTTATAATCAAAGACCATCTCCTGGAATCCTGACTTCCGAGGGTAATGATTCTATTCGCCTCCCTGTTAGCGCGCTCTCTTCTTTTGAGGCTTTCGGCGCCAACAACTTCCTGTTTAAATGAGTAAAAACTCGTGTTAGGCATGTGGTCTTCGAAGACCAAATTGGAACGATACAAGGTTACCGTTCACCCAAATTCGTATCTTGGGGTTTGATTCTGATGCGGACGACTCTGTTATTGCGTCCATTGACTTTGCCAGAGGAGAAACGTCATTCTTTGTCTGGCGCACAAATGATTCACTTGCCCCAGTTGGGTGTGATTTGTCGTAGCAATATGCCTTAGCACTTTCCTTGTTTGTTGGCAATTTTCAATTCAATTTTGACAACGTCCATGCACATTTGTCCCCAGCCACTGGATGCTTTGTCTGGGGTTGGCTGATTTAGTCGTAGGCAATTTGATCCTGCCGCATTGACGCATTCAGGCTATTTGACATCCGCGAGAATGGGTTTACTCGTGATTGGGTACTTCAACAACCTGCGCGATGAAAGGAGTGAAAGAGTCAATCACCGCGTAAGGAGCTTTAATTGAAATGATTACGGATTTACTATCCCGGCTCTAGTCACTTCGGGCATCCAGGAGGATGGAAATTCTTCAGTGGTCCCATTCATTTTTGTCATCACCTGTAAGAATGGAAAACCATATCAGCTTGTGAATAAATCAATTTAATTTGGAACGAATATACCCTTTTCGACTTCAAGAGAGCCGATCCAAATTAGGTTGCCCCAGCTGGGCGACGTCTGGTTTGTCATTTGAATGCATGAGCTTTTGGGTGCATTGTCTCTTTTATCACCTGAGATAAAAAAAAATGGAGAAAAATTTATCCCCAGATCTGATTAAAAATCAATTAGGAACGATACGTCCTTTTACCAAACGAGTGGCTCTGCGGCCAAATGTATTTTACACTGAAGAGACGAATTCCACCATGCTCCACGGGTTTGGGGAATTTGCCCCTATTTTCGATAGAAATGAGCCTTATCGAGATGTATACAATACAAATAGATCCCTAATACAATCAATCTAAGAGACGAGATAGAGAGGACCCAAGCAAAATTAGTCTTATACAAGAGAACTAAAAATGCCAAACCAATCAAAGGAATGTGGTCCGAACACTTGGAGATGCCTTAGTTCCAGTCTTCGAGATGTGACTCCAGGATCACCGATTTTTTTTTTAGGCGGTTTTAGATATATCAACCATCTAAAGACATGCACATGAGACAAGTGAGGATAAAACTTCTAAAAATCAAAGGATTTGGCACCTAAGGTCAAGATTCCCACCTCAAGTTCTAGAAAGAGCAGATTCCATTGCACAACTATCGTTGCATTGGGGCTCGATCTATAGCTCAAAATGAGTGGAATTGAAAAGTGGATTACCCCGTGTTTTTCCTCACGGAGATTCCATTTTCAATCCCTTCTATTGTTTTCCTATAGACGACGCCCGGGGTTTTAGGCGCGGTTGTGTGTATTTTCGGTGTCGTGCTAAAGCGATAAACATGCATCTTATTTAACAATCACCGCTTCAATATAAAACATACACACAATCATTCATTCCTACGCCAACCTGCATAAGACAATGTTAATCACAGACTACCCCCCTTATCACTCCAATCTGCAAAAACATATAACACCTATCATGAGCGGACTTACCTCACCTTCACGAGCGCCTGCATGGTTAGAAAAATCACTCAGCGTTTTAATTACGGCCTAAGTCCACTTGAGGTCTAGAACCATTGGTTCTAGAACAAACTCCCCAGCGGAGTCGCCAGCTGTCGCAACCCGTCCGAAAGCGGACGCGGCTAATGGATTACCGATCGCGGGTCTTGGATCGGCGCGAGCCCTCCCAGGCCCATACCAAATCGCGACGGGAGTATTTTTCAGAAGGATTCGACGATAAGAGTCGATCGCTTTCGACCTTAGTGTGGTCGTGGTGGCATGTGCAACTTGTGCATGCATTTGGAGTCGCCACCGGTCTTTCTTGGAGGGTAGACCGGAAACCTTACTGATCGATTGGGAGAGATCGATCAGTTCTACGGAACCAGAGTTTTTGGGTTCGGGGACTTGGTTACGCTGGTGTCGTTACCAACGCCCTTTCGGTACCTAAAGCTAGTGATTTTCCTAACTAGGATTTCATGCAGGCGCAATTTTGGGTGAGGTAAGTCTGACTTTGCACATTAACCAGTTTTAACATGCTCACGTAATCATAATAAATAAATAGATGTCAATCACATAAACATCTATCCTACGTGGTGATCATGGAATTATGATTTAATGGGTCTCGAGCCAATGAGACCACATTTAATCATTTTAATATTTTAATAACGGAGAGCCGCTCTTCGCTTCTTTTTGGTTTCTTGAACTCTTCAAGAATTGGGCCCCAAAGAGCTCGCCGACTTAAAAGGCTCCCCTACGTAATCCTCGTAGCATTTACATCAACAATTGACTATGCTAAAAATAAAGATTACATGAAAAATAAAAGGAGTACGCAGCCTCCATTTAATAACTACAACCCCAAATATATAAATAATCATCATACATTCATATATACATCAATCACATTGATTAGGGATTTTTCCATGATCACCACCCTTCCACGTAAGTAATAAATTCACAATTTAAAACTTAGGAAGGCGCAATAAAAATTCTACGTTGAATCATATTCAGAATTTTTACGTAAAATAAGATAGCCATAAATTTTCGATTCAAAATTGATTTAGTCTCAATTTTTGCTACGTTGATTAATTTATCATATAAAATAATCAACCTCCATTAGCCATGTAAGACGAACAATTCGTTAATACATATTGGCCATAGTATTGCAAAAATTGCAAAAAATCAATTAAATGCACGAAAACACCTAAGGATCGGCTCTGATACCACTGTTGGGATCCACGTAACACGTAGCGGAAATAAATAACAACCCATACATGTATCTCCAGAGGCGTACTTCGTGCATTTCAATCCAAAAAAAAATCACAAAGCCTCAAATGGAGTAAATAGATTACCTCTCGTAGCGTGCTTGAAATGAGGTGTCGGTTCGATGTTCTTTGATCTCAGCCTCCACAAGTGTTAGGCATCTAGTTCGGACGCACCACCAATTGACGAACGGGGAGACGACTAATAACTCCACAACAATTGTGCTAGCAATATGCGGAATCAATATTCCGAACTTAGTATATTTTGCTCACTCAAGATGATGAGAATATAGAGAGTGTTTGTGTTCTTCTCTCTAAGCTCTCAAAAATTTGCACACTCTACAAAATGTCTCTCCCCTTCAACCTCAAAACTCTTGCCATCCTTTTATAGCCAAAAATATCTTCCAATAAATTGTATTTAAAAATAGCACTAACAATTATAAATTCTATCTAAAAATAGCACTCACAAATAAATGACATTTAAAAATAGCACTAACAATAGCACTCACAATTTATATTACAAAAATGCTATTTAAAAATAACACTAACAATAGCACTCACAATTTATAATACAAAAATGCTATTTAAAAATAGCACTAACAATTATAAATTCTATCTAATAATAGCACTCACAATTTATGATAAATAAATGCCATTTAAAAATAGAACTAACAATAGCACTCACAATTTATGATAAATAAATGTCATTTAAAAATAGCACTAACAATAGCACTCACAATTTATAATACAAAAAATGCTATTTAAAAATAGCACTAGCAATAGCACTCACAATACAAAAATGCTAAAAAAAGGCACTAACAAAGGTGTTAAAAATAATAACCATTATTATTATTACAAGAGTTAAAGAGGTTACCAAACAGTACAAATATGCATAACGTATAAATACGTATGACGTATAAATACGTAGGGAATACGTATACATCCGTGAAACCGTGGACTAATTGAAAGAAAAATGTGCAATTAAGCCCTTTTGGTAAAAATTGATTAAATTGGAGGGCAAATTGACCTAATTGCACTTTAAGACTTTAGAATCCAATGTCATAGCTTATAAAAAGTGAGAATTGAAAACTAAAAGACTCGAAAATGATTTTTTTTTTTTTTTAGGCTCGGTTCGGGTTTATGTTTGTGAAGGAACATAGTGACCCGAGCCGAATTTTTGAGATTTAAAGTGACACACTTGAAGAGGAAATTAAAACAAAATTATCGAATATTTTTGGGTATTTTTCTGACCACGAATGGTATTTTTCTGATTTTTTGGGTATTTTTATAATTAAATAAACTCGAAAAATATTAAAAATACCGAAAAATATTTTTTGTTCAAAATTGGTTCCTAAGGCTAAACCAAGGCTTCCAAAGTTGATTTTGTGATTTTATGACCTTTTTTTTATATTTTTAATTAATTTTAAAGAATAAAAATCACAATAATAAATGGTAAAAAAAAATCAGGTGTCAACAGCTGCCCCTCTTTGAGAGGAATCTCGTTAGAGGTTTCTCTCAAAGATAAGGTGGCACCTGATTCCTAACCGACTCAACTAGGAAAATGAGAGAAGAAATGTTATGACATCGGATCCTTAAGCCTATTGATAAAAGCTCAAATCAATCCCCGGTTTGCTCTAACAATTTGAACATGGGCCGGAGTGAGAGAGGCTTACCTGAAGCTCACCTGTCGGATGCTGCCGGTTGCGACAACTTTCAAGAAGATGCCTAGGACTCGTCACAGAAAATCCTAGGGAGATTAAGCTCTGACCTGTATGGTAGGTCATACCATTATGGGATTCCTAATTGGTAGGAACCTAAGGAAGGCGCATCCCCACGCTTTGGGATTTGCTAGAGATTTTAATCCGTATGGTGGATCAGACCTTCGTGTTGATTCTTAAGGCGGTATCTACCTCGTGTTGACCCTTAAGGCGGTATCTACCAATAAGTTGACCCTTGAGGCGGTTTCTACCTTGGTTTGACCCTTCAGGCGGTTTCTACCTTGGTTTGACCCTTCAGGCGGTTTCTACCATGAGTTGACCCTTCAGGCGGTTTCTACCTTTGATTTGACCCTTCAGGCGGTTTCTACCTTGTGTTGACCCTTCAGGCGGTATCTACCATTGATTTGACCCTTCAGGCGGTATCTACCTTTGATTGACCCTTCGGGCGGTTTCTACCATGAGTTGATCCTTCATGCGGTATCTACCTTGTGTTGACCCTTCAGGCGGTTTCTACCAAATTTGATTTGACCCTTCAGGCGGTATCTACCTTTGATTTGACCCTTCAGGCGGTTTCTACCATGAGTTGACCCTTCAGGCGGTTTCTACCTTGAATTGACCCTTCAGGCGGTTTCTACCTTGAGTTGACCCTTCAGGCGGTATCTACCTTGATTTGACCCTTCAGGCGGTTTCTACCTTGAGTTGACCCTTCATGCGGTATCTACCATTGGTTGACCCTTCAGGCGGTTTCTACCTTCAGTTGACCCTTCAGGCGGTTTCTACCAATAAGTTGACCCTTTAGGCGGTTTCTACCTCGAGTTGACCCTTCAGGCGGTATCTACCTTGAGTTGACCCTTCAGGCGGTTTCTACCTTGATTTGACCCTTCAGGCGGTTTCTACCTTGAGTTGACCCTTCAGGCGGTATCTACCATTGGTTGACCCTTCAGGCGGTTTCTACCAATAAGTTGACCCTTCAGGCGGTTTCTACCTCGAGTTGACCCTTCAGGCGGTATCTACCTTGAGTTGACCCTTCAGGCGGTATCTACCTTGGTTTGACCTTTCAGGCGGTATCTACCTTGTGTTGACCCTTCAGGCGGTATCTACCATGATTTGACCCTTCAGGCGGTATCTACCTTGAGTTGACCCTTCAGGCGGTTTCTACCTTTGATTTCTTTGAAAAGGGGTCTCATGACGAGGGTTCTCTACGTCTGATGAGACTGCTTGATTTTTGAAAAAGGGGTCTCATGACGAGGGTTCTCCACGTTCGGTGAGACTGCCTAAACTTTGAAAAGGGGTCTCATGACGAGGGTTCTCCACGTCCGATGAGACTGCCTAAATTTTTGAAAAGGGGTCTCATGACGAGGGTTCTCCACGTCCGATGAGACTGCCTAAATTTTTGAAAAGGGGTCTCATGACGAGGGTTCTCCACGTCCGATGAGACTGCCTAAATTTTGAAAAGGGGTCTCATGACGAGGGTTCTCCACGTCCGATGAGACTGTTTGATATTTTGAAAAATGGGTCCTGGGACGAGGGTTCTCCACGTCTGCTGGGACTGTTTGATATTTTAAAAATGGGTCCTGGGACGAGGGTTCTCCACGTCTGATAGGACTTTTTCTTTTAAAAGGGTTTTTCTTCCCCTCTTTTTTTAGAGATCCCGAAGTTTGTCGGGAATTCAGTTTTTGAAGCAATGAAAGATTTTATTTGACAAAGCTTCACTTGAGTCTGTTGAGGCGACATTCTGGGAGCTGGGTTCTCCAGGTATCCTGCAGAAGTTTGAGCCTGAAAGATTTTTCTTCACCAAGAAAACGTTAGTAATCTTTGGGAAGACCACGGCTGTCCATTTGACAAAAACCGTATGACTTAAGTCTTAATCATGAAATGTACATTTTGATGCCGGAGGCTATCCAAAGCATTCTTGAAACACGCAAATGTGATCTCAAATTCCTTGCACGGAAAATCTGGATCAACAGTTTGAAAATTCCAAAAAGAGTTTGTTCAAAACATCAATTGGAATATTTCTCGACAAGGAGGTCTTCTCACCTGTTTTGCGATAGTGGTTTTTATAGGGGATGCACTCAATTCCCTACTAACCTGTGCCTAGGTTTTAGGCTCATTCGCAGCGCATACATTTTGATCGGTCGGGAGGTCTTCCACGGGACCGTAATGTTAAGGAGTCCGATTATGGCATCAATTGCATGAAAAGATGTCGATCTGGACCCCAATTTGGTTTAAATGGTCGAACCGGGCCGGTCGGGTCAGACCCGACCCGACCCGGTCCGACCGGGTCTGCAACAATTGCAGACCCACCGCGCCGAACAGGGGCCGGGAAAAGGAAGAACGGAAGCCTTTGTTTCTTTTTTTTAAAGGAAAGTGCGGAGACAGGCCATAGTGGACATGAGCGGCGGGTCGGCGATTGTTTTTGCGGATTTGAGGGACCCGGAAAGGGTTTGGGTCGGCCATGAAAAGAGGAAGACCGAGAGGGAGTTCGGCCGGGAGAGGGAGAGGATTTTGAGGAGAGTTTGGGCGAAGACCAACGGAGAGCGGGCATCCCCAGACCTTCAACAACACGCACCGGTCATCACCGAAGCCTGGGTTGCCGTCGACAACCCCCCAACAGGTCGGTATTTCCCCCGACCTCCATTTTCCTTTGTGCATACGCCATGTTCGATAAAATGCCTCAATGAGTCCCTTGTTTTATAACTCTCGGCCGACCCATTCCAAGTCTTATTTGTCACGGGTCTAGCCTTGAACACACATTAGAACCAACTCTAAGCCCGTCTTGGTGATCTTTTTGCATTGAAAATGCTCGGACGACGTGCCCGAAGCTTCGCCGGCCAACACTCGGATCGGGAGCTCGACGAGGATACTCCCGCGTTGCCGAGGATCGAAGGACCTCAGGTAAGGTTCTACACCATCCTTAGATGCCATGTGAACGTCCCGAATCGTTCTTTTAAAGCAGAAAAATTTTCTGCAAATCGGTCGCCGGAGCCGGTTCGGTCGGTGAGTCGTTGAGGTAGCGTCCGACCCTTTCTTCGCCATGAAATGATGGTGTGTGATTGTATTTTCGCTGGTGATCGATTTTGTGTGAAAATCGCGACTCAAAACGGTCAATTTCACGTCGGTTAGGGAGCTCCGGCGAGGGTCGCCGGAATTTTCACTGTTCATCGTCTTCTCCGGCGACCCTCCGGCCGGTCAACGGGTCAACGCTGACGTGGCATGCCACGTCAGCGTGGTGGGCCCGGGCCATGAATAAAAATAAAAAAAATCCGACGGTCCAATGAGCGCCACGTGTCTCAATCTGAGACGTCCGTCTAAAACTCATGGAACGACGCCGTTTTTCTCATGGAGGAGGCGGACCGGGTTTGGGTTGCGGGTCTGGGTCGTGGGCCGGGTCATCCGACCCGGTCCGGATTTTTATTATTTTTATTTTTATTTTTTTAATAAAAAATAATAATAAATAAAAAAATCAATAAAAATGGAAAATCATAAAAAAATTCAAAAAAATTCGAAAAATTCAGAAAAATTCTAAAAAATTCCAGAAAATAGGAAATGGCCACATTCAACTGGCCATTACCTATTCCGGGTCATTTGACCCCCCGATCTTTCCAAAAATGACGGTTTTGCCATTCCGGCAAATCGTCTTCCAAAAAATTTCTAAAAAAATCGAGGAAAATCCCAAAAAATAGGAAATGGCCACGAACAACTGGCCAAGACTCATTCCGGGTGTTTTGAACCCCGACCCTTCTTAAAATGATGATTTCGCCCTTTGGGCGAATCGTCTTCCAAAAATTGAAGAAAAATCATGAAATTCCAAAAAATTCTCAAAAATGGGAAATGACCACAATTAACTGGCCATAGAATATTTTGGGTAGTTCGTTATCCAAATCTTCCAAAAATTGACGATTTTGCCCTTCGGACTAAATCGCCTCCAAATCCTCTCATTTTACCCCGGTCCTAAATCACATCTTCCCTAAGCCCTTATGACTATGTTAGGAAGCCATTGACTGGAATTGATGTGCATTGATGTGATTTATTTACATATTTGATTGCGCTTTCATTAAAATTGATTGTGATTGATAGGAATAGTCTTCCAATCTGCATGAAACCCTGAATCGAGCCTACCTCACCTAAAATTGCTCATGCATGAACTCTTAGCCAGGAAAATCACTCGCGTTAGGTACCGAAAGGGCGTTGGTAATGACACCAGCGTAACCAAGTCCCCGAACCCAAAACCTCTAGTTCTGCAGAACTGATCGATCTCTCCCAATCGATCAGTAAAGTTTCCGGTCTACCCTCCAAGAAAGACCGGTGGCGACTCCAAATGCATGCACAAGTTGCACATGCCACCACAACCACACTGAAGGTCGAAAGCGATCGACTCCTATCGTCGAATCCTCAAAAAATACTCCCGCCGCGATTTGGTATGGGCCTGGGAGGGCCCGCGCCGATCCAAGACCCGCGATCTGTAATCCATTAGCCGCGTCCGCTTCCGGACGGGTCGCGACAACTGGCGACTCCGCTGGGGACATTCTGTTCTAGAACCCATGGTTCTAGACCCCAAGTGGACTTAGGCCGTAATTAAAACGATGAGTGATATTTCTAACCCTGCAGGCGCTCGTGAAGGTGAGGTAAGTCCGCTCATGGTAGGTGTTATATGTTTTTGCAGATTGGAGAGATAAGGGGTGTAGTCCGTGATTAACATTGTCTTATGCAGGTTGGCGTAGGAATGTATGTTGTATGGATGATTTGAAGTGCCGATTAATAAACTGTTGTGCATGACTTGCATTGTGATACTCACGACACATGAACACACATAATCGCGCCTAAAACCCCGGGCGCCTCCTATAGGAAAACAATAGAAGGGATTGAAAATGGAATCTCCGTGAGGAAAGACACGGGGTAATCCACTTTTCAATTCCGCTCATTTCGAACTATGGATCGAGCCCCAATGCAACGATAGTTGTGCAATGGAATCTGCTCTTTCTAGAACTCGAGGTGGGAACCTTGACCTTAGGTGCCAAATCCTTTGATTTTTAGAAGTTTTATCCTCACTTGTCTCATGTGCATGTCTTTAGATGGTTGGTATATCTAAAACCACCTAAAAAAAAAAATCGGTGATCCTGGAGTCATATCTCGAAGACTGGAACTGGGGCATCTCCAAGTGTTCGGACCACATTCCTTTGATTGATTTGACATTCTTAGTTCTCTTGTATAAGATTAATTTTGCTGAGATCCTCTCTATCTCGTCTCTTAGATTGATTGTATTAGGGATCTATTTGTATTGTATACATCTTGATAAGGCTCATTTCTATTGAAAATGGGGGCAAATTCCCCAAACCCGTGGAGCATAGTGGAATTCGTCCCTTCAGTGCAAAATACATTTGGCCGCAGAGCCACTCGTTTGGTGAAATGACGTATCGTTCCTAATTGATTTTTAATCAGATCTGGGGATAAGTTTTTCTCCATTTTTTTTTTATCTCAGGTGATAAAAGAGACAATGCACCCAAAAGCTCATGCATCCAAATGACAAAACGGACGTCGCCCAGCTGGGGCAAATGAACCGTAGGCGTTGCAAATACCTTCAAGCACGGATGGAGGAATTTGATAGATGTTGTGCATATCAATATGCAACATCAAAACGGAATGCAAATCAAGTGTAAAAGGACGTATCGTTCCAAAATGATTATTTTCTTGATATGTGAATAATGCTTCCTTTCTTTTTCCTCTCAGATGATGATCGAGAGCAGAGGACGCATGATGTAATGCTTTCAAATAATAAACAGGGAACATCAAATACCTCAAATGGCGACTGTGATCGAGAGAATCACCAAACCGCCACATGACGAATCCCAAGAATATCAAGCTGTCTTGAGACAGATAAAATTGATCAAGGACTCTGACAATCGAGATGGATGATCAGAATCTACAAAAAATCAACGGGAGTAGGTTCCCCCCATTTGCTTTGAGGAGCCAAACCGGGGGCAAACTCTCATGATCCCCCATGAAAGCGCATCAGACCAGGGTCATCGAATCCAGAGATGACAAACAGCAAAACCATGCCTAACTGGGGCAAGTGAATCATTCGTACGCCGGACGTTTCTCCTCTGGCAAAGTCAATGGACGCAATAACAGAGTCGTCCGCATCAGAATCAAACCCCAAGATGCGAATTTGGGTGAACGGTAACCTTGTATTGTTCCAATTTGGTCTTCGAAGACCACATGCCTAACATGAGTTTTTACTCATTTTGCAGGAAGTCGTTGGCACTGAAAGCCTCAAACGAAAAGAGCGCGCTAACAGGGAGCTGAATAGAATCATTGGCCTTAGAAGTCAGGATTCCAGGAGATGGTCTTTGATTATAAGACCTAGTGGATGGTAAAAAGTATCGCTCCTACGTCACATGCTTTGACATGCATTTTGATAAAATCTTCTTTTTTCCTTGAATAAAAGGAACCTTGAAGAATGGCGCTGGAGTGCGCCCAAAAACACAAATGGATCTCCTCTGGGGCAAATCCTTGAGAATGATTCATCGCCAACCAAACGGAGGGATCAAGACCACAAGATAGAGGGCCAAATCCTGCAAGCCGCGAGTTTGTGTTCAAATGGAAACACAAAGCAAGAACAAAGCTGTATCGTTCCAATTTCCCTTGAATTTTGGAACGCAAACTAACGACTAATTCCCGTCTTTGACAGGGGATCGCCATCAAGGTGAAACAAGTTTTCACACCCCATGAATTACCCGCTGGAGTATACGACCAAGGGTAAGATGTATCGTTCTAATTTTTTGAAAAATTCATGAACGTACAATAACATGTTTCTTCCGCATTTTCAGGGATCTCCAGCCACGTGGGACAGGTAAGTATCCCTCTCCCCAATCCATTGAAGATGTTGAATACAAAAAATAGAGAAGAAAAGAAAAGCATTCAGAATCTGATGTCTAAAAAAGACATAGAATTCTAACTTCATTGGCATTCATATTTTGAAACAGGAGGTTGTCTGAACATGAATAAGAACATGCATGGTGCATCCTAAAATCCCCTTAACGGGTAAAATTTTTGGAGAAATATAAAAGAAATTTTCCCAACAAGACATTGTTCAAAACTCTCAAAAGGACGTTTTCTCAAAAGACGAGAGGCAAAGCCTAGTCCAAACACGTCCTATACACACTTAAGAGAGAAGCGGAGCGAATCGGACAGCAAAATCCGGACCTACGGAAGTAGGGATCATTCGCAGCGATTACATGAATTGGGACGACGGAGGCATTCGTTTCATATCCCCAAATACTACAGCGATTACATGAAAAGGGGTCTCATGACGAGGGTTCTCCACGTCCGATGAGACTGCCTAAATTTTGAAAAGGGGTCTCATGACGAGGGTTCTCCACGTCCGATGAGACTGTTTGATATTTTGAAAAATGGGTCCTGGGACGAGGGTTCTCCACGTCTGCTGGGACTGTTTGATATTTTAAAAATGGGTCCTGGGACGAGGGTTCTCCACGTCTGATAGGACTTTTTCTTTTAAAAGGGTTTTTCTTCCCCTCTTTTTTTAGAGATCCCGAAGTTTGTCGGGAATTCAGTTTTTGAAGCAATGAAAGATTTTATTTGACAAAGCTTCACTTGAGTCTGTTGAGGCGACATTCTGGGAGCTGGGTTCTCCAAGTATCCTGCAGAAGTTTGAGCCTGAAAGATTTTTCTTCACCAAGAAAACGTTAGTAATCTTTGGGAAGACCACGGCTGTCCATTTGACAAAAACCGTATGACTTAAGTCTTAATCATGAAATGTACATTTTGATGCCGGAGGCTATCCAAAGCATTCTTGAAACACGCAAATGTGATCTCAAATTCCTTGCACGGAAAATCTGGATCAACAGTTTGAAAAATTCCAAAAAGAGTTTGTTCAAAACATCAATTGGAATATTTCTCGACAAGGAGGTCTTCTCACCTGTTTTGCGATAGTGGTTTTTATAGGGGATGCACTCAATTCCCTACTAACCTGTGCCTAGGTTTTAGGCTCATTCGCAGCGCATACATTTTGATCGGTCGGGAGGTCTTCCACGGGACCGTAATGTTGGGCTTGTATATTGGTTTTCAAGGGGGACCCGCTTTGGAGTCGAGGCCATTGTATGAAAGTCTTCACCATCTGCTCCGGGTTTACAAGTCGAGAACCCTGCAAAATGAGAAAGAAATAGTCTTGCTCGTACCTCTTCGAGCTAAGCTATATGTTAACCCAAGTGTCTTAGTCAGAGAAGACTGTTTCAGGGTTATGATGTTGGTAGGATTGAGGACCGAAAAAGGCTTGTTTTTGGCCCAGAATTTATGAGGGGATTGACATTGGTGATCATTGCAAATTTGTCACCTGTCTTTTCCATTTTGCATATTCAGTTTTTGAGGTGTGCAACCGCTTTTGAGGTGTGCACAAGTCCTTTAGAGAGCGTCTCTTGTTGCATTAAGAAGGTTGACAACTCTGTCTGCGTCTTTCCTCCGCGCTTGATATCATTTGGAGAGCAGTCTTTTTTATCTGACTCCTTTAGGAATTTTCTCTTTTCCCATCCAAGTTTCACTGGGGATCAAGCAAACAGCTTGCACGAGCATCGGCCTTGCTTTTACTAGGCACTTTGCTTTTCTTGATGCCGGGGATTTCTTTAATCCCTCGTCGCAAGTGAGATGCTTTGGCAATTGTGCTAGATATATGATTTGGCTCTTAGCACGCTTGAGTATTGACTTAGTAGCTTTTTCGTAAACCCTAGGTCTTGAACTCCCTCGTTTCTGAAGTGATCTGCCTTTATCTTGGAATTTGCAATGATCACCAACGGGTTTATGAAATGAATTTGCAGGCTCAACTTGGCTGTGCAAATGATAAACGTGTGTGGGATAGAGAAATGAACGCTTCTCGTCATCCTATGGCACTTGGATTACCATATAAACAACACACAAAGATTGATGTTAGTCCGAGCAAGAAAATTTCTAACCATTTCCTCCTGATGCTGCTGGACTTACTCCTGTTTTGCCCCGATGTGGGGTGGTTCTTGACAGGGTTGAGAATGAAAACCGCCGTTCAAAGGGGTTATCAACGGTCACCTGTAGTGTTTGGGGGATATGAAACGAATGCCTCCGTCGTCCCAATCCAAGTAATTGCTGCGAATAATCCCTACTTCCGTAGGTCCAGATTTTGCTATCTAATCCGCTCCACTCCTCTCTCAAGTGTGTAGAGGACGTGTTTGGATTTAGGCTTTGCCTCTCGCCTTTGAGGAAGCGCCCTTTTGATTGTTTTGAACAATTTTTTATTGGAAAAATCTCTTTCATTTTCTCCAGAAATTTTACCCGTCAAAGGGGATTTTATGATGCCCCATGCATGTTCTTATTCATGTTCAGACAACCTCCTGTTTCAAAACATGAATGCTAATGAAATTTGAATTCTATGTCTTTTCTAGACACTAGATTCTGAAAGCTTTTCTTTTCTTCTCTATTTTTTATTCCACATCTTCAAGGGATTTGGGAGAGGGATACTTACCTGTCCGTCGCGGCTGGAGATCCCTGAAAATGCGGAAGAAACATGTTATTGTTCGTTCATGAATTTTTCAAAAAATTAGAACGATACATCTTACCCTTGGTCATGTATTCCAACGGGTAATACATGGTATGTGAAAACCTGTTTCGCCTTGATGGCGATCCCCTCTATCTTGTGGCCTTGATCCCCCTCGTTTTGTTGGCGATGAATCATTCTCAAGGATTTGCCCCAGAGGAGATCCATTTGTGTTTTCGGACGCATTCCAGCGCCACTCTTCAGAGTTCCTTTTATTCAAGACAAATAAAATTTTTATCAGAATGTATGTCAAAGCATGAAGTGTGGAAGCGATACTTTTTACCATCCACTAGGTCTTATAATCAAAGACCATCTCCTGGAATCCTGACTTCCGAGGGTAATGATTCTATTCGCCTCCCTGTTAGCGCGCTCTCTTCTTTTGAGGCTTTCGGCGCCAACAACTTCCTGTTTAAATGAGTAAAAACTCGTGTTAGGCATGTGGTCTTCGAAGACCAAATTGGAACGATACAAGGTTACCGTTCACCCAAATTCGTATCTTGGGGTTTGATTCTGATGCGGACGACTCTGTTATTGCGTCCATTGACTTTGCCAGAGGAGAAACGTCATTCTTTGTCTGGCGCACAAATGATTCACTTGCCCCAGTTGGGTGTGATTTGTCGTAGCAATATGCCTTAGCACTTTCCTTGTTTGTTGGCAATTTTCAATTCAATTTTGACAACGTCCATGCACATTTGTCCCCAGCCACTGGATGCTTTGTCTGGGGTTGGCTGATTTAGTCGTAGGCAATTTGATCCTGCCGCATTGACGCATTCAGGCTATTTGACATCCGCGAGAATGGGTTTACTCGTGATTGGGTACTTCAACAACCTGCGCGATGAAAGGAGTGAAAGAGTCAATCACCGCGTAAGGAGCTTTAATTGAAATGATTACGGATTTACTATCCCGGCTCTAGTCACTTCGGGCATCCAGGAGGATGGAAATTCTTCAGTGGTCCCATTCATTTTTGTCATCACCTGTAAGAATGGAAAACCATATCAGCTTGTGAATAAATCAATTTAATTTGGAACGAATATACCCTTTTCGACTTCAAGAGAGCCGATCCAAATTAGGTTGCCCCAGCTGGGCGACGTCTGGTTTGTCATTTGAATGCATGAGCTTTTGGGTGCATTGTCTCTTTTATCACCTGAGATAAAAAAAAATGGAGAAAAATTTATCCCCAGATCTGATTAAAAATCAATTAGGAACGATACGTCCTTTTACCAAACGAGTGGCTCTGCGGCCAAATGTATTTTACACTGAAGAGACGAATTCCACCATGCTCCACGGGTTTGGGGAATTTGCCCCTATTTTCGATAGAAATGAGCCTTATCGAGATGTATACAATACAAATAGATCCCTAATACAATCAATCTAAGAGACGAGATAGAGAGGACCCAAGCAAAATTAGTCTTATACAAGAGAACTAAAAATGCCAAACCAATCAAAGAAATGTGGTCCGAACACTTGGAGATGCCTTAGTTCCAGTCTTCGAGATGTGACTCCAGGATCACCGATTTTTTTTTTAGGCGGTTTTAGATATATCAACCATCTAAAGACATGCACATGAGACAAGTGAGGATAAAACTTCTAAAAATCAAAGGATTTGGCACCTAAGGTCAAGATTCCCACCTCAAGTTCTAGAAAGAGCAGATTCCATTGCACAACTATCGTTGCATTGGGGCTCGATCTATAGCTCAAAATGAGTGGAATTGAAAAGTGGATTACCCCGTGTTTTTCCTCACGGAGATTCCATTTTCAATCCCTTCTATTGTTTTCCTATAGACGACGCCCGGGGTTTTAGGCGCGGTTGTGTGTATTTTCGGTGTCGTGCTAAAGCGATAAACATGCATCTTATTTAACAATCACCGCTTCAATATAAAACATACACACAATCATTCATTCCTACGCCAACCTGCATAAGACAATGTTAATCACAGACTACCCCCCTTATCACTCCAATCTGCAAAAACATATAACACCTATCATGAGCGGACTTACCTCACCTTCACGAGCGCCTGCATGGTTAGAAAAATCACTCAGCGTTTTAATTACGGCCTAAGTCCACTTGAGGTCTAGAACCATTGGTTCTAGAACAAACTCCCCAGCGGAGTCGCCAGCTGTCGCAACCCGTCCGAAAGCGGACGCGGCTAATGGATTACCGATCGCGGGTCTTGGATCGGCGCGAGCCCTCCCAGGCCCATACCAAATCGCGACGGGAGTATTTTTCAGAAGGATTCGACGATAAGAGTCGATCGCTTTCGACCTTAGTGTGGTCGTGGTGGCATGTGCAACTTGTGCATGCATTTGGAGTCGCCACCGGTCTTTCTTGGAGGGTAGACCGGAAACCTTACTGATCGATTGGGAGAGATCGATCAGTTCTACGGAACCAGAGTTTTTGGGTTCGGGGACTTGGTTACGCTGGTGTCGTTACCAACGCCCTTTCGGTACCTAAAGCTAGTGATTTTCCTAACTAGGATTTCATGCAGGCGCAATTTTGGGTGAGGTAAGTCTGACTTTGCACATTAACCAGTTTAACATGCTCACGTAATCATAATAAATAAATAGATGTCAATCACATAAACATCTATCCTACGTGGTGATCATGGAATTATGATTTAATGGGTCTCGAGCCAATGAGACCACATTTAATCATTTTAATATTTTAATAACGGAGAGCCGCTCTTCGCTTCTTTTTGGTTTCTTGAACTCTTCAAGAATTGGGCCCCAAAGAGCTCGCCGACTTAAAAGGCTCCCCCACGTAATCCTCGTAGCATTTACATCAACAATTGACTATGCTAAAAATAAAGATTACATGAAAAATAAAAGGAGTACGCAGCCTCCATTTAATAACTACAACCCCAAATATATAAATAATCATCATACATTCATATATACATCAATCACATTGATTAGGGATTTTTCCATGATCACCACCCTTCCACGTAAGTAATAAATTCACAATTTAAAACTTAGGAAGGCGCAATAAAAATTCTACGTTGAATCATATTCAGAATTTTTACGTAAAATAAGATAGCCATAAATTTTCGATTCAAAATTGATTTAGTCTCAATTTTTGCTACGTTGATTAATTTATCATATAAAATAATCAACCTCCATTAGCCATGTAAGACGAACAATTCGTTAATACATATTGGCCATAGTATTGCAAAAATTGCAAAAAATCAATTAAATGCACGAAAACACCTAAGGATCGGCTCTGATACCACTGTTGGGATCCACGTAACACGTAGCGGAAATAAATAACAACCCATACATGTATCTCCAGAGGCGTACTTCGTGCATTTCAATCCAAAAAAAAATCACAAAGCCTCAAAGGGAGTAAATAGATTACCTCTCGTAGCGTTCTTGAAATGAGGTGTCGGTTCGATGTTCTTTGATCTCAGCCTCCACAAGTGTTAGGCATCTAGTTCGGACGCACCACCAATTGACGAACGGGGAGACGACTAATAACTCCACAACAATTGTGCTAGCAATATGCGGAATCAATATTCCGAACTTAGTATATTTTGCTCACTCAAGATGATGAGAATATAGAGAGTGTTTGTGTTCTTCTCTCTAAGCTCTCAAAAATTTGCACACTCTACAAAATGTCTCTCCCCTTCAACCTCAAAACTCTTGCCATCCTTTTATAGCCAAAAATACCTTCCAATAAATTGTATTTAAAAATAGCACTAACAATTATAAATTCTATCTAAAAATAGCACTCACAAATAAATGACATTTAAAAATAGCACTAACAATAGCACTCACAATTTATAATACAAAAATGCTATTTAAAAATAACACTAACAATAGCACTCACAATTTATAATACAAAAATGCTATTTAAAAATAGCACTAACAATTATAAATTCTATCTAATAATAGCACTCACAATTTATGATAAATAAATGCCATTTAAAAATAGCACTAACAATAGCACTC
Organism: Rhodomyrtus psidioides; assembly: GCA_021437785.1. Lineage (NCBI taxonomy): Eukaryota > Viridiplantae > Streptophyta > Magnoliopsida > Myrtales > Myrtaceae > Rhodomyrtus > Rhodomyrtus psidioides. Next base: position 1,013,497 of record JAILYB010000171.1, on the reverse strand, counting down.
ACAATTTATGATAAATAAATGTCATTTAAAAATAGCACTAACAATAGCACTCACAATTTATAATACAAAAAATGCTATTTAAAAATAGCACTAGCAATAGCACTCACAATACAAAAATGCTAAAAAAAGGCACTAACAAAGGTGTTAAAAATAATAACCATTATTATTATTACAAGAGTTAAAGAGGTTACCAAACAGTACAAATATGCATAACGTATAAATACGTATGACGTATAAATACGTAGGGCATACGTATACATCCGTGAAACCGGGGACTAATTGAAAGAAAAATGTGCAATTAAGCCCTTTTGGTAAAAATTGATTAAATTGGAGGGCAAATTGACCTAATTGCACTTTAAGACTTTAGAATCCAATGTCATAGCTTATAAAAAGTGAGAATTGAAAACTAAAAGACTCGAAAATGATTTTTTTTTTTTTTTAGGCTCGGTTCGGGTTTATGTTTGTGAAGGAACATAGTGACCCGAGCCGAATTTTTGAGATTTAAAGTGACACACTTGAAGAGGAAATTAAAACAAAATTATCGAATATTTTTGGGTATTTTTCTGACCACGAATGGTATTTTTCTGATTTTTTGGGTATTTTTATAATTAAATAAACTCGAAAAATATTAAAAATACCGAAAAATATTTTTTGTTCAAAATTGGTTCCTAAGGCTAAACCAAGGCTTCCAAAGTTGATTTTGTGATTTTATGACCTTTTTTTTATATTTTTAATTAATTTTAAAGAATAAAAATCACAATAATAAATGGTAAAAAAAAATCAGGTGTCAACAACGTGGAGAACCCTCGTCCCAGGACCCATTTTCAAAATATCAAACAGTCCCAGTAGACGTGGAGAACCCTCGTCCCAAGACCCATTTTCAAAATATCAAACAGTCTCATCGAACGTGGAGAACCCTCGTCATGAGACCCCTCTTCAAAAGTCAGGCAGTCTCATCAGACGTGGAGAACCCTCGTCATGAGACCCCTTTTCAAAATTTAGGCAGTCTCATCGGATGTGGAGAACCCTCGTCATGCGACCCCTTTTCAAAATTTAGGCAGTTTCATCGGACGTGGAGAACCCTCGTCATGAGACCCCTTTTCAAAAGTCAGGCAGTCTCATCAGACGTAGAGAACCCTCGTCATGAGACCCCTTTTCAAAATTTAGGCAGTCTCATCGGACGTGGAGAACCCTCGTCATGAGACCCCTTTTCAAAAACCAGGCAGTCTCATTGGACGTGGAGAACCCTCGTCATGAGACCCCTTTTCAAAGCAAATCAAAGGTAGAAACCGCCTGAAGGGTCAACTAAAGGTAGAAACCGCCTGAAGGGTCAATTCAAAGGTAGATACCGCCTGAAGGGTCAACACAAGGTAGAAACCGTCTGAAGGGTCAATTCAAGGTAGATACTGTCACGCCCCGACTCTCGAGCCCGCGACATCCCTTGCCAATTCGCCACGAGGTCATAGAGATAGCTTCACAGGCACGCTATCGACCTATCACTTACTACGCATGCGGAAACGTTTAAACCTCCTGACATCAAACAATCAAGGAATAGAATAGCAGGAATCAAACACCACAACTTATTCACTTAAATAAGAATAAACAATTACACATAACGGCAGATGTTCGAGCATAACCCCATACTTCGGGGCGACTAGACAAGACCTAAAAAGGTCACATGGTTAAGTGAGGTCAACTACTCACTTTCTTCAACTGACTACTCCGACAGCCAATCTTTGGCGTTCACGAGACTTCGCCACTTGGGACCTGAAAATGTTATCCCACGACGGGGTGAGAATAAATCTCAGTGAATCAAGCCTAAGCTCGGTTAGGAAACTGATTCGCCCAGGGGATCCTAACCGAAGCTCACAAATCACCCATGCACATATAGCAACTATACACAGTTAACAATATAATCATCATCCACATGCACACTTACCAGCTTCAGCCATACATAATACAATGCTCGACATGACTCAGCAGTCAATGTCAATCAATCACTCAATCACAGCATCACATCCACAAGTATGCACAAAACATTCCCCAGGACAATGCACACAATACAATAATAACTCGAACACAAGCGAGTATGAACGTCCGTCTTCCTACTCCATTTGTCCCATTCCAAATTTCGTAGTCGGGATGTGTTCACACTAACCCATGCACAAAGTTGCTTTGTATTCAGTCCTTTTTATTAATGGTTAACGTGCCCACGGCACCAGAGAGGATCTACGCGAAAGAGGGCGTAATACGACTCTCCCAATAACGCGATCCAACACCTCAGTGCGATCCAGCGTCTCACCGGCAGCACCGGTCTACGTTCCTTTACTCTCGGCAACGGCTACTACAAGCGGTGTATCCAGTGTACCCATCACGGCACCAGCAAGTAGGCATCCCTAAACGGGGCGTCGGTCCAACATCCATTGCGACCGGCATCCGATAATCCCTTAAAATCGTACGTTTGGCACGGGGCATGGATTATCGTGCTTCTGGCAAGTCGTATAGTTCCGTACAAATCATAGAACACGAACTTGCCAGGAACCTCATTGTTTTTCCCTCATATGACCATACATAACACATCCAGCAATCAACCATTTTCATTATCTTTGGTTAAGGCCGGATGCTCACACGGCATGTAAAAGTCTCAGCCAAAGGCCATTTTCGTGCTAAAATATGTCATTTGACTTTACACTCAGTCATATGCACATGCCGACTATCTACTAGTCATAGCAATCACACACAGGGTGATTAACCCTCAATCATCAATTGACAGTGAAAGAACATTCACTACACCCAATCAGGCATTTCAGAGAGGCGATTCAATCAACGAAACCACAACTCAATCCCGAGTAATTAAACTCAATCAAATAATATCCAGCTCAATTCATGACATGTTATTCATTAATCGATTCAATTTAGCACATTGATCGCTCGCTCGTCTCTGGCCTATCGCTCACTCGCGATCACACAACGGCAATCCATTGCCCAATCAATCAATCAACTAGCAACAATTAGCCACAGACAATTCAATCAACTCGGCTAATTTAAACGATCGGCCATTTAACCTAATCCCAATTTCTATTTAAACCGGCCCCGATCGTGTACCTAAATTCCACAATTCTCAAAATAACTAATCCTAGGCGCAATTAGCGCCCTAACCAAGGATTAGGGTCAACTCACATCCAATTAAGCTCGGGCAGTCTCTACGGCGTCGACACGAGCGGCGACGAACTCACGAACTTCGGTGAGGCTCGGAATTCCTTTCGGCGACTCTCGGATCACGGCTCAACTTCCTTGAACGGCGGCCCAAAACTCATGGCCCACGGCCCAAACACTCGGCCAAAATGGCCCACAAGACGGGCCAAATGGCCCACGTACCCGGCACATGGCCCAGGGCACTCGGCCAACCCGCTCGGCCAACGGCCCAGTACACGGGCCCGCGAAACCGGCCATGGCCGGCCCAACAGGGCACTCGGCCCACCGAAACAGGGCAGGGCGGCAGCAGCGGAACGGTGGCCGACGGCAGAGACTTGAGGGGACGTCGGGGAAGTTGATGGGGGCAACAACGGTGACGAAGGGCGGCCGGAGGCGGCTGAACAACTGCGGCACAGAAACGGAACCGCGAGCAGGGGACGGCGCCGAGAACATGGGAGCGGTCGGAGGCGTTCTCAGGCCACCACGCGCGGCGGCGAGCTCCGCCAAGCTCAGGGATGATGGAGGGGAGCCTTGGGAGTTCTCTGGTGGTGGCGGTGAGGGGCGGCGACGGCCGAAACGGCGGGATCGAAGAAATTCCCAAACCGGACTCAAAAACAGGGCACGCGAGCTTCGAGGCGGTTCGCGGCGGCTCCGACGGTCAATCGGCGGCGGGGTTGGGTCGAAGGTGTCGAGGGGAGGCCGGTGGGTGTCGCTGAGGTGGCGGCCGGCCTCGGTGGCCCCACGAACGGCCGGAGGACGAGCGGAAGCTCTCGGTCAGGGGCAGTCCGAAACAGGGGCTGAGGTTCCCGCGACGGTTCGCGGCCATCCGGCGGCTGACGACGACTGGGGCGGGGTCGGTTGCGACGGCGACGAGCTGCTGAGGGTGGTGGTGGGCGGTGGCGTGGTGGTCGGCGGCACAAAATCACCAGAGGAGGAGGAGCTCGGCTGTTCACTCTCGTGCACAGTGAAGAGGGAGAATGAACGTGAGCTGAGGGAAAGAAGGGAAAGAAACGAGCGTGAGGAAGGAGAGAGAGAAAGAAGCAGCTGATGGGTAGGGGCATGGGGTCCACAAAGACTTTTTGGCCAACTTGTCTTTTAGTGCAAAATATCAAAAGGGCAAATAGGTAATTGACATATCGAGACTGAAATGAAAATTTGATACACTGAAGAAGGGTAATTCCGGTATTTTCACAGGTTAGGCTCGGTCAGGATTAGGCTTGGGTCGCGAGGATTGAAATCCTAATTCACGGCGACTAAGAATTTCGAACCTAATCTAAACCGACTGAAATTCGATCTTAATCCATTTTTATCGAATTCAGGGACTTTACCAAAGTCGGATTTCCAGGGCGTCACAACTCTCCCCCGCTTAGGAAATTTCGTCCTCGAAATTGAAGTACTACCACAACTCTTCAAACGAATAAGAATACTTAGTCCTCACTACTTCGGTTCCCAAAACTTCCTCAATCTCTCTAATAGTTCCTACAGGTTCATGGTGTTACCAAACCACCTTGACTAGTGGATTCTTGTTCCGGAGCACTCTCTCTTTTCTAGCCACTATCCCAACTGGACTTCTCACAAACGATGTCTACTCATCCAATTCAGTTTCCTCATAACCCAGTACATGAGTAAGCCTGATTCATACTTCCTCCATACGACAAATGGAAAACATTAACCTTGGACCAGTCCCGGTGGCAACACAAGAGAACCCCAAATTCTCAATTCTTTTCAAAATTTCGAAAGGTCTGACATGCCTTGGGCTTAACTTTCCTTTAATGCCAAAACGAGATGTCCCTCTTCATAGGCGACACCTTCTAAAAGATATAATTGCCCCCTCTGAAATCCTAAAGGTCTTCGCCTCTTAATGGCGTAACTTTGCTGATGACTCTGCACTGTTCTCTGTCTATCTCTGATATCCTTGACAGCTTCCAACGACTGTTCTACTAACTCAGGACTTGAAATTTTCCTTTCACCCCTTCAATCCAAATAAGCTAGCGTTCTACACGCTCTACCATACAGTCTTAGAAAGTACTATTTTAGTATTCTGCTGGTAACTGCTATTTAGGCAAACTCCACTAAGCGTATCTGTTCCTCCTAATTACCTTGAAATCCAAAACTCATGCCTCAAATCTGTACTCCAAAGTCTAAATTGTCCTTCCAGACTGACCATCCGTCTTCGAATGATAGATCATACTGAACTGCAGTCTCGTTTTCCCCAAAATTTATACCACACATATTTCAAATCGTTCATTACCTCCACTCTGTACACCGAAATCACGGAACGACTACCAAACCCAGATCAAATTCAAACTTACAATCCTCGTTCACCAATATACTTCAATTCCATATCCACAATTCGTTTAAACATGTTGGACCATCCAACTCTAAGGATACAACTCCACTGTGACCATCTAACCTTGCTGTCCCAATCCATTGTCGGTTGTCCTAGTAACCACAGTAATTACCCACTCTCACAAATCCATTAACCACTTCTTACTTCCAATGAGCAGAGTTTAACACTGCTTCTCCTCTTGATCCAAAGATGTCAATCATAACTAACACTAATGGCAATTTGGGCATTCTGTTTACATGAAGAAGGTCGACTAATGATTCGCCTTTTAACCGACAACTCCTTATGGTCTGAAGTTATCACTTGTCGTTTCTAGAAACATCTGATGAATAACTGAACTCAGACTCCAAATCCAACTGAGGGTCAGGACATCCATTCTGTCGAACAGGATCAGCTCACAAACGACTGACGAGTCGAGGGCCACCTCAATATTCCGGTTTAGAGTTGGAATCACACGTTCCCAAACCGATAGTACCATTGAACACTGTCAAGATCACCTCTCATGACCAACTCAAGTTGATGCAGGATTGGTTCAACTCGATCCGTAGTTCTCCAGCAACACTACACATAATCCAGGGTAGCTAATCCTTGATTAGTGTGTGGCTGGTACGGGGTTCTAGTACAAATCGCTCCTCACAGGGTCCATGGCCATTCTGAATATCGATCAATGCCAGCTCGCAAATCATGCCACGAATCAATCCCTGGTCGACTTCAGGGTGATCCAATGGTTGACTTACAGCTGAGTCAGATCAACCCAAATCGATTCATGCTTGATTTCAGATCGCCACACAGTCGAACCTCAATCAGCACAGCCAACTGGTAAATCAGGCCATCATCCACGTCGAGGGCGACTTCTAAACTCTCGGTGGCTTCCTCAACCCTTGGTCGTTGTTCGCGAATAGTTCGAGTCTTAAGCTTGGGTCGGTTCTAGATCTTGGGCATCACTTTCATACCAATCTGAATTTCTTCACACTGTTAAAACCTGCACCTGTATCGTCAATCTGCTTACTGCATTCCAACCCGAGTCATTTATCCTTTGACTACTATGAAGTTTCATCACCACTCCATTGTGATATTTTCTCACCTTTACTCTAGAAATCCCAACGACAGCATCAGTTCACTAGGCTTGTAATGCTGCGTTTTGACTTATCAATATGCTAGCTCTTCGCCATAAGCTTGGCCGTATCGATCTTTCTGCCAATCCCTTAGTGGCTTTACCTTTAAATCTCGGTGCCTCATCCAGCTATTCGGACTAACACTGAAAACTACTGTGATGAGTTCCAATCGATTTTCTGTTTTACCATAAGCAAGACCCTTATGATCTTCACTCCAAGAAATCATGCGGCCCTACAATGCTTCCGATGTGCTACTCTGATAACTAGCCTCCCTTAATTGTCACATCTCGCAATCTTAATCTTATTCATGGGTATCTTCAATCTCAATAATCCATACACCCAACTGGTGATCCCATCACGTCGTCCATCCTTCGACTTCGTTCCGAACTTTCCTTGTTTGTCTTCACTGTCCTTGTTCTATGCACATGTCTAAGGCTTCATTAATTACCATCCCCAGGCTGTGTACACTTCACCATGGCCTTATTAAGTTACTAGTCGAGGGAACCATACGGGCCTCAAGTCATTTCAAGACTGCCTTTGACATACTATGAGATCTTCTCAAATTTTACGAAGCACATAAGTCTTACTAACCCATGACATCTCAATTCATCCACAATCTTCTGTTCTTAACACGAAACACAACACAACGTATCACCCCATGTTCTTCACTTTGAAAACCCAGTTTAAACACGTGTAGTGGAAGGCTTTCCTCGTTACTCATCGCCTAATACCTATCCTCACATCAATTTTTATCAATTCGAAACTTTCGACTTCCCGAGGGACCATTACATCTTAAAGATCATTCTCTTGATCCTCACTCGCTTTCTTGCGAGTATCGATCATATTACATAATTCTAGCTTTCACAACCCACCAATAACTTCCTTTCACGAAATCTTTATAACTTGCTGAACTTAAGAAGTTTCGAATGCTTGTCAATACCAGGGGTCCTGGTCAATCCATGACTAGCTTAATCTTAGTCGAACCCATGGATACTCTATTACCAGAAATTACATGCTCTACGAACAACACGAGTTAACCAAACCTCGTACTTAATAAACTTGATAGCCACTGATACCCTCCTTGGGTCTTCGATCGAATGTTACTCACTATCATCCAAATTCTTCAAGTACGGCAGAATGTCGCTTATGGATGGATCACCAATTGGCCCAAATACTCTTCTCGATTACCCTAACCAGCAGACCCATAAAAGTGACATGGGCTTTCATCCGACCGAACGACATCAATGTAAGCTCATAGAGTCCTTAACGTACCTTGAATATCGTTCCTAACACACTCTCATTCCTGATCCTCAGCTGATGACATCTCGTCCGCAGATCAACCTTAGAGAATACCGTAGCTTATAGTGGTTGGTCAAATCTTTCGCTTGTCCTTAAGGGTGAATACTTATTCTTGATCCCCATCTGATTGAATCGTTTACAATCGATACTTAACTTTAACGCCCTTTCTCTTTTCCTCATGAACACATATGTACTTCCTATAGCGACAAGCTAGGGCAGACAAACCCGTTGTCCAGCATATCACACCTTGGCACCTTGAAGTTCTTAAGCTTCAACGGAACTGTCCTCTATGGCGCCTCGAAGATCAAATCCAATGTAGGGTTAACTCCACTACAAACTCCACTTTTCCCTTTTGGCTGCAGTCCTTGCAACTCTCGAAGAAAGACATTAGAAAGTTCATGTGTGACTGCGATGTCTCTCACCCTGGGTTCCTCAGCTACCAATTCAAATACGAACGTCCAATAACTTAATAATCACTTGCCAGCAGACCAGTCGCCTTAGGCGACGAAACCAAACAAGTCGAGACTTCACTTCGATTAACATAAAACTCAGAACTAACCAACCTGACGGGATAAAACCCAACGGTTTGTAGTAACATCCATCACCGATCCCGGACAATCCATGTCCAAAACAACCTCAAGGTTACACGCCTTCAGAAAGATCACCCTATCCTCGTCCTTTTTCAAGCTTAATAATCAGTCTGCCCTTAAAACTTCTTACAACAAGCACTGCCTTATCCTTTAGTAGCGTCAAAGTCCTAACTACCACTCTCATCGATCCCAGACTCAGCTCGAACACATTAACAATCTACACTCCCGACAGGTAACATACGGGGTCCTGTCCACCCCAGCGCAACACCACTGCGAGCTCAGGCATACAGCCTCAAAACTTGCGCAAAGAAGACATGCGCACACTCAAACACTTAAAGGTACAGATAACAATCACATGCACAATGGCTAAATTTCTACTAACTATCCCAAATCCCAACGCTCCTTATTACTCCAGGCCAATGACCAGATAGATCAGGCTGACCTTGCTCTGATACCACCTTGGGCGGCGATGTCACGCCCCGACTCTCGAGCCCGCGACATCCCTTGCCAAATCGCCACGAGGTCATAGAGATAGCTTCACAGGCACGCTATCGACCTATCACTTACTACGCATGCGGAAACGTTTAAACCTCCTGACATCAAACAATCAAGGAATAGAATAGCAGGAATCAAACACCACAACTTATTCACTTAAATAAGAATAAACAATTACACATAATGGCAGATGTTCGAGCATAACCCCATACTTTGGGGCGACTAGACAAGACCTAAAAAGGTCACATGGTCAAGTGAGGTCAACTACTCACTTTCTTCAACTGACTACTCCGACAGCCAATCTTTGGCGTTCACGAGACTTCGCCACTTGGGACCTGAAAATGTTATCCCACGACGGGGTGAGAATAAATCTCAGTGAATCAAGCCTAAGCTCGGTTAGGAAACTGATTCACCCAGGGGATCCTAACCGAAGCTCACAAATCACCCATGCACATATAGCAACTATACACAGTTAACAATATAATCATCATCCACATGCACACTTACCAGCTTCAGCCATACATAATACAATGTTCGACATGACTCAGCAGTCAATGTCAATCAATCACTCAATCACAGCATCACATCCATAAGTATGCACAAAACATTCCCCAGGACAATGCACACAATACAATAATAACTCAAACACAAGCGAGTATGAACGTCCGTTTTCCTACTCCATTTGTCCCATTCCAAATTTCGTAGTCGGGATGTGTTCACACTAACCCATGCACAAAGTTACATTGTATTCAGTCCTTTTTATTAATGGTTAACGTGCCCACGGCACCAGAGAGGATCTACGCGAAAGAGGGCGTGATACGACTCTCCCAATAACGCGATCCAACACCTCAGTGCGATCCAGCGTCTCACCGGCAGCACCGGTCTACGTTCCTTTACTCTCGGCAACGGCTACTACAAGCGGTGTATCCAGTGTACTCATCACGGCACCAGCAAGTAGGCATCCCTAAACGGGGCGTCGGTCCAACATCCATTGCGACCGGCATCCGATAATCCCTTAAAACCGTACGTCTGGCACGGGGCATGGATTATCGTGCTTCTGGCAAGTCGTATAGTTCCGTACAAATCATAGAAAACGAACTTGCCAGGAACCTCATTGTTTTTCCCTCATATGACCATACATAACACATCCAGCAATCAACCATTTTCATTATCTTTGGTTAAGGCCGGATGCTCACACGGCATGTAAAAGTCTCAGCCAGAGGCCATTTTCGTGCTAAAATATGTCATTTGACTTTACACTCAGTCATATGCACATGCCGACTATCTACTAGTCATAGCAATCACACACAGGGTGATTAACCCTCAATCATCAATTGACAGTGAAAGAACATTCACTACACCCAATCAGGCATTTCAGAGAGGCGATTCAATCAACGAAACCACAACTCAATCCCGAGTAATTAAACTCAATCAAATAATATCCAGCTCAATTCATGACATGTTATTCATTAATCGATTCAATTTAGCACATTGATCGCTCGCTCGTCTCTGGCCTATCGCTCACTCGCGATCACACAACGGCAATCCATTGCCCAATCAATCAATCAACTAGCAACAATTAGCCACATACAATTCAATCAACTCGGCTAATTTAAACGATCGGCCATTTAACCTAATCCCAATTTCTATTTAAACCGGCCCCGATCGTGTACCTAAATTCCACAATTCTCAAAATAACTAATCCTAGGCGCAATTAGCGCCCTAACCAAGGATTAGGGTCAACTCACATCCAATTAAGCTCGGGCAGTCTCTACGGCGTCGACACGAGCGGCGACGAACTCACGAACTTCGGTGAGGCTCGGAATTCCTTTCGGCGACTCTCGGATCACGGCTCAACTTCCTTGAACGGCGGCCCAAAACTCATGGCCCACGGCCCAAACACTCGGCCAAAATGGCCCACAAGACGGGCCAAATGGCCCACGGACCCGGCACATGGCCCAGGGCACTCGGCCAACCCGCTCGGCCAACGGCCCAGTACACGGGCCCGCGAAACCGGCCATGGCCGGCCCAACAGGGCACTCGGCCCACCGAAACAGGGCAGGGCGGCAGCAGCGGAACGGTGGCCGACGGCAGGCGGCCAGCGACGGCGGAGACTTGAGGGGACGTCGGGGAAGTTGATGGGGGCAACAACGGTGACGAAGGGCGGCCGGAGGCGGCTGAACAACTGCGGCACAGAAACGGAACCGCAAGCAGGGGAAGGCGCCGAGAACAGGGGAGCGGTCGGAGGCGTTCTCAGGCCACCACACGCGGCGGCGAGCTCCGCCAAGCTCAAGGATGATGGAGGGGAGCCTTGGGAGTTCGCTGGTGGTGACGGTGAGGGGCGGCGACGGCCGAAACGGCGGGATCGAAGAAATTCCCAAACCGGACTCAAAAACAGGGCACGCGAGCTTCGGGGCGGTTCGCGGCGGCTCCGACGGTCAATCGGCGGCGGGGTTGGGTCGAGGGTGTCGAGGGGAGGCCGGTGGGTGTCGCTGAGGTGGCGGCCGGCCTCGGTGGCCCCACGAACGGCCGGAGGATGAGCGGAAGCTCTCGGTCAGGGGCAGGGCGGCAGCAGCGGAACGGTGGCCGACGGCAGGCGGCCAGCGACGGCGGAGACTTGAGGGGACGTCGGGGAAGTTGATGGGGGCAACAACGGTGACGAAGGGCGGCCGGAGGCGGCTGAACAACTGCGGCACAGAAACGGAACTGCGAGCAGGGGACGGCGCCGAGAACAGGGGAGCGGTCGGAGGCGTTCTCAGGCCACCACGCGCGGCGGCGAGCTCCGCCAAGCTCAGGGATGATGGAGGGGAGCCTTGGGAGTTCGCTGGTGGTGGCGGTGAGGGGCGGCGACGGCCGAAACGGCGGGATCGAAGAAATTCCCAAACCGGACTCAAAAACAGGGCACCGCGAGCTTCGGGGCGGTTCGCGGCGGCTCCGACGGTCAATCGGCGGCGGGGTTTGGTCGAGGGTGTCGAGGGGAGGCCGGTGGGTGTCGCTGAGGTGGCGGCCGGCCTCGGTGGCCCCACGAACGGCCGGAGGACGAGCGGAAGCTCTCGGTCAGGGGCAGTCCGAAATAGGGGCTGGGGTTCCCGCGACGGTTCGCGGTCATCCGACGGCTGACGATGACTGGGGCGGGGTCGGTGGCGACGGCGACGAGCTGCTGAGGGTGGTGGTGGGCGGTGGCGTGGTGGTCGGCGGCACAAAATCACCAGAGGAGGAGGAGCTCGGCTGTTCACTCTCGTGCACAGTGAAGAGGGAGAATGAACGTGAGCTGAGGGAAAGAAGGGAAAGAAACGAGCGTGAGGAAGGAGAGAGAGAAAGAAGCAGCAGATGGGTGGGGGCATGGGGTCCACAAAGACTTTTTGGCCAACTTGTCTTTTAGTGCAAAATATCAAAAGGGCAAATCGGTAATTGACATATCGAGACTGAAATGAAAATTTGATACACTGAAGAAGGGTAATTCCGGTATTTTCACAGGTTAGGCTCGGTCAGGATTAGGTTTGGGTCGCGAGGATTGAAATCCTAATTCACGGCGACTAAGAATTTCGAACCTAATCTAAACCGACTGAAATTCGATCTTAATCCATTTTTATCGAATTCAGGGACTTTACCAAAGTCGGATTTCCAGGGCGTCACAGATACCGCCTGAAGGGTCAACTAAAGGTAGAAACCGCCTGAAGGGTCAATTCAAGGTAGAAACCACCTGAAGGGTCAACTCAAGGTAGAAACCGCCCGAAGGGTCAATTCAAGGTAGATACCGCCTGAAGGGTCAACTAAAGGTAGAAACCGCCTGAAGGGTCAATTCAAGATAGAAACCGCCATAAGGGTCAGCTCATTGGTAGAAACCGCCATAAGGATCAAACTAAACTCAATGGTAGATACCGCCTGAAGGGTCAAATATGGTAGAAACTGCCATAAGGGTCAACTCGTTGGTAAATACCGCCATAAGGGCCAACTCAATGGTCCGATCCACCATACGGATCAAAATCCTCGGCAAATCCCAAAGCGTAGGATGCGCCTTCCTTAGGTTCCTACCAGTTAGGAATCCCATAATGGTATGACCTACCATACAGGTCAGAGCTTAATTTCCCTAGGATATTCTGAATGACGAGTCCTAGGCATCTTCTGGAAAGTCGTTGCAACCGGCAGCGTTCGACAGGTAAGCTTCAGGTAAACCTCCCTCCCCTCAACCCAGGTTCAAACTGCAAGAACGAACCGAGGATTAATTTGAGCTTTTATCGAGAGCCTTAAGGATTCGATGTCATAGCATTTTTTCTCTCATTTTCCCAGTCGAGTCGGCTAGGAATCAGGTGCCATCTTATCTTTGAGAGAAACCTCTGACGAGATTCCTCTCAAAGAGGGGCAGCTGTTGACACCTGATTTTTGATCATTTATTATTGTGATTTTTATTTTTTAAAATTAATTAAAAATATCAAAAAAAGGTCATAAAATCACAAAATCAACTTTAGAAGCCTTGGCCTAGCCTCGGGGACCAATTTTGAACAAAAAATATTTTTTGGTATTTTATAATATTTTTCGAATTTATTTAATTATTAAAAATACCCAAAAAATCAGAAAAATACCATTCGTGGTCAGAAAAATACACAAAAATATTCAATAATTTTGTTTTAATTTCTTCTTCAAGTGTGTCACTTTAAATCTTGAAAATTCGGCTTGGGTCACTATGTTCCTTCACAAACATAAACCCGAATCGGGCATAAAAAATCATTTTCGAGTCTTTTAATTTTCAATTCTCACTTTTTATAAGCTATGACATTGGATTCTAAAGTCTTGAAGTGCAATTAGGTCGATTGGCCCTCCAATTTGATCAATTTTAACCAAAAGGGCTTAATTGCATAAAAATCTTTCAATTTAGTCCCCGGTTTCACAATTTTTGAAATTAAATTTCATACGGGCATACCCATTAAAATTAAACATCCCTAACCTATAGTTTTCATCATGCTGAATCCACTGGTGGCCTTAATTTGGACTAATTCGATCGTTTGGGCCTTCAATTTGGTGATAATCATTTTCGGATCCTAGGGACAATTTGGGGTTTTCACTAAATTTCAATCAATTGATTCACGAAAATACCCATATTTGATAGAAAAAATGTTAAGGAGTCCGATTATGGCATCAATTGCATGAAAAGATGTCGATCTGGACCCTAATTTGGTTTAAATGGTCGAACCGGGCCGGTCGGGTCAGACCCGACCCGACCCGGTCCGACCGGGTCTGCAACAATTGCAGACCCACCGCGCCGAACAGGGGCCGGGAAAAGGAAGAACGGCAGCATTTGTTTCTTTTTTTTAAAGGAAAGTGCGGAGACAGGCCATGGTGGACATGAGCGGCGGGTCGGCGATTGTTTTTGCGGATTTGAGGGACCCGAAAAGGGTTTGGGTCGGCCATGAAAAGAGGAAGACCGAGAGGGAGTTCGGCCGGGAGAGGGAGAGGATTTTGAGGAGAGTTTGGGCGAAGACCAACGGAGAGCGGGCATCCCCAGACCTTCAACAACACGCACTGGTCATCACCGAAGCCTGGGTTGCCGTCGACAACCCCCCAACAGGTCGGTATTTCCCCCGACCTCCATTTTCCTTTGTGCATACGCCATGTTCGATAAAATGCCTCAATGAGTCCCTTGTTTTATAACTCTCGGCCGACCCATTCCAAGTCTTATTTGTCACGGGTCTAGCCTTGAACACACATTAGAACCAACTCTAAGCCCGTCTTGGTGATCTTTTTGCATTGAAAATGCTCGGACGACGTGCCCCGAAGCTTCGCCGGCCGACACTCGGATCGGGAGCTCGACGAGGATACTCCCGCGTTGCCGAGGATCGAAGGACCTCAGGTAAGGCTCTACACCATCCTTAGATGCCATGTGAACGTCCCGAATCGTTCTTTTAAAGCAGAAAAATTTTCTGCAAATCGGTCGCCGGAGCCGGTTCGGTCGGTGAGTCGTTGAGGTAGTGTCCGACCATTTCTTCGCCATGAAATGATGGTGTGTGATTGTATTTTCGCTGGTGATCGATTTTGTGTGAAAATCGCGACTCAAAACGGTCGATTTCACGTCGGTTAGGGAGCTCCGGCGAGGGTCGCCAGAATTTTCACTGTTCATCGTCTTCTCCGGCGACCCTCCGGCCGGTCAACGGGTCAACGCTGACGTGGCATGCCACGTCAGCGTGGTGGGCCCCGGCCATGAATAAAAATAAAAAAAATCCGACGGTCCAATGAGCGCCACGTGTCTCAATCTGAGACGTCCGTCTAAAACTCATGGAACGGCGCCGTTTTTCTCATGGAGGAGGCGGGCCGGGTTTGGGTTGCGGGTCTGGGTCGTGGGCCGGGTCATCCGACCCGGTCCGGATTTTTATTATTTTTATTTTTATTTTTTTAATAAAAAATAATAATAAATCGAAAAATCAATAAAAAATGGAAAATCATAAAAAAAAATTCTAAAAAATTCTAAAAAATTCCAGAAAATAGGAAATGGCCACATTCAACTGGCCATTACCTATTCCGGGTCATTTGACCCCCCGATCTTTCCAAAAATGACGGTTTTGCCCTTCCGGCAAACCGTCTTCCAAAAAATTTCTAAAAAAATCCAGGAAAATCCCAAAAAATAGGAAATGGCCACGAACAACTGGCCAAGACTCATTCCTGGTGTTTTGAACCCCGACCCTTCTTAAAATGACGATTTCGCCCTTTGGGCGAATCGTCTTCCAAAAATTGAAGAAAAATCTTGAAATTCCAAAAAATTCTCAAAATGGGAAATGACCACAATTAACTAGCCATGAAATATTTTGGGTAGTTCGTTATCCAAATCTTCCAAAAATTGACGATTTTGCCCTTCGGGCTAAATCGCCTCCAAATCCTCTCATTTTACCCCGGTCCTAAATCACATCGTCCCTAAGCCCTTATGACTATGTTAGGAAGCCATTGACTGGAATTGATGTGCATTGATGTGATTTATTTACATATTTGATTGCGCTTTCATTAAAATTGATTGTGATTGATAGGAATAGTCTTCCAATCTGCATGAAACCCTGAATCGAGCCTACCTCACCTAAAATTGCTCATGCATGAACTCTTAGCCAGGAAAATCACTCGCGTTAGGTACCGAAAGGGCGTTGGTAATGACACCAGCGTAACCAAGTCCCCGAACCCAAAACCTCTGGTTCTGCAGAACTGATCGATCTCTCCCAATCGATCAGTAAGGTTTCCGGTCTACCCTCCAAGAAAGACCGGTGGCGACTCCAAATGCATGCACAAGTTGCACATGCCACCACGACCATATTGAAGGTCGAAAGCGATCGACTCCTATCGTCGAATCCTCAAAAAATACTCCCGCCGCGATTTGGTATGGGCCTGGGAGGGCCCGCGCCGATCCAAGACCCGTGATCGGTAATCCATTAGTCGCGTCCGCTTCCGGACGGGTCGTGACACACATTGCTTGGAATGTATCTAATCTCTCCCGAGCAGCAGGTTGTAGGCACCATCGAAATCTATAACAAAGAACGTGGTCTTCGCTGTCTTAGATCCTATGGTTAGATCAAGCACTATTGCTCCCTTGACCTCGGTAACTTCTCCAAGGAAGTCTGACAGCTGCACATTGGACGTGATTATATCCTCGTCTCCTTTTTTCAGTTACTTGAAGAACTGGTATGATATCAAGTTTAAGGTGGCGCCCGCGTCCACAAAGATCTTGCTTACGGGATGATCATTGACTTTTCCTGAAATCACTAGGGATCTCAAATGCTTAGCTTCGTCTCCTGACACCTTTTCAAACTTGATGGCCTCTCCTTCGAAAAACTGAAAATCTTCCATTACCACTTCCTTCTCAGAGATGTGCTCAAGATCTTCTTCTACCCAAGAAGATGCTCCATATT
This sequence comes from Rhodomyrtus psidioides, assembly GCA_021437785.1. Classification (NCBI taxonomy): domain Eukaryota; kingdom Viridiplantae; phylum Streptophyta; class Magnoliopsida; order Myrtales; family Myrtaceae; genus Rhodomyrtus; species Rhodomyrtus psidioides. The sequence goes on along the minus strand of JAILYB010000171.1, from coordinate 996,573 downwards.
TCGGTGGGAGTCTAACATGTACCATGTTGATTCTCATTGGAGAGTAGCGCTCCTTTGGCATCTTGGAATGCCATGTTCTATAGCTTTTACTATCCTCCTCTGCAAGCTTCACAGTATCCTGCTCTGTTTTTCCTTGCTGCCTGGGGTTGAGCCTTACATTGAACTGTCCCAATTTGATTATTTTGGAAGTTTCTTGAACTCCATTCCTTTTTTTTTTTTATCTTTAGAGTGGGAACTACTTTTCGAGTCGAATTTGGGAGCTCTTCTTTCTTTAGCAGACTCCCCTTGATAGGGACTTCTCCTCCAAACCCAATTTTTTCTTCCCTCAGAAGAACTGGATGTTGACATCGTGTTTGGGTAGTCTTCATATCCCCTTTGTTTGCTCTTGGTACGCTGAAAACGTCTCTTAATGGTTCGGTAGGATGCCTGACCAGGTTGTTTAGTTATTGACCATTTATTCTCAGGTGGGTCATGTGGGATCTTTACAGTCCTCTTCTTCCGAACATCTTGTGAATCCAGATCAGGTGGTGGGTCGTAAAACTCATCTCCCCATCCAGACGGCTCGACCGGTAAGGAAGGAGGTGGATAATCAGATGCATCTCCGTAATATACCACGTATTCGAATTTCCCACTAGGTTCTCTAAGTAAACCTACTTTGGGATCTTTTTCCTTGTATCTCTATCATAGACTCTTTTTCCTTTCAGGCTTTGAAGGGATTTCCTTGCCCTTTAAGCTCGGTTCTTCAAATTCCTGAATCGGGGAGACCCGATTCGGTAACTGTAATTCAGGCTTACCAGTTCCCGAATGGTGATCAGTAACTTTCCTTTCTGGTTCTCCCACTAACTGATTTTGCTGACCCCCTTCTTTTGTTGACTGAGCTGGTGAGTATTGGCTTGGTCTCTCATCAGGTCTTCCCCAAGGTATACCTTGCCTATGAACAAGAGATCCTGATCGGTATCTCCCTCTAGTTCCCCTCATGAATTGGAACCTGGGAACTTCCCGATCTCGATTCCTCAGTTCCTGCTTGCAGCGATCACAGAGTCTCATGTCCCCATATCCCGAGTCTTCATGAACATTAACCATGCTGATCATGTTCGAGAAAGGGTCTATATCTACTTCCATTGAAGCTTTTGGCATACCTTCAGCGAACTTGATTTTTCCTTGCCTGATCGCTTCTTGGATTGTCGTTCTGAAGACGATATAGTTCATTGTATCATGAGTCATGGAATGATGCCACTTGTAATATTTCTTCCCAACTAAGTCCTGCTTAGATGGAATCTCCTGATCTTCGGTCAATTTGATCATGCCTTCCTTTAGCAGCAAATCAAATATCTCATCCAATTTGAAAATGTCGAATGAGTAATTGTTTGTTTCTTTGGCATTGAACTTGGATACGTCTCTCACCCTTGCAAGTTTAAGAGCTGGACATACATATGGCTTTTCCAACACCATAGTTGCCGCTGTAATTTTATTCTCTTCCTCAGTACCTGGTTTAGTACTTTCCATCAAGGCTACTGTTTGCTTGTTGTCCTTGCTCGGCTTCTTGTCTTTCTCTTTTAACAAATGCTGATACTTGGACACTCGAGCATTCATCTAAAAAAGATCATCAAAGGCATGTCCTTCAAATCTCTCCTTCAGGTTGACTTCAGTCCATTGAAGGCTAGATCAGTGAATTCCTTTTCTGTTAAAGACGTCAAGCATCTATTCCTTGACCTCTTGAAGCGAGCAATGAACTGATCTGCTGTTTCAGTGTTGTACTGATACATCCTTGCTAGATCGGCTATTGTCACTTCAGGAACTGATCGGTAAAATTGAGAATGGAATTGCCTCTCCATTTCTGTCCAAGTTTGGATCGAGTTTGCAGGTAAGTTGGTGTACCAAGTGAAGGCTGTCTTAGATAGAGACAATGGAAATAGTCTCAACCTCAAGTATTCGTTGGTTCCAGCCTCACCACACTATGCAAGGAAACGTCCTATTTGTTCCACAGTGGACTGGTCTTCTTCTCCAGTAAACACCGCAAAGTCTGGTGTTTTGAAACCTATCGATATGGAACGGAGTCCACCCAGTCTGGATGTGGTTTCCTGTACACTGGTCTTGAAGCTTCTCTTTCGGCTCCGAGTTGCTGCATTACTAACTCAGCCACTTGGTTTGGGTTTAGAGGCCTTGCATTCTGCTGACCAAGCCATGGGTCTTGCCCCATATGGTCGATCTGTTGAGGCCTGTTCATCCCTTGGTAATCCATGTTGAAGTTAATGGGTGGTGGCTGTGGTTGTGGTTATGGTCTGTAGAGAGGATTCTCTATTAGGTATGGATACGGTTGAGCCATAGAAGGCCTTATGGGTTCGGGATTCTGGATATTTGGTAGTGGTGGTGTGTTTAGCACAGGCTGTGGCTGAACTATCGGGTTCACCACATTAACTTCAACTGGAGCAGTTTGTGAAAAATTATAATCGCTTACTCCATTTGCCAAGCTGGCTGGTGTTGGGTTCTCTGGCCTTGGGATGATCCTTACATGCAATTGAAAGTTTTGCCCTCCATTACCGCTATGTCCCACATTGGAAGGTCCCGATGCAGGAGGATATGGTATGGCGCCTAGAGAACTAGTACAGAATAACGGAATCTGAGATGATGAACTGGGACGGGATATTACCTCATTTATAGCATTGACCACTACTGGCTTGATCACGTACGTCACATGGCGCACCATGTGGTTTGTCAGTTCATTCTATTGTTCCTCGAACATCCTCTTCATGGTAGCCACCAACGTAACGTCGGGTGCCAACATGCGAGTTTGTTCCTCATTTAACTGCTGTGGTATGTCGGCGTGTTGATGGACTCCTCCATCAACTTGGTTGGCTGCTGAGTGCTCTGATCGTGCACCATCATTAGGATCGTTGACAATGTCAACCGGTACTGGTTCTTATTGGTTTCTGGTTTTCACCATTTCTTCAAATCTTATCACGAAGGTCCCACAGGGCGTGCCAAAAAGATGTTCGCTTGTTTTCGCAACAAGAAAAAAACCTTTCATCGAAATTCGTTCTTCGATTTTTATTAAGATAGGTTATGTGGCTCGATCCTCAAAGAAGTACGGTGAATCGGGCGAAAATGTGTGATGGCTGGCTATGTATGGATCGAAAACGGAACGAGGAAGTGATATTGAAATCAAAGGGTCGAAATTACGTTACAATACTCCTAGAAAAGCATGTAAAGTGCAGGAAGATAAATGGCCTCGGCCAAAAGTAAAGGTACGATTGCTGAGAAAATAAAGGTGCTGAAAAGTAAAGGACTTGAAAGATAAATTGCATAGGAATTTGAGTTGTTGTTGTTGGATGTCTCCTCTTTTGCCTTCTTCCTTCCCAGTATTTGTATCTTTCATGGCTTCGACAACCGCTCAGTCGGTATTCCTTGCTATTTTGAAATTTTGAATCTTGGTGCCCTTGATGTCTTCTTTCTTGAGCACGTTCTGCACTTCCCTATTTGTCAGGAGTTGGCTGAAAACCGTCTTCGCGGGCTTGAAATTTGAATCTTTCCCGGTAACTTTCGTGCCCATGATCTGGTCGTGTCCATTATCTCGATATTCGGTTGTAACTTCCTCCACGTCTGCGGTCTCTATCATTAACTTCCTGTAGTGCTCGGTAAGTTATTAAGCCACCTTCGAGTTACCAAATCCCTTCGGGTTCCCGACCAGCTCGGTAACTTTCCTCCCTGTTGCTCACTTCCCGAATCTCCTGACTTTTTCGGGAAGTTTATCTGGCTCTTTCTATTTATCGAACGGGATGACGACAGCTTCTGGTTTCGCTCGGGAATTATGCTAAATTTGGGTATCAACAGGGCTAGGAGTTTAAAATTTCGGCGATGATTAACCGCCAATGCATTATTAAGGCGAAAACAAGGGAAATGAGTTATAGTATCTTCATAATGTTCAATTTGCTCGGATATTGATCGCTGAAAGAGAACACACGACACTCATGAAATAAATTATTGCATATGATATTTAGTGATGATAGGTGTGATTTTAATTCCTTGAGTTTAAATTTCGACGAGGATTAACTGCCAATGCATTGTGTTGGAAAATTGAGATATTTTGATGGGAAAATGAATGAGAAATTATTTCTCAAAGAACACTTTTGAGTTGGAAGTGGGAAGTAAAGTGAACTAGTCCCATATAGGAAAGAAAGAAGGTCTTGGAGTGCTTTATATAGAGTTACACACCTTTAGAATGGTAACATTCATATTACATGCTCTATGCCTCGCGCGCACGCGCAGGAGGGGTGCAAATCCTAGACCTCAACGAAGGCTCGACAAGTGGAATATTGAGCGCGAGCTCACGACCTGCGTACGCGAATGCAGGACCGATAATGGGCCCCGCGACAAGCCCATTTTTGCCTTCTGTTTTAATATTTTTCCAACTCAATTTATGTAACAGCTGTTGAGCTAATTAACAGCATGTTAATAGCATTAACTTGTAACGGTTCTGTCATTATGGCTCTGGCGTTAAAGAATTGAATGCATAACGGTTATGTCATTTATGGCTCTACCATTAATAGATGCATAACGATTTTGTCATTTATGGCTCTACTGTTAATAGAAGCATAACGGTTCTGCTATTATGGTTCTACCCGTTATGGTTCTGCTGTTACATAATTAAAGTTATAACGGCAGATTTATTTAGCCGTTATTTCTTGTCTCCAAAATGGTCCCACTAGCCTTATATATATATATGTATGTATATGTTTGACCTTCCATTCTGAGATTAAGCTAGAGAGATTCCGAAAAGAAAAGTTTTCATCTCTTTTTATTCTCTGTATCTGCATCGGTTTTTGATAGTGTTCGCGTTTGGTCAAGTTCGCTGAAAGCTCTGGAGTGATGTGCTTGCCTCTGTAGCTGTTATACCGTTGTATCTTGGGAGACAGACGTTCACGAAACCTCAAAGCACATATAAAAGGGGATGAATCTGTCTTAAGAAAACTGTGTAGACAGGCCTCGATATTTGTGTCAATTTCAATTTTTAGACTTGTCATTGTAATTTCATTGTGTTTAGTTCTGATTTAATATCAGCGGATGTACTGTTCATCGAGCTAGTGTTTCTGCCGATCCAGTATTGTGCCTCTACCGACTTAGTGTTGTGCTTCTACCGACTCAGAGTTTGTGCTTCTGTCAAAATTAATTTTGTACATTTGCCATTTGATTGTAAGTTCTTCTAGCCAGTGCCATTGTGAATACCCTCCAATAATCTAAAGACAGATTCATATCTTGAATTCGATGGCTACTGGAAAAGAAGCTCTTGATGTGTCTGTTGACGAGACTACCAAAGGCTCTGTCACTGCTGTGCAGCTGCCTCTGCTTGAAACCATCTCTGCCTCTACTGTCCAAATGCCTCTGCCTGGATCATCCGCTACCTTTGCTACCATTTCTGTTCACCATGGTGAGAAACCTGAGAAGTTCAATGGATCGAACTTTAAAAGATGGCAGCAAAAGATGTTGTTTTATTTAACAACATTGAATCTTGCGAGATTCTTGACTGAGGAACCTCCTAATGTATCCGATGGAGAAACGGATAAGCAAGCATTCAACGCTGTTGAGGCTTGGAAGCATTCTGACTTCCTATGTAGGAATTATGTCATGAATGGCTTACATGACTCCTTGTACAATGTCTATTGTGCAATAAGGACGTCAAAGGAATTATGGGAATCCTTGGACCGGAAATATAAAACAGAGGATGCCGGAGCAAAGAAATATATTGTCGGTCGATTCCTTGATTATAAGATGGTGGATTCCAAGATTGTGATCAGTCAAGTGCAAGAAATTCAGGTGATCTTGCATGAGATTCAGGCTGAACGAATGAACTTGAGTGAAACCTTCCAAGTGGCTGCTATTATTGAGAAGCTACCTCCTGGGTGGAAGGATTTCAAGAACTACCTCAAGCACAAGAGAAAGGAAATGAACCTGGAGGAGCTGATTATTAGACTTCGAATCGAAGAAGACAACAGAAGCTCTGAACGCAAAGGATTCAATCCTAGCACAGCTAAGGCAAATGTTGTGGAGCACAAGCATGGCCACAAGAGCAAGAAGGTCGCCAAGCCAAAGTTTGGACCAAAAGGAGAAGTTTTCAAGAACAAGTTTCTAGGGAAATGCTTCAACTGTGGCAAGACGGGTCACAGATCTGTGGACTGCAGACTTCCAAAGAGGAAGAATTCAAAGACAAATATGGTGAATGACATGACAAAAGACATGTCAGACATAAACCTCTCTACAATGATTTCTGAAGTGAACTTAATTGAGTCCAATCCAAAGCAATGGTGGATTGACACTAGGGCAACTAGGCACATGTGCTCCAATAAGGACCTGTTCATAACTTTCGAACCAATTGATGGGGAGAAAGTGTTCATGGGAAACTCTGCCTCTTCTGCTGTTGAAGGGCAAAGGAAGGTGCTTCTAAAGATGACTTCTGGGAAAGAGCTGACTCTGAATAATGTCTTGTATGTGCCGAAAATTCGAAAGAATCTGGTCTCCGGATCACTGTTGAACAAGCATGGATTTCGCATGGTGTTCGAGTCAGATAAAGTTATTTTGTCTAAATCTGGAATGTATGTGGGGAAGGGATATGTAACTGATGGGCTTTTTAAGCTCAATGTTATGACAATTACCAATAAAGATAATAAGCCTTCCGTTTATTTGCTTGAGTCCTCCAATTTATGGCATCGTAGACTCGGACATGTTAATTATGATACATTGCATAGATTAATTAACTTGGAACATATACCATCATTCCAAATTGATTCAAAGCACAAATGTGAAATTTGTGTTGAGAAAAAATTAACGAAATCATCGTTTCGATCGATTGACAGAAGTACCGTACCTCTTGAATTGATTCATAGTTATGTTTGTGATTTGAAATTCGTACAAACAAGATGTGGTAATAAATACTTTATTACCATTATCGATGATAGCACTAAATACTGCTATGTGTATTTGTTTAAAAGCAAAGATGAAGCTTTAGAGAAATTTATTCTCTATAACTAGGGGTGTCCATACCGAACAAGATACCCGACCCGACCCGAAAATTTGCACACATTCTTGTTCGGGTCTTAACATGTTTCGGGTATCACGTGCTAATCTTGCTTCGTGTTCGGGTATTGCCTATTATTATTGTTTACTTGTTCGGGCTCGGGCTTGAGCCCAAATGGTGAAACAAGCCCAGCACATGTCAAGAAAAATGATGCCTAAACCCTAAGCTGTCGTTCTTAAGTTGTCGCCTCCCTCTCGTGCTCGACGCCCGACGGTCTCACCTTCCTCTGTAGCCTACTCCGACGTCTGCCACGCCATCGCCTCTCCGACGTATGCCACGCCATCGCCTCTCCGACGCCTTCCATTCTCGAGCTTCTACTGCAAAAGCTTTCTCATTGCGTCGACTGACTCGGGGTCCGATTCAAGGAGCTTCGTCAACGGCGAGTGCTGGGATTCTTGGTCTTCCTAGGCTTGTCCTTGGGTCTCTTCAAGACTCGGACATTGCTCCTTTCCAACAGTTGTCGGAGGAGGATCAGATCTTGCCGCAGATTTCTCGCTGCTAAAGATGAAGGAAACTGCGGCTCTAGCGAGGACGGCGGCTCCGGCGCAGTTTTGGAGCTTTTTGAGAATTGGGTTCTTCGGGGGATTGCATTATCAACACGGGTTCATGAGGAGCATGATTCTAAGGTCTGATTGTCTGGGAAGTGGACTGAAATTCGTCAGTTCGAGCTGGACTGAATCTGGACGAGGAAGCCTGCTGTTTTTTCGGAGTGATTCAAGCTTCGTTTCTCTTCATATGTAAACTCAGGCAAGTGTACATTTATCTTTACCACTAATCTGCCCATTTGTTTCTTGTTCTTGCATGAGTTCGTCCTGACCTTGATTAGAATCTGTGGAGTAGTTTAAGTGGAGTAGATCAAGGTGTTTGCGTTGATAGGAGGGAAAGGTTCGGAGACTATTGATGTGCTTTTCATCTGCTAGCGTAAGAATTGAGGCAATATTTACTAATTTTGAGGAGTCTTATGGGGTGAATCGTGGCTGTGGATGGGCTTTATCGGTTGAGACCCCGAATAGATAAGTTTTGCTCGAGTTGTGGGCATTATGAGTGAGGAACAAATTATCGACTTGTGCTGTGAGGCGAGGTCAATTCCGTAGGAACCGAAGTTTAAACGGAGTTTGATGTCCAGATTGGTCGCTTTTAGTCGCTGACTATTGTGAGTTGGGATTGGACTTCGGTTAGAATTGTGAGTGATAATAGTAGGGATTGTAATCATTGATGATCGAGGGGTCAAGGTATGGTAGTATTCGAGTGTAAGTTTGGTCGATGGTAGCTTCAAGAAGTGGTAACCGAATCTGTTTCCATTTGGAACATACTAGTAGACTGGATGTCATGGGCAATCTCTAATGCTCCGACTAGAGATATCCTATCCTCTCTTCCATTGCTCGAGATATTTTGGCCGTATCCATTTCGACTGTAGCATCAGAGGCCGCATTCAGCACAGGGGGTCGTGTACTTGATGCCTTTCGTAGTTCCTTGAGCCCAAGCATGGTAGAGGCTCTTGTATGTGGTCAGGACTGGCTACGATCCACACCACTTCCATTTTCGATTGAGGAGGGCTTGGAAGAACTTGAAAATCTTGATGCAGGTGAGAAAATATGATTGTTTTAATATGTATATTCTTGTCTATTAGAATTCACTTGGATCATGAATTTATTGCAGAGTCTTCAAATTCGACCATGGAGCCGAACTTGGCATCTCTTGATGATTGATGAAGTTGGATGTCTCATGCATTCCACTGTATGCTGTGTTCTGAATGATGGTTACAAAATAGCCTCCTTGTAAATTGTTTCAGGTCAATCAGCAATTTCATAAAAGTTCTTAACATGGCTCTTGGCATGACTTGCTTCTTTCATCAAAGTTATTGCCCATATACTGTGTTCTGAATGCTTTGTTCATAGTGGGAACTTAGAAGGCTCTATTCTTTTCATGGTCATTTAGATTTCTATATACATATGTCTGTTTGTGAATATTCTCTTTATATAGAAAACAATTTTACTTTTGATGGGGTCTGACGCTGGCTTTTTGGACACCTACTTCGAGGACTATTACCTCTCCAAGTTCTTCAAGGTATGTCCAGACACGCCGGATTTCAAATCCTCGGACCTTGTCTAGTCATTAGGGTTTGGTTCGCTTTAATTACGGTGATCTTTGATTGGGATTTTGGATAAGAGTAGTGGGTGAATGTGGAAAAAGAACTTTCAGTAGGAAAGAAGCAAAAAATGTCAGTTTTTTGGGCTATGTTGGCAGAAAATGTGAATTACTCTAGTTGAAACAGTCGATTAGCCTCTTGCTGCTACTGCTCAGGTTTTGTTTTGCACAAAAGAGTGTCACCTTTTTGGCGGCTTTGGCATCTGCATATGAGGCAGCTTGTGATTTCCAGAACATTTGTTGATAATTGCACTTTAGGTTAAACATGACTTCATTGAGCATTAGACATTCTTATATTATTGTTTTCTTGTGCATGGATTTCACAATTTGTATTATAGTCAAAGCATCCTTTCACTCTTTAGATTTATTAGCTTGTCTGTTGTACCATTGAGCATCTGCATATGGGGCAGCTTTTGATTTCCAGAAAGTTTGTTGATAATTGCACCTTAGGTTAAACATGACTTCATTGAGCATTAGGCCTTATATTAATGGTTTCTTGTGCATGGATTTCGCAATTTGTATTATAGTCAAAGCATCCTTTCACTCTTTAGATTTATTAGCTTGTCTATTGTACCATTGAGCAGGTTTGCCGTGCGCCGCTAACATTACGTCCTAATGAGCTAGTAGCCTTTTTTTCCCTAAAAAAAAAAGTGTCTTCCGCAAAACTGTGGGCATTATAGTTGACATGATAGTGTAAGTTGTCAAGTTGTCAAGAGGCGCTAAAGAAGAAAAATGAGAGAGTTAATGTCATCTGCATTTGTAGCATTGAGGTTGCAGTCTTCATAAAACAGCTTGCATTGCAAAAACAGTTCTTATTTCCAGAAAAATGAGAGAGTTAATGTCATATGTATTTGTAGCATTGATGTACATGCTATAGCAATTCTCTTGTCTTGAAGTTTGTCATGATTCATGCCTCAGTTCTTATTTCCAGAAAGCCACAATTGACCATGCTTATTTTATTTATGCAGGTTAAGAAGCCACACTCTTATGCCACTAAGGGCTGAAGCCATCTTCTAGACCGCACAAGTCCAAAGAATGTTTGCCTTTGATCTTTAGAAACAGGCTGAAGGTTAAGAAGCCACACGGTGCCGATGGCTGATGTGTTGGGATGACTACATATAAATCTGTTTTATTTAGACTTTAGTTGTCCATGGGTTTGGCCGAGATAGCTCTGTTCACACTCCAAATGAGTGTTCTTTCCTTGGTTTTATGTGTTGGTATGTGATATCTTGGTGAATATTTGTGATGGTGGCTTTGGCCTAGATAGTTCTAGTTTGTGACAATGTCTTGGCTAAGTTACAACAGGACTAACCGACCAAGTATGTTTTGCAACAATTGGTGAAGAAAAGGGGCAAAGCATTTATAAAAGTGATCAAGTTGAGAAAAGAGTGTAGAAGATGAACCATACGTTAATAAGAGCTCGAATTTCGCATTGCGATATTATGATTTTCATTTGCAGTTTAATGAATTGAGAAGCACAACATAATAACCAAAATTCAAAAATAAAAATAAAAAGAAACCCGAACCCGACCCGAAAAGGACCCGAACATGACCCGACCCGAGTTTTCGGTTCATGTTTATCTGGACTTGTTTTCGGGTCGGGTCAAGAACATGTTATTGTGTTTCGGGTCGGGTCGGGTCGGGCATCATAAAGGCCCGACCCGACCCGACCCGTTGACACCCCTATCTATAAGAATGAAGTTGAAAATCAACTTGACAAGAAAATCAAGAGAATGAGAAGTGATAGAGGCGGTGAGTATGAAGTACCAATTGGTGAATTCTGTGCACAACACGGAATTATACATGAGGTGACTGCGCCTTATTCACCTCAGTCAAATGGTGTTGCTGAACGTAAAAATCACACATTGAAAGAAATGATGAACGCGATGTTACTAAGTTCAGGCTTACCTCAAAATATGTGGGGTGAAGCTATTTTGTCAAGTAATTATCTTTTAAATAAGGTACCTCGAAAGAAAGAGGATAAAACCCCTTATGAGCTATGGAAAGGTAGGAGACCATCCTACAATTGCTTACGAGTGCGGGGGTGCCTTGCTAAAGTAATTGTTCCAACACCAAAGAAAACTAAGATAGGTCCTAAAACGGTGGAATGTATCTTTATAGGCTATGCACATAACAGTAATGCATATCGATTTCTTGTGCATGAATCTAAGATTCTAGATATACACAAGAATACGATCATGGAGTCTAGGAATGCTTCATTCTTTGAAGATGTATTTCCTTATAAATCCAATGATGGTTCAAGTTCGTCCAAACGAACGAATGAAATTATGAATGATGAAAGTCATGATTCAGATCATGAACTGAGACGTAGCAAAAGAGCAAGGATAGAAAAGTCATTTGGAAATGATTTTCTAACCTATTTGTTAGAAAAAGAACCACTAACTTATACAGAAGCTGTGAGTTCTTCTGAGTGACCTTTATGGAAGGAGGCAATAAAAAGTGAAGTTTGTTGACACCTAAATTTTGATCAACTTTTTTATTTTTATTTTTATTTTATTTTTTTTGAAAATTCATAGAAAATCCATAAAAAGTTGAAAAATTGAAAAATAAATTTTGGTGACCTTAGCCAAGCTAAATGAACCATTTTGACCAAAAAAATAATTTTCATAATTTTCATTTTTTTAATATATTTTCGAAAAATATAAAAAAAAAAGAAAAAAGAAAAGGAAAATCAAGAAAAATAATATTTGAGGTCACAAAAATATATAAAAATATTTGGTATTTTTATTTTATCCATTTTCTGACCTCATAAATAGTAAAATTCAGGTTTGATTTAAGGTGTTCTTTGATCATCATAAAATTGAATTTGGCAAAAATATTAATAATGATTAAAAGGAAAAGGAGTGAAAACATCATCATTTAAAAGGAAAAAGGTAGGGATTCAACTAATGATTTTGTCTTCTCTTTTTGTTATTTTATTTATTATTTTATTTTTACTTTTATTATTTTATTATTATTTATTATTTTATTTTTTCTCTCTCCCTCACTCCCTCTCTTTCCCGCTCCTGCTCTCTCCCTATTTCTCTCCTCCCCCTCCATTTTTTGCAGCCCCCCCTCTCTCCCACGTTCATCTCCCTCTTCTCTCTTCCCTTCCTCTTGTCATCCACCACCACCCTCCACATTTCTTAAGTTTTCGGTCGATTGGACCGTTGGATCGAGCTGATTTTTTGTGTGTAAGGTCTTCTTGATCCCTTATTCACATCCACCGTTCGGATCTTTAAAAAGATCTCTCCAAGTGGTCGTACAACAGCCAAATCAGAAGCTGTTCCAGGCGTGGAAACTGTTCATCCGCCGGCATTTCTTGCGTTTCCGGCCGATTTAACCGTTGGATCGAGCTGATTTTTTGTGTGAAAGGTCGTCTTGATCCCTTCTTCATATCCACCGTTCGGATCTTTAAAAAGATCTCTCTAAGTGGTCGCACAGCAGCTACATCAGAAGCTGTTCCCGGCGCAGGAACTGTTCACCCCGTCGGCATTTCTTCAGTTTCCGATCTATTCGACCATCGGATCGAGGTGAAATTTTGTTTGCAATATCATCTCAATCCCTTATTCATCTTCACCGTTCGGATTTGTGAAAAGAGTTTGCTTGGAAGCTATACAACACCTCTATCAGCAAACAAATCTTTGCGATGGGCATATTTGTTTCAAGTTCAACGTCCTCCTCATCCGAGCTCGGATTACTGTCTATTTTGTATTTTGTCGTATTTACTGTGTATTTATCTTATGTCATAGCATTTCATGCATCATATAGTTAATTTGCATTGTATTGCATCTAATAAAAGTGTGCATTTTCTACATTTTACTTATTAGACCCAGAATCGGAAGGCCGAGCCTCCTGTTGGTGTCTAAATATTTGCTGTATATTTACTTTATGTCATAGCATTTCATGCATCATATAGTTAATTTGCATTGTGTTGCATCTAATAAAAGTGTGCATTTTCTACATTTTACTTATTAGACCCAGAATCGGAAGGCCGAGCCTCCTGTTGGTGTCTAAATATTTGCTGTATATTTACTTTATGTTATTTCGCCTATCAGACCCAGAATCGGAAGGCCAAGCCTCCTATTGGTGTCCAAGGCATTTTATTCATTTATTTTCTGCAAATTATATTGTGCTACCCCAGAATCGGAAGGCCGAGCCTCCTGCTGGTGGTTTATACCCCCACACATTGTTGCACGAGCACCGACGGACTCCGACGTCGTAAAATTCACCGGATCCCATCTCATTTGCTTATGTTTATGTTGTATAATGACTTAATATCTTCTTTATTTTTATTATAATTTGCATTGTGTTGCGTCCTATAAAAACAAAAAAAAAATGCTAGATCGGACGGCTGCAGATGAGCCACGTGTCGTGATCCGATGATTTTCAGAATAAAAAAATATTTTTAGTATTAAAAGAAATGAATTTCGAATTTTACAAAAATTAAAATGATTCGATTGTCATCGAGACGCCACGTGGCGCATTCTAGACCGTTCGATTGGGATTTTTCAGAATAAAAAAAATCCAAAAAAATGAATTATTAAGGAAAAATTCAAAAAAAAATTGAGAAAAATTGCATAAAATTCCTAAAAAAAATTCTAAAACTTTTCCAAGGCTGAAAATGACAAAAAAATTGATTTGTTTTCATTTTTGGGATTTTCTCCCCTTTAATCCAAAATGACGATTTTACCCCTCAAAGGGTAAATCGTCTTTGATATTCCGATGAATTGTGGAAATTGCTTAGAATTTGGTGATGGGCCAGATAGGTGGCTAAACCTTATGTCTAAGATTTCCACATTTCATTCCCATTTTTAGAAAATGACGATTTTACCCCTTCGAATGGTAAATCGGTTTCTAAAATTCCAGAAAATCATGAAAATTGCAAAAAAAAAAATACGAAATGGGTCAATTGAGTGACTAAACCTATTTTTGACATTGTTTTACTCCGGATTCATTCCGAAATGACGATTTTTCCCTTTTTAGGCAAATCGTCCCCTTTGTCTCAAAATTACGACTTTACCCCTGATGGGTAAAATCATGTCTAAATCATTCCTAAGCTTGATTGATACTTATTTAGGCTAATAGAGCCTTATTAGGAGTGTCATGTTGATTTGATGTGATTATTTTACATATTTGGATTCATTGATTTGCGCATTTTATTATTGATTGTAATTGCTAGGATAGTCATTCCTATTTGCATGAATTCCTAGATTTAGGATTCGTACTCCATTTATCTGCATGAAATCTTAGGTCAGAAAATTCAGTCAACTTAGGTACCGAAAGGGCGTCAACTCTGACAGTTGACGTAACTAAGTCCCCGAACCCATTTCTCTGGTTATCGCAGAATTGAATAGAAACTCCCGACTATTCAATAGGGTGGTCCAATCATACCCTCCAAAAAATGATTGGTGGCGACTCCATGGCATGCACACTTAACACATGTCACCAGACCACACTGAAGGTCGACTACGCATACCTCCGTTGCGATTTGGGTAACGGGCCTTGGGAGAGGCCCGCGTCCGACCAGACTGGACGGCCCATTAACCCTCGAGAGCCCAAATGCAACCTCGAGAGGGTCGCGACAGACTGGCGACTCCGCTGGGGAATTAGAGAACTTGAGCCGATTAAAAAGTTGATTGGTTTTTCTAACATGTTTTATGCAGATGCTCTTCAAGTTGAGGTACGTACTTTAACCCTTGAGGTGTTAAATGTTTTTGCAGATTGGAGAAATAAGGGGTGAAGTGTTCGTTAACTCTGTCTTATGCAGGTAGGAGTTTAGGATGTATGATTGTGTGGATGTTTATATTGAAGCGGTGTTTGCTAAATGAAATACATGTTTATTGCTTTAGCACGACACAATGAACACACACAGCCGCGCCTAAAACCTCGGGCGCCCTCTTTAGGAAAACAATAGAATGAATTGAAAATGGAATCTCCGTGAGGAAAAACACGGGGTAATCCATTTTTAATTCTGCTTATTTCGAACTATGGATTGGGTTCCAATGCAACGATAGTTGTGCAATGGAATCTACCCTTTCTAGAACTCGAAGTGGGAGCCTTGGCCTTAGGTTCCAAACCCTATTTTGATTTTTAGAAGTCAAACCTCACTGGTCTCATGCGCATGTATGTGAATGATTGGTACACCTCGAAACCAAAAGGTCATTCAGCGCCGCTTATGAATCAAAATCCAAAGACTTGTGTGAAGAATCAGTCGCGAGTTTAAACGAACCAGGATGGCATGGAAAAGCGCTGGACCACCTTGGAGAGTCAACTGATGAGGGCAAATGCCTTTTGACCGGGGCAGCCGGGTCAAGTGTAAAGACGTGTCGTTCCTAATTGATTTTCAATCAGATACCGGCATAATATTTCCTATCTTTTCCTCTCAGGTGAAAAATAGGTAGAGAAGGAAAATCCATTTGTGGATAGACACGAGGGACATGTTTTACATGGCATACATTTGTCGAAAATGTCCTCATCCGATCACATGCAAGATGATCATGGAACGATGGTGAAACTGTAATCGTTCCAATAAGCCCTTCGAATATTATACCTGACGGGGACCTTTATGTCTTTTGTCTACAGGATAAGATGGTCAAAGACAAACGAAGGAAAATTTGTCTTCCCTATAAGACGGAAAGAAATGTGCCTTCAGCAGATGTCACCATTGGGATTGCAATGACAAATTGAATCAAATTATGAAGAAGGAGCAACCTAATTAGGATTGGCTCTCCCTAAGTCGAAAAAGTTGTATCCGTTCCAAATCAGATTGACTGGTTCACGAGTTGATATGGTTTTTCATTCTTGCAGGTGATGACGAGAATGAATGGGACCACTGAAGAATTTCCACCGTCTTGGACGCCAGAAGTGACCAGAGCGGGGATAGTAAATCCGTAATCGTTTCAATTAAAGCTCCTTACGCGGTGATTGACTCTTTCACTCCTTTCATCGCGCAGGTTGTTGAAGTACTCAATCACGAGTAAACCCAAGCTTACTGATGTCAAATAGCCTGAATGCGTCAATGCGGCAGGATCAAATTGCCTACGACTAAATCAGCCAGCCCCAGACAAAGCATCTAGTGGCTGGGGACAAATCGCTCCGCTACCCGGAAAAGAGAAACATCAAATACTTCAAATGGCGACGATGATCAAGAGAATCACAAAACCGCCACACGACAAATCCCAAGACCGTCAAGCCATCTAGAGACGGATAAAAATAATTGAAGATTCTGACAATTGAGATAGAAGATCAGAATCGGCGAAACCCATGGGAGTGCATGGACGTTGTCAAAATTGAATTGAAAATTGCCAACAAACACAGAAAGTGCTAAGGCATGTTGCCAGGACAAACGTCGCCCAATTGGGGCAGAACGGCCGTTAATCTCACGAACAACACCCATAAATACAGACGAGAGAAGACATTCCCAAAGTGGATGATAATTGCAGCAAAATGCAGGAATGAATTTAGCTGGGGCAAGCATGAAAAACCATGCCTAACTGGGGCAAGTGAATCATTTGTACGCCGGACGTTTCTTCTCTGGCAAAATCCAAGGACGCAATGACATAGTCGTCCGCATCAGAAGTAAACCCCAAGATACAAATTTGGGTGAACGGTAATTTTGTATCGTTCCAATTTGATCTCCAAAGATCCCACATGTAACATGAGTTTTTCCTCATTTAACAGGAAGGCGTTGGCGCCGAAAGCCACAAAAGAAAAGAACTCACTAATTGGGGAGCGAACAAAATTATCGGCCTTGGAAGTCATGCACTCCAAGAAATGGTCTTTGATTATAAGATCGAGTGGAGGGTAAAAAGTATCGCTTCCACACATCATGCTTTGACATGCATTCCGATAACAATTTCCTTTTTCCTTGAATAAAAGGAACTTTGAAGAATGGCGCTGGAATGCCCCCAAAAACACAAATGGATCTCCTCTGGGGCAAACCCTCGAGAATGATTCATCGCCAACCAAACGGAGGGATCATGGCCACAATATAGATGGCCAATTTCTGCAAGCCGCGCGTTTGTGTTCAAATGAAAACGCCAAGCAAGAACAAGGCGGTATCGTTCCAATTTGTCTTGAATTTTGGAATGCAAACTGACACTTATTGTTTGTTTTTTACAGGGGCTCGCCATCAAGGCAAAACGGGTTTTCACATCCCGTGTATTACCCGTTGGAATACATGACCAAGGGTAAAATTGTATCGTTCTAATTTTTTGAAAAATTCGTGAACGTACAATAACATGTTTCTTCCGCATTTTCAGGGATCTCCAGCCGTGGGGGACAGGTAAGTATCCCTTTCCTCAACCCATTGAAGATGTTGAATAAAAAATAGAGAAAAAAAAAGGCTTTCAGAATCTAATGTCTAGAAAAGACATAGTATTCAAATTTCATTGGCATTCATGTTTTGAAACAGGAGGTTGTCTGAACATGAATAAGAACGTGCATGGTGCATCATAAAATCCCATTGATGGATAAAATTTTTGGAGAAAAAGAAAGAGATTTTTCCAATCAAAAGTTGTTCAAAATTTTCAAAAGGACGTTTTCTCAAAAGACGAGAGGCAAAGCCTAGTCCAAACACGTCCTATACACACTTAAGAGAGAAATGGAGCGGATAAGACAGCCAAATCTGGACCTACGGAAGTAGGGACCATTCGCAGTGATTACATGGGTTGGGACGACGGAGGCATTCGTTTCATATCCCTCAAACACTACAGGTGACCGTTGATAACCCCTTTGAACGGCGGTTTTCATTCTTAACCCTGTCAAGAACCACCCCACATCGGGGCAAAATGGAGATGAGTCCAGCAGCATCAGGAGAAAATGGTTAGAAATTTTCTTGCTCGGACTAACATTAATCTTTGTGTGTTGTTTATATGGTAATCCAAGTGCCATAGGATGACGAGAAGCATTCATTTCTCTATCCCACACACCGAATCCTTTGCACAGCCAGCTTGAGCCTGCAAATTCATTTCATGAACCCATTGGTGATCATTCCAAGACGGATGCCGCACCACTTCAAAAATGGAAGAGTTCAAGACTCAGGGATTACGAAGAGAATTCCCGGACTGATATTTAAAGCATGTTTAGACTATATGTCTAACATGATCCCATGAAGATGAGAAAAAGCGGGATTTCAAAAATGAAAATGAGAAAGAATCCCCGACATCAAGAAAAAGCAAAGTGCCTAGTAAAAGCAAGGCCAATGCTCGTGCAAGCTGTTTGCTTGATCCCTAGTGAAACTTGGATGGGAAAAGAGAAAATTCCTAAAGGAGTCAGATAAAAAAGACTGTTCTCCAAATGATGTCAAGCGCGGAGGAAAGACGCAGACAGAGTTGTCAACCTTCTTAATGCAACAAGAGACGCTCTCTAAAGGACTTGTGCACACCTCAAAAGCGGTTGCACACACCTCAAAAATTGAAGATGCAGAATGGAAAAGACAGGTGACAAATTTGCAATGATCACCAATGTCAATCCCCTCATAAAATCTGGGCCAAAAATAAGCTTCTTTCGGTCCCCAATCCTACCAACATCATAACCCTGAAACAGTCTTCTCTGACTAAGACACTTGGGTTAACATATAGCTTAGCTCGAAGAGGTACGAGCAAGACTATTTCTTTCTCATTTTGCAGGGTTCTCGACTTAAACCCGGAGCAGATGGTGAAAACTTTCATTCAATGACCTTGACTCAAAAGTGAGTCCCCCTTGAAGACCAATATCCAAGCCCAACATTACGGTCCCGTGGAAGACCTCCCGACCGATCAAAATGTATGCGTTGCGAATGAGCCTAAAACCTAGGCACAAGTTAGTAGGGAATTGAGTGCATCCCCTATAAAAACCATTATCTCAAAACAGGTGAGAAGACCACCTTGTCGAGAAATATTCCAATTGATGTTTTGAACAAACTCTTTTTGGAATTTTCAAACTGTTGATCCAGATTTTCCGTGCAAGGGATTTGTGATCACATTTGCATGTTGCAAGAATGCTTTGGATAACCTCCAGCATCAAAATGCACATTTCACGATTAAAACTTAAGTCATACGGTTTTTGTCAAATGGACAGCCGTGGTCTTCCCAAAGATTACTAACGTTGTCTTGGTGAAGAAAAATCTTTCAGGCTCAAACTTCTGCAGGATACCTGGAGAACCCAGCTCCCAGAACCTCGCCTCAACAGACTCAAGTGAAGCTTTGTCAAAATAAAATCTTTCACTGCTTCAAAAACTGAATTCCCGACAAACTTCGGGATCTCTAAAAAAAAAGAGGAGAAGAAAAACCCTTTTAAAAGAAAAAGTCCTATCAGACGTGGAGAACCCTCGTCCCAGGACCCATTTTCAAAATATCAAACAGTCTCATCGGACGTGGAGAACCCTCGTCATGAGACCCATTTTCAAAAAAAAAAAACTTTAGGCAGTCTCATCGGACGTGGAGAACCCTCGTCATGAGACCCATTTTCAAAATTTAGGCAGTCTCATCGGACGTGGAGAACCCTCATCATGAGACCCATTTTCAAAATTTAGGCAGTCTCATCGGACGTGGAGAACCCTCGTCATGAGACCCATTTTCAAAATTTAGGCAGTCTCATCGGACGTGGAGAACCCTCGTCATGAGACCCCTTTTCAAAAAATTTAGGCAGTCTCATCGGACGTGGAGAACCATCGTCATGAGACCCCTTTTTAAAAATTAGGCAGTCTCATCGGACGTGGAGAACCCTCGTCATGAGACCCCTTTTCAAAGTCAAACCAATGATAGAAACCGCCTGAAGGGTCAACTCAAGGTAGATACCTCCTGAAGGGTCAACTCAAAGGTAGATACCGCCTGAAGGGTCAAAACTATGGTAGAAACCGCCTGAAGGGTCAACTCAAGGTAGATACCGTCTGAAGGGTCAACTCAAGGTAGATACCGCCTGAAGGGTCAACTCAAAGGTAGATACCGCCTGAAGGGTCAATCCAATAGTGAAAATCACTTAAATGGTCAACTCAATGGTCCGATCCACCATACGGATCAAAATCCTTGGAAAATCCCAAATGGGACGCGTCTTCCTTAGATTCCTATCAGTTAGGAATCCCATTATGGTTTGACCTACCATACGGGTCAGAGCTTAACCTCTCTAGGTTACTCTAGTAACGAGTTTCTATAAATTCTCTTGAATCCATCAAACACCGCGAAAATCGCACAAACATCGAATAGGTAAGTGGCAGGTATGTCTTTTTATTATCTCACTCTCTCATGTCAAATGAATGTTTCCCGCTTCAAGAAAGAGCATACATGGACAAGCATGAAGATTGGATGTCATGACTCCTTTTCCTTTAGTTTCTCGAGTCGAGTCGATCAGGACTCAGGTGTCACCTTATCTTTGAGAGAAACCTCTAACGAGATTCCTCTCAAAGAGGGGCAGCTGTTGACACCTAAATTTTGATCAACTTTTTTATTTTTATTTTTATTTTTATTTTATTTTTTTTGAAAATTCATAGAAAATCCATAAAAAGTTGAAAAATTGAAAAATAAATTTTGGTGACCTTAGCCAAGCTAAATGAACCATTTTGACCAAAAAAATAATTTTCATAATTTTCATTTTTTTAATATATTTTCGAAAAATATAAAAAAAAAGAAAAAAGAAAAGGAAAATCAAGAAAAATAATATTTGAGGTCACAAAAATATATAAAAATATTTGGTATTTTTATTTTATCCATTTTCTGACCTCATAAATAGTAAAATTCAGGTTTGATTTAAGGTGTTCTTTGATCATCATAAAATTGAATTTGGCAAAAATATTAATAATGATTAAAAGGAAAAGGAGTGAAAACATCATCATTTAAAAGGAAAAAGGTGGGGATTCAACTAATGATTTTGTCTTCTCTTTTTGTTATTTTATTTATTATTTTATTTTTACTTTTATTATTTTATTATTATTTATTATTTTATTTTTTCTCTCTCCCTCACTCCCTCTCTTTCCCGCTCCTGCTCTCTCCCTATTTCTCTCCTCCCCCTCCATTTTTTGCAGCCCCCCCTCTCTCCCACGTTCATCTCCCTCTTCTCTCTTCCCTTCCTCTTGTCATCCACCACCACCCTCCACATTTCTTGAGTTTTCGGTCGATTGGACCGTTGGATGGAGCTGATTTTTTGTGTGTAAGGTCTTCTTGATCCCTTATTCACATCCACCGTTCGGATCTTTAAAAAGATCTCTCCAAGTGGTCGTACAGCAGCCAAATCAGAAGCTGTTCCAGGCATGGAAACTGTTCATCCGCCGGCATTTCTTGCGTTTCCGGCCGATTTAACCGTTGGATCGAGCTGATTTTTTGTGTGAAAGGTCGTCTTGATCCCTTCTTCATATCCACCGTTCGGATCTTTAAAAAGATCTCTCTAAGTGGTCGCACAGCAGTTACATCAGAAGCTGTTCCCGGCGCAGGAACTGTTCACCCCGCCGGCATTTCTTCAGTTTCCGATCAATTCGACCATCGGATCGAGGTGAAATTTTGTTTGCAATATCATCTCAATCCCTTATTCATCTTCACCGTTCGGATTTGTGAAAAGAGTTTGCTTGGAAGCTATACAACACCTCTATCAGCAAACAAATCTTTGCGATGGGCATATTTGTTTCAAGTTCAACGTCCTCCTCATCCGAGCTCGGATTACTGTCTATTTTGTATTTTGTCGTATTTACTGTGTATTTATCTTATGTCATAGCATTTCATGCATCATATAGTTAATTTGCATTGTATTGCATCTAATAAAAGTGTGCATTTTCTACATTTTACTTATTAGACCCAGAATCGGAAGGCCGAGCCTCCTGTTGGTGTCTAAATATTTGCTGTATATTTACTTTATGTCATAGCATTTCATGCATCATATAGTTAATTTGCATTGTGTTGCATCTAATAAAAGTGTGCATTTTCTACATTTTACTTATTAGACCCAGAATCGGAAGGCCGAGCCTCCTGTTGGTGTCTAAATATTTGCTGTATATTTACTTTATGTTATTTCGCCTATCAGACCCAGAATCGGAAGGCCAAGCCTCCTATTGGTGTCTAAGGCATTTTATTCATTTATTTTCTGCAAATTATATTGTGCTACCCCAGAATCGGAAGGCCGAGCCTCCTGCTGGTGGTTTATACCCCCACACATTGTTGCACGAGCACCGACGGACTCCGACGTCGTAAAATTCACCGGATCCCATCTCATTTGCTTATGTTTATGTTGTATAATGACTTAATATCTTCTTTATTTTTATTATAATTTGCATTGTGTTGCGTCCTATAAAAACAAAAAAAAATGCTAGATCGGACGGCTGCAGATGAGCCACGTGTCGTGATCCGATGATTTTCAGAATAAAAAAATATTTTTAGTATTAAAAGAAATGAATTTCGAATTTTACAAAAATTAAAATGATTCGATTGTCATCGAGACGCCACGTGGCGCATTCTAGACCGTTCGATTGGGATTTTTCAGAATAAAAAAAAATCCAAAAAATGAATTATTAAGGAAAAATTCAAAAAAAAATTGAGAAAAATTGCAGAAAATTCCTAAAAAAAATTCTAAAACTTTTCCAAGGCTGAAAATGACAAAAAAATTGATTTGTTTTCATTTTTGGGATTTTCTCCCCTTTAATCCAAAATGACGATTTTACCCCTCAAAGGGTAAATCGTCTTTGATATTCCGATGAATTGTGGAAATTGCTTAGAATTTGGTGATGGGCCAGATAGGTGGCTAAACCTTATGTCTAAGATTTCCACATTTCATTCCCATTTTTAGAAAATGACGATTTTACCCCTTCGAATGGTAAATCGGTTTCTAAAATTCCAGAAAATCATGAAAATTGCAAAAAAAAAAATACGAAATGGGTCAATTGAGTGACTAAACCTATTTTTGACATTGTTTTACTCCGGATTCATTCCGAAATGACGATTTTTCCCTTTTTAGGCAAATCGTCCCCTTTGTCTCAAAATTACGACTTTACCCCTGATGGGTAAAATCATGTCTAAATCATTCCTAAGCTTGATTGATACTTATTTAGGCTAATAGAGCCTTATTAGGAGTGTCATGTTGATTTGATGTGATTATTTTACATATTTGGATTCATTGATTTGCGCATTTTATTATTGATTGTAATTGCTAGGATAGTCATTCCTATTTGCATGAATTCCTAGATTTAGGATTCGTACTCCATTTATCTGCATGAAATCTTAGGTCAGAAAATTCAGTCAACTTAGGTACCGAAAGGGCGTCAACTCTGACAGTTGACGTAACTAAGTCCCCGAACCCATTTCTCTGGTTATCGCAGAATTGAATAGAAACTCCCGACTATTCAATAGGGTGGTCCAATCATACCCTCCAAAAAATGATTGGTGGCGACTCCATGGCATGCACACTTAACACATGTCACCAGACCACACTGAAGGTCGACTACGCATACCTCCGTTGCGATTTGGGTAACGGGCCTTGGGAGAGGCCCGCGTCCGACCAGACTGGACGGCCCATTAGCCCTCGAGAGCCCAAATGCAACCTCGAGAGGGTCGCGACAAAGTTGATTCCATTTTGCAGAATCATACTTGGGAGCTAGTGGATCTTCCTCCTGGTTGTAAACCTTTAGGGTCCAAATGGATCTTTAAAAGAAAAATGAAAGCCGATGGCTCCATTGATAAATATAAAGCCAGACTTGTAATCAAAGGATACAGTCAACGAGAAGGCTTAGATTATTTTGATACTTATTCTCTTGTGACGAGAATAAACTCCATTAGGATGATACTTGCAATTGCAGCATTGCGAAATCTAGAAGTACATCAAATGGATGTAAAAACAGCTTTCTTAAATGGTGATTTGGATGAAGAAATCTATATAGAACAACCTAAAGGTTTTGTAGTTTCAGGACAAGAAATGAAAGTCTGTAAATTGGTTAAATCATTGTATGGTCTAAAATAAGCGCCAAAACAGTGGCATGAAAAGTTTGATAATGCAATGTTTACCAATGGATTTAATATCAATGAATGTGATAAATGTGTCTACATCAAAGAGACGGAGAATGGATATGTCATTCTATGTTTGTATGTGGATGACATACTCATTGTTGATAGTGATGACAAAATGATCAAATCTACCAAAAATATGTTGAATTCAAGATTTGACATGAAAGATATGGGACTTGCTGATGTGATTTTAGGAATTAAGATCACAAGAACGTCAGAAGGTTTAGTTTTAAACCAGTCACACTATGTGGACAAGATTCTTAAAAAATTCAGCAAGAATGATTCTGGTATTGCTAGAAAACCATTAGACAATAGTCTTCATCTATCCAAGAATAGAGGAGAGGGTGTTTCTCAAGTAGAATACTCCAAAATTATTGGAAGTCTAATGTACTTAATGAGTTGTACTAGACCAGATATTGCCTATACGGTTAGTAGATTGAGTAGATATACGAGCAATCTGAGTGCTGACCATTGGAAAGCAATAGTAAGAGTACTCAGGTACCTACGGTATACTTGGAATCATGGCTTGCACTATACCAGGTATCCATCTGTTTTAGAAGGATACAGTGATGCAAACTGGATATCTAATATAAAAGACTCAAAATCTACTAGTAGATATGTATTCACACTGGCATGTGTGGCTGTATCTTGGAAATCCTACAAACAAACTGTTATAGCCAGATCTACAATGGAATCCGAGTTTATAGCTTTGGATAAATGTGATGAAGAGGTTGAATGGCTACGCCATTTCTTAGAGGATATTCCAAAATGGCAAAAATCTATGCCACCAATCTGTATACATTGTGATTGTCAATGTGCGATTGGAAGAACACAGAGTAATATGCATAATGTTAAGTCTAGACATATACGTCGTAAACATAATACCATTAGACAACTACTCTCAACTGGAATTATCTCTATTGACTACGTAAAGTCAAAGAATAATATTGTGGATCCACTAACCAAAGGGTTAAACAGAGAGTTAGTTGAAAAATCGACAATTGGAATGGGACTAAAGCCCATTACAAAAAAGTTTGTATAAAGGAAAACCCAACTTAATTGACTGGAGATCCCAAGATCTAGGTTCAAAGGGACAACCTAATTATATGAACTGAATGATATCACTGTAGGGATCTATCCCTCAACCATTCCTATAAAAGAAACAGTGATTTGATATCCCCCAGATATATGGAAAAAATCAATTATTGTGGGGGTTTATCAGGAAAAGGATAGCAATTATACTTTAATGATTCTTAAGTGGAGTAAACCAATTACTCAAGATTAAGTAATCACCTATGTGAGAGAGAAGTGAGGCCGCTTCAAAGGAGAATTATTGAGGGCTGAATTCTCTAGAAACTCTCACAGAACCAAGACGATGTTCAGGGCCAAAATGAACATACCAGTGAGAACTGAACAAACGTTTAGATGATTCCTGTGTGAAGTGTATGGGTTATTTACTAAGAAAGCATGACTGTTCAAGGACATCATGTCTACTGGACAGCTGGTAAATTAAATATATTTTCACAATGGAAGGTTCAAAGGGTGACACCTACCTATCCTATGTAGGTTTCATTTGGTAAACACTATCATAGAGTCAAAATCAAAACAATTTTCATTCATGTGGGGGATTGTTGGAAAATTGAGATATTTTGATGGGAAAATGAATGAGAAATTGTTTCTCAAAGAACACTTTTGAGTTGGAAGTGGGAAGTAAAGTGAACTAGTCCCAAATAGGAAAGGAAGAAGGTCTTGGAGTGCTTTATATAGAGTTACACACCTTTAGAGTGGTAACATTCATACTACATGCGCTATGCCTCGCGCGCAGCGCATTCGCGCGCACGCGTAGGGAGGGTGCAAATCCTAGACCTCAACGAAGGCTCGACAAGTGAAATCTTGGGCACGAGCGCACGACCTGCGTACGCGAATGCAGGACCGATAATGGGCCCCGTGACAAGCCCATTTTTGCCTTCTGTTTTAATTTTTTCCAACTCAATTTATGTAACAGCTGTTGAGCTAATTAACAACATGTTAATAGCATTAACTCGTAATGGTTCTGTCGTTATGGCTCTGCCGTTAAAGAATTGAATGCATAACGATTTTGTCATTTATGGCTTTACTGTTAATAGATGCATAACGGTTTTGTCATTTATAGCTCTACCGTTAATAGAAGCATAACGGTTCTGCTATTATGGTTCTACCCGTTATGGTTCTGCTGTTACATAATTAAAGTTATAACGGCAGATTTATTTAACCGTTATTTCTTGTCTCTGAAATGCCCCCACTGGCCTTATATATATATATATATATATATATATATATATATATATATATATATATATATGTATATGTATATGTATATGTTTGACCTTCCATTCTGAGATTAAGCTAGAGAGATTCCGAGAGATTCCGAAAAGAAAAGCTTCCATCTCTTTTTATTCTCTGCATCTGCATCGGTTTTTGATAATGTTCGCGTTTGGTCAAGTTCGTCGAAAGCTCCGGAGTGCTGTGCTTGCCTCTGTAGCTGTTATACCGTTGTATCTTGGGAGACAGACGTTCACGAAACCTCAAAGCACATACGAGATGTGACGAATTTGTCTTAAGGAAACTGTGTAGACAAGCCTCGGTATTTGTGTCAATTTCAATTTTTAGACTTGTCATTGTAATTTCAGTGTGTTTAGTTCTGATTTAATATCAGTGGATGTACTGTTCATCGAGCTAGTGCTTCTGCCGATCCAGTGTTGTGCTTCGTCGACTCAGAGTTTGTGCTTCTGTCAAAATTAATTTTGTGCATTTGCCATTTGATTGTAAGTTCTTCTAGCCAGTGCCATTGTGAATACCCTCCAACACATTGTTACGGCAAAAATAAGGAAAATGAGCTACAATATCTTCACAATGTTCGATTTGTTTGAATATTAATTGCTGAAAGAGAACACCTAACACTCATACAGTAAATTATTGGAAAAAGTGGAAGTCTATGCATCCAGAGGACAAATTCTATCACTCTCTCATGCTGTTTCTAGGAAAATTACAGGACAATCGAAGAAGGCGATGGAAAGAGCGAGACAGGTGAATTCACTTGAGAGCCCTCTAAAATTGACGGGGGGTTGGCTTTCCTAGATGGAGCCAATCTAAAACTTCAAATTCGTTCAAGTCATTCTTTCATCGACGATGACAATTCAGTTCAAAACTGGACAATTGAGAGGGTGGAGGCATATGGGGCCTCTAAATTTGGGGTCAGGATCCCCTACCACTAGGGCAGGGGATCCGGATCCTAAATTTGACCGTGGCAGGCCTTCCTAGATAGAACCAAGGTTAGGCCAATAGCATAAAGAGAGTAATTTGGGATTTGAAATTCACCTAAATCGTTATATTACTGGAAAATTGTCAAAAAAAGGGTCATAAACCTATTGTACTATTGGCAATTCAATCCTAAACCTATTATACTATTGCCAATTCCATCGTAAATTTTTTTGCATTTGTGCCAATTCAGTCCATCCGACACTAAAAGGGCAACTTTTAATAACATTTTTATATTTTTTAAATTTTAATTACTTTTTCCTTTTTCTTCTTTTTTTCTCATCTTCTTCCTCTAGCGGTCGCTGATCCGGCGAGGTGGACCCTCAGCTGGCTAAAGGAAGAAGATGAACAAAAAATAAATAAAATTAAAAATCAAGAAATATATTTAAAAAAGTGTTAATATATTATTAAAAATTGCTCCATCAATGTCTGCCTGTCAAAATTGGTTGGACGGAGTGAACTGACACAGATACAAAAGGTTTAGGACTGAATTGGCAAACAAAAAGAGGTTTGGGTGTGAGTTGGCACAAATGCAAAAAGTTTATGATTGAATTATCGAAATTAAAAGGTTTAGTACTGAATTGGCAAAAGTGTAATAGGTTTATGATTTTTTTGACAAATTTCGCCAACAATAACAATTCAGTTCGGTTCAGCAACGTGGGGGTTGGGTTCGAATTCCAAAAGCGAAAACAAAGAAACAAAAGGGAAGGAAGGTTAGGGAGCAGACTTCAATATTGATGTTTACAGATACATAGCTCAGAAGTTGCTGATGGATGTTGAATGGAGTGTTTTCTTCTGGAACAGGCTTAACCCCAACTCTGAGCTGATGAAAAAACAAGCATATGAGCAAACACACGTGCGGAAAGCTCTTCACTCTATATTTTCCTCTCTACATCATCTATGATCCTCAGCGCACCGCTGCATGCACGTTGGGACTGGCTAAGAAAATAGTGACGCTGCGAGACTACGTGTATGTGATCTGAAGATGTCGTTCGTTCTTCAGCTTTGGTGCAACTTCAGAAATTGACGATGCTCTCTTCCGTTGAATTCCTAATCAAAGTTTCGAGAGCATGGCAAGGAAATTCACCGAAAAACACATGGGAGAAATTAAACAGTTGCTATGACATGGAATTAACCGAAAAGTGTTACCTCTTCTGCAAGGATGAGGATAAGTGGTACCAGAACAGAAGCAGATAAAACCTCCATCCTATTCCATGCATTTGCCTCCACTTTTTTTTGCATTTAACACATCTCTTCCAGGAGGTTAAATTCCATTTCACTGTAAACCCGTGCGTTAACTTCTTCTCGTACTCACCATTTTCCATTTTCTTAATATCCCACTCATCTAATTCCACAGGTACAAAAATATGACTCGCACACACTGGCACATTAGGTTGTAGGTCTTCTGGTCAGCGTACAAGAGCGACACAAGTGCGGCTGGCCCCAACGAAGAGGCAAATCAAGTAAGCATCTGAATGATCAACATTTGAGAAGCTGCTGCAGTCATGGAGGAATGCTAGGTATGAAGGCTTCTGATTGAATTTAAGGAAGGAGGGCGGTTCAAAGCTGGCACCATCAGTATCAGATTTTCCGGGCGGCATATTTGGAACAAAACAAGCATTGCCCGTACTCTCGAACTCCGAGCTCAACCAAAGAGATTGATTATCATAATCGACAAGGTACTCCCAAAAAGTTGCAGTTCGAGCACTGGCTCATCATCACAATCAATTTGAAAACTTTCACTGGTTGATAGTATAGTGTCGTTCGAGAAGGGATGACCTGTCACGTCCTCACCGCACTTGGCAGCCTTGCAGAATTCATCCTTCAAGCCCACAGACGCAACCCTGTTTTCCAAAGAAATAATCGTCAAAACGCTAATGACATGGCGAAGCGAAACCTTGAAACTTATGGAGTTTTCGACACCCATTTCAGCAATTTCAGAGGGAACAGTAGGAGCACTAGAGCAGACAGAAACAGAGGAGCTTTCGTGGGTTGTAGCAGAGAGGGAAGGGGGCTTCGGTGAGATTCAGTGGCTCAAACTGGACGGCATTATGCGTGCGTCTCGTCGTTGCCTTCTTCCCCCCCCCCCCCCCCCCCTTTTTTTTTTCACGTGAACACTAACAATTGACTGGGTCAACTAAGCGTAGAGAACCCCACAGAGCAAACGCGGTGGCCTGGCCTCAGAGCCACGACGATTTCCCTCAGATTCGCCTTCGACTGTCTAGGGCATTATATACCCCTGGTTCTTCACCGAGACAGGCCTGGGATCCACGTAGTTGTCTACGCTTCTCCTGCACCATCCACAGTTTTCACTCAGCTGGCAAGCCATCTGAGATTCACGGGGCAAGGCGACCTCGTATACACCTACCTGAAGGTAGGCCAGAGCGGGGTGACCGACCGCCTGGGACTGCATCCCTATTATCAATCAATATTTATCTTCCCGACTAGGAGGGAATACCCTTTATCATTAATTCACTTTCATCAGCCACACCAAGTTCTCCCTGGAGACCTCCGGTGAACCGAAAGGTAATTGGATCTCTTTGAAGGTAGAGCGTACTAGGGTTTGAGTTCACGGCTGGCGATTGACTTAAAAAGTGAAGTCTTCTCGTCTCGTCTTTCTTTGGTTCTGATTGGGTGGAAGACAAACCGAGCAGAGGTATGCTATTCCATCACATCATCGGTATTACACGAGGAAACGGAGAAGGGTTGGCACACAGCACAGACCCCGATAGCAATCACGTAGCCATCGCAACAGCTACACCACAGTCCACTAGTACTCCGAACAAATAATCTTGATTTCATCTCTCATTTCATTCAGAATTTTATGCGATGGATGTTTTCTTTATCTGTTGGAACAAATGCAGCCATCGTCCCTGCATTTTCAGAAAAAAAAAAAAACAAGAGCTTTTTTTTTAAATAATACAAAAAATATTAATATTTACAAATTTAATATTAAAAAAAAATTACAAATTTAGGTCTCCCTCGGCAAGTCAATCGCCGAGGGAGACCTTGGGGCCCACGCATGGGCCCCCTCTACTCTCCCTCGGCATTTCACCCACCGAGGGAGAGGAAGGGGGCCCACCGTGAGCCCCCTTCCTGCCGTGGGGGGCCTGCCCCCCATTCCCATGGGGCCTGCAGGTTGCAGGCCCCCCTGCACCCCCCCCCCCCCCTCTTTGGACACGCGGCACCTCCCTCTCCCTTTTTTCTCGTTTTCACTCCCATGCGACCACGCGGCAACTCCCCCTACAATTTCGCTGCATGCCCCCCTCCCCCCTTTTTTCCTCGTCTTTTCCGCTGCAATTTGACGAGTGAAGGGATAGCTCATGTAGGCCCCTTGCAGGCCTGCCTCTAGGGCTTCACGGGCGAGCATTTGCGCCTGCAAGCTACAGGCACACTGAAGGTGCTTCACTTTGCTTAAAGCAAAGTCGAAGCAGCTATTCGTCTTCTTCACTTCTTCATTTTGTTTCGCTCCTCATTCTCTCACAGACGCTTTGTGCTCTCTCGTTCTTCCGACGTCGGTAAGTCACTCTCTCAAACACTTTTTCCATTTCCATCGCGCTCGCTTGCTCATTCGTTTTCCCTCTCTCAGATAATCGCGTTCATTTTCGCCTGTCCTCGCTCTATCTTGCTCATGGTTCCTCCCTCAGGCGCTCCCGGTATTAAATTCTCTCAGACGGTCGAGTATGATTTTTTGTTAATATTTTCGTAGTGTTTAAAATAATTTATAAATTTCTTATTTGATGGAATTTGAGAAAAAAACAAAGCGGGTCTTTCTCTTGACAGTTTGAGCTCCTCATTCGTTGCGTACTCTCCTTCAGTCGTTTGAGGTAAATTTCATTGTAGTTGTTTTTTGCATTTTCGTTAGTATAAATTTATTTATTTATTTGTTATTTATAGACAGTTAATAATATGTTATAATTTTTCGTTAGTATAAATTTATTTATTTAGTTGTTCAGTATAAATTTATAGACAGTTAATAATATGGTATAATTTTTTTGTTAATGTGATGATAGTTCTAATATTTATGAATTTAGGTATTCTATAAAAGCGGGTCTTTCTCTTGACAGTTTGAGCTCCTCATTCATTGCGTACACTCCTTCAGTCGTTTGAGGTAAATTTCATTGTAGTTATTTTTTGCATTTTCATTAGTATAAATTTATTTATTTTGTTGTTATTTATAGACAGTTAATAATATGTTATAATTTTCCGTTAGTATAAATTTATTTATTTTGTTGTTATTTATAGACAGTTAATAATATGTTATAATTTTTCGTTAGTATAAATTTATTTATTTTGTTGTTATTTATAGACAGTTAATAATATGTTATAATTTTCCGTTAGTATAAATTTATTTATTTTGTTGTTTAGTATAAATTTATAGACATTTAACAATATGTTATATTTTTTCTGTTAATGTGATGATAGTTCTAATATTTATGAATTTAGGCATTCTATAAAAGCGGGTCTTTCTCTTGACAGTTTGAGCTTCTTATTCGTTGAATACTATCATTCAGTCGTTTGAGGTAAATTTCATTGTAGTTATTTTTTGCAATTTCATTAGTATAAATTTATTTATTTAGTTGTTATTTATAGACAGTTAATAATATGTTATAATTTTTCGTTAGTGTAAATTTATTTATTTTATTGTTTAGTATAAATTTATAGACAGTTAATAATATGTTATAAATTTTCTGTTAATGTGATGATAGCTCTAATATTTATGAATTTAGGTATTTTTTTGAAATGATAGCTGATAATTTTTTGAAAAAATTACTCGAAAAGCACGGGCCTGGTTTGAGCCGGTCCAAAACATATTTTTTAAATAATTTTAAAATTCAAAAAATGAGAAATCGGGAAAAAAATAAAAGAAAATTACAGAAAAAATTATATATATAAGAATCAACTGGCCATGTACAATTTTGTGTATTTTGGCCCTTTATTTTCCAAAAATTGACCATTTTGCCTTTCTCATTCCGAAAAAGTATATAAAAATCCGAAAAAGTATTTTTAATATTATGACCTCCAATTGTTCAAGAAAATAACGATTTTTTCATTATGAAAAATCCTGAAAAACTGATTTTTAAAAAAAACACAAATTTGATCTTTTGGAAAATTATTCTCAAAGAATTAGAAAAAAGTTCTAAAGAAATCGTAAAAATCTGAAAATTGTAAGTTCCAGAGGTCCATCTACATATTTCGCACAATGCACAGCTTTTACGAAATAATTTATAATTTATTTATTTAGCAGAATGTCGTCTACATCTTTTGCGGTTGTTTGCTGGGGAGGTACAATAGTACGAAATCAATATGGACGTGATTACGATGGGGGACATTCTGCTATGTTCCAATTCGAAAATATCTCCACATTTTATGAGTTACGTGCTACGATTGCGTGCGCAATGAATATAACGGAAAATCAGTATATTCGTAGCGTGATGTATAGATACCCGATTGCAACACACGATGTACATGACATTATGGAGGTGTATAATGATGATACAGTTGGGATGATCCAACGGTTTGCACTTTGGGTTGGTTCTGTGGGATTTTTACAGTTCTATGTAACTGTCGATGAACACCAAGTAAGAGGTTCCAATGTTGGTGAAGAGGACATTGGTGTGCATAATCAGCATGTGGAGCCCAATGATAATGATGGAATTTATATCGATGAAGAAGATGATGATCCTTGGATGGATATTGATGACAGTGATGAGGAAGATGTCGAAGATGACAATATGGATGCTTACTACAACATCCATTGCAGTAATCCTATCTCACCGTTGGTACATCCACCGCCCCATTCGGAGATCGACTTTGATATGATGCAAGTCGATACAAGAGCGAAGCCGAGACGTAGGTCATTTCATCCATCAAAAGAATTTGAGGTTGATATGGTGTTTCCATCACGAGACGTGTTACAGTTGGCTGCGAAAGAGTATTCCCTGACAAAAAATCAGAGCTTTTGTAGTGATGTGACAAATAAGTCACTATATATTATTAGGTGTGGTAATAAGAATGGGCCGTGTGATTGGAGGCTTCGCGCGTCTAATAAAGCGGGCACCCTATTTTGGAAAATAACTAAGTACAATGGGCCACACACATGTACAAATCCTCAAATGTCACGGGATCACCGACAACTTGATCAGAAGTACATATGCGGCCAGATAAAGGCAATGGTCAGAGTCCAACCAGATATCAAAATCAAAGCACTGATGGCAGAAATTCAAGACAAGCTGCACTTCGAACCTACTTACCGTAAAACTTGGGCAGCTATAACAAATGGCAATCGCCGAAATTTCTGGAGGATGGGATGAATCATACGGTAGACTGAGGAAGTACGTGAATGAAATGATGTTAAAGAATGCATGTTCTCATTTTGTGTTTGATGATCGCATGAGCCAAGATCGGAGCCGCACCTTTTTTAATCGCATGTTTTGGACTTTCAAGCAGACGATTGAAGGCTTTGCAAGTTGTCGACCTGTGATATTTGTTGATGGTACTTTTATGTATGGGAAATATCGAGGAACGCTCCTTGTAACGACCTCACTTGATGGCAACAATCATATATTCCCGCTGGCATTTGCTGTGGTCGATCGAGAAGATAATGACAATTGGACTTGGTTTATGACTCTATTACGGAGATATGTCTATCGGAGGAGGGATAATATTTGTGTAATATCAGATAGGCACAAAGGAATTAAAAAACTAATGGAGACAGCAGTGTGGTATCCTCCACATGGCCACCATAGATTTTACGCACGACATATTGTCAGCAACTACAATAGACAATTCAAAAATGCCGAAGGCAAAGGCCTCGTTGAGGAGGCAGGTAAATTTTAAAAATTTAAATATTTAGAAAAATAATGTTGATAAATTTGAGTGCGAAGCACTAATTATTATTGTAATATACAGCTTGCGCGAATCAACCGCAAAAGTTTGATCGCATCATGGCCCAAATTAGGGGTATGGATCCACGCACAGCTGCTTGGTGTGATCAGATTCCAAGAGAACAATGGACCAAGGCTTATGATGGAGGGAGAAGATATGGAGCGATGACAACAAATTTAGTTGAATCGGTCAACGGCATGTTAAAGGGTTATCGTGGTCTACCAATAACAGCTATGGCGGATAAGATATTTTATCAGTTGAACCTTTATTTTGACACGAGAAGAACGACGTACAGGATGCAGGAGGCTCAAGGACGTATTTTGACGCATTTTGCGGGTCAGACGCTCGAGGAAAATAGTCAACGTGCAAATAGCCATCAAGTGACACGTTTCGACTCTAATACAGGACTTTTCGAAGTAAAAACTGGACTTGACAGATCTAGAGGAACAGGGGGCCGGAAGCACATAGTCAGCCTAAACCAGAGAACGTGCACGTGCGAAAAATTTCAAGAGATTAAAATTCCATGTTCCCACGTAATTGCAGCATGTCAAACACATGCTGTTGATTACAACATGTACGTGGATGAGTGCTACACGATGGATAAAACCCTTCAGTGCTATCAGTATCCATTTTATCCATCAGGCGATATTGATTATTGGTTTACACCTGACGTGCTGCCATTAGTGCCAGACCCGAGACGCATTAGGAAGAAAGGAAGACCTCGTATATCACGGATGCGTAATGAGATGGACTGGACGACGCCTAGCAGTAGTTCTTCTGGTATCAATTGTAGTAACTGTGGAAAATAAGGGCACAATATTGAAACTTGTGCATACAAATCGACCCGAGAATAGCTCACAGTTGTATGCATTATGTAAATTAGATATAGTAATTTGTTTTCTTTGGGTAAAGAACTGTATTGATCTTTTTTAATGTTGTTACATTATATATGTAAATTACCTCTAAATTATGCCTATCGTTGTTACATTTTTTTTAAAATATTTCATTATTACATTATATATGTGAATTTATTGTAATAATATAATATCACAATTGTAGATATGGCACAGAGGACTTACATTCAGCCGGGACCTGAGGATGATTCCCTTCTTACAGGGCAGGCCCGACATAGATCAGAGACCGTATGGAACGCTAAAGTATTTTACAAATTTATTAGTTCATCTGTCATTTGTAACGGTAATGTGAAAATTGTTGCTAACAATTTATTTTACATTTCACAGGGACATCATTATGTACCCCTTAGATGTCAGCGAGCGATGTTACATGTCGATATCGATGATCTTGATCCGCGCATAGTCTCGTATCTTCGGGCCTCGGGATTTTACGGAATTTATATGATGGGTTTTTTTCTAGCTAGACTAGCATTTGATTACCGCGTTGGTCGAGCGATGGAGACTTGAGACCCACATATTTCATATGCTGGAAGGTGAATGCACTATCACTCTACAAGATATTGCGCTGATCACAGGGCTGCCCATCGATGGATTTGCAGTTACTGGCCCTACTAATTTCAATTGGGGCACTCTATGTGATGATCTACTCGGTGATCGCCCACCCAACTTGAAAGGCACACAGATAAACTTAGGATGGCTGAAAGACCGCTTTGACGAGCTTCCGACCGACGCCGATGAGGTCACCGTCGTGCAGCATGCTAGGGCATTTATTCTCCGCCTACTTGGAGGATCCATTTTTGCAGATAAATTAGGGGCCCGAGCTAGTTTGTTGTTCTTCCACTATTAATGAACCTCAACGGCTCTACGCAGTATAGTTGGGGTTCAGCAGTGCTTGCTTGGTTGTATCGAGAGCTATGCAATGCAACCGATTTCAAGACGCATCAAATCGGGGGTGCCTTACATGTATTGCAGATTTGGGCGTGCGAGCGCTTCAAATGCATCGTCCCAACCCGATGGACCGTCTTCCTTTGGAAGATGCACCTCTTGGTAGTCGATATGTGATATGTTGTTTTTTTGGTTCACGAGTCATTAATTCTTTCCAGTGCATATCATATTTTTTTTATGCAGATGGAGTCTAGGCCTACAGACAACGGCAGTTCCCACACATGCGTTGTCACATTTGCGCTATCAACTTAATAGAATGACATTAGAAGATGTAAGTAATTATAGCAACCAACGGGTTTAATATAATGTTAGCTTTTAGATTAATTATTGGTTTTATTTGATGTATTTTGTTACAATAACATATTATTTGGAAGCTCTACACCAATGACATTCTGAGGAATCTACCATCTTACTGCCTGCAAGGACGAGACATTTGGAGAGCTCGTGTCCCACTTATCTGTTACTAGATAGTTGGGTGGCATTATCTAGACCGAGTACTTCGTCAGTTCGGTATGCAGCAGCCGATACCTATACCTCGGCATGATCATACGCGCTTTCATGATATTGAATTAAGGCCAGTTGGGAAGGATTGGGTAAAAAAGCACAGACGATCGATTGATATGTGGGATAATCGTGCCAATTATATTGTCAATGGTCATCCTGCAACGGAAGAACTCCATTTTCATTCAGCATTTATGGAATGGTACCGTAGACATACGCGGAAGTGGATTTCTATTACGGGAGCTGCAATGGGTGTGGCGGTTCGTGCAAACACTTTCAATTTAATTCATTATGTGTCAAAAAAATTTCAATAATTATTTTTTAGTAATATAATTTATTTGATAATTTTTGTTAATTTTGATATCATTACTAGGGCGATGGTGTCGAACACATCTTACATATCATACATAACTTCAATCCATCTCGGGAGTCTTGGGAAGTTTTGGAGAATATAGCTACGGCAATACTACATGCCCAGAATAAGGAGAGGCGGCTAACAATGATGCCACCACCCCAACTAGCAACTATAGCAGAACCCGTTGGGCCATCTGATGATGAGCTACCTGAGGCTGTTCAGCCGACTCGGAGGACTGCTCGACCTCCTCCAGCTGGTGATAGCGTCCCATACACTTTGGAGTATCATGCGATAGATTTCTATCAGGGGTTCACTCCAGGGTTTGGCCAGCCAGGTTATTCTGCAGGGTTCTCACAGTTTTCCAGCCCATTTCACGGGGGATTCAATCCATAGCCGCAAACTCCAGCCAATTCTCCCAGTTCATATGGACCAAATTTCTCTCCTTTATTTGAATACCCTATTACAGTAGGAAATGTAGCGTCTGGACGTGGCATATTTTACCAAGATATGCCTTCATCATCTGCCCATCCTATTCGTCCGGATCCTCGTCCTCGATACAATACTAGACCTGCTGAACAAAGAAGACGACCTGATTGCGGGACAAGAGGCCATATAGGAGAACGATATCATTAGTAAATGTAATTGCGGATGACGATTGTTATTTATTATGTAATTTGTTTTTCTTTTTATATATTCTACCAACTTGATTTTATGTTTTGTATTAATTTGAAAATCAAAATTCAATTATAGATCTTTATAAATGTTAATATGTTGATTAAATAAAAAAAAAGCAGCAGGGGTTTTTATTTTTCGTTGGTGTCGCCGCGAGAGGTGGGTGGCGGGCTGGGGGGCGCCCCCCTCTCCAATTGCCGAGGGGTTCAACCAAAAAAAAATCCGATGTGGGGGGCGCCTGCAACCTGCAGGCCCCTTGGGAATGGGGGCAGGCCCCCCACGTGGGGGGGCCTGCTCCCTCCACGGCAGGAAGGGGGCCCACGATGTATCCCCTTCCTCTCCCTCGAAGGGTGAAATGCCAAGGGAGAAGGAGAGAGGGCCCACCGGTGGGCCCCACCTCTCCCTCGGCGAGTCAACCGCCGAGGGAGACCTTGGGGCCCACCCTCGGCAGTTGACTTGCCGAGGGAGACCTAAATTTTTAATTTTTTTAAATATTAAATTTGTAAATATTAATATTTTTGGTATTATTTTTTAAAAAAAAACTCAAAAAGAGATCACGATCTTGCAATTTTTTTTCTTGCTATTTGGATCTCTAACAACATGTTTATTTGATCGCATTACTTCATATGTTAAATATGCATCCAAATGCTGATCGAGACTGCCACATTAGCTATACCTGCACAAATTGGTGGTATCATGACCTTTCTTTTTGTGCCGATTGGCTAAAGTTAACCTCAAGCCAAGGTTGCGCGATTGTGGCGACCCGATCCTTGATGAGATCGATCATTAGGGCTGTCAATAATACCCGATCCTACCTTACCCGATCTTATTTTTAGGGTATTTTAGGGTAGGGTAACAAAGAGGTTCGGATAACAAGAGTATTTTAATGATTCTGATAGGGTAGGGTAGACATGGCCGGTTCCGGCTCAGGAACCGGCCCTTAAGGGAACGGTTTTGGTTCTGGTTCGGAACTGGCGGTTCTGAGCCGGTTCCCGGTTCCGAAACCGAACCGGATTAAAAAAAAAAGAGACAACTGCGTCCGTGTATGGGGGAAGAGCCGTTGGCTCTTCCCCTAGCCAGGCGGGCCCCACATGGGGCCCCCTTGCCTGGGGAAGAGCCAACGTGCTCTTCCCCAGGCGGCTCTTCCCCAGGCGACTTGGGGAAGAGCCTCATATTAATTTTTTTTTATTTTTTTTTATTTTTTTTTAAATTAGGCACGGCTCTTCCTCGCCTAGGAAGAGCCGCATACTTATTTTTTTATTTTTATTTTAATTAGCAATTTGGAACA
The DNA here is from genome assembly GCA_021437785.1 of Rhodomyrtus psidioides. Classification (NCBI taxonomy): domain Eukaryota; kingdom Viridiplantae; phylum Streptophyta; class Magnoliopsida; order Myrtales; family Myrtaceae; genus Rhodomyrtus; species Rhodomyrtus psidioides. The sequence goes on along the minus strand of JAILYB010000171.1, from coordinate 957,536 downwards.
ACCTAGAACCGTCGGTTTCGAAAATTTTGGAACCGGAACTGCGGACCCGGTTCGAAACCGCAGACCCGGTCAACGGGCCGATTCCGGATCGATCAACGGGCCGATTCCGGACCGGTCAACGAGCCGGTTCCAAGTCCATAGTTCCATTTGACCATGTCTAGGGTAGGGTCGATAGGGTCATAACCCTGGCCCTGGCTTAGGCCCCGGACCATGGATTGCCCCCCACGACGTAACCCTGCCTTTTTTGTTTTTTCCCTTCTTTCTTCGTCTCCATCTTCTTCGGCTGCGTTCTTTCTTCTATGTCCTCCTTTTGCGAGACCAGAACCCCCCATCTGAACCACTGATACACCACATCACTGCAAGCCACCTCGCCGCACCGTCCTTAGTCCGTATCGTCGCCCCACGATAGCCACCTTGATCTCTCGGCTCTCAACCACCGAGCTCGGCCAGCCGCGACTCCCCTGACCCAAGAGCCAACGCGGCCCACCACTGCCGTGCTCTACTTCAACGACATGCCAAGCCCCCACCTCGGTCGCCGCGGACCCGACGCTAGCCCCAAGCCTTCCGATCTGCTGCCGACGCTCTCAATCCGAGACCCACAACTCACGGTTTTGCCACCTTCGTCCTCCACAACGCCTCATTGCCGGCTCTAACTCAGCCCTACTACTGCTCGCCCGCTGATCCGACGAGCCCGAGCCTTCAGCCACTGTCGGGAGCCACGATCCGAGCCACTGATAACCCAGCGAAGACCCCACGATCCAGCCCAAAGCTCATCTGTCCTTGAACCCGAAGGTATGATCTTTCCACCCAATCATCAGACTGATTTGACAGTAATGTCAAGCAAGTGGGTATCTAAAGACCAATTTAGAAACTTCGTATGTTAATTAGTTTGCAACATAGAACACTCGGTAAGAGCTTGTAGCATAACTTAAGAGTACACAGGTGAACTAGTTCGACCTCCTATAGCCAACATAAGAGAAAATGTCATATACAATTCAGTGGTGGTGAGTTTCGACATGATTTTCGTGACCCTCCTCTCGATGGCGGGCGAGGGGGGGCTAATGGGCCGCCCGATCGCTGGCTGATCGGTCGCGGGCCTCTCCCAAGGTCCATTACCCAAATCGCAACGGCTGGATATACGTGGTCGACCTTCAGTGTGGTCTAGTGACATGTGATATGTGTACATGCCAAGGAGTCGCCACCAATCGTTTCGTGGAGGGTACGATTGGAAACCCTATCGAATAGTTGGGAGCGGTCTATTCGATTCTGCAAAAACCAGAGAAATGGGTTCGGGGACTTAGTTACGTCAACTGCTAGAGTTGACGCCATTTCGGTACCTAAGCTGAATGGTTTAATCTGACCTAAAGATTTCATACAGTTGGGTGAGGTATAGATCCTAAATCTATGAGTTCATGCAGATGGGAATGGCTACCCTATCACTCACAATCATTAAACGTAAATGCGCAAATCAAGGATCCAGTACATGCGGATAAAACACATGAAAGCAGCATGGCATCCCTAGTGAGGCCCTATTAGCCTAGAGAAATATCAATCAAAGCTTAAGAGTGATTTGGACATGATTCGCCCATGGGGGCAGAATCGTAATTTTGAACAATTCGGGGACAAATCGCCTCGAAAGGGCAAATTTGTCATTTTAGGTGAATTGGGAAGTCAAAAGACGTGGGGGAAACAGGATTGGTCATCAATCCAATCTATTTCCTATTTTTCGGGAATTTCCAAGATTTTTCTGGAATTTAAAAGTGATTTTACCCTCGGAGGGGTAAAGTCGTCATTTTGGACAAAGATGAGAACTGAAAATCTCAAATATTAGGGTTGGTCGTCCACCTGACCCAAACCCTAACTCTGAGCAATTTTCAGGACTTGACTGGAATGGGAAAGACGATTTACCCTTTGAGGGGTAAAATCGTCATTTCAGGAAAAATGATGAGATTCGAAAATCCCAGCAAAAGGATTCGCCACCTAACTGGCCCTATCCTAATCTAGGCATTTTCGACCTATATCGAAATACAAAGCAAGGGCGAATTACCCCTAAAGGGCATTGTCGTCAATTCTTGGAAGAACGGATGAGAAATCCCAAAAATAGGATTGACCAGTTGTCTGTGGTCAATCCTCAATTTTTGGGGATTTCTGGAGTGTCTAGGAATTTTCTACAATTTTCCTACATTTTTTGGAATTTTCTGGGATTTTCTAGAATTTTTTATGATTTTCTAGGATTTTTCTGATTTTTTTTTAAAAAAATATTTTCTGAATTTTTTTTAAAAATGTTTCGGACCGGGTCAACCCAACCCACTCGGGTCAGAAATCGGCCCGGACCAACGAGACCAACTCCTTAAAACGACGTCGCCTCGCGTGTTTTTTATTTTCGATTTAATCGGATTTAATCCGACGGTCCCTAATGAACCGCGTGGCTAATCCACGGCCATCGGATGGTCTCACTAGATCCTATGGTCTAGATTAAACGAAGACTCGCCCAGGACCGTCTGATTGACTTACTAAAATCTACGGCCACGATTAGAACCTAAGACCCAATCTAAACCGTCTATTCATACTACCCTAAACGACGTCGCCTACTAACTAACCCACACGGCGCCTTTTCAACCAATTTTTATTTTCTGATTAAAATCATTTTCGAATTATCCTAATTTCTAATCCGACTGTCATCATTCATTAGACTCGATTAATCTCAGCCGTTGGATCTACCTATTCGATTAACAACCTCCAACGGCCGAGCTGACTAGACCGACACGTGGACCAATGACCTACTGCCACCTAAGCATTTTGACTCGTTGACTCGCCAGGTCAGCATCGTCTTCAACCTCTCGACCCCGGCGGAATGGACGGCTGAGAAACTCCGGCACTGATCTAACGGTAAGACCTTGATGAAATCGCGCGAAACCAACACCAATCGACTCGCAATCGACTCTATCCTAACATATCTAAGGATCGGAGCATATAATCCACAAGATCAAGAACATCATGCGAATCGCCGAATACGGCCATCGAGGTTCAATCACATAGGCCGCACAAAATCAGACCAATTCATTCACAGATTGACATGGCAGGAGGTGCAGAAGATTTACCTCGAGCTCCGATCGAGCTCGCACGGCCTAGATTGGGCTAGGCAAGTATGAACAGTGGTCGGCTATGGAGGCTAAGTTAGAAGACTCAATTCGAGGTATTCAGGCAAAATCAATGCAAAAAGAAGATGCGATGATGGTCAGTGATGTTCAAAAAGCAAAACGCACACGTTAAATGCAAGCATCATAACCAAAACTGAAATTCGCCATTAAAGCCCAGTGTCGAGTTCGAAGCTCGGGATTACCTACTTTCGTGGTTTCAGGCTGTGCTACCACCGGCGATCGCTTCCTCTCAGTATGGGCGACCTCCTGACGATCTTCTCAAGTTTTGGTCTAGCCTGGAAAGGCCTGACCGATGCTCTTCAATTTCGAGCTTCGCCCTCGACAATAGCGGTTGGAAGGCTAGCTCTGAGTCGCTTTTTCTCTCTCTCTCGATTCTGCTCCCCCTTCTCCAACTAAACTCGCTAACCTCCTTAACGAAAAGTCCATTAGCCTTATATACCTGTTTCGAATTTTGGCACGGAGCGGGGGAACTCCCATTGGCTCTGTCACGTGGCCCACACGTGCCATTTGGTCACCGGACGGTGACGGAATCCGTTGGGTACCTGCCCAAGTCCGTCAAGCCTTTCGTCGAGTGCTAATGGACGGCCAATTTAGTATTTTCATTGATGTTGACTTTCACGGCCGCCGGGGCATTGACTGATCGATTTCTTCCTCCTCCGGCGACCATTAGCCATGACCCTGGTCTCAATCGACAGTAAACTTCATTGTCTACGAAACACCTCCATCAATTTTACCAATTGAAGTCGATTGAAGGTCCAATTTTGCCATTAAAATCCAACTCGCAAGTCTGCAAATGGCACGGGAAGAGTTGGGGAAGAAGGCACTGTAGCAGACCGGTTCGACCGGCGGTCAGACCGGTCTGAACCGGTTCTGAATTATAATTTTCGAAATTAATCCAAATCTGTTGGGAATTTTTGTAATTAATTTTCAGAATCGAATCTAGGGCATGGATTTTATCTAAAAATGTGGTTTTTACCAAAAGTTCATATCAATTTCACCAAAAATCTCAAATTTTAATGTAATTGCAAATTGGGGATTTGTGCAATTGAAGGCCCAAATGATCAAATTGGGCCAAATTACCTATGGCAATCGATTCAAAATGGTAAAATCCATTAGGCAGTATGTTTTGTTGTGGAAGTTCTCCTATAATTTGATTTTGACAAAACCTTCATAGAAATTGTTTAATGAAATGTGATGCAGGAAGAATGTGTAAGCAGCAGGTTGAGTGATTCCAATTCTGTCGCTCTGACCAAGGGTTAGATGGAAGCGCTTCTGACGAAGGGTCAGATGGAAGTGCTTCTGACGAAGGATCAGATGGAAGTGCTTCTGACCGAGGGTCAGATGGAAGTGCTCCTGATGATCTAAACAGTGACGGATCGATCATCTCAAATCTCCGTATTACCATTCCGTGCCAACTGATCTAGTAAGAATCAAATCTCTTCTAGACGAATCTGAAGAAAGATCAGCTTCTGCATTTTACAAAACACGAAGACCCGCGTATGGCAGGTTTCCGATCAAGGCAAGTGATGTTCGATTATCCTGATATCTCATCTAATCAATTAAGGAACTTTCTATAATGGGATATCATCTTCTAAGGAATATATCCTTGGGAATCAACTTAAACTTATCACACTTATGGAAGCTGGAGATTCAGTTGTATGGGCGACTGAATCAGAAGGTTTCAATGTTTTACCCAACGGTCTACATATCTTCTGAAGATACAGTCTCGTTCAATCACGATTGATGACGTCCAATCAAGGATTGAAGAGCGATCCCTTGGCTGGAATCCAACGGCTAGTTCGGAGGCAGGGGAGTATAAAAGAAGAATCATGATGGACTAAGGGAAGAACAAGAACAACAATCCAAAGTGCAAGCATACTTTGAGTTTCATCCAAAGAGTATTCTGTGTACTCAAAATCCTTCACTGTGAAAATTTGTGTGACAGAGAAACAAAATACTTGAGTGGTTGTAATCCTCTTGATTCTTCATAGTGAAATCCAGTCGATCGGCTGTCATCGTGGGAGAGTGGACGTAGGCTTGATCTAAGCCGAACCACTATAAATATCGTGTGCAATATTTTCTCTAAACTCTTACCCTTGCGTTTAGATTTTCTGCACACTGTTATACGGTTCTTGTTCTCAATCGTACACTGAACTTTATTCATTCCGCAAGAAATTTCAATTTTGTTCAGAATCTCCTATTCACCCCCCTCTAGGAGATATTGCTAGATACATCAATTGGTATCAGAGCAGGTTGCTCTTTTTACGAAGTGTTTATTGACTTCGGAGTTAACGATCTACTATGTCTAGCAATCATTTTTCAGGAACAAGCGATTCGCAATTTGCCAACAAGCCACCATACTTTGATGGAAATGATTACATTATGTGGAGCAAAAAGATGAAGTGGTTTTTCAAAGCCTATGATGATCTGATGTGGGATGTCGTTACAAATGGAATAGTTCCTGCAAATGCTACAAATCCAACCTCTGCTGACGGAGTAAATACTATCACAGCAATGACTGATGCTGAAAAGGCTAAAAGAAGAGGCCTTGATTCTAAAGCTGTCAATGCTCTCTTTTGTGCCTTATCTACTCATCTTTATAATCGTGTCTCAGAGGAAGAATCATCTAAGGCAATATGGGATAGACTTCATGTTACCTTTCAAGGAACAAATCGTGTGAAAGAAACAAAGCTCAGTATTTTACTGAGTGACTATGAAGCATTTGAAATGAAGCCTGATGAATCTATTGCAGATATGATAGACAGGTTTCAAACTTTGGCAAGTGGACTTGCAAGACAAGGTGTACCTATCGCTGAACCAATGCAAGTCAGGAAGATTCTGCGTTGACTCACAGATGATTGGAATTATATCAAGCCATCAATTCAAGAATGCCAAACAATCGGACCACTCTCGGTGGATGAGCTAGTCGGGACTTTGCAATCCTATGAAACAGAACGAGCAAACAAAAAGGGAGAACAGAAAGGTAAAAAATCTATTGCCTTAAAAACTGAAATTAATCAATGTTTTTCTGATACAGATGATGAAGATGAGGATGATGAAGAATTAACCCTCATGGTTAAGAAATTTAGGAAGATGGCTCGAAAAGGCAGAAACATCAAAGGAAAGAAACCTTGAAAGAAGACTGATGTAAAAATATCAAGCAACGACTCACAAGATAGTAAAGACGTGATCTGCTTCCACTTTAAGAAGGCAGGACATATCAAACCGAACTGCCCAATTTTGAAGAAGGACAAACTCAAGTATGAGAAGTACAAGAAGGCTCTAAAGGCAGAAACTTTAAGTGATTCTGATGAAAGCGAAAATGATTATACAAACATCTGTCTCATGGCCGAATCAGATTCAAGTTCAGATTCAGAAACTGAGGTATGTTCATCTGAACTCCCTGATGAAGTTATTGAATATATTGATGAATTGTGTAGAAACTACAAAGAAGCTCTTGAGAAAGTTTCTTGTTTGAAAAAGGAAAATGCTTCTTTAAAACAACAGAATTCGTCCCAAAAAGAAAAAATTGATTTTCTACAACAAGAGTTTCACCAGATGAAAGAAAATCATGATTTAGTTTCAAAAGAAAATGCTTCCTTGAAAGAAAAAATTTCTGATATATCAAAAAGGTTTTCACAAAGCTCAGTAACTCTGAATAGCATTATTTCAAAACAAATACCCTTCAATGACCGATCTGGGTTAGGTTTTAAAATGGAAAGTAGCCAAAGAAATATCTTTAAAACTGAATTTTGAAAACCAACGTTTTTCGATTACAAGCATCATTTTCATAAGCATTTTACTAGATCCTACATTCGACAACCCTGTGTGAATTGTGGTGATCCTAGCCATACTAAGGATTACTGCAAGAAAATTTGGAGACCTATTAAAAGGTTAAAATATACTAACATAGAAGGACCCAAGAAAACATGGGTACCAAAGAAACAGTAAGTTGGTTATTTATTACAGGTATCAAAGAGAAGGAAGAACAAGTGGTTTCTAGATAGTGGTTGTTCAAGTCACATGACTGGAAATCCAGATGTATTTATATCCTTCTCAGATTGTGATGGAAGAAGCGTGTCGTTTGGAGAAAAGAACAAGGGAAAGGTCATCGGGAAAGGAAATGTAAAGATTGGGAATCTGACCGTTAAAGATGTCTCTCTAGTTAAAGGATTGAACTACAACTTGATTTCTGTAAGTCAACTCTGTGACTCTGGATATGATATTTGGTTCCAAGATCTAAAATGCACAGGTATGAGCAAGGATAAGAAGCAATCCTTCACGGGACGAAGGCATGGGAACATTTATCTTTTAGATATTAATGCTGACTGTGAACATGCTAAATGTCTTATTTCTGTTAAGGATGAATCTGATATTTGGCACATAAAGTTAGGTCATATTAGTGTAAAACATATTTCAAAGCTTTCCAAGAAGGGACTTGTTCGAGGACTACCTCAAACAAAATTTGAGAAAAGTGGACTATGTCATGCATGCACACTGGGTAAGCAGGTAAGAAGTTCTTTTAAATCCTTAAATCAAGTTTTCACTAAGCATTGTCTGCAGCTACTTCATATGGACATCTTCTGACCAAATAGAACTCTAAGCATTGGAGGTAAGAAATATTGCCTTGTCATAGTTGATGACTTCTCTAGATTTACATGGGTTTCATTTCTTGCTCACAAAAGTGAAGCTTTCATATCTTTCTCAAAATTTGCTAAAAGAATTCAAAATGAAAAGGGTTACATTATTTCCAGTTTGAGAACGGATCATTGGGGAGAGTTTGAAAATCAAAGTTTCTCAGATTTTTGCACTAAGTTCGGAATTCAGCATAACTTCTCTGCACCTTATACTCCTCAACAAAATGAGATAGTAGAAAGGAAAAACAGATCTTTGCAAGAAATGGCCAGAACTCTTCTTATTGAGAGTAAAATTGCCTCTAACTTTTGGGCTGAGGTCGTTTCAACAACATGTTATATCTTAAATCGAATTTCCCTCAGACCTCTTTTTGAGAAAACTCCTTATGAATTTTTCAAAGAAAGAAAGCCTGATGTTGCATACTTTCATGTATTCGGTTGCAAATGCTTTATTCTAAAGAATGCTAATGATCGAGTTGGAAAGTTTGATGAGAGATCAGATGAAGGAATTTTCTTGGGATATTCAACAACTAGCAAAGCCTACAGAGTCTACAACAAAAACACTCGTTCTGTTGAGGAATCAGTGAACATCAAGTTCGATGAAAGCTACCGGGATGATGAAACTGAATCCATTCAAATGCATACACTTCATCAAGTCACGAACTCACGAGCAGACTCAGATGTGAATACGGGTTCGGAGAATGTTCAGAAGGAAACTTCCTCAGTTGAAGAAAGACTAGAAGATGAACAGAATGAATCCACAATATCCTCAAATGATGGCATTGACAAAATCTGGAAACATAAGTCAAGTCATCCAAAGGAACTTATCATAGGCAGCATAAGTGATGGCGTAAAGATAAGATCCAAGTTCAAGCAAGCAATGAGCAACATCGCCTTGGTATCTGAATTGGAGCCAAAAATGATTGAAGATGCATTAACAGATGAAAACTGGATAAATGCAATGCAGGAAGAACTACATCAGTTCAAGGTCAACAATGTTTGGGAACTGGTCAATCGTCCCAAAAATCGTCCAGTAATTGGAACAAAATGGGTATTCAGAAACAAACTTGATGACAAAGGAAAAGTTGTAAGAAACAAAGCAAGACTTGTAGCAAAAGGCTACTCTCAAGAAGAAGGAATCGATTACGATAAAACCCACGCACCGGTTGCCAGGTTAGAGGTCATTAGGCCACTTCTTGCTTATGCTTGTTACAATGACTTCAAACGTTTTCAGATAAACGTAAAAAGTGCCTTCCTAAACGGCTACATCAAATAAGAGGTATATGTTGAACAACCTCCTGGCTTCGAAGAACCTAAAGAAAAGGATCTGGTATATGTCTTAAAAAAGGCACTCTATGGATTGAAACAAGCACCCCGTGCCTGGTATGAAAGGTTAAGTAACTTTTTATCTCAACACAGCTTCACTAAAGGTAATGTAGACACCACTCTTTTTATTCAAAGAAAAGGTAAAGATATCCTTTTAGTTCAAATTTATGTTGATGATATTATATTCGGCTCCTCTAATAAACTTCTCTGCAAGAAATTTTCTAAAGCAATGCAGGATGAATTTGACATGAGTATGATGGGAGAATTATGGTTCTTTCTTGGTCTTCAAATTCATCAATCTCAGAAAGGAACCTTCATATTTCAAGAGAAGTATGCATTGGAAATAGTGAAGAAGTTTGGTCTGGAGAATGGCAAGAAGACAGAAACTCCTATGTCTCACTCCTCCAAATTAGATAAAAATGAAGATGGAAAGGAAGTTGATCCCAAACTATATCGGAGTATGATTGGATCATTACTCTATCTCACAGCTTCAAGACCAGACATCCTATATAGTGTCTGCTTATGTGCAAGATTTCAGTCAAGCCCAAGAGAATCACACCTATCAGCAGTCAAGAGAATAATCAAATACATAGGGACTTATCCCAACTATGGTTTGTGGTACTCTAAATCTTCTGATTTTATACTAAAGGGATATTCAGATGCAGATCTTGCAGGTTGCAAAGTTGATAGAAAAAGTACATCTGGAACTTGTCAGCTCATGGGAAACATGCTTGTCTCATGGTATTCAAAGAAGCAAAATACAGTGGCACTCAGTACAGCTGAAGCAGAATATGTATCTCTTGGAAGTTGTTGCACTCAAATACTTTGGCTAAAACAGCAGTTCAAAGACTATGGTGTTGAAGAATCAACTGTGGAAATCCTATGTGACAACACAAGTGCCATAAATCTCACAAAGAATCCTGTATTTCATTCAAGTACAAAGCATATTGAGATCAAGCATAACTTCATACGTGATCATGTTCAGAACGGTGATGTTAACATTCAATACATTGATACGAAAAATCAACTTGCAGATATTTTTACTAAACCACTTGATAAACAGAGTTTTAATTTTATCAGAAATGAATTAGCCATCATTAACCTTCCTTATTAAGTATACCTTAGAACAGGGAGCATCAGAAGGAGCATCAGAAGGAACGTCAGAAGGAGAGTCAGAAGGAACGTCAGAAGGAGAGTCAGGAACGTCAGAAGGAGCGTCAGAAGGAGCATCAGAAGGAACGTCAGAAGAAGAGTCAGAAGGAACGTCAGAAGGAGCGTCAGAAGGAGCATCAAAAGGAGCATCAGAAGGAACGTCAAAAAGGCGCGTAAGAAGAAATTCACACTTTCTTTTAAAAAAAGGAATTTTTTTTATTTCCCTTTAGAAAATCAAAATTCTCTCTTTGGTTTCCAAAAATAACCGCCTCTTTTATAAAAACGCTGAACCGTCACCTCAGTTCTCTCACTTTCAAAGTTCTCTCAAATCAAAACCCTAAAACCGTATTCGAAATCTCTCGCTCTCGATTTCCTCCTCAAAACAACACTCTTTCACTCAAAGTTTTAAACTTTCTACGCATCAATGGCTCCAAAATCAGCCTCTGACTCGAAGAAGACGCCTCAGTCGAAGAGGAAGTTCTCCGCCTCAACTGCAAGTGGCGCGGAACTCACAGAAACCCAAATCAACGAACAGCGAGAAGCACTTCGCCTGGCAAAAGGTCTGTCTCTGTCTGCCTTTGAAGGAAAAGAATCTATGGCTCATTCTATTAAGCCAATGTATGATAGGATTAAGGCTGCAGGAGATTTTGGTAACGAACTTAGAAAACTGCTGAACACTCACTATTTCAATAGTGAGGGCGAACTATTGGAGTTTCTTAGCTTGCCTGGGAAAATCGTTGAACCAATTGCTGTAGAAAAACCTGCATCAGTCTCTAGAAAAGGAAATGAGAAAGTGACAGAGACAAGCTCGAAACGAAAACCATCCCCAATTAGACCTGGCGGCACGAAGGCAAAGGTGGAAGATGATGATGACATTCTGTTCAATGACTTTGTGAAAAATATAGACTTTATTTTGGATAAAAGCTTTCCTGATCCCTTGTTCCAAAATCAGGCTCACAAAGAAAGGTTTGAAGCAATGAAACAGAGAGGTATTATACCTCAAAGGGTATTTGAGTTAAAGTACTTTGACAGTAATGGCATCTATTTGAGGAAGCATCTAGAAAAGGTGAAGATAGATCAGTTTATAACTAAGAGAGGCTTCACTTTTCCTGATTTGGTAGCTTACTTCTATTCAAATCTTCAGTTTGTCAACTTCAACTCTCTGGCTTTCACGGTCAAAAGAGAGCAGTTGTTTTCTGACTGTTGATGAATTGGCTACAATCATGGGAACCAGAAAGGGAGATTTCAAACCAGTAGATGTCACTGCAGGTGAAGCTTTCTGCTTCCTGACTGGCAAATCGAGTTTCTCAAGGGAATCAAAGTCACATATTGCCTACACGGACTTTCCCTTGAAACATATCATGATGCACAAGGTGATCATCGAATGTCTCAGACCCAAGGCAGCATCAAAGACAGATATATCAAAGTACGAGGCAAAGCCGTTATGGGGAATCTTGACAGGATAGAGGATTTCCTTTGCTCATACAATACTATTGCACATGTACAGATCAGCTCTCAAGCCAAAGGGCCAACTTCCTTATGCCGCCTTGATCTTCAAAATAATCAATTATTTCAAGATTGATGGCCTAGGTGCCTTTATCAAGCAGGAAATTCCTCCGATGACTGCTGGAGAGACTATGGTAACAAAGATGGGATACAAGATGACTCTTGCTGGATGGAGAACAATGAACAATGAACCAGTCATTGTGGACTTCGAGGAAGAGTAAAAGCAGAAATCTCCAAAGAAGAGAAAAGTCATGGCTGTTAAGGGACAACAAACAGACAGTCCTACTGATAAGGACTCAGACGCAAGTGAGGAAGAAACAGGGGAATATGATTCTGAAGCTACTCAATCTCGAGGTGGATCAGATGAAGATGGTGAGTCCGAAAATCATAGTGCTGAAGGAGATGAGGAAGAAGGAGATGAAACGGGAATACAACCACAAGAAAAAGTTGTGTATCCCTTTGATCTGACTGAGGAAGAATTCCTCACAATGTGGGATGAGGAGCAAGCTGCACGAATTGAAGATGACACAGAGTATGACATCACAATTGTCAACTATGATCATGAGCAATTGCTAGCACAAGTTCTAGAAAATTTGGAGTCAAAAGAACAGGAGGAAGAACAAGATGACATTGGAGCTTACTCTGTCTCTTCCACCAGGGGAACAATTCACAAAGGTGCTACAAGTCTAGCTTCAACAATTGCCCGAGAAGATCAATTGTCCAGTGCATAGTCCATTCCAATGGACATTGATGAGGAAATAGTCTACGTGCCAAGCTCAAAAGCAAAAGGGAAAAGAGCTATAAATCAGGAGGAGAAAGAGCTTGTGCCTGTTACATCAGATGTTTTTCTCACTGAAGTCCTAGCTTCTCAAGCTTTCACCAAGGCACAAACTGAGGGGGAGACTCAAGAACCTGCACTTTCAGAACCACAAATGGAACTTCAAGCGCATTTTGAAAATCTTCAAAATACTCTTCTTCAGACGATGGTTGCAATGGAAACAAGATTTGATCAGAAAATGAAGGCTTTTGAACAGAAGACAGATAGGAAGCTGCAGGGTTTGACTAATCAGGTGACTAAGCTGGAAAAGTCCATTGATCTCTATGGGAGAATGTTTTGTGCTGAGATCGCCAACATGCCTACATACACACTGGTCAGAACGGACAGAACAGCTTCAAAACTGCCCTCTTCTCAAGCTGTAAGAGACCATGCTCAGATGATGGGAAGTAGCTATGAAGGACCTTCCCGAGTGGAGGCTGATAATGAGCCTGAAGATCATCTCTTTTCTTAAAAAACTCTTATTTCATTTTCTATTCTTATAGGACGCGTTATTTTTTTAAGCAACTTTTTATACAAATTTCTTTCTGATGTTGACAAAAAGGGGGAGAAGTTGAATTTACTTTTATGCAGTCTCATTAGATTACCTCTAATTATATTTCAATTTAGAAGAAAGGGGGAGAAGACCTAACTTACCTTTTGCAGGATAATCTTACTCTGATCATGCTATCCTATGAGAACACTTTCGTTACAAGATCTCTAATGATGATTACCTGCAGGAGCAAATGTGATGGTTACTCACTTTTATTATTTTATCACTGGTTAAATTTTCCTTTAATCACTCATTTGTAATTTGCAACTGGAGAAGTTTTGTCACCATCAAAAAGGGGGAGATTGTTATGGAAATTCTCCTATATTTTGATTCTGACAAAACCTTCAATAGAAATTGTTTAACGAAATGTGATGCAGGAAGAATATGTAAGCAGCAGGTTGAGTGATTCCAATTTAGTCGCTCTGACCAAGGGTCAGATGGAAGTGCTTCTGACGAAGGGTCAGATGGAAGTGCTTCTGACCGAGGGTCAGATGGAAGTGCTCCTGATGATCTAAACAGTGACGGATCGATCACATCAAATCTCTGTATTACCATTCCGTGCCAACTGATCTAGTAAGAATCAAATCTCTTCTAGACGAATCTGAAGAAAGATCAGCTTCTGCATTTTACAAAACACGAAGACCCACGTATAGTAGGTTTCCGATCAAGGCAAGTGATGTTCGATTATCCTGATATCCCCTCTAATCAATTAAGGAACTTTCTATAATGGGATATCATCTTCTAAGGAATATATCCTTGGGAATCAACTCAAACTTATCACACTTATGGAAGGTGGAGATTCAGTTGTATGGGCGACTGAATCATAAGGGTTCAATGTCTTACCCAACGGTCTACATATCTTCTGAAGATACAGTCTCGTTCAATCACGATTGATGACGTCCAATCAATTGATATTTTTTCTCAAATTCAATTGATATTTTTTCTCAAATTGTCAAGATCCTTAAAAATGCCAAAATTGCAAATAAAAAGACTCAATTGATATTTTTTCTCAAATTCAATCATGTGTGTTACAAAGAAACACACAAAATTAAATTTGATTTTGGACTTTTTGTGAGGTCAAAAAGACAAGGGATTTAAAAGAAAAATATTGGCTATTTTTCCATTTTTTTGTGACCTCAAATTCTATTTTTCTCGAATTTTCTAGTATTTTTCCTATTTTCTAAAAATACTAAAAAATGTAAAAAAAAATATGAAAAATTATTTTTTTGTCAAAAATGGTTCCTTAGGCTTGGCCAAGGCCACCAAAGTTGATTTTACAATTTTTTGACTTTTTATGGATTTTTTTATAATTTTTCAAAGAAATGACAAAAAAAAAAAAGCTAATCGAAAATTAGGTGTCAACAGCTGCCCCTCTTTGGGAGGAATCTCGCTAGAGGTTTCTCTCAAAGATAGGTGACACCTAAGTCTAGACCGACTCGACTGGGGAATAGAAAAACGAATCCTGACATTCAATCTTTCTTGTCTTGCTGGTGAACGCTCTGCTTGTCTTATCTTTGCCAATAGGAGAGAGAGAGAGGCAGGGTAGAAATATTTACCTATTACTTACCTCCCTGATGCTCGTGCGGCGTGCGCAGCCTATAACGGGTTAAAGTTGATACCTGAGGACTCGTTTTTTGAGTATCCTAGGGCGGTTAAACTCTAGCATGTATGGTAGGCCGTACCAGAGTGTGATTCCTATATTCGATAGGAACTTGTGAATGACGCACCCAGCTGTCGCGACCCGTCCGGAAGCGGACGCGGCTAATGGATTACCGATCACGGGTCTTGGATCGGCGCGAGCCCTCCCAGGCCCATACCAAATCGCGGCGGGAGTATTCTTCGACGATAAGAGTCGATCGCTTTCGACCTTCAATGTGGTCGTGGTGGCATGTGCAAATTGTGCATGCATTTGGAGTCGCCACCGGTCTTTCTTGGAGGGTAGACCGGAAACCTTACTGACCGATTGGGAGAGATCGATCAGTTCTGCGGAACCAGAGATTTTGGGTTCGGGGACTTGGTTACGCTGGTGTCATTACCAACGCCCTTTCGGTACCTAACGCGAGTGATTTTCCTGACTAAGAGTTCATGCAGGCGCAAGTTTGGGTGAGGTAAGTCTGACTTTGCACATTAACCAGTTTAACATGCTCACGTAATCATAATAAATAAATAGATGTCAATCACATAAACATCTATCCTACGTGGTGATCATGGAATTATGACTTAATGGGTCTCGAGCCAATGAGACCACATTTAATCATTTTAATATTTTAATAACGGAGAGCCGCTCTTCGCTTCTTCTTGGTTTCTTGAACTCTTCAAGAATTGGGCCCCAAAGAGCTCG
This sequence comes from Rhodomyrtus psidioides, assembly GCA_021437785.1. Taxonomy (NCBI): domain Eukaryota; kingdom Viridiplantae; phylum Streptophyta; class Magnoliopsida; order Myrtales; family Myrtaceae; genus Rhodomyrtus; species Rhodomyrtus psidioides. The sequence continues at coordinate 942,049 of JAILYB010000171.1, read as the reverse complement.
CCGACTTAAAAGGCTCCTCCACGTAATCCTCGTAGCATTTACATCAACAATTGACTATGCTAAAAATAAAGATTACATGAAAAATAAAAGGAGTACGCAGCCTCCATTTAATAATTACAACCCCAAATATATAAATAATCATCATACATTCATATATACATCAATCACATTGATTAGGGATTTTTCCATGATCACCACCCTTTCACGTAAGTAATAAATTCACAATTTAAAACTTAGGAAGGAACAATAAAAATTCTACGTTGAATCATATTCAGAATTTTTACGTAAAATAAGATAGCCATAAATTTTCGATTCAAAATTGATTTAGTCTCAATTTTTGCTACGTTGATTAATTTATCATATAAAATAATCAATCTCCATTAGCCATGTAAGACGAACAATTCGTTAATACATATTGGCCATAGTATTGCAAAAATTGCAAAAAATCAATTAAATGCACGAAAACACCTAAGGATTGGCTCTGATACCACTGTTGGGATCCACGTAACACGTAGCAGAAATAAATAACAACCCATACATGTATCTCCAGAGGCGTACTTCGTGCATTTCAATCGAAAAAAATCACAAAGTCTCAAAGGGAGTAAATAGATTACCTCTCGTAGCGTGCTTGAACGGAGGTGTCGGTTCGATGTTCTTCGATCTCAGCCTCCACAAGTGTTAGGCATCTAGTTCGGACGCACCACCAATTGACGAACGGGGAGACGACTAATAACTCCACAACAATTGTGCTAGCAATATGCGAAATCAATATTCCGAACTTAGTATATTTTGCTCACTCAAGATTGTGAGAATATAGAGAGTGTTTGTGTTCTTCTCTCTAAGCTCTCAAAAATTTGCACACTTTACAAAATGTCTCTCCCTTCAACCTCAAAACTCTTGCCATCCTTTTATAGCCAAAAATACCTTCCAATAAATTGTATTTAAAAATAGCACTAACAATTATAAATTCTATCTAAAAATAGCACTCACAAATAAATGACATTTAAAAATAGCACTAACAATAGCACTCACAATTTATAATACAAAAATGCTATTTAAAAATAGCACTAACAATAGCACTCACAATTTATAATACAAAAATGCTATTTAAAAATAGCACTAACAATTATAAATTCTATCTAATAATAGCACTCACAATTTATGATAAATAAATGCCATTTAAAAATAGCACTAACAATAGCACTCACAATTTATGATAAATAAATGTCATTTAAAAATAGCACTAACAATAGCACTCACAATTTATAATACAAAAAATGCTATTTAGCAATAGCACTCACAATACAAAAATGCTAAAAAAAAAGGCACTAACAAAGGTGTTAAAAATAATAAACATTATTATTATTACAAGAGTTAAAGAGGTTACCAAACAGTACAAATATGCATAACGTATAAATACGTATGACGTATAAATACGTAGAGCATACGTATACATCCGTGAAACCGGGGACTAATTGAAAGAAAAATGTGCAATTAAGCCCTTTTGGTAAAAATTGATTAAATTGGAGGGCAAATTGACCTAATTGCACTTTAAGACTTTAGAATCCAATGTCATAGCTTATAAAAAGTGAGAATTGAAAACTAAAAGACTCGAAAATGATTTTTTTTTTTTTTAGGCTCGGTTCGGGTTTATGTTTGTGAAGGAACATAGTGACCCGAGCCGAATTTTTGAGATTTAAAGTGACACACTTGAAGAGGAAATTAAAGCAAAATTATCGAATATTTTTGGGTATTTTTCTGACCACGAATGGTATTTTTCTGATTTTTTGGGTATTTTTATAATTAAATAAACTCGAAAAATATTAAAAATACCGAAAAATATTTTTTGTTCAAAATTGGTTCCTAAGGCTAAACCAAGGCTTCCAAAGTTGATTTTGTGATTTTATGACCTTTTTTGATATTTTTAATTAATTTTAAAGAATAAAAATCACAATAATAAATGGTAAAAAATCAGGTGTCAACAGCTGCCCCTCTTTGAGAGGAATCTCGTTAGAGGTTTCTCTCAAAGATAAGGTGGCACATGATTCCTAACCGACTCAACTGGGAAAATGAGAGAAGAAATGTTATGACATCGGATCCTTAAGGCTATTGATAAAAGCTCAAATCAATCCCCGGTTTGCTCTAACAATTTGAACATGGGCCGGAGTGAGAGAGGCTTACCTGAAGCTCACCTGTCGGATGCTGCCGGTTGCAACGACTTTCAAGAAGATACCTAGGACTCGTTTTAGAAAATCCTAGGGAGATTAAGTTCTGACCTGTATGGTAGGTCATACCATTATGGAATTCCTAACTGGTAGGAACCTAAGGAAGGCGCATCCCACACTTTAGGATTTGCCAAGGATTTTGATCCGTATGGTGGATCGGACCTTTGTGTTGATTCTTACGGCGGTACTTACCAATGAGTTGACCCTTATGGCGGTTTCTACCATGAGTTGACCCTTCAGGCGGTTTCTACCTTGGTTTGACCCTTCAGGCGGTATCTACCGTTGAGTTTAGTTTGACCCTTATGGAAGTTTCTACCAATGAGTTGACCCTTATGGCGGTATCTACCAATTAGTTGATCCTTATAGCGGTATCTACCATTAATTTGACCCTTCAGGCGGTTTCTACCTTGAGTTGACCCTTCAGGCGGTTTCTACCATAAGCTGACCCTTCAGGCAGTTTCTACCTTGAGTTGACCCTTCAGGCGGTTTCTACCATTGATTGACCCTTCAGGCGGTTTCTACCATGAGTTGACCCTTCAGGCGGTATCTACCTTTGATTGACCCTTCAGGCGGTTTCTACCATAAGTTGACCCTTCAGGAGGTTTCTACCTTTAATTTGACCCTTCAGGCGGTTTCTACCTTGAGTTGACCCTTCAGGCGGTTTCTACCATAAGCTGACCCTTCAGGCGGTTTCTACCTTTGTTTTGACCCTTCAGGCGGTTTCTACCTTTGTTTTGACCCTTCAGGCGGTATCTACCTTATTTTGACCCTTCAGGCGGTATCTACCTTCATTTGACCCTTCAGGCGGTATCTACCTTTGTTTGACCCTTCAGGCGGTGTCTACCATCAGTTTTGACTTTGAAAAGGGGTCTCATGACGAGGGTTCTCCACGTCCGATGAGACTGCTTGATTTTTGAAAAGGGGTCTCATGACGAGGGTTCTCCACGTCCGATGAGACTACCTGAATTTTGAAAAGGGGTCTCATGACGAGGGTTCTCCACGTCCGATGAGACTACCTAAATTTTGAAAAGGGGTCTCATGACGAGGGTTCTCCACGTCCGATGAGACTACTTGATTTTTGAAAAGGGGTCTCATGACGAGGGTTCTCCACGTCCAATGAGACTGTCTGATTTTGAAAAGGATTTTTTTTAAGGGTTTCTCTTCCCCAAGAAAATATTGGTAATCTTTGAGAAGACAGCAATTGTCCAATTGACAAAATTTTATGACTTAAGCTTTAGTCATGAGATGTGCATTTTGATGCTGGAGGTTATCCAAAACATTCTTGCAACATGCAAATGTGATCACAAATCCCTTGTATGGAAAATCTGGATCAACAGTTTGAAAATTTCCAAAAAGAGTTTGCTCAAAACATCAATTGGAATATTTCTCGACAAGGAGGCCACCTCACCTGTTTTGAGGTGATGATTTTTAGGGGATGAACTCAATTCCCTACTGACCTGTGCCTAGGTTTTAGGCTCATTCGCAGCGCATACATTTTGATCGGTCGGGAGGTCTTCCACGGGACCGTAATGTTGGGCTTGGATATTGGTTTTCAAGGGGGGCCCGCTTTGGAGTCGAGGCCATCGAATGAAAATCTTCACCATCTGCTCCGGGTTTACAAGTCAAGAACCCTGCAAAATGAGAAAGAAAGAGTCTTGCTCGTACTTCTTCGAGCTAAGCTATATGTTAACCCAAGTGTCTTAGTCAGAGAAGACTGTTTCAGGGTTGTAACATTGGTAGGATTGGGGACCGAAAAAGGCTTGTTTTTGGCCTAGAAATCACGAAGGATTTGACATTGGTGATCATTGCCAATTTGTCACATGTCTTTTCCATTCTGCATCTTCCATTTTTGAGGTGTGCAACCGCTTTTGAGGTGTGCACAAGTCCTTTAGAGAACGTCTCTTGTGGTATTAAGAGATTGACAATTCTGTCCGTGTTTTTGCACCACGGCTGACATCATTTGGGGAGCAGTCTTCTTGATCTGACTCCTTTATGGGTTTTTCTCTCTTCCCAACTAGGCTTTATTGGGGATCAATCAAACAGTTTTCACGAGCATCGACCTTGCTTTTACCAGGCACTTTGCTTTTTCTTGATGCTGGGGATTTTTTTCTTTGTTGAAATCCCGCCTTTTCTTTTCCTTTGGAACTACGATGTTCAGAAAATTGTGCTAGATATACAACTTGAATCATAGCACATTTAAACGCCGATATGAGATTTTTCTATAAATCCCATCTCTTGATTTCTTCCGTTCTTGGAGTGATGCAGTTTCCATCTTGAAACATCCCATGATCACCAACAGGGGTTTATGAAATGAATTTGCAGGCTCAACTTGGCTGTGCAAAGGATATGGTGTGTGGGATAGAGAAATGAATGCTTCTCGTCATCCTATGGCACTTGGATTACCATATAAACAACACACAAAGATTGATGTTAGTCCGAGCAAGAAAATTTCTAACCATTTTCTCCTGATACCGCTGGACTCACCTCCATTTTGCCCCGATGTGGGGTGGTTATTGACAGGGTTAAGAATGAAAACCGTCGTTCAAAGGGTTTATCAACGGTCACCTGTAGTGTTTGAGGGATATGAAACGAATGCCTCCGTCATCCCAACCCATGTAATCGTTGCGAATAATCCCTACTTCCGCAGGTCCAGATTTTGCTATCTGATCTGCTCCACTTCTCTCCAGTGTGTGTAGGACGTGTTTGGACTAGGCTTTGCCTCTTTTCTTTTGAGAAAACGTCCTTTTAAAAGTTTTGAACTTTTGATTGGAAAAAATCTCTTTCATTTTCTCCAAAAATTTTACCCGTCAAGGGGATTTTATGATGCACCATGCATGTTCTTATTCATGTTCAGATAACCTCCTGTTTTAAGACATGAATGCCAATGAAGTTTGAATTCTATGTCTTTTCTAGACATTAGATTCTGAAAGCTTTTCTTTTTCTCTCTGTTTTTTATTTAACATCTTCAATGGATTGGGGAAAGGGATACTTACCTGTCCCCCGCGGCTGGAGATCCTGAAAATGCGGAAGAAACATGTTATTGTACGTTCACGAATTTTTCAAAAAATTAAAACGATACAATTTACCATTGGTCATGTATTCTAACGGGTAATACATGGGATGTGAAAACCTGTTCGTCTGTAAGGCGATTCCCCTGTCAAGGATAAATAACGAGTATCAATTCATATTCTCAAATTCAAGACAAATTGGAACGATACAACTTTACTCTTGGTTCTCATCCCGTTCTGATATTGCGTATTGATATGAACAACATCTATCAAATCCGCCTATCCATTCTTGGAGTGTTTGCAACATCAATGGTTCATCTGCCCCCAGTTAGGCAACGTCTGTTCTGTTATTCGAACAAATGGCTCCTTGAGTGATTTATCCACGTTTATCACCTGAGAAGGGAAAGAAATGAGACATTACTTCGGTATTCGATTGAAGATCGTTTAGGAACGATACATCGTTTTACCAAATAGGTGGCTTCGCGGCCAAACGTATTTCGTATTGAAGGGGTAGATCCCATTATACTCCGCGGGTGATAGTCATTGTTCGGGGAACTTGCTCCACGGATTAAGCGATTAATCCACGGCCCTCGGCTTGAAGATGCTCAAAGGGTGATGTTGACACTCACGCGCAATTAGTTCTAGACATTAATGAAAGATGTTCCCGTGGGAACCTTACAGTGCGATCAACAACATATTCAATAGGAGTGTTCCACCCCTTTCGTCTAAGCATTTTTCATCGAGTAACCATGCCTTGCATCAGACGTTTGGTCACCTGCCTTGCGTCACCACTGCGATGGCCCTCCGGCTCCAAATTGATCGAGCCAAAGATTGAACTCATCGCCAAGGAAATTGCTCGGGTCTTCGAGCCATTGATGTTCAAGTTGGGTATCAACAATTGTTGGGGGCAGATTTCCTTCATCGCCTTCATTGTGAGGAACTGGAGTCTTTGAGCTGGAACCTTCATCATTGCCCTGTTGGGGTCGAGACATACATTCCTGAAGAGTATTGATCCAAGTGTCCAGCTCCTCCTCAAGGAAATCGCCTGTTCTCTCTAGCCTTTGGTGCCCAGATTGGCTGTCGTCGACTGCAGGCGAGGGATTCCTCTCTTTGCTCTCGCCGTGAGCAACTTGACCCCTCGAATTGGAACTTCCTCCAATGACCGGCAGGTTTATATGTGCACTCTCTACCAATGCCAGATCCGCTTCAGGGACAGCATTAATGACCGAATCGCGCTCAAACTGAGGAATCCCTATGTGCTGGAACTGCGGTATATACTCTTGAGGAGTATTGAGATAGCTCGGCGGAGCATTCTGATTTGGGTTAGAGGAGTCGCTGACACGACTGCTGGTCCCGTCATTGCTGAAACACGGTTGGGTGCTCTCGGCTCTCCAATCATCGTGGTTGTAACTCTGCCCGGCACTTGAGCTCCAACTGGCTTTATGATGGTTTAACGCTATCCTTCCATCCCTTAGCAATCTCCTATAGTACTTGAGGTGAGACTCGACGTTAATTCTAGAGAGCCCCGGCACATTCATAATCTCGAGTATGCGTAGTGGGCTAGCCGAATCAACTCCCAGCTCTCGAATTGCATCAACAAATTTGGTGTGAAGTTCATAGGTCCAGTAAAACCTTGTTCTCTTATCACCCAAAATATCGTCAATACTTCGGTAGCTATTCTCTACGGGATCTAGTCGTTTCAAAAGTTGTCCAGGGAGGGACTCACCGACTTTGGATTGGCTGGCTGTGACAGCGAGTTCGTCATTGAGAGAACTCCCCCTGTGATGATTCATATCCCATTTCTCAGAGGATGTTGGTGTTGATCCTATGGTGTTGACTTGCTCATGCAGATCTCCGGCGATATCTGGCTGTGTCGGAAAATGCTGTGGAGAATACGGTAACAGCTGAGCGTTATTCGTCAACAGGGACGGTTCATCGAGGAACACCTCGCCGAGGACAACATGATTACCACAATTAAGGCAGGTGGCCTTGGTCAGAGCTTCCTTATATCTCGCGCTTTCAGCTTGAAGCTTCTCATTCTCCTCCTTCAGGACCAGTAACTCATGGTCTGCGTATTGCTGTTTCACCCGGGTTCGTTTGTTGGCGAACCAAAACTTGACCTTCGAAAGCTCCAATCCTATTTTTCGGCTCAACTCCATTTTCTGTTGTCTGCTTGGAGTGGGGCATTCATTGAAGAAAGCTTCGAGCTCTCGGATTTGGCCTGGAGTGTGGCGTTGTAGTTGCTTCCTTTTCGGACTCCGGTCATCATTGTATACTCCTTCTTCGTAGCTGAAACCTAGAATTTCATCGCTGGAGGAGTCAGTCTCTATGGCCTTCGGGCAGGATTCAGCTCCAGGATCTTCAAAGTCTCCCAGCAGTTCGTGCTCAGAAATGTCCAGGTCGGGCGTTTCTAGCAGATGGGAATAACTTTTAAACATGATGGATCGGGGTATCTCGGGCTGATCTAGTTCACTCAGCTTTCTCAATTCGCTCTTACGTGTTTGCTCACTCTAGAAATTTTCTCAAGTGATTGTGTGTGTCCTGGAACCATCCTTCAGGCTGCATATGAAGACCAGCAAGCAAGCGCTCCTCCCGAGATCCTGCAATTACTCATCGTCTGTATTCCCCTTTCTTTTTCCTCGTGATAGGATCACAAACTCTCTTGCATTGATTCGGTTTCAACGAGTATTGCGCTCGTCCCCTAGTTCAGTCTTCAAAGTGGTGGGTCTACAATCTTTCGGCGCCTTTTATGATTTGCTAGGCCCGAGAACGTGGGGAGCAGTGGTGGACCCGCAATTAATGACTCCGTTTAATTCATTTAGCTCCATGGGAATTAACGCTATGATCTTCTCTCAACCCCTTTTCATCGTTCAAACGAAAGTGGCATTTTCCCTGTGCATGCTGTTACTCTTCATTTCAGCATCCCGGGCGCTTGGTGAGGAATGAGTTCGTGGCCACTCAAAATTTTAAAGACCGTCTCTGGTTTCAGACTTAATCTAACAAGGGATCATCACAACTAAGCATGACGATGTTCGTCGATAGCGTTGGTTTAACTATAGTCATTAAAGAAAAATGTTCCCGTAGGAACTTTACAACGATAAAATGAGTGATCTACTCGTGAACATGTTCTTCTTTCTATGGGTGTTCGTAGTGACCGACCCATCGTGCCCCGAGTCAGGTGCTAGATCATGGCTGTCCAAGCATGCCAGCTTCCCACTGATTGAACAAGGCATCGAGCCCCTCATCGAAGAAATCGTCTGTCGTGGGTTGACCAGCGGCAGGCAGAGCACCAGCCGACTGCTGCTCGAATGGAGGAGTTCGCACTCGCTGTACTTGTGACACGCGCTCTTGAGAAATGTTGAAATGGCCCGGGAGGACATTCTGATCAGCTTTCAGTTTGCCGGTGGTCGGGTTGCTAGCTTGATTGATGCTTAGATTTGGCCGGGTATCTCTTGATGCCTGAGCATTACAATGGCGGTCGCCCCTAGCTTTTGAGCTCGAGACGGATTCCTCCCGGTTTAGCTCCGCTCGACGTTGTTTTAATAGCTTTCTGTAGGCAGCAAGGTGATTCCTGACCAGCTCCTTACTAAGCCCCGGTACATTCATGGCCTTAAATATGCGCGTCGGAGTTGCTGAGTCGATCCCCATTTGGTGAACCACGTCTAGGAATCTGGAATGCAATTCAGGGGGCCAAGCGAACCTCCTCTTATCGTGGCCCAAAATTGCATCGATGGCTTGACGACTGATTAACTCATCTCCAGCAAGACCCGACCCTATCGAAAATTGTTGTGCATGAGGCTGATATGCTTTGAGCTGGTCGGCGGTAACATCCAGCTCCTTGAAACTGTAACTCCAATCAAAGCGATGCAAATCCCAACCCCCAGGAGGCATTTGTATCATCTTCGTAGGATCATCCTGCTCATGCGTGACTCCGGCAAAATCTGGTTGAGCAGGAGATGCCCCGAGGGAGTAGGGTGGTAAATGAACGTCTTCAATCATCGCTTGAGGCTTATCGGGGAATATCTTACCGAGGGCGACGAGGTTATCGCAATGAGGGCAAACGGTAATATTGAGAGCTTTTTCATACCTCATGTTTTCTGTTCGCAGCTTTTGGTTTTCTTCCTTTAAAATCTCGACCACCTGACGTTTGCGTTGAGCCTTCGATTTGGATCTCCTATTTTGAAACCAAAACTGGATCCTCGACTGATTAATCCCCAACTCCCGGCTCAATTCAATTCTCCACTTCTTTTTCATGTAATGGCTTTTACTGAAAAGGGTTTCCAGCATTTGGGTTTCCTCCTGAGAGTATTGGTGAGGACGTCTTCTTTTCCCGAGTTGAACATCGTGGATGTCGTTGTCGTCGTCGCCGTGATCTTGATTTCCGTTGCCAGAAGTGTTGGGCTCCATGGTTTTGGCGTTAGACTTGATCTTGGAATCTTCGAGATCCCTCTGTAGTTCAATTTCTGAGATTTTTGAGTCAGTCGCCTCTAGCAGCTGACAATAACCTCTTAAATATGTTGGATTGAGAAATGTTTGATTGGTTCTTGCTCACTCAGAGTTCTCCACTCTCTCATGTATGCTCACTCCCTATAAAGTTTTCTTCGAGTGACTTCGTATGTTCAGGAGACGCTCTTCAAGCATCATTAGGCAAACGTTCCCCCTCAAGACTTTGAATTTCTCGCTTAGCTTTTCAATCGTGATGGGACTGCCAAATCCTGTTAGGGCTCTCTTAGATAGTTGCGCTTACCTCCCACCTAACTCTAATAATGGTGATCCCGACAAATCTTTTACATCTTTTAATTGATGAGCCGGAAATCGCGGACCGAAACGAATCCAATGGTTCTCGTGAGGGGACCTCCTGCTTTACCCCCTAACTGGGCTCCACCAGCATTATTACTGAGACCCTTCATCATCCTCGAGTTGCTATAAAATGAGGAATTAATGTATGGAAGGTTAACGTTCTCGCATAATCAGCTTCTTCCTTCTAATCTCTCTGTCAAACTCGTCTTATTCTCAAGCCAACCCAACGCAAATGGCCTCCTCTCCCGTACGCACTTTTTCAACTGATGTCTTGGCCCAGTGGGAAAAGCTTTATAACCTACTGGGTCGCGGTTACGCACACATAACCGATCATTCTGCGACCGAGGATGAAATCCGTGTCCTGCTCGAGGACCTTGATACCACTTCTCTCGAAGGTACTACACTGGGGAGGGAATATAGAATTTTCCCGACTCTCTTTGCACACTCCTTAGAGGCCTACCGTGCTGCTAATCGGGAGGTTCTCGTGGCTCGCGTCTTGCGAGCTCGTTATGAGGATCGATCTGATCATTTGGTGCTGACCAACTATCTGGCCGATAGTTACAAAAAGGCCGTCGAGTTTGCTAATGAGCGGGTCGCGACGTTGCTTCGCGAAAGGAGAAATCTGGTGGAGCAATTGGCCTTATCCCTGACCACCGGCGAGCATGACCGCCGCAATGTCCTGTTGAGGCTTCAGAGTGACTGGCAGGAAGAACGGCTCGACAAAATAACCGCGGACATAGCCCGCGGGAATGGACTGGTTCGAGACCTGGAAACAATCGCCGAAGAACATGAGGCCAAGGTCGCCGAAGTTAAGGGAGAATGCAAAAGTCTTCTCCTCAGGCTTGCCGACCATGACATGCGGAGTTGGGAGTATGAGCAGAGCATTAATAACATGGAGGGTCAGTTGGGCTCCTTCGTGTCGTTAATTAGGGCTCACTTCGGCTTTACTTTTCTACCCCGAATTGTATGACCTGCTTTTGAAAACCCTCCACTGAGCAAAATAAATGAGAACTCTTGTGTGTGTGTTTTAACTTCTGTATGGTTCATTTCTTCGAGCATCCGAACATCTTCAACTTGGGTGAGCCGAACCATAATATCAGTAAGCCGAGCAAATATGTCCTGATTTTATAACTCGCTCATGATCAGATGAGATAATAGCCTTAGACTTATCCAGGAAAAGATTTCTCTCTATTACCTATTTTTTTTTACCTGCAAATAAAAAGATAGAATCGGAAGGAATAATTTGAAAAAGAAATCAAAAACCCCTTTCAATCATATGCTTGCCCATGATTAATAAGGACAATAACTTTTACAAGGGTTTTAATCTTGCGCGAAAAGTTTTTATCAATATTCCTCGAAAGAAAGCATACTATTGAAAGGAATGTAATTCACAATAATCGCTTTTGATCAATTTCGAGAGGAACGAATTACTCAAAAGTGCGAGGCATAATAACGTGTTTTAAATTTAATTGAAGATACGGCATCCAAATCAAGGCCGTTTTGTTAAGAACGAGAGTAATTTGGATATCTATCTCGTCATTAAATTCAAAACAACGCCGATATTCTCGATCAATTATCGTGGATTACCAGTGACGTAAAACATGCATGGACCAATTCAAGTGTATAATTCCTTCTAGCGAAATTGGGGTTGGATTACCCCATATGACCAAAAAGGTCGTGCAAGATTTCCAATTTTAATTTCCTCTAAAGGAATTATAAACTTGACTTGGGAGTATTCGGATGATTAGAGAAAATGCCACTATCACATTCCCATGACCTGTCAAAAGAAATACAACCAAGTTCCATCTAAATGTATACACCAATAGATCCCTAATACAATCACTCTAAGGGGTGAGATAGAGAAAGCCTCGATAAAAGTAAACCCTATACAAGAGGACTAGCAATGGAAAATGAAACAAAGGAATGTGATCCTAACGTTTAAGGATGCCCCAAGTTCAATCTGTGACTTCCGGATCACTTGCCCCAACTCGTCATCTTCATTGGACGATATCTCAATAATGTCCATAGTAGGCTCCTTTGTTGCTCACTCGGTGCTTGTCATGGGATATCATCCTCTTCGTCTTCTATCAAGGACGTTTGGGAAAAACACACACATCTATCCTTGAAATGGCATTTAATCTAATCACCAGAATGCAATGAATGAAATGCCTATATTTATATGAACTGTAATAGATTCGAGGTATAGAGAGTCTTACCAACCAAACTCGTCGACTTATGTGCGGTTTTAGGTGTACCAACCGCCCAAAGACATGCGCATGAGACAAGTTATGGTGAACTTCTAAAAATCAGAGGGTTTGGCACCTAAGGTTAAGGTTCCCACTTCGAGTTCTAGAAAGAGCCGATTCCATTGCACAGCTATCGTTGCATTGGGACTCGATCCATAGTTCGAAGCGAGCGGAATTGAAAAGTGGATTACCCCGTGTTTTTCCTCACGGAGATTCCATTTTCAATTCCTTCTATTGTGTTCCTATAGGCGACGCTCGGGATTTTAGGCGCGGTTGTGTGTGTCCACGTGTTGTGATCATCACAATGCAATTCATGCATAGCAGTTTATCAATCAGCACTTCAAATCATCCACACAACATACATTCCTACGCCCAACCTGCATAAGACAATGTTAATCACGGACTACACCACTTATTTCTCCAATCTGCAAAAACATATAACACCTATCGTAAGCGGACTTACCTCACCTTCACGGGCGCCTGCATGGTTAGAAAAATCACTCAGCGTTTTAATTACGGCCTAAGTCCACTTGGGGTCTAGAACCATAGGTTCTAGAACACAGTCTCCCCAGTGGAGTCGCCAGCTGTCGCGACCCGTCCGGAAGCGGACGCGGCTAATGGATTACCGATCACGGGTCTTGGATCGGCGCGAGCCCTCCCAGGCCCATACCAAATCGCGGCGGGAGTATTCTTCGACGATAAGAGTCGATCGCTTTCGACCTTCAGTGTGGTCGTGGTGGCATGTGCAAATTGTGCATGCATTTGGAGTCGCCACCGGTCTTTCTTGGAGGGTAGACCGGAAACCTTACTGACCGATTGGGAGAGATCGATCAGTTCTGCGGAACCAGAGATTTTGGGTTCGGGGACTTGGTTACGCTGGTGTCATTACCAACGCCCTTTCGGTACCTAACGCGAGTGATTTTCCTGACTAAGAGTTCATGCAGGCGCAAGTTTGGGTGAGGTAAGTCTGACTTTGCACATTAACCAGTTTAACATGCTCACGTAATCATAATAAATAAATAGATGTCAATCACATAAACATCTATCCTACGTGGTGATCATGGAATTATGACTTAATGGGTCTCGAGCCAATGAGACCACATTTAATCATTTTAATATTTTAATAACGGAGAGCCGCTCTTCGCTTCTTCTTGGTTTCTTGAACTCTTCAAGAATTGGGCCCCAAAGAGCTCGCCGACTTAAAAGGCTCCTCCACGTAATCCTCGTAGCATTTACATCAACAATTGACTATGCTAAAAATAAAGATTACATGAAAAATAAAAGGAGTACGCAGCCTCCATTTAATAATTACAACCCCAAATATATAAATAATCATCATACATTCATATATACATCAATCACATTGATTAGGGATTTTTCCATGATCACCACCCTTTCACGTAAGTAATAAATTCACAATTTAAAACTTAGGAAGGCACAATAAAAATTCTACGTTGAATCATATTCAGAATTTTTACGTAAAATAAGATAGCCATAAATTTTCGATTCAAAATTGATTTAGTCTCAATTTTTGCTACGTTGATTAATTTATCATATAAAATAATCAATCTCCATTAGCCATGTAAGACGAACAATTCGTTAATACATATTGGCCATAGTATTGCAAAAATTGCAAAAAATCAATTAAATGCACGAAAACACCTAAGGATTGGCTCTGATACCACTGTTGGGATCCACGTAACACGTAGCAGAAATAAATAACAACCCATACATGTATCTCCAGAGGCGTACTTCGTGCATTTCAATCGAAAAAAATCACAAAGTCTCAAAGGGAGTAAATAGATTACCTCTCGTAGCGTGCTTGAACGGAGGTGTCGGTTCGATGTTCTTCGATCTCAGCCTCCACAAGTGTTAGGCATCTAGTTCGGACGCACCACCAATTGACGAACGGGGAGACGACTAATAACTCCACAACAATTGTGCTAGCAATATGCGGAATCAATATTCCGAACTTAGTATATTTTGCTCACTCAAGATTGTGAGAATATAGAGAGTGTTTGTGTTCTTCTCTCTAAGCTCTCAAAAATTTGCACACTTTACAAAATGTCTCTCCCTTCAACCTCAAAACTCTTGCCATCCTTTTATAGCCAAAAATACCTTCCAATAAATTGTATTTAAAAATAGCACTAACAATTATAAATTCTATCTAAAAATAGCACTCACAAATAAATGACATTTAAAAATAGCACTAACAATAGCACTCACAATTTATAATACAAAAATGCTATTTAAAAATAGCACTAACAATAGCACTCACAATTTATAATACAAAAATGCTATTTAAAAATAGCACTAACAATTATAAATTCTATCTAATAATAGCACTCACAATTTATGATAAATAAATGCCATTTAAAAATAGCACTAACAATAGCACTCACAATTTATGATAAATAAATGTCATTTAAAAATAGCACTAACAATAGCACTCACAATTTATAATACAAAAAATGCTATTTAGCAATAGCACTCACAATACAAAAATGCTAAAAAAAGGCACTAACAAAGGTGTTAAAAATAATAACCATTATTATTATTACAAGAGTTAAAGAGGTTACCAAACAGTACAATTATGCATAACGTATAAATACGTATGACGTATAAATACGTAGAGCATACGTATACATCCGTGAAACCGGGGACTAATTGAAAGAAAAATGTGCAATTAAGCCATTTTGATAAAAATTGATTAAATTGGAGGGCAAATTGACCTAATTGCACTTTAAGACTTTAGAATCCAATGTCATAGCTTATAAAAAGTGAGAATTGAAAACTAAAAGACTCGAAAATGATTTTTTTTTTTTTTAGGCTCGGTTTGGGTTTATGTTTGTGAAGGAACATAGTGACCCGAGCCGAATTTTTGAGATTTAAAGTGACACACTTGAAGAGGAAATTAAAGCAAAATTATCGAATATTTTTGGGTATTTTTCTGACCACGAATGGTATTTTTCTGATTTTTTGGGTATTTTTATAATTAAATAAACTCGAAAAATATTAAAAATACCGAAAAATATTTTTTGTTCAAAATTGGTTCCTAAGGCTAAACCAAGGCTTCCAAAGTTGATTTTGTGATTTTATGACCTTTTTTGATATTTTTAATTAATTTTAAAGAATAAAAATCACAATAATAAATGGTAAAAAATCAGGTGTCAACACCAGCCTCTTAGGGATTGTCAGGGCTTTTGATCCATATGGTGGATCAGACCATGAATAGGACTCCTTTCTGCTAGGAACCTATGGATGACGCACCCAGTCTCTTAGGGATTGTCGAACATTTTGATCCTTCAGGGGGATCAGGCCGAGAATAGGATTCCTTACTGCTAGGAACCTATGGATGACGCACCTAGTCTCTTAGGAATTGTCGAACATTTTGATCCTTCAGGGGGATCAGGCCGCAAATAGGACTCCTTTCTGCTAGGAACCTATGGATGACGCACCCGTTCTTTAGGGATTGTCGAGGGTTTTGATCCGTATGGTGGATCAGATCATGAATAGGACTCCTCTCTGCTAGAAACCTACAGATGACGCACCCAGTCTCTTAGGGATTGTCAGACATTTTGATTCTTTAGGGGGATCAGGCCGAGAATAGGACTCCTTTCTGCTAGGAACCTATGGATAACGCACCCGTTCTTTAGGGATTATCGAACATTTTGACCCTATATTCTAAGGAATTAACTAGGGTCTATACAAATGAGGTGTACCTAACCTTTAGGTTTTGCCAAATGAGCTATTCTGGGTTTTGGGATTACCTAGAACCTCACAGAAAGCTGATTCTGAAAAATTGTCCTTTCGACATCGGAGGTGGCATTCTGGGATCTGGGGGCTCCAGGCATCCTGCAGAAAGCTTAAACTTGTAAAACTGAAATCTCACATAGAGATGACTCTGAAGATTGTCCCTTTGACATTGAATGTGACATTCTGGAATCTGGGGACTCCAAGTATCCTGCAGAAAGCTCAAACCTGTAAAATTGAAATCTCACATAGAGATTATTCTGAAGATTGTCCTTTTGACATTGAAGGTGACATTCTGGGATCTGGGGACTCCAGGTATCCTGCAGAAGGCTTAAACCTACAAAACCTTTTCATAAGAATGTATCTTCCTGAGATATGGGGTTACCAGGGATCCTACAGGAGAATAGACTTGAAAGCTCTTCTTCACAGAGCACGGCATCCTTCTGGAATCCGGGGTCACCATGAGTCCTAGAAGCTTAGACCTGAGAGTTCATTCCTCATTTGCTAAGATATTAGCCCTCTTGAGGTAATGACAATTATAATGTAGGTAAAAGGCTTCATTTTAACCTACGCAGTTTATGTAAAATGGCTTAGGACGTCGGAGGTTATCCAAACATCTTGAAGCATGCAAAGATGATCAAAAATCCTTGGATCAAACAATTTGAAGTTCCCAACCAAAGCTTACTTTCAGGCATTCTATTGGAATATCCTTGTCAGAAAGGTCTTCTCACCAGTTTTCTGATTTGGTCTTTTCACAATTATAGCACTCGAATTTCTTAATACCCTGTACCTGGGTTTTCGGAGCCGTTCGTAGCGCATCCATTTAGATCAATCGGGAGGTCTTTACTGGACTGTAATGCCGGGCTCGGATATGGATTCCAAAGGGGGACTCATTTTCTGAGTCAGGTCTTTTAACAAAATTTTCTTCATCTGCTCTGGGCTTACAAGTCAAGAACCCTGCAAAATGAGAAAGAAATAATCTTGCTCAAACTTCTTCGAGCTAAGCTTAAGCATTAAACCCTATGCTAACCCAAATGCTTTAATCAGAAAAGACTTCTCGGGGTTCTAGCATAGGTAGGATTGGGGATCGAAAAAGGCTTATTTTTTGCCCAGAACACGTGAAGGGTTTAATATTGGTGATCACTACAGATTTGTTGCCGATCTTGGTACCTTGTGGTTCAAAGAGCGTCTTCAGTCTTTTTGAAGCGCATTGATAGTCTTTTGGAGAACCTCTTTCTTGCGCTAGCGTGGCGTCAACATCCAAATGTGACATTATCAAATCTCACTAGTGACCTATACATAGGTATCATGCCATCTTTTAGCATTTACAAGATCAAACACGTGATTTACAAGTGTACAAGCATTTGGAAGGACATTGGCCTTACTTTTACCAGGCACTTTGCTTTTTCTTGATGCCCAAGGATGGAATTTTTCTTTCACCTCTTTTTTTAGGTCCCTTCTTTCTCTTTTGGGAGCCAGGATTTTTCAAATGAATGTGCTAGAGGTGCAACTTGACTCTCAACACTCAATCATTAGTCTGAGGATTTATATAAATCCTATCTTTCGAATTTTTCGCTCTAGAAGTGGTGTCGCTTCTGTCTTGGAATATGCACTGATCACCAACAGGTTTATGAAATGAATGTACAGGCTCAACTGGGCTGTGCAAAGGATAAAAGTGTATAGGATAGCGAAACGAATGCTTTTCGTCATCTTAAAGCACCTGAATCACCATAGAAGTTAAAATGACAAGCAACACACGAAGATTGATGCAAGTCTGAGCAAAAAGATTTCTAACCATTTATCTCCTGATACCGCTGGACGTACCTCCAGTTTGCCCCAATGTGGGGTGGTCCTTGACAAGGATAAAGAATGAAACCGTCGTTCGAATGGTTATCAATGGTCACCTGTAGTGTTTAGGATAGAGAAATGAATGCCTCCATCTTCCCGATCCATGTAATCGATGCGAAGGGCCCTTGTATCCTCATATTCGGGTTTTCCTATTCTCACTTTTCTCTCATCTTTCGAGTGTATGTAGGACGTGTTTGGATCAGGTTCACCTTTCATTTGGAGGGATATTCCTGCTAGATAGTCTAAGCAAGCCCTGTTTCTGGAAAAATCAGCTTGTTTTTCTCCGGGCGTTTTACTCTACAGGGGATTTCAATGATGCATCATGCATGCTTTGGACCATTTCCTGATTTTAACAGGTGTGCAATAAATGCAATGAATTCATTTTCAGAAATAATGTTTATTCCTGAGCCCAAGTATGTGAATGTTCATTCTCTCGTTCTTTTCATCTTACAGGAAGTGAGAGATACTTAATTGCGCTCTTCTTTTGCCGTCTTCCATCATCATCACTCATTCCTGCATGTAAGATAGAAGAGGCATCCTTGTGAGTGAAATATGGTTTAACCTTTGATGGAACAGATACATATCACCTGGTGCTTGGTGTCGAGGTCCCTCCTGTCCAGGGTTCCGCTCTAATGAATCCGATTTTGAGTTCGCATCTTGGAACCCTGCAAAATTGAGCACATGCTAGTATATGCGTGGATGCATGACATGCTTATGCAATGATTGTCATGACAATTCAGATTGATTCTGGACAAGCCGCATGACCAAAATCTGATTTTATTTCAAGGGTAATACTTCTTCACAGTATCAGAGTTTACAAGATGCCCCAATTCTTCTCCCTCAGAGTTTACAAGAATCAATGCTCCTCTTGTGAGAATCTTCTTGACGATATAGGGGCCTTCGTAATTCAGGGTGAACTTGCCTCCCGGATGGACAACATTTGGCAGAGTCTTCCTTACCACCAAGTCGTTCACTTCGAAATTTCTGGCTTTAACTTTTCGATTAAATGACTTGGACATCCTCTTCTGGTAGCTTTGACCATGATAGATCGCTCTAAGATGCTTCTCATCCATTAGATTCAGATGTTCATATCTGTGCTTGGAGTACTCTGACTCGGAGAGTTTACCCTCTGATAAGATCCTCAAAGAGGGGACTTTAACTTCCACGGGTAGGACCGCTTCCATCCCATACACCAGACTGTAGGGAGTTGCCCCTGTAGAGGTCCTGATTGAAGTTCGATATGCCATTAAGGCAAAGGGTAGCCTCCCATACCAATCCCTGTAGTTTTCTGCCGTTTTAGCCAAGATCCTCTTGACGTTCTTGTTGGCTTCTTCCACTGCCCCATTCATCTGCGGGCGGTAAGGGGATGAATTCAGATGTCGAATATCAAAGTGATCCAGCAGATCATCGACAATCTTGTTGTTCAGGTTGGATCAATTATCTGTAATGACTGCTTGAGGGGTACCATATCGAGAGATGATGTCTCTTTTAATGAACCTTGCCACGTTTCTCGCAGTGACATTCTTGTAAGAACTAGCTTCTATCCATTTTGTGAAGTAATCAATCGCCACCAAGATGAAACGATGACCATTTGAAGCCGCGGGATTGATAGGTCCTATCATGTCTATCCCCCACATAGAAAAATGCCAAACCTCAGACATTTGATGCAATTCATTCGGGGGCGCATTAATGTTATCGCCATATATTTGGCACTGGTGGCATGACCTGACATGTTGACAACAGTCTGATTCGATGGTCATCCAATAATAAACAAGCCGCATGATCTTCCTAGCGATGAGGTGGTCGTTCATGTGAGGCCCACATATACCTTCATGGATTTCCTTTATGAGAATATTTGCTTCTTTAGCATCTACACACCTTAACAGAGTAGAGTCAAATGACCTTTTGTATAAAATTTGTCCACTGAGGAAGAACTTGTTGGCCATCTTGGTTATGTATCTTCGGTCCCCAGCCCGACATCCTTCAGGAAACTCTCCTTTTGAGAGATAATTCTTGATGTCATAGTACCACGGCTCTCCATCAAACTCTTCTTCGATCAGCATGCAATAGGCTAGCTTTTCAACTATGCCAATCCTTAGGGGTTCTATTTCCAACCCATCAGCCATTTGTAACATCGAGGCCCGGGTGGCTAGCGCGTCTGCAAATTGATTATGAGATCTTGGCAGGTATTCGAATGACACTTCTTTGAACTTAAGTGTCAATTCTTCAAGGTATTCATGATAAGGGATGAGCTTTGCGTCTTTCGTCTTCCACTCTCCTTGTGTCTGCAAAATGATGAGCATGGAATCTCCGTAAACTTGCAGCTTAGGTATTCCCATGGAAATGACCAATCGTAAGCCTAAAATGCACGCCTCGTATTCCAAGATATTATTGGTGCAAGGGAAGGTCATCTTCGCCGCAACAGGATAATGTTGATCATCAGGGGATATCAACACTGCCCCGGTGCCTGCCCCTGATAGATTAACGGCACCATCGAAATACATGACCCACTTATCCTCTGCCAGGTTCAAAACTTGGCCTTCCACCTTTACTTTTCGGAAAGGCTCGCAAGTCGAGGAATTTTCTGCTAACATGTCAGCTATAGCTCTCCCTTTTACTGATTTTTGCGGAGAATACCTAATGTCAAATTCAGACAATATCACCTGCCATTTTGCTAACTTCCCAATCAGCCCGGGTTTCTCCAAGAGGTATTTGACAAGATCATTTTTCGTGACGAGCTGAATACGGTGATGTAGGGTATACTGTCTCAATCTGCGAAGTACCCATACTGTTGCTACACAAGCCCTTTCAACTGGTATGTATTTTGCTTCAGATGGCGTGAACTTCTTACTCAAGTAGTAGATGGCTCTTTCTTTACCATCCATCGGGCTTGTTTGGGCAAGTAAGGCTCCCAAAGATTCTTGTTGTATAGTCAGATATAAGGTCAAAGGATGATCTGGGATGGGAGGCACAAGTACTGGAGGAGTGACCAGGTAGTTCTTAATCTTCCGGAATGCCTGACTGCACTCTGTATCCCATGTCACTTTCGCGCCTTTCTTGAGTAATTTGAAGATTGGTTTAGCCACATCGGACAGCTGATTGATAAATCTAGTAATATAGTTCAGTCTCCCCAGAAGGCTCCTCACTTCTTTTACTGTGGAAGGAGTCGCTAGATCATGGATGGCTTGAATCTTTGATGGGTCGATCTCAATGCCCCTGTTACTAACCATGAATCCAAGAAGCTTCCCAGATTTTGCCCCGAACACACATTTGTTAGGGTGCAGCCTCAACTTATATTTGCGCAGACACTCAAATAATTTTCTTAACACCTGTATGTGATCATGTCCCTTCTTGGACTTGGCGATCATGGCATCAACATATACTTCCATTTCTTTATGGATCATGTCGTGGAATAATGTGATCATAGCCTTCTAGTAGGTGGCCACCGCGTTCTTTAATCCAGAGGGCATAACTTTATAGCAAAAGTTTCCCCAAGGCGTGGTAAAAGCAGTCTTTAGCTTGTCCTCCTGTTTCATGAGGATTTGATTATATCCAGAGAATCCATCCATGAATGAGAACAATTCATACCCTGCAGTACTATCCACCAACACATCAATGTGAGTAATGAAAAATCATCTTTTGGGCTTGCTCTATTCAGATCTTGGTAATCCACGCAGATCCGAACTCTACCATCTTTCTTCATGACGGGGACTATATTTACAATCCAGTCCGAGTATGGGATAGCTTCAATAAAGCCTACCCTGAGAAGGTCATGACTTCCTCCTTAATTTTGTCTTCTAACTTGGCTTTCATCCGCCTGCTGCCTTGTTTGACAGGTTTAACACTGGGATTCGTGGGCAATGCATGTTCCACAATTTGAGGATCCAAACCTGGCATGTCAGCGTAAGACCATGCAAAGACATCCTGATATTCCTTCAGTAATTCTGTGAACGATCTTGACTTCTTTGATATCCGTGGAGTCCCCTAGGTTAATAACGACTGGTTTTTCTGAAGTAGGAGACAATGATTCTTCGAAGGCACTCCATTCTCTGCGAATAGACGCATAACCTTCATCCTCATCTTCCTCGATGCTGTAGGAACAGTCGATGTGGCGATCCGAATCGCATAACAACCTTGTATGTATGTTTGAGATGACATGCCTGAAATGTCATAAGCATGGTTAGTTCGTACTCTATAAAAATGCCATGCATGATTGTGAAAAATCTTTTCGAAAGAGTTTTCGAAATAAGTATAGGTATAAACAAGACTAATCCCCATGTCATCGGACATCCTGGCCCCGTGGAAATCCTTTGGAAATTAGGAATCATATGGCAAATCAGGCCTCAAGCTTCTGTGCAGAAGACTAGCATCATCATCGGGCTGATTCGTGGTTCCACATGTCCTTAACAAAACTTGTGTAATTTTATTGAATGCAAAATGGACCGCATTACAAGCTATGCTGTTTGGATCAACGGCCAGAGATCCAAAGGCGTTTTCCTACGTCTATAACAAGGGATGAAAATGCAACAAAATGTAGAAAGTTCTAAGTGCAGTATTTAAAGCAGGAGAGGAGCTTCTTTACTTAGAGGAAGTGGCTTTGTCGTCCAACCACTCTATGACGACATTCACAAAGTCATCTTCGAGGAAAGGGTTCGCCAGATCAGGTTCTGTTGATGAAGTGATATCCTCTTCTGACAACCATTTAGAGTTCTGGCTGAAGTAGGCGTTCAAAGGATTATTGAATATCTGTGACCTGCCTTTCCAAGTTGGAGAACCGATGAATGAACCCTTCGGGTTGTTCTGGCCTCCATGGGGTCCCAGGCTCTTGCCTCGGCCTCGGCTTGTTGCTTTTGAGGCGGACTCGCCCAAGTGGTTTCCCAGGCCCATCCTATGCTGGTTAGCTTTCAACTGCAGGGGGTACTCATTCCTTGACCGTGTTTGCCCAGACCTTCTTCAGGGTTGAACCCATATGCCAGTAGCATCTTAGCTTATAAAAGATTGGTTTTAGAAATGTAGGGAACCCTCAATATTGTCCCTATAGGAGTGTGTACTGTCGCTACTAACTCCAGGGAATGATAGCTCGCTTCTATCTTAATTTCAGGCTCGATGTAAGGAATGGCGCTATTCTGGTACGTTTGGAAGTCGACTTCTCCATGTACGGTAATCACCTTCCCATCAACTACAAAGCGCACTTTCTGATGCAAACTGGACGGCACGGCTCCCCCTACATGGATCCAGGGTCTTCCAAGCAAGAACCCGAATGCACTAGGCAGATCCATTACTTGGAAGTTTATGGAGAATTTTGTTGGGCCGATGAGTACGTCGAGCACGATCTCGCCTACAACAGTTTTCTTCATTCCATCAAAAGCTCTTACAGCTATTTTGGAGGTTTTAATTATTTCCTCATTGATTCCTAACCTTCTCAAAGTAGCTAGAGGGCAAATGTTGAAGGCCGATCCATTGTCGATTAGAACGTGCGCCACTCTCTTTCCATTACATTGCGCAGAAATGTACAAGGCCTTGTTGTGTCCTCTTCCTTCCATGGGGAAGTCTTCATCAGAGAAGCTCAGTTGATCTTTCAGGAGAATCGCCCCTACGAAGTCCCCTAACTGCACATCATTGATCGTCTCGGGGACGTGCACCTCGTTGAGTATCTTCAGTAGTGTATTCTTGTGTTTTTCTGAATTGATGAATAAATCCAGTAAGGATATTTGAGTTGGCATTTTCCTCAGTTGCTCTATTACTTCGAACTCGCTAGTCTTTATAATAGACATGAGCTTTTCTGCGTCTTCCTTCGAAACCTCCTTCTTTTTGGACTCACCATCCCTAGGGGCATAAAATTGTCTAGATCTCATTACTGCGTCTACTTCCTTTGTCCCATAGTCCCAGTGGACATCTTTAGGATCGTAGTCTTCTATCGGATGGACTTGTATGGTTATTGTTGTCGGACCAGGTTCCTCTGGTTCGGCTGTGTTGCCTTCTTCTTCTTCCGGCAATCGAATCACAATAGGCTTGACTAGGCAATCTTCTACCTCTTCCAAGATATCAAGATCCTCCAATTTAATTACCACTGTTGTAGCAGCTTCAATCATCGACACAGTGTTGTCAAAGTGTTTCGTAAAAGACTTTTCCATACCTCTTGGGATCTCGGGTTGAGCGGGATCATCCATTCCTCCCCATCCGTCTGGTACGATATCCTCCATTCTCTGATAAAAATTAGGAGGAGCAGAATATTTTACTTTAAAGTTGTATCCTCCAGAATCCTGACCCAGGTTGTCTATGATATCCCCCATTTCGAGTGTTTTAGTCACGAATCTGTGATCTGCTAGACTTCGCTTCTTGGCCTCCAGTTCATCCTCTTCGAATTCCTCTTCTAGCTCCATGATCGGCCCAAGGTTGCCTACCAGATCCTCATGCGGAACGTTCCACGTGCTACCTTGCTCAGTTTTGATCACGAAGTGGCTTCCTTCCAAAGATAGAGAAGCTTCAACTTCCTCGAATCCTTCATCGGTAATATCGGACATTATCCCCAAGCTCATCATCTTGGTGATACATAGCTTCTTTACGTCAGCAGAGATCTCCCCTCCTTTTGGGTATGACGAAGCGGTAACCAGAAGGTCAGTCAGTTTAGACATGTCCACCTTCAGCTTGAGGTGGCCTTCCTCCTCTTCAGTGAATATTACCCCAATTGCTTGATGATTAGGGAGAGGGTTTTCTTGCACATTTGGAGCCACGTTGTCAAACTTCAGAATCTGACTGTCAATCAAAGCTTGTACCTTCATCTTAAGGATATAGCAGTTATCCACATTATGTCCCCTTTCGCCCATATGATAGACACAGGTCTGGCTCTCGTCAAAGTCGGGATACTTAACAGGATTTATCCTAGGTGGTTCCTTCGCCACCAAGTGTTGCTCTAGCAGCATCGGGAGCAACTTGGATAAAGGCCTCAGGAGTGGAGAGAACTGCCTCTGGGGTTGCCTCTTTCTAGGCTCCTGCCCCTTCTGTGTCGACCATGATGATCCTCCCTTGATCTGGTTAGAACTGCTAAACGCCTTGGGTTTATGGGGATCCGGTATGAATGCTATGTCGAGCCTAGCCTCTTTCTCCTTCTTTAGAGGGTACTGCCTTCTGATAGAAGCTTCATGAGGCCTCCTTTCTCTTAAGGCCCATTCTAGCCTTTCAGCCACCTTTATCAAGTGTGCGAATGTCTGGCATCCCGAGGTATTTAACTTGTCGAAGTATTCGTAGGGGAGTACCTTCAAGAATAAGTCAATCAGCTCGTCTTCTGGGATTAACGGCTTTACTTGAGTAGCCAGAGCTCGCCACCTCTGGGCGTATGTTCTGATCAACTCGCCCATTGTCTTTGAGGTTCGCAGCAAATCTTCTCTCGTCGGGGCCTTAGCCGTGTTGAACTTATATTGCCTAAAGAAGTCTTCTGCAAGATCTTCCCACCCATCATAATCTTCTAGGTCCAGCTCGATGAACCAAGCCAGAGCGGCGCCAGCCAGACTCTCTTGGAACGTGTTCATCAGTAATGGAACATAGTATGAATACTGCGCCATCTTGCGCAGATAATATTTAAGGTGAGCGCGAGGACAGCCTGTCCCATTATATTTCCTCACGAAGTTTGGTTCCTTGTCGTCCGGAGGAGTCTCCACCTTGGCGAAGGGAGATATCTTGTCGAAGCGAGCCAATTCGTAACCTTGGCTGCTCAAGCATTCTTCGATTTTGGCTAATCTCTTAGCCTCCACTTCAGTTTTCACGGCTTGCTTCCCCTTTTCATCCTTCTCAAGGTTGATGACAACGGGGGGTGCCTTTTGCTGTGTCTAGACGTTCGGCACACGGATATCTTCCTCTATACGTTGGGTATTTTCCGTTGTCTCTTTATCAGCTACATCGGGTGCAAGTGATGGACTTGAGTTATTTTGATTAGGGGTACTGCCTGTCTGGCGTGGGAGGCTTTCAGTATCGCCTTAATATCAGCCATCATAGTTGCCATCGTAGTCATCTGTGTTTCCAACATGTCTACGTTGGGTTCAACTCTTGTTGCTCCATTCTTGTCTTAAGTCGAGTGCAGAAACGATGCGTTGGTAATTCCGTGATGAGAGTGTACCTGTTTTCAGAAGAAATTTCAATGAGTATTTCTTCAGTATTGCCAAAAGGAATTACTTGATCCTTCTAATTGCATGTTTTCTATTGGTGAATAAAAAAAGGACTACCTGATGAGCCTTAGTCTCATGTAAGTAGTTCTTTTAATCATTTTCCAAAGAGAATTCATCAAATTAAAAGAAGTGTAATTTTTTACGATAGTTTTTTTTTATGTATTTGTAAAACATGTCCACATTCATGCTCATGTATTCAAAATAATATCAAGTACAAGTGAGTATGCATGAAAAGGCATCACAATGTTCGCTTATTTTATACTTGACGGAATAGTCTATTCAAGTCTGGGACGCTTGAGGTCTAAGGTGTCCTCATCATCCCAACATGGATTCCCCTCTTAAGTCTGGGATTCTTCATCCTCTGAATATGACGGTGATCCCATGTCTTCAGGCATATAGGGCTCTATCCCAAGTACGTACGGTACGATGTATTCGGGTATATAGGGCTCGACAAAGCTGCGTCTGGTCGCCTCAAAGTGCTGGATGTACTTAGTGGTGGCCCTGTGAATGTTCTCCTTGCTAGTCATATTCTCTGGCCAGCTTATATCTTCGGCTTGAGAGTTCTTCAGAGAGTGAATAATAAACGCCACTTTGACTTCAAACTGTTTCTTCTTTTCTCCCAAGAGGGTCTCGTTTGGTATGTCAAAGGAAAAGACACCAGGTCGTGGTGGAGAAGGGATCTCCTGTAATGCTCCAAATTGTCGGATAACCCTCTTTGGATAATATGCGGCAGCGCCCGTGAATCCCAGCAAAGGGACTGGATCTTCGCCATTGCATGCTAGTCTGACTTTGCCTAGTGTTGGCAACCTTAGCCGCCATCGAAGCTGTTCGGGTTTTAAAGCTCTAAGAAATTCTTTCCATTCTCTAAAATTGAACTTAGGAATGCGTGTTTGGGTTCTGACGAAGGTTTTAAGGGGATGAGCATTGGGGCTAATCTCAGTAAAACCCATGCGGATATGGAATTGTCTGACATGAGATGTGAACCATAGGTACAGAAGATCACTAGAGGCTCTAAAGATTCCCTTCTTATTTTTCTTGAAGCGATTTAGCGAAAGAAAGGTCTCAGCAAGGATGATGTTTGAGTAATCCCACCCACAACAGACTTGTCTGACTACAACGGCCATAATAGGATCGAAGGTGACAGACGAGATTGGGAATAGCACGAAGCTAAAGAAGGCCAACAAAAGGCTCTACCTGATTTAGTCCCTTTAGCGGCAGGGAGGTTAGGAAATCGATCTATGAGGAAGGATAGTGAAACTCGCCCAGAATTACTTTTGGTGTCGGCTTTGACTTCTTTGAGGCTTGTGTCAAGGAATTCAACTAATTGACTCAAGGGTTCAAATCCTATGGAAGGTTGGACTAGCGAGTGAGTGAACTCAACCCCGATGACGGCACTGTATTCTTCGATAGTGGGAATAATCTCTAGTCCTTCCATGCAGAATGTAGCGGTGGTAGGATCCCAATAGAGCGCCATGGCTAGGATAAAGGTATGTGGGCACTCAATCTTCAGCAGGTCTAACAGATATCCCAGTCGTGATTCAGCGTACTTCTGGCTGGCTTTGCCCATGCTATCCCACCTTGATTGGAGTTCGGCCCGGGGAACTTTGAACACTTGAATATCACTCTTTCCCATCAAGTCTAAAATATGCGAATGATTTTGAAAAGTCAATCGTCAAAAATTACTTTAAACATGTGATTATGCAGATGCCATGAAGTATGCATGGGCTAACTTAATTGCATATTTCAATTTGAAGAAATAGAAATTAGGACCTTTTTCAGGTCTCGAAGGCCTGACTTAAAGCCTAATTTGAATTTCAGGGAAGTGAATTATGCAATTTAGTCAGGTTCACTCCAATGACTAAGAGAAACAACAATGTCACATTACATTGGTCAATACATCAAATGAACAAAGTGGAATGAATTTCTTATTACAATCAGGACGCCAAATGAAAGAAAGGTAAAGAGAGACTCTTCAAACAAGAAATCCATAAAAGGCCGATGGAATGTGAGGATCTAAATCACCCTTTTCCTAGAGGTCTACCCCTCTTCACAATGAAAGTCAGTCGGGAACCCTCCTCCAGTCGAGTGTGAGGGGTTGTCTTCAGTATGTTGATTAAAGTATCTTAGCTCCTCTGGCCATTCTCTGGTCCATGGTATGATGACTTCAGGAGCTTTCTCGGGTTTCACCTTATTGAGTGTGATGCGTTTCGGCTTTGTCTTGGTCGCAGGGCGTCTTCTCTTTCCCCAAAAAGTGATCATGGGTATGTCTTCTTTAGCCTGTCGTTCGGCCTTCCGACGGGCGTATGCCTTCCTAGCTAGGCGGTTGCGACGTTGCCTCTGCATTTCCAAGTAACTCTTGAACATCTCGTCCCTTTGTCCCTTGAATCTGAGGTTGTCGACATAGTAGCGGGTTTGACAATCTTCAACATATCCCAACTTGTGTCCGATCAGCTCCCGACCATGCACGAACCTAGTGAAGTGCAGCCTTGTGTTCGGTCCAGGGCGAGTGACTTTCCTCAGGTACTCAAAGGTTACCAATTCTGTCGAACTCTTGGGAAACAGCGACATCCTACTGTCGCGACCCGTCCGAAAGCGGACGCGGCTAATGGATTACCGATCGCGGGTCTTGGATCGGCGCGGGCCCTCCCAGGCCCATACCAAATCGCGGCGGGAGTATTCTTCGATGATAAGAGTCGATCGCTTTCGACCTTCAGTGTGGTCGTGGTGGCATGTGCAAATTGTGCATGCATTTGGAGTCGCCACCGGTCTTTCTTGGAGGGTAGACCGGAAACCTTACTGACCGATTGGGAGAGATCGATCAGTTCTGCGGAACCAGAGATTTTGGGTTCGGGGACTTGGTTACGCTGGTGTCATTACCAACGCCCTTTCGGTACCTAACGCGAGTGATTTTCCTGACTAAGAGTTCATGCAGGTGCAAGTTTGGGTGAGGTAAGTCTGACTTTGCACATTAACCAGTTTAACATGCTCACGTAATCATAATAAATAAATAGATGTCAATCACATAAACATCTATCCTACGTGGTGATCATGGAATTATGATTTAATGAATCTCGAGCCAATGAGACCACATTTAATCATTTTAATATTTTAATAACGGAGAGCCGCTCTTTGCTTCTTCTTGGTTTCTTGAACTCTTCAAGAATTGGGCCCCAAAGAGCTCGCCGACTTAAAAGGCTCCTCCACGTAATCCTCGTAGCATTTACATCAACAATTGACTATGCTAAAAATAAAGATTACATGAAAAATAAAAGGAGTACGCAGCCTCCATTTAATAATTACAACCCCAAATATATAAATAATCATCATACATTCATATATACATCAATCACATTGATTAGGGATTTTTCCATGATCACCACCCTTTCACGTAAGTAATAAATTCACAATTTAAAACTTAGGAAGGCACAATAAAAATTCTACGTTGAATCATATTCATAATTTTTACGTAAAATAAGATAGCCATAAATTTTCGATTCAAAATTGATTTAGTCTCAATTTTTGCTACGTTGATTAATTTATCATATAAAATAATCAATCTCCATTAGCCATGTAAGACGAACAATTCGTTAATACATATTGGCCATAGTATTGCAAAAATTGCAAAAAATCAATTAAATGCACGAAAACACCTAAGGATTGGCTCTGATACCACTGTTGGGATCCACGTAACACGTAGCAGAAATAAATAACAACACATACATGTATCTCCAGAGACGTACTTTGTGCATTTCAATCGAAAAAAAATCACAAAGTCTCAAAGGGAGTAAATAGATTACCTCTCGTAGCGTGCTTGAACGGAGGTGTCGGTTCGATGTTCTTCGATCTCAGCCTCCACAAGTGTTAGGCATCTAGTTCGGACGCACCACCAATTGACGAACGGGGAGACGACTAATAACTCCACAACAATTGTGCTAGCAATATGCGGAATCAATATTCCGAACTTAGTATATTTTGCTCACTCAAGATTATGAGAATATAGAGAGTGTTTGTGTTCTTCTCTCTAAGCTCTCAAAAATTTGCACACTCTACAAAATGTCTCTCCCTCCAACCTCAAAACTCTTGCCATCCTTTTATAGCCAAAAATACCTTCCAATAAATTATATTTAAAAATAGCACTAACAATTATAAACTCTATCTAAAAATAGCACTCACAAATAAATGACATTTAAAAATAGCACTAACAATAGCACTCACAATTTATAATACAAAAATACTATTTAAAAATAGCACTAACAATAGCACTCACAATTTATAATACAAAAATGCTATTTAAAAATAGCACTAACAATTATAAATTCTATCTAATAATAGCACTCACAATTTATGATAAATAAATGCCATTTAAAAATAGCACTAACAATAGCACTCACAATTTATGATAAATAAATGTCATTTAAAAATAGCACTAACAATAGCACTCACAATTTATAATACAAAAATGCTATTTAAAAATAGCACTAGCAATAGCACTCACAATACAAAAATGCTAAAAAAAAAAGGCACTAACAAAGGTGTTAAAAATAATAACCATTATTATTATTACAAGAGTTAAAGAGGTTACCAAACAGTACAAATATGCATAACGTATAAATACGTATGACGTATAAATACGTAGAGCGTACGTATACATCCGTGAAACCGGGGACTAATTGAAAGAAAAATGTGCAATTAAGCCCTTTTGGTAAAAATTGATTAAATTGGAGGGCAAATTGACCTAATTGCACTTTAAGACTTTAGAATCCAATGTCATAGCTTATAAAAAGTGAGAATTGAAGACTAAAAGACTCGAAAATGATTTTTTTTTTAGGCTCGGTTCGGGTTTATGTTTGTGAAGGAACATAGTGACCCGAGCCGAATTTTTGAGATTTAAAGTGACACACTTGAAGAGGAAATTAAAACAAAATTATCGAATATTTTTGGGTATTTTTCTGACCACGAATGGTATTTTTCTGATTTTTTGGGTATTTTTATAATTAAATAAACTCAAAAAATATTAAAAATACCGAAAAATATTTTTTGTTCAAAATTGGTTCCTAAGGCTAAACCAAGGCTTCCAAAGTTGATTTTGTGATTTTATGACATTTTTTGATATTTTTAATTAATTTTAAAGAATAAAAATCACAATAATAAATGGTAAAAAATCAGGTGTCAACAGCTGCCCCTCTTTGAGAGGAATCTCGTTAGAGGTTTCTCTCAAAGATAAGGTGGCACCTGATTCCTAACCGACTCAACTGGGAAAATAAGAGAAGAAATGTTATGACATCGGATCCTTAAGCCTATTGATAAAAGCTCAAATCAATCCCCGGTTTGCTCTAACAATTTGAACATGGGCCGGAGTGAGAGAGGCTTACCTGAAGCTCACCTGTCGGATGCTGCCGGTTGCGACGACTTTCAAGAAGATGCCTAGGACTCGTCATTCAGAATATCCTAGGGAGATTAAGCTCTGACCTGTATGGTAGGTCATACCATGATGGGATTCCTAACTGGTAGGAACCTAAGGAAGGCGCATCCCACGCTTTGGGATTTGCCAAGGATTTTGATCCGTATGGTGGATCAGACCTTTGTGTTGATCATTACTGCGATATTTATCAATGAGTTGACCCTTATGGCGGTTTCTACCAATGAATTGACCCTTATGGCGGTTTCTACCATATGTGACCCTTCAGGCGGTTTCTACCATTAATGTGATCCTTCAGGCGGTTTCTACCTTGGTTTGACCCTTCAGGCGGTTTCTACCTTAATTTGAGCCTTCAGGCGGTTTCTACCATGTGTTGACCCTTCAGGCGGTTTCTACCATGAGTTGACCCTTCAGGCGGTTTCTACCATTGATTTGACCCTTCAGGCGGTTTCTACCTTTGGTCGACCCTTCAGGCGGTTTCTACCTTTGATTTGACCCTTCAGGCGGTTTCTACCTTTGTTTTGATCCTTCAGGCGGTATCTACCTTTGATTTGACCCTTCAGGCGGTATCTACCATCATTTGACCCTTCAGGCGGTATCTACCATCATTTGACCCTTCAGGCGGTATCTACCGTTGTTTTGCTTTGAAAAGGGGTCTCATGACGAGGGTTCTCCACGTCCGATGAGACTGCCTGATTTTTTTAAAAGGGGTCTCATGACGAGGGTTCTCCACGTCCGATGAGATTGCCTGATTTTTTAAAATGGGTCTCTTGACGAGGGTTCTCCACGTCTGATAGGGCTGCTTGATTTTGAAAAAGGGTCCCGAGACGAGGGTTCTCCACGTCTATTGGGATTGCTTGATTTTTTTTTTAAAAAGGGGTCTTGGGACGAGGGTTCTCCACGTCATGTTAGGACTATTTGATATTTTTGAAAAGGGGTCCTAGGACGAGGGTTCTCCACGTCATGCTAGGACTTGGGTCTGTTGAGGCGACATTCTGGGAGCTGGGTTCTTCAGGTATCCTGCAGAAAGTTCAAACCTGAAAGATTTTTCTTCACCAAGAAAATGTTAATAATCTTTGGGAAGACAATAATTGTCCAATTGACAAAATTTTACGACTTAAGTTTTAGTCATGAAATGTGCATTTTGATGCTGGAGGTTATCCAAAGCATTCTTACAACATGCAAATGTGATCACAAATTCCTTGCATGGAAAATTTGGATCAATAGTTTGAAAATTCCAAAAAGAGTTTGTTCAAAACATCAATTGGAATATTTCTCGACAAGGAGGTCTTCTCACCTGTTTTGAGATAGTGGTTTTATAGGGGATGCACTCAATTCCCTACTAACCTGTGCCTAGGTTTTAGGCTCATTCGCAGCGCATACATTTTGATCGGTCGGGAGGTCTTCCACGGGACCGTAATGTTGGGCTTGGTTATTGATCTTCAAGGGGGACCCGCCTTGGAGTCGAGGCCATTGAATAAAAATTTTCATCATCTGCTTCGGGTTTACAAGTCAAGAACCCTGCAAAATGAGAAAGAAATAGTCTTGCTCGTACTTCTTCGAGCTAAGCTATATGTTAACCCAAGTGTCTTAGTCAAAGAAGACTGTTTCAGGGTTATGATGTTGGTAGGATTGGGGACCGAAAAAGGCTTGTTTTTGGCCCAGAATTCATGAGGGGATTGACATTGGTGATCATTGCAAATTTGTCACCTGTCTTTTCCATTATGCATCTTCAATTTTTGAGGCGTGCAACCACTTTTGAGGTGTGCACAAATTTTTGAGAGAGCGTCTCTGGCTGCATTAAGAGATTGACAACTCTGTCTGTGTCTTCGCTCCGCGGCTGACATCATTTAGGGGGCAGTCTTTCTGACCTGACTCCTTTAGTGGTTTTTTTTTTCTCTTCCCAACTAGGCTTTATTGGGGATCAATCAAACAGTTTTCACGAGCATCAGCCTTGCTTTTACCAGGCACTTTGCTTTTTCTTGATGCCGTGGATTTTTCTCATTCATTTTTGAAATCCCACTTTTTCTCATCTTCATGGGATCATGTTAGACATATAGTCTAAACATGCTTTAAATATCAGTCCGGGAATTCTCTTCGTAATCCCTGAGTCTTGAATTCCTCCGTTTATGAGGTGATGATGCATTTATCTTGAAATGTGCAATGATCACCAACGGGTTCATGAAATGGATTTGCAGGCTCAACTTGGCTGTGCAAAGGATATGGTGTGTGGGATAGAGAAATGAATGCTTCTCGTCATCCTATGGCACTTGGATTACCATATAAACAACACACAAAGATCGATGTTAGTCCGAGCAAGAAAATTTCTAACCATTTTCTCCTGATGCTGCTGGACTCACCTCCATTTTGCCCCGATGTAGGGTGGTTCTTGACAGGGTTAAGAATGAAAACCGCCATTCAAAGGGGTTATCAATGGTCACATGTAGTGTTTGGGGGATATGAAACGAATGCCTCCGTCGTCCCAACCCATGTAATGGCTGCGAATGGTCCCTACTTCCGTAGGTCCAGATTTTGCTGTCTGATTCGCTCCGCTTCTCTCTTAAGTGTGTATAGGACGTGTTTGGACTAGGCTTTGCCTCTCGTCTTTTGAGAAAACGTCCTTTTGAGAGTTTTGAGCAACTTTTGATTGGAAAAATCTCTTTCGTTTTCCCAAAAATTTTACCCATCAAGGGGATTTTATGGTGCACCATGCACGTTCTTATTCATGTTCAGACAACCTCCTATTTCAAAACATGAATGCCAATGAAATTTGAATTCTATGCCTTCTCTAGACATTAGATTCTGAAAGCTTTTCTTTTCTTTTTTTTATTCAACATCTTCAATGGATTAGGGAGAGGGATACTTACATGTCCCCCGCGGCTGGAGATCCCTGAAAATGCGGAAGAAACATGTTATTGTACGTTCAGAAATTTTCAAAAAATTAGAACGATACATCTTACCCTCGGTCATGTGTTCCAATGGGTAATACATGGGATGTGAAAACCCGTTTCGCCTTGATGGCGAGCCCCTGTCAAAGACGGGAATTAGGTGTCAGTTTGCGTTCCAAAATTCCAGGCAAATTGGAACGATACAGCCTTATTCTTGCTTTGTGTTTCCATTTGAGCACAAACGCGCGGTTTGCAGAAATTGGCCATCTATATTGTGGCCATGATTCCTCCGTTTGGTTGGCGGTAAATCCTTCTCAAGGATTTGCCATGGAGGAGATCCATTTGTGTTTTTGGACGCGTTCCAGCGCCGCTCTTCAGAGTTCCTTTTATTCAAGGGAAAAAGAAAATTTTATCAAAATGCATGTCAAAGCATGTGACGTAGGAGCGATACTTTTTACCATCCACTAGGTCTTATAAACAAAGAGCATCTCCTGGAATCCTGACTTCTAAGGCCAATGATTCTATTCGCCTCCATGTTAGCGCGCTCTTTTCATTTGAGGCTTTCAGCGCCAACGACTTCCTGCAAAATGAGTAAAAACTCATGTTAGGCATGTGGTCTTCGAAGACCAAATTGGAACGATACAAGGTTACCGTTCACCCAAATTTGTATCTTGGGGTTTGATTCTGATGCGGACGACTCTGTTATTGCGTCCATTGACTTTGCCAGAGGAGAAACGTTCGGCGTACAAATGATTCACTTGCCCCAGTTAGGCATGGTTTTGCTGTTTGTCATCTCTGGATTCGATGACCATGGTCTGATACGCTTTCATGGGGGATCATGAGAGTTTGCCCCCGGTTTGGCTCCTCAAAGCAAATGGGGGGAACCTGCTCCCATTGATTTTTGCAGATTCTGATCCTCCATCTCGATTGTCAGAGTCCTTGATCAATTTTATCTGTCTAAAGACAGC
Source organism: Rhodomyrtus psidioides (assembly GCA_021437785.1). Taxonomy (NCBI): domain Eukaryota; kingdom Viridiplantae; phylum Streptophyta; class Magnoliopsida; order Myrtales; family Myrtaceae; genus Rhodomyrtus; species Rhodomyrtus psidioides. The sequence continues at coordinate 906,732 of JAILYB010000171.1, read as the reverse complement.
TTGATATTCTTGGGATTCGTCATGTGGCGGTTTGGTGATTCTTTCGATCACAGTCGCCATTTGAGGTATTTGATGTTCCATGTTTGTTATTTGAAAGCATTACATCCTGCGTCCTCTGCTCTTGATCATCATCTGAGAGGAAAAAGAAAGGAAGCATTATTCCCATATCAAGAAAATAATCATTTTGGAACGATACGTCCTTTTACACTTGATTTGCATTCCGTTTTGATGTTGCATATTGATATGAACAACATCTATCAAATTCCTACATCCGTGCTTGAAGGTATTTGCAACGCCTACGGTTCATTTGCTCTAGCTGGGCGACGTCTGTTTTGTCATTTGAATGTATGAGCTTTTGGGTGCATTATCTCTTCTATCACCTGAGATAAAAAAAAATGGAGAAAAACTTATCCCCAGATCTGATTAAAAATCAATTAGGAACGATACGTCCTTTCACCAAACGAGTGGCTCTGCGGCAAATGTATTTTGCACTGAAGGGACGAATTCCCCTATGCTCCACGGGTTTGGGGAATTTGCCCCCATTTTCGATAGAAATGAGCCCTATCAAGATGTATACAATACAAATAGATCCCTAATACAATCAATCTAAGGGACGAGATATAGAGGATCTCAGCAAAATTAATCTTATACAAGAGAACTAAGAATGTCAAATCAATCAAAGGAATGTGGTCCGAACACTTGGAGATGCCCCAGTTCCAGTCTTCGAGATGTGACTCCAGGATCACCGATTTTTTTAGGTGGTTTTAGATATACCAACCATCTAAAGACATGCACATGAGACAAGTGAGGTTTGACTCTAAGAATCAAGATAGGGTTTGGAACCTAAGGTCAAGGTTCCCACCTCGAGTTCTAGAAAGAGCAGATTCCATTGCACAACTATCGTTGCATTGGGGCTCGATCCATAGTTCAAAATGAGCGGAATTGAAAAGTGGATTACCCCGTGTTTTTTCTCACGAAGATTCCATTTTCAATTCCTTCTATTGTTTTCCTATAGGCGGTGCCCGGGGTTTTAGGCACGGTTGTGTGTGTCCATTGTGTCGTGATCATCTCAATGTAAGTCATGCACAACAGTTTATCAATCAGCGCTTCAAATCATCCACACAACATACATTCCTACGCCAACCTGCATAAGATAATGTTAATCACAGACTACACCCCTTATTTCTCCGATCTGCAAAAACATATAACACCTATCGTAAGCGGACTTACCTCACCTTCACGAGCGCCTGCATGGTTAGAAAAATCACTCAGCGTTTTAATTACGGCCTAAGTCCACTTGGGGTCTAGAACCATAGGTTCTAGAACACAGCGTATCCCCAGCGGAGTCGCCAGCTGTCGCGACCCGTCCGAAAGCGGACGCGGCTAATGGATTACCGATCGCGGGTCTTGGATCGGCGCGGGCCCTCCCAGGCCCATACCAAATCGCGGCGGGAGTATTCTTCGACGATAAGAGTCGATCGCTTTCGACCTTCAGTGTGGTCGTGGTGGCATGTGCAAATTGTGCATGCATTTGGAGTCGCCACCGGTCTTTCTTGGAGGGTAGACCGGAAACCTTACTGACCGATTGGGAGAGATCGATCAGTTCTGCGGAACCAGAGATTTTGGGTTCGGGGACTTGGTTACGCTGGTGTCATTACCAACGCCCTTTCGGTACCTAACGCGAGTGATTTTCCTGACTAAGAGTTCATGCAGGTGCAAGTTTGGGTGAGGTAAGTCTGACTTTGCACATTAACCAGTTTAACATTCTCACGTAATCATAATAAATAAATAGATGTCAATCACATAAACATCTATCCTACGTGGTGATCATGGAATTATGATTTAATGAATCTCGAGCCAATGAGACCACATTTAATCATTTTAATATTTTAATAACGGAGAGCCGCTCTTTGCTTCTTCTTGGTTTCTTGAACTCTTCAAGAATTGGGCCCCAAAGAGCTCGCCGACTTAAAAGGCTCCTCCACGTAATCCTCGTAGCATTTACATCAACAATTGACTATGCTAAAAATAAAGATTACATGAAAAATAAAAGGAGTACGCAGCCTCCATTTAATAATTACAACCCCAAATATATAAATAATCATCATACATTCATATATACATCAATCACATTGATTAGGGATTTTTCCATGATCACCACCCTTTCACGTAAGTAATAAATTCACAATTTAAAACTTAGGAAGGCACAATAAAAATTCTACGTTGAATCATATTCATAATTTTTACGTAAAATAAGATAGCCATAAATTTTCGATTCAAAATTGATTTAGTCTCAATTTTTGCTACGTTGATTAATTTATCATATAAAATAATCAATCTCCATTAGCCATGTAAGACGAACAATTCGTTAATACATATTGGCCATAGTATTGCAAAAATTGCAAAAAATCAATTAAATGCACGAAAACACCTAAGGATTGGCTCTGATACCACTGTTGGGATCCACGTAACACGTAGCAGAAATAAATAACAACCCATACATGTATCTCCAGAGGCGTACTTTGTGCATTTCAATCGAAAAAAAATCACAAAGTCTCAAAGAGAGTAAATAGATTACCTCTCGTAGCGTGCTTGAACGGAGGTGTCGGTTCGATGTTCTTCGATCTCAGCCTCCACAAGTGTTAGGCATCTAGTTCGGACGCACCACCAATTGACGAACGGGGAGACGACTAATAACTCCACAACAATTGTGCTAGCAATATGCGGAATCAATATTCCGAACTTAGTATATTTTGCTCACTCAAGATTATGAGAATATAGAGAGTGTTTGTGTTCTTCTCTCTAAGCTCTCAAAAATTTGCACACTCTACAAAATGTCTCTCCCTCCAACCTCAAAACTCTTGCCATCCTTTTATAGCCAAAAATACCTTCCAATAAATTGTATTTAAAAATAGCACTAACAATTATAAATTCTATCTAAAAATAGCACTCACAAATAAATGACATTTAAAAATAGCACTAACAATAGCACTCACAATTTATAATACAAAAATACTATTTAAAAATAGCACTAACAATAGCACTCACAATTTATAATACAAAAATGCTATTTAAAAATAGCACTAACAATTATAAATTCTATCTAATAATAGCACTCACAATTTATGATAAATAAATGCCATTTAAAAATAGCACTAACAATAGCACTCACAATTTATGATAAATAAATGTCATTTAAAAATAGTACTAACAATAGCACTCACAATTTATAATACAAAAATGCTATTTAAAAATAGCACTAGCAATAGCACTCACAATACAAAAATGCTAAAAAAAAGGCACTAACAAAGGTGTTAAAAATAATAACCATTATTATTATTACAAGAGTTAAAGAGGTTACCAAACAGTACAAATATGCATAACGTATAAATACGTATGACGTATAAATACATAGAGCGTATGTATACATCCGTGAAACCGGGGACTAATTGAAAGAAAAATGTGCAATTAAGCCCTTTTGGTAAAAATTGATTAAATTGGAGGGCAAATTGACCTAATTGCACTTTAAGACTTTAGAATCCAATGTCATAGCTTATAAAAAGTGAGAATTGAAGACTAAAAGACTCGAAAATGATTTTTTTTTTTTAGGCTCGGTTCGGGTTTATGTTTGTGAAGGAACATAGTGACCCGAGCCGAATTTTTGAGATTTAAAGTGACACACTTGAAGAGGAAATTAAAACAAAATTATCGAATATTTTTGGGTATTTTTCTGACCACGAATGGTATTTTTCTGATTTTTTGGGTATTTTTATAATTAAATAAACTCAAAAAATATTAAAAATACCGAAAAATATTTTTGTTCAAAATTGGTTCCTAAGGCTAAACCAAGGCTTCCAAAGTTGATTTTGTGATTTTATGACATTTTTTGATATTTTTAATTAATTTTAAAGAATAAAAATCACAATAATAAATGGTAAAAAATCAGGTGTCAACACCTACCCCTTATCATTGTTATTTCGATTAGCCACTTGAGTGATTTTCATAGTGCCAATGCATGTGAATGTATGTAATACATGAGCCATACTATGAAACAAGGAATAGTGAAGTACATTAAAAGTAAATGCCTTACCAACCACACTTGGGGGATGTGAAATGTTCCCCTGTAACCATGGGCGATTTTAGGTATACCAATCATCCATAGATATGCGCATGAGACAAGTGGGTGTACTCTAGGAATCGAAAATCAGGTGAGGAACCTACGGTTCAGGTTCCCACGATCCAAATGAGGCAGATTCCTCCCCAAGAGTACCCACTCAAGAGGGGCTAGTTTTCGTCAATTTGGATTGTGAGCGGGAATGAACACTAAAGTCTCAAGTGCCATCAAACACGAGATCATTTCACACACTTTCCCTATCTAAGGTAACCTAGAGGCGGTTGCAGTCGGGGTTTGACCGCCAATGTGTGTGATGTGTCGTGATCATCACAATGCAAAATCATACACAGCAGCTTGTATCAAAACACCGCTTCAGTATGTGCGTAAGATAAACATACATTCCCAACTCTAACCTACAGGAAAAATGTCAACAATCACTCCGCCCCTTATTTCTCCAATCTGAAAAAATATCTAACACAGTGGTTAGTGTACGTACCTCACCTCTGAGAGCGTCTGCAGAAGACAGGGTCAGATAAACCAATCAACTTTTTAATCGGCTCAAGCCCTCTGGAATTCGTAACCAGAGATTCTGGTTTAGAATAAGTCGCCAGTGGAGTCGCTAGTCTGTCGCGACCCTCCCCTCGATGGCGGGCGATGGGGGGCTAATGGGCCGCCCGATCGCTAGCTGATCGGACGCGGGCCTCTCCCAAGGTCCATTACCCAAATCGCAACGGCTGGATATACGTGGTCGACCTTCAATGTGGTCTAGTGACATGTGATACGTGTACATGCCAAGGAGTCGCCACCAATCATTTCGTGGAGGGTACGATCGGAAACTCTATCGAATAGTTGGGAGCGGTCTATTCGATTCTGCGGAAACCAGATAAATGGGTTCGGGGACTTAGTTACGTCAACTGCTAGAGTTGACGCCCTTTCGGTACCTAAGCTGAATGGTTTTATCTGACCTAAAGATTTCATACAGATGGGTGAGGTATAGATCCTAAATCTAGGAGTTCATGCAGATGGGAATGGCTACCTTATTACTCACAATCATTAAAAGTAAATGCGCAAATCAAGGATCCAGTACAGGTGGATAAAATACATGAAAGCAGCATGGCATCTCTAGTGAGGCCCTATTAGCCTAGAGAAATATCAATCAATGCTTAAGAGTGATTTGGATATGATTCGCCCATGAGGGGCAGAATCGTAATTTTGAACAATTCGGGGATAATTCGCCTCGAAAGGGCAAATTTGTCATTTTAGGTGAATTGAGAAGTCAAAAGACTGGGGAAAAACATGATTAGTCATCAATCCAATCCATTTCCTATTTTTCGTGAATTTCCAAGATTTTTCTGGAATTTAAAAGTGATTTTACCCTCGGAGGGGTAAAGTCGTCATTTTGGACAAAGATGAGAACTGAAAATCTCAAATATTAGGGTTGGTCGTCCACCTAACCCAAACCCTAACTCTGAGCAATTTTCAAGACTTGACTGGAATGGGAAAGACAATTTACCCTTTGAAGGGTAAAATCGTCATTTCAGGGAAAATGATGAGATTCGAAAATCCCAGCAAAAGGATTCGCCACCTAACTAGCCATATCCTAATCTAGGCATTTTCGACATATCTCGAAATACAAAGCAGGGGCGAATTACCCCTAAAGGGCATTGTCGTCAATTCTTGGAAGAACGGATGAGAAATCCCAAAAATATGATTGACCAGTTGTCTGTGGTCAATCCTCAATTTTTGGGGATTTCTAGTGTGTCTAGGAATTTCCTACATTTTTTGGAATTTTCTGGGATTTTCTAGAATTTTTTATGATTTTCTAGGATTTTTCTGATTTTTTTTTAAAATATTTTCTGAATTTTTTTTTAAAAAAAAATATTTCGGACCGGGTCAACCCGACCCACTCTGGTCAGAACCCGGCCCGGACCCGGACCCGCGAGACCAACTCCTTAAAACGACGTCGCCTCACGTGTTTTTTATTTTCGGTTTAATCGGATTTAATCCGACGGTCCCTAATGAACCGCATGGCTAATCCACGGCCATCGGATGGTCTGACTAGATCCTACGGTCTAGATTAAACGAAGACTCGCCCAGGACCGTCTGATTGACTTACTAAAATCTACGGCCACGATTAGAACCTAAGACTCAATCTAAACCGCCTATTCATACTAACATAAACGACGTCGCCTACTAAATAACCCATACGGCGCCGTTTCAACCAATTTTTATTTTCTGATTAAAATCATTTTCGAATTATCCTAATTTCTAATCCGACGGTCATCATTCATTAGACTCGATTAATCTTAGCCGTTGGATCTACCTATTCGATTAACAACCTCCAACGGCCGAGCTGACTAGACTGACACGTGGACCAATGACCTACTGCCACCTTAGCATTTTGACTCGTTGACTCGCCATGTCAGCATCGTCTTCAACCTCTCGACCCCGGCGGAATGGACGGCTGAGAAACTCCAGCATTGATCTAACGGTAAGACCTTGATGAAATCGCGCGAAACCAACACCAATCGACTCGCAATCGACTCTATCCTAACATATCTAAGGATCAGAGCATATAATCCACAGGATCAACAACATCATGCGAATCGCCGAGTACGGCCATGGAGGTTCAATCACATAGGCCGCGCGAAATCAGACCAATTCATTCACAGATTGACATGGCAGGAGGTGCAGAAGACTTACCTCGAGCTCCGATCGAGCTCGCACGGCCTAGATTGGGCTAGGCAAGTATGAACAGTGGTCGGCTATGGAGGCTAAGTTCGAAGACTCAATTCGAGGTATTCAGGCAAAATCAATGCAAAAAGAAGATGCGATGATGGTCAGTGATGTTCAAAGAGCAAAACACACACGTTAAATGCAAGCATCATAACCAAAACTGAAATCCGCCAATAAAGCTCAGTGTAGAGTTCGAAGCTCGGGATTACCTGCTTTCGTGGTTTCAGGCTGCGCTACCACCAGCGATCGCTTCCTCTCAGTATGGGCGACCTCCTGACGATCTTCTCAAGCTTTGGTCTAGCCTGGAAAGGCCTGACCGATGCTCTTCAATTTCGAGCTTCGCCCTCGACAATGGCGGTTGGAGGGCGGGCTCTGAGTCGCTTTTTCTCTCTCTCTCTGTGACACTCTGAATTCCGACCCTATCTCGAAGCTTATTAATGAATGAATGTCTATCGATGTATTCCAGTTAATCTCGCTCAGAACTGATCACTCTCGAGTCGACTAACCAATGGGGAATGGCCATATAGGATTTAAAGTACGTGGACCAAAGAACTTAACCACGAGTCGACGCTTTGACCATAAGGATCGCCGAGGGAATGCTTAGGACCGCTAAAGGTCGATCTAAGAATGGTTTTAGAATGATTTGCTAGTGTCGTGCGATTGGTTTACGGGTGATTCCGTATGACCATGACATGATTTGCGAATTTACCTAAATCGATTCCTAACGGTCGTAACCTTCGGGACTAGCGATTGACCCTCGCGATTACATGACAACCAAAGCCGCCATGGCTCAAGTAACTCTTAAACGTGACATTAGTCGCTAGTTGATACGCGTAACTCCTGAGAGCCGCCCGTTAGTCTGAGACGCGCTGGAATGACAATTGACTGAGTTTAGTCATGGTTTGGACTTCGAGATTGGGGGCCGGACATTCGGAGATCGCATGGAGTAAATTTGGACACCGCCTCATCGGAGAGTTAATAAGATTAGAGCTAGCCCCGTATAAGTTAGAAAAGCGAAATTCGAACCGACGAGTGAGATCGACCCTTTTACCCTAAGCTTGGTACCATTTTTTCTATTAGTTAATGTAAGGGCGATTTAGACATTTCCCTCTCCTCTAGCCTTGGCCGAATTTTTTGAAGGGCAATAAGGTCTTTAGCCACTTGACTTATTAGACATGACCATGGACAAGACTTAAACCCCATCACCAAATCCCTTACATCATGTCACTCCATGCAACTATTCATTGTACTTTCCCCACTACCAACTTCCACTCACTCACTCACTGCCCTGCAATCTTCCCCTTCTACTAGATCATTCTCTCTCTCTCCCTCACTTCTTCTTCTTCCTCTCATTTTCACGATCACTCTCCCTCTCCTTCCTCTCATCTCACGCTCTCCCTCTCACTCGTTCTCTCCCTCTCGCTCCCTTGGCCTCTCGGTGGAACCGGCCGCCGACTACCACCTTGCCGCCACTCCACCACCCTAGGCCGCCACCACACCACCTCCTTGGAGCCGAGCAAGCCGCCGCCGACCGAACCGAAGTCAAGAGAGAACCGGGGCCGACCTCGAAGAGTTCTTGAGGTGAGTAGCTCTCGGATCTTAGATAAACATGATGTGAGGTTGTAGACTTATGTTAGAAGGGGTATTAAGGATTGTTCTTGGATATTTTTGCTTAGAACTCCTAGTGGCCAAACTTCACCGCCGAGGACCGCCGTGAGCCGCGCCATTCCCACGCCTCTTGCCGCCGGTCTTCTTGAAGCTTTAAGCTAGGTAAGCTTATCCTAACCCCTAGCTAAGACCTTGCGTGATGGAAAGATCGAGTGAGTGATTGTTTGATGAGTTTAATGGCTAAATGGGCGAGAAACCCTAGGGGACCGAATGTGTTCTTGGAAGGAGCCGAGCATGGCCGCACCTTGTAGTGCTTGTAGTGTTGATTTCCTCGGTCGAAGTACGTAGTGAATATCCCTAGGTAGGAACCGAATACTCATGTGTATGTGCTAGGTATGTTAGATGTGAGTTTAGCTTGGTCGAAGTCATGAATTACTTGATTGATCTTAGGAGTGCTCGGCAAAGGTGATGATTGGCAACCTACCGCGTAAAAAAAAAAAAGAACCTATTGGCCATTCTTTGTGTTCGGCCGTGGACTATAGGATGAGATCGCGGGATTAAAACGACACCATGATTATGATTGACGGCTGTGCGAGAGTAATTAATGCATTTTGTGACCTTGCCGATTGATTGATCCCATGACTTTGTGACACGGCCGAATGTTTATAGTAATGATTGATGAGCGATATATTATGAGGTATGACTTGATCGTGAGGTATGGCAATGGCCTTGATTGATTGTGATGTGATGATATGCCGCGATGCGGAGTTGTAAGTTGAAACGGCCGAGTGGTCCTTGTATGGACGATATGCACATATGATTGTTTTATGCTATAATTGGTTGAATTATAAGCCTATGTGCATATATTTCCCTGATGTGTTAAACGCGGGGTTTAGTGATATCCTGATGCGTTAAACGCGGGATAGACCTGAGGCGTTAAACGCGGGTCATGACATGGCATCGGAAACCTGAGGCGTTAAATGCGGGTTCCTTGATTTATTAAGCCTGAGGCGTTAAACGCGGGCTCTGCCATGAGTATTACGATCGTAATAAGTGTATATAAGTAAATATATAAGCTATCCTTTATATTATGTGATGTTAAGTGCTAAGGTACGAAAGCCAAGCCTAGTCTAGATTGGTGAGTTATATGACAATGTATGCCTTGATTGTGTTATTATGTGCCTATTCGTCTGCTTTCGCATGAATGGTCATTGCATGTGCCTGGGTGTGTCTGGAAGTCCCGAGTGCCTAGCTTAGGGTTAGGACTAGCTTATTGAGTTTATCTCACCCCGTCGTGGGACCCACCTTTCAGACCCCAAGCCTTGACCATGCCGCAGCCAGCTTTTGGGGTGCCAGTGATGACCGAGAAGTACACCACTGAGTACCCAGTAGGCGAGGATGAGGTTTTTATTTATGAGCGTAGCACTGTCTGGGTGGAGGACGGGACGGACCACTGGAGGCCAGATAGGTACGCAGCATGGTGGTATCGAGACGACGTCGCGACTTGGGGACCTATGCGATATTTTGACGTGCCTTGGGATATCCTTGAGGAGTAGGACCTGATGATCACATATCCACCCGATGGAGAGGTTTCTGATCCGATGACCGGCCTCGAGCCAGGCATGGGCCTCCCGGCGGTGCAGCCACAGCATCCCGATGCAGATGGCGAGGTCGTCGAGCCCTCTGATGCCGACGACGTTCCCATGGAGGAGGCAGGGTTCGAGTGGGAGATTGTAGGCGCCGAGGGCGAGCCCATGGACTTAGGGTCCGATTCAGAGGAGGACGACATCCCAGTGTATTCCGAGTCAGAGCCAGAAGAAGAAGTCCCAGAGGAGCCTCAGCCGGGCGATTGGGTAGAGTACCATCCAGCGGCCGGTGTCGCCTGATCCATCAGCAGCGAGCCTGTCTTTTAGGCCTAGTAGCGACCCTTGACTTTTGAAGTATCACATAGGATAGTGACGCGTGTTCCTTAGTAGGTGTATCTTTTTGAGTAGGCTAACCCCTTTCCTCTAGCCCTAATTATCTTTAGTAACTCTTGTGCATTTTGTAGAACTGAATGTTTGTATGTAATGATTAAGTGACTATTTCCCTCAAGTCATCTCATTGTCTTCTGTATGGAGTTATGTATGTCGCTTCCGCATGTGCATATGAGTCTCATTAGCTAGTGCGATATTTTGGATCCTGGGAAAGAGACTGAACAGTTTGGCAGTAAGGCGATGTTGCGCGCTAGAAAGAACTCGGGGCGTGACACTCTCTCTCTCTCTCGATTCTGCTCCCCCTTCTCCAGCTAAACTCGCTAACCTCCTTAACTGAAAAGTCCATTAGCCTTATATACCTGTTTCGAATTTTGGCACGGAGCGGGGGAACTCCCATTGGCTCTGTCACGTGCCCCATACATGCCATTTGGTCACCGGACGGTGACGGAATCCGTTCGGTACCTACCCAAGTCCGTCAAGCCTTTCGTCGAGTGCTAATGGACGGCCAATTTAGTAGTTTCATTGATGTTGACTTTCACGGCCGCCGAGGCATTGACTGATCGATTTCTTCCTCCTCCGGCGGCCATTAGTCGTGACCCTAGTCTTAATCGATGGTAAACTTCATTGTCTACAAACGCCTCCATCAATTTTACCAATTGAAGCCGATTGAGGGTCCAATTTTGCCATTAAAATCCAACTCGCGAGTCTGCAAATGGCACGGGAAGAGTTGGGGAAGAAGGCACTGTAGCAGACCGGTTCGACCGGTGTTGACACCTGATTTTTTACCATTTATTATTGTGATTTTTATTCTTAATTAAAAATATCAAAAAAAGGTCATAAAATCACAAAATCAACTTTGGAAGCCTTGGTTTAGCCTTAGGAACCAATTTTGAACAAAAAATATTTTTCGGTATTTTTAATATTTTTCGAGTTTATTTAATTATAAAAATACCCAAAAAATCAGAAAAATACCATTCGTGGTCAGAAAAATACCCAAAAATATTCGATAATTTTGTTTTAATTTCCTCTTCAAGTGTGTCACTTTAAATCTCAAAAATTCGGCTCGAGTCACTATGTTCCTTCACAAACATAAACCCGAACCGAGCCTAAAAAAAAAAAAAAAAATCCTTTTCGAGTCTTTTAGTTTTCAATTCTCACTTTTTATAAGCTATGACATTGGATTCTAAAGTCTTAAAGTGCAATTAGGTCAATTTGCCCTCCAATTTAATCAATTTTTACCAAAAGGGCTTAATTGCACATTTTTCTTTCAATTAGTCCCCGGTTTCACGGATGTATACGTATGCTCTACGTATTTATACATCATACGTATTTATATGTTATGCATATTTGTACTGTTTGGTAACCTCTTTAACTCTTGTAATAATAATAATGGTTATTATTTTTAACACCTTTGTTAGTGCCTTTTTTTTTAGCATTTTTGTATTGTGAGTGCTATTGCTAGTGCTATTTTTAAATAGCATTTTTGTATTATAAATTGTGAGTGCTATTGTTAGTGCTATTTTTAAATGACATTTATTTATCATAAATTGTGAGTGCTATTGTTAATTCTATTTTTAAATGGCATTTATTTATCATAAATTGTGAGTGCTATTATTAGATAGAATTTATAATTGTTAGTGCTATTTTTAAATATCATTTTTGTATTATAAATTGTGAGTGCTATTGTTAGTGCTATTTTTAAATAGCATTTTTGTATTATAAATTGTGAGTGCTATTGTTAGTGCTATTTTTAAATGTCATTTATTTGTGAGTGCTATTTTTAGATAGAATTTATAATTGTTAGTGCTATTTTTAAATACAATTTATTGGAAGGTATTTTTGGCTATAAAAGGATGGCAAAAGTTTTGAGGTTGAAGGGAGAGACATTTTGTAGAGTGTGCAAATTTTTGAGAGCTTAGAGAGAAGAACACAAACACTCTCTATATTCTCATAATCTTGAGTGAGCAAAATATACTAAGTTCGGAATATTGATTCCGCATATTGCTAGCACAATTGTTGTGGAGTTATTAGTCGTCTCCCCGTTCGTCAATTGGTGGTGCGTCCGAACTAGATGCCTAACACTTGTGGAGGCTGAGATCGAAGAACATCGAACCGACATCTCCGTTCAAGCACGCTACGAGAGGTAATCTATTTACTCCCTTTGAGACTTTGTGATTTTTTTCGATTGAAATGCACGAAGTACGCCTCTGGAGATACATGTATGGGTTGTTATTTATTTCCGCTACGTGTTACGTGGATCCCAACAGTGGTATCAGAGCCAATCCTTAGGTGTTTTCGTGCATTTAATTGATTTTTTGCAATTTTTGCAATACTATGGCCAATATGTATTAACGAATTGTTCGTCTTACATGGCTAATGGAAGTTGATTATTTTATATGATAAATTAATCAACGTAGCAAAAATTGAGACTAAATCAATTTTGAATCGAAAATTTATGGCTATCTTTTTTTACGTAAAAATTCTGAATATGATTCAACGTAGAATTTTTATTGTGCCTTCCTAAGTTTTAAATTGTGAATTTATTACTTACGTGAAAGGGTGGTGATCATGGAAAAATCCCTAATCAATGTGATTGATGTATATATGAATGTATGATGATTATTTATATATTTGGGGTTGTAATTATTAAATGGAGGCTGCGTACTCCTTTTATTTTTCATGTAATCTTTATTTTTAGCATAGTCAATTGTTGATGTAAATGCTACGAGGATTACGTGGAGGAGCCTTTTAAGTCGGCGAGCTCTTTGGGGCCCAATTCTTGAAGAGTTCAAGAAACCAAGAAGAAGCGAAGAGCGGCTCTCCGTTATTAAAATATTAAAATGATTAAATGTGGTCTCATTGGCTCGAGACCCATTAAGTCATAATTCCATGATCACCACGTAGGATAGATGTTTATGTGATTGACATCTATTTATTTATTATGATTACGTGAGCATGTTAAACTGGTTAATGTGCAAAGTCAGACTTACCTCACCCAAACTTGCGCCTGCATGAACTCTTAGTCAGGAAAATCACTCGCGTTAGGTACCGAAAGGGCGTTGGTAATGACACCAGCGTAACCAAGTCCCCGAACCCAAAATCTCTGGTTCCGCAGAACTGATCGATCTCTCCCAATCGGTCAGTAAGGTTTCCGGTCTACCATCCAAGAAAGACCGGTGGCGACTCCAAATGCATGCACAATTTGCACATGCCACCACGACCACACTGAAGGTCGAAAGCGATCGACTCTTATCGTCGAAGAATACTCCCGCCGCGATTTGGTATGGGCCTGGGAGGGCTCGCGCCGATCCAAGACCCGTGATCGGTAATCCATTAGCCGCGTCCGCTTCCGGACGGGTCGCGACAGCTGGCTACTCCGCTGGGGACTTTGTTCTAGAACCTATGGTTCTAGACCTCAAGTGGACTTAGGCCGTAATTAAAACGCTGAGTGATTTTTCTAACCATGCAGGCGCTCTTGAAGGTGAGGTAAGTCCGCTTATGATAGGTGTTATATGTTTTTGCAGATTGGAGTGATAAGGGGGGTAGTCTGTGATTAACATTGTCTTATGCAGGTTGGCGTAGGAATGAATGATTGTGTGTATGTTTTATATTGAAGCGGTGATTGTTAAATAAGATGCATGTTTATCGCTTTAGCACGACACCGAAAATACACACAACCGCGCCTAAAACCCCGGGCGCCGTCTATAGGAAAACAATAGAAGGGATTGAAAATGGAATCTCCGTGAGGAAAGACACGGGGTAATCCACTTTTCAATTCCGCTCATTTCGAACTATGGATCGAGCCCCAATGCAACGATAGTTGTGCAATGGAATCTGCTCTTTCTAGAACTCGAGGTGGGAACCTTGACCTTAGGTGCCAAATCCTTTGATTTTTGGTAGTTTTATCCTCACTTGTCTCATGTGCATGTCTTTAGATGGTTGGTATATCTAAAACCACCTAAAAAAAAATCGGTGATCCTGGAGTCACATCTCGAAGACTGGAACTGGGGCATCTCCAAGTGTTCGGACCACATTCCTTTGATTGATTTGACATTCTTAGTTCTATTGTATAAGATTAATTTTGCTGAGATCCTCTCTATCTCGTCCCTTAGATTGATTGTATTAGGGATCTATTTGTATTGTATACATCTTGATAAGGCTCATTTCTATCGAAAATGGGGGCAAATTCCCCAAACCCGTGGAGCATAGTGGAATTCGTCCCTTCAGTGCAAAATACATTTGGCCGCAGAGCCACTCGTTTGGTGAAAGGACGTATCGTTCCTAATTGATTTTTAATCAGATCTGGAGATAAGTTTTTCTCCATTTTTTTTTATCTCAGGTGATAAAAGAGACAATGCACCCAAAAGCTCATGCATTCAAATGACAAAACAGACGTCACCCAGCTGGGGCAAATGAACCGTAGGCGTTGCAAATACCTTCAAGCATGGATGGAGGAATTTGATAGATGTTGTGCATATCAATATGCAACATCAAAACGGAATGCAAATCAAGTGTAAAAGGACGTATCGTTCCAAAATGATTATTTTCTAGATATGCGAATAATGCTTCCTTTCTTTTTCCTCTCAGGTGATAATCAAGAGCAGAGGACGCAGGATGTAATGCTTTCAAATAACAAACATGGAACATCAAATACCTCAAATGGCAACTGTGATAGAGAGAATCACCAAACCGCCACATGACGAATCCCAAGAATATCAAGCTGTCTTGAGACAGATAAAATTGATCAAGGACTCTGACAATCGAGATGGATGATCAGAATCTGCAAAAATCAATGGGAGCAGGTTCCCCCCATTTGCTTTGAGGAACCAAACCGGGGGCAAACTCTCATGATCCCCCATGAAAGCGCATCAGACCAGGGTCATCGAATCCAGAGATGACAAATAGCAAAACCATGCCTAACTGGGGCAAGTGAATGATTTGTACGCAGGACGTTTCTCCTCTGACAAAGTCAATGGACGCAATAACAGAGTCGTCCGCATCAGAATCAAACCCCCAAGATACGAATTTGGGTGAACGGTAACCTTGTATCGTTCCAATTTGGTCTTCCAAGACCACATGCCTAACATGAGTTTTTACTCATTTTACAGGAAGTCGTTGGCGCTGAAAGCCTCAAATGAAAAGAGCGCGCTAACAGGGAGGCAAATAGAATCATTGGCCTTAGAAGTCAGGATTCCAGGAGATGGTCTTTGATTATAAGACCTAGTGGATGGTAAAAAGTATCGCTCCTACATCACATGCTTTGACATGCATTTTGATAAAATCTTCTTTTTTTCCTTGAATAAAAGGAACCTTGAAGAATGGCGCTGGAGTGCGCCCAAAAACACAAATGGATCTTCTCTGGGGCAAATTCTTGAGAAGGATTCATCGCCCAACCAGATGGGAGATCAAGGACACAAGATAGAGGGCTAAATTATGCAAGCCGCGCGTTTGTGTTCAAATGGAAACACAAAGCAAGAACAAGGCTGTATCGTTCCAATTTGCCTTGAATTTTGGAACGCAAACTGACACCTAATTCCCGTCTTTGTCAGGGGCTCGCCATCAAGGCGAAACAGGTTTTCACATCCCATGTATTACCCATTGGAACACATGACCAAGGGTAAGATGTATCGTTCCAATTTTTTGAAAAATTCGTGAACATACAATAACATATTTCTTTTACATTTTCAGGGATCTCCAGCCACGGTGGACAGGTAGGTATCCCTTTCCCCAATCCATTGAAGATGTTAAAAAAAAAAACAGAGAGAAAAAGAAAAAGCTTTCAGAATCTGATTCTAGAAAAGACATAGAATTCTAACTTCATTGGCATTCATGTTTTGAAACATGAGGTTGTTTGAACATGTATTGTGCACCATAAAATCCCCTTGACGGGTAAAATTTTTGGGAAAACGAAAGAGATTTTTCCAATCAAAAGTTGTTCAAAACTCTCAAAAGGACGTTTTCTCAAAAGACGAGAGGCAAAGCCTAGTCCAAACTCGTCCTATACACACTTAAGAGAGAAGTGAAGCGAATCAGACAGCAAAATCTGGACCTACGGAAGTAGGGACCATTCGCAGCGATTACATGGGTTGGGACGACGGAGGCATTCGTTTCATATCCCCCAAACACTACAGGTGACCGTTGATAAACCCTTTGAACGACGGTTTTCATTCTTAACCCTGTCAAGAACCACCCCACATCGGGGCAAAATGGAGGTGAGTCCAGCGGTATCAGGAGAAAATGGTTAGAAATTTTCTTGCTCGGACTAACATCAATCTTTGTGTGTTGTTTATATGGTAATCCAAGTGCCATAGGATGACGAGAAGCATTCATTTCTCTATCCCACACACCATATCCTTTGCACAGCCAAGTTGAGCCTGCAAATTCATTTCATAAACCCCTGTTGGTGATCATGGGATGTTTCAAGATGGAAACTGCATCACTCCAAGAACGGAAGAAATCAAGAGATGGGATTTATAGAAAAATCTCATATCGGCGTTTAAATGTGCTATGATTCAAGTTGTATATCTAGCACAATTTTCTGAACATCGTAGTTCCAAAGGAAAAGAAAAGGCGGGATTTCAACAAAGAAAAAAATCCCCAGCATCAAGAAAAAGCAAAGTGCCTGGTAAAAGCAAGGCCGATGCTCGTGAAAACTGTTTGATTGATCCCCAATAAAGCCTAGTTGGGAAGAGAGAAAAACCCATAAAGGAGTCAGATCAAGAAGACTACTCCCCAAATGATGTCAGCCGTGGTGCAAAAACACGGACAGAATTGTCAATCTCTTAATACCACAAGAGACGTTCTCTAAAGGACTTGTGCACACCTCAAAAGCGGTTGCACACCTCAAAAATGGAAGATGCAGAATGGAAAAGACATGTGACAAATTGGCAATGATCACCAATGTCAAATCCTTCGTGATTTCTGGGCCAAAAATAAGCCTTTTTTCGGTCCCCAATCCTACCAATGTTACAACCCTGAAACAGTCTTCTCTGACTAAGACACTTGGGTTAACATATAGCTTAGCTCGAAGAAGTACGAGCAAGACTCTTTCTTTCTCATTTTGCAGGGTTCTTGACTTATAAACCCGGAGCAGATGGTGAAGATTTTCATTCGATGGCCTCGACTCCAAAGCGGGTCCCCCTTGAAAACCAATATCCAAGCCCAACATTACGGTCCCGTAGAAGACCTCCCGACCGATCAAAATGTATGCGCTGCGAATGAGCCTAAAACCTAGGCACAGGTCAGTAGGGAATTGAGTGCATCCCCTAAAAATCATCACCTCAAAACAGGTGAGATGGCCTCCTTGTCGAGAAATATTCCAATTGATGTTTTGAACAAACTCTTTTTGGAATTTTCAAACTGTAGATCTAAATTTTCCGTGCAAGGGATTTGTGATCACATTTGCATGCTGCAAGAATGCTTTGGATAACCTCTAGCGTCAAAATGCACATTTCATGATTAAAACTTAAATCATACGGTTTTGTCAAATGGACAGCCGTGGTCTTCCCAAAGATTACTAACGTTTTCTTGGTGAAGAAGAATATTTCAGGCTCAAACTTCTGCAGGATACCTGGAGAACCCAACTCCCATAATGTCGCCTCAATAGACTCAAGTGAAGCTTTGTCAAGATAAAATCTTTCACTGCTTCAAAAACTGAATTCCCGACAAACTTCGGGATCTCTAAAAAAAGAGGGGAAGAAAAACCCTTTTAAAAGAAAAAGTCCTATCAGACGTGGAGAACCCTCGTCCCAGGACCCATTTTTAAAATATCAAACAGTCCTCGCATGACGTGGAGAACCCTCGTCTCAGGACCCCTTTTCAAAATTTAGGCAGTCTCATCGGACGTGGAGAACCCTCGTCATGAGACCCCTTTTCAAAAATCAGGCAGTCTCATCGGATGTGGAGAACTCTCGTCATGAGACCCCTTTTCAAAATTCAAGCAGTCTCATCGGACGTGGAGAACCCTCGTCATGAGACCCCTTTTCAAAACAAACAAAGGTAGATACCGCCTGAAGGGTCAAAAATAAGGTAGATACCGCCTAAAGGGTCAACTAAAGGTAGATACCGCCGGAAGGGTCAACTAAAGGTAGAAACCGCCTGAAGGGTCAATTCAAGGTAGATACCGCCTGAAGGGTCAACACATGGTAGATACCGCCTGAAGGGTCAAAATCAAAGGTAGATACCGCCTGAAGGGTCAACACATGGTAGATACCGCATGAAGGGTCAAAATCAAAGGTAGATACCGCCTGAAGGGTCAACACATGGTAGATACCGCCTGAAGGGTCAAAATCAAAGGTAGATACCGCCTGAAGGGTCAACACAACGTAGAAACCGCCTGAAGGGTCAATTCAAGGTAGATACCGCCTGAAGGGTCAACTAAAGGTAGAAACCGCCTGAAGGGTCAACTCAAGGTAGAAACCGCCTGAAGGGTCAATTCATGGTAGAAACCGCTTGAAGGGTCAAACCAAGGTAGAAACCGCCTGTAGGGTCAACTCAAGGTAGATACCGCCTGAAGGGTCAACATGAGGGTAGAAACCGCCTGAAGGGTCAACTCAAAGGTAGAAACCGCCTGAAGGGTCAACTCAAGGTAGATACCGCCTGAAGGGTCAACATGAAGGTAGAAACCACCTGAAGGGTCAACATGAAGGTAGAAACCGCCTGAAGGGTCAACTCGAGGTAGATACCGCCTGAAGGGTCAAACCAAGGTAGATACCGCCTGAAGGGTCAACCAAAGGTAGATACCGCATGAAGGGTCAAACCAATGGTAGATACCGCCTGAAGGGTCAAAATCAAAGGTAGAAACCGCCTGAAGGGTCAAACCATGGTAGATACCGCCTGAAGGGTCAACACAAGGTAGAAACCGCCTGAAGGATCAACTCATGGTAGAAACCGCCATAAGGATCAACTCATGGTAGAAACCGCCATAAGGGTCAACACGAGGTAGATACCACCTTAAAATATCAACACAAAGGTTCGATCCTCCATACGGATCAAAATCCTTGGCAAATCCCAAAGCGTGGGATGCGCCTTCCTTAGGTTCCTACCAGTTAGGAATCACATCATGGTATGACCTACCATACAGGTCAGAGCTTAATCTCCCTAGGATATTCTGAATGACGAGTCCTAGGCATCTTCTTGAAAGTCGTCGCAACCGGCAGCATCCGACAGGTGAGCTTCAGGTAAGCCTCTCTCACTACGGCCCATGTTCAAATTGTTAGAGCAAACCGGGGATTGATTTGAGCTTTTATCAATAGGCTTAAGGATCCGATGTCATAACATTTCTTCTCTCATTTTCCCAGTTGAGTCGGTTAGGAATCAGGTGCCACCTTATCTTTGAGAGAAACCTCTAACGAGATTCCTCTCAAAGAGGGGCAGCTGTTGACACCTGATTTTTTACCATTTATTATTGTGATTTTTATTCTTAATTAAAAATATCAAAAAAGGTCATAAAATCACAAAATCAACTTTGGAAGCCTTGGTTTAGCCTTAGGAACCAATTTTGAACAAAAAATATTTTTCGGTATTTTTAATATTTTTCGAGTTTATTTAATTATAAAAATACCCAAAAAATCAAAAAAATACCATTCGTGGTCAGAAAAATACCCAAAAATATTCGATAATTTTGTTTTAATTTCCTCTTCAAGTGTGTCACTTTAAATCTCAAAAATTCGGCTCGAGTCACTATGTTCCTTCACAAACATAAACCCGAACCGAGCCTAAAAAAAAAAAAAAAAAAATCCTTTTCGAGTCTTTTAGTTTTCAATTCTCACTTTTTATAAGCTATGACATTGGATTCTAAAGTCTTAAAGTGCAATTAGGTCAATTTGCCCTCCAATTTAATCAATTTTTACCAAAAGGGCTTAATTGCACATTTTTCTTTCAATTAGTCCCCGGTTTCACGGATGTATACGTATGCTCTACGTATTTATACATCATACGTATTTATATGTTATGCATATTTATACTGTTTGGTAACCTCTTTAACTCTTGTAATAATAATAATGGTTATTATTTTTAACACCTTTGTTAGTGCCTTTTTTTTTAGCATTTTTGTATTGTGAGTGCTATTGCTAGTGCTATTTTTAAATAGCATTTTTGTATTATAAATTGTGAGTGCTATTGTTAGTGCTATTTTTAAATGACATTTATTTATCATAAATTGTGAGTGCTATTGTTAATTCTATTTTTAAATGGCATTTATTTATCATAAATTGTGAGTGCTATTATTAGATAGAATTTATAATTGTTAGTGCTATTTTTAAATATCATTTTTGTATTATAAATTGTGAGTGCTATTGTTAGTGCTATTTTTAAATAGCATTTTTGTATTATAAATTGTGAGTGCTATTGTTAGTGCTATTTTTAAATGTCATTTATTTGTGAGTGCTATTTTTAGATAGAATTTATAATTGTTAGTGCTATTTTTAAATACAATTTATTGGAAGGTATTTTTGGCTATAAAAGGATGGCAAGAGTTTTGAGGTTGAAGGGAGAGACATTTTGTAGAGTGTGCAAATTTTTGAGAGCTTAGAGAGAAGAACACAAACACTCTCTATATTCTCATAATCTTGAGTGAGCAAAATATACTAAGTTCGGAATATTGATT
Organism: Rhodomyrtus psidioides; assembly: GCA_021437785.1. NCBI lineage: Eukaryota > Viridiplantae > Streptophyta > Magnoliopsida > Myrtales > Myrtaceae > Rhodomyrtus > Rhodomyrtus psidioides. The sequence continues at coordinate 885,692 of JAILYB010000171.1, read as the reverse complement.
CCGCATATTGCTAGCACAATTGTTGTGGAGTTATTAGTCGTCTCCCCGTTCGTCAATTGGTGGTGCGTCCGAACTAGATGCCTAACACTTGTGGAGGCTGAGATCGAAGAACATCGAACCGACATCTCCGTTCAAGCACGCTACGAGAGGTAATCTATTTACTCCCTTTGAGACTTTGTGATTTTTTTCGATTGAAATGCACGAAGTACGCCTCTGGAGATACATGTATGGGTTGTTATTTATTTCCGCTACGTGTTACGTGGATCCCAACAGTGGTATCAGAGCCAATCCTTAGGTGTTTTCGTGCATTTAATTGATTTTTTGCAATTTTTGCAATACTATGGCCAATATGTATTAACGAATTGTTCGTCTTACATGGCTAATGGAAGTTGATTATTTTATATGATAAATTAATCAACGTAGCAAAAATTGAGACTAAATCAATTTTGAATCGAAAATTTATGGCTATCTTATTTTACGTAAAAATTCTGAATATGATTCAACGTAGAATTTTTATTGTGCCTTCCTAAGTTTTAAATTGTGAATTTATTACTTACGTGAAAGGGTGGTGATCATGGAAAAATCCCTAATCAATGTGATTGATGTATATATGAATGTATGATGATTATTTATATATTTGGGGTTGTAATTATTAAATGGAGGCTGCGTACTCCTTTTATTTTTCATGTAATCTTTATTTTTAGCATAGTCAATTGTTGATGTAAATGCTACGAGGATTACGTGGAGGAGCCTTTTAAGTCGGCGAGCTCTTTGGGGCCCAATTCTTGAAGAGTTCAAGAAACCAAGAAGAAGCGAAGAGCGGCTCTCCGTTATTAAAATATTAAAATGATTAAATGTGGTCTCATTGGCTCGAGACCCATTAAGTCATAATTCCATGATCACCACGTAGGATAGATGTTTATGTGATTGACATCTATTTATTTATTATGATTACGTGAGCATGTTAAACTGGTTAATGTGCAAAGTCAGACTTACCTCACCCTAACTTGCGCCTGCATGAACTCTTAGTCAGGAAAATCACTCGCGTTAGGTACCGAAAGGGCGTTGGTAATGACACCAGCGTAACCAAGTCCCCGAACCCAAAATCTCTGGTTCCGCAGAACTGATCGATCTCTCCCAATCGGTCAGTAAGGTTTCCGGTCTACCATCCAAGAAAGACCGGTGGCGACTCCAAATGCATGCACAATTTGCACATGCCACCACGACCACACTGAAGGTCGAAAGCGATCGACTCTTATCGTCGAAGAATACTCCCGCCGCGATTTGGTATGGGCCTGGGAGGGTTCGCGCCGATCCAAGACCCGTGATCGGTAATCCATTAGCCGCGTCCGCTTCCGGACGGGTCGCGACAACCGGTCCGACCGGCGGTCAGACCGGTCTGAACCGGTTCTGAATTATAATTTTTGAAATTAATCCAAATCTGCTGGGAATTTTTGCAATTAATTTTCAGAATCGAATCTAGGGCATGGATTTTATCTAAAAATGTGATTTTTCCCAAAATTTCATATCAATTTCACAAAAAATCCTAAATTTTCATGTAATTGCAAATTAGGGATTTGTGCAATTGAAGGCCCAAATGATCAAATTGGGCCAAATTACCTATGCCAATCGATTCAAAATGGTAAAATTCATTAGGCAGTATATTTAATTTGCCATGATAGCCCTTGAATTGAAAGTAATTTCAATTGTGCCCAATTTCAAGGACTAAAATACAATTTAGCATGTAATTTGTGCGAACAATCGAGCTAAATTGAAGTGGGGGACAATCAGATTGAATGTCAAGATCCTTAAAAATGCCAAAATTGTAAATAAAAAGACTCAATTGATATTTTTTTCTCAAATTCAATCATGTGCGTTACAAAGAAACACACAAAATTAAATTTTATTTTGGACTTTTTGTGAGGTCAAAAAGACAAGGGATTTAAAAGAAAAATATTGGCTATTTTTCCATTTTTTGTGACCTCAAATTCTATTTTTCTCGAATTTTCTAGTATTTTTCATATTTTCTAAAAATACTAAAAAATGCAAAAAAAATATGAAAAATTATTTTTTTTTGTCAAAAATGGTTCCTTAGGCTTGGCCAAGCCCACCAAAGTTGATTTTACAATTTTTTGACTTTTTATGAATGTTTTTATAATTTTTCAAAGAAATGATAAAAAAGGCTAATCGAAAATTAGTGTCAACAATGATGTGTTTGTTAAATATGTTAGTGTGATGCCTTAAGAAGAAGAAACTTATTTTCATTTGTGCTGCAGCTCAGAAGATCCCTTCAAGGACATTGAGGCACTTTTGACAAGATTCAGTGCTGAATCTGAATCAAATTTTATCAACAAAAGGTATGTTCATCAATCTCTTTCATTTTCATTCCTAGGCTAGTGGATTGGAGTCGACATGGCCAAATGGAACCGCGGACCCGGAACCGGCTCGAAACAGGCCCGTTGACCGGGCCCGCGGTTCCACACCTGAACCGGAACCGGCCTTCAAGGGCCGGTTCCGAACCGCCAAAATTAAAAAAAAAATGCTATTCGGCTCTTCCCCACACACGAGCCGTGCAATTTTTTTAAAATTTCGGCTCCGAACCGGGAACCAGTCCCGGAACCGGAACCGAAACCGGCGGTTCCACGGGACCACCCATGTCTAGATTGGAGGACGAAATTTTGCCGAAGCATGAGGTGAATCGAAGGCAATTTGAGCTTGATTGCTGCTAGATGATGATAAATATTGCTGCAATGTCGATTTTGCATGTATTGGATGATTGATAATGATTTGGTGCATGTTCATAATTTTTACTGTTTTTCTGAACTATTTTCCTGAAACACATAAAAAATTGCAGGTTCTAAGTGTCACATATAAAAGTATGTCTGATACGAATCCTTCTAATTTGAGGAGATCTGTAGTGTGGGAACATTTTACACGGGTTCCTAATGAAGCAAAGGCTGAATGTAACTATTGTGGGGCTCATATTGGTTGTGTTAGTGGTCATGGGACTAGTTCGATGCATCATCATCTCGCTAGATATAAAAAATACCCATATGCAAACTTGGAGAAAAGGCAAAGAGGTGCCTCAGGTCAACCTATTGGGGTTAGTAGTTCGTCTAATCCATGAAAATTTGACCAAGATGCAAGTAGAGAAGAATTAGCGACTATGTTTATTCTTGCTGAATTGCCTTTCAAGTTTGTAGAGCATGAGGGATTTCACCGATTTGTGAATAGAATCCAGCCGAACTCCCAACCCGCAACACATTGAGGCGCGATTGTTTTGATTTATACATGGAGGAAAGAATTAAATTGAAGAGCTATTTCTCCAAGACATCTCCTAGAGTATGTCTAACAACCGACACATGAACTTCTTGTCAAAATATGAGTTATATGTGTCTCACTGCTCATTTTGTGGATGCCAATTGGAAGTTACAGAAGAAAATTATAAATTTTTGTCAAATTTCGGGTCATTCTGGCGAGATGATAGGAAAAGCAATTCAGAAGTGCTTAATTGATTGAGGGATTCAAAGAGTTTTTTCTATCACTGTTGATAATGCGAGTTCAAATGATTTAGGAATTCAATATTTGAAAAAGAGATTTGACTTTTGGAAGTCTCTGGTATTAACAGGTGAATTACTCCGCGTGAGGTGTTGTGCTCATATATTGAGCTTGACTGTGCGAGAGGGGTTGAAAGACATAACCGATTCCGTTGTTAGAATATGCTCGGCCGTGCGTTATGTTAGATCTTCTCCTGCAAGGTTGAGACGGTTTAAGGGTTGTATTGAGCTAGAAAAAATTGAGCCCAAGAGTCTCGTATGTTTGGATGTGGAGACTCGTTGGAACTCAACGTATTTGATGTTGGGATCAGCTTTGAAGTTTGAAAAAGCTTTTAGGTCAATGGAATTTCAAGATAACAAATTTGCTCACGAGCTTTCTAGGGTGAAAGGATTGCCCACTACTGAGGATTGGGAGTATGCCCGTCTCTTTCTTCGTTTCTTGAAGTTGTTCTTTGATACGACTTTGAAAGTTTCGGGTTCTTCTTATGTTACTAGTAATGACATGGCGAAGGATGTGTTTGGGATTTTTATAATGATTGACAGATATTGTGGGAATAATGATCAAGGTTTGCAGAAAATGGCTAAGAATATGAAGACCAAATTCAGTAAATATTTTGGCAATGTAGACAACATCAACCCTACTTTGTTCATTGCTTGCGTATTTGACCCGCGACGTAAGTGGGACTATGTGAAGTGGGTGATTAATCAAGTTTATGGAAGAGAACAAGCAGAATTTTAAAAGATAAAGTAATAGCATCTTTGACATCATTGTTCGAGCAATACTGTACCGGTATATGCCCCCAAAGCAACTCGAGCCAAAAGAGCACACGAATGATAAGCATGTCAAAGTCTCCTGTGGTTGGTGCTGATGTTCTGACTGAAATGTATCTTAGCCACACCGGACAGCAATATTTGGAAGAAAAATCTGAGTTAGACAAGTATTTGGAGGAAGGATGTGAACGATATTGCCCTGACTTTGATATCTTAAATTGATGGAGGCCCTTATTTGTGCTCAAGATTGGTTGCGATCTGCGCCACTTCCCCTTACGATTGATGAGGACTTAGAAGAACTCGTAATCTTTGAGTCGGGTGAGAAAAACATTGTTGTGGAATATTTATACTTTCCTATATTTCAAAGCATGCGTTAATTTTCATTTTCAATGTGAATTCAATGCAGAGTTGCCAACTAGGAGCATGGAGCTAAACTCGGTATTGAATTCTCTTGATGATTGACAAAGTTAGAGATTGGTACTTGTTAACCAATTTTTTATTCTTGTGAATTTACTTCATATTTTCAGTTGGATTCATCGCTTTCTTATCATGATGAACCTAAGCTAGTGTGCATATTCTCATTTTCAGGTGATTGGCATCACTATTGCTTATGTTGGTATGTGACTTTCTCACTTTCTCATCAATCTACATGCTTTGTGTTTCCCTGAATCATTTGAGGAGTGGAATAGACTCCAATGTTGCACTCAATCTACTTGCACTCATCAGCTGTTGCCAAGCAAAGCTCCAGATTTTACTCTACTTACATGTGACTTCTGATCAAGAGAATAGCTTCCATTTTGTTTGGCAATTGCAGCGCTCATTTGGTATATTAAAAGATGAATTAACTCCATGTCCGATTAATGTTAGATAAGGAAATTGTCAAAGATTCGTTCCATTTAAATTTGAAAATGAAAACAAAAAACAAACAAACAAACCCTAAACCCGACCCGACCCTCTTTTTTGTTCATTTGATATTCAGTTCGGGCCAAGGTCGGGGCGGGTAACGCAAGCAATGCTTAAGGGTCGGGTCGGTTAGGGTATTTTAAAAACCCTACCCTACTCTACCCATTGACACCCCTGCCGACCGTGGGGACGTGTTGCCTAGCCCTTGGTAGACACCAGTTGTCGCCACATTGATCACGTAACTACCTCCGAACGTCCGATAAATTGGCCTGCTGTTGATGCACTCTATCTCGAAGCCTAAGAAGCCACAATAAGGCTGCTGAATGAAATCAACAGGTAGGCTTTTAACTATTTTGACACCGCTAGGCATGACATGCCCGACTTATGATCTAAAACATCGGCTCGTGACACATGCCTCTACTTGACTCGGATTTACTCCGACGTCCGCTAACACTATTGTTGACTTAGAGTTCAATTGGGAGGCATTCATATAATTGATAGAAAAGCATTTAGCGGTTCCATGAGGGTCGTCGCTAGTTTATAGAGTTGCCCTATCATTTTTGGAAGTGAGCATTGAGCTTTAATTAAGTGGTTCTCGGGCAATTTACAGGTACGACTTATGTTTACGCTACGAGATTTCTTAAGGGGCTTCATAATCTACTCATTGACCATTGACCTCGGTGTTCTTTTTCGCGCTCTCTGCATGTATATCCATATCCATACACCGTTATCACAAATTACTTGGGGTCGACGGGGATAAACCAGGGTTCATCTCAAAAAGATAGCTTTTTTTACACTGGCTCGCTACACCTGACGCAACCCTCCTCCTTTATCCTGGCTTGGGACAGGCTACGTAAACGTAGGCGGAGGAAAGATAGCTCTTTTTTCTACATGTATATTTATTAAAGGAAAATACTTCCCTGACAGCAAGCATTTCCACATGTTTTGCATAAAATGTAGTCAAGGACGGTATAATCTTAATCGTAGATCCACGCACCATCACCACATGTTTTGCATAAAATACTCATTATTACGAAATCATATTATCAGAAATAACTGACAGTACTGTCACGCTACCAATTTCTTTTGTTAAAAGTCTCTTCCTCTTTCCTTTCTTTTTCCATTTGTCATTATGTCCTACCTTGCCAATTACGACAATAAAATTTGTGAATTGCATTTTGAGAAATGGAATGCATGGCTAGTCCCAGAATGATGATAGCAATTACGATCTAGCAATGAAGAGTTCTTACTATTCGCTCTTGATCGGCAAGTGGATTACGAAAACGATCAAGAAATGGAAGCACACCACATTCTTTTGTGTCCCTTGAAATTGCCACCGAAGTAAACAAAGGAAGAAAATTCTTAAAATAAGTATCTCATACAAATTTATACAGATGCTGTAGAGATCTCAAATTGCAGCAGCGAACTCTCGCCCATGGCAGCTACTGGGGATCTCGATGACGGGGATGACAAGGTTGGCTTAGCAGGAATTTGCAAGGCCTCAACACTTCCTTTTAGCATCTCCACGACTCGAGTCATCGCTGGTCGATCTCTTGGATCAATCTGAATGCACCACAAGCTGATTATGATCATCTTCTTAGCGATTCCTTCGTCTTCCTTGTTCGTGATACCACGCAACCCGAGTTCTTCCTGAAGTTCGAGGCGTCGATGAATCCAATGAGGAAAATATATTTCGCTAGTACGGTCTACCCCAACTTCAAAGTTCTTTCTCCCGCCGACCATTTCCATAACCATCATGCCGTAACTGTAGACATCCGATTTGTGAGAAACCCCTCCGATGTTCCTTATGACCAGTTCAGGAGCAATGTAGCCTGCAGTGCCGCACGCACCCAACATCGACACGATACTCTCTTCTCTAGGAAATATTTTGGCAAGACCAAAGTCGGATATCTTGGGACAATAATTCCGATCGAGAAGAATGTTGTGAGGCTTTATATCGAAATGCAAGATCTTGGCATTACAGCCTCGATGCAGGTACTCTAGCCCTTGCGCTATGCCTAGGGAGATGTTGTATAATGTCTCCCAACTCAATTGCTGATTTGCCTCCGAAGTGTTGCTTTTGAATATGAACTTTTCCAGTGATCCGTTGGGCATGAACTCACAAACTAGAGCTCTTTTGCTTCCCTCAAAGCAAAAGCCTAGAAGGCTGACCACATTGACATGAGAAGTCTTGCTTATGCTCGCGACTTCATTGATAAATTCTTCCCCATCGCCTTTTAGTTTCTTCAGAAGCTTCACGGCAACAGGTTGACCATCTCGAAGCTCTCCTTTGTACACATGACCAAAACCTCCTTGACCTAACTTTTCCCGGAAAGAATTGGTCATCCTCTTGATATCTTTGTAGGTATATCTCCTCGAAGAGACCAGCTCCTCAATTTTCTGCTCGGCCGCAGAATGTTCTTTCTTTCCCATCATCAAAGCCATATGTTTTCTTATCATGGATCTCTTCCTAATGGAATAGACTGCAAGAATGACAATCGCAATCCCAACTCCTGATGCAACTGATTAGAGAGAAGCAAAAGATTCGTGAGCAACAACTTCAGTTCATCAATTTGCTAATATAAGGTCCCTAATGTTGGAAAAGAAAAACTTTGTCAAGGTTTCTGCACGGTGTATTGGTATGTGAAACAAAAAGCGGGTTCGATGGAGTACCTATTGCGACTTTCATCCACCAAATGCCATGCTGCGCTGCTACAAAAGGACACAAATCCTTGTCAGGTAAATCTCCCAATGAAAACCATGATGAAACCAGGAGGAATGCTTTTTACAATAGCAGGAATGCTTTTCGCAACAGTTGGAGAGGACGCCATACAGATAAGATTGAACAACTTAGCGTTCATATTTTGATCTGTACTCATTACAGCGACTCTTATATCACGTCTTTAAAATGACTAATTTAGTAGTGGTGCTAAGGAACAAAATTAGAGGGAAAACTATTGATAAACACGGAGCGAATAAACAGCGTTGTTGTTGAAGAACAATTTGACAAAACACGAGATTTGAGTATGAAAATGATGGTAGACAGTTAAAAGAGAAAGAAGATAAAAGGCAAAGGAGGTTTTGTATCAAGACATCGGACTGGGAGATGATGCGGCCTTCGAATTATGAAGAACACGGAGTAAATGATCATTGCATTCTCAAGTTCAAGTTTCTCTAGACTTGATAACCATTTTTGCTCGCGTCCTGCACAGAAATTTCAAGGAGCATTAATGTTTTGCTCGGCCACTTTCAAGGAAAATCGGAGTGTTAATAAAGGGTTTGCTTTTCAAATACGCCTTAGCTATCTTTGCCATTTCATCATTCTCCCGCTAGGATTGTTAGAGAGAGCTCAAGAACCTCCAGCAGCGTCAGACTGCGTAGCTCAAGAGGAACTTCGCATGTCAAACTGTTGCCAGTTAACAACAGACAATTCAACAGCATCCAATTCCCAAGGGCAGATGAGATTAAACGTTCAAAAGACTTGTGGGTCCTTAAGAGATCTTTCCCCAATCAACCAAGGAAAGATACCGTCGTGAAACGATAGGGAATTTCGACAGTGGACAGAGACTCTGTCAATCCGACCCTCAAGAAAATTCTCCTACGCGCTGAGCTATTGGAACCCCTGTTATAGCAAATTCTATGCAGAAAGGGAAATGCACTCGACTCGACCCGACCCACAGAATCTGATGAATCTAATGAATATTTCACGAAGAAAGAGAGTACATGATGTGCGGACACAGACTGGAGAAGAAGTAATCCTACCGGGGCAAAGCGAAGAATGTGGCCGGCCAGGGCAGTAACACTGGGAATGGTAGCTCCCGTGATCGAACCCGCACTTGCCACCGCTTGCCTCGCACTCGCTGCAATTGCTCCCCGTCCAATTCAACACGAACCCCCTCATCATCCCCTCCTCCACATCCCCCCTCCCTCTCCACTGGGCCGCCACCGGCACCTCCACCAAATGCTGGCACTTTTTCGCCGCATCAATCACTTCTTGATCCTCGCCATCCCCATATATTGCCAAAACGACCTCGCCTCCGCTAACACAGCTGCTGATCCTGTAGTTCAGCAGGTGGTGATCCGTAGGGGTAGAGACGTTGCAGTTGTATAACAGAGAGACAGTGGTGGTAACGTTCTGGCTCAGCTGGAACTGAGCCGACGACGGGAGAGTCAGGTTCTTGAGAGAACCAGGCGTGCACCAAGGGAAGATTGGCGAGTTGGTGCCAGAGAGGGCGGCGTTGGAGACGTGAAGAGACTGGTTCCCATAGAAGACGTCGCTGATGATGTAGTAGTCGCCGGAGAGGGCGATGACCGGGCGGTCCTCGGTGCAGGACAGGTCGAAGCTCGGGAAGCCACAGTAGGAGGGCTGCCGGTCGCGGAGGTAGAACGGGAAGGAGATGTTCAGGCCGCCGCAAGCGACAGGGAGGCTGCAGTTCCCGAAGTGGGGATCGATGAGAGAGAGAGACGGTCGAGGTGATAAAGAGAGAGCAAAGAGTAAAAGTAGTGAGAGGGTTGTGTCGATTGGGACAGGAGAAAGAGGAGGAGTGAGGGTGGTTCTGGCTCTGGTTCTGGTCATTGTGGATTGATAGGGGTGGTGGAGATGCGCCGAAGATGATGAAATCATGGGGGGGGGAGGGAGAGAGAGGGAGATTGAATACGAGGAATCGTATGACTAGCTTTGACTTGTAGATGAGCTGGAGTTGACATTGGTTCTTCCGACAAAACCGGAAACGACTGGCGAACCCCAACTGGGGATGTCCTCGGACACATCGTACCCTGAACTTTGTACCTGAGCTTCATCGTGCCTCTCCTGTTTGATATCTGGCATCCTCCGTCGCAATCTCTACGTAGCTTCATGCGAATTGAAAACGGGGTAAGGAAGGGGGAAAAAAAAAAGGTCTGGCGCCAGACGACGCAAATTACAATTTTTTGAATTCAGAGTAAATGAATACAAAATTGACAGGGTCACATGTTTTATATGGGAAAATCGTCAAGAAAATGCTTATATTCGATCTTGCCAACATATTTGATTAGAATCATTTCACTCAAAAGCATAAGTCATCGTGAATTCGTGCGGGTTGAGAGTTTAGAGATTCCTTGAGGACGTAACAAGTACTGGGGGTGTCGGCGGGGGAAGAGAGACCATACATTACAACAGTCGGCATGCCATTTTAAGTGCGAAAGCTTTCACTTTCGCCATATTTAAGTGGGGAAGTTCACACAATTCATTGGGTGGGTCAGGTCAACCAATACTTCTGTCTTTCGTATTGAAGGCTGGCGATTGACTTGGGAAAGTGAAGTCTATCTAGACAGCCAGAGGACGTATTCTATTATGGTCTCACCTTAAAAGCAGGGAACCTTAACGGCCTTTAGCCATTAAGGTTCCCTGCTTTTAAGGTAGGGAATCCTGACCCCTCTGTTTTTAGGAAAATTACAGGACAATCGAGGAAGACAGGTGAATTCCCTAGAGAGGGTCGAGACGTGTGGGTCCTCTAAATTTGACCGGGGCTGGCCTTCCTAGATGGAGCCAGGTTAGTTCAATAGCATAAAGAGAGCAATCTAAGGCTTGAACTCCGCCTAAATCATTCTTTGGACCATGACAATTCGGTTCCGTTCCGTTCCGTTCAAAACGGGTGTAGGTTCGAATTTCCAAAGTGAAAATAAAGAAACAAAAGGAAAGAAAGACAAGTTAGGGAGCATATCTCGTGTTCACAAATATGTAGCTCAGAAGTTGCGGATGAATTATCATGATAGGATGACATTCATCTACGACGTATTGTTCGCTTATTTTCGCAACAAGAAAAACCTTTCACCGAAATTCGTTCTTCGATTTTTATTAAGATAGGTTATGTGGCTCAATCCTCAAAGAAGTACGATGAGTATGTGGATATGGATGATACTGGATGATAAGTGGATCGAAAATGGAACGGAAGGTTGTATTGAGATCAACGGAGTTCACGCTAAGTTACAATACTCCTAGGAAAGTATGTAAATTGCAGGAAGATAAATGGCCTCGGCCAAAAATAAAGGTACGATTGCTGGGAAAGTAAAAATACTGGATTGTAAAAGAGTTGAAAGATAAATTGCATAGAAATTTGAGTTGTTTTTGGATGTGTGTTGATGTCCATTCTGCCTTCTTTCTTCTAAGTATTTGTATCTTCCACGGCTTCGATAACTGCTCGGTCAATTATCTTTATGTTGAAATCCTGAACCTTGGCGCCTTTGACATTCTCTTTCTTGCACATGTTCTTCACTATCCTGTTCATCAGGAGTTGGCTATAAATCATTCCTGCGGGCTTGAATTTTGAATCTTTTCCAGTAACTTCTGTGTCCATGATTCGATCGTGTCCACTATCTTGATCTTCTATTGTAACCTCCCATTATCGTGGCTCTTTTGGCGGTTTCGTAACTTCCTCCACGTTCACGGTTTTTGCCATTAACTCTCCAAGGCGCTCGGTAAGTTATCAAGCCGTCCTTGTGTTACCGATTCCATCAAAGTTACCGATCCGTTCGGTAACTTTCCGCTCCGTCGCCCATTTCCCGAATCTCGGTGCCTCGATGTACTATAAGCCTATTGACCTTTTTGGGAAGTTTGCTTGGCTCTTCCACTTCCCGCACAAGATGACGACAATTTTTGGGCTCGTTCAGGAGTTGTGTTAAATTTGAGTGTCAACACGTATAAATCTTTTTTATGGCTCTCAAGATCTACCATGAATTCCTATGAACAACTGAATATCACTTAACAAAATACATCTTAGGAACATATGAATTTACCTAATGATGCATATGTTATGGAGATTGCAGAAGCAAGCTGAATGGAGTGTTTTATGCAACAGGTTTAACCCCCAACTCTAAGCTGATGCAAAACAAGCATGAGCAATCACCCGTGCAAAAAGCTCTTTACTCTTCATTTTCCTCTCTAAATCAATCTATAATCCTCAACGCATTGCTGCATGGCTACGTATCTGTGATCTGACAATGCTGTTCGTTTGATACGAGTCAGAAATTGACGATGCTATGAATTCATCTAACTACTACAGAAGGATTGTATAAAAGATACGGCAAAGAAATGCAATGGCTTGGTGAATGAAGCCAAGGTGGGCAACAAGAAGCTGACAAGAATAGAAAACCAAGGGAAGCCAAAAAGGCTCTCTCTCTTCCGTTGAATTCCTAATCAAAATTTCGAGAGCATGGCAAGGAGATTCACCAAAAACTCATGGGAGAAATTAAACAGTTGCTATCACAGGGAATTATCCGAAATGTGTTACCTCTTCCGCAAATAAGCAGATATGCGGTACCAGAACAGAAGCACAGAAAACCTCCATCCCGTTTCATGCATTGGCCTCCACCTTTTTTAGCACTTAACACAACTCTCTCACGAGGTTAAATTCCATATCACTTTAAACCTGTGCATCAACCTCTACTCGTACTCACCACTTTTCATTTCCTCAATATTCCGGTTAGCTAATTCCACTGGTACAAAAATATGACTCGCACACGCTGTCAGATTAAGACGTTAGTCTTTTGGTTGACTTACAAGAGCGGTTGGCCCCAACAGAGGGGCAAGTAAAGTAAGGATATGGATGATCAACATTTGGGAAGTTGCTGCAATAATGGAGAAATGCCTAGGTACGAAGGCTTTTGACTCAAGTTAAGGAAGGAGGGCGGTTCAAAGCTGGCACCATCGGTATCAGATTCTCCGGGCTGCATAGTTGGAGCAAAACAAGCATCACCCGCTCTCCAACTCTAAGATCAACCAAAGAGATTGATTCTCATACTCGACAAGGTACTCCCCAAAAGGTTGCAGTTTGAGCACTGGCTTATCACGACACTCAATTTGAAAACATGGATTGATTGACAGTTCATGTTGGCTGTACGCCTCCTTTGTGGGGTCTAGCTAATTTTTTATTTTAATTGTTTGTAAAAGAAAGAAAAAGAAAGAAAAAAGAGGAAAAAGAAGAGACACAATGATGGCTTGCTTTTCTTTGTGTTTTTGTGTGTTGCTTCGTGTGTGAAAGGAGAGAGAGAAGAGTGAGCAGCGGCAGAAAACAGGAGAGAGAGAAGTGAGCCGAGAGTGAAGAAAAGCAGGGGAAGCTCTCGGTGAACGCAGGGAAGGAGAAAAGAGCAACGGCTTCCAGTGTGATTTCGGCGGCCAAACATTACCGGAATCGTCTCAAATTTCAGTATGTTGTTCGTGAGACTGAGATCTACAAATTGATAGGTTTCGTTTGTTGAGATTTGTCTCCGGTTCTCCTATTGTGGTTAGGGTTTTCTAGCCCCCTTTTGAGGGATTGCTCTTGAAATATTGTTGTTGAGCTCTAGTGTGTGCCTAGAGGGAAATACTTGGTGTATTCTGCTATTCTTGGTGATTAGTGGAAATTTTTGGGTCGTCCGTGGTTTTTCCCGATTCGGGTTTTCCACGTAAATCTCGGTGTTATATTTCTTTATCGTTCCGGTATTATATTCGTTGCTGCGAGGTTGATATTTTGCTGGATATAATTGTTGGTTGTTGCTGGATTATATTGGAGTAGTGTCGGGGGTTATTATTTGATCCTGGATTGGCTATATTTGTGCCGAGGTGCTGCCCGTTTTTCCCCCAACAAAGTGGTATCAGAGCTAGAGTTGAGATTCTAGTATTAGATGGAGAATACGAGTGGCACTATGTTTAAGTTAAATGCCTCGAATTACTCTATATGGAAGCCTCGGATGGAAGACGTATTATATTGCAAAGATTTGTATGATACGGTCGAAGGAAATGAAGCTAAAGGAGATACGGAAGATAAAGAGTGGGAGCGAATGAATCGGAAGACGGTTGGGTTTATCCGACAATGGATTGATGATAGTGTGTTTCATCATGTTGCTCAAGAAACGAAGGCGGATACTTTGTGGAAGAAATTGCAAGATCTCTATGAGAGGAGAACTCCACAAAATAAAGCTCTTCTAGTGAAAAGACTTGTGAACTTGAGATACAAGGAAGGAAGTAGCATGACGGAGCACTTGAGTGAATTTCAAGATGTTGTAAATCAATTGACAAATCTTGAGATTGACCTTGGTGATGAATTGCAATCTTGTTTATTGCTTGGTACACTTCCTGATAGCTGGGACACCTTGGTTGTGGCGTTAAATAATTCTGCTCCTTATGGTGTGCTTTCTATGAGCATGGTTAAAGAAAGCTTGTTTAATGAAGAAACAAGGAGGAAAAGTTTGAATTATGCTTCCAAATCGGAAGCGCTTGTCATAGAACATAGAGGCAGAAGTCAGTCAAGAAAATTTCAAAGTAATGACAGGGGCAAGTCAAGAGGAAGATCGAAGTCAAGGCCGAGGAGAAGTGTGAAGTGCTACAACTGTGGCAAAATGGGACATTATGCCAAAGAGTGTTGGCAACCGAAGAGAGATAAATCCCATGATAGAAATGGAGATAAAAAGAAAGAAGAAAATCAGCCTACAACAGCAGTTGCAGCTGACGGTGATATTGTGTTCATTTGTGATGACGGTTATGTAAATCTCACATGCCAAGATTCTAGCTGGGTTGTTGATTCTGCAGCTTCTTATCATGTCACTTCACGTCGTGACTTCTTTACATCCTATTGCAGCGGTGATTTCGGTTGTGTTAGGATGGGAAACAGTGGTGTTTCCAAGGTTATTGGCATGGGAGATGTTTATCTGGAGACTGATATGGGATGTACTTTACTTTTGAAAAATGTGAGACATGTTCCAGATATTCGACTTCACTTGATCTCCACAGGTGCCTTAGATGACGACGGTTATTGCAACTCCTTCTACGATGGCAAATGGAAATTGACTAAAGGCTCTATGGTGATGGCAAAAGGCAAGAAGACATGTAGTCTTTATATCATGCAAGCAAATTTGATGCGACAAGAGGTAAATGCAGTGGAGGATTCCTCAGTTGATCTATGGCATATGAGACTTGGTCATCTTAGCGAGAAGGGACTTGAAACTCTTGCTAGGAAGAATCTTCTATCATTAAAGGAGAAAAATCTGATGGAGTGTACTCATTGCCTCACGGGTAAGCAACATCGATTCTCATTTCATAGTTCGTCTCCACACACAAAATCTGATGTACTTGATTTAGTTCACACTGATGTTTGCTGCATGGATGCTAGAACACTTGGTGGTGCATTGTATTTTGTCACATTTATTGATGACTGCTCTAGAAAAGTGTGGGCTTTTGCTTTGAAATCAAAAGACCAAGTGCTTGCAGCCTTCAAACAATTTCATATCAGTGTTGAAAGGGAAACAGGGAAAAAGCTGAAATGTGTTCGGGCTGACAACGGTGGTGAATATAGAGGACCGTTTGAGCATTACTGCATGGACTATGGTATCAAGCTTGAGAAGACTGTTCCGAAAACACCACAGCATAATGGAGTAGCAGAGAGAATGAACCGGACGATTAATGATCGGATTCGGTGTATGCTGTCTCATGCGAAATTACCTAAGCCATTCTGGGGCGAAGCGATGAGAACGGCAGTTGACTTGATAAATCTATCTCCATCAGTTCCTCTTAAGGGAGATGTTCCACAAAGAGTATGGAGTGGGAAAGATGTCTCCTACAGTTATCTGAGGGTGTTTGGATGCCGGGCATTTGTGCATGTTCCAAGAGATGAAAGGTCCAAGCTTGACAACAGGTCTAAACAGTGTATCTTCTTGGGTTATGGACATGAAGAGTTTGGCTACAGATTATGGGATCCAGCTACAAAGAAAGTCATTAGAAGCCGAGATGTGGTATTCTTTGAGCATCAGACCATTGAAGATATAGACAAGTCAGAGAAGCCAAAGAATGCAGCTCAACACAGTGTCAGTTTCAGCCCAAATCCTCCTACCGTATTGGGTGAAAATCACGGGGGAGAAGTGCAAGGAAATCATGAAGTAGATGAATCCTCACAGAATGTTAGTTCTTCAGCTGAGACAGGTGAAACAGTTGAGACAGAGCAAACAGTTGAGCAAGAGCAAACAGTTGAACAAGAAGAAGCAGTCCAACCTCAAGTTAGAAGATCAGATAGAGAGCGTAGACCTTCACAAAGATATCAGCCACATGAGTATGTGCTACTTACTGATGCAGGAGAGCCTGAAACTTATGAAGAAGCTATGTCATGCGATCAAAAGAATAAGTGGCACGAAGCTATGCAAGATGAGTTCAAATCTTTGCATGACAACCATACATTTGAGTTGGTGAAGTTGCCTAAGGGCAAGAGGACACTCACAAATAAGTGGGTGTATAAGTTAAAGACAGACGAAAGCAGTTTGAAGCCACGATACAAGGCTAGGCTTGTTGTGAAGGGTTTTCGTCAAAAGAAGGGAATCGACTTTGAAGAGATTTTTTCACCGGTAGTGAAAATGTCTTCTATTAGAGTTGTTCTTGGTTTGGCCGCCAGTTTGAATTTAGAAATCGAACAACTTGATGTAAAGACAGCTTTTCTTCATGGAGACCTAGAAGAAGAGATATACATGGAGCAACCAGAGGGTTTTAAGGTTAAAGGCAAGGAGCATCTTGTATGTAGATTGAGAAAAAGTCTATATGGTCTCAAGCAAGCGCCAAGACAGTGGTACTTGAAGTTTGATTCATTCATGGAAGCTCATGGATATGGTAAGACTATTTCAGACTCTTGTGTCTTTATGAAAAGATTCTCAGATGATGATTTTATTATCCTCCTGCTTTATGTGGATGATATGTTGATAGTTGGGCATGATGTTAACAAAATCAAAAGCTTGAAAAATGAGTTGAGTAAGGCTTTTGCAATGAAGGATCTAGGGTCAGCTAAGCAAATTCTTGGCATGAGAATCACTCGTGATAGGAAGAATAGAAAACTATGGCTATCTCAGGAGAAGTATATTGAAAAGGTGCTTGAAAGATTCAACATGAGCACATGTAAACCGGTAAGTACTCCACTTGCTGGTCACTTTAAATTGAGTAGCAATGAATGTCCTACGAGTGAGAAAGAGAAGGAAGAGATGATGAAAGTTCCTTATGCATCTGCCGTGGGTAGTTTGATGTATGCCATGGTTTGCACAAGACCAGATATTGCTCATGCAGTTGGTGTTGTAAGTAGATTTCTCTCAAATCCAGGTAAAGAGCATTGGAATGGTGTGAAATGGATTTTGAGGTATCTTAGAGGCACTTCCAGATTCTGCATATGTTATGGAAATGGAAAGCCTGAATTGAGTGGCTATTCAGATTCTGATTATGCAGGAGATGGTGATTCCCGAAAGTCTACTTCGGGTTATATGATGACTTTCGCAGGGGGAGCAGTTTCATGGCAGTCGAGATTACAAAAATGCATTGCTTTGTCTACGACTGAAGCGGAGTATATAGCTATCACCGAAGGAAGCAAGGAACTCTTGTGGATGCAGAAATTCTTACAAGAGTTGGGTTTGAAGCAAGAAAAGTTCGTTCTATTTTGCGATAGCATGAGTGCTATTTATCTTAGCAAGAATCCAGTTTTGCATTCAAGATCAAAGCATATCGATGTGAAGTATCATTGGGTTCGAGAGAAGTTAGAAGAAAAGTCTTTTCTTCTTGAGAAGGTCCGTACTGACGACAACGGATCTGACATGATGACCAAAGCCTTGCCCATGGTGAAACTTGACTCTTGTAGAAGCAAAGCAGGTATGATGGAACTCCCCACATGAGGCGTAGGGGGAGATTTGTTGGCTGTACGCCTCCTTTGTGGGGTCTAGCTAATTTTTTATTTTAATTGTTTGTAAAAGAAAGCAAAAGAAAGAAAAAAGAGGAAAAAGAAGAGACACAATGATGGCTTGCTTTTCTTTGTGTTTTTGTGTGTTGCTTCGTGTGTGAAAGGAGAGAGAGAAGAGTGAGCAGCGGCAGAAAACAGGAGAGAGAGAAGTGAGCCGAGAGTGAAGAAAAGCAGGGGAAGCTCTCGGTGAACGCAGGGAAGGAGAAAAGAGCAACGGCTTCCAGTGTGATTTCGGCGGCCAAACATTACCAGAATCGTCTCAAATTTCAGTATGTTGTTCGTGAGACTAAGATCTACAAATTGATAGGTTTCGTTTGTTGAGATTTGTCTCCGGTTCTCCTATTGTGGTTAGGGTTTTCTAGCCCCCTTTTGAGGGATTGCTCTTGAAATATTGTTGTTGAGCTCTAGTGTGTGCCTAGAGGGAAATACTTGGTGTATTCTGCTATTCTTGGTGATTAGTGGAAATTTTTGGGTCGTCCGTGGTTTTTCCCGATTCGGGTTTTCCACGTAAATCTCGGTGTTATATTTCTTTATCGTTCCGGTATTATATTCGTTGCTGCGAGGTTGATATTTTGCTGGATATAATTGTTGGTTGTTGCTGGATTATATTGGAGTAGTGTCGGGGGTTATTATTTGATCCTGGATTGGCTATATTTGTGCCGAGGTGCTGCCCGTTTTCCCCAATAGTTCAGTGTGGTTCCGGAAGGGATGACCTGTCATGTCCTTACCGCACTTGGCAGGTTTGTGGAAATTCATCCTGCAAGCTCACAGATGCTACCCGGTTTTCCAAAGAAATAATGGTCAAAACGCTAATGACATGGCGAAGCAAAACCTTGGAACTTATGGTGCTTTCGACACCCATTTCAGGAATTTCAGAGGGGACAATAGGAGCACACAGAACGGACAGAAACAGGGGAGCTTTTGTGGCTTGTAGCGGAGATGGAAGGGGATTCGGTGAGACTCAGTGGCTCAAACTAAGGATCGTATTATATGGATGTCTCGCTGAACCCCTTTTTTTCACGTCAACCTTCTCAATTGACTGGGTCAACTGAGCGTGGAGGACCCGAAAGAGCAAACGCGGTGGCCTGGCCTCAGGGCCACGACGATTTCACTGAGATTCGCCTTCGACCCTGGATCTCTTTGAAGGTCGAGCATACTATGGTTTGAGTTCACGGATGGCGATTGAATTAAAACGGTGAAGTCTTTTCGTCTTTTTTGGTTCAGATTGGGTGGAAGAAAAACCAGAGCAGAGCTCTGCTATTCTATCACATCATCGGTACAGATTCCGAGACTTGCAGGACGATACAGAAGAAGGGTTGGCACACAGCACAGACCCTCGTAGCAATCACGTAGCCATAGCCACAGTAACAGCCCACAAGGACTCCGAACAAATCAAATCTTGATTTCATCTCTCATCTCATTCAGAATTTTATCACATGATGCTTTCTGTCTCTGTTGGAACGAAGGCAGCCATCGTCCCTGCATTTTCAGAAAAGAAGCGATCATCATCCTGCAACCTTTTTTCTGGCCATTTGGATCTCTAACATGTTTATTTGATCACATTAGTCCATATATCAAATATGCATCCTAATGCTGACTGAGACTGCCACACTAGTGGTATCCATGACTTTTCTTTTGTGTCGATTGGCTGAAGCTCACCTCAAGCCAAGGTTGCGCGCTTGTGGCGACGTGATCCCTAGTAAGACCGACCTGGCCAAGGTTGCACGACCATGACAACGTGTTGCCTAGCCCGCCAGACAGCATTTGTCACCACAGAGCACAAGTGGGGGCGGACCTCCATGAGTGGCACTCAGATGCAGTGGCCACGAGCGTTCTCTATTTTTTGGGAAAATTTCGTTTAAGGGCCCGAAGTGCCCTCGATTTATCAAATGAGGGCCTGAAATGGACTTTGTTTCAATTAAGAGCTTGAAGTGCCCTCCTTCATTTGTTCTTTTTTTTTTCCCTTCTCAATTTTTTTTCCACAGGTGGCAACACTAACACTAATGCACTGCCACACAATGACGCTTCCAGATCGCCTGCCCACGGGGGCAAACCTGACCACGGATCTGGGCCGTCCATCCACCCCAAACCTTTGCCCCCTACAAAAAGGGGGGGGGGGGGTGTCGACGGCCCAAATTTGTGGTCACCGTGCCCACGTGGGCAGGAGATCTGGATCCCACAATGACCACTAGGGGTGATCGGTTCACGGGATGGGTGGTTTTACCCTAAAATCGAGAACCATCCCCTAGGAACCGGTTTCGTAAAATGCGAACCGTGAACCAACGGAACCATCGGTCCGGTCTGATTTTCGGTTGGATTCCGGTTACGTTTTTATCGAGCAAAAAATGAAAAAAAAAATAAAACTAATTCGATATGAGCATAATTCAATTTACCATTCCAGACTAAAACTAATTAAAGACCCGACTCAATTGCACCTCGGTTACAAGGAAGTGACAATAAGAACCAACCAAACTAGATAAATGAAACATGAGCACAAACAAGGTAGTTGCAGGAAACTTCTCGCCAAAACTAGACAATCGTCAACCGCAACATGAGCACAAACAAGGCAGTTGCCAAAACTGAACAATATGCTAATTGAAGACAACATAAAAGAACTTGGTACAAGAAAGAAATTGAATACAAGGACAAAATAAAAGAACTAAGTACTTTTGAACATAGCACATGAGACTTGAGTATATTGACGGGAAAACTGAATACGAAGAAGGAAAATAGAGGATAAATGAAGTTTCCACAACAAAGCAAGCAAATGACATAAGTCAACTTCTTAAAAGAACATACAAGGCCGGTTCGGTTGGGCCGGTTTGTTGGTTTCATCCAAAACCGGAAACCGAACCATAATTGCAAGTTCCATAAAATTGGAACCGAGAACCGGACCGTACCCGCCGATTTTCATCCAAAATCAGCCGATTGAGTACGGTCCGATCCGGTTGATTTATGGTTTTTTTGCTCACCCCTAATGACCACCACCATCAGCCGTTAGTCCACTCTTTCACTTGTTTTTTTTTTTCCTTCTCAATTTTTGCCATACTGTGTTTTTAGAAATGTTAATTATGTTTTCTATTGGTCAAAAGATTTTTAAAAGCGCTTTGTAATGACAGCATTTACATTTAATGGAAAAATAATAATCACATCAGCATTGTCACTTACACTTTGATTGGAAGGATCATTTGACTCGGAAGAAAAGATGACCTGTGATTTTTTTTTCTTAAAAAACAGAACAAAGTTATACCTCAAGATCGTCGCTCATCAGAAAAAGAAACACATGAATGGCTGAGAAGAAAATCATTAAATTTTTCGCTTAAGTACATATCATGATGATCCCTCTTCCTTCCTCAAAATTGAAATGATCATACCCGTCTCAAACGCCCGGCAAAAAAAGAAAGCGACTTGATATAAGACGGTAACGGTGATTGACTTTGTCTATGGATGTGCCCCCTTCTTCTATAAGTTCAATGCTCAAACACGGTTAGGTCAGATGCATGCCCAGATGACCTTGATAGTTTTATCAAACCGTCCAAGGCCTTATATATTTCATCACTATCAGGATGCCTCTCATCCAGAGAATAGAACTGGACAATATCATCATTGACCTCAATCAAGCTACATCCAGGAAGTTTTCTACGCCCAGTATCTTTCATTGCAGCTTTCAATCTGGCCACATCCTTCCACATTCCAATGTCCCCATATATATTTGAAAGCATAGCATAATTGGCGGGATTTCCAGGTTCAAGTTCACTTAACCGATGGAGGGCTACTTCAGCCAAGTCAACATTCTTATGTAGCCGACAGGCTCCAAGCAAAGTAGCCCAAATTACAGCATCAGCTTTTATGGGCAGCCTGTTCACAAATTCAACAGCTTGGACCAAAAGACCTGCTCGAGCAAGCAAATCAACCATACAGCCATAAAGCTCCATTTGAGGCTCTAGAGAGTAATCATCGATCATGGACTGAAAGTACGAGAAACCATCTGCCACCATTCCCATATGTGTGCAGGCACACAAGACGCCTATGAACGTGATTCCATCTGGTTTTACTCTAGCACGTTTCATCTGCTGGAACAAACTTAAGGCGTCAGCCCCACAGCCATGGATTGCCAAACCATTTATTATAGTATTCCAAGAAATTAAGTCCTTTGTGCACATATTGATGAACACGTTAAGGGCATTCTTTACAGCTCCACATTTTGCATACATGTCGATCAAAGCATTGACCACATATGCATTCCCACCATATCCATGGCTCTCGGCATAAACATGTACCCAGTTACCCAAATCAAGAGCTCCTAGTCTGGCACACGCAGACAAACAGTCACAAGAGTGGCATCATTTGGGCTCACAATGTCTTCAATCAACATTCTTTTGAACGTGGCCAAGACTTGCAAGAAATTACCACTGCGGCCATATCCTCCAATCAAGCCATTCCATGAAAAAATATTCCGTTCAGGCATCTCGCCAAACATCACTTAACAAGCATCGAGATCCCCATTATTCGCATAACCATTTAACATTGTGTTCCAAGACATAACATCCCTATTGGGCATGGCATCAAAGAGCTTCCGTGCAGCCACCATGTCCCCAATTTCAATGTAACCGGAGATCATGGTGTTCCATAACACTATGTCACGTTCTGGAGCCAAGTCGAACAGACGCCTTGCTGAAACTACATCTCCACACGAGGTATCCATTGACCATCGAAGTCCATGCAACGACATTCCTCTCAAGCATCTCACCAAAGGCCTTGTAAGCGGCACCAGCTTCTCCCCCACTTGAGTACATTTCAATCAAGGTGGTGCCTACAAAAGGATTTTCTCTAAAACCAGACTTGATCACGAAACAATGCACTTCCTGGCCTTCCGTCAAAGCATTGATCTTGCCACAAGATTTGAGCACAATAGGGAAAGTGAAGCAATTGGGCATGACGCCCATGCCTATCATTCGACTGAACAAAAATACGACCTCCCTGTTTAATTCATTTTGGGAACACCCCCTGAACATGGCGTTACAGAGAGAAACATTTGGGTCGAGAATTTGGTCGAACACGTTATGGGCGTATCCCATTTCCTTGAGCTGAGCACATGTTGCGATGACTTTTGGAGCAACATAATGGTTTCGTTCAAGGCCATGACAGACTCCCTGGGCATGGATTTGATGGAGTTGCTTCTTGGTCCTACATGACTGTAACAGGGAGATGAATTGTTCTTCCAACAGACGGTGAGGAAGCTTGTGAGCAAAATCTGGAAATAGCTTCGCTATCTTTGGCGCAATGGCCCGTCTTTGGTCGTTGCGAAACACGAGTCTTGTTCGGGGTTCCGACGGGAACAGATTCAGAACCCGAGAAGTAGCAGCTTTTGATCAATGCGGCAGTATTCAATTCATCGCCGGAATCACCTTCTTCGTCTAGCTGTCCTCCCAAAATCTCTCCCTTCTCACGCAACAAGTTGAACCGCTTCCTCCGCTGGATTACTCCAAAGCAGGAAAGTGGCTCGTCGACCTGCCTTTTGCAATTCGGAAGAGACTGTTTCCGAATCGAAGACCAAGGCTGAACTGAAGGAGGAGGATGATCGGTTTTATAGCATGGTGGGCGGGATTCCAAACAAGTTGCTTGCTCTCTTAATTCGAAATGGGATAATTACGTAAATTGTCCATGAACTTTGATACAAAGTGTAATCTGATCCTTAAACTTTTAATTTGTTCAATTTAGTCCCTGAATTTTGGTAGAATGTGCAATTTGACCCCTAAATTTTTGACTTGTTCAATTCAGTCTCTGAACTTTTAGTAAATTGTCAATTTAGCCCATGTACTATATAAAAATGTTCAACGATATACCTAATCTTAAATTAACAAAAAGACTATATTGAACATTTTTCTATAATTTAAGGACTAGATTGGATATTTATTAAAAGTTCAGGGACTGAATTGAACAAGTCAAAAGTTTAGGGATCAAATTGCACATTCTGCCAAAGTTCATAGACTAAAATTAAACAAATTTAAAGTTTAGAGACCAGATTGCACATTCTGTCAAAGTTTAGGGACTATTTGTGTCATTTTTCCATTCAAAATAAAAGGTTTCTCTAAGAAATGTGAGATTTCTTTTTTCTTTCTATTTTGGCTAAAAATTTAGAAATTGTCTCTAAGAAAAATATTACTCATGGAAATAAAAATGCTTATTTTTTTGTTCAGTGATTTATAGAAAGTAATTTCGTTCTTGTTGTCGCGACCCGTCCGAAAGCGGACGCGGCTAATGGATTACCGATCGCGGGTCTTGGATCGGCGCGGGTCCTCCCAGGCCCATACCAAATCGCGGCGGGAGTATTTTTCAGAAGGATTCGACGATAAGAGTCGATCGCTTTCGACCTTAGTGTGGTCGTGGTGGCATGTGCAACTTGTGCATGCATTTGGAGTCGCCACCGGTCTTTCTTGGAGGGTAGACCGGAAACCTTACTGATCGATTGGGAGAGATCGATCAGTTCTACGGAACCAGAGTTTTTGGGTTCGGGGACTTGGTTACGCTGGTGTCGTTACCAACGCCCTTTCGGTACCTAACGCGAGTGATTTTCCTAACTAGGATTTCATGCAGGCGCAATTTTGGGTGAGGTAAGTCTGACTTTGCACATTAACCAGTTTAACATGCTCACGTAATCATAATAAATAAATAGATGTCAATCACATAAACATCTATCCTACGTGGTGATCATGGAATTATGATTTAATGGGTCTCGAGCCAATGAGACCACATTTAATCATTTTAATATTTTAATAACGGAGAGCCGCTCTTCGCTTCTTCTTGGTTTCTTGAACTCTTCAAGAATTGGGCCCCAAAGAGCTCGCCGACTTAAAAGGCTCCCCCACGTAATCCTCGTAGCATTTACATCAACAATTGACTATGCTAAAAATAAAGATTACATGAAAAATAAAAGGAGTATGCAGCCTCCATTTAATAATTACAACCCCAAATATATAAATAATCATCATACATTCATATATACATCAATCACATTGATTAGGGATTTTTCCATGATCACCACCCTTCCACGTAAGTAATAAATTCACAATTTAAAACTTAGGAAGGCACAATAAAAATTCTACGTTGAATCATATTCAGAATTTTTACGTAAAATAAGATAGCCATAAATTTTCGATTCAAAATTGATTTAGTCTCAATTTTTGCTACGTTGATTAATTTATCATATAAAAACAATCAACATCCATTAGCCATGTAAGACGAACAATTCGTTAATACATATTGGCCATAGTATTGCAAAAATTGCAAAAATCAATTAAATGCACGAAAACGCCTAAGGATTGGCTCTGATACCACTGTTGGGATCCACGTAACACGTAGCGGAAATAAATAACAACCCATACATGTATCTCCAGAGGCGTACTTCGTGCATTTCAATCGAAAAAAAATCACAAAGCCTCAAAGGGAGTAAATAGATTACCTCTCGTAGCGTGCTTGAACGGAGGTGTCGGTTCGATGTTCTTCGATCTTAGCCTCCACAAGTGTTAGGCATCTAGTTCGGACGCACCACCAATTGACGAACGGGGAGACGACTAATAACTCCACAACAATTGTGCTAGCAATATGCGGAATCAATATTCCGAACTTAGTATATTTTGCTCACTCAAGATGATGAGAATATAGAGAGTGTTTGTGTTCTTCTCTCTAAGCTCTCAAAAATTTGCACACTCTATAAAATGTCTCCCCCTTCAACCTCAAAACTCTTGCCATCCTTTTATAGCCAAAAATACCTTCTAATAAATTGTATTTAAAAATAGCACTAACAATAGCACTCACAATTTATGATAAATAAATGTCATTTAAAAATAGCACTAACAATAGCACTCACAATTTATAATACAAAAAATGCTATTTAAAAATAGCACTAGCAATAGCACTCACAATACAAAAATGCTAAAAAAAAGGCACTAACAAAGGTGTTAAAAATAATAACCATTATTATTATTACAAGAGTTAAAGAGGTTACCAAACAGTACAAATATGCATAACGTATAAATACGTATGACGTATAAATACATAGAGCATACGTATACATCCGTGAAACCGGGGACTAATTGAAAGAAAAATGTGCAATTAAGCCCTTTTGGTAAAAATTGATTAAATTGGAGGGCAAATTGACCTAATTGCACTTTAAGACTTTAGAATCCAATGTCATAGCTTATAAAAAGTGAGAATTGAAAACTAAAAGACTCGAAAATGATTTTTTTTTTAGGCTCGGTTCGGGTTTATGTTTGTGAAGGAACATATTGACCCGAGCCGAATTTTTGAGATTTAAAGTGACACACTTGAAGAGGAAATTAAAACAAAATTATCGAATATTTTTGGGTATTTTTCTGACCACGAATGGTATTTTTCTGATTTTTTGGGTATTTTTACAATTAAATAAACTCGAAAAATATTAAAAATACCGAAAACTATTTTTTGTTCAAAATTGGTTCCTAAGGTTAAACCAAGGCTTCCAAAGTTGATTTTGTGATTTTATGACCTTTTTTGATATTTTTAATTAATTTTAAAGAATAAAAATCACAATAATAAATGGTAAAAAAAATCAGGTGTCAACAGCTGCCCCTCTTTGAGAGGAATCTCGTTAGAGGTTTCTCTCAAAGATAAGGTGGCACCTGATTCCTAACCGACTCAACTGGGAAAATAAGAGAAGAAATGTTATGACATCGGATCCTTAAGCCTATTGATAAAAGCTCAAATCAATCCCCGGTTTGCTCTAACAATTTGAACATGGGCCGAAGTGAGAGAGGCTTACCTGAAGCTCACCTGTCGGATGCTGCCGGTTGCGACGACTTTCAAGAAGATGCCTAGGACTCGTCATTCAGAATATCCTAGGGAGATTAAGCTCTGACCTGTATGGTAGGTCATACCATGATGGGATTCCTAACTTGTAGGAACCTAAGGAAGGCGCATCCCACGCTTTGGGATTTGTCAAGGATTTTGATCCGTATGGTGGATCAGACCTTTGTGTTGATCCTTACTGCGATATTTATCAATGAGTTGACCCTTATGGCGGTTTCTACCAATGAATTGACCCTTATGGCGGTTTCTACCATATGTGACCCTTCAGGCGGTTTCTACCATTAATGTGATCCCTCAGGCGGTTTCTACCTTGGTTTGACCCTTCAGGCGGTTTCTACCTTGAGTTGACCCTTTAGGCGGTTTCTACCTTGATTTGACCCTTCAGGCGGTTTCTACCTTGATTTGACCCTTCAGGCGGTATCTACCTTATTTTGACCCTTCAGGCGGTATCTACCTTGATTTGACCCTTCAGGCGGTATCTACCTTCATTTGACCCTTCAGGCGGTATCTACCTTTGTTTGACCCTTCAGGCGGTGTCTACCATCAGTTTTGACTTTGAAAAGGGGTCTCATGACGAGGGTTCTCCACGTCCGATGAGACTGCCTAAATGAAAAGGGGTCTCATGACGAGGGTTCTCCACGTCCGATGAGATTTCCTGAATTTTGAAAAGGGGGTCTCATGACGAGGGTTCTCCACGTCCGATGAGACTACCTGAATTTTGAAAAGGGGTCTCATGACGAGGGTTCTCCACGTCCGATGAGACTGCTTGATTTTTGAAAAGGGGTCTCATGACGAGGGTTCTCCACGTCCGATGAGACTACCTGAATTTTGAAAAGGGGTCTCATGACGAGGGTTCTCCACGTCCGATGAGACTGCTTGATTTTTGAAAAGGGGTCTCATGACGTGGGTTCTCCACGTCCGATGAGACTGCTTGATTTTTGAAAAGGGGTCTCATGACGAGGGTTCTCCACATCTGATGAGACTACCTAAATTTTGAAAAGGTGTCTCATGACGAGGGTTCTCCACGTCCGATGAGACTGCTTGATTTTTGAAAAGGGGTCTCATGACGAGGGTTCTCCACGTCCGATGAGACTACCTAAATTTTGAAAAGGGGGTCTCATGACGAGGGTTCTCCACGTCCAATGAGACTGTCTGATTTTGAAAAGGATTTTTTTTAAGGGTTTCTCTTCCCCAAGAAAATATTGGTAATCTTTGAGAAGACAGCAATTGTCCAATTGACAAAATTTTATGACTTAAGCTTTAGTCATGAGATGTGCATTTTGATGCTGGAGGTTATCCAAAACATTCTTGCAACATGCAAATGTGATCACAAATCCCTTGTATGGAAAATCTGGATCAACAGTTTGAAAATTTCCAAAAAGAGTTTGCTCAAAACATCAATTGGAATATTTCTCGACAAGGAGGCCATCTCACCTGTTTTGAGGTGATGATTTTTAGGGGATGCACTCAATTCCCTACTGACATGTGCCTAGGTTTTAGGCTCATTCGCAGCGCATACATTTTGATCGGTCGGGAGGTCTTCCACGGGACCGTAATGTTGGGCTTGGATATTGGTTTTCAAGGGGGACCCGCTTTGGAGTCGAGGCCATCGAATGAAAATCTTCACCATCTGCTCCGGGTTTACAAGTCAAGAACCCTGCAAAATGAGAAAGAAAGAGTCTTGCTCGTACTTCTTCGAGCTAAGCTATATGTTAACCCAAGTGTCTTAGTCAGAGAAGACTGTTTCAGGGTTGTAACATTGGTAGGATTGGGGACCGAAAAAGGCTTGTTTTTGGCCCAGAAATCACGAAGGATTTGACATTGGTGATCATTGCCAATTTGTCACATGTCTTTTCCATTCTGCATCTTCCATTTTTGAGGTGTGCAACCGCTTTTGAGGTGTGCACAAGTCCTTTAGAGAACGTCTCTTGTGGTATTAAGAGATTGACAATTCTGTCCGTGTTTTTGCACCACGGCTGACATCATTTGGGGAGCAGTCTTCTTGATCTGACTCCTTTATGGGTTTTTCTCTCTTCCCAACTAGGCTTTATTGGGGATCAATCAAACAGTTTTCACGAGCATCGGCCTTGCTTTTCCCAGGCACTTTGCTTTTTCTTGATGCTGGGGATTTTTTTCTTTGTTGAAATCCCGCCTTTTCTTTTCCTTTGGAACTACGATGTTCAGAAAATTGTGCTAGATATACAACTTGAATCATAGCACATTTAAACGCCGATATGAGATTTTTCTATAAATCCCATCTCTTGATTTCTTCCGTTCTTGGAGTGATGCAGTTTCCATCTTGAAACATCCCATGATCACCAACAGGGGTTTATGAAATGAATTTGCAGGCTCAACTTGGCTGTGCAAAGGATATGGTGTGTGGGATAGAGAAATGAATGCTTCTCGTCATCCTATGGCACTTGGATTACCATATAAACAACACACAAAGATTGATGTTAGTCCGAGCAAGAAAATTTCTAACCATTTTCTCCTGATACCACTGGACTCACCTCCATTTTGCCCCGATGTGGGGTGGTTCTTGACAGGGTTAAGAATGAAAACCGTCGTTCAAAGGGTTTATCAACGGTCACTTGTAGTGTTTGAGGGATATGAAACGAATGCCTCCGTCATCCCAACCCATGTAATCGTTGCGAATAATCCCTACTTCCGTAGGTCCAGATTTTGCTATCTGATCCGCTCCACTTCTCTCCAGTGTGTGTAGGACGTGTTTGGACTAGGCTTTGCCTCTTTTCTTTTGAGAAAACGTCCTTTTAAAAGTTTTGAACTTTTGATTGGAAAAAATCTCTTTCATTTTCTCCAAAAATTTTACCCGTCAAGGGGATTTTATGATGCACCATGCATGTTCTTATTCATGTTCAGATAACCTCCTGTTTTAAGACATGAATGCCAATGAAGTTTGAATTCTATGTCTTTTCTAGACATTAGATTCTGAAAGCTTTTCTTTTTCTCTCTGTTTTTTATTTAACATCTTCAATGGATTGGGGAAAGGGATACTTACCCGTCCCCCGCGGCTGGAGATCCTGAAAATGCGAAAGAAACATGTTATTGTACGTTCACGAATTTTTCAAAAAATTAGAACGATACAATTTACCCTTGGTCATGTATTCTAACGGGTAATACATGGGATGTGAAAACCTGTTCGTCTGTAAGGCGATTCCCCTGTCAAGGATAAATAACGA
This sequence comes from Rhodomyrtus psidioides, assembly GCA_021437785.1. Classification (NCBI taxonomy): domain Eukaryota; kingdom Viridiplantae; phylum Streptophyta; class Magnoliopsida; order Myrtales; family Myrtaceae; genus Rhodomyrtus; species Rhodomyrtus psidioides. Next base: position 855,701 of record JAILYB010000171.1, on the reverse strand, counting down.
GTATCAATTCATATTCTCAAATTCAAGACAAATTGGAACGATACAACTTTACTCTTGGTTCTCATCCCGTTCTGATATTGCGTATTGATATGAACAACATCTATCAAATCCGCCTATCCATTCTTGGAGTGTTTGCAACATCAATTGTTCATCTGCCCCCAGTTAGGCAACGTCTGTTCTGTTATTCGAACAAATGGCTCCTTGAGTGATTTATCCACGTTTATCACCTGAGAAGGGAAAGAAATGAGACATTACTTCGGTATTCGATTGAAGATCGTTTAGGAACGATACATCGTTTTACCAAATAGGTGGCTTCGCGGCCAAACGTATTTCGTATTGAAGGGGTAGATCCCATTATACTCCGCGGGTGATAGTCATTGTTCGGGGAACTTGCTCCACGGATTAAGCGATTAATCCACGGCCCTCGGCTTGAAGATGCTCAAAGGGTGATGTTGACACTCACGCGCAATTAGTTCTAGACATTAATGAAAGATGTTCCCGTGGGAACCTTACAGTGCGATCAACAACATATTCAATAGGAGTGTTCCACCCCTTTCGTCTAAGCATTTTTCATCGAGTAACCATGCCTTGCATCAGACGTTTGGTCACCTGCCTTGCGTCACCACTGCGATGGCCCTCCGGCTCCAAATTGATCGAGCCAAAGATTGAACTCATCGCCAAGGAAATTGCTCGGGTCTTCGAGCCATTGATGTTCAAGTTGGGTATCAACAATTGTTGGGGGCAGATTTCCTTCATCGCCTTCATTGTGAGGAACTGGAGTCTTTGAGCTGGAACCTTCATCATTGCCCTGTTGGGGTCGAGACATACATTCCTGAAGAGTATTGATCCAAGTGTCCAGCTCCTCCTCAAGGAAATCGCCTGTTCTTTCTAGCCTTTGGTGCCCAGATTGGCTGTCGTCGACTGCAGGCGAGGGATTCCTCTCTTTGCTCTCGCCGTGAGCAACTTGACCCCTCGAATTGGAACTTCCTCCAATGACCGGCAGGTTTATATGTGCACTCTCTACCAATGCCAGATCCGCTTCAGGGACAGCATTAATGACCGAATCGCGCTCAAACTGAGGAATCCCTATGTGCTGGAACTGCGGTATATACTCTTGAGGAGTATTGAGATAGCTCGGCGGAGCATTCTGATTTGGGTTAGAGGAGTCGCTGACACGACTGCTGGTCCCGTAATTGCTGAAACACGGTTGGGTGCTCTCGGCTCTCCAATCATCGTGGTTGTAACTCTGCCCGGCACTTGAGCTCCAACTGGCTTTATGATGGTTTAACGCTATCCTTCCATCCCTTAGCAATCTCCTATAGTACTTGAGGTGAGACTCGACGTTAATTCTAGAGAGCCCCGGCACATTCATAATCTCAAGTATGCGTAGTGGGCTAGCCGAATCAACTCCCAGCTCTCGAATTGCATCAACAAATTTGGTGTGAAGTTCATAGGTCCAGTAAAACCTTGTTCTCTTATCACCCAAAATATCGTCAATACTTCGGTAGCTATTCTCTACGGGATCTAGTCGTTTCAAAAGTTGTCCAGGGAGGGACTCACCGACTTTGGATTGGCTGGCTGTGACAGCGAGTTCGTCATTGAGAGAACTCCCCCTGTGATGATTCATATCCCATTTCTCAGAGGATGTTGGTGTTGATCCTATGGTGTTGACTTGCTCATGCAGATCTCCGGCGATATCTGGTTGTGTCGGAAAATGCTGTGGAGAATACGGTAACAGCTGAGCGTTATTCGTCAACAGGGACGGTTCATCGAGGAACACCTCGCCGAGGACAACAGGATTACCACAATTAAGGCAGGTGGCCTTGGTCAGAGCTTCCTTATATCTCGCGCTTTCAGCTTGAAGCTTCTCATTCTCCTCCTTCAGGACCAGTAACTCATGGTCTGCGTATTGCTGTTTCACCCGGGTTCGTTTGTTGGCGAACCAAAACTTGACCTTCGAAAGCTCCAATCCTATTTTTCGGCTCAACTCCATTTTCTGTTGTCTGCTTGGAGTGGGGCATTCATTGAAGAAAGCTTCGAGCTCTCGGATTTGGCCTGGAGTGTGGCGTTGTAGTTGCTTCCTTTTCCGACTCCGGTCATCATTGTATACTCCTTCTTCGTAGCTGAAACCTAGAATTTCATCGCTGGAGGAGTCAGTCTCTATGGCCTTCGGGCAGGATTCAGCTCCAGGATCTTCAAAGTCTCCCAGCAGTTCGTGCTCAGAAATGTCCAGGTCGGGCATTTCTAGCAGATGGGAATAACTTTTAAACATGATGGATCGGGGTATCTCGGGCTGATCTAGTTCACTCAGCTTTCTCAATTCGCTCTTACGTGTTTGCTCACTCTAGAAATTTTCTCAAGTGATTGTGCGTGTCCTGGAACCATCCTTCAGGCTGCATATGAAGACCAGCAAGCAAGCGCTCCTCCCGAGATCCTGCAATTACTCATCGTCTGTATTCCCCTTTCTTTTTCCTCGTGATAGGATCACAAACTCTCTTGCATTGATTCGGTTTCATCGAGTATTGCGCTCGTCCCCTAGTTCAGTCTACAAAGTGGTGGGTCTACAATCTTTCGGCGCCTTTTATGATTTGCTAGGCCCGAGAACGTGGGGAGCAGCGGTGGACCCGCAATTAATGACTCCGTTTAATTCATTTAGCTCCATGGGAATTAACGCTATGATCTTCTCTCAACCCCTTTTCATCGTTCAAACGAAAGTGGCATTTTCCCTGTGCATGCTGTTACTCTTCATTTCAGCATCCCGGGCGCTTGGTGAGGAATGAGTTCGTGGCCACTCAAAATTTTAAAGACCGTCTCTGGTTTCAGACTTAATCTAACAAGGGATCATCACAACTGAGCATGACGATGTTCGTCGATAGCGTTGGTTTAACTATAGTCATTAAAGAAAAATGTTCCCGTAGGAACTTTACAACGATAAAATGAGTGATCTACTCGTGAACATGTTCTTCTTTCTATGGGTGTTCGTAGTGACCGACCCATCGTGCCCCGAGTCAAGTGCTAGATCATGGCTGTCCAAGCATGCCAGCTTCCCACTGATTGAACAAGGCATCGAGCCCCTCATCGAAGAAATCGTCTGTCGTGGGTTGACCAGCAGACTGCTGCTCGAATGGAGGAGTTCGCACTCGCTGTACTTGTGACACGCGCTCTTGAGAAATGTTGAAATGGCCCGGGAGGACATTCTGATCAGCTTTCAGTTTGCCGGTGGTCGGGTTGCTAGCTTGATTGATGCTTAGATTTGGCCGGGTATCTCTTGATGCCTGAGCATTACAATGGCGGTCGCCCCTAGCTTTTGAGCTCGAGACGGATTCCTCCCGGTTTAGCTCCGCTCGACGTTGTTTTAATAGCTTTCTGTAGGCAGCAAGGTGATTCCTGACCAGCTCCTTACTAAGCCCCGGTACATTCATGGCCTTAAATATGCGCGTCGGAGTTGCTGAGTCGATCCCCATTTGGTGAACCACGTCTAGGAATCTGGAATGCAATTCAGGGGGCCAAGCGAACCTCCTCTTATCGTGGCCCAAAATTGCATCGATGGCTTGACGACTGATTAACTCATCTCCAGCAGGACCCGATCCTATCGAAAATTGTTGTGCATGAGGCTGATATGCTTTGAGCTGGTCGGCGGTAACATCCAGCTCCTTGAAACTGTAACTCCAATCAAAGCGATGCAAATCCCATCCCCCAGGAGGCATTTGTATCATCTTCGTAGGATCATCCTGCTCATGCGTGACTCCGGCAAAATCTGGTTGAGCAGGAGATGCCCCGAGGGAGTAGGGTGGTAAATGAACGTCTTCAATCATCGCGTGAGGCTTATCGGGGAATATCTTACCGAGGGCGACGAGGTTATCGCAATGAGGGCAAACGGTAATATTGAGAGCTTTTTCATACCTCATGTTTTCTGTTCGCAGCTTTTGGTTTTCTTCCTTTAAAATCTCGACCACCTGACGTTTGCGTTGAGCCTTCGATTTGGATCTCCTATTTTGAAACCAAAACTGGATCCTCGACTGATTAATCCCCAACTCCCGGCTCAATTCAATTCTCCACTTCTTTTTCATGTAATGGCTTTTACTGAAAAGGGTTTCCAGCATTTGGGTTTCCTCCTGAGAGTATTGGTGAGGACGTCTTCTTTTCTCGAGTTGAACATCGTGGATGTCGTTGTCGTCGTCGCCGTGATCTTGATTTCCGTTGCCAGAAGTGTTGGGCTCCATGGTTTTGGCGTTAGACTTGATCTTGGAATCTTCGAGATCCCTCTGTAGTTCAATTTCTGAGATTTTTGAGTCAGTCGCCTCTAGTAGCTGACAATAACCTCTTAAATATGTTGGATTGAGAAATGTTTGATTGGTTCTTGCCCACTCAGAGTTCTCCACTCTCTCATGTATGCTCACTCCCTATAAAGTTTTCTTCGAGTGACTTCGTATGTTCAGGAGACGCTCTTCAAGCATCATTAGGCAAACGTTCCCCCTTAAGACTTTGAATTTCTCGCTTAGCTTTTCAATCGTGATGGGACTGCCAAATCCTGTTAGGGCTCTCTTCGATAGTTGCGCTTACCTCCCACCTAACTCTAATAATGGTGATCCCGACAAATCTTTTACATCTTTTAATTGATGAGCCGGAAATCGCGGACCGAAACGAATCCAATGGTTCTCGTGAGGGGACCTCCTGCTTTACCCCCTAACTAGGCTCCACCGGCATTATTACTGAGACCCTTCATCATCCTCGAGTTGCTATAAAATGAGGAATTAATGTATGGAAGGTTAACGTTCTCGCATAATCAGCTTCTTCCTTCTAATCTCTCTGTCAAACTCGTCTTATTCTCAAGCCAACCCAACGCAAATGGCCTCCTCTCCCGTACGCACTTTTTCAACTGATGTCTTGGCCCAGTGGGAAAAGCTTTATAACCTACTGGGTCGCGGTTACGCACACATAACCGATCATTCTGCGACCGAGGATGAAATCCGTGTCCTGCTCGAGGACCTTGATACCACTTCTCTCGAAGGTACTACACTGGGGAGGGAATATAGAATTTTCCCGACTCTCTTTGCACACTCCTTAGAGGCCTACCGTGCTGCTAATCGGGAGGTTCTCGTGGCTCGCGTCTTGCGAGCTCGTTATGAGGATCGATCTAATCATTTGGTGCTGACCAACTATCTGGCCGATAGTTACAAAAAGGCCGTCGAGTTTGCTAATGAGCGGGTCGCGACGTTGCTTCGCGAGAGGAGAAATCTGGTGGAGCAATTGGCCCTATCCCTGACCACCGGCGAGCATGACCGCCGCAATGTCCTGTTGAGACTTCAGAGCGACTGGCAGGAAGAACGGCTCGACAAAATAACCGCGGACATAGCTCGCGGGAATGGACTGGTTCGAGACCTGGAAACAATCGCCGAAGAACATGAGGCCAAGGTCGCCGAAGTTAAGGGAGAATGCAAAAGTCTTCTCCTCAGGCTTGCCGACCATGACATGCGGAGTTGGGAGTATGAGCAGAGCATTAATAACATGGAGGGTCAGTTGGGCTCCTTCGTGTCGTTAATTAGGGCTCACTTCGGCTTTACTTTTCTACCCCGAATTGTATGACCTGCTTTTGAAAACCCTCCACTGAGCAAAATAAATGAGAACTCTTGTGTGTGTGTTTTAACTTCTGTATGGTTCATTTCTTCGAGCATCCGAACATCTTCAACTTGGGTGAGCCGAACCATAATATCAGTAAGCCGAGCAAATATGTCCTGATTTTATAACTCGCTCATGATCAGATGAGATAATAGCCTTAGACTTGTCCAGGAAAAGATTTCTCTCTATTACCTATTTTTTTTACCTGCAAATAAAAAGACAGAATCAGAAGGAATAATTTGAAAAAGAAATCAAAAACCCCTTTCAATCCTATGCTTGCCCATGATTAATAAGGACAAGAACTTTTACAAGGGTTTTAATCTTGCGCGAAAAGTTTTTATCAATATTCCTCGAAAGAAAGCATACTATTGAAAGGAATGTAATTCACAATAATCGCTTTTGATCAATTTCGAGAGGAACGAATTACTCAAAAGTGCGAGGCATAATAACGTGTTTTAAATTTAATTGAAGATACGGCATCCAAATCAAGGCCGTTTTGTTAAGAACGAGAGTAATTTGGACATCTATCTCGTCATTAAATTCAAAACAACGCCGATATTCTCGATCAATTATCGTGGATTACCAGCGACGTAAAACATGCATGGACCAATTCAAGTGTATAATTCCTTCTAGCGAAATTGGGGTTGGATTACCCTATATGACCAAAAAGGTCGTGCAAGATTTCCAATTTTAATTTTCTCTAAAGGAATTATAAACTTGACTTGGGAGTATTCGGATGATTAGAGAAAATGCCACTATCACATTCCCATGACCTGTCAAAAGAAATACAACCAAGTTCCATCTAAATGTATACACCAATAGATCCCTAATACAATCACTCTCAGGGGTGAGATAGAGAAAGCCTCGATAAAAGTAAACCCTATACAAGAGGACTAGCAATGGAAAATGAAACAAAGGAATGTGATCCTAACGTTTAAGGATGCCCCAAGTTCGATCTGTGACTTCCGGATCACTTGCCCCAACTCGTCATCTTCATTGGACGATATCTCAATAATGTCCATAGTAGGCTCCTTTGTTGCTCACTCGGTGCTTGTCATGGGATATCATCCTCTTCGTCTTCTATCAAGGACGTTTGGGAAAAACACACACATCTATCCTTGAAATGGCATTTAATCTAATCACCAGAATGCAATGAATGAAATGCCTATATTTATATGAACTGTAATAGATTCGAGGTATAGAGAGTCTTACCAACCAAACTCGTCGACTTATGTGCGGTTTTAGGTGTACCAACCGCCCAAAGACATGCGCATGAGACAAGTTATGGTGAACTTCTAAAAATCAGAGGGTTTGGCACCTAAGGTTAAGGTTCCCACTTCGAGTTCTAGAAAGAGCCGATTCCATTGCACAGCTATCGTTGCATTGGGACTCGATCCATAGTTCGAAGCGAGCGGAATTGAAAAGTGGATTACCCCGCGTTTTTCCTCACGGAGATTCCATTTTCAATTCCTTCTATTGTGTTCCTATAGGCGACGCCCGGGGTTTTAGGCGCGGTTGTGTGTGTCCACGTGTTGTGATCATCACAATGCAATTCATGCATAGCAGTTTATCAATCAGCACTTCAAATCATCCACACAACATACATTCCTACGCCCAACCTGCATAAGACAATGTTAATCACGGACTACACCCCTTATTTCTCCAATCTGCAAAAACATATAACACCTATCGTAAGCGGACTTACCTCACCTTCACGAGCGCCTGCATGGTTAGAAAAATCACTCAGCGTTTTAATTACGGCCTAAGTCCACTTGGGGTCTAGAACCATAGGTTCTAGAACACAGTGTCCCCAGTGGAGTCGCCAGCTGTCGCGACCCGTCCGAAAGCGGACGCGGCTAATGGATTACCGATCGCGGGTCTTGGATCGGCGCGGGTCCTCCCAGGCCCATACCAAATCGCGGCGGGAGTATTTTTCAGAAGGATTCGACGATAAGAGTCGATCGCTTTCGACCTTAGTGTGGTCGTGGTGGCATGTGCAACTTGTGCATGCATTTGGAGTCGCCACCGGTCTTTCTTGGAGGGTAGACCGGAAACCTTACTGATCGATTGGGAGAGATCGATCAGTTCTACGGAACCAGAGTTTTTGGGTTCGGGGACTTGGTTACGCTGGTGTCGTTACCAACGCCCTTTCGGTACCTAACGCGAGTGATTTTCCTAACTAGGATTTCATGCAGGCGCAATTTTGGGTGAGGTAAGTCTGACTTTGCACATTAACCAGTTTAACATGCTCACGTAATCATAATAAATAAATAGATGTCAATCACATAAACATCTATCCTACGTGGTGATCATGGAATTATGATTTAATGGGTCTCGAGCCAATGAGACCACATTTAATCATTTTAATATTTTAATAACGGAGAGCCGCTCTTCGCTTCTTCTTGGTTTCTTGAACTCTTCAAGAATTGGGCCCCAAAGAGCTCGCCGACTTAAAAGGCTCCCCCACGTAATCCTCGTAGCATTTACATCAACAATTGACTATGCTAAAAATAAAGATTACATGAAAAATAAAAGGAGTACGCAGCCTCCATTTAATAATTACAACCCCAAATATATAAATAATCATCATACATTCATATATACATCAATCACATTGATTAGGGATTTTTCCATGATCACCACCCTTCCACGTAAGTAATAAATTCACAATTTAAAACTTAGGAAGGCACAATAAAAATTCTACGTTGAATCATATTCAGAATTTTTACGTAAAATAAGATAGCCATAAATTTTCGATTCAAAATTGATTTAGTCTCAATTTTTGCTACGTTGATTAATTTATCATATAAAAACAATCAACATCCATTAGTCATGTAAGACGAACAATTCGTTAATACATATTGGCCATAGTATTGCAAAAATTGCAAAAATCAATTAAATGCACGAAAACGCCTAAGGATTGGCTCTGATACCACTGTTGGGATCCACGTAACACGTAGCGGAAATAAATAACAACCCATACATGTATCTCCAGAGGCGTACTTCGTGCATTTCAATCGAAAAAAAATCACAAAGCCTCAAAGGGAGTAAATAGATTACCTCTCGTAGCGTGCTTGAACGGAGGTGTCGGTTCGATGTTCTTCGATCTTAGCCTCCACAAGTGTTAGGCATCTAGTTCGGACGCACCACCAATTGACGAACGGGGAGACGACTAATAACTCCACAACAATTGTGCTAGCAATATGCGGAATCAATATTCCGAACTTAGTATATTTTGCTCACTCAAGATGATGAGAATATAGAGAGTGTTTGTGTTCTTCTCTCTAAGCTCTCAAAAATTTGCACACTCTATAAAATGTCTCCCCCTTCAACCTCAAAACTCTTGCCATCCTTTTATAGCCAAAAATACCTTCCAATAAATTGTATTTAAAAATAGCACTAACAATTATAAATTCTATCTAAAAATAGCACTCACAAATAAATGACATTTAAAAATAGCACTAACAATAGCAGTCACAATTTATAATACAAAAATGCTATTTAAAAATAGCACTAACAATAGCACTCACAATTTATAATACAAAAATGCTATTTAAAAATAGCACTAACAATTATAAATTCTATCTAATAATAGCACTCACAATTTATGATAAATAAATGCCATTTAAAAATAGCACTAACAATAGCACTCACAATTTATGATAAATAAATGTCATTTAAAAATAGCACTAACAATAGCACTCACAATTTATAATACAAAAATGCTATTTAAAAATAGCACTAACAATAGCACTCACAATTTATAATACAAAAATGCTATTTAAAAATAGCACTAACAATTATAAATTCTATCTAATAATAGCACTCACAATTTATGATAAATAAATGCCATTTAAAAATAGCACTAACAATAGCACTCACAATTTATGATAAATAAATGTCATTTAAAAATAGCACTAACAATAGCACTCACAATTTATAATACAAAAAATGCTATTTAAAAATAGCACTAGCAATAGCACTCACAATACAAAAATGCTAAAAAAAAGGCACTAACAAAGGTGTTAAAAATAATAACCATTATTATTATTACAAGAGTTAAAGAGGTTACCAAACAGTACAAATATGCATAACGTATAAATACGTATGACGTATAAATACATAGAGCATACGTATACATCCGTGAAACCGGGGACTAATTGAAAGAAAAATGTGCAATTAAGCCCTTTTGGTAAAAATTGATTAAATTGGAGGGCAAATTGACCTAATTGCACTTTAAGACTTTAGAATCCAATGTCATAGCTTATAAAAAGTGAGAATTGAAAACTAAAAGACTCGAAAATGATTTTTTTTTTAGGCTCGGTTCGGGTTTATGTTTGTGAAGGAACATATTGACCCGAGCCGAATTTTTGAGATTTAAAGTGACACACTTGAAGAGGAAATTAAAACAAAATTATCGAATATTTTTGGGTATTTTTCTGACCACGAATGGTATTTTTCTGATTTTTTGGGTATTTTTACAATTAAATAAACTCGAAAAATATTAAAAATACCGAAAACTATTTTTTGTTCAAAATTGGTTCCTAAGGTTAAACCAAGGCTTCCAAAGTTGATTTTGTGATTTTATGACCTTTTTTGATATTTTTAATTAATTTTAAAGAATAAAAATCACAATAATAAATGGTAAAAAAAATCAGGTGTCAACACTTGTCAAAAAGGAAAATTATTTTTCCGATCTAAGCTTGTTGTTTTTTATTTATGGAAAATTTTTATGTTATCGCCATCAAGATATCGAAAAGTCAGAAAATAATTTTTCAGAAATAATTTTCCGTCAAACAAACCGAATAATTAAATTATTAGCAAATACTAGTCATAGACCTCGATTCCCATCATTCGGAAACTTTTTGTTCATATTTCATTTCCTAATATATCCACACATAAGTTCGGAAGAATTACATATTTTTTGCGCCCGCAGTTATTGCAAACTCGAACGTCTTCTTTCTTGTTTCAAGCCTCCCGCCCCGACAACCACCTCCTTATCTTGTCGGAACGAGTCCTGCCATCTTGAAATTCCATTCTTGTGTTCTCCTTTCTTTTCTTTTTTCGGGCTAGGAGTTTAAAATTTCGGCGATGATTAACCGCCAATGCATTATTAAGGCGAAAACAAGGGACATGAGTTACAGTATCTTCATAATGTTCAATTTGTGCGGACATTGATCGCTGAAAGAGAACACACGACACTCATGAAATAAATTATTGCATATGATATTTAGTGATGATAGGTGTGATTTTAATTCCTTGAGTTTAAATTTCGACGAGGATTAATTGCCAATGCATTGCTACGGCGAAAATAAGGAAAATGAGTTACAGTATCTTCACAATGTTCGATTTGTTCGAATATTAATAGCTGAAAGAGAACGCCTGACACTCATACAGTAAATTATTGCATAAGATATATTTAGCGATGATAGATGCGATTTTAATTCCTTCAGTTTAAAATTTCAGCGACGGTTAACCGTCAAGACATTATCACTACAAAAACAAGGGAAATGAATGACAATATCTTCACAATGTTCGATTTATTCGAATATTAATTGTTGAATGAGGACACTTGACACTCATACAGTAGATAATTAGCGATAATAGGTGCGAATTTAATTCCTTAAGTTTCAAATTTCAGCGATGATTAACTGTCAACGCATTGTTACTGAAAAACACGGGAAATGAATTACAGTATCTTCAAAATTTCTATTTGTTCGAATATTAATCATTGGAAGAGAACATTTTCATACAATAGATTATTGCATATGATATTTAGCGATGATAGGTGCAATTTTAATTCCTTAAGTTCAAACTTTCGAGATAAGGATTAACCATCAAAGCATTATTAAAGTATCATCATTATGTGTTGATTTGTTCGAATATTAATCGCTGAAAGAGAACACTTGACACTCACACAATAGATCGTTGCATATGGTATTTAGTGAAATAGGTGCGATCTTAATTCCTTTAAGCTTAGAGTTTCGGCGAGGATTAACCATATGCATTATTACGGCGAAAGCTCGGGAAATGAATTACAATATATCTTCACAATGTTGGATTTTTGTTCGAATATGAATCGCTGAAAGAGAACTTGATGACACTCATATAATAGATCATTGCATTTGATATTTAGTGATAATAGGTACTATTTTAATTCATTTAACATATGGAACTTTACACCCTTTTTCGCTGCAAACTCACCTCACTCGTCAAACTTGGTTCTCGCTATTAAAATATTCATAAAATTGATTTTATAAGACCATGGAGGAGTTAATGCACCATGGAGTAATTAATACAAGTTTGGTGTGATTATCATTACTAGGTGTTATCATTACTAGGTGTCTTGGGTTTCATAGTAATTACATGTTGTGTCATCATTACTAGGTGTCTTGTGTTTCATAGTAATTACATGTTGTCTTCATAGGAGTGTTTAGTTTTTGCTATAAATACTTGAGTGTGTTGTATTGTAAGATAAGCAAGAGAGAAGCCAAAAATCAAGTTCTCCAATATACATATTCTTCTCCATCCATTTCGTGCCTCGTTCTTATTTTCGAAAGGTCACCCGTATTGTGTTTTCGGTTCCAACATTTGGTATCAGAGCTAGAATGGCATCTACTAGTTCCGTTCAAATGCAGCTTCCAAAGTTGAACGGAAAGAATTTCAACAACTGGGCTGTCCAGATGAAGGTTCTGTTCAAATCGCAAGATTTGTGGAATCTAGTTGAAAGTGGCTACAACGAAGTAGCTGATGCCGAAGCATTCGAGGCTTTGAGAAAGGAGGAGAAAGAATCTCTGGTGGAGTCCCGGAAGAAAGATCAGAAAGCATTATATGCGATTTTTCAAGCCGTGGAGGAAACGATATTTGAAAAAATATCGAGTGCCGAGACCGCGAAAGCTGCCTGGGATATCTTGCAGAAATCCTACAAAGGCGATGATCGTGTCCGGCGGGTGCGGCTTCAGACTCTTCGAGGTGATTTCGAGTCTTTACGCATGAATGACTCGGAAACAATATCGGCATATTTTGATCGTGTGCAGGCCATCGTTAACCAATTAAAGGTTAATGGTGAAGAACTTCAAGATGTTCGTGTTGTAGAAAAAATCTTGAGGTCTTTGACCGAAAGATTTGACTACGTCGTCGCAGCGATCGAGGAAGGACAAGACGTATCAACTCTCACGTTGGAGCGGTTGATGGGTTCATTATGCTCCCATGAGCAAAGAATGAACCAGAAGTCTACGGGTTCCGTTTCCGAGCAAGCATTGCAAAGCCGGGTCGCTCAACCAAACCGAGGAGGCTATCAAGGCGGTCGAGGTCATGGAGGAGCCCGAGGTAGAGGTGAGAATTCAAATTTCACCAGAAAATTTAGAACACCTGACAAATCAAAAGTCAAGTGTTTTACGTGTAATAAATTCGGACACTACAAATCCGAGTGTCATGCAAAGGCGACGTACGTGCCGGCGGAACATGCACATGCCACCGATGCTGAAGAGTACATGGTACTAGCATGTGCGAAGGATGATTCAACTATCGTTGATACTAATACATGGTATCTAGATACTGGGTGTAGCAACCATATGACCGGAAGAAAGGAGTTATTCTCACAGCTGGATGAGACAAGCCGTGGCGAAGTCAACTTTGGGAATAAATCAAAAATTCCAGTGATGGGCAAAGGTAACATTAATATCAAATCCAAAGATGGTACTAATGTTGCTATTGCAGATGTTTACTTTGTGCCAGGACTTTTTTGGAATTTGCTAAGTGTTGGGCAACTTTCCGAAAGAGGCCACAAAGTTCACATTGAAAATGGAGTTTGCACAATCAGAGGTGTAAACAACAAGTTGATCACGACGGTACAAATGACGAAGAACCAGATGTTTTCCCTGACTCTTCAGACGAAGAATCTCTTGAGCTTTCAAGCGATGACGAAAGACAGCAGTTGGCTGTGGCATCTTCGATTTGGGCATCTAAATTTTCGTGGAATGAAGCAATTAGTTCAGAAAAGGATGGTGACTGGCATGCCGTTGATTAATGATCCAGGGCGTCCTTGCGAAGGATGTCTCGTTGGAAAACAGCACCGAGACTCTTTTCCAGTTGGAAAAGCCAGAAGAGCAAACCAACCGCTAGAGTTGGTACATACCGACATATGTGGCCCTGTTGAGGTGGAATCGTTTGGACAAAAAAGGTACATGCTAATTTTTGTCGACGATTTTAGCAGAAAAATATGGGTACACTTCTTGAGGGAAAAATCTGAAGCTTTTGGCAAGTTTAAAGAATTTAAAGTCTATGTTGAAAAACAAAGTGGCTTTAAATTGAAGACGTTGAGATCGGATAGAGGTGGAGAATTTACCTCAAATGAATTTCACAAATATTGTAAAATTCATGGAATCAAACGTCAGTTGACTGCCAGCTATACTCCTCAGCAAAATGGTATAGCAGAAAGAAAAAACAGGACAATTTTTGAAATGGCAAGAAGTATGCTTAAAGCTAAAGATTTGCCCAAGAAATTTTGGGCAGAAGCTGTTGCTTGTGCTGTATTTGTACTAAACAGGTGTCCAACAGTGAGTGTTCTTGGAAGAACTCCAGAAGAAGCTTGGAGTAGAAACAAACCAGATGTTTCGTTCCTACGAGTATTTGGGTGCGTGGCATATCCCCATATACCAGACGAGCGAAGAAAAAAGCTGGATGACAAAAGCGAGAAGTGCATCTTCATCGGCTACAGTGATACAACTAAAGGTTATAAGCTATATAACCCGGTCACTGAGAAAGTTATTATCAGCAGGGATGTCCAGTTTTTAGAAGATGAGGCCTGGGACTGGAACCAGAAGGGTGACCAGAAAAATATCATCATCGAAGATGAGCCACTGGCGGGTGAGACAGAAACACCTCCATTATCTTCAACGAGTGATCCATCTTCCTCATCATCTTCAACTGAAGGTACATCTTCACCAACAGCAGTTTCAGAACCTCAACTACGTCGTTCACAACGACTGAAGGAGACGCCAGTAAAATTCAGAGATTATGTGGTCACAAGAAATAGAAACAGTGATAGCGAAATCACTGATGAAACACTGGTAAACTTTTGTTTATTTGCTGATTGTGACTCTGTAACCTATGATGAAGCAGCTGTAGATGAAAAGTGGATTGAAGCAATGGATGAAGAAATTCACTCCATTGAGAAAAACGACACATGGGTGTTGACTTCTTTACCACCCGGTAAGAAGCCTATTGGTGTCAAGTGGGTGTACAAGACAAAGTACAAACCCGACGGTCAGGTGGACCGTTACAAGGCTAGACTGGTTGTAAAGGGCTACAAGCAAAAGCCAGGTATTGATTATTTTGAAGTATTTGCACCAGTTGCCCGGATGGATACTATTCGGATGGTCTTAGCACTTGCAGCTCAAAACCATTGGCAGATCCATCAAATGGATGTGAAATCAGCATTCCTCAATGGTGTCCTTGAAGAGGAAGTATATGTGGAGCAACCACAGGGTTATGAGGAGAAAGGGCATGAAAATCAGTTTTACAGACTGAAGAAGGCTCTGTATGGATTAAAACAGGCACCACGTGCTTGGTACTCACGTATCGACACATACCTGTTGGAGCATGATTTTCAAAAGTGTCCTTATGAGCATACACTGTATATCAAGTCAAATGCTAACGGTGACATCTTAATTGTGTGCATTTATGTTGATGACTTGATATTTACAGGGAGCTGTGAAAAAATGTTTGCTGAATCCAGGGAGGCTATGACTAGCCAGTTTGAGATGACTGATTTGGGACTGATGTCCTATTTTCTTGGTCTTGAAGTGAAGCAAACAGATGATGGCATATTTATTTCTCAGCAGAAATATGCTAATGATATTTTGAAGCGATTTAAAATGGAATCGCTGAAGCCAATCCGAACTCCCGTAGTAGAACGATTGGAGCTGAAGAAAGAAGGAACCGGTGAGCTGGTAAATCCCACTTATTTTAAAGGCATTGTTGGCAGCTTGAGATATTTGGTTTCTACAAGGCCAGATATTACCTATGGAGTGGGTATTATTAGCAGGTTCATGGAAAAACCCTACCAGTCACATTTGCAAGCAGCAAAGAGAATTTTACGGTATGTCAGTGGAACTCGTGATCATGGAATTTTATATTCTTATACTGACAACTTTGGTCTAGTGGGGTACACAGACAGTGATTGGGCAGGTGATATCGAGACTCGAAAAAGTACGTCGGGGTATGCTTTCTTTCTTGGATCAGGAGTATTCTCTTGGTCTTCCAAAAAGCAACAAGTTGTTGCTCTCTCGACAGCTGAAGCAGAATACATGGCATTAGCTTCAGCGGCTTGTCAGGCGATATGGCTTCGTAGGATGCTGTATGAATTGATGCATGAACAAACGGGTCCTATTAAAATGATGTGTGACAATAAGTCGGCTATTGCATTAGCCAAGAATCCCGTATTTCATGGCAGGAGCAAGCACATCGACATCAAGTATCATTACATTCGTGAGCGAGTCAAAGATGGTGAAATCGATCTTAATTTCTGCAGATCAGAAGATCAGCTTGCAGATATTTTGACGAAACCCTTGAAGGCGGATTCGTTCGAAAAATTGAAGAAGATGCTTGGTATGGAAATCAATTTTAAGGGAGGCTATTAAAATATTCATAAAATTGATTTTATAAGACCATGGAGGAGTTAATGCACCATGGAGTAATTAATGCAAGTTTGGTGTGATTATCATTACTAGGTGTTATCATTACTAGGTGTCTTGGGTTTCATAGTAATTACATGTTGTGTCATCATTACTAGGTGTCTTGTGTTTCATAGTAATTACATGTTGTCTTCATAGGAGTGTTTAGTTTTTGCTATAAATACTTGAGTGTGTTGTATTGTAAGATAAGCAAGAGAGAAGCCAAAAATCAAGTTATCCAATATACATATTCTTCTCCATCCATTTCGTGCCTCGTTCTTCTTTTCGAAAGGTCACCCGTATTGTGTTTTCGGTTCCAACACTCAGCATCTACCCTTAACTGGTTTTATTGCCCGTTCGAGCTGTGCCTCTTTTGCATGATCTCCAACGTTTCTGAGAGGGAAGGGGAAAAGCGGATCGGGGTCGAACTTGAAACTGCATTCTTGTTCGGGATGTCGGTAATCGTAGAGATCGCGTCGGTACTAATTCTGGGCGGCTGCTCATTCGCAGCGTCACCAAGGTGTTCATTCATGGGACTGGTGAATTGCCTTGATCGTAGAGCAACAATATTCGGCCGAGATTAAGTCGGATTTTTCTGCATCGCGGCACTACACGGTACACCATTGACCGCGATGGAGGAAGAATTCAGCCGCCTGACGATAGGACGAGAACATAACCTACGAATGCGACGTAGTAACTAACAGATTTGTAGCGGCTTAGGCCTCATACTTGTCGGAATAATAGTATGCAAATTATAGAGAAGGTAATTCTCGCATGGCAAGTCATTTCATTATAATCTCATCTGCACAAACTTGAGACAAGTAGGCGACGCGAAACGCAAAGATAAGATCGAGATTGGAGTCTAGGGAATGCGTGGGAAGGCGACGGAGTTGAGTTGATCCGCCACTCGAGACGACGGTCCTCGACACTATTCGTAGCAAAATTTGGATTCCGCATGGGCACATCACTCAGGTATCGTTTCCAGCGTGGGACGCCAGGCCTTCCTGAGCATCAGCGACCGGAACCGCAACCCCATGAAGACCGGCCTCGGCGAACCGTGCCCGGCGAACACACCGCCTAGACTGCCCGCGTGGAAAGGAAACACCTCCTCCCCGCCGCTTCCGTTTCCTTTAGCGCCTCCCCTCCCATCGCCATCTCTTTCCGGGCTTGGCGGCGGCGACACGAACAGGTCCTTCAGAGTGCGCCCGCTCGCGCTCTTCTTCCTCTTCTCCCCGCTCGATTCGGGCGCGTGGAAGCCTCTCGGCTCGACCGAGTCGACCCGCCGCGCCCCGACACCGCGGCCGCGAGCGAAGAGCATCCCCAGGGTGGTCTTCTGGCTCTGGCGGCGGAGCTGGACAACGGGGCTCGCTCTCGGGCTGCGCGTGGGGCTCGGGGCCACGCCGCACTGGGCGGCTAGGAGCTTGAACTTCTGCAGAGTCGCCATCTTCTTCGTGCTCTGTTTTTCTCCTCGAGGGTGCTCTGTTTTTTTCGCGAACTCCTTATATACGCCTAAATAATGGATACTTGGGTTTCAGTGCTTTTGAAATTTGAATGAAATATTAGTACTGTATCGTAGAGGATGATTTTGATTGATTGAGAGGGAATTACTTGAGAGCATGACAAAGGGATCATCGTGCGCTGGAGAACGCGCGCGATTTCCCAATCTTTTCCTTCGTGTTCCTGGTGGAAGATCGCTCTTTTTCTTTTCAGAAATCGTCTTTCACAATTCTCAAAGAAAGACCGACTTTTGAACCCAAAAGAAACACACACCACACAGAGAGAGGAAGAGAGAGAGAGAGTTTTAGAGAGAGAATGCAGATTCTTTAAGTTAAAGGTTTTAGTTTTACGATTTTCGTGAGGAACTGATGAGCTGACGATGAAAAAGCCTCTGGTCCTCCCAACTTTTTGACCGAAGAATACTTAAGGCCTGTGCCTTTGGAACGCAGGGGAGATAACAGTGAAAAGGGTGAAAAAAGTCGGGCCTCAGCAGAAAAATTTGTCTCGTACTTTATTTATGCAGATTAGCCCTTGAGTGAGAATAAGCCTTCCTTGTAATGTAACACGAACATCAAGAGCGATGATGATTTAATTTCTAGGATGAGACTCGATATGTCCTTTGGCGCGATCCGCCATCGTATCTCCGCTCTTAATCTGGTTCAGCCCTTGTATTCATTTTAGGAGCAAATCTGTTCATGTCATAAAGATGCTGTACAAGCCCCGACCCGGATCTGGGAAAATTCTTTCAAACGCCTGAATTGTTGTGATAAAGAGAGGGACAACGGCAAGTGTGTGTACAATCCTTTACTCATGCTCCAAGCAAATTGCTATGTACTATGTAGTATTTATGTCGCGTCCCGATCCTCGAGCACACGGCATCCCTACCAAATCGCCTCATATCACAAATGAAAATATCTCAGGCACGCTATCAACCTATGAACTCACTATGCACGCGGAAACGTGAACTCTCCCAAACAATCAAACAAACATGGATAACAACGTAGGAAATACACATCACTCATTCAGCCAAAAGACAATATCATTCATTAATATGAATAGATGATTTTTAAGCCAACCCTACAAAGCTGTATAAATACATACAACCCCACACTTCGGAGCGGCTCTCTAAGACCCTTAAAAAGGCATACGATCGAGGGAGGTTAAACTTTTATTTACTCCAAAAAAGGGGCTACGTCACCTCCGTTCTCAACATCAACTTTCAAAAAGAACCATCGGCTCCGAGAGACAACCCGAAATCTATCGTGATGCTCCATCACTTCAGACCTAAAATGTTGCCCACAACGGGGTGAGATAAATCTCAATGAGTCAACGCCTAAGCCCGATTAGGGTGTTGATTCGCTCAGAACAACCTACCAAGCAATCACATCATCACAGAATAGATATCTCAACCACATGCAAACTTACCCGCCATGAAGCCATTCATAATGCAATACAAACACGACATGACAATCACATCAACCAATTCACTAGCAAGGCACCACATCAGCTTGCATACACAGGGCACCACATATAGTCCATTTATTAACAGATACGACCCTTAGGTACATCACACTAATCAGTTGGTGCTTTTCGGGCAGGACCAGGCATCGTTTCATTCCTTTAGTAATGATAACCGATAGTTTCCCTAGTACCCCCGGGACAGACATATCTGGTATCGTCCGCTGGTACCCCAGGCCGACGATAATAATCCCCCTAGTAGCTCCATGACAAATATATTAGGCATGTTAGGTATCGTCCCCTGGTACCCTTGGGTTGACAATAAACATCATTTGACCACCCAAGCATGCCAGACGATCAAACCAATACTTATCTTTGAATTTAACCTAATGCACACATAGTCGTGCTCAAACTTGGCTCAGTACCGTTTTCATGCTAAAACATGCAAATTGATCCCACACATGGTCATATTAATGCACAATTTTATTGACTGAACTTTACCAATAACCTGGAGCGTTCAGCACCCAAATAATCATCCATAACACTCAGCAGTCAATCTAGACATTCAAATCAAGTTATCAAAGAAACGATCAATCGATCCAAGCTCGTCGATCTCACTACCAAGTCCAATTCACCAAGACAGTCGATCGTACGCTTGTCTCTAGCCTATCGCTCACTCGCAATCAAATAATCACAATCATACAATTCTAATTCCCTATTAGCCACTGATAATCTAGCTTATCAATCTAACTTAACTAATTACGGCCATTTACCCTATATCAAATCTCTAATTAATCTGGCAGTAATCAAGCTACTTAAATGCCCTAATGACTAATTAATTAATCCCGAACGCAATTAGCGTCCTAACCGGGGTTTAGGGATTTAACTCACAATCTAACATTCCAGAAATGACGGTGCGACGCGACGGCAACTAGTTCGAGTCCGTCTCGAGCAAGGCATGGCACGGGCCGCAATTAGGTCACGACCGGGCTGGGTCTCGACTGGGTCATGGCGGGGTCACGGGCTCGGCCTTGGCTTGACGACGACGACAACACTCGGGACTCTCGGGTCCATCGGGCTCTCGGGTTCGCAGCCAAATGGCTCCCACGAGGATGGCGACGCAAGCTAAGCTCTCGGGCTCCGGAGGGCGACGATGGTGGATGAAGCACACAACCCTCTCGAGTCTTTGGGAGTCTGCGGAACCAGGGGAGGTGGGGCTGAGGTCGTCGGGTCTTAGATGGGAGCTGGCTGAGGCAGAGGGGCGTGTGTTGGGGCCTAGAGGGCGACGATGGTCAGAGGAGTGAGGCAGAATTGAGAGGATTCGGATCGTCTACCCTTCCCTTAGAAGGGCAGGGGCCTGTCCTTGGGATCCGGGCCGTCCGTTTTTATATGGACGGCCCAGATCTCCGATTTTTAAGGGGTAATTTTTGAATTTTTTATTTTTTAGTAATAATCTGAGCCGTCCATTCATAATACGGACGACCCGGATTTCAAGGACAAAGCATGCCCTTCTGAGGAAAGGGCAAAGCATGCCCTTCACGAACCGAGAGAGGAACGAAGTGAGGGGTGGTGGTCGCGGGTCTCGGTGGCTTGCAGGAGGGGGCGACGACGAACAGGGCTGCATGGGCTTGCGAGGGAAGCCCTGATTCGCGGCACCAACAGGCGGAGGACGGCATAAAAGTGGACGAAAGAGGCAGCAGCAGCATCGACGTCGGGTTTAGGGAGCGTTGCAAGAGGTGGGGGATTTGGTGACAAGACTTGAGGGCCCACAATAAGTCAACTCACCATTTGAATTTCTTTGTCTTTGGTGAATAAATGAGAGCAAAACGATAATTTGTTAATTTAAGACTGGTCAGATACTTGGCTTAATCAACGGAGGATATTTTGGTTTTCACGGTCGAGCTCGGTCAAGGTTTGGCTCGGGCGCGAGGATCTCGACCCTAAAATGTGATGACTAAGATTTTCAAAGTTTAATCTAATATGACAAATATCTCGAGAATCGTTCAAATACCGTTCACTTAAGCCCTTACGATCCAAAATATTATACAAGTTGAAATTTAGTATTAATCTTTTTATTGAATTGAGGTGCTTTACAAAAGTTAGAATTTTCTGGGCGTCACAATTTACATCAAATCCTCATGCAGCCTCGACAGAAGTGCTGACATGTAGAACCAGAAAAATGATGACAGAAATGGAAAAATTGATCGCCTGCTATATCATCTACATTGTGTATAATATTAGCTGCAAACCGTTACCGAAATGCAAGAAAACTTTAAGCCAAGATGGAGAAGGGAAAAATTGCAGGAGAGAACTGATAAGACTACGTGTCAACCACTCTGTACAGTAG
The DNA here is from genome assembly GCA_021437785.1 of Rhodomyrtus psidioides. Classification (NCBI taxonomy): domain Eukaryota; kingdom Viridiplantae; phylum Streptophyta; class Magnoliopsida; order Myrtales; family Myrtaceae; genus Rhodomyrtus; species Rhodomyrtus psidioides. Next base: position 834,104 of record JAILYB010000171.1, on the reverse strand, counting down.
AACTCCCACTGCTTCCCCATTTTTGAGTCACCGAAACAGGGGAAGCCGGCGGCTTCACATTCTTCAACAGCCCCACACCTTCGCTTTCCGGCGAAGGAGGCGGGTTCTTGCTTTCACCGACGCTGTTATCATCGCTCACATCCTTCGACTTGTTGGGCACCTGTGTCCCACTCGAAATCGCCTTCAACTCCTCCAGGACAGCTTCCATGGAGGGCCTCATGTCCTTGTCCTGTTGCAAGCACCAAAAAGCCAGCTCGGCCACCGCCATGATCATCCTATTGATTTCGGGATCCGACTCGAATCCTAGATTTGGATCGATCAGCTCGTGGAACGCATGGTTCTGTATCTTGCTAGTCGCTAAGTTGGCCAAATTAATCTCGTGCCTATCTCGGCTTATGTCAACTGCCGGCATGGACGATATGAGTTCCACTAGTACTACCCCAAAACTGTAGACATCGCTCTTCTCCGTAAGCTGGTAGCACTGATGATACTCGGGATCCACATAACCCGGAGTCCCCTGAGGAGCAGTTGACACGTGGCTCACGTCATTAGGGAAGAGCCGAGAAAGGCCAAAATCCGCCACTTTGACGCTGAAGTTGTTGTCCAGGAGGATGTTGTTAGTCTTCACGTCCCGGTGGATTATGTCGGACGCATGAAGGTAAGCCAATGCGGTGGCCGTTTCTATGGCGATGCTAATACGAGTAGGCCACAGGAGAGGGTCCTGCTGCGCTCGCTCCCCATGTAGATGGTCGGCTACTGTGCCGTTTGAGATGTACTCATAAACCAGCAGGAGTTCTTGGCTGTGATGTGAAGTGCAGCCATACAAAGAGACGAGGTTTTTGTGGCGCAAGCGAGTTAGGATTTGGACTTCAGTCATGAACTGCTTCACCCGCCGATAGTTGTGCTCGTAGAGACGCTTAACAGCTACTTCCCGGCCATCTTGAAGTTTGCCTGAATAAGAAAATGGAGAATGACCCTCTTAGATTCCTAGTTGTTTCTGGGGTTTCCTGCCATTATATGCTGGTTGCCTAGGCCTCTTTCGTTAAAGGTCTTACCATAATACACAGTTCCATAACCTCCATCTCCAAGCTCCCGGGCAGAATCGTAACGGTTAGTAGCTTCTTCAAGCTCACTGCTGGTGAAAATGGGGACCTCGAAGAATACATTGCCCACTTCAAGATCTGCTTTCAAGGAAGAACCGGAAGAAGCATGTCTTGAGCGGAATTTTAAGAAGGGATGCCGTCGTTTGTAGCGCATCATATAGATGCACGAACAGAGGAAAATAATCACACCGACTCCGCTACCTGAAGAACAAAAGTTTCGTTAGATTTGCATCAGTGACAAGCAGAGGAGGGAATGGATAATTTCAAGAAAACTTCGTCTGTGAAATGTTCACAAATGTAAGAAGCACGGCATTGTGCTCTTGCATCGTAATTGTGCTCAAAATATGCGCAGACACCATTTTTTTAGCTGTCACAGACCACACTTAATGCACTGATATATATTCAAAGGATTGTATAATGTCCCCGATGGATAAAGTTTTGACTGACCTACTCCAATCTTCAAAGCTGCATGTTTGTTTCCTGCAGCAAAGATGTAGGTACCAAAAGACGGCGTTTGCGTTAGAAGCAAATTCCACAAATATAGATCCTATCCACATGATGAAACAAATAGAACACGAATACCAAAACCAACTTCCTTGATCGAACAATTGTAACTCACTTACCATAATACATCTTAGGAACAAATAGATATGCCCACATGCTACATATCCCATAGAAGTTGCAGAACTAAGCTTATGGAGTATTGTATGCGACGGTGTTAGCTGAAACTATAAGCCAATGCAAAACAAACATAAGCAAACATGCACGTAGAAAACTTTCCCCTTTACGTTTTCCTTCCCGTGCATTCGTCTTCTCTTAGTGATTCATACCCTGACCTCTGTACTGTAAATTCAGTAATCATCTATAATCCTCGACACATCTCTGCACTCATATTGGAACTGGCTAGCGCAAACAGTGACACTCCTACAAATTCACTCTTTACTGCACTGCGCACATGATTAATGCCGGGTTGAGATCTAAGAGGCGACTGCAGTGAGACTATGTATCTGTGATCAGAAGATGCTGTTCGTTCTTCAGCTTTGATGTGAGGAAGAAAATGGCATTCTACGAATTCATCTAGCTACTAAAACTGCAAAAGGATTGTCCAAAAGAAATATAAATAGAAGTAATGGCTTGTTGAATGAAGCCAAGGAGGGAAAAAGGAACTGAAAATAGATAACCAAGGGAAGCCAAAAAGTTCTTCATCTTCCTTCGAAGTCCTTATCAAGTTTGGAGAGCATGGGAAGGAACTTGAATTTCACATGGGAGAACTTGAATTATTTCTATTACAGGGAATTAACCGAAAAGTGTTACCTTTGCAAGTACGCGGATAAGCGGAACCAGAACAGAAGCACATAAAAACTTCATAATGTTTCATGCATTTGCCTCCACTTTTTTTGCATTTGACACAACTCTCCCAGGAGGTTAAATTCCATCTCACTGTAAACCCGTGTGTCAAATTGTTCTCGTCCTCACCATTTTTCATCTTCCAGTCAGCTAATTCCACAGGTGCGAAAATATGACTCGCACAAGCCGGCAGATTAGGTTGTAAGTCTTCTGGTCGATGAACAAGAGCGATGCAAGAGCGGTTGGCCCCAACGGATGGGCAAGTCAAGTAAGGATATGGATGACCAACCTTTGGGAAGCTGCTGCAGTAATGGAGAAATGCTAGGTATGAAGGCGTCTGATTGAATTGAAGGAAGGAGGGCGGTTCAAAGCTGGCACCATCAGTATCAGATTTTCCGGGCGGCATAGTTGGAACAAAACAAGCATTGCCCATTCTCTCGAACTCCAAGCTCAACCAAAGAGATTGATTATCATAATCGACAAGGTGATCCCCAAAAGGTTGCAGTTTGAGCGCTGGCTTATCATCACAATCAATTTGAAAACTTCCACCGGTTGATAGTATAGGGTGGTTCGAGAAGGGATGACCTATCATGTCCTTACCGCACTCGGCAGTCTTGCAGAATTCATCCTTCAAGCCCACAGACGCAACCCGGTTTTCCAAAGAAATAATCGTCGAAACGATAATAACATGGCGAAGCAAAACCTTAGAACTTATGCAGTTTTCGACACCCATTTCAGGAATTTCAGAGGGAACAATAGGAGCACAAGAGCAGACAGAAACAGGGGTGCTTTCGTGGGTTGTAGCAGAGAGGGAAGGGAGCTTCGGTGAGATTCAGTGGCTCAAACTAAGGATCGCATTATATGGATGTCACGTTGAATCGTTTTTCACGTAAACACGCCAATTGACTGGGTCAAATGAGCGTAGAGGACCCGAAAGAGCAAACGTAGCGGACCACATATTTGCTCAGCGTGAGAAAAAATCAATTACCACTGTTGATACTTCGGCTAAAAAAGTTCATTTTTCAATACTCACAATCGATTTCTCTCCATCGGCCACGGGCCCATGGCCAACTTTGCCTCTCGCAAAGTTTCCGAAAGTTTCCGACTTTGTTTGACGGGGTTTCGAAGCTTTCCCACAGGCTTTCCTGGGTCGATTTCAAACCCTCAGGACCACAACGATTTTTCTGAGACTCGTCCTCGACCCTTGATCTTTCTGAAGGTCGGGTACTATGATAACTTGTGTTAGTGACAATCAAAGGCAGAGAGACACGGTGGGTGACAACTAATGGAGAAGGAAGAAACTGGTGAAGCGACCATCTGATCTGCCCGTTGGGTTTATGTCAGACAAAGATTAGTCGATGTTAAGGAGGTCGAAACGGAAAACCCCCCATAAACACAATCAAATGACTGATTCCATGATGCTGTAATTGTGATATCTTTTATAAGTTGCACTTCCAGCTTTGGCGTCCGTATGAGAACAGGACCTGGTTTTTCTTTTCTGTTCTTTCGCATGAAGATGGACGGGACTGGGTGGTAGCAGAATATGAAGGGAGAAGATAAGAATGATGAACTTGATTTAGCACCCCGTACAAACCCCGAGCTAATCTCGGAGGTGAAAGTCAAACTCCCGACCTTCTCGGTTCTCAAGCTAATACTTGCTCGGCAATTTCAGCTACAAGGAGCTCTAATGTTCTCTCGGTGGCTTGTTTTTGATGCAATGTATTGAACTTAAACTAGGAAATCATGAATGAAAAGTAAGCAGATGGAGTTTTTCAAGCGGTAGAAAGGAACACCTACGAAAGCCGAAGAAATCAAGCTGAAGTTTTTGGACTAAAGGATCAGAAGAACCAATTCTACAAAGATAAAGAGGGCACAGAGATCATTTGTGATTTTATATTTCTCAAATACCGGCGAATCGATAAAAAATCTCCAGTAATCTGATTTTCTCACAGTTTGGTCCTGTTTGTTCCAGAGGACCGGAACCAGATGATGAAGAAAAACTTTCTAGAAGAGCAGCAGAATGCGAAAGCCTAAGTTAGAATAGTTTGCGGAGTCTTACCATCGCCACAGTATCCGAGATGTGTTCCATCGCGGCAATAGCACACACTCGTGCTATTTTCAGAGCCACACCACCCCCCGCTTCTTCGGCACCTCATGCAGTCGTACCCAATCCAGTTTAGCGTGAAACCGTCCTTCAATAACTTGAGGTAGTCAACACTTTGATTCACCTTCCAGTTTTGTATCTGAACCGGGGCGGCCACCAAGCACTGGCACGACGCTCTATTCCAGTTCAAGTAATCACACATACTAGCTACGGCAGCAAAAGAATTGTTCCCTTCACCAGGAGAACACTCAGCCCTAGATATTGTAGAATTGACAGAAAATGAATCGTCGCAGTTGCGGAAAATGCAGAGATCAGCCTGGCCCGGACCGAAAGTAACGGGTAGGCGGTCGAAAGAGTAATTGAGACTCGGCAGGGGGCATCCAGCATCGAGGACCGCTTGACTCACCACTCTGAACGAGTTCTCCTCGTACGATATGTCTTCAATCACATAACTAGATCGAGATGTCTCATAAATCGGCCTTTGGTTGTAGCACTCTATCTCGAAGCCAGGAAATCCACAATAAGGTTGTTGAACTCCCAGGATCCAAAAGGGATAGCTTATGTTTGGAGCAGTGCCGCAGTTCTTTGGCTGACAAGCATCAAATTTCGGGTTCCCCCCCAGAGACAGTACGAAGTCTAATAAGAACATGCCGAGACCAATGATAATACCGATCTGCCTAAATGGGGAAGCTCTAAAGCTCAGCATGTTTGATGGATTAAATCCAGGAGTCATTGCTGAAGAATGTAAAGGAAAGAGATGGAGGCGACTTGCACCTCAGAGGATGTAAGCATATATAACCTCGAAACGGTCCGAGTCATTACTATTTAGCAGTTGTTAATACCCCCTTGGATATTAAATTTAAGATTGCAATAAAATGGCTGTTGTATATTCAAACAAAAACATAAGGTTCGAATCATGCTCGAAAGTCCAACCTATCCATGTACTTGTATGATTGTATCAGCGAGTTTTCGCAAAGTTCAGCATGGAACGCGATTCAATCCGAACGCAAACAATCAAACAATATGGGGGGACATATCGCTCTGGACGAGGAGAAATGGACATAAACATCGTTTCAGTCCAGGAACTGCTCTTGGCTGGAATTTCAGAAGCCAAGTAAGAAGTCAAGAAAGATGAGGGAACAACCTTTGATTTTGATGTTTACATATATATTGTTTTGGGGGTTGTTGACCAGGTTTTTTGGTCAAAGTCTTCCCTCTGAAAGTCTAAGGAAGACTGGCTTATTCGGAATTATATTGATGTAGTGACATTGATGTACGAGTCGTCAAATCTTTTCTGAGTATCATATTTCGGCCTTCAAACATCAGCAATTGGTCATAGCTTAGAAAAGCAGGAACTCCACCCATCACCATTTAAAAATGTCAAGCACAGTATTTTTTTTTTTTTTATTGACTCTTGATCGGTCAGCATAATGATGTTGACCTTTAAACAGCATATTTATTTTGCGAAAAATGAATAATTTAAAAGATATTTTCTTAAAAATAATCTTTTGTATCGCTTACAAATATGAATAAACAAAAGTTTTTGATCGTCCACAAAAACATTTCTACATGAATTGTTGTCGATTATGAAAATAATTTTCATGCACTAATTATTTCAAGTAATTTTTAAGTGATTATTTTAAATAAATTTTTTTTCAAATTATTTACTTTTCGCAAAACAAACGGAGCCTAACACTAAATTATGGATGTGGTCTGAACCGTAGGCTCGAAATTTTTTTAAAGGAAGCTAATAGCCCGTTATGACCACACGATCTCTTAATTAATGAGTAATTTATGCAAAAACATGCGATGGTAGTGTATAGACATACGGTTGAGATTATACCGTCCCTAACAGTAAGTGCAGATATTTCCTTGCCTACAACAAGTTGTCAAAATACCAAAATGATAATACTAAGGGAAAAAAGAAATATTAAAAAAATGATGGCATAATTGATGTTAGAAAACTAAAGTACAATCAGGCAATCAAGATCAAAAATAGAAAACATCACTTCTTACAAGAAGTGAAACAAATGTAAAGAATTACTTAAAAATTCGACGAGTGGCCGGCTGCCTCCTATCGACCCAAAGAAAAGGAAAAAAAAAGATAGAAAAAATTAAAAATTTTGAAAAATACTAAATATTATTAAAAATTTATCACATCAGAGCTAACGGCACCACGTCAGCTCCAGCTAGTAAATGGACTGAATTGACACAATTTAAAAAAAAAAAATTGGTAACTGAGGTGTTCCGGCCAACTTGCGCGCACCTCGACTATTCATCGAGGAGACTAGCACAGCAACCCACCGCCATGGCCTCCCACTTAAATCATAGGAGCTCAGTTGGGAAATCGAACCTGGGACCAGCGCCTAACTACACAATCCCAAGTACACCATAACCAACTGAGCTTCCCATGGATAGGTGCCAAAAAAAAAAAGTTTAAGACTCAATTGGCCAAAAAAAAAATTAAGTTTAGGATTGAATTGACACAATCGCAATATGTTTAGGACTTTTTTCGCAATTTTCCTTAGCAATTATACCCAAGGAGGCTCTTCAATATTACATCTCCTAATGACTTTATTCTACAACAACTTGGTAGCTTCCAATGGAATTTATGGTAATCATTGTACTACAATAATATAGTATGAGAACTCTTAATCGAGCTTAATAGAGAGTGTGACGGCTCCAAAATGACTAGCCAACTCAATCAAGGTTTGTCATTGTCATGCACCGGACACTCAATTTGTGGCAAAACGTTCTGCCAAATGCTAGCTCATTGCCCCAAGACTGCAAAATATCAATACTAACACTAAGGGGGAGATTTATTCACAAAATAGATATATTAAGTGATGCAACGGATCATTATTGGTAAAGCTGCCGAATGGATGAGTCGAGTCGGGTTTGAATCGGGTCAAAAATGGTTCGACTCATATTAACCCATTTAAGCCGTTTTCATGTAGTACAACGACATATACCCGACCCGATCCATATTACTAGAACACTTCCATATTAATATAATTTAGCAAAACTTATAAATTATTAAAAAAAATTATATTACTAAAACATTGTGGACGATTTTATAATTACAAAAATAAAAATTGACTTTTAAGATAGTTAGCTAGCCCATTTATGACCCATTAAGTTGTTAGTGACCTGTTTATGACCCATGGGTTCTTGACCCATTTTGGCAAATCTAGTTATTGGTTATTAAATATGGCTCGGTTATGTGTATTAATTTTATACATGTCTTATTATGCATGACATTACTAAGAACTTCAAGCAGCCTTGAAGTTTTGAGGTCGAAATGAGTTAAATAAAGTCTTCTCTTGATTGCAGAAAAGATGAGATATTAGCGATGAAACGTCGCTAAATGTGTCTTTCCGAGAAGAACTTTGCTAGCATAACAATATTTGGATGACTATCAATAATAGTATGTTGTGAGCCATATTTCTTAACAGAGTAGACCCCATAACAATTTTTAATAATTTTTATTTATTTTTTGCGGCCCAAAAATAGACTATTAGCATAACAATTACCTAAAGACTGTTATTAATCAATTCCCTTTCGAGAAAGCATTGGCACAAAACCCAATAATTAGCAGCAAGAATTATGTATCGCCCTTATATCCAAACGATGGAAATAGACTCTGTTGCCAATTTCCACAATTTGTTCCCGCATCCAAGGATGAGCATGGCTTTAGGGTAGAGCCGAAAATCGAAGAATCAGACCGATTCCCGCCAGTCCGTTTCGAGGTTCTAGGGTATGCCTGGTAGAATCCTAGAACAAGTCTATGTTTTTCTTGTTCTATGTCTCCGCACAGCCCTATGACATTTGATGGCATCCGATGATGAATGCGTAATCTGAAACCATTAATTTGAGCTTTCCTGGCGATAACCATAACTGATATTTTAACTTTATTAATTTTCATATTTCCTCGCGTGTCTAAATATAAGTGTGCTTAGTGGATTGTAACAAGAAATGGTGATCATTAGAGATGACGATTTACTGCAATCGTCCAATTAAGGATACATGTGGAATCTCGACAGATTGAGAAACCAACCCCAAAACCTACTATAGGGTAGATTTCGGGTTCCGCGAATTGAAGAATCAATTTTGATGGATAAGGTTTCAAGTTTCAATGAAACTGCTCACCCCTATCTGCATCGAGTAACGAAATGGTTTCTTTCTTAGCTGGAGATATACTCCTAGAGACGAATTTGCCTTTTCGCAACACACTAATTTCCGACATATACCCACATTTGCTCTAACTTTTCTTCTCACTGGAAGATGACTCGCACCCCATGGAAGCATGTGGTCATCCTTAGTTCCAGCTGCTTCACAAAGGATCAATCGTTTGTTGGCAACTTGTGTTGCCAAATCGCCTTCTTTCTTTCTAATTATCCAGAGTTCTACTGAATTTTCTGATGACCTTCCTTGTTTTACGTATGATAAGACTAATCTAAAAATATAGTCTAGGAGAGTTAATCGCGTCACTCGCTCTGTCTACTTTTGAAACATAAGCACAAGAGGAAGAAGAAGAAGAAGTGAACGTACCAGTTTTACAAAGCGCAGCATGTGGCCGGTCGTGGCAGTAACACTGGAAATGGTAGGTCTCGTAATCGAACCCGCACTTGCCACCGCTTCTCTCGCACACTCGGCAATCGCTCGCCGTCCAATTCAACAAGAACCCGCTCCTCAACGCCTCCCCTATCTCCGCCCCACCTCTCCATTCGGCTGCCACCGGCGCCTCCACCAAAGTCCCGCACTTTTTCGCCGCATCGATCACTTCTTGATCCTCGCCATCCCCATATATCCCCAAGACGACCCCGCTGCTTTCGCCTCCTCCTCCTCCCTCGCCGGAACAGCTGATCCTGTAGTTCAGAAGCTCGTCTGCGCGGCGAGAGACGTTGCAGTTGTATAACAGAGAGAGAGTGGTGGTAACGTTCTGGCTCAGCTGGAACTGAGCCGCCGGGAGGGTCAGGTTCTTGAGAGACCCGGGCGAGCAGTAGGGGGATGTGGTCGAGTTGTCGTCGGAGAGGGCGGCGTTGGAGACGCGGAGAGACTGGTTCGTGTAGAAGACGTTGAGGACCACATAGTCGTCGCCGGAGAGATTGATGACCAGGCGGTCGTGGGAACAGGACAGGTCGAAGCCCGGGAAGCCGCAGTAGGAGGGCTGCCGGTCGCGGACGTAGAACGGGAAGGCGATGTTCAGGCCGCCGCAGGCGACGGGGAGGCTGCAGTTTCCGAAGTGGGAGTCGATGTGGGAGAGAGATTCTTGGAGTGATAAGGAGAGAGAGAAGAGCAACAGCAGTAAGAGGTTAGCGCGCATTGGGAGAGGAGAGAGAGGAGATGAGACGGCGGCTCTGCTTCTGGTTCTGATCATTGTGGATTTGATTGGGGTGGTGGAGACTTGTCGAAGATGGCGATATCATGCGTAGAGAGAGAGAGAGATGGAGAAATCTTGAGGTTCTTGCTTGGATTGTGCGTCGTCTGGTTCGTTTTGACTGGGAGAGAGCTTTGATTCTTCAGAAAAAACAGAAAGTGTGCGGAGTTTGTCTTTGTCCAAATCTACCTCATATCTCAGACTGTTGAAAATTCATGAACTGCCCCCACATGAAATTCAACTTGTTCAAGCTGACCCACTATCCGGAACCGTCCACTTCCCAATGTCGCCATCGCCGCAAGTTGGAGGAGGTGGAGAAAGTTGAACGCTTTGCTGGAAGTATTGACTGGCGAACTGGGGGGAAGACCTCACTACACATCGTCGTCTCTTCGACATCGCGCCTGTGTTTCATTTCATTATCGTGCTTCTCCAGTTTGATTTCCCGAGGCATCCTCTGCCTCGATCTCCGTATAGCTTCCTACTGATCGAAACCGGAACGAGTAAAAAAAAGTCGGAGGCAAATCGACGCAAATCTCGGTTTTTGAGGGACCAAAAGTGTAATTAGACACAAAATCGAGAAGGTGACAGGTTCTGCCCATGAGCCATCACCGACTTTCGAGGAGATCTACTGTAGCTAGGTAAATGGTGTCTGAATTTTAACTCGATATACAATGCGGTCTTTAAATTTTTAATTTATACAATATAATCCCTAAATTTTGATCTAATATGTGTCGTCTCTAAACTTTGGTTTAATGTTCAACGTGATCCCATGTACTTTTAAATATTTTTTTATAACCAAGGTGTTCGGGTCAGTTTGCGCGCACCTCGACTATTTCTCGGGTTTTTTTTATAACCAAAGTGTCTGGGTCAGCTTGCGCACACCTCGACTATTCTTCGGGAGAGACTAGCACAGAAACTCATCGCCATCGCCCCCACTTAAATCACAAATGCTCAGCTGAAGAATAGAACCTGAGATCAGTGCGCAACCACACAATCCAAAGTGCACCCTAACGAACTGAACTAATTTTTAAATATTTTCATATCGTCTAAGGATAACACTAAATATATATCAATAGCACTTAGAGACGATATTGCACATTGAGTCAAATTTTAAAGACAACATTGAATATATATCAACAATTCAAAGACCGCATTGAAAGAGTTAAAGTCTATGGACGTTACTATAAATTGGACCAAAGTTCAGGGATAACATTACACATTGGATTAAAGTTCAAAAATCATTTGTGCTATTATCCCATTAATTTTATATTAGCATATTAAGACCGACAACTATCGATACACGCTAAAGAGGTCGTCGAGGCAGTGCTCTTTCAATAGTTTTTAGCTGGTGTAACTTTCATAAGCACCACCATAATTACAATACCTCCAAAACTGCAGCAATTTACAGTGACTTTTACAGCTGCGTCACTTATCTTTAAGATTCGACAACTTCAAAACATGCATTACGAATACGAAAGTCTCCGCTCACAATAACTTTTACGAATGCCTCAAAAACTTATACATAAACCAAGCTTGATTAGGATTTTGCATGCTCTTTATATACGTGTAGTCTCTCTCCAGTCTCCACCCACCAGCTTAAGTTATTTTTTATTGAACATGCTAACATAATATCAAAGCCAAGTTCTCTTTCAATTTTATTTCATCCGTGACTCCACATCCCTTGACTAGGGTTTATTATACGTGGACGCAACTCTACTTAACGAGACAAACTCTATATATATTCTAATTGAGAAAATGCAAGTCCCATATTTCTTGGTGCGAGTTAGGGGTGTCAATGGGCCGGGTCTCGGCCCGGCCCGAACTGGGCAGTACCGTGCTCGGGCCAGCTCAAACCGGGTTGGGCGGTCCAGGCCGGGTCAAGTCGGGGCAAGCCGAATTATTTTTTCCTTTCCTTTTTTCTATTTTTTTTGAATCAAAATCAATTAACAAACCCATTAAATGAAAAAATATATAAAGAAAATATAAAATTTAATTTAATTTAAAAGAAAAAAATGGGTATTTAAAAAAGTTTGGCACCGGGCCAGCCCGGCCCTAGTACGAGACCCGGTCTGAAAAGGCTAAAAAATGCAAGAAAAATTTCGGACCCGGTCAGTCCGGCGCGGGTACATTTGACACCCCTAGTGCGAGTTATCTAAAAAATTGGTAGGGTAGGATCTTTGCATTATCGAAGGATTCCCTTTATGTGGTCTCGCATTCATTGCTAAAATTTGATAATTCGATAATATTGGATTTGACCAAGTCAACCATTCTCCTTTTTCTCTTTCCAGTTCAAATTCAAAGCGAAATCATACAAAACCATATGTCAAACCGGCCAATTTGAACAACAGCGAGATGCTCACCTCCTCAACACATAAAGAATCCCATCACGAGCAACTATTGACTCACACCTCCAATTGGACCGGATTCCATCTATCATTCATTGAGGTCAAGGGATTATGATTCAAGAGCAAACCCAAAATATCACGATTTCAATATTTGTGGTAGGGATTTACACAAAAATTTAAAAAGTACGTTTCTTTATTACTTAATTCTCTTGTCCAGTCATAATGGGTGCTTGAATATCAAGATCATTTCATAATCAAGCCCGGCAAACTTCAAGAGAACGCCATAGCCCGAAAGATATGAACCTATGATTCTAGCCAAGGAGACGTCAATTCGGTCACCGAGTAACATTGCTCCCGGAGTATCGATTACTTCCCGCTATTAAGATCCGGTTTCACCAATTAATCGGCGCACACGCTTTATTTGAATTCGTGGCATCCTACGCCGACAAACTCAGCTGGTAGTACATGGTCGAACTACAACATGAGTGTAAACCGAAGAACATAATTCGGCTTTATGCACACTTTTAAGTGCAAATCCCATGGACAAAGCCAAGGTAGACTGGTATTTTGGAATTGGAACCATAAATATTAGATGAGAAGGTGGGCTTTAACGATGCTAATTACCAATTAGCCCATTAACACGAAAGGAAGCCCAGGCCTGGCATGCATTCCCGTGGAAGAGTGAAATGGAACCTACTGGCAACTGCTTCTGTCAATTTATAGCCGCCGAGCCGGAATTTGTGCTGTCACTTGTCAGAAATGACGGGAAGGCAGCCCCATTTATGTAATTACTCACTTATAATCTGTCACATCACGATCCGTATATCAATATCATCATCGATCCACGATGTTATCCGACAAAAATGTCAAATTGTCAAAAAAAAATTTGGTTATAAACAGAAAGTGTCAATTTACTTGCTTGAATACCGACATATAAAAAAAAAAAAAAAAAAAAAAAAAACCTCTCGTGCTTGCAAATCGCATTGGACGCGAGATTTCTTTCTTGAGATATGGCCCCTTACACTAATATAGATGGGGAGCAGGCTATCAATCAACTGCCGTCCATGATTCCATTTGTCTTATTGGCAGTAGGCCACCAATCAATCATTATCCATGACACCATTTGTTGGGAACGCAATAGAAATCCAATATCTTCACCTGGCGAGATCGTTAAGGAGGAGCTCAATTTCGAACCCCATCTACATATCCAATTAGTTTGTATTCATTGAAAACCTTAAAACAATTATGGATTACTCAACCACATCTGTGCATCTCAACTATCTGCCCATTACGTGTGACCTCAATATGAGGCATGCTCCCAGTCAATTCAAATATCAATATGCATATACATGTCTCAACCTAAATTCCAATGCCCAAATGGAGAGATCGCAAAGAGAGAGCCTAAGCCCAAGCCTGTCAACATATTCTGTTAGACCTACATCAATCAAAAACTTAAACCAACCAAACCAATGAGTTCTGGACCATTAAGATATATGGACCAATCCGCACCACATTAATTTTTCAATGTGGACCTTTTCTGACACGGTCCGCACGTTCATGTCAACAATATCAACCAAACTCATCAAAATTCGAACTAAAAAAAAATTCTTTAAAATGAGGTGTCTTGACTTGAAGAGTAAATTTACCTCCTCAGTATCAATCAATGTATCTACACCATTAATAATCGCATTTTTTTTTTAAAGCCAAGACAAAGAATCTACTCCATTTTGGACATTTGGCGTCAACAGAGAGATGGAGTAAACTGGATCCCCAAGAAGTGATTATAGTATATTAACGAAAGACAAGCACGCGAATTAAGGAAGCTTACCCTAAGCTCCTAATTCATCACCATCCCCTAAGCCATTCCTTTCTTCTGTACCATGATGAGTTTCTTGAAGCCTAAGCTTAGAACCATCTTCCCATTACATAAGCCATACATAATTAGGGCACTGTGTGAATTATCCTACAGACATTAGCCTAATCACCTTGTACATATCTTAGAATCATGCCGATATACTCATCCGATTCCGACGACCACCCCACGCCTTCGCGGAAGCCATTAGGCCGTCGGACGCCTCTACGCGACATCCTCGGCGGCGGAAAAGGTAATAAAAACCGCTCCGACTATATCTTATCTCTCTTTTCCCTTATTTTTCCCGCCCAATCTTTCTCCTAATCGTACAAGAATAACTTGCCGTCGCAAGTCGCTGACATACTATTGTGGAAGAACAAGAACCTATCGCTAGCAATGTTGATCGGGGCCACAGCGGTTTGGTTTCTCTTCGAGGTCGGGGAGTACCAATTCGTAACCCTCCTGTGTCGCCTCATCTTGGCCTTCATGACCATTATATTCATTTGGTCTAACTTGGCCGATTTAATCCAGAGGTAAATAATACTTACTCAACTTTCTAATACATATCGTAAATTACCCAACACAAAAAAATTATAAATTACGACTTATCGAATTACTTAATTCCTCTCTAATAGCTAATATGTTCTTCGCTTCTCAGGGACCCTCCCGATGTCTATATGTTTCAGCTATCGGACGCCACGTGTCGATCCCTTTGTCGAAAGATTGACAGATTATTCTCGAAAGTTTATGACATTTCAAGTGGTAATGATTGGAAAATGTTTTTCGGGGTACGAATTTCATCATCCAAACTCTTTTTTTTTTCCCTTTTAATTTCACGACCCGCCTAACTTATATCTTCAATTTCATTCTGCTGCGCGAATTTCAGGCAATCGCATTCCTGTGGATGCTGTCGGTCCTTGGCAACTACATAAGCTCGTTGAATTTATTATATTTTGGTAAGCTCCACCAAATTCACTGCAGCACTGACTTTTTCCTCTTAACTTTGTAGTGATTATTCTTCTATGCTAACTGATGTTCCTTTATATATGTATAATTGTGTGGTAAGGTTTTGTTTGCATGGAGACTCTACCTGCTTTATACGAGAGATTCGAGAACGAAGTGGATTATCTCGCTGACAAAAGCAGCAGAGACGTGAAGAAACTGTACAAGAAATTTGATTCCAAAGTGCTCAACAAAATTCCTAGGGGACCTGTGAAAGAAAAGAGATTCACATAGAACATGGCCCCGGAAAATCGGCTTTTGCGGGGAAGATTACCTTCGGAAATCCCTTTCTGAAAAGATATATGTACATAAGACTTTAGTCGTGACGACGACGAATAAATTGGATCTCGGATCTTCGATTCGATATGTTGATGACTTTCTGACTTAATTTCTTCGATTTTTCTTGTGATCGCAAGCCGGAATCTACAAAGTCGATGGCTTTTTAAAAGGATGTACTTTTGCACCCGCATGCCGTGCTGGGAAAGGAAAAGGATAAAAAGGCATATGAAGTTATGAATTGACCGTCGTATAATAAATTTATGGTTTTTTGGACAAATTTTTCAAGAAAAATATCTTTTTTTATATTAAAAAAAAAACAAAAAGGTAGAATCATCCATAAATCAAGTAATCATATTCGTCTAATTAGTCATAAATTTATTCTACCAGAGTCCTAAATTTTCGGTTTAGCCTTATAACAGCAAAAGTCATCCCTTGAACATGCTCCGTCCTTAATGTCCACTTGCGGAAAAAGCCAGCCCCCCATCTTTCTCCACTTTCTTCAAAAGCTCTTGAATAAAGTTTTTTGTGGGGTGGGAAGTTGGGTAAGGTTGGACCATGTCATCTCTCACTGAATTCCTAAATCCATGCCGAGGCATGAAAAGAAAAGAAAAAAAAGGGTCCTCCCCACACCCCCGCCTTAGATTCCCAGTCAACGTGGAGTGCCGCGATGAACCATCATCGGGGCTTGAGAATGATAAAGCGGAAGAGAGATGGTGTCGGCTTCTAGTTGGTTCGTGGGCGGCAAGTCTAGTGATGGTGTTGGGTTTTCGAAAGGGCCCGCGAAAAGTCGAGAATCGGAAAGGAAAACAAGGATGCGTATGGCAACACAAAAAAAAAAAAAAAAACATTTCAAAAAGAGTGTTTCTGTTTCCAAAGTGTTCTCAAAATACTTTAGGAACAGAAACGCGTATGGTTCAAAAATGTTCCGCGGAACACTTTTGCGCCAGGGAACACTTTTGAAGAAACAAAAAAAAATTATTTCTGAATTTTGGAACACTTTTGAAATCATCACCTACCACCGCCAACGCGGCCACCACCCATCGGCCACTGCCGCCGCCACCCGCCAATCACAAAGAATTCTGTTTACTTTATACATTACATAGGTCATCGATTCAGCATTGGCTAAGATTAAAAAAAAAGTGTGAACTTTTTTCCAATAAAGGTTAATACCACGGAAATAATTACATAAATACAACTCCCCAAAGCCCTTCCTCGTCTTTGGGTGCCTACGTATCCACCGTAAGCCTTTCCTCGTTTGAACCTCGCCCTTCACTTTAAGGCTATGCCATCATAAGGTGCTGCTAAATGGAATGATCTTATCAACGTCCATGAATGATAAATCATAGATCGAACTGCCGAATCGAAAAAATTGGGTGCTATCATATAGCTTTGTATCGGCTAAGTTCACGAGTTGGAGATAAGCGGACTCGAACCGCTGACATCCGCCACAGAATAAGATAAAAAAAAAAAAGTGTGTGAACTTTATACAAGAATTTCCGTGGTATTAACCCAAAAAAGCCCGTAAAGCCCGTTATGTAATTCTTGGGAAATTTGTATTTATGTAATTATTTAAATTCATAAAATGATTAAGATATACGAAAAATGATGCATTTAGGGCTATTTTTTACCAAGAAATTCTTAAGTAAAGCCAAAACAAATCAAATATTTCACTTTTATCGTAGGGAAAAACTCAATCATCTTAATAATTTAGGGCTATTATTTTTATTTACTTTTTTCCAAATTAAGATTTGATTTGCTTTGGCTTTAGTTAAGAATTTCTTGGCAAAAAATAGCCTGAAGTGTATCATTTTTTGTATATCTTAATAATTTTATGAATTTAAATAATTAAATACAATAATTAAGAAGTATTTATTTATCTTAATAATTTTTTATGCGAAAAAAGTACGAAAATTTAAAAAAATAAATAAATATTTTACCAAATAGGCCCCAAATCGACAGGTGGGCCGCTGATTGGGTGCTGATTGGGCCCCAATCGGCGGCCCAGTTGCAGATTGGGGCCTGATTTGGTAAATATTTATTTTTTAATCATATTTTGGTAAATTATTTTTTTTAAAACCTTAATTTGGAAAAAAGCCCAATAAATAACATATCATTTTGAAGTTGGAACAGGTCAAGTCCATTCTGTACAATAACTAGAACTCCACGCCGATCAATACCCTTCCATCGTACCTCCTTCTATGGAAGTTTCTAATTCATCGAGGCTTGGGTTCTAGTTCTACATTATCCAAGATGAGAAAGCCTTCCCCTCTAATGATTTGGGATAAGTCAAAATTAGTCAGGCGTCTAAAGGATTTGAGACACTTTATTTTCTAACAAAAGAGAAAATGTTGTCTGTTTTTTTTTTGGGTCAAAATAACATTCCATCAACTTTCTTGAAATACAAAAGTGAAACAGTCTAGTTCAATTACAAATCAAGACAAGACTCAGAAAACTTCAAAATAAAATAATTTCTAAATAATAAGAAAAATCATCATGACAAGGTTATAAGTCACATGCTTAAAGAGTACATTTGTGACTTCTTCATTATAAAGTTAGTCTTCAATAATAAGCACATACTGAGATCTCCATCTGTTGCGATTTTGCCTTTCAACTATGCACGCCTAGATTTGGCGTCCCCAACACCATCACTGAGCAAAGTACAAAGGTTGAACGAGCACAAATTTGACACTTGTGAGAGCGAAACCTTCACAAAACTCCCATGATCTCCTTCAAAACTGGACTTATTCACTAACAATACCTGACAAAGTCGAAACCCCGAAAATATGCACTCAAAAAACTCAAAATCTAAACTAGATCATGATAGAAATCTTCCCGAAAATGAGAGAGGAGCTTCTAGATATATACTAAATCGGAAAAGAAAAGCCCCCAAATGGGAGGAAAGCAAGAAAATGAAATAGAGAATCAATTCAACCTAAAAAAAAAGGAGAGAGAGAAAAATCTAGCTCAAACTCTTCCCTCTATAGAGATTAAAGAAGAAATGTGTGGAAATTAGAGAGAGAGGAGAAAGGAAAAATAGGACCGGTGTTTACTTGACAGCTCCGTTACAGAAAATATTGTCCTTGAACTAAATATTAGTTCATCACGTCGGGTGTCCAAGAAAGATGAGTAGAGCATGTTTTTTTTTTTTTTTTTGGGAGGGGGGGGGGGGGGGGGGGGAGGGGGGCTTTTTTTTTTTTCCAATGAGTGGAACATGTTATTATAGGGAAAAGCATGTAGCAGTTCAAAATTACCGAATTCGGATCGTCTGTCCTTGAGATCCGGGCCGTCCATTTTTAGACGGACGGCTCATATCTCCTATTTTTAGGGAGTAACTTTTTGGATTTTTTATTTTTTATTTTTTATTTTTTTAGTAATAATCTGGGCCGTCCATTCATAACACAGATAGCCCGGATTCGAAGAGCAGGGTCTGTCCTTCTGAGGAAATGGCAGACGATCCCTTCACAAAATTACCATCCTTTTCTTTAAAAAAAAAAAAAGAATGTTATATTTTGCAAAACCTATTGCATCCCACATCTTAGGTTTTAGTAAGATTCCATTGTTATCATCTCTTCTTTTCTCTTGAGCGAAAACATTATTAAGTAGACTTGGGTATAGATGCTAAGAAGGTAAATATACGCCAACGGTAGAGAGAATACAGGAACTCAAAATTCAAAGGGTTGGGCTCCGTTCGCATCACGAAAATTAAATAATTTGAAAAATAATTTCCTAAAAATGACTACTTGTATCAACTGAAATAATTAATCACCGATGGATATTGCCGTTAACAACAATAATTTTTTATTTAAATACTGGAGATTATGTTTTTCCCGTTGACAAACGGAGTCTAAGTGTCCTCCATTATACGATAAGGAAGGACGTTATCGGCGTAAATGATAAAATGGTCGGCTTCGGATTCGGGTGGATGATGAAAAGCTCCACTTCGTACCGGTCATCGAAGTGGGGTTAACCAAAGGACTTCATTGGGTGAAGGAATCTCGTCCCGAAATATCCACACGAAGTCACCTCATCGTCCCATTCAAAGAGAAAGAGATAGAGAGCGAGAGAGCCAAGAGGGTGGGCAAACCGTGAAAAGATAATAAGAGAGCTTCTTGAGATCCATCCATTCATTACCTCATAATACCTTTCACGTTACTCCTCGAGGATTGATAATCAGAGAGAGAGAGAGAGAGAGAAATGGTGAGGGAATGGAAACAAGTCATCACCGGATACGGAGGCGAAGCCTCGAGCGGTGCGGTTTTCATCTTCACGGCATTCCTGCTCTCCGTTGCTCTGTTCGTCGTTGTCATGTTCATGTGCGCCGACGGCATGTCCAAAGACAAGGCCTCCCCCTCCACCCATACGGACACTTATGGAAGCACCTGCACAGCCGGCTGCGGCGCAGCTTGTGGTGGATGAGCGCTCGGCAATCTCCTGCCCGCACAAACCAGCTCGGCAATCTCCTATCGCACAACCCCGTCCGAAAAGGGTTCATTTCCGGATGTCAATCCTGATCCGACATTTTCCTCAGAGGCCGCCTCTCAGTTAAAATGGTAGTTGATGAGAACCAGACGCCATTTTGCAGGTCAAATGTAGTTTCTCCCTCTTTTCTATCCTTTCAAGGATTTGTAGTGTCTGACCATACTAGATATGCCAAGAATAGGATTATCATTTATCTGTTCCTTGTGACTAGGTCTCCCATATGAAGGGCATAACCATATTTACAACAGCTATTCCCTCTTTTCTAATTCAAGCAATCATCATCATCATCATCATCATCATCAACAACAACATCACATTTTTCCCAAACAATGAGAATCTAAATTGATGCACCACAAATCGGTGTAGCTTCTTTCTTCTTCTGGGTTTCAATTCACAGTATAGCTCATGGTTGTCGGAGGACATAATATAGTAAACCTTGCTAGCACAGTATTTGCAATCACTGCTATTGTCCATCCTTTCAAGCGCCAGGAGTTCACCTCTTCATGCCGATGTAGATAACCACGACAAATTATTAAACAGATTGAACATCCACAAAGAGGAAACAACCTTTACCACTCTCTGAAAGAAGACTCCAAGTTATTAGGATTGAACATACAGCATAAGAGAACTTATCGTATTTGGGCAACTGCCAGATTGCAATGACAAGTTGGAAATGTGCACGACGATATTTGGGTCTTTTTCTCCTATTTTTTTGGTTAACCTAGTTAACGGTGAGCGAACACATATGCAATGCGCTTCATGATCTGCGTGTTGTCCCCAACTCCCAACATATGCAGTTCTTTATTTGAGATTTTTCAGTTCACCACAGGTATGGCATAATTCCTCTGTACGGGCGTAAATAAGAGTTGAGTAACCACGTGGACACGTATCTAACAATATAACAGTAAATTTCCTGGCAAAGTCGCCATTCCTTTGTTTCTGCCATCTGCATATCATGAAATTCCACGGCTTCGCCTTATTTCACTTGACGAAATATCCATGTCAAACATTTGGCGAGGTATTGATATGAACATGTCCTTCAAAACATCCGGAATGTCAAAATCCTCGAGAACCTGCAGCATGTTGCATTCAATGGATCAAGCTTCTGGGGTTAGTTAGGAAGAGACGTAGCGAAGGTAGAAAAGGAAAGGGAAAAAGGGGCACATTTCTGGGGAATGTCATAGGACAGACCTTGAAAACGCCATCTACATTACGGGCACCCACAAGAAAAGTGCATCCAATGCTTTTGCATCCAATAAGTATTTGCAGCATCTTCTTGTAATCTCCATCGTAATACTTTGGCTGCACAACATAATTATAACAAAATCCATAAACACTGCAAGAGCATAGAGAAAACGAAATAACCCAGCTCAACAATACTGGTTGGAAAGACGGTGTAACATATGCATTAATTTTCGCAACACTAGTAACATGAAGCTGCAGTATGAAATTGAAGTGAGCCATATGCTACGTCAAGAAACATCAACCCTAATGAAAGCTATGAACAGATAATGCCGGGCCATTGTCGGATATAATGATACGAATCTACAGTAGATGGCTGAGAACATACATTAATAAGTCTTGCCGCTGTGTCTGCACCAATTACAAAAGCACTGCCTGGAAAAAGCTCCGCCTTCTTATAGAAAAATGGTTGATTAGATATTATCACAGTTTTTCCTGTAATTCACAGGAAGCGTGATGGTTGACATCAATAAAAGTACAAAAGAAAAATTGGCAGTCAAAAGCAGTTCTAACAGAAAAGGACGTCAGAGAAAAACAGAGACACAAATATTGACTTCGAAGACTCATCCCATTCCTGCACAGATTATGCAGAAGCAGAGCACATACGGTTCACAGTTCATCATCCAATGGCCAACACCCTGATTAAACAATTTCAGCTTTTGTATGGTAAAATTTCCATATATTAACCTCCTCTTTTCAAAAACATGCTGTGACCTCAGAAATAACAATGGAAACTCTAGCATTGCTTGCACGATTCTCTATACAATGTTGCATCCTGATAAACGCAATGCAGATAAGACACATAATGGCAGCCAATCATTCACCATGATAAATGAAAATGTAAGAGGGTGCAGAAGGATTTTAAAATAGCAGCAAACGACAAGTCCACTTCAACCAAAGCCACCGCCTTTATAGCAGTTGCAAAGTACATCTCTGAAAAAAGCTCAAAGAATAGCGCATGAAGTTCATAGCCAAATATATCCATATTCATGTCATATATATCTATCTGCAAAAACGTACATAAGTGGTTCCGTAGTTGGGGTTCGTTCACTTTCCAAATTGACAGTGTGGAACATCCAGGCAGGAAAATAAAGTTCATACAACAGGACTGGCAAACAAGAAAAAGAAAATCTCACCAACTCTTTCAAATTGCTTGACTCGATCTTTTATTTCTTGCACTGATAGTGGAGGTTTATCTGCATTTACTGCAGAAATTTCGAAACATGGATACCCACTGCCACAGATACTGCAGCAGAAGTCATTAATTATTGAAAAATCTTGTAACATGTGATCAAGGGACAAGTCCAACATGAATATCAGGAATGGCACATGATGTAATATCAGAAACCCATAACAAGAGGACTTCATGCGCCTGTTTAGATATTATAAAAAAGGAATTTGAAGCTTGTAGTCTGCAAATGGCTGTTCACCTCATCGTGACACAACAACGGAGACACTACCCAATAAACTTATTGAGAAAAGTGTCCAACATCAAAATTCTGCCACTAGGACAAAACGATAAGTTGCCAGGAATTCACCAACATCTAAAACTAGATACGTATTTTGGTGCAAATGGAAAGGAGCAATGAATAATGCATGGGTCCTCTCTTTGAGTGACACATGTCCCATTAACTAAACAAATTAAAAGAAACGTGTCCTTCAAACTAAAGCGGTCATTTTTTATTCAAACTAATTTCCTTAATTTATTTGTTCAAAACATTCTTGCTTATTAATAATAATTATAGGAAAAAGTAACATAAAATTAACAAAGTAAAATTGAGAGGCTGACACGTGGTAGCTTCTTTGGCATTAATGAATTAGATTTTTTTTTCCAGAGGAAGATGTTTTCAGTCCGTTTCGTTTACTAATGTGTTATATTCTTGCTTTATTATTTTAGTACCTCCTTAGTTTTCTAATAATTTCAAGAGACCTCAAAATGTTGACATTTATATTGCTTCGGAATTCAAAGCGATCAACGTTAAACAGAAGTCAAAACTCGTATACTAAGAACTGAAAAACTGATCTAACATCATTTAGATTATTACTTAATTTTAGCCAAAAAACTATTATAGAAGCAATTTGAGTTCAAAATCTGCAAATCAATATACCATATGTAGGATAAATGGAATTTGCATCTAAAATTTCTTTTCCTGTATCTCTTTAGTAACTCTTCAATTCATGAGAAATTATCAATTCAACATGCAGTTTCGTTTGAAATTAATTAAAAGAATACTATTATCCTTCCCCTCTAATTTCAATCGCCTTCTAATAATGGTGGAATTTTGTACACTGAAAATTATGTGACCCTTCGTGAGATATTGTGTCCTTAAAATGTTAGCACTCGATACAATAAGTCCACTTTCGAGTATTCCCAAAGTTAGTATGAACTTAACCAAAGAAGAAAAAAGAACTATAATTTAATCAAATATTAAGAAAAACATAAAATTAGAATTCGTACCGCATTTTTATATTTTCCTTCGCTTTATACTAAATCACTGCCTTCCCTGCTACAGTTACAAGTATATATCATTATCCTTTCCCCAGAAATCCGATTTTTCGACACTTGCTATAGGTTTATATTATTGTTCACAAAAACAGTGCACAGGCTTCTTGACTACTGCATAATTGATGGCTTATTCTACACAGTGCATGAAACTACGTGGATATTTAAAAGGTTGAAACTAGATATCTTTGCTTCGGTCCATATGGTTAAAAAATGCCAAAGTAATGTCACCTATTATATTTCGACCAAAAAAAAAAAAAATGCCACCTATTATACTAAATTCAAAACCCTAGCACAACTAGTGGATATGTAGCATGACGTCAAAGTGGGTAACATCAAAAGATGAACAATCAGTTGTACTATTAATCATGATGTGCATTCAAGTAAATCAAATAAAGTGAAATTTCCACAATACCACTAGTCAATTAGAAAAATCAACTCTCACATGTACCTAGAAGCAACTTCCAACAATTTCAGATGACCATCATGTAATGGATTAAACGAACCAGACAGAATGATCTTTCTTTCTGCATCCAACGCATGTGAATCTGCAGAAAATGGATGAGTAACAATTTTTTGCACTGCATATATAAATTCCGAAGAACACAACCAAAATCTATACCATTGGAAAAAGGATACACCTTGAAGCATACTTCGCCATTGATAAGCTGCTCCAATTCTTCATCTTCATCAAAAGTTTTTTCAGATTCGCTCGACAAATCAGAACCTGTCAACTCTGCAGTAAATGTCGACGGTACTCTACATGCATTTGCAATTGCCTGTGGAAAATAGGAAATTAAACTTTTTTGGACTAATTAAAAGGAGGCAAAAAATCAATCCGCCAAGAGATTAAGCATGAGATCAGGCCAGCACCTAATGTGAGTCCAATGCATCTTTGTACAGGCCCCAAAATACAGTTCCTTCCGTAGTTACAAAAGGACCCCCAACTTCCAAAATTTTATAGGGTAAAAAGGAAAAGGAAAGACCAAAGAGTTTCTCAATTGACATTTTGTCTTCATTAAATTGCCATACCTTGAGCAGAAACTCGCTTGAGACCTTATCTTCCTGCCGCCTTGTTCGCAATCCCTACATCCATTTGGCTCCTCATGAAACCAACACTCTTCTGACATACATACTAGACTGGAGAGAAAACCTCGAAATTGGATACACTTACCTTTGACAAGGTAACTGTAGACACCCAACTTCTGTCAGATGTTCTAGCTGATACATGAAACCTATGAATAAGCCATCGGGTAGATGGAGTAATACATTAACAACTTTATATAATAATACAACAAAACCTTAAGGTTCAAAAGTACATCGTAGTTGATTAAGTCCTGAAGCAGACACTAAGTCGCTGGTGCCATTATACACATCGACAGGTATAATCTCAAACCACCAAATTACACTAACTTGATAAGTCCTCGAGAATAGACATAGATATGAACATGTTGGTTAGTCAAATGTTCAACGAGAACAAGGGAGAAAAATGTAACAGTAGAAATGTCTTATTCACTCTGTCAACTATCATTTGGCGAACTTATTCATACTTCTCAAACCTGAATTAAATACAACACTCTTGATTCTGACAAGTGATTTCCACAAAATATGGGATTGCTAATCGTGGGTTCGATAATTCAATAGCCCTACAGCGAAATAGACCACAATGCCATCTAATATCACGGTCCCACGTGCTAAAATGATTTGAAATATAAAAGAGGCAAAATATATAACTCCAATTCTGTGATACCTATGATCTCCACGCTTTGGCTGTATTCCGCCCAAAGAGCCAGTGAAACCCACCCCAATGACTGGGGAATCTGCGAAGTGGGAAGAGACAGACAGTGGCTCATTAAGACATCAAAAGAAATGAACAGT
Organism: Rhodomyrtus psidioides; assembly: GCA_021437785.1. Lineage (NCBI taxonomy): Eukaryota > Viridiplantae > Streptophyta > Magnoliopsida > Myrtales > Myrtaceae > Rhodomyrtus > Rhodomyrtus psidioides. The sequence continues at coordinate 808,590 of JAILYB010000171.1, read as the reverse complement.
ACATCACAGAAAGTGTTGTAATGCAGAAGCATAATCCTATTTTAGTAGTTTTAAGCATAATCCTATTTTAGTAATTTTAATTGTTATTTTTTCATTTAGTCGTTTCTCATGATGGTCAACTTAATGCTTAATTAGATTGGATTGTGAGAATAGAGATGTTATTTCAGATCAAGATCGTCTATTGTCTGTATAACCATAGTATAAATAAGTCTTTTAAGTCTCTTCCTCATTAGCTTTCTTCATTCAATAAACACGATTGGGTGTTCGTAAAACACAAAATACTTTTTCTGTGTTCCAGCTTCAACTCAACTGTATTTTAACAGAGCTTCCCGTACATCATGTTGTGAGCTTGATATTTGTATAGAGCTCGATCCATGGGTATCAAGAGTGAGTACTAAGAGATTCCACCGTGTGAAAAAGCTTACAAAATCAGCAACATTTACTGACTTTGATCTCGTTGATTATAGGAAAGGCAAGCTAATTGAAACATCCTGTTAGATCATGCATCAAAATAGCACGAAAATCTACGGAAGAAAGTCATGTTATAGGAAATGATGGGACCTTTAAGTACATCTCTGTGCACAGTGATCAAGAATACCACTTTGGACTTCTCCTCTGCTTAATGTTCGATTAGCGTGCTTCGGCAATGAAAGAAACAGATAAAAGGCATTCTACATACACACTAGCGGTAGGAGAGGATAGTCGAACGCTTTCTAGATATAAAATGCAAGAGAAATCGATAAACTATGGCATGAATAGTTAAATACCAGCTAGTGCAGCTAAACTTCATGGAGTTTAAACCACTTTCATAGACAAAATTGGATTACTGAAAAAATTCTGCCACCTGTTCGAGAAAGCTTGAGAGCACGATTATAAGCCAGCAGCGCCAATTCCTCCGCAGTTTGCTCGCTACAAAATTGAGCAGGAATCTGCAAAACCATTCAAGAGAACACAGGCACTTTAATCCGATTCAAGATCGCAAATCAGACGAAGGTACCACAAAATCCAAAACGAAATCGCCACAACATGGAGCGACCGCGAAACTACGACTCGAGCACGATTGAGTTCGTGAAAAAGGAAGGGATGAGCACCTTGCCGAGCAACTGTATCATGGACATTCTGGAATAAGGAACGACGGCTTCGAGAACGGTGTTGGAAGCTCCAGGAACTGACATCAACCAGCCGAGAGCCTGTTTCAACAGCTCATACGAATCACAAATCCACAGGGACAAGACAGGCAGCGACGATACGATGAGCGTTGCCGTGATTACAGAAGGGAAGCGACGTGGGACCTGAGAGGCGCCGCCAGCGAGGTAGAGGACGGCCTGAGAAGGAGAGGAGTGGACTGCTTCGACGACGGCTCGAATCATCGTCGTCGTCTTCTCTTCATCTTCCATGGGCTCCTTCGCCTCCTCCGGCTCGTGTAAGCTTGTACCCTTAATCAACAGTCAACACAGCCAAACGACCTTCTCTCTCTCTCTCTCTCTCTCTCTCTCTCTTCTGCCTTCGTTTTCCTTCCAAAAATCTCGGCTTTATTTAAGAAAAATAAAGAATAATTCTTGCCCCATAAAAATTGTTTAATTTCTCCATTTGGTGCCCAGGACTCGACTTGAAAAAATAAATATCGTATGGTACACACTAATAATGCCATTAATTATGCGGGTCCCATTGGAGATGCATGGTATCATTTATACAAATGAATTTTGATTTACATGATCAATAAACCATGCTGTATTCGAGCAGTTTTTTTTCATGAATTTAGCAGGAAAAAAAAACTCTATGGAAGGAAAATATTTTTAAATATATAATTGATGGTAAATGACTTGTACACTTAAAATCATTAGTAAAGACCGAATTATAATTCGCGCATAGATTTAGACGAACAAGAGGGAAATTTTGTAGAAGATCATTAGAGAAATATTAGAACGTACAATAAATATTATGATTTATCGCGATGGTTCAATTTGCCATGTTGCTATTTAGAACTATATAAGGAGTAAAAGGCTAGTATGGTTATCCGATTCACCAGGGGGACGTGCAAGCTTGTTCTTAGTCAGAATAGTCACAAATTGTGAAAACAGAGTGGTGCATTCACGAATAGAACACATGTATTGGATTATGTATGTAGGGAATATAATTGGTTGCTCAAAGTTTGCCAACTAAACACGACACTACAGCTTCGCCAAGGCATCAAAATTAAATTTATTACGCACGCTCTGTTATTCATTTTACTTTTCTTTTTTATAACATGAGATATTTTAAACAATTCGATTTGAGTATTCTTCACGGATGCCGATAAATTTTGAACACAACACATCAACGAATCCCTCTTTGATTTTTTTTTTAATAAATAATAAATATAGAACTGCATTTTCTGTTATTCAAATTAAACGAGTTATCGAAAGTACTTGATTGTACTTATTTAATAAGTTTTAAGACTTAATTATATTAATTTAAGAACCTTAAGACCCAATTGTATTTTTTAGAAAAAAGTTTTAGAATTTCTAATGCATTTATTTTTTTTTCTGGGTTATTTTCTTTGCAACTGTCAAAGATTTGAGAGAAAACGGGTGATTTGACTAAAAATTCAAGAAGAGTTACACGTTCGCTCTTGAAAAAACACATGCCAAGCACGTGTTCGAATGAAAAATTATAGAGGGAGGGTTGACTGCCGTAACAAATCGAATTTTCAGGGGAGCTTTGCATAACGTTCGGAAAGTTGGGGAACTACTAATATGCATAATGCACCAACCTAAAAGTTCATGAGGGGTTTTGCGTAATTTCACCATAAAAGTAAAAACATTTGTCACCGTCACCGTCACCGTCACCCTACCATCTAACTTCACTCCTTGTCTAGTCTTACGCAGATGTGGACGAGCTAGGCCTTCCCGTGCACTGCAATTTTAGTGGCATTTGTGTTGAGGTGTATTATGTAATATCGATATGAACACGTCACGCGACGCGATACGATACAAACGCCGATCAATTATTTAAAAAAAAAATCAACACGTTATGACACGTTGAATAGTAAATTTATATTTTTATGATTATTTCAAGCAAATTCAAATAAATAATGAATAAAAAAAGCCTAAAATTGGTCTCATATCGACGGTGAGAGAGAGAGACAAACACGAAGTCTCTTCAAAAAGCCAAGATGAGATTTCGAGACTTACAAATTGAAGGAATGAGTCACACATTGGTTACTCAGCGAGGATAACGAGTAAGTCTCTACTTGGAGGCACACAAGTCTCTCGTCTCGGCTCTTTCGGTCTACTTTTCTTGGTTATTTGGCTAAGATGAAAGTACATAGTTTAAAATTAGTTTTTTTAAGGGCTTTTAAAAGATGTCCGACATGCAAAGGACGTGCGTCGGGCACGTTAACCGCGTGTCGGTGTCTAACACGTGTTCAACACGGACACGCTCACCATTTTGAAGCACAAGATGTCCGATGGAACCACGGGGAAAATTGTTGGGCCTTCGCTATATGCTTCGGTGGCTTTTGGCGCAAATTTTTATCTTGGGAGGAGCAAAATGGTTGATGACGAACATTAATCTCAACGTTTTTTTAGATTAAAATACTTGAGAATCCAATGGCTAACAAGAGACGAGGCAATTTTCATCCGGTGTAAAATCACAGGTCTGCCAGCAATTTTTTATTTTTTTAATATCTCAGAACATTACTGTTTATGTCCTATGTTAACCCTCTCTTCGGTCTCTCTCGGACTTTATGTTCGGTTTCTTTAGAGGGCTTAGAACAAGAGACTAGGAAGCCTTGTCCTAACCCATCGTCAGCATATTCAGTTGAACCCGCATTCACTAAAAAATATAAGTCATAGAGTTATGGGTCAACTTGAATATATTAATTGCTCCACACTATATCATTTCTCCGATACGAGACTTTTCTAACACAACTCACACGTGCATGCTATCATAACAATTTTTTTAGCTGACTGTAGCTGCGTTTGGTTGTCGGGATTTCTGGTCAGGATAGAATAGGATAAGAAATCTAGGGATTTGGCCATATCATATCCACTGTTTGGTGAACTACTGATTTAAAGTCGGATATTCTCATATCTTATCCTATCCTACGTTTGGTCGACGCTGCCTATCGAGCCCAACGAGAGAGAGCGTACCCGGCGAGAGGAAAGCGGGGACCGGCGGCAGCTTTTTGGCCTTTGCGGCGGAGTAGATCAATGAATGGACAACTCAGCGGTGGATTGGAAGTTGGCGATAAAAAAATTGCCGAAGCAAGATGTAGCAACGTGGGTGAATATGAATGAAAGGGTAGGGTTTCTAAAAATTAACTTTTATGTGACGGATAAGAAAAATCCTATCCGACCTTATCCTACCCCCCTCCCCGGATTTTTTTATCCGGATTATATCCCATCTATATCCAACATTATACTATCCGGGACACCTACCAAACACGGGATATGATAAAATATATCATATCCAGAGTTTTATACGGACGATCAAACACAGCCTAAGTGTAATAGCATATTGTAGGCCATACATTCTAGAAGGAGTGGCCCCACAATAACTGTGCTTTTTTTTGTGATCCAGAATAGACAGTTAATCTCTCAGAAAAATTAGGACAGTCGCATAATCATTTCTCTTAATGCAAAAAAAACCAGACATTTTTCATGTACTTTAAAGATGGCCGTGGATCAGTTTTCTTAAAAAAAAAAAAGCAATTAGGATTTCAGAAATCCAATTTCAGTTGAGGAGGAAACGATTTTAACAGGGACGTCCAAGCTTGTTTTTACTTTGTAAAGTCTCGAACGGTGATCACAGGCTGGTCATATTTACCATCGGTACGTATGGATGTTCATGTACACATATATACACGGACTTTAATTGGTTGCTCATTAATTACCAAACTTATTGCGATACTACATGCTCGCCCAAGCCATCAAAATCTACTCAAAACTTTTTCGATTACAGTTGTCTCTACAGAGGCACACGAGCCACCTCTATCCACGTGCATCGAGCAAGGCTTCGTGTGCAAGATGGTGGGCGCGACCCATGAAGTTACACCGATCAATCCGACGCTACGATTCCGAATCAAATGCCTCGGACCAACATGTTACCTTGCCTACCCCCGAGAAGGTCGATTCTAATTTACTAATCAGCCCCATTAGAATGCAATAATACTAATTAAAAGGACAAAAACGTCGGGGTTTCTAGAAATTTGGTCCCACCCCGTCAGACTGAGCGAGTGCTTCCTTCCAACTTCGAGACCATCGCCACCAACATTGCGATCGACGACGCCCCCGTACTTCTCCGGTATTGCGATTTCCCACCCCATAAAAAGTCGATTTTTATTCTAATTCGTCCCCCACGCGAAGGAAGGAGCCCACGCGAGGCCCCAGCCCCGCTCGTCCGCCAAAACGGCTAATTCCAGTGGGGTGGCGGGGTTCACTGTGTCGTTTCAGCCGCCAAAATCTCGCGCGAATTTCTCCCGATCAGTATCGCGAAAATGCGAACGGTTAGGGTTTTAGTTCGTTCCACGTGGTGAGGGGGACGTACCGAAGGTGGGGGGGACCCACTTGAACCGCCAAGCTATACGAGTCATTACTTTGTGTACAGCTTGATAGATTCTAGCGGGTTATTAAACTTGGTATTGCCTTTTCGGTTTTCCCTTTTATTGAAAAAAAAAAACTTCTTTTTTTAAATTTTTTAATATCACCGAAAATCCAAAACCGTTACGCTTGTGCCACATTTATCCCAAATTCACGTCGTACCACATTTATCCTAAGTTGTGGTTGCACAATTACTCCATACTGTGGTAAATTTAGAATTTTTTTGGGGCTAAATGTGGTTAGGGGTGACCGGCTTTCGATTCTGTCCAAACCCACCCAACGTCGGAGGGACCACTTCTCAATTTGCTGAACCGAGGACCGGATTGGATCAATTCTCAAGTAGTCCAGTGAAATTGGTCGCATGTGCTTGAAACATATGTTCACATGTACCCGCTAAAACTAAGAGTTCAAATAATTTTTTAAAATATTTTTGAGAAATAAAATTAAAAATTTGAATAAAATAGTCAGACCTGAGAACAGAATCGACAGCCACAATTCCAATTTTTTAGAATCGGAAATCGGATCGGCGCTCTCCGGAATAGGATGGGACTGCGGTCGATTCTTTTTGCTCATCCCTAAAATGTGGCAGAGATGTACTGCTTTGGTGATTTGAGATCTTTCGTAACACAAAAATTACTTTAAAGATAACGTGGCATAACTGTTCTAATTTGAAATTTTTGGCGTATCGGTAATTTTTACGGGTTTTTTTTTTCTTAAGAAATATATATATATATATATATATATAAAGCGATCACAATGATGAAGGTGTCTCCTCCAACGGTTCGAGGGGCATGAGGGGTTGATCATGACTGTCCACTGCATTGACTTCGTACAACTCACCTTGCGATCAATAAAGGAGGCTTCCCTATCATTTAAAAAAAAAAAAAAAGAGGCAGCCTCTCACTAGAATAACAAAATGTAAAGAGACTTCGCCGGATAACCCTCTTCACTAAATTCGCTCAAAGACCTTGCAAATTGCTTTCTTAATTAGTCGCTTAACGACTCCGTCTCCGAGACGCCGATCGAAGATGACGAACTCCCCGAGACTCGTCGAATTTGACAAACCATAGTGCGTGCTTTCTTGTATCCGACCTCGAGACGTGACTATCGCATGAAGGTTCGTCTAATATAACGAGCTAGTCATGATGTCCGCGTAATAAAGATCCCGAAAAAAAGCTTTCCTTTCAAATGTCAGCTCGTTCCTTCAATATAACTCTAGCGCGATAGACCCGATGAAAAAAAAAATATTCTCGATTTTGCATAACAGAAAATCTATGCAAGTTTTGGACATGATTTTTTTTTTAGAAAGTGTCGATTTGGCTTTATCTTTTATCAATGAGCTACATACACGAGTATTATTCATATTCATATCTGTTAAGTTTGCGTGAGGGTACTATTCATAACTTGTGATCCACTGATAAAAGGTCTGATTAGGGCAAGTTTTTTTTTTCCCCCCAAACGTGATGAGAGCAAATGTAATCCTTTTAACCGATCTTATATCATGTGGTCGATATTATATAAGGTGGTCGATATTATATAAGGTGATCGAATTTAAGGTGAATAAGTTTCTTATCAAGAATATGTGGGTTACCATGCCAGAGTATATTGCCATGGAAAACTAGTCTGATACCGAACATGCCAATTCAAGTAATGTAATTATTGCTTTCATAAAATAATCGTTGGGCATATCAGTTAATATTATGATTAAGGCATCGATAGATTTCCTAATCTTCCCAGATTTTAGAAACCATCTTTACCCTATCTATCTTTTACAGGAAAATAGAAAGAAAAGAGAAAAGCTAAAAAGGCATAAAACAAAGAACCGAAACTGGTCCTCGTGTCGGAACTCGGAAGTCGGAAGAACGGCTTGGAACGGATTAAATAAAGTCGGTTCGGTTCGCTTCTCGAGTTAAACCGGCCCAATCGGTGGCTACAGCCAAACGTACGGTTTTCTCGGCATAAGACGTCAAAGTTCACTCAGTTTCTCGCGATAAATTGCCTGCTAGCTAAGCTATGAGCTATGGGGAATTTCTCACAAAATACGCATATATACTCTCTCTCTCTCTCTCACACTTTTCTTTTTCTATTTTGTCCAGTTATGAGCAATACTCCACTCCCCGAGACCTTGTTGCCCGAACCTCCTTTTGCCTTTTCCTTTCTACCCTCTGTCCTGTTCTCACACTCCCCAGTCCCCCTGCTTTCACATCCTCAAATTTTTTTTTTTTTTGGCTCTGCACCTCCTTCTCCTCTGCTTTCTCGCCCTCTCTCCCTCCATTAGCATCGACCGGGGCTTTCCACTTTCTGGCTTAGGGAAAAGGAGGTAAAGCTCTGTGAACGTAACCTCCCCAGGTTTTGTGCATTTTCTCCGCTTTGCTCCAACGGTCAAATCTCCTTCTCGTTCTTCCTTTCTCCTTCAATTGTCTCAATTTTTGGGTTCAAGATGGTTTCTTTAGTCTTGCTAGTCCTCCTGGTGTGTAGCTCCGGCGCCGTTGTGTCCGCTTTGAACGCTGAGGGCTATGCTCTGCTTTCGTTCAAGCAGTCCATTTACGAGGACCCGGAAGGGTCTCTCGGCAACTGGAACTCCTCCGATGAGAACCCTTGTTCTTGGAATGGGGTCACTTGCAAAGAAGAAAAAGTTGTGTCCGTGAGCATTCCCAAGAAAAGGCTTTATGGGCTTCTTCCTCCTGCACTTGGGTCGCTCTCTGACCTTCGCCACGTTAACTTGAGGAACAATAAGTTCTTTGGGAGCTTACCCTTTGAGCTCTTTCGAGCTCAGGGCCTACAGAGTTTGGTGCTATATGGGAATTCCTTATCTGGGTCTCTGCCAAATGACATTGGCAAGCTCGGCTACCTCCAGACTCTTGATCTGTCTCAGAATATGTTCAATGGCTCTATACCCGCTTCCGTTGTTCAATGCAAGAGACTCAAGACCCTTGACCTCAGTCAAAACAATTTGACCGGCTCACTTCCGAATGGGTTCGGGGTCAACTTAGTTGCTCTTGAGAAACTTGATCTTTCATTCAATAGGCTCAATGGATCAATTCCTGGTGATCTGGGGAATTTGTCCAACTTGCAAGGAACTGTTGATTTGTCTCACAATCTGTTTGGTGGTTCTATCCCGGCCAGCCTTGGAAATCTTCCGGAGAAGGTTTATATTGATCTGACCTACAACAATTTAAGTGGTCCAATACCCCAAAACGGTGCTCTTATGAATCGAGGACCGACTGCATTTATTGGAAATCCTGGGCTTTGCGGCCCCCCATTGAAGAATCCATGTTCTCCGGATACTACAGGTGCAACTTCTCCTTCATCATATCCCTATTTGCCAAGTAATTACCCACCTCAGTCGGATGATAGGAGCGGTGGAAAAGCTAGAGGGTTGAGCAATAGTGCTATAATTGCAATAGTAGTTGGTGACGTGGTTGGAATCTGTGTTGTTGGGCTCCTATTTTCATATTGTTATTCGAGGATTTGTGTCCGCAATCGCACCAAAGATGACAATGTCTATGGTTTTGAGAAGGCCCGGAAAGGAAGGAAAGAGTGCTTGTGCTTCAGGAAAGATGAATCCGAAACATTGTCTGAAAATGTCGAGCAATACGATCTTGTGCCGTTGGATTCTCAGGTAGCTTTTGATCTGGATGAGTTGCTTAAAGCATCGGCTTTTGTTTTAGGGAAGAGCGGAATTGGGATTGTATACAAAGTTGTTCTCGAAGATGGGCTGACCCTTGCTGTGAGAAGGTTGGGTGAGGGAGGGTCTCAAAGATTCAAGGAATTTCAGACGGAGGTAGAAGCTATAGGGAAGTTAAGACATCCCAATGTTGTAACTCTTAGGGCATACTATTGGTCTGTGGATGAAAAGCTGCTTATTTATGACTACATTTCTAATGGAAGTCTTGCCAGTGCCCTTCACGGTAAACTTCTGTCCAAGCCGACTGTATTTTCTTGTAAACTTCCTCATACTGACTCTGTCCTATTTTTCCTTACTGCTTTATCTCTACATGCTTTAACGATCATCAGGAAAAGCTGGAATGGTGCCTTTCACGCCCTTGCCATGGTCTCTGCGGTTGGGAATCATGAAAGGAATAGCGAAAGGTTTGGTCTATCTTCATGAATTTAGCCCCAAAAAGTATGTTCATGGAGACTTGAAGCCAAACAATGTACTTCTTGACCAAAATATGGAACCCCACATATCCGATTTTGGGCTTGGACGTCTTGCCAATATTGCGGGGGGCTCTCCTACCCTACAATCTAACAGGATTGCAAGCGAGAAGCCACAAGAAAGAATCCAAAAGAGTACGTCCTCAGAAGTTTCTACCATCATCTCATCGACAAACTTGGGATCACACTACCAGGCTCCTGAAGCATTGAAAGTCGTAAAACCGTCGCAGAAGTGGGACGTCTACTCTTTTGGGGTCATCTTGCTGGAGATGATCACAGGGAGGTATCCCATCGTTCAGGTGGGAACCGTGGAGATGAACCTGGTCAATTGGATCCAGCTGTGCATCGAAGAGAAGAAACCGCTTTCGGATGTCCTAGACCCGTACTTAGCTGAAGACGCAGATAAGGAGGAGGAGATAATAGCGGTCTTGAAGATTGCGATGGCATGTGTCCATAGCAGCCCCGAGAGAAGACCTGCAATGAGGCATGTCTCTGATGCTCTTGAAAGATTGGCCATACCAACCGATTGATATATTTTCACCCGGCTGGAAAAGCTTAACCTGAATGATCAGTGAAGCCTGCTGTCTCAACCGGACGATGGTGTCACGACGAGCTCCTGTTTACAACAGAACCGAGAACACCACCTTGCTTCAAAATGTATGCGTAAGAAGTTCTCAGCTGGCGTGTTCTACCCGAGGAGGCTTCAAATAAAAAAACCTGGACCGCCGTGAAAACTAATTCGTTTTATTTACTGTCTTTGCATGAGGGAATGGGGTTGTAGTGTTAGGTAAAGCCACAGCTAGGTCAGGCCATCATGCTGCGAGAGATTTGCAAATTGTTTCTGAATGGCTTGGTTGTTTCTGCCACACGTGATTTGCCAAACCCTCCTTTGTTTCTCTTTGTTTGTTTCTCCTTTGTTTTCATGACTTTGTAGTGTTCATCCATTGTCAGTGTCGTCTGGTTTTTTGGTCATTTTTCTGTATCCTCCCCACAACAGTTCGTCGGACTTATGTTAGTTGCCTACGTTGTCTAGATGCTAGGGGATGAAAGCTTGTTTTGGATTTATGGATGGCATCTGATCGCTTCTTGACATGTGAGCGCTCTAATTTCGTTGTGTGAGCTGAACTGAACCCAATTTGGTAGTTGGGTTGAATTGTGGAAAATGCTTGATTGACCAATCATGTGCCGAGATTACAGGAGGGTGGACTCCACAAATTCAAAGTCGCTCACAATCATCATTCTTTGCGAAGGATTCTTCCTTAGCTGGTCTCTTTTGGACTTAGTTTTATGGCGTTGGTGGTCAATGTTTCGCAGCTTATTATTCTGTCTGGTGTCCTTTTCATGCACTTTTCTTGAAGAGGAACGGAGCTTTGGCGAGCCATTACAGGCGTCATTGGGTGTTCCCTTTTTCTTCTTTTTCGTATCCGCTGAAAAAAAAAAACCTTTCAGGTCATCGTCTCCCCACCATTGCCGGCCCTTTCTGACGATGGTGGGGCGATGGCCAGTGAGGGTAGCTAGGCCCCAACCTATAGGCAACCTTACGTAGAAGAACGAAAATATAGTTAAAAATCATGTCGATATTTTTCGTTAGTCAAGACAAAATTAAACTCGATTGCATTAATTTCATAAATTTGAGGACTTGATTACAATTTTTTTTTTTAGTTTAAAGACTCAAGTGCACTTTCTTGATAAATTTTAAGACTTTCAATACACTCTTCTAAAAAATAAATACATAGGAAGCCTTACTCGTTACAACTTAAAGGCTACCTTATCACATCTTAAATCAAATTTTACTAAACTAAACGGAATAGAAAGGAAAAGAAATTCTGATACACATCTTAGACATCCTCTCATCCACTCCATAAAGCACTTGATTACATTGGCTTGCTGGACTGGATCCATCTTTTGATATGGTTGGCAATGCAAGTTCCAAACAATGTGCACTAGATTGATGTCATAGTCCACGGTCGTGGCCCAAAGGAAAATAACAGTCTAAATTATGACCAATTGGCTCAAAAGAATCAACTATGGGGGCTTTGTCATTATAACAGGCATTTTGAAACCCCACCCCCCCAAAAAAAAAAAAAAATTGTAACAGGCATTGTCTACCCAAACAGAACCTACACTAAAACACGTTGATCCTCCCTCAAAATGTTACAGACCAAATTAACAGACTATCTATAATTATCAACAGCAACTAAGCTCGTGCATACCAAGCCCCAAGACATGTGCTGATCATCCTACAAGAGCATCACATATCTTCTAAAGTGAACGAGCACTCGGAACCACTGTCAAAGCCACGAAATCTCCGAGCATTTGCATGAACCCCTCTGATCTAGGAGCAACGTGGAACATGACCAGAACAGAATGTCATTGCTGTTGCCTTGATTCATCAGAGGAGGTAAACTTCTTGTGTTGATTTTCGCAACAATCATGGCGACTAAAAAACTCAATTATACATGGGTAAATCTGCTGCACGGCCTGCCCAAGAGCCACAACGCACTAGCATCAGATGACAAAATGGAAATGTAATGGTGTAAGAGGCCACTGAACACGAAAAGCAAAAGCCATACCATTCGACCCCCCACCAAATCATAATGAGCATAATGAGGCCCTTCAGGTCCCCCAAAAACTTTGTAAGAAACCAGATGATCGGGAATAAGCTTCACAGTTTCTGTATGACCAGGTCAAACGAGTAAGAACATTTTGTTATCGTCCAAAAGAAAACTTTTGCCATGATTCCCAAATAAACGTACCCTCAACAGCTTCAGGTGGACAGATTAGATCTTTATTCCCTGCAATCGCCAAGATAGGCACATTGCTTTTGTGCAAATGATCCTTGTAAAAGAATCTGCCGCTACGGTCGGATAATCCTCCTTCCTTAAAAGCCGTTGTTAGCTGCAATATGAGTTTAGCTGGTATAGTGCCTGCAAATCCCAGGACAAAATCGAGTGAAATCACTCAAATAGCACAAGAACACTCAGCTGATGGAATAATAGAGCAAGACGCAATATTATATGCACTGAAAATCTATATGTGCACCTGTCTGCAATATAAACTATTATGTGCATCCAAAGATGCAGAACACCGAAGGCTATAAAGGGAAAAGACAATTAGCAGGTGGATGGCAGAAATGCAGAAAGTTGTAAAAGTTCAAGGACATTGCAATCAAGAATTTTTTTTCACAACTAGAATCAAAGAGATGGAGAACATTTTGTGAAGGTTGTTCTGGAAGTGACAAGTAACGTCCACGCACAATAAAAATCTAGATACCCACATAACTAGACAAAATTGGAGTTTTGACACCTAAGAGTTTTGATGCCTATGTCTGAAGCTGCAGACAACTTCCATGAAAAGCACATGGTATATATCTCCCATTGCAAGGCAGGCACATTGAACTTACAAAAGTTGTTCAAGATGAGCTTTTCCAACAATTCTGGATGCATCATGTCCTCTGCTGATATCAGATCATTTAACCAAGACAATACATACGGAGGGCGCGATGAAAGAGGATACGCGGCTGATAACATCGCCCCTAGAGGAACAACAGGAACATTAAGAGCCTCTGCAGGATCTGCCTGCTTGACAAGAATCTTAACATTAAATTTTCCGCACAGACAATAGCAAACTTAGCCATAAAAATCCATTCCAACGAAAAAAGGCATCCACATTTCCACTTACGAGGGGTAAAAGCAACTTGAGTGTTGATTTTGAAGGTGTGTAGTCAAGTGATGATGCCAAAGTAACGACAGCTGCTAATTTTGGGTCCTTTCCTTCAAAACCTTGTCAGGTAAATATACAAACAGTCAATTTATAATATGCTAGCACAACTACCTGAAGTCTTAGACCAGTTCAAGACAATGATCAACCTCACTAGAACAGTCAGATAGAGGATTTGAAAATGAAAATTGGTTTTTTTAACCACCGCCTAGAGATGATGGAACGAAATACAGAAGAACAAGCGGTGAAGAAAGTACCCATTTTTAGGCCCAAAAAGATCATGTCCATGCGAATAAATTAGAGGTAACACGTAACGTCCGAAGCAAAAACTTTAGTATAAAGCGGGGATATATCATCTACCCAACTTACTTGAAAAAAAAGAAAACTGAAGAGAACATCGTAAGAAAATAAAACTGATAAGTCTAAAATACTAGCAATGAATGCATAGCAACAAAATTTGCCGCAAAAGGTAAACATTGAAACAATTAAAGCAACAAAAGGAAAACCATTGCGACATATCAATAAGACACGAAAACGGAAGAGATTCTAATGCTCTCTATGATAGAGAGAAAAGCTGATTTCTGCGAAGAGGTAAGACAGAATCTCACCACATCGAGATAGCATAGCATAAAGCAAGATTCCTCCCATGGAATGTCCAATTGCCAACAGTTTACCATCCTCTGGTTTGCTTATTGCTCTTATATATTCCATCTAAACCAATGAATGAATAAATGTTAGTCAATTCCTTGTGCAAGGACTGAAAATGCACCTTGCTTAGACAGAAATTAGAAGAAAGTAACACAAGGTATAATAAGAAAACAAAGCACAAATAGCATATGAATATACACATTGTATATGTCACCTCACCGCAGCAGGCACATCCTCTTCAAGGTAATGATCAAAATCCCAGTCATACTTCACGATCAAATCAAGCTGCTTCTGAAAATCTTCGATAGTAGAAGAGAAACGTTCTTGTATATTAAAAAGTGGAGGTGAAACAGATCTTTGACCTTCTTCTATAACATTTACAAGTCGTTCACTTAAGTCTCTAATTTGATTAGCAATCCCAGAGTTTTGCCTTGATTCCAACAAGCCTGAAAGAGTTGCCCTTATTTCATTGTAGCGCTCTGATAACTGTGAATCCTCCACAAGTTTGGATATCTGATCAAAGAACTTAGCAGACATAATTCTGGATTGACCTTCACTAAGAAAACCAGAGAGCCTTTCTGACAAACGCATGAAAGTCTCTGTTAACTTTGACACCATCTTAGATTCATCCCATGCTGTTGCCAGAGCTGCAGGATCCCCCTTAGCAGCAGAAATTTCGGAGTCCAGATAGACACTGGAACTGTTTGTTGCATCCTGTTGCTCAGGAAGAGATCCATCTATTGCACCTTTTGCAGCAGCTTCCATTCGCTTCGATATTTTATTTGCAGATTGTTCAATTCCTTTGGGCGTTGATTCCTGTGTGCTCAATCCAGCACCTCTGACTTCCAGAATCCAGGTGTCAAATCCTTCACCCGACATGTACCGTGCAAATGACGACTGTAAAAAGTCAAATCAGTCAACATCACACACATAAACTTTTCAGATCAAACTACAGTCTTTGAGTCATGCAATTAGTTCCTGGCCTGTGGATCAAGTGAATTACAATTATACTACCCCTATGTTCAGTGTCAATAGAGATTGAAACAGATCGAACAAGAACTCTCTAGATGACGAAACTCCAAATTAAACCCAACGAACTAGCTAAATTGATGTACTGACTCGAGCTGACCACTTCCAGAAGCATATCTAAGACAGAAAACATATGCTCATTTACCGCCAGAGCATAGACCCTTTACCCTGCGAAGGGCTGCAAATTCGCCCAAACACGGACACAACGACGCTTTTCCATCGGAAAAAAAAGAGAGCAAAGAAACTACGGACTATGAGCGTAGCACAGAGGAAGACTTCACTAGCTATCCAAGGCGGATACACCGAGACATCGAGATATCAATTCAGCAACTCCAGCATTCCCTCTAAGCAACAACTAGAAGCATAGTAAAAGTGTAAACAAACTTCAAAAGATCTTATTCAATAATGCCGGTAGTTTCACAAAGAGTAACAAACGACATACACCAGGGGAGAGATCGTAACCAATCGCGTTGGTTCCAATTCCGGACAGCAACAGCAGAGGATGATTCCTGATAGGAGCCTGTCGAGCAACCACGCCCAATCAGAACTCATATAAACAATCAAAGCAGGGACGAACCGTCGCCGCCAAAAGTGCAGATGTAGAAATGGAACCTGCGGAGGCGGGTGGTAGCGCCAGAGGGCGAGGCGCCAGTCGCTGTTGCCGACGGAGACGTAGTGGAGCTCGTCGGCGGTGCAGACCGACGGCTTCTCGGGGACCTTCAAGACGGCGTCGCCGGCCTCCTTGGTGGAGAAGGCTCGCAGCCTCAGCGACGGGTTCGGAAAGGGGACGCGACGCGCCGCGGCGGCGGCGGCTCGCGAGAGGGCAAGGGAAGGAGCGATGGAGCGGACGGCGGAGGAAGCGGCGTGGAGGGCCGACCGGAGGTCGTGCTGAATCGTCGCCATGGATCGAACGGAATCTTTGCAGAACTTGGGAGTTATCGATGTCCCTGGAATCGGGAATCGGTCGTCGGTGATGCTTGTAATGCAAGAAGCCCGTCAAACGAAAAAGAGAGCAAGAAAACCAAGCGCTGGAATTCTTAAAACTTATATACGTTTGAGTTTTAAAATTTTCAACAATGTAATTGAGTTTTAAAATTTATCATAAAATTATAATTAATTTCTTAAATTTTATTGAAAAGTATATATTTAATAAAAAATAAAATTTAATGGTACTTTCGTGACAATTATTAAAATTTAATTGTTATTTCTTGAAAAGTTTTAAAACTAAATTATTTTTTTCATGATAAATTTTGGCACTTTCACTATATCTACACGAAAAGAAGGAACGAAGAACAATAAAACAGATCTGAGCGCGCTGAGTGACATGGCACTATCCAGCCTTTGGAATCTCTGGGGCTGCATGATAACACTTCTGCTTCTAGATTTCTTTGCCATAAGTCAATCTAGCAGATAAATCAATTGATTTATTTTCTAACTTCTGATTGGGTTTTGGCCAACTTTGAGAACTAAAAAAAATTTACTTTTGACTCCAGAATCACTTTTTCGACCACATCGACCTTCGCCGATCGCCGACGCCCTCGACCAACGCCCGCCGGCCGCCGCCTCCTACCTCCTGACAACCACCGCCGACCGCAGCCACCGCCACCGCCCACCACTGCCACGACCACCAGCCACTACCCGACCGCCGACCATTGCCGGTTGCTGCTGCCACCGGCCACCGACCACCGCCATCGGGCTCCGACCTCATCGACTACCGACGCCGAAGATTTTGTTAATAATATTTCAAAAGTAGAAATTTTCAATCGTTACCAAATAATTAATCTGGAGTAGAAGTAGAAAAATTAACTTCTATTTTTAAGAAAAAGTAGAAAAATTAATTTCTGATCAAAGTTGATTATGCGCGCCCCCTGCGGCCCCATCGTCATGATGGAGATTCTTGTCTAGACTTCCATTGTTTTGAGCTGACGGAGGAGGAAGCAAATTTCACGAAAAGACGCAAGGCCCATTGCTTCCAGAAAAGCCCAACAACGGCCCGTCGCCGTCGTCGTCTTCCTCTCCCTCGCCAAACCACCACCCCCCCTCAGTCAGCTCGACAAAAAGTCGAGAGGTTTTTTAAGTTTCTCCACTCCGTCGTAAGCCGGGTTTCTTCGGCTTCAGCTCTTCTTTTCTCCGCATGCGCCGTGTTCGACGAAATGTCTGCTTCAGCTCGTGAGGTTGGCGTGAGCCGGGCGTTCATTGGGGCGGGATGCAACCGAATCGTGAACAACGTCTCGTGGGGCGCCTGCGGTCTGGTGGCTTTCGGTGCCCAGAACGCCGTCGCCGTCTTCTGTCCCGAGGTGCTTCTGAGACTCTTTGATCGAATGAATGCTCGTTTTTTTCTTCTTCTTGACTAACGATCATTAGTATGTTAAATTGTTGCAGGCTGCTCAGATTCTGACTACGCTTCCGGGTCACAAGGCGTCCGTGAACTGCACCTTCTGGCTTCCGAATAACAAATTTGCATTCAAATGTAAGTTCCTTTTGTTGTTTGTGTTCTTAGGTCGATTGCAGTTCATTGGACAATTTGGTCGATTGTTTTTCTAAAATCAGCTAACTGTTTCTTCCCATGCTTATGTTTTTCTTCGTCAGTAGTTATATTTGAGATCGGGATCCATTAGGATAATCACCCAATCGGTATTCTTTTAAGTTTAGCATTTTACTGTGAAACTGAGGCCAAAATATCAAGAGGGGGTGTTTTTTTTTTATGAACTTTTCTAGATTTATGCACTAGCCTAACATGCCGAACACTGCATTGATCTGGTATTCTTTATCTTCGTGGGGTTTTTGATGAATTCTATGTCATTTACAGCTAAACATTTAGAGCATCATTATCTGTTGTCTGGAGATGCTGATGGTGCCATGATACTATGGCAATACTCTCTTATTAACCGCAAGGTACATCTTGGGAGCTTACCCTCTTTCTCGCTTTCTTTTATTTCATTGCATTTGTTCTGAGCCTATTCCCTTATTTCTGGTAAATAAAGGTCAATGATGTGGTACTCAAAGTTCTGTGATGTCTAAAAAGATCTAGTGAAACATGTTCTTATAAATGCTAAACTACAGTGCATCTTTTATTGTCAGTGGATGCATATTATGCAACTACCACAGTCGCACAAGAAGGGAGTCACGTGCATTACCGGAGTCATCATTTCTCCAACTGATGGTCTGGTTGCATCAACTTCATCAGATGGTACTGTTAATATCTGGGAAGTGGCTTTCCCATCCACCAGTGGAGGTGAGCAGCTCTCATTAACTACAATGTTTTTCCATAGACATATTTTACTCTATTTATTCGCCATCTGTTGCTTTTCGCTTTTCAAACGGTAGTTGTTCCAGCAGGGGTATTCTATCTTGGCTAGTACATTGTGGTTTTCTCATAATCACTGAGATTTCAAGATTTTTTGTTCTTCCTCCACATAATTTGGAAACTCCAGCTTATGCTATCCATAATAAAGCAGAAGCTCTCAATCAGGGCTAATCACCATATAAAACACTGACAATATTAAAATATGATTACAAGTTAAAAGTTTTATTTGTTTCGACATAAGGTATTTTATACTCCTATTGTCTTTAGGTCTTGAACTCAAAATGCGAAATCTGGGGGAAATAGTTTGTAGGCAACAGAGATTTTAGCTTTAGGGAAAAAGGGAGGAGAGCCTAGCCTGGTAAGAGCATTGCAATTAGCAGTCATTGGGATATGAAGAATGAATATCTTAATTGTAAATAGACATATAATATTACGATCATTGTAGTTCTGATTGTTAACTTGATCTCCAATTTATATGCCAAACTGCTTGTTTGTTGTAGGAAAATGCAATTTCACACTTCTAGAATCCATATATTTGGGTTTAAAACCAATGGTAGCACTCTCATTAGCAGAGTTGCCTGGAGATGCTGGGAAGATTGTCCTGGCCATGGGAGGATTGGACAATAAAGTTCATCTATACTGTGGGGAGAGGTCAGGAAAGGTATTAAACTAAAGTTTCATCAGTTGAGATTAATTCATGCATCTCTACCTGCTTCGTATTGAAGTGCTTCTCTGACGTCTTGTTTGTTTCTGACAGTTTGTCCGAACCTGTGAGCTAAAAGGACATACAGACTGGATCCGAAGCTTGGACTTTTCATTACCTACGGTTACTGATGGTGAACCAGATAGTATCTTACTAGTAAGTTCATCCCAGGATAGAGGCATACGCATATGGAAGATGACTGAACGTAATTCTCCTGCCAGTACAAAGGGCACATACAAAACAGAAGAAATGAGGCTGGCTTCTTATATTGAAGGTCCTCTGCTTGTTTCTGGCTCGTGCTGTTATCAGATATCTCTTGAATCTCTTCTAATTGGACATGAGGATTGGGTCTATTCTGTGCAGTGGCAGCCACCTCTAGTTTCCTCTACAACAGCGACCGCGTATCATCAGCCACTAAGTATATTGTCCGCATCTATGGACAAGACAATGATGATTTGGAAACCCGAAAAGACTACGGGTATCTGGATGAATGTGGTCTCAGTAGGGGAACTAAGTCACTGTGCTTTGGGTTTCTATGGTGGCCATTGGTCACTGAATGGAGATTCAATCTTGGCACATGGATTTGGGGGATCTTTTCATCTTTGGAGAAATGTTGGTGATGGATTTGATGATTGGCAACCACAACGGATTCCCTCTGGACACTTTGCAGCAGTATCAGATATTTCATGGGCAAGGTGTGGTGAATATATTCTCTCTGTCAGTTATGACCAGGTGAGATGATGAAATTTTTATCTCTAGCTTGTCCTTTTGTTTCCATCATGTTCTGCTGTAGGTTCATATTTGTTTAAAAAGTAGGTGTTATAATGATACTTCAGATAGAACTACCAGCAACTCACTGTATATGGTCAACATGATGTTGTTGTATCCAATAAAAGTACTATCCTGGGCAAAGCTAAGTGGGATGTGTTAGAAAATCCAACTCAAAAGTTTAAGCTAATATGTGGAGGGAGACTACATGAATATAAAGAGCATTTATAACCCTTGTCAAGCAATGTGGGACATACTTCAACACCCCACTCATGTGCGAGCTTGACCGGATTACGAGCGGCACTTTAAATTTTGACTACGCACATTCACGTGGAGTTTTTTAAGGATTTTTTTTTTCACCACGCACATTCGCGAAAGGGATAGCACTGGCTCTGATACCACGTTAGAAAATTCATCCCAAAAGCTTAATTTAACAAGTGGAGGGAGACTACATGAATATAAAGAGCATTTATAACCCTTGTCAAGCAATGTGGGACATACTTTAACAGGATTAATACATATAAGAGGTTGTAATCAATTTTATAGTAAGTTCTATAACCTTACACGTTTAGAATTGGAGATTCTTCTAAGGATGAGTTTAAGAGCTGCTTATATGGGAGAAGATGAATATTGAGTGGCATAAGGTTTTGTGGACATAGGCATAATCTATTTGGCTTATCAAGGCCAATGAATGGGTGAGCAAAGACTGACAAGCCCTCACCATGTGATGATGACTGTTGTAATTCCTCCACTGCGATGATATTCTTGGAGGGCTTGCTACATGCTTCGTAGTTGAGCTCAAACACATTGTTGCTTAAGTTTTGCCTATTGCAAAATTAGAAAAAAACTGAAATTTTTCTTGATGGGCAGTTGACTCTGCAAATAGTTCTGTCTTTGAAAGTGAACTGTTCCATCCTAGTGATGAAAATTATGACATCATGTAGTAGTTTTTGTGTGCTTTTAGATTCTGATGCAGAATTTTAACATTTTCAGACGACACGAGTTTTTGCACCCTGGAAAAATGAAACTTCACTACAAAAGTTTGACCCTTGGCATGAAATTGCTCGACCTCAAGTTCATGGTCATGATATTAATTGTGTGGCCATCATAAAAGGACAGGGCAACCATCGCTTTGTCAGTGGAGCTGATGAGAAGGTTTCAAGGGTGTTTGAAGCCCCTTTGTCTTTCCTTAAAACCCTGAATCATGCATCTCTACAGGCCATTAGTTTTGCTGAGAACGATCAAACGGGTACTCAGGTTTTGGGTGCTAATATATCTGCCCTTGGACTATCACAGAAACCCATATATGTACAGGGTGAGACTCTCTCTCTCTCTCTCTCTCTCTCTCTGGTGTCTTTTCTTGAGTTTATGTGGAAACTTTAACATTTGTTGTGTGCTTTCTCTACGAATTCAGATGTCATTGGAGATCAACACATCTTTTATATGGAGTTTTATTTGGACATGAATTCAACATCTTTGGGATAGTAGAATTTATATCAGTTAAAAGGACGTATTGAAGTCTAGTACTTGATGTTGAAGCTATGATGAATCAGGATAAGTATAATATTGGTTATGTCTAATATACTCCTTGATTATCAGAACATGTGCATTTCTATTCATGGGAAAAATATAGGATACGAGGCTTAATTCCATTAAAAAAAAAAACAAACTTCAGCTTCAATCCCAATTTTACCCCAAACTTTTTTTTTTGGTCTCAAGAAAAACCTCCAACTTTTATTCAAGTCCCAAATCTGCCCTACCGTTTACATGCTGTCCAAATTGCCATTTAAGTGCCACGTCACACGTCAAAAAAGGAAAGAAAAAAAACTGTGGGAGAAAAAAAAGAAGAAAACTACTATTCGCTGTGCTCAGCCTCTTCTCTTCTTGGCGTCTCACTACTGTGCCAGCCGTTGCCCTCACAACGCTGCAATCTCGGTCAAGAAAAACTTCAAGAGATGCAGCCATGGCTGCTCAAGCTTCAGGCTCACACAGCAGGAATGGCCGCTGAAGTTCTGAGCCACGCCGGCCATGACCACCGCGAGCTTCAAATTAACTTTTGGTTTGTTTCAATAACCTCAAGGCTCTCTTCCAGTCGTCACCCCTCCATCTCTCCCCGTTCTCGTCCCCATTTCTGCTTGCAGTACTCAACAAATCACTAGTATTTCTCATATCTCACAGAAGTGATTCCTTCAGCTTGTTTTGATTTTTTTCTGCGAAAGAATCAACCTTGACTTTTCACCATTTCTCTACTTGCAATGCCAATGGTGATCACCTGCAGTTGTTCAAACTCCGGCATCATCGCGGAGCGCTAAAGGTTGCTCCGTTTCGCCCTGCTTTACTGTTAAAAGAGCCTGACGTGCTTTGTGCTCGTTCAGTCCTCTTTCGCCGGAGCCCATCGCCAATGACGATCGCTTCCGAACCTTAGTTCCTAGTTTGAGCGTTGTCCGTAGTCAACGTCTCTGCGCTTTGCCCATTTTGTTTGACAATCAAACAGAGATGGAGCCGAGCACAGGGAGGGATTGAGGGGCGACGGCTAGAAGCCGAGCCTTGAGGTTATTGAAGATAAACCAGAAATTGTGGCTCAAAACTTTAGCAACCATTGCCGCCGGCCACCGCGAGCTTAGAGCTTGAGCGGCCATGGCTGCATCTCTTTTTTGGTTGACCGAGGCTGCACTATTGTGAGGGCAATGGCTGGAAGAAGAGTGAGACGCCAAAGAGGGACTAGGCTGAACACAGTGAACACAATGAAGAGTTTTATTTTTTTCTTTTTCTCCCTCGGTTTTTCTTCTCTCTTTCTTTTTTGTCTTTATGATGTGTGACGCAGCACTAAAATTACATGTCATCTGATAACAATTGCTACTTGGACGGCATGTTAACGGCGGGCCAGATTTGGGACTCAAATAAAAGTTGAAGGTTTTTCTTGGGATCAAAAAAAAAAAATTGGGGGTAGAATTGGGATTAAACCTGAAGTTTGGGGGTTCTTTTATGGAATTAAGCCTAGGATACGAAGTGTAATTACTTGGTGTAGGTTATAGGTTGGGATAAAATGTTACTAAGTGAAGCATTTTCTGTTGTAGCCGCTAATGGGACACCGAATAGAAACGGCAATGATGGTTTTGACACCCTTGAAACCATCCCGGATGCAGTTCCCGTGGTTTTAACTGAACCCCCCGTTGAAGAGCAACTGGCTTGGCATACATTGTGGCCGGAGACGCACAAACTTTATGGTCATGGCAATGAGCTTTTCTCCTTGTGCTGTGACCATGAGGGAAAGCTTGTTGCTTCATCCTGTAAGGTATAAAGTGTTGCTAGCATGTGCACTCGTAGCTTTTATCATTGAAGTTGAGAGACCTCACTTCTGCTGTCAATTTTAGTAGGTGTGCTTGTACTTAATTGGATATACATCTTCTAGGAGTGTAAACATGAAAATTGCTGAATTGTGGATTCTGTGGTTTACTTTGCATGGAATAGTAAAGTGCCCAATTTGGCGGACAGTATTAAATTTATGTTTTTTTTTTTTTGGTTTGGTTTGGTTTGGTTTTTTTTTTTTTTTTTTTTTTTTGGGTTGGGTTGGGGGGGGGGGGGGGGGTGGGTTGGGGAGAATGGTATGGAGTTATAGGGATCGTCTGTGCAATCTTCAGAAGTTTTTCTTTTCCCATATTTTAGTGTTCTTGTCAAATTTGTCAGCCTACAACTTGATTGAACTTCAAAATCTTGTCTTTCATTTCTTGTAGGCACAGTCAGCACCAGTGGCTGAAATATGGCTATGGCAAGTGGGCTCCTGGAAGGTAGTAGGTCGGCTTCATTCTCACAGCTTAACGGTGACCCAAATGGAGTTCTCTCATGATAACAAAATGCTATTAGCTGTTTCAAGGGATAGACAATTCTCTGTTTTCTCCATTGATAGAAGAGGTATGGTTCTACATCCTTTCTTTGCTAAAGAAAAGCATTTAAAAACAAAGTAAACGTTAGCGTCTTGGAGCTGTGCAACTTGCAGAGCCATTCTAGTTCAGGAGTCTGATAAGTCAAAAGCAAGGTCATTAAAACACCAAGATGGGAGTTATGATGACTAACAACTTTGCAGTCTGGATCTCTTCCAATCTTCGCTAGTTTGTTTGAACAAACTTTCATCTCCCCTGAAGGTGTGTTTTAATAGGCTTCGTCTGTCGGAATGTCTTGAACCTGCAATGAAAAGAGGCATCAGTTTGGTATTAGTATCTTGGAAATTGATAGAATTCTTCCCAGGATTTGGTAATAGTAGTAACACCTAAAACAATTTTTCTTACAATGGCTAATCATTATGCCATCATCTTGCAAGGATACTAATTAGGACTTGATTTTAGAGATTGGATTCTTGACCCACCCTTTTTTGTATCAGAATCTTAAGACTGACATTTACTCCTTGGCAAATGTTAGTTTCCTGATTCTTTGTTGTTAAATGTAGGCTCTGATGAAGTTAGTTATCATCTGTTAGCAAGACAAGAGGCGCACAAAAGAATAATATGGACGTGCTCATGGAACCCATTTGGTCATGAGTTTGCAACAGGTTCGCGGGACAAGACAGTAAAGATCTGGGCTGTAGTGGCCGAATCTGCAGTCAAACATGTCACAAGCTTACCGCAGTTTGGCAGTAGTGTCACTGCCTTATCTTGGCTTGGTCTTGATCGCCTAAAAAATGTGGGATTGTTAGCAGTAGGAATGGAAAATGGACTGATTGAGCTATGGAATCTGTCATCCATAGGAGGTGAAGTTACCGAAATTCCTGAGGTAACCGTCTCTCTTGCTGTTAGGCTTGACCCGTTGATGTGCCACGCCTCTTCTGTGAACCGTTTGGCATGGCGGAATTCAGAGAAGTGTGCGGATTGCAGGAGCATGCAGCTAGCTTCATGCGGAGCTGATCATTGTGTGAGGATCTTTGAAGTAGATGTAGATTGATGGATTGTCGGTTTTGTATCTGCCCAAATTTTGAAGCGAAAGCATCCTATATATTGCTTTGCTTGCTTGCTTAATCAAAAGTATCCAACAGCAAATTATGAGCGAACTACTTACACGGCAAGGTAAATTCAGATGCAGTGGAGTTTATATAGTACGTTAGTGCTAATTGCTTGATAGTGACAATGTAGACTTGGCATTTCGCATAAGTTGCATCGGCCGTATCGGGTGAGCTTGTTTGGTTACCAAGCTCTTCAGGGACATTGAGCAGGAAATAAGCACGGATCACTCCGTTCCATCGAGCAAAGAAATCTTATGGTAGCGCAAAGTAGCCCAAAAAGTTCGATCTTGTGGTGTCGGTAGCAGCTTACAGAAACGACTAACCACTTCCACCCATGGAATGCAAGGAATATGAGATAATAAGCTCCTTAAGACGGAGAAAAGAACGGGTTGAGAAGGAAGGGAATACATGCCAAATAACCAGAATAACTCACGAATAGTCTTTTATGGCCTCAGAGACGATCCTTCTGGCAAATCTCCAATAGGTGGTGTCTCCCCAGCGCAGGCATCATCTCTTGAGATTCCATTCATCATGATTACCGCAAAGGCCAATTTAGCGGAATACGATTCCAGCAACAAGATAAACTTGTATAATATTGCATATAACATCATACTACAGGTCAATGTAGAATTCGCCAACTGTGAAATTTATGATCAAAACTGAAGAATTGAGAGAAGCAGCACGACTGCAAGTTCAAGCATTTACATCCAGAAAACTTGACCACTTTTGATTTCTTGACTGACAGCAATATTTCACACGAAAGAAAAGTATTAAGCTGAGGTTCTTATTTTCCCACCACAGTTACATACCACAAATCAATCACAGTAACAAGACAGACGGACGCTAGAAAAAAAAAAAATCAAAGGTATACCAATCCCATTCTTCCAAAACTGTTTCTTCTCTCAGAACTATGTCCTCATCTGCTGCTTGATGCTTTCACCCGAAAGCTGACCAGAAGCTTCAGGCAGCCCTGCGGTCATGGTTTGGTACTGAGAAGGTGCTAAGTGCTGAGCATAGTAGATCTGCCCAGTAGCTGGATTCGCATATTCATAACCATAAGTAGCTGGAGCACCAGAAGAGGGAGCAACAGATTGAGATGGGTGGACCTGCGAGTAACCAACATACTGTTGTTGTTGATGCTGCCCTGCGGCTGCGGGTACTTGAACCAGAGGCGAAGCAGATGCTGAAGCCATTCTGTATACACTTGAAGCCAAATCGGTTTTAACGCCAGGAGGGTTTCGTATAGGATTAGAATAAGCTGCTGACTGAGGAATCACAGCAGAGTTTTGAGTTGCTTGGGGGCGGTTCGAAGGATTTGCCGTAGCAGCCTCATTTGGATTGGTTTGCTGAGCTGATAAGTTATAGGCTTGGGGTTGGCTCACAGGCATATAGTAAACTGGGTAGTGCTGATCAAGCTGATGATGTTGGACCTGATGTTGTTGGGACGGATACACGGTGTAGTAGGCTGCAACGGGCATTGAGCCTTGGGGATGGTGCTGAATGTAATGTGGGCCAGCTTGCACAAACTGCTGCTGTGGATGTTGATGTTGCTGTTGATGTTGCTGTTGCTGTTGCTGTTGCTGTTGCTGTTGCTGTTGCTGCCGTTGGTCAATCTGAGGTTGCAATACATACCTAGCATCCTGAATATGCTGTTGAAGCTGGACTCCAGTGCTTTGCTCAGAGATATTAATGTTTGGATCTATTGCATTGGTCGGACCACGATTAATCCCCAAGGACATTTGTACAGCTTGGTCTGGAAATATTACAGGTTTTGGGCGAGCTAGCGGGTTTGTCAAGCTACCATCACTATAAGATGGAAAATGCAACTCAGAATCTCGACCAGCACATATAAATGAAACAAAGCAACAACAATCAAAACAAACTTTATGCAGAGACAAAGTAGATGTTTTCAGGTATTTTCAAAAGCAAATAGATCTTGAGCATTAACTTTGCTATGGACTTCCAAAAAGCTAAAAATGCAATAAAGAGCAGGCAGGAAGGTCCTTTCCTCAAGTGTGGAAACAAATATTGGCACCTGGGTGATAATAAGGTGCCAATTATTCAAAGCTATGTCGGCGACCTGAGTAATGTCAAATAGCAGTTCATCTAAATCATCTCAATCAGCTGAGTAAAGAGGAAACAATAACATCGTATCCTCAATGAAGAGTGATGGCATATCGTCCCTTTCGAGCTGTCGTCTTCATGCTGGGATTCTAACATGTTTTAATCTTTGAAGCTTACCCAATAGAAAGACATGACATGCTCTCACTACTTTTTGGGCTAATGGGACTGAAAGTATATGAAGATAAAAGAACATGTGTTGGACAGAAGTACTTCTAACAACACCGGGAAATTCCACCCCCCCCCCCCCCCCCCCTCTCCTCTTTAAAACCATGACAAGAAAATCATGAATCACCCAAAGAACCAGCAACTCCCTTTAACACAGAGTCAGCAGCACACCTTCGCAAATAGAGCTGCTGCAACTTGGCAGGGGAGGAAGAACTAGGACAAGAATGGGGCTAAAAGGGCAACCTGCAACAGATACTTTATGCCCACATGCTATGACATAACCAGCAGTCAATAATTTCGCCTAGCATTTATCTAAGCTGATTAGCCTATATCAAATCGATTAGGAGTACTTCGCACAATTATTACTCACCATCCAACTGGCACCATATGACCCTTTTACATCTTTAGCAGTGAAATTTTCAATTTCATTTCCACCACACTTCACATGGCTGAGGAGGTCGTCTGGAACGGTAATTGCACATGTCTAACACCTACCATATTCAAGATCTCAGGAAAGCCACACGTTTTGTCGTACGTTAATTATAAACCTACGGTTTCAAGCCATATGAGATGTCATATACGTTAATCGTTCCAGGGCCAGGCCATCTACTTGAGGAGCTCCCCAGATCTTGACAAAACCATTGTGAGATATCGGACAAAGTACGCACACAGAGGCCACTTCAATAGTAACGACAGAAAAAAGAAAAGGCAAACTGGTACCTCGAAACTGAATCAGGGGAAGGCAAATCAAGAATTCCAGTAGGCTTTTGCTGTGACTGGGGAGGCTGAGGCTGTTGTTGAGCCAGAGGCAATTTCCGAAACCCTAAAGGAACACCGTGGTCCGATCTCTCATCATCGGAGAATACCCGATTGGAATAATCTCCCGGAGGAGCAACCGCCGCAGAGCCCACAGGAACGCCCGTCGCCGCAGCCGCCGCTGGCACTGTGGGTGGCGAGGAAATCATGACAAAGCCATCATCAGGCTTGTGCACGATACCAGTGCCCATAACCATCTGAGCAAACTGTTCCTCGATCCCCAATTTCTGATCCAGCATAACCCTACTCCCCCCTCCTCCTCCTCCTCCGCCGATGACATTTTCCTCCACCTGGACACGGATTGAAGGCAAGTTGGCAATTGACGGTGAGGACGAAGTCGATCCGAACGACGATGTCGTCTCCAGCATCGGCGAATCGGGCACAGAGTGCACATCCTGCGCCTGCTTCACGCTCTTCTCGTTACCGAGCGAAGAAGAACAATCCGCCTCCCGAGAGCAGGTCTCGACGTTATTAATCCCCACGTCATCGTCCAAGTTCAAGAGACAATTGACCGGAGCCGAGTCGGAGAACCCCCTGTTGAGCACGCCGGCGTTGTTGAGGGCGTTGAGGAACCAATCGTCCGATTTGGTGGAAGACTCGAGGATCGGGCCAATCGACTGTGAGGAATCGGGCTTAGAAGGGAAGAGGAAGAGCCTCAGCCGGGAGGGCTTCGAGCCGGAGGAGGAATTGAGCATGGTACGGTCGTACTCGTCGATCATGTTCTCGAGATCCTCGTCGGTGGAGACAGTGATGAGGGAGTCGAGGTCCTCGCTGGGGAGCTGGTACTTGAGAGTGAAGGGCCGGTTGTTGAGCAAGGTTTTCGAGAGGTGGGCGGAGAGGGAGGAGAGGGTGGCCGCGTTGCGGTCGAGAACGACGATGCGGGTGTCACCGCCGACGTAGCAGAGGGACTTGTCGTGGGGGCGCGGGACGATGTGGCCGCCGTAGCTGCACATCAGCCGGAGCTTCGGAGGGAGCGGGTCCGTCGCCGTCGCCGCCGCCGCGGTCTCCCAGGAGTCGGTGGCGGCGCGTGAGCGTGGGGATGAGTCCACCGAGTCGGGGTAGCTGAGGTGGCCCGACGGCGCGGCAGAGGTGGCAGCGAGGGACTGCGCCGGGGGGGCGGCGAGCGGGGGAGGGGGCGGCTGGGGGAGCGACTCCATGGTGGCGGAAGTGGTTCTCCTCCGGGAGGGAAGAGAGAGAGAGAGAGAGACAGGCGGAAGGGAGGAGAGAGAAAGCGAGTGGGCCGCGAGAGAGAGAGTGAGGAGTCTTTATTGGACATGTCTTATAGATACTCCACACCTGGTGTATTACGGCTGTTCATGTCAGACTATCCTTTTTTTCCTTTTTTGTTTTTTTTCCATTTTACTCTTTTTCTTATTATTATTCTTTTCGACAAGTATTTTCATTCTTTTCTATTAAGCAAAGGCAATCCGCAAACCTAATTATCACCGAAATCGACAAATGACTTTACACATACGATATAAAAAAAATTTTAACACGTTGGAAGACATTATATATTTAAATTATATTTTTATATATACACGATAATCTTATTTTTTTAATTTCATTCAAAATAAATAAATAAGAAAGAGCATGGAATGAATTTACACTAAACACATTGATTCATCATTTAGTAATGCCATTCATTGTTTCGGATTAAAAAATTCAATTACAGAGAAATTTATATTTTTACATGTTCGTGGAGTTTTTTTAGAATATTAGTTTTTCATAAATTTACATTTTTACCCCTAAAATTTGAAAATTTTCAAAATTGACCCACGCTTGTCGAGATATACGACACTCGTGTCGCTGGCGTGTCGGAAGAGTCGGTCACTTCTCGAAAATCCAACATGTGTTGGCTGCGTGCCGAATACCGACACGAAGGCCTTTGGAGAATGCCCGTGCTTCATAGCAAAAAGAGAGGGGAAAAATATTAGAATTGTTAATAATTATTTATCTTTGCTAATTGCTATGTTAAAGTTTGTGTTTATGGCCAGCAATAGGGGTATGCAAACTGGACCGGACAGGCCGAGTTGGTCCGGACCGGCCCGGACTGGCCAGGTTGATCCGGTCCTTGAGGTTGGCGTCTCGTCCCTGGTCCCAATAAATGAGATCAGTGACTGGGCGGTCCGGTCCCCGGTTCCATGGTTTGGGACCGGACCGGCCCGGCCCGAACCGGACCTCCAATTTTTTTTATTAAAAAAATTAATCTACATCTAGAGTTAATCTATTTTTAATGGTCTGATAAGCCCATGAATCTCATCTCACGCTTCTTGAGTTTAGTGGTGTCATTGTACATATTATTTAGCAATTTGGGTTTTGGTATTATTTTGGGATAAAATTAGGTCTTAATTGATGATAAGATATGTTCCTTATGATGGGCACATGCACGAAGAATAAGCACGTACGTGCATGAGGATAGAAACTCGAGTCATTATGCAGATTTGAGAAATATGTTTTTTTTTTCACAACAAAAAATAAAAAATAAATAAATAAAATTCGAGTTCGGTTCTATCACCCACTTGAGTCCAACGGGCCACATGCGAGCGTCGATTACGAGCATAAAAGATCACGTGAAGCCTTCAAGGCCGGATCGAACACACGTTGGGTACCCCAAGCATTTACGTGGTTGTCTTGCCGTCGTAGGTTTATTATACATTGTAATTAACATTGTATTGTAATTTTTAAGGGCTAGATTTTTATAAGTAGTTATAGTTAGCCGTCCTACTGGGCCCGGACAGCCGGTCCTGGTCCGGTCCGTGGTCCCGAAAATATGGGGATCGGGACTATTGGTCCGGTCCCCGGTTTCATGCCAGGACCGAACCGGCTCGGATCATGCACACCCCTAGCTAGCAGTAGTCCTCCATGACGGTGCTGAAAGGCAATGAATATTTATTGGATGATAAATCGAATTTCGTCCATTAATGATAGGTATAAAAAAAATGGTATAATCTATTTTTAGAAGCAAAACGTCTTTCCAAATCAAGCTCGTTTATCAATTTATGGTGAAGAAATAACTATTTATTAACAACCCGAAATATAATTACGAAAAACCGGATGAATCGAAATTATCCCTATTAGCAAAATGTGTCCAATTGTATGTCTCGCAAAATGTGGAGATAAGCTCCACCCAATTTTATGATTTTCTCTTATTTCCCTTTAGAAAAAATGACATGAATAGTCCCCGAGCCTTGTCTCGACGTGCAATGTGGTTACTACATTTTTAATCCGTTCAATGTCGTTTCTAAATTTTTAATTTGCTCATCGTAAGTCACTAAACTTTTAATACACGTTTAATTTAATTCAATGTTGTCCCTGATTTTAAATTCATGGAAGGATAATATTGAACGTATTCACGCAGTTCAAATATTAAATTGAACATGTACCAAAAGTTCAGTACCGCATTGAGCAAATTCAAAGTTCATGGACTACATTGAATAATTTTAAAGTTTACGAAACGTATTGTATATTGGGTCGAAATTCAGGGACGGTGAAAATTCAGAGACGAGTTGTGTCGTTATCTCAATAGGGTCGTAAAGATTTTTATTTTTAATTTTTTTTTTGTTGCGCCAAGGGTCGTAATGACTTTTTGACGACGCAGTTTTTCCTCGAATAATCGCATGATTTCTGAAAATTTCGAAAAGTAATTTGGATGGGCCACGTCAACATGACGCGTCTTTATGCGCGCGTACCATTACAACCTGAGCAAGGTTAAAGATGCCGGGTTAACGCAAGGGGACAATAAAATCTACGAGGCGGGTTGTACGGTCGATGGTGGGGCGACAGCTTGTTTTACTGATTGGCTCCAGTTGGTCCATTTTATTTTATTTTATTTTATTCGAAAGTTGAGCCATTTCATTATAGAGATTAGGGAAGAAATTACGAAATAATCTAAGATACACGTATCGTTCACGTCCACCATTAGATGAAGCGAGTCCATATGCGCCTCTTCCGATTCTCCCTTTTCTTGGTCGAAACGCCTCATTCGGTTCAATCGCAGTAAATCGAGTGTAGACGAAAAAATCTCAAGAGACTACGATTCTACAACGATTTCAATGACGCGGGCACGACCAGAGTGGATTGAACGGCACTAGATCGGGTGCAGGCAATAAAATCTCGAGACTATGATGCGCTCTTCGTCGGGAAAATTCTTCAACGATTTCGGCGAGAGCATCTGTTTCCAAAAAAAAAAATGATAGATTTTGTTTTTTTTTGTGATATTTCGTAGTCGAAGGTCTGATTGATTTTTTTTTTTATTTTGAAAATGCAATACCGTAGATATTTTAATTTTCCCTTGCTGTGGGAAAAAAAAAACGAATTAACCCATAATAAAATTGGAGATTTTTTTTTTAAATATTATGCTTTTTGGGTGTCGGAGGTATCTGATTCTCTGCCATTTGGCAGCAACTGGCATTAGTAAGGTTTAACTTTATTCCACGTCGTCTAATGAGCGCCGCCAACCTAGTTGCAAAAGTTGTCTAAAGACGATCGGATCTTCTTGCTCACGCGGCAGGTGCACTTCGGTTTTCGAGTGGGAACTACAAATACGAATAAATAAATAAAAACATTTATTATCAAATTATTCAAACGTAAATTATTATCAACAGTAAAAAAAAATTTATTGATTACTTATTTCAATTAAAAATAAGGAAAAATTCCAAATAATGGCCCGAAGTTCTCTCATTTTTCTCAAATAAGGGCATCGAGTGAATCTTGTTTCAAATAAGGGCCTGAAGTGACATAATATGTCTCAAATAAAGATTTAAAGTGGCCAAAAATTCAAAAAAAGGGTATGACTTAAGGGCATTGTGGCCCACCACTGGTGGGGGGTCAGCGGGGCAGGCAAAGGCCGGCGGGGTCGCCAGCTCCTCGGCGAGGGCTGGCGACCCAGTCGACCAGAGGCTAGGGCTTCTGGCCCTCGTGAAAATCGGAAGAGGTCAGGCCCTAAAGTCGGCGACATCGCCGGCCTTTGTTGTCCCCCCTCTGGAGGTGGGGCGGCGTGTGTATGTCGTATTTTTCTTTTTCTTTTTTGTTAATTTTTTAGAAAAGAAATTCTAATAAAAGGAAAAAAATTAAATAAGTAAAAAAGACAAGATTTCCCTTGAAATTATGTCTTTTTTGATATTTTATGGCTATTTCAGGCCCTTAATTAAAACGATATTCACTTCAGACTCTTGTTTGAGGAAATGGGGACACTTCAGGCCTTTATTTAAAATATGATTCACTTTGGACCGTTATTTGAGAAAATGAAAGGACTTTCAGCCCTTTTTTGGAATTTTTTCATAAAAGTAATTCAAATAATTTATTCTAAGTCTTGACGACTCGGTGGTAAAGTCGAGTTAGTTTCAAGTGAAGACTGAGTACGAGATTGGTGCAAACAACAAGCGTGGCGAAACAGGCTTCGGAGCTAAAACGCGAGACGACAACCTGAATCAGACGCATCTCTATCCCCGTCGCCTATGCATATCGCTAGCAACGCCACCAATTGCCAATCAGCGCCACAGTCAATCAAGAGTTGGACAATAGCAATTGATTGATGTGATGTGACAATAAATTCGGTACCAATAAAGGAGAAAATACCTCAAAACACACTTAAACCTTCGCGGAAAAACCACTCAATCGGCCTTAAATTCATTGTGTGGACATCAATTCATTCTTAAAGACTTTTCAATTTAGTCCTAAATCTTTGCAGGAAATTTTAACATAGTCATCACAGTTAACCTTAGCCGGAAATCGCTGATGTGGCGGCCCGATTGTGATCTCAACTCGAGCTCGGGCATGACCATTGAGGTTGCCCATGGCCAGTTTGCCACGATCCAGGGAAAACACCAGCACGAATGACAAAATGCAAAAATCCAAGTGAAAACTCTAGCATATTTTCAGTATTTGACAACGCGTGAATATTAAGCAAAGAAAATGGCTTGTAGGAATTGGTGACAACAAAAGCCACATACATAAATTAGACAATAGGCAATATTTTCCTCCAATCTTTAGTTGAAAAATGCTCTCTATACTCCATACTTAAAAATATATACATCCGATTGGTAAGTTCCCACGTTATACGTCACGTACAACCACAACCCTAAACGAAATTAAACGTCGGAGATGTCGATATTTGTAACCCGCCAATCAAAAAGCATGACTCCCGATAATTATAAAACATATTCATGTCGCAGAATTAGGTACTCTCTCAAGTTCACAAATCGATCAAAATCATAGCCAAAGATCATGGTACACGAAGGCATCACTAATAGGGAAAATTGTCCAATAGTCCTAAATCTATCGTGCCCCGATCAACTTAGGCATAAATCTTTCAGTTGTGCCAACTTAGTCATAGACATTTCAATTGTGCCGATTTAGTCTTAAATTTTGTTGACGATTCGGCTAATTATCCGCATAAAAAGTTTAGGACTTAATCGAAAACTCTTCGAAATGTTTAAGACTAAATTGAAAAAAAAATGCCTAAAAAAATCTTAAACGTTTTGCATCGGTGTCAATTCAATTAAAAACCTTTAAATTGTGTCAATTTAGTTCTAAACCCTTTGTAATTATGTCAATTGAGTCCGTTCAGCCAATTTTAGCGTGAAATCACTGACTCGATGCTAATCGTCCTATGTGGCATGGTCAACACTGATGTGGACATTCTTTCATATTTTTTTGTTTTTTTTTCAATTTATTTTGTTTTTGGACACAGGGCTGGCAAGGGTCGTCAAAACCTCATCAGCACTGGCCGAAGGCGTTGTGGCCTTCGCCTGCCAATGCGAGAGCCGCAAGCCCTTGCCTAAAGCTAGCGCCCTCGCGTAGTTTATATTTGGGCAAGGGCTCGCAGCCATCGCTTTTGCCGGCAAGGGCATCGCGGCCCTTGCCTAGTGATGGTGAGGGCCGCGACGTCCTCACTCAGTGCTGGTGAGGGTCCTCAGCCTTCTATCAAAAAACAAAGGGAAGTAAATAAAAAACAAATGTACAAATATCTAAAAATTTCTACGTCAACACCGGTGAAGGTCACTTAGGACGATCAATGTCCACGTCAGCGGTTCTCAGTAAAAATTAACACAAATGTAAAAAATTTAGGTATAAATTGACACAGTTAAAAGGTTTATGACTGAATTGACGTCAATGCAAATGATCTATGAATTCTTAGATATTTTTTTCCGAATTAAATAGACACAATTGAAAGATTTAAATCGCCAAAAAGTTTAGGGATAAATTAACACGATTAAAAGATTTAAGATCGAATTGACAGTTTTGAATAATTATTCCGTTTCCATAATTTGACAAGACGGCATGCATTATTTTCACCTAAAGATGGCCGGCGACATGTATGTTTGCCCTGAGTAGTGTCATCACAGCATGACTAATTAGGGCTTTAGCATTTGGCAAGCAGAAAGTCAACCACTTCGGCCAATGTCGATTCCCAATTCGATGCGTAGGTGGTGGGGTGGCGGGGCTCCGTCGCGTGGTCAAAAGCAATGAGGTCGCTGTTCATCAATGGTGGCTTCTCCACGAAAACGACGTCATTTTTTTCTGGCCAGAATTGAAAAACGACACCCTCTGAGTACTAGACGGCACGCCAATGTTCCTCAAGACGTGAATGCCTTGGTCTCCCCTCGGCATGAATTTGTAGAATAGCCCGTCTTTTTCGACCAAAGAAGAAAAAAACATCATGCATCAAAAATAGTTATCTATCGAATCAGTCCTAAAATTTTGTTGTACGAATGTCAATTCATCAAGTTCGCCCTAAATCTTTGCGCAAAGCTCCAACGTAAACCTTTCTTTCGGTCAATTTTCGCCGGAGTTTGCCGACGTTGAGCTGTGCCACGTCGGACATATGGCGATGCTCCAAGCATCGCCACGTCAGCTTTTCAACTCGAATTATGCCTCGTGGCCAAGAGTATCTCTTCTTGGCCCACGGCATATTTCTAAAGTTCTGAAAATCAGAGGCCGTTGATTCATAAATACGAGAATTTCATCAAATGCTTTTCCCATTGAGGATTTTGGGCACGTGCTTATCTTAAAATTCGAATTGCGTTCAAAGCACTTGGGTTGGGACTGAGCTCAGGCGATGACGAGGAATCTTTGTTCGTGTGCTCAGGTTCGAGGTATTTTCACCTTTGAATAGATCCTGATTCTGTATGCGCCGAGTTTTTTTTGTGAGATATAAAAAAAAAAAAGGAATTATTTGAAAGTGAATTATGCGAAATGTAAACATTCCTTTGCACGTAGGATGGTCCAAAGCGTAGACGAGTCACGAGTTGATGAAAATGTGTTGTAGACTTGACCTCGGCACGATCGACTTCATTCAATATTCAAGCTCGTTTGATTAGCGAAAAAAATAATTTTCGAGAAATTTTTTTCTGAATTTTCTGGCGTTTGGTTTGCGAAAAATAAGCTAAGTCAAACAAAATATTTTCCACCTGTAAAAAAAAATTTCAAAAATGGGAAAAATATTTCTTTCTCTTTTTGAGAAAAGGAATACATTTTCCTAATTTTTCATTCCTCCGCTTTTCAGATTTCCTGTTAATTATTTTTCAATTTTTATTTTCATATTTATTCTTCGGCTGACGGCCTCCCTATTGCCGAGGTCCTAGCTGGCGACCGGCGAAAGAAGAAAAAAGAATACAAATAAAAATAAAAGAGGAAAATATAAAAGAAAATAATTAAAAATTGATTTAAAATGTATTAAAAGACATATACGGTGGAAATTGATTTTCTTTACCAAACGGCGAAAAATATTTTTCAGTTCTTTTTCAGATTTCAGCCAAACTACAAAAAAAAAAAGTCATCATTTTTCTGAAAAACGTCTCTATAGAAAATATTTTTTAGGAACGCTATATTTTTTGCGGAACAAATGGAGTTTAAAATGATAAAAAAGTGATATTTTTAGCTATTCTCGAGACCTCTCGATTAAAGTGTATTATTCACCTTCTAAATGAGAATGCAACGTCCTAGTAGAATTGTCCTTTTCACGTCATTTTCTCCCACTGTGCTCACTTCTTTTTCGTTTTTCTTGTGTTAAATAGGCCACCCATGACACGGATGAACCAGCTGGGTTTGGGGAAAAAAAAACAAAGAAAAGTGAATTTTTATACTAAGATGATTTTGTCCGGCAAAAGATGAACGGTTTGGAAAATATATAAATATTTTTTAAGAAATGATTTCTTATGCGAGTTACAAAAGCGGATGAACGAAAGTTATTTTTCATCGTTTACAGATAGTCTGATAGACCATTGACGCTAAACATATTTTCGTCGAACAATTTTCCTAAATGGGACAACCAATCATTTTAAGGAAAACATTCTTCAAGTAATTCATTTTTTTCACGAAATAAATGAACCCATCTTTTTCGAGGGCAATAACGAACTCGATGCAATAAAGGAGTAAGGTGATAATTTTTTTTTTTAATAAGCAACATATATAGGCAAATCGATCCGAGTGATGGACGAGTCAATATGAGCAAAGCAAATCGATCCGGACGAGGCGGCCGACAAGACGAAAGGACGTACTCAAATTAAATAATGATATTTCGAAGCATTTTCTTGTTTGAAGGCTTTGGATTTTTTTTTTTTTTTTTGGTCAGAAGAGGCTTTGAATTTCAAAACTTGCGGTATGGACAAAAACTATTTGATGTTATTCTCTGGGCCTCCTAGCGACACTTCAAAGTTCATTCCAAGCACACATATGATCAATGCTAATGATCTCTGTCCCGATGCAATAACCTTGTACCATAACATAACAAAAGTCTTGGTTATCTTAATGGGGCCCCAAAAACATAAGGGGCCCCACCCACATAAGAAAAATGGGCTCATTTCAAAAAATTTAAAAAAATTATTTAGCTGACTCTATCCCCTATCCTGGGCCCCACTATAGATCCATATCGCCTCATCATCTGCGTGGAAAGTTTCAAAATAATAGGAAAAAAAAATTAAATTAAGAGATCTAGAAGACGTGGCGCGTGGGCGCGTACGTGCACAGGGGCTGATTTTACGCGCGAAGGGATGGTCTGTCCTTCCATTATAAGGGCAGGCCTTGCCATTTGAATCAGAATCATCCGTGTTATGCATGGACGACCTAGATTATTACTAAAAAAATAAAAATTAAAAATTAAAAAATCCAAAAAGTTGACCCCTAAAAATAGGAGATCTGGGTCTTCCGTTTAAAAAACGGACGGCCCAGATCGTAAGGGCAGGTGCCTGCCCTTCTAAGAGAATGGTAGACAATCCGGATCCGATTTTACGCGGCCACTTGCAACCA
Source organism: Rhodomyrtus psidioides (assembly GCA_021437785.1). Classification (NCBI taxonomy): domain Eukaryota; kingdom Viridiplantae; phylum Streptophyta; class Magnoliopsida; order Myrtales; family Myrtaceae; genus Rhodomyrtus; species Rhodomyrtus psidioides. Next base: position 770,329 of record JAILYB010000171.1, on the reverse strand, counting down.
TAAGGAATTTTTGTTGACTAATTATTTTGCCCCCACTTGTTTTTTTTAAGAAATAAAGTGTGTAATGGAATAAGGAATAAGAGACATCGGCGTCCCACTCTTATTTGCTATTATCTCTTGTCAAAGTATTCCTTTCTTTGTGATAATTCGTATTGGATTGGTTTTTCCACGATGTCAAAACTCAAAAGCATCCCACCCAGGAAATGTACTAAAAATCCCTAGACTTATTGCATTGATATTAATTTAATCCTCAAATCTAAACATTTTTGCATCGGTACCAATTTAGTCCATCCGGCCAACTTTGAACGAAAATCGCTGATGTGGACATCGATAATGCCGCATAGGATTGTTAACCCGATGTGGATATTTTTTTAATAATAATTCTTTTATTTTCTTAAACGTTGGCTTTGGTCGGCGAGAGTCTCTAGCAACCCTAATTGGGCAAAGCATGAGTTTAAGGAAAAAAAAATAAAAAATAAAAAATATTATTAAAAAATATCCACGTCAACACCAACTGTACCCATCCATGGGTAGCTCAGTTGGTTAGGGCGCACTTGGGATTGTGTGGTTAGGCGTAGGGGTGAGCAACCGGACCGGGTTGACCCGGAACCCGGACCGACCCACCCGAAAACAGGGTCGGGAATCGGTTCCAGCTCAAACCGGTCCGGGGTACCGGTTCCAATTTTTGGGAACCGGTTTGAACCGGTCCGGGTACCGGGTCTAAGTAAATACTCACCCGGACCGGTTTTAGAACCGGTTTTGTTAGTTACTATATAAAAAAAAAACCCTAGCTACTTCCTTTCCTTTTGTCGCTCACGCCTCAGTGCCTCACGGCGTCCTCTCAGTCTTCGACGATACACCTCACCTCCTCATCTCGTTCTCTTCTTCTTCTTCATTTCGCACCATCATCGACGCCGCAGGCCCACGGCGGCCGTTCTTCGATCTCCGGACGCTCAAGATCTGCCGTGATTAGTTTCCCCTTTAGGATCGGAACCCGCCAGCCTCAATCTTGCGATTACCGGGGCTTCGACTTGTCCTGCGACGGGACGAACCAGGCCGTGGGGCTTTCCTCCCCAAGAGGATCCTCTCCCTCAACCTCTCCGGCTCGCCCTTCGCCGGGGTCTATTCCCAAGATTTCACCTTCTTCAATTGCTCCGTCACCGCGATTTTGGTCTGGTTTACAAGGTAGGAGCATCTCTCCACCTCGGTTTGTCGACAATTTGCTTGGATTTATGTTTCTGATATGGGAATCAAGGTTCTCTTGACTCTTCCTGTAATTCGAATTGCTCGATGATGCCCTGGATTTGGCTATGCATATGATGAGTTTCTTTGCGCATATGATGCCTGATCTGATGTCATAGTTAGGTATTCCCATTGTTAGTGACGTTCATGATTATGTTTGTACATACTTATCGCTTGGAGAATTCGAAGTCTAAGTTGATACAGGAATTTTCTGCATAAGATGAGTTCATATTCAGGTCCAAGGGTTATGTCCAAGTACTCAGTTTCAATAGATGGAAATGTTGAGAAAAAACCATCAGCAACCGGCCAAGCAACCGCCATAAAAGTTTCTTTCTGACAAATTTCACTTAAGGTTCCGTTAGTTTATCGCAGATTGTCTTTCATTGCTATGTGACCCTGACTAGTTTGATGAACGCAACGAGGGAAACCGAATTTTTGTTAGACGAGCTTTACCGATGGAAGAACGAAGAAGAGGGAAGATCCCACATCTGTCTGTGGTGAAAATTTTGGCCTCGTTTGGCTGGTCTTCTGCCATATTCTGGCAGGAGACCACTTGCGTTAAATGGATTGATTTTGGAAGGTGATAGAGGTATGAGGAAAGAGAATATGTCCAATATAAATAGTATTTTCAGTTCCATCATTTTTCATAGCCCAATATCCAATGAAAAAACATCTAACTTTAGCATATGTCCTGATTTCGTCATCTCTTGGGTTTTCGGTGTTTTCTTAACATTATTGTATAATTTGTTTTCAGATGGACCAAGACAATGACATATCAATGGAAATGCGTGGACATAGTGAAATGATGGAATTGCCATTCCATGGAGTTGAAGTGGAATCAATTGTGAGTGCGACAAACAAGGCGACGATACCTAGCCCTCGTCCTCCTCTTAGCAAAAAGCGAGCTAATCAGTCAAAAATGTGGGAACACTTCTCGAGAATCATAGATGATGAGACAAAAAAAAAACAATCCAGGTAAAGTGCATTCATTGTGGGGCTATGTATGAGTATAATGTTAATCATGGAACATCTACTATGCAACTGAGTTCTCTTTCATTCCAGTGTCTCCTACTTTTCACTATGATGCCGCCGGAAATTGTTGGAGAAAGGATGGAACCTGAAAAGCTTTATGATGCTGTCAATGTAGACCTCTATATATTGTGAATTGTCCTCGGCTTTGTGACTTTCTCTGATGATTACTCAAATTTGATATAGGTACGTGTGTACTTCATCTTCAATCCAGGCATTACTTCTGTTTAGGAAGTTACACCCTGGGCACAGGAAGAAGGAGATCGACAGGTTCATTATGACTGCTACTCAGTTCATTCTAGACATTCAAAAGCCCAACGGTTCGTGGTATGTTTTATCTTTGGCTCGTTATACGTGTGAAATTTTTATCAGTTTAAGGTTATAAATGGTCCAATGGAGATAGACTGAATCAAACCCCTTATGCAGGTATGGCAATTGGGGCATCTGCTTCATTTATGGCACTTGGTTTGCGTTGGTTGCCCTGGAGGCGGTCGGCAAGACTTATGAAAACTGTGAAGCTGTGCGCAGAGGGGTTGAATTTCTTGCAATGGGAGGATTTTCATGCTTAGTTCTTGACCAACACAGCAGCTAATATCCCCTTCGTTCTTCACCGCCTGTTGCGGCTTTTTTCTGTTCCAATCTCCAGCGCTTACCTCCAAGGTTCCACAGTGACATGACAACATGGTTTCTCTGTTGAATTATATAATAGCTCAGAGTCGTTTGGCCGTTCTAATTCGATTTTCTCAGAGTAGTTGCTTTGAATTTGTAATTCTGCTCAGTCGACTCTAACATTGGATTTCTTTTTTGTTTTCAATAGGATCTTAACATTATTGTATAATTGACATAATTGTAGTTGTGAAATTTCTCATTTAGTTGATGCAAATTTTGTCAGATTCTATCGTTTTATTCACTGTAAATTTTATTGCTCTTTTTATGGATACTCATATTATTTTGATGGAAAAAAAAAGGAAAACAGGGTAAATAGGGTGAACCCGAAAACCGGACCGAAAAATAGGGTCGGTTCCAAAACAGGTTCCAAGACAAACAGGGTCGGGTATCGGTTCCAAAAAGTGGGAACCGGTTATAACAGGGTCGGGTATAGGGTCTAGGTCTGGAACCGGCCCACCCGGCCCATGCTCACCCCTAGTTAGGCGCACTGGTCCCAGGTTCGATTTTCCAACTGAGCACCTATGATTTAAAAGATGGGTCATGACAGTGGGTTGTTGTGCTAGTCTCCCCTGAGGAATAGTATGATTTAAAAGGAAGGCCATGGCGGTAGTTTGCTAGTCTCCTCTGAGGAATAGTCGAGGTGCGCGCAAGTTGATCCGGACACCTCGGTAAAAAAAAAAAAACACCAACTGTTTTATGTGACACCGCCGATCAAAATTGGCCAAATAAACTAAATTAGTATAAATATAAAAATGTTTATGACTAAATTGTCAAATTGAAAGGTTAAAGATTGACTTGGTATAAATGCAATAAATTTAAGAATTTTTTTGGTACTTTTCCCACATCTCACCTTGATCCCATCTTAACCACTCGAGCTTTCGCGTTGGACGATCTAGCACGGGACATCGGAATCGGGTTTCGATCACGTGTGCGGCCCACCCCCGCTCCTTATTTACCCGTAATCATCATTCACTTATCAGCTTAAACCGATGGTCTAGCCCTTTGGCGTTTGTGATATCCGATCACCAGCCGATTAATATAACGTGAAAACAAAGATTTATAGATTGGGAACGATTCGAGGATTTGCAAACAGTGAAAAGGAGATCGACTTTTGTGCCCGTATCTAATTTGGCATATATCGACCAATTGCCTCGTTTTTTCTTCGCATTTTCTTCACGTCGTGGTGCGATGACGTCGGATAAAAACAAAAAATCAATCTTTTTTTTTTTTTTTTTATACGATAAAGTTGTCGGGGTCTATGAAATGCGCTCAACTTCCGTAAGATGAGACGAGAGTAGTTTTGCCCTGATTCGCTTTTACTTACTACTTTACTTACTCGTGATAGGATAACCTCACCGAGAAGAAAAAAATCATGATTTTTGGTTCACCTAATAAAGCTATTTACGTACGCAGTCCACATGACTTTTGGAGGACGTCAAGGCGTCCAAATAGTTTGCAAAAAGACCCTTGTATTTGTTAGTATTTACCTACAATCCCGAGGTGACGAGAATGTTGATCCCCGGTATGGTCGATGGTCAATTCTCATCCACGGCTTTTAGCGAGAGCAATCTCGTACTCTACCTCGCCGTTTTATCCCGATCGGTCATGTATGTTGCCTCGTATATTAGGAAAAGATAATAATAATAAAAATAACGAGAATAGGGAAAAAAAAGAAGAGAGAAAAATTCAAGAAATTAAGAAAATATGAAAATCGTCAACATCCACGCAGGTACGGTCGGCGGTGATTTCCGACAAAGATTGGCTATGAGGACCATGTTGGAAAATCTACAAAATGCTTTAGGACCAAATTGGCTAAATTAGAAAGTTCGGGATTGAATTAGCCAAATTAGTAAGCTTATGACTGAATTGGTCACCGGCGCATACCGGACTCGTCACGTCAACTATTTCCAATCAAAATTGATCCGGAACGACTACATCGAAAAATCTTCGACAGGTTTAGGACTCGGCTAAATTTTAAAAAAATTAGGATTAATTGATGGATGCACGATAAGTCAATGATATCTTGGATAATTCTAGGTTCAATCGGGTCATAAGACCCTTGATGTGTGGAGGAGTCGAGTCGGGTCTCGTCTCTTTTGGAGAAGCTTCGGCCAATTGACAAAGAGGCACTTACCGTAATGCTCCCGCGCGACATCCATTTCCCCTAAATATCAGGCATGGCGTGTCCCCGATGCAGTGACCTTTATGGGAGATTCAATTTTCAATTTCGGTTGCCCCGGACCTTCTCTAGGAAAACATCTAATCTTCATTGGAATGGTGAACAAACTCTCTCGCTCTTCCTCTCTCCTTATCCTTTTCTCCGAAATGAACGAGAACACGACGTAATCGGGAGATAAATGCGCTGGCAGTCCTGAATATTTCGACAAGTCGATGAGTCGGGCCGAGCCGAGCCGTTGGCGACGTATTTTGTATGTTTGACTGAATTGATACTTACCTTTTTTCTTTTTGAAAAAAATGCAACCGATTTTTAAAGTGAACTCGGTTGACATCAGCGAACCCGCCAATCATTTTCCAACTGACATTAGACATTGTTCTTTGACGATAAATTAGAATTCATTTTCCAATTGGGTTTCAACAATCGAGTTCTACCGGTGATGTGGTATTTTTTTTTTTTTGGTCTGGATTTATTTATTTATTTTTGGTCGAAATGTCTGGATTTATTTCACCTCTATATATTACAAGTCACTGTTTGTGCCTGTGCAGGTATAAGTTGATAAAACTTATACGAGATTTAATGAATTCAAGGCATTTGTGGGATAAATTGATAAGGATAATAGAAAGTGGGCCAAATTAAAAAAAGAAAAACAAAAACAAAAACAAAGACGGATAAATCCGTATAATGTTCCGTACATTCGAGGTTTTTGTAAAAAAAAAAAAGAAAAAGAAAAAAAATAAAACACAGGAAAAAGTTGCAAAAACATTAAAAAAAGAATGGGCTGTTTGAAAGTTCAAAAGATTGGGTGTAAGTTCATAAAAATGTCGATAAGTTACCAACTTATTAATCGAAACTTTTTTTTTTTTTTTGGGGGTTCGCATAAGATTTCTTTAGCTAACTAAAAGAGCAAATTTTCCGTACTTACCGACTCTTTCAGAAATATAACGATATACGAAAAATAAAATCCGGTAATAAAATAAAAGAAATAAGAAATAATAAAAAAAAAATTGCGGCGCGCCAGCTGGAGGGAGCAAAGGGGTTACTTTTGCGTAATCTCGTATTACGTGTTAACCATTTGATATCAAGTAAAGTAATTACTCGCTTAAAAAAAAAAAAAAAAAAAGAGGGAAGAAGAACAATAGAAAACTAATCTCGCCTTTATGATTACGTATCGGAGAACGTGCGGAAGACAGCTCGGAGACTCGAGATTACATGGGCAATGCAATGGGCAAAAGGAGAAAAAGAAGGCCCACGAGCAAATATTTTCTTGTTTCCTTTTATTGTCTTCCAATTAAACTCAACGTACTGAAAGCCAGCAAACTCCGTGAGCTTGAAATAACGGAAGTATCACGTTAAACATTTTTTTTTGTACAATCTAGAGGCCAGATTAAATGTTTAGCGATAGCCCGAGGACGACATTTCACATTGGATCAACGTTTTGCACCATTCGCGTAATTTGCCGAATGTGCAGTTAGTCGAGGCTTTAAATTAATTCCACTAACTAATCGCGTTAACTCATCTTCGAGGTCATATGAATCGTACGAGCGATTCATGAAATGTCGAGAATACGATTCATTTCTTAAAATTGGGTTGATGGGCTTTGGGCCATAGTGTCCAATACGGGCTTCACGCTCTGAACTTAAAAATACAGGTTATCAATAATGTCTTACAGCCATACCAGCGTTCTTTCGTCTATGTCGGAATTGAGCCCCATTCACGTGCAGCCACGTGTACCGTGCGGTGCACCTAAATTTACACGTCCTTTTCTCTTCTTGGATATTATCAGGTGCTTCGATCCCATTGAATCGAATTGGGTCCATGAAAGAACTTTTCAAGAACTCTCTATAAAAAAAAAAAACTGAGATTTAGAACGTATACGTTGAAGTGTTATCTTATATCGCTTGATAATATGTCTTAAGTTATCCATCTATCTATCAATTTAAGTTGTTTGGATTGAACTTTCTAATTTGGTATCGAATTCCCTATAGATATTTAGTGACGCCAACCGCATCGATTTCGTCGGTCTCAGTTCTTTGCTAAGATCGAATCATTTTAATTGCTGTTCATTTTAGAAAATCGGCACTGCTATCGGACTCGTCGCCCTCCGTCGTGCCATCTCGTGACCGCGACCGGACTATATATATATATATATATATATTTTTGTCTTCCTATTTGATTTGGGATTGTTGCGAATCGTTACGACTTTTGTTCCGAAACACCAGGTGAATTCGTCGTTCCTTTTTCGCAGTCTCGTCTTTAGCCGGTCTGATCGGTAGATCTCATGCGGAGCGGGGCCCACTTCATATCCAACGGTGTCATCTTCCCTCATCCCACGGCAGTTAATTTTTCTTTTTCTTTTCTTCTCCTGCTCTTTTCTTCCTTTTTACTTGCGAAAACCATGGCGGAGGTGGTTGCAGTCGGGAATGCCACTTTTGAACTTTTTGGAATCGAGCCAGTGGTCTCGCCTCTCTGTTGCTACCCGTTGGCAGCCATTTCTCCTTTAACTGCTCGGTCCACGTCATTTTCCGAGGATCCGCACGAATCCCGTTCGCACTCATCACCATCATCATCCCTTTTGAAACTCGCAGCAATTTTCACGACGGGGTAGGTGGTAGGGTCTTACTGTTCTATTTTCCTCCCCCTTTGCCTCTTGGGTCCGTTTCCTTTCCACTGACCTTTGACTCGCCTGTTCCTTTCCCTGTCTCGCGCTTGGCTGTTGCTAGAATTGGACTCTTGCTTCCGTTGGGTACTGCAAAGCAAGACAAAGAAGAGACAGACAAAATATCTTGCCCCACTTTCTGTGATTCATATTCGGCCGGTGGGCACATCGAAGCCCACTCGCATTGCAACGTCGTAGGGGGGCTCGAGTGCTCTGCTTTCGTTTCCTCCATCAATGGCTTGGGTTTGGAGACGCGTCGGTTCTCTCTTACCCTTTCACTACTTCCGTGTCATCTTTCAGGTCAGTCGGAGTCTTGGATTTCTCTTCTTCTTCATTTTTTTTGTTCTGTGTGTGCTTGGATGTTGGTGGTTGTGGGATACCAACTTGGTGTTTGATTGTTTTTCCGTTGCTTATATGCTTCACTTATCGAGGAATTCTCCGCGAAAAACAAGTTCTAATCACGGTTGCGACGAGTTTTAGCAGAAAGTTGTGAGTTTGGAACTTCTGGGTTGCGTTCAGCTTCTTGCCCGGAGTTTATCATCACCGTGTCTGGATTATAGCTTAAAGTGATTCTTTTCCCCTACGCCAAGCAATCCCAAAGGCTACTTTTTTTTTGGGGGGGTAAAAAAAAAATGGTGTACTTTAAGTTGCACATTAGGCATGTGATGATGACACGAAAATGATACCCATAAAAAATAAAAGTAGTATCAACACATGTTAAAAGAGCAGCACTTGGGCACTAAGGGTGAATAACATGCTGTGCTTTGGTACAGACATGGCAAAACCTAAGCATTGTGCAATTGTGCATTCAGGATGTAAGTCATGATTTACTCGTCCGATTTTTCGAGCATTTGACCTTCGCCAGAACAATGTAGCCAAATACACTCGGTCGAGATCAGTGAGAACCTCTAGGATATGAATTGGGTCATAACACACAGTCTTCAGCTGTCCTTATAATTTACATTTTTTTCACTTATCCCTACCTTGTCTATGTTGTCTTGGATCTGATATTTATGTCAATGATGATGTGTCGTCTAATAACTTTGATGCCGTCCTCTGGCATTCCCGCTCCCTCTGTCTTCTCAAGAAGGGAAGAATGGATCAGGTGGAGCTTGGTAGGCATACCATAAAGTCGCATGGAGCGGCGCTTGCAAAGAATCATGTCTACGACTGGCTTATATTGCTGTTGCTCGTAGTCCTAGAGATCATCCTTTTCATCATCCATCCGTTTTACCGGTTTGTGGGGAAAGATATGATGACGGATCTCAAATATCCAATGAAAAGCAACACGGTGCCCGTCTGGGCCGTTCCTGTAAGTCTTGTCGCCTGATTCTCATCTAGTGATCAATTGTGGGTCGTATAGTCTGGTTGGGTGGTTGTTCCTTTAGGTATGATGAGAAATGCTAAGGATGCTTTATGTGAAATGAAAAGGATAATGAAAAGAAACCCACAAACTTAATTGAAGGTCTTTTTTTCTTCCTAACGTGAACAGGTGTATGCTGTTCTTTTACCAATTTCCGTCCTCCTCCTTGTCTACTTGCGTAGGAGGGATGTATATGATCTGCACCATGGAATCTTAGGTATAGCCTTAATCTTGAAGTTGTTGGGTCTTCGGTCAGAATGCATGCAGTGAACTGGCTGTCAATGAGTTATTTGATGACTTGTCTGGAATGCATGAGCAGGGCTTTTGTATTCCGTGCTAATTACTGGGGTGATTACGGATGCAATCAAGAATGCGACCGGTCGGCCTCGACCGGACTTCTTTTGGCGTTGCTTTCCAGACGGAATGGAAGTAGGCTACAACTTCCTTCAGATTTTTGTTTCATTGTATTAGAGATTGTCATTAACAATGTTGACATTGCCATTATATTCATATTCACGCTTTGTGCCTAGATTTTCCACTTGGCCATTTTTGAAATTTCTAGAAACATCTGCTAATCATACTAATTATTAGTTAGTTTTCCGGACTTGTGCTACCTCTTTGCTCTCAAAAGAATCAGATAATCACTTTTAACAGTGTCAGATGCATTGCTTAGAAACTTTTGTTTAATATACGACTAAGCACTTTGGCGACAAGTTTGGTTTTCCTTGTCCGTCGTATGATTTTTTTTCCAACTTATCCGTATCCTTTTCAGGTATACGACAAGTTAGGAAATGTCGTGTGTCATGGCGATGAATTGATTATAAGGGAAGGGTACAAGAGTTTCCCAAGTGGCCATGCCTCCTGTAAGTACTCTATGCCTAAACATCAACCATGATGAGCAATCCGACAATGTATAGTTTCTGTGCAGGGTCCTTCGCAGGCTTAGGTTTTCTGTCGCTGTACTTATGCGGCAAAATTAGAGTGTTCAACCGGAAAGGGCACATAGCCAAGTTGTGCATCATTTTGCTTCCTCTACTACTCGCATCTCTCGTTGCTGTCTCACGAGTGGACGACTATTGGCACCACTGGCAAGATGTTTTTGCGGCAGGTTTTATAGGTAGCCTTTTTCAGCGCCTTTATCTCGAGTCGGCCCGGACCTGGATTCAGGTCTCATCCTCGCTTTATTTAACATGAAAAAGAACGCTTCTGCATAAATTAGCGCAGACAAAGCAGGGCGAAAAAGAAAGAATCTGTTCCTATGGACAATTAAAGAGGTCCGCCCTGTTTCAAAATGTGCAGGGCTCATTGTAGCGGCTTTCTGTTATCATCAGTTTTTTCCTCCACCTTATGATGACGAAGGTAATACTTCTATTCTTGCCAGTGTTTGGCAATGGTCTGTTATGTGTCGAAATTTTCAGGTCATGTATCTTGGTTTTGTCTGCTCCGATCTATTGCATCATGTGCATTATGGTGTATTTTCGACATTGCATCTGATAAATTTCGAGATGGGCATCATAAACTCGCTTTCAAAGTTTTCTCTTTCGTTGAGTTCGTGCTGGATCTGTCTGTTTTGGATAGCAATCGCAGGCAGGGAGAGAGGCTGGGACTGGTTGTCGTCATCTCTCGTGTTGCTTTACAGAGTTAATTTTCAATTTGGAACCGTCTGAAGTTCACGTAATTGATTGATCATTCAGCATTCACATCAAGCCATGACTAAATGAGATGCTGCTTCTTTCCAACTGACTTCAGGGTGGGGCCCTTATGCGTACTTCCGAGCGCTGGAAGAGACGCGTACCGACTCAAACTCGGCCCGTCCCCCGAACGGGACCTCTGCACGGGCAATGGAGGCTCAGGCCACGAATCGCCAGGCAAGACTGTACAGGAACCCGGTGCTGTCGCCCGAGGCTCGGGAGGAAAGCTCACCGTTCCACGATGTTGAATCCGGGAGGAGATGATTCTGCGGGTGGGTTCGTGCATTTGAACGTGTGGCTTGTTTGTGTATGTACTCTCGTATGTAAAGATGGTCGTGGGGGTCAGATTTAGCTAATTCACGGAGTCTGTGAGGAGATAGGATAAATCTCTGGATATTATCCGGCAAAGTTGTGGCTTTAAAACGTGTGTTGCCAAATGCTTGCGCTGAAGCATATCGACAGTTCAGCTACAGCACGGATACAACTATAGTCTATACCAAACAGACGCTCAACGGGGAAATGGTATGAACTCCATTTGGGGGTTTTGCGTTTGAGATGACGCGGAATGTAGTGAATGAATGCGAATAAATGGATTCAGACTCTAAGGCATAATAACACTCTTTTTAAGAAGATCATAATACAACAGAGTCTCAAGTAAAATATTAGATAGTAATTCTAATATTTTCCAAGGATTCTAGAGAAACAATCAGAAACAAATGCCGTGCTTCTCTTGTTTTTTTTTTTTGGGTCAAAACCGTGCTTCTCTTGTTTGAAAAGAAGCGAAAATTGAAAGTAGAAGAAGTGAAGTGAATATTGAACAAAATCGCTCAATATATATGATAAAAATCAACACAACCTTTCATGCTCTTCTGAATCAAAACACAACTTTTAGAGCCTGTTTGATAATGATTTTGTTTTTGTTCTCTAGAACAAAAAAAGAATGAGAAACTTGTTGGTAACATAAATGATTTTAACCCTACGTGCCTGCATGGCAATCATTCTGATCTAAAAAAGTGATTCTGATTACAATGATTTTTTCTGATTCTGTTTCCTAGATGAGTTTTAGAAAATCAGAACGCGTTTGGTAACAGCTCAAAATTTTTATTCTTAGAATAGAAACGCATTTGATAACTGCACAAAATTTCTGTCCTCGGGAACAATTGCTCTTCCTAATTTTTGTCATTTAAGTCAAATAATTATATAGTTATTTTGTGAAATTTCATCCTATATTTCGAATTAATAGAAAATTAATTCATCATCACGAGTCATTTTCGCAGTTTATTGTGGGGTTTCATAGAACTCTTTTGAGTGAGCGAATAACCGACACGAGCGACAACCTTGATTCTGCAAGGAAAATCATTGCATTGCACTGCCCTGCATTGGTTTGTGTTTTTGGTTCTAGAAAATCGAATCTCAGTCTTAATTCATTGAAAGCTTATAAGAAGAACTTGCTAAGTATTCACGATGGTTATTTTTATCTTTTTCCAAAATTTTCTAAAATTAGACTAAGTTTAAAGTACATAAACCTAGGCAAATCACAACCAACGAAATCAAGTGCGCAATCAATGAATCATGGCATTGATAAATCGCATCATAAAACCCTAATGAAGTCCTAAAAGCTCAGAAAAATGTGGTTCGAGTTTAATTGCAGAGGTATTTATGATTTTACTAATATAAAATAAAATATATGAAATCTAGGCCCAAATTTATGAAAATAAGATCAAACTACCCTAATATAAGCTTATTCTATTTTAGGGATTTTCTGAAATTTTTTATAATTTTTTTTATAATTTTATAATTTTTTATTTTATATATTGTTATCTTATATATTTTTCTTTGAATTATATTTTTCTTTGGATCAAGGGAAATTGATGAGAGAAGTGAAAAGGAAAAGTGAGAGATATGAGAGTTTAGTCTGTTTTGTGATTCTCAAAAGTGATTATTTTTTCCAGAACCAACTTTTTTTTGGTTCTTTTTTTGCTCCAAAACTGTTTTCGGGAACATAATCAGAATCAATATCATTTACATTACCAAACATGATTATCATCTTTTTTGTTCCGTAGAACAGAATCAGAGAACTAGAATAGTTGCCATGCAGACTGTAAATTTTTCTGATTCTGTTCCTAGGAACACATTTAGAGCAAAAACAATAATAAAAAAAAGTTGACTCTTTGTTCCAAAATCACTTTTGAGAAACAAGACTACCAAAGTAAAAAAAGAAAAAAAGAAAATAGACGATTGAAATAAAGTAAAAATGCTTTAAAAAAATAAAAAAATGATAAAATAATTTAATTTAAAATTAGTTATTTAAAAATATATATTTTAGAAAAGCAACAAATAATTTTTAAAAAATAAAACATAACTTTTTGATTTTTAAAAAAAATCTAAATTACTATTGCATTCTTAACAAATTATAAGAAATAAATATACCATGATTTGGTTAAATATAAAAGCGTTTAAGTAATACGAGTCGTACGTACTTGGTTATAGAAGTGTTTTTTGATGAAAAAATAAATAGATATAGAAGTGTTTAAGTGCATATTCATGGCAAAAATTCAAGTGCAAATTGCCTATTGAACTTATGTTTTTTTTCTTAAGGATCTTGCATATGCATTTATGCTCTACGAAATAAATAGACTAATTATGGATTATGCATGATATGTATTCATTTTAATAGTGATTCTATATAGGTTGGTTTTGTAGTGACAGGACGTAATTATTTGATTTAAATAAAAAAATTGGGAAGAGAAATTGTTCTTGAGAACAGAAATTCTGCGCAGTTAATAAACGCATTTCTGTTCCAGAAATATAAAATTTGTAAATTAACCAAACGCATTCTGATTTTCTAAAGCTCGTTTAGTGAACAGAATAAAAAAAAAATCAATTCCGATCAGAATTGATCTTTTGGATAGGAATAAGCGCTTTATTCGGACACACCTCTTCACGTCTGAAGTCGGTTAATTCGGACAAAACCCTTTGTGTTCGAAACTGTCACGTCTAAAAAGTTGATTTGAAATTAAAATTAATAAAAATAACTTCAATTCCTACGTCAACAGTCGCACTGTTTCGTTAGAACTTAACACTTGATTTACTATTGTAATTTCGAAAAAAAAATAAATACTAAAGTGATCGTTGATTAGTGCCAATTATTATTGTGAGCAAAGTGCGCTCCGCAGGGTCAATCCTACGTGCCCATTTCTCAATTTAAAATATTATAGTGGCCTTTTAACTAATAAATCATTTTACACTTTTCCTCTCATCTTATGTGGGATGAAGTCCATGCACTTTTTGTTTGTTCTGCAAGCATACTTCAACACGAGAGGTGACGGACCCGGTCGACTCTTGATCTGTCGTGTGTCTAGTTAGCTGGACGGGAAATTCAGGTGCCGAATCATTTTATCTTCAGATGCATCTCAACTTACTATCCTTTCTTTAGTCCTTATGTCGCCAGCCGTCGCTGTCCGATCGGTCTCCTCAGAATGGAATATTTGGGACTCTGTCAAGTGTAATGAGATGGGAAGGACTCATTCCACGTCGGGAACAAAAGGGATCGGCCGGCATTTCACGTATTAAGTACCCTCTCTCCATAGCCATCTCGTCACACACCCACTTCATATCTTAGCATCAACACTCAAAACTACACGATGGAGATGGTTCCGGGTGCATATTGCGACAACGTGAAGAGGTTCTGGAGGAGGAGGAGATACCAGAGGCTCGATCCAAGCAGCAAGAACCGGAAGATGAGGTCGGTGAGGCTAGGGAACCACGGAAGCCGACGGCGGCCTGTGTGGAAGATACGGGCAATGACGCCGAGATGCCGCTGGCTGCTCAAGATGGTCTCGCCGGTGAATCTGCTGACCAAGTTTCGTGATGCTTATATCGACGGGATGATCCGGCTCGCCGCCAAAGTCGGCCCGCTTGAGCTGTAGTACCGGTGTATCCAGAGGAAAGAGATTGGCAAAGTCTCGGCAGGTTTGTCTCATGCCGAACGGAGATGAGGTGGACTTCAAGTTGGTCATGGAAATGTACAGGAGGATCGCGGCATCATGTGATCTGCAGTGTTTTTGAGGCAAATGTTGCTCCGAGTGTGTCTTTTTTTTTTAAGGATGTTTTGTTTGGCTTAGGCTGTTAATAGTATTTTGTCGAGATATGGTCTTAGTCTTCTGCTTTGTGCATTGAAACTGCGGACAAGTTCACTGCTTTCATTCTGGAATTTGAAGGGCTTGGCCGTAGCAAACTCTTCTGCTGACCGGGCACGTCAAGCTGGGAAATTAGATTTGCACTCGCACTTCCAAATTTCGTGGCACTTTTTTTGCATGTATAACGAGCAATTGTATTTCAAATTTGACCATTGTAGTTTCGAAGGCATAATACATCTCATCGTCAAAAGAGAACAAGTTATCGATTCGAGAGTAGCTGTTGGCTGGCAGTGCAGATCAGTGATGATCAGTTCCTTGCTTTACCACTGGCATCGAAAAGTGCCATAACTTAACTTTCATACATTGCTCGTGACTGCCGATGTTTTTGTGCAGCCGAAAACTCAGACATGACATTATTTTAATATAAAACGTGTCTCAGCGGCAAAGTGACAATGGTGTCGTGCATCATGTTTGAGTTGAGGCTAAATTCGTTGTGTTCTTTTAAATCCTAACCCGACAACCGAGAAATTTGGGCAAGATTAGGTGCTGAAATTTGTAATGGCGCCGGAGCTGGACAAAAGAAGGCTTATGACCGAGTCAATTTGGTGAACACGAAGATGAATATAATCGTAAGGCTTTGCAAGTTTCTTGCTTATTTGGTAAAAATCTACTGACGGAAAGACTCCATCAAGCTGTGCTCATTCTATTGTTGGGTTATCATTTCCTATCCAGATGTTGTCTAGCCATTCAGAGAATTGGTTTATCTCATCCATCATCGGCTCATCCAAGAGATCTCGGAGATCCTCCAGCCCATCGTCTATTCTCAGCGGCGCATCAAAATCTGGTTGTGGCTGGTTCATCACAGAGTATTGGTTTTCCTGGGAAGTCACTTGATTGTCGCTGGCCAGGGTCTGGTTCATTATCCAGGCTTCAGGTTGAGGTTCCACTTCAAGATTCAATCCCTGGCTCATCACATAGTGTTGATTTTCTGGCGAAGGCACGAGATTGTCGCCAGTTAGGGACTGGTTCAAGAACCGGGCTTGAGGTTGATGTTCCGCTTCTGCTACAAGATCCAGTCCCTGGTTCATGACATGGAATTGATTTTCTTGGCAGGTCACTGGATTGTCACTGGTCTGGAACTGGTTCATGAACCAGGCTCCAGGTTGAGGGTCCACTTGAAGACTCAAGCCCTGGTTCATCACATAGTGTTGATTTTCTGGTGAAGGCACGAGATTGTCGCCGGTTAGAGACTGGTTGATGAACCCCGCTTGAGGTTGAGGTTCTGCTGCTGCTGCGAGATCCAGTCCCTGGTCCATGATATGGCATTGATTTTCATGGCAAGTCACAGGATTGTCGCCGGTCAGGGTCTGGTTCACGAACCAGGTGGGGTGAGGTTCCACTTCAAGATTCAAATCCTGGTTCATCGCATAGTGGGGATTTTCCTGTGAAGGCACTAGATTGTCGCCAGTAAGGGACTGGTTCATGAACCAGGCTTGAGGTTGAGGTTCCGCTTCTGGCACAAGATCATGTCCCGGGTTCATGACATGGTATTGATTTTCTTGGGAATACACAGGATTGTCGCTTGTTAGGGACTGGTTCATGACCCAGGCTAGTTCCGCTTCAGGTACGAGAGCTAGTCCCTGGTTCATGACATGGTATTGATTTTCTTGGGAAGGCGCAGGATTGCCGCTGGTCAGGGACTGGTTCCTGAACCAGGCTTGTGGTTGAGGTTCCACTTCTGCTGCCAGATCCAGTCCCGGGTTCATAATACAGTTTCCATTTTCTTGGGATGGCACAAGATTATCACTTGCTAGGGACTGGGTCAATCCCTGGTTCATCGCCTTGTATTGATTTCCTTGTGAAGGCACGAGACTGTTGCCGGTTCCTCGAGGACTGATGAGAGAAGCAAACTCTGTATAATAGTCGATCTCTCTTCCCAATTCGGGATGCACAAAGGGAGTATCAATTTCGTTAAGTATAAAGTCGAATTCTGAGTGATGCTGTGGATCCACGAGGTCAGAAGAATTGGAAAGTGCTGTCCAGAGGTGTTGCTTCTGCGGTGGACGGAAAATTTCAGACAAGCCAGTGAAGATGTTGTCTTCTACTCCAACCTGTGGAGGCCCAGTTGGAGCAGCATTGCCAGTAACTGCAGTCACAGATATTGTCTGGTTTTGCAGACTCAAGACAGGCTCGGAACCGGGAAGAACTAGGCTGCCATCAACTCGAGGAGGCATGCTCAGGGATGCGAAGGCAGCAGGATCCGCCGCAGGATTGACGCTATGCATGTTTGGCAAGTCCGTCCCGGGTACTCGATATGTGCTTCCTTCATTTCCATTAAGACCTTGGTTCACATTGAGATTGTCACTGGAAAAATTGCTCTGCACTCCAAGATCGGTTAAATTGTGAAGCCCGTCGAGACTTGAAGCTTGACTGCCATTATGCACTTTCTCATAATGAGATGAGTGTGAGCTTCGGTCAGTTGAATTGGTGGGGAAGTCCGAAAGTTGCGGGTATTGGTTGTGCGCTTGTTGCAGGGCTTGGTTCTGGATTTGATTACTATTGTCGAAGCTAATCTGAGGATTTGTAAGGAAATACTGCTGGCTGGTGTCAGCATAACCTCCGATTCTGAAGTCAACGCTGGCCTGTCCTACTTGGCCAGAAACAGGAGCTTGGGTGTCTGGCTGCTGATGAGGTTCAACTTTGTTGGTGGAGCTGCCTGGTTTTCCGGCTGAAGGCACATTGCTTGCGCTGGCTATATTGCAAAGACGCTGCACTTGACTCTTGTACTTCTGAAAGGGGGAATATCTATTAGTGCACAGAACAAGAAGGGTGCATATGATCTAAGTTTAGGTTGTAGATCGAAAACGAGCAGAAGGAAGGAAGACATGTCACTTAACAATGTGCAAATTGCGGAATGTACGCAAAGGCGTCTAGACCTAGACATTATGGTCGGAGAAAAACAATCTTGAAGTAGCCATCAGAGTAACGAAAGGCTGGTATATTCATCAAAAGCGAATTCCAAATATAAGACGACAGCACTGAATCGGAGTTATCAATATCGAACATGCTAGGGCTCATAATTCTACACAATGTTGATGTTAAATGGAAAACTTAAGCAGGGAGAAATTACCTGAAGATGGCTCGAGACTTGACGATAACTTAGGTATGGCACGTTCATCATTTGCAGTATCGTTTTCGGGCGTGCGTCTGTATAAGCAACGAGAAGACAGTTTGCTACACAATACGTCTATGCACAGATTTGAAATTATATATTTCATTTCATTAAAAGATTTTTACTGAGAGATTGAGTATTACCATCACCAAGTGCACTCACTGCCGCGATAAATTTGCGATGCAGCTCGGGATTCCACACGGGCTGTCGCATCCTTCTTCTCCCAGGCGAACTAGTCCCAATGCCTTCATCCTCCGTGTAGTCTGTGCTCCAATCCTCCTCGGAGACATCCTCAGCGTCGGACTCAACCCTTTCCGAGTCAATTCTAGGTCTCTTGTATTCTCTCCCGTTGTCCTTCCCATCATTGCATCTCTTCGCACCGGCTTCTAGTGTCGTCCCTTTCCCTTTGACATTCAATGGTGCGACTGCGAAGCGACTTTTCGCCACTGTCTGTTTCTTTGCACATCTTTCATCCACTTGCTCGCCTTCCGCCTTACGTCCTCTTTTCTTCCTAAGTTGATCCATTGGGGCTTTTCCAGTCGTAGTCGCCTTATCTACCTTCTTATTAGGTGAATGTTCCTTCATGAGGACTTCCTTTCCTTTAGATTTCACCGATCGAGCATCTCTCTTTTCCGTCGGCAATAACGTTCGCCTTCGGAATGCATGCTGCCATAAGACCTTGAGATTTTCTGGAGAAAGAGGTTTATAGAGAAAGTAACTCGCTCCAACGGCTAGGGATCTCCCCGCTGTGTTCTTGTGCCGATTCGCTGACATTACTAAATTCCAAATAAGGGTTAGGAATAAATGTGCGAAACTAGTATATGCAAAGTGAAGTATATGGTAATAACATGAATGCAAATGAATCGAATAGAAGCTCACAGATGACAGGAATTTCTTCCTTCATAAGCTCGCAAAGGATCGAAAAGTTTCCGTCATTCATCCTATCGATATTTTCCATGACAAGCTTGAACCATTGCTTCTGCTCCCGGACAATGGACAATGCGACCGATGGTAATTCGGTACCTGTCACTGGAGAAAAGAGAGAGAGAGAGAGAGAGAGAGAGAGAGAGAGAGAAATATACCCATTAGATGGCTAATTAATAGAATAGCGATCTTTATCATTTAACAAGAACAAGTAATAAAACAAGAAGTAGCAACAATCTAATGATTCGATTTTAATTTTTTTCGCACCTCTTCCTCTTTCCTTATCAGATAAATTGCTTTTGGCGCGAAACGCTAGCCGTTACAAATCGGATTGAATGGCGACAGAAGAACTACCATTTGAACTATCAAAACAGAAAGAACTATGTTTGTCACAGCATTTCGACATGAATTCTTGTGGCTGCACAGATTAAGGCATCAATGGTTCTGTGTTCTTTATGTGTTTGGACAGTTCTAGTTTGTCTGAGACCGACTTTGGCAAATCCTTGCCTAACATCGAAAATTGTCCTGTATACACGAGAATAGAAAATTGGAGTTCCTAGATCTAGGATTCCTGATTTTGTCTCAACATTAAGAAATGGAAGGAGACCAATACTAAATCTTTTTTGGGGGGTCCTAGGAAGGAGATTAATACTGTGATGTAAACATGAACAAAGGCATAACTTGTTTGAAAATTAACTACATGGAGGTAGAGACATCAGTCCGTCGTAAATCCACGAATTTGAACAGGGATCCCATCTTCCTTTTCGACGAAAGATCCGGAGTATTTACGCACTCAAAGAATGAACTCGGACTGTGTTAGTTCTTACTTGGACTGAAAATCCTAGCATTAATTATGGGGTCCAAACCTTTAAGCACAGCTGCATATATTTTCTACTTATTCCCATGTAGAGATCTGAACTCTAGATCACAAATTTAATTTTTGGCGCGGTTGATGCTGGCGCGAAACAATTCAATTCAGCTGGCGGGGTTGGCGCGCAGGCGGTCGAGAGAGAGGGGGGAGCCTTTGACAAGATCAACAAGAAAGAAAAATGGGCAAACCCTTTACGTATTCCACATATCTGATTACCATTGAAGGAGTATCGTCCCAGAAGGGACGTTGTGGACGCGAGAGACGACGGGTCATGATCGACCAACAGTATCGGCAGTCCCCGAGCAAAGCCAGGCACCGATTTGAGCAGTTCTTCGCAACCGGCGTTCATGGTTACGGAGCTGCGGATTGGTCGATCACTCGGCAAAAAGGAGAAGAACGATAAAACAAGAACAAGCAAAGCTTCTTTTTTTTCCTTTGCCAAGCGATGGACCAGATGGGTTTGAAACTCTCTTCAAAGCCCCACACAGGACATGAACAAGATAAAAGAGTTTCAGACAACCCCGCATATAGATAGATAGAGAAAGAGAGAAAGAGAGAGAGAGAGAGAGCAATGAGCAAAGAGCAAGAAGAAGGTGGTGAAGCAAAAGGAATGAGTAGGGGTGGGTATATATATACCACAGTTCGAGGGCTTGACGATAAAAGTATCTTATTGCTACGTTTCATCACCTACTCATGATTCAAAATAAAAAAATTTCTCCTTTATTCGATCAAATGACCATTCACTCGACGATGCCGACCGCTTCGTCGTATACTTTCCCGCCGAGCAAATACACCAAAATCGAAAATTGGGTATGATTTCGAGAGCACGGCTTGGGATTGCGATGCGGACTCACAGCCCGGGGGGTTCTACTTATCCTCAAATTATTAGAGACTGTTGCCCACATTGAAAATCCGAGTTGACAAACTTAAGATTCCAACTTGTTTTCTACTCACTTTGCTTCCTATAGAAAAAATCCATTTGGAAAAAAGGGAGACTCCTTTACCAGTTGAATTAAACCAAGTAATTCTGCCTTGATTTCGCAACTATCGAGCTAACTTGGAAAGCATTAATAGTCCTTTGAACCAGTATCTCCTCCACCATCCTTAATTGGGAAAGTGTCTTTATATGGTTGGTTTGTCTTCCTGAAAAGGACACCCCTTGGTCAAAGTTGCAATTTTTGGCGGTCAAACTTTGGTTGAAAACTCTTTAAAACTAGGAAGTGGCAAGTCAGTAATTTCTATCCTTGTATGGATAGCCAGAATCGGATGTGCTAGCATCACTTGTCTAAGTTGATATTTTCAACCGAGAAACTAGGAGGAAAAACAATCATTGCTCTGTTCCCGTCGAGAAAATTAATGATTTGAAAAATCTATTTTTTTTTATTAAAAAATGACCAGTCAGAATATTTAGTCAATAAAAAATACTTCTATTATGGATATTAATTTATGTTTTAACAAATTTCTTATACGATGAACATATTTTTCGTCCATTCATAATATCGGAATCTCTAGGTTTCTGCTATCTTATTCAATGCTAGTATAATTACTCTTTTACCCGCGAACGCAATGTAAGCGTTAGGTTCGGCAATAATTATTATGGCCGACGTCCCAAAACTAGCCCGTCAACCCGTAAGTATTGAGAGATGTAAAGATTGATACATGGAATAACTTCTTAGGGGATTGATAATCATATAAAGTAGTAGATATTTTAGCCATTTGCATCAACCTCAAACTTACTACGAAAAATCCACTTAAAAAGGGAAGACTTCTTTACAAGTAGAACTAAACAAGTAAGTGACTAGCAATTTTCAGTAAGGTGCATTGATTTAGGAATCTTTCCAGTTAACTTAGAAAGCATTTATAGCCATTGAACAAAGCAATCTCGTCCACAATCTGGCAAACCTTGGTCAAAGTTCCATTTTTGGCAGTAAAACTTTGGAAGCAGTAAGTAATTTTCCTATTATACAAAGACAATTAAATTCGGATGGGTTACTAAACTTCACTTCCTTTATTTTGCAAAAAATATGTATGATTCGAAAGATATTTTCCTAAATATGTTAGTTTGTATAGCTTGAAATAACTAGTCAATGCAAAATAATTTCTTCATGGATGACAATTTACGTCTAAACATTTTAGCGGACAATGAAAATATATCTCGTCTATTGATTTTTGTAAGCGATACAAGTGATCATTTCTAGAAAGATAATTTTCAGATTGTTCGTTTTTCACAAAACAAGCACGATCTTAATTTTTATACCGATTCATTTTATGATTAGGAAATATTTTCCTTTTTCTTTAACTCATATTATGAAGAAAGACCATAAATGTCTTATTATTAAGAAGTGGCGGTGGAGCTCGAGGGCCGGCCTTCGACCTGCGGAGGTCGACAACATGATAAGAAAAGACTACCATGGGCGAGCATTGTTGCTCGATGCGTTCTCGCTCGCCTTTTCGTTCATCAATCTCTCCACGATTTCATTTAGCAAAAGCGAAAAGTGCCTTCTCCTCCTCCATCGATTTCTCTTCGCCGAATCCTTTCCCCTATGTTTAATTTTCAAAATTTCCTTTTCCTTTTCCTTTTTTTTATCCTTATCCAAATTGGGTATATCACACTCTCTCGCTATAGTTTTTATTTATTTATTTGGATCAAATCCGAGTCATATCTATATTTTAGGGTACCCCAAATGCCAAATGAGGTACAAATTATGCTATCCAAAGCCTTGGACCCTTCAAGCTGATGATGTCGATTCTTCTATGTACGATCATGATTTAATTATTGTCTCAATCGCACGATCACAATGAAGTGAAACGTAAAAGCTAAAAAGAAAAATCAAGACACAAAGTTTATCATAATTCACCCTTAAACTCTTAAATTAGAACTACGTCCAGCAGAGGATTTCGCTATGATTAGCACCTCTCACTTCTCAATATTTTTTAATCCTAATTCACAATTATTTATTTATTTATTTATTTGGAGGCCTAATACCCAAAAAAACTCTAACTTTAGCATTTGTGTCAATTATATTCAAAACTTTTTTTGTCTTACAAAAAACCCTCAACTTTTGCTTTTGTCCCAGTTCTACCCAAAACTTTTACTTTTGTCCCAATTTTACCGGTCGAGTACAAAAAAAGCCCTCAAGTTTTACTTTTATCCCAATTCTACCCAAAATTTTTACTTTTATCCAAATTTTATCGGCCATGTACCAACAAAATCCTCAACTTTTATTTTTATCCCAATTTTACCAATCCTTAATTTTAAATTTTGTCCCAATTCTACCCAATTTTTTTACTTTTGTCCCAATTTTATGGGCCTATTACAAAAAAAAAAAAACCTCAACTTTTACTTTTGTCTCAATTTTACCACCGTTAGCCTTCCGTCTATAATCATCGTTAGTTAATCTTAAGTGACATTGTCATGTTATTAATGAATTACACATCGGCAAAACTGACATGAAAAAATTTCAAAATTCTCTTCTATTTTTTGCTATCCCTATATATTGCTGAGAGATATATAGTGACTAAAGACGGCGCATTTCGTATTCTTTTCGACACTCAATAGCTCAAAGAATAGCTAAACATGGAGATATTTTGACGAATTTTTTAAAATTTGTCATCTTTGAAATCTACTGTTTATAAATTTCAAAAATTCATTGGCAAATTCGGCAAGAAAATTCGAGTCACATATGATTAACTAACGGTGATTATGAACAATAGGCTGATGGTGGTAGAATTAAGATAAAAGTAAAAGTTGAGATTTTTTTGGTACTAGGCCGGTAAAATTGAGACAAAAGAAAAAGTTTAGGGTTTTTTTAATACTAGGTCGGTAAAATTGGGACAAAAGTAAAAATTAGAGATTTTTTATGAGACAAAAAAAAGTTTTGGATATAATTGTCACAAATGCCAAAGTTAGAGGTTTTTTTGGATATTGAGCCTTTATTTGGATTATATCCTGATATTTCATACCAAGGCGAGGCTGTGGATGAAAACATAAGTTTCGATACTGAACCTTTAATTAGCCTTGGTATTGATAATTTTGAAAAAATTGGTGAAAATTCGTGAACGCGTGGGCAAATTTTAGATTAGAGTGAAAGTTATGATTTTTTTTTTCAAATAAAAAGAAAAGCTTGTGGCAAAATTAAGGTTGAATTTTAAGTAAGGAAATTTCAGAGAATTGAGCCATCTTCTTTCCTCCCCCTCCTCTCCTTTCAGCTTTCTGTTATGAAATACATGAATGTTTGAAATATATGAATGAATATTCATTATATTCATCCTATCTAATGTACCTTTTATGGTACATTTCTAAGTTTATCTCCCTATCCAATGTATGTATTAATTCAATACATTAGTATTAATGATAAGTGCATCCTTATTCTCCTATAAATAGGAGCTTAGTTTTTGGTCAAATGATAAGTTGAAATAAAGAGATTTCTCCTCTGGCTTTTTCTACTTGCTCTCTGTTCTCTCTGTTATATACTTGCAGCGCGATATTTTACAATACGTTATCAGCACGAAGATCTACCAACTGAGAAAGTAGGTAAGTGTTCTCTTTGTTTTCTTTAATCAACTTATACTTCATCTTCTTCTATCAATTCTTCATCTTTTATTATCTTTTTGGTCTGAAACCAACTTCAAATCTAAAAGTGTCCTTCTGCTCCTGAAGTGGCGGTGGATATTTGGAAATCATTCTAATTATTTTAAAGGATTCATTTTGGTACAAAATTATGGCAAATATTGAAAAGCCCAAATTTCACATTCTGGAAGTGAGTGGAAATAATTATCTATCTTGGTACCTTGACATGGAAATACACCTCCAAGGGCAAGGTCTCGCTAATGCAATCACAGAAGATGGAACCTCAAATGATAAAGATAGAGCAAATGCACTGATTTTTATTCGTCGTCATGTGCATGAGAGCCTGCAGACTCAATATTTATCCGTTCAAGACCCTTAGACCCTGTGGAGGAGGTTGAAGGATAGGTATGATCATACCAAGACTGTTATTCTCCCTAAAGCGCAGTATGACTGGCAGCATCTCAGGCTGTAAGATTTTAAATCAGTGTCTGACTATAACTCCGCTTTATTTGATATTATTTCTCGACTTGAGTTATGCGGTGTCAAGCTCATTGATGCGGAGCTATTAGAGAAAACTTTCTCCACCTTCCATGCTTCGAACATTGTATTGCAACAACAATATCGGCAGCGTCATTTTGCCACATACTCTGAATTAATTTATGTGCTCCTGACTGCTGAGCAAACAAATGAATTGCTGCTCAAAAATCATGATCTTAGACCTGCTGGCTTAAAAGCATTGCCTGAAGCACATGCCAACTATGAGAAAAATACTGGCCATTTTATGAGCTATAAGCGCAGGCAAGGACATAATCCTCGAAGGGGTAGGGGTGGCAGGAATTTTAACCGCCCTAGGAAATCTAACCTTGGCCCGTATCATGACAAAGAAAAGAAGCCAATGGAGGTAACTAATGAAAGTATTTGCCATCGCTATGGCATCGGTGGGCACTGGTCATGTACTTGTCGTACGCCAAAGCACTTTGCTGATCTATACTAGGCATCTTTAAAAAATACGGGCAAGCGTAGTGAATCTCACGCCATTGAAATTAATCCTACTGCAATAACCACTGTTGAGGCCAACAATATCTCTGTTGTTGGGACTCTTCTTGCTCCTGAAGCAGCAAATGCATCCTTGGATGTCTCTGATTTCTTTGAGGACATCTGATTGCTTTGATCAGGCATCAGACTGGTGGATGACAACTTAGACTTTGAGTTTTATGATAATTTCTTTCTAGTTGTTTTTCTTTAAATGTATTACTTTTTTATTATTCTCTAATATGGTTATGTAATGAAATGCTTATGAACCTTATATTTGTTATTTTTGAAATTTTATTTGATCCTATAACTTATATACAAATTTTATGATACTTGACACCTGAAGTTGTCAACATAAATGCAAATGGAAAATACCGAGAAAAAGGAAGATGTTTGTTTGCTTGATAATGCAACAACACATTCCATATTTCATAGTAGACACTTTTTCTCGAGTGTGACATTGCGTAAAGCACATGTCCATATAATATCAGGTCATGCTAAGATTATTGATGGTTTCGGGAATGCCACAATTGTTTTGCCAAATGGCACCATCCTGCATATTGAGAATGCATTTCTAAGCAGTAGATAAAAAAGGAATCTACTTAGCTTAAAAAATGTACGCCGAAATGGGTACCATATTGAGACTATTTATGAGCAAAATAAGGATTTTTTCGGCATTACCTCTTATAAAATGGGCCTGAAGACCATCCATGAGAAGCTAGAAGCTTCTCCTACGAGTTTGTATTGTGTCATGATTAAGGCCATTGGAACCTATGCTACCATGTCCTGGAGATTGGTAAAATCCTGATAAGTTTGGATTGTGGCATGATCGCCTTGGTCACCCTGGCGCTACAATGATGCGTAGAATAATTCAGAACACAAGAGGACACCCTTTAAAGGATACAAATGTTTTGTTGTCCAATGATTATAATTGTGAAGCTTGTTCACAAGGAAAATTCATTATCAAACCTTCTCTAACAAAGGTTAATCTTGAATCCCCTTTATTTTTGCAAAGAATTCAGGGTGATATTTGTGGACCAATACAACCACCAAGTGGACCGTTTCGATATTTTATGGTACTAGTGGACGCATCCTGTAGATGGTCCCATGTTTGCCTATTATCTACGCGCAATGTCGCATTTGCACGTTTACTTGCGCAGATTATAAAGCTCCGGGCACATTTCCCTGATTATCCAATTAAGAGCATAAGGATGGATAATGCTGGTGAATTTACATCAAAGAGTTTTGATAGATATTGTGCTTCACTCGGAATCGAGGTTGAGCACCTAGTTGCATATGTTCATACTCAAAATGGATTGGCAGAATCCTTGATTAAACGCAACCAAATCATTGCCCGCACTCTATTATTGAGAACAAATCTCAACGATACAGCATGGGGTCATGCAGTTTTGCATGCGGCGGCCTTAATTAGATTGTGCCCCACTGCTAGTCTCTTACAATCACCCCTTCATATGGTTCTTGGTTATGAACCTGATATTTCACATTTACGCACTTTTGGTTGTACAGTACAGGTGCCTCTAGCACCACCAAAAAGAACTAAAATGGGTCCCCAACGCCGTTTGGGCATTTATGTTGGGTTTGATTCGCCGTCCATTATTAGGTTCTTGGAACCAACTACTGGTGATCTTTTTACTGCTAGATTCGCAGATTGTCATTTCGATGAGACAATGTTTCCATCAATTGGGACACCTATTACTGCAAAGCAGAAACCAGTTGATGCTATCTCCTGGAATGAGAAAGATTTATCTCATTTAGACCCAAGAACTCCTGAATGTGAAAACGAGGTGCAGCGTATAATCCATTTACAGGCTATGGCCAATAGACTTCCTGACGCATTTAATGATGCTACTAAGGTAACGAAGTCTCATATTCCAGCTGCAAATGCTCCAGCTAGAATAGTTGTTCCCGAAGGACAGGATAAAATGGATCAAAATCCACCACATTTGAAGTGTGATAGACCGATAGGATCAAAAGACACTGTTCCTCAAAAACGAAGGGGAAAGAATCAGGAATCCGCTCCAGAAGAGCCCGGTATTGCGCTTGCTCCCAAAGCGCTTATTGCCGCTGAAGAGGCACAAACCCATGAAATGATTACCAACCCCGGGAATACTGAGAATTCCATTACATATTGTAATGAGATTTGGGATCGGAATGAAATCATCATGGATGATATTTTTGCATTCTTAGTTGCTCATAAAATTATGGATGATGATTGTGAGCCACAATCTATTATTGAATGCCGTCAAAGGCATGACTGGCTTAAATGGGAAGAAGCAATTAAGGCCGAATTAGCTTCTCCAGCTAAACGAGAGGTTTTTGGACCTGTAACTCGAATCCCTGACAATGTAAAGCCTGTTGGATATAAATGGGTATTTGTTCGAAAACGAAATGAGAAAAACGAGATTGTGAGATATAAAGCCCGACTCGTTGCTTAAGGATTCTCCCAGCGACCTAGGATTGATTATGATGAGACATATTCACCTGTGATGGATATGATTACATTTCGTTTTCTAATTAGCCTTGCAGTCTTTGAAAGATTGGAAATGCGTCTTATGGACGTTGTGACGGCTTATCTATATGGCTCATTAGACTATGATATTTATATGAAAATTCCTGAGGGATTTAAAATGCCTGAAGCATGCACTCCCCGCAACTTATTCTCAATAAAGTTGCAAAGATCTTTGTATGTGTTAAAGTAATCCGATCGCATGTGGTACCAACGCCTAAGTGTGTACCTAATTAAGGAAGGGTACAAGAATGATCCTATCTGCCCATGCGTGTTTATTAAGAAATCAGAAACTGGATTTGCTATTGTAGCAGTTTATGTCGACGAAATGAATTTAATTGGAACTCCAGAAGAGTTAACTAAAACTGCTGAGTATTTGAAAAGGGAGTTTGGAGTTAAAGAATTGGGTAAAACTAAACTTTGTCTTGGTCTAGAGCTTGAGCATAAAGCAAATGGAATAACTGTCCATCAATCAGCATACATTGAAAGATTACTTAAACGCTTCAACATGGACAAGTCTCACCCATTGAGCACCCCTATGGTTGTAAGGTCTCTCGATCCCCAAAATGATCCATTTCGTCCTAGAGAATCTGATGAAGAGATACTTGGTCCTGAAGTACCATATCTCAATGCAATTGGGGCGTTAATGTACTTGACACAATGTACGAGACCAGATATCGCTTTCGCGGTAAATTTATTGGCACGTTTTAGTTCCGAGCCAACTCGGAGACACTGGAATGGAGTTAAATATATTTTTCGTTATCTCCGAGGAACCATAGATTTGGGATTATATTATTCCAAGGATTCCACTACATCTGGTTTAGTTGGATATGCTGATGCTGGATATAAATCTGATCCATATAAGGCTCGCTCTCAAACCGGTTATTTGTTTTGTTATAACGGCACTGCCATTTCTTGGCGTTCTACTAAGCAATCGCTAGTAGCTACATCTTCTAACCACTCTGAGATTATTGCTTTATATGAAGCTGGAAGAGAGTGTGTTTGGTTAAGATCCGTTATAACGCATATTCATAATTCTTGTTGTTTAACACCGGTTGTAAATTTTCCCACTGTAATTTATGAAGATAACGCTGCTTGTATTGCACAAGTTAGGGGAGGATATATCAAAGGTGATAGGATCAAGCATATCTCGCCGAAATTTTTCTATACTCACGAACTCCAAGAAAGTCGACAAGTTGATGTTAAACAGATTCAATCCATAAATAATCTTGCAGATCTTTTTACCAAATCATTGCCAACGTCAATTTTTGAAAAATTAGTATATGACATTGGTATGCGGCGAGTTCACAAGATGCAAGATTGACTAGCCCCAGCAGTGGCTATATGGTTTAATTGAGGGGGAGATATTATGAACTATGCACTGCACTCTTTTTCCCTTTTGTCCGGTTTTTGTCCCACTGGGTTTTTCCGGCTTAAGGTTTTTAATGAGACAGTATCATTCTATGCATATTCATAATATGATGAACACGATGAATATTCAAGGGGGAGTGTTATGAAATACATGAATGAATATTCATTATATTCATCCTATCTAATGTACCTTTTATGGTACATTTCTAAGTTCATCTCCCTATCCAATGTATGTATTAATTCAATACATTAGTATTAATGATAAATGCATCCTTATTCTCCTATAAATAGGAGCTTAGTTTTTGGTCAAATGATAAGTTGAAATAAAGAGATTTCTCCTCTGGCTTTCTCTACTTGCTCTCTTTATCTCTGTTATATACTTGCAGCGCGATATTTTGCAACATTTTCTTATTTTTAGCCTGTGTATTGTATTTTCCACGGGTTGAAATGTCTCGAGCACTTGGTTTCACAAATCAGTAAATTTAAAGGGCTCGATTGGAATAATCTCAATATTTGGAGGACCCAATTGACAAAATAAGTTAAAAGGACTAAAACGGGAATTTAGAAAGAAAAAAAAAGGGGATAAATTTGGCCATTTCAAAAAAAAAAAAAAATCGGGGAAGAAGTTCGACCCATAAAAAAAGAAAAAAAACGTGGGGAAGAAGTCCGTGTTTGCTCTCAATTTCGAGCACTCCGCTTTGAAGCCTCCATTGGAGTTTGGAATCCAGCCCCACTTCCTTCGGTGGCAATTTCAAACGGCGCGCTCAGATCCAAGTTCGCTCCTTGCGCTTTAGGACGAATCCCGCCTCCCTGCTCCTGCCTTGGACGGCGTTGGGTCGACCGAGCGAAAAGCTTTTGCCCAGTTTTGGCCAAATCAAATTCGATGGCGGTGCGGCTGAGTTCCTTTTGCGGTTTCTTTTCTCGATTTCCTTTTTCGCTGTGATTTTTGATCTGATAATAGTGTGAATGGATGACACTGCAGCGCGAGTTGGCGGAGGAAGAGTTCGAACCCTTGTTCGATTACAGCCGCGTGCAGCCCAAGTTCGTTTGCCTCGATGGTGGGTTTTGTGAAATTGCTAATGTCATTAGGAATTAAGTGTTAAAGCTCATTGCTTGTTTATTTTTTCTTGGGTTTTTCAATGTCGGCGATTCCTTGGGATTCTGGTGCTGATTGATTTGGGAGAGAGGGAGTTTTTATTGGCCGCTGTAACGTCTAATTACTCTGAATAGAGTTTTCTGAGGTTGGGCTGCTTTTTGTAGATGATGATTCTGACGGGGAGCGGGTTTCTGTCTCGAAACGGCAGAAGGTATCTGGAGTAAGGTTTTTGCTAGTGAACCCTACAAAAGTTATTATGGAGTACATATTTGATCGCAGACTGGAGTATTTTCAATGAATTTTGGTGGTTTTAGTTTGTTTCTTCTGTCGTTTAGTAATTAGTAGTAGTTGGAATATTGTTGGTCACTTGGTATCTGCTTTTCGGGTTTAGGATGGGAAGGGAGAGAATGATCGCGTTCCTCAAGTGATTTTGTGCGATGGCAAGAAAGAAGAAAGGGAGGAGGAAGAAGAGGATGATTGGCTGCCCCCACCACCCAAATTTGACGCCAAAGCGAAGAGTAAGCTTGCTGAAGATCCTGCGCTCAAGGAATTGAGGTATTGCATAGAGAATACTTTTGTGCCCACTCATCTCTATGCTATGCTTCATCCAGAATCTATTTTTGTAACCTTCTTGGATTAACCAGGAATTGAGGTATTACTTAGAGAATACTTATGTGCCCACTCATCTCTATGCTATGCTTCATCCAGAATCTATTTTTGTAACCTTCTTGGATTAACCATTTCGTTGCGTATAATATAGGTGCATGAACCGTACTTATCTGTAAATGTACCCGTGCAATAACATATGATGTTGAATTATATAATCATTTCTGAGATGCCGGATTTTTTCTAGGCATCAATACTTCCCCTATTAATTTCAACAATGATTATGTCTCCTAGTTAGTATGCTTGCTGGTAACAGTGCTAAAATTTTGAGGCACCTGTCGTCACATGATGATATTTTGAGAGGCCTAATTACTGTCTGACTTGCTACATACATATTGCAAGCGGCAGTTTAATTGGATACATTGTTTGGTATTTGTCAATTTTACTTTTTAAGCTCATAATTTTAAAGTGTCTACCGGACTTCTTCCTTTGTCATGTTTGATCTTATCTCGATCCGTTTGAGCTAACTGGATGAGGTTTCTGGCCTTAGGTTGAGGAAGCAGGAGCTTCAAACCTGTGCACAATCTGTCAAAGATTTGTTGCAATCTGTGGAGGATTCTGCTCAGAAAGAGGTCTCTAGTCCATCTCAATCTGTGAAGGATGCTTCTACTGAATTACCAAAGCCTCAACATGAAAGAGCTAAGATAGTGATATCGATACAGGACAAGGATGGGCCCAAGCAATTTCGTGTTTTTCTGGTATGGTTGCATTCAGAATGTCTAGATAAGCGTATTTGCAAACTTGGCTAGCTGAGACAACTCTTGGAATTCTAATTTTTTTATAATCGTGTTTAACATCAACATTGTCCTGATCGACATCTTGCTCTCTCTTTTCTTCTTTCTGTTGTGTAAGCATACAATTGGAGGGTTAGACTAGCATAGTGGAGGTGACAAAATCAGCTAGGACAGTAATGAAGCCATGGGACGTCTATTTACCCATCTGCTTTTCCTTTTTTAGTTTTTTCTTGACTTTAGATGTGCAATCATGGGAATTCTTGACCAATTTTTCGAGATTTCACTCAGTATATGAGTCCGCTTCTTCTTCTGTGGATTGTTTATGTGCAGTTTTCTACTCATGAAATGTCTGGACTCTGAAATGTTTAGCTAGACATGTTTTTCTCATTGAGTTTGTCTGAGAGTTGGAACCGTGCTCAAATGTCAAATGATGTTTAGTTGGTAAATCAGCGGAGATGTCATTGTACACTGGAACGTTTCTGCCATTGATCAGCGAACTAGAATTTGTTTCATTCATTCTGTTTAGCCATTGATTAATTCTTCTCTGTGAATTCTACATCACAAATTGGTCAAGAGTTCTAACCAGAATCTAATGTTGCTTACCAAATAGTACATGGGAGAATTGTTATTTCTCGACTGCCTGGTGTGGTCTGATAATTCAATGAATGAAGCAAATCAGTTTTAGTAGTCAGTGTGATAGGAGATGTTGATTTAAGCAACCGTCAATGTAATAATAAGCATGAAACAAATGATTTGACCAGAGTGGGCATGATGATGGTGACAAACGTAGGCAGTCATGAGAGAATTCAGTCTCTTGTCTGATTTTAGTTTTGGGGTTGCATGACATCCTTATTTATGATTTTCTGTACATACATATGGATAAATGGAACTTTTGTTTAAGTATCATTCGTTCAATTTTCTGCTAGTTTTGTTCTTATGTTTGTAGCGAAACTAATAGGCCTTTCCTCAGCTGGGTTTAATAGGTACTTGCCAGTGTGGTGTTATAAGATCATCTGTTTAGAATCGGTCCCTTTTGGTCAACACATATATTTTGAGTTAAATGGACTGATGCCCAATGAGTGTGATCCTTATAATTCCCTGCTGTTACTTGATTGCTTTATATTTGTGGATGCCGTGATCTTAGAAGCACAATTTGAAACTATATTGTAGTTCATAGATCACATTAGGCCATCCTCAGGCATGTTTTATACTTATGGCATGCTGAATAATTCTCCGGGATTGAGGTCTATAACATACCCGCGCTCATGTTCAAGGAATGTCCTTTTGAATAAGCCAAACTCAGTCGTTGCTTTGACATGACTTGGCATCTCTGGTCCTTTTACTGTAATCTCCCAGGGTCATCTATAGGCTGGTTAGGTGGCTCTTTTTTGCCTTTAGTTTTTATATGTTTGAAAACTCAAGGTAGATTCATTATCTATGTCAAATGGACTGGATTTTGTCCAGACACATATATGAATAAATGTATGAGGTAGAATATCTCTGACTGAGTAGACTTGGGTGCAGCAGTCCTTGTTGATATGCAATAGTAGAGTCAACTGCCTCCAGTTAAATGGCATGTCCCTGTCACATGACCATGGATTTTTGCTCCTTATCTCCTTAATGATTTCCCTGCAGCTTTCAATTTTTCTTTCTGGATGGTTGTTTAGTCTCCGTATCCGAGCGATAATTATAAAAAGTGCTCTCTCCGGCAACCACCATCCTCTTAAAGTAAAATAAAAGAAGTTCTCTCTCCACTCTGCTGCTGATAGCTATTCAGCAGCAGTTCATTCCAACCTTACTTGAAATGATTTTTATAAGGGCCTAATAAATGATTACGAGCACAGTTTTCAGAAGGCTGTCTTCTGATTTTCCTAACGAGCCAAGCATACCAGATCCAATTTCAGTGCTGTAGCAATCAAATTCATGCCACTCAAACACTTACGCAGTGTCTATTACTTCTTTGCAGCACACGGCAGTTGGCATTTTGTTCATTAACGCTTAGAATTTCTTTCCTTTTTCCCTTGAATTTCATAATGGTCGACTTAACTTCCGTAATGTTGCTATAGGATGACAAGTTTGAGCGGCTGTTCAAGTTATATGCAGACAGAGTCAAGCTTAACCAAGAAAATTTAGTATTTACGTTTGATGGTGTGAAGGTCAGTCCATCAGCAACCCCTGATAGTTTGGGAATGGAGGATGAGGATATCCTTGAAGTGCATGTCAAGTCAAGTTGATTGAGGTAAGAATCTGCTTTGGCAACTTCTCTTTCTTCAGTTATTGCATATTCGCTTAAAGTGAAAATCTACGCACTGACTCTGAGTAAGTGATCACAGTTCCTCCACTTCATTCTGTCTATTCACTTTTGCAAACGATTGTGTCTGATAGCATTTGAAGAAAAACATCGAGGCTGCGTTTGGTAACACTCCAGGGAAAGTGTTTCTGTTCCAAAAGTGTTCCCAGAACGCTTTTGGAACAGAAACGCGTATGGTAAAAAAATGTTCCAAAAGTGTTCCGACCCCAAAAAAAGAAACAAAAAAAACTTGCTTCTGGGTTTTGGAACACTTTCGTGCAAACCATCACTGCCGTCCTCGGCCACCACGGCCACCACCCGCTAGCCGCCGCCACCGTCAATCCTTCCTTTTAGTGAGAAAAGTGTTTTTTTTTTAACTTACCAAACGCGTTTCTGTTCCCAAAAATCGTAGCCGGGAGCAGAAACACAAAAAAATGTTTATGTTCCAAATATGTTCCCAGGAACAGAAACATTACCAAACGCAACCTAATTGTCAACGTGGAAAAAACAAACTGGTGCACATGATAGGTCTATGATGTTGAGGGAGGTTAATGTTGGAGGTAGCAGAGGGTATGAATTGTGAAGCTTTGCCAAGGCACTATCGGTCGTTTTTTAAGTTGATGAAACAGAACCAGCCATGAAATATTGCGTCAAAGTAAATTGATCGGACTTTGTCTTTTTCACTCTCATCACTTACCTCGAAAGTTCTGTTAATGTTTTTTCTTTGGTGACGTAATTATATAATTGAATCGTCAAATCAATCATGATGTTTTTTCTTTGGTGACGTAATCATTACTTACCTCAAAAGTTGCTCGTAAGGTCAAGTTCTGAGTTGTGCATGCTCCAATCTCCATGTCCGGCTTAAGTATGAAGAATATGCAATTATAAAGTTTAAACAAAACACATCACTTAAAAAATCATATGAATATGAAGCAACTTATCCAACAAACCTTTACCAAAAAAAAACCTATCCAACAAACCACCCAATGACAGCTATTACCTTTCTATTCAGCCAGAAGAAGAGAGGAAGTTTTCCAAAAATTTACTCATCCCTAGTCTTTGGGCTATCATCTTCTCATCACATCCTACTCCACTTTATTAGAATCATCCTCACCCAAACCAGACCTTAGATAAACTCTTGATTGAAGCAACAATTGAAAACCTACTTCAATATGTAGATTAGAGCTGCACATGAAGCAGAGAAATTGAAAATTAGGAACTGAAAGAGAGCATGTTTGTTAGGATAGCGATCCTACACAATCCCATAATTGATCCCACCTATTTAAGATATTTGGTGCAATCCGGATCATTGCGGAATTTCTGGATCACTGGATCGCGATCCGAACAACCTTGCTGCAAAGTTGATACAGTGCGAACTTTCTGCTTGAGGACTTGATGACCT
Source organism: Rhodomyrtus psidioides (assembly GCA_021437785.1). Taxonomy (NCBI): domain Eukaryota; kingdom Viridiplantae; phylum Streptophyta; class Magnoliopsida; order Myrtales; family Myrtaceae; genus Rhodomyrtus; species Rhodomyrtus psidioides. The sequence continues at coordinate 734,706 of JAILYB010000171.1, read as the reverse complement.
TCAATTCAATGTTTAACTGCAAATATAACGCACTTCTTCACTTGAACGATAAAAGGAGTTTGACCATGTATGGCTGAATTTCTGTCTCTCTATAGGCAATAAGAAAATGTATTCGAACTAGCCTGAGTAGTATGGATGAAAAAACTGGTTCTCTTAGCATTCTGCTCATCTACTGGTACTCCATAATGCAATCTCAAAGAAATCTATCAACATAGCAATGTAATATGACCCTTCTCCACAACTGAGATGAGAGATGAGCTCTCAACTTGTTGCTCTGCTTACACGGGAGACATAATGATGAATGTTCTCTTGTATTTCTCAATTTTGTAATGAGAAAACATTGACTATGTAGTACTTTATGTACATGCCTTTTGTGAAAATGCGATTTCAAAGCTATCTTAGATTATATAATTTAATTTTGTCATTGGTTTAACATTGCAATTACATCATATGGTAATTGTTCTTGCTTTCATTTCTTTTATTTTTGACAAGGTACAAAGTATTCAATTTCAAAATACTGTGTTGATGCTTTCAAGAGCAATTTCCGAAATTGTCTCACAAAAAGTTTGCCCAACATTCCTCAGGAATAAAGAACAGAAAAGTAGTTCTCTGTCTTTATTTGGGACAAGCCTAATCTTTTCATCCTTTTCTAATTCTGGGTATTTTGGCAGTGATGACCGGTCAGCATCTGGTTTTCGAATGATCATGGGAGAGTAAATAAATATATATCATAATGTGTGCAAATCTAATGCATTGTTGCCTGATGAGGATATCTACTATTTTTCAACCTTTAGACCCAGGTTGATTATGTATATGTACCCGCAATGAACTTTTATTACCCCAGCATTAAATTTTCTCCAGGCGCAGTAATGCTTTATATATATAACGCCTGGAGAAAATCTAATGCCCTTGGCCATATATGGCCTGGGCCAATTTTTTGTCAGTCTTATGATGATAGTTCTAGTTTTCTTGATGCCGAGAAGTCCAAGAACCTAGTGGGCAACTTGAGACAGAGTGAGAAAGTGATTGTTGCAGACTCTTTAGAGGACTGCATGGCATGATCTAGGTGGAGTGTGCTTTTGCCTGTGGTTAGCTCAAGTTGTAAACAACGATACCGAGTCATGTTGACTCAAGTTATTGTCTATGTCTCAGCATTATATGCTCTTGATCTCGTGGTGAGGCTGCAAATAATTTGCGTTGCTTATTAGTTACTAACTTGCTAGCTGCTTTACTGGAGGTCCACTTAATTTTTATTGAGTTTGAATCAAGCGCAGGCGAATTACCATCTTATCAATTCAAGCTTGAGTTTTAGTATAGTCGAATTGAGCAGCTTTTAACCTTTATCTAGTATTTTTGGACCGAAAAAAACTCTAATCTAGTATTTAATATAATTGCAAATGTAATCTTCTATCTTTAATTGTTTTTCATTCTCTAAAACCTCGAATCGGAGGTTTATTCAAGTGTATAGTATAACTCTTTTACTTGGGAGCTGAGTTGAATCGAGCTCGAGCTTAGTAAATAACTTAGTCAATCAAATTTAGTTTGAAACATCAAGGTTATTCGAACTCTAGACTCTAGTTCAGTATTGAGTCTTGTTCAAGCTTCTGGGCTGTCATGTTTCTTTCGAGTGATTAAACTATATCTACTCGACTGAGTGGACTCTAGTTCCGCGCTTCTTCTTTCTCTCTCTTTTTTTAATTTTTTAATTTTTTAATTGTGGAATGCAATTGTTTTACAGCGATTGAGTGGCATTTGTCTTGAGTCAGCATCTCTCGAGGATTCTCTGTATAACTAAAGTAAGTTCTCATTGCATGCTCTAAATGCAGGTTCTTGCTTCAAATCGGGGCTTGATAATTCAACTTCTTGTTGCCTTCTGTGGAGCTGCACGACTGACCGCCGTAAAAAAAATCTCGTCGACTTGATAAGCCGATGTAATTTTTGTGGGCACGCAACTGTACAGTTTTTGCCGATTTTGTGGACTGGGAACTTGTTATGCTAGGAAAGCCGCCCCGAGCGTGCTAGTTAATCGGTGTGATTGGCCATTTTTTTTGTGGGAAAAGAAAGTAGCTAGCTCATTACTTTCCTCAAAGCTGATTTTAACCCACTCAAAAGAAAAGGGTCTTGCGAAAGAAACAAAAGAAATCAGTGCTGATTGTGGTCTCGTGCGCTATCTGGAAAGTAATCAAAAATCTGTTCTTGCGGATGCCTCAAGTCTCTCAACCGTGAAGAAGGGACTGATGTAAGCTTCGCTTCGGTAATTGCTCAGAACTTTCATCTCTCTCTCTCTCTCTCTCTCTCTCTCTCTCTCTGTCTCTGGCAGCTTCTTTTTTTTTTTTTTTTTGAACGGTTGGCATGAACATGCGCGTGACTTGAAAGGTGGACGACCGGACGATAATGGGCGACAACCTTAATTGTCTATTTATACAGGGCCACACAACCTATATGATATGTCATATAATAATGATGCTCGGCATCTTTTCAGGCTTTTCTAGTGTGTGGTGGGGAGCACCATGCGTCAGGCGCAACGGTCCAACCCTTGGGACACGCTCCTTTTATCAAATTGGCTTTAAACTTTCGCTTTGTGGAAAAAAAAAAAATGAAAGAGAAGAGAAGTGAAAATGTGGTTTCGGGTCTTGATAAGGACGACGTCTGGCGTTACCGAGAAGCATCCAATTCCAACCATCCGCCATTCAAAACCAGACGAGAAGAGTGGTTGGCGCAGAGAGAGAGAGAGAGAGAGAGTGATAGGTGGAAATGGCATCCGATGTCCATTTCTTTATAAAAACCCCACTGACGACTTTCACTCAGTTCACAGAGCGGTGAGAGAGAGAGAGAGAGAAGTGGGGGGAAAGAAAGATGCAGCGTGAGGAAGTGCATGAGATGGAAGGATGGGAAAGAGGGTGAGTTGAGCGGGCGAGTGGATGGCGTAGCGTTCGCTCTCTTTCCTATTCCTCCCATTCCATACACTCCTTCGCCTCCTTCCTTTCCCCTTCCCCTTCTGGTTTCGCATGGTGCCATCGTAAGCCCTTCGTCGCAGAAAACACAGATCTGAGCCATGATCGAGAGAGAGAGAGAGAGAGAGAGAGAGATGAAGAGAGGGAAAGGGAGAGAGGGTCTCAGGAAGTTGTGGGCGTGGGTTGTTTGGTGAGAGGAATCGCGCTGTCTCTCTTCTCACGCGCATATGTGCGCATGGAGGGAGGGGTGAGGTTTCTTGCCAATACCACCCATGCCAGCAATTTCCTGCTTTTCCTCCCTTTCCCTGCTGTTCAGCTTTTCGACGGCCATGGAAAAGGGTTTGTATCGTTTTATCTCTCAGATCTGAAGAGAGAGAAAGGGAGAGAGGGTCTCAGGAAGTTGTGGGCATGGGTTGTTTGGTGAGAGGAATTGCTCTCTCTCGTCTCTCACGCGCATATGTGCGCATGGAGGGAGGAGTGAGGTTTCTTGCCAATGCCACCCATGCCAGCAATTTCCTGCTTTTCCTCCCTTTCCCTGCTGTTCCCAAGAGCTTTTCGACGGCCATGGAAAAGGGTTTGTATCATTTTATCTCTCAGATCTATTTTCTCTCTCTCTCTCTCTCTCTCTGTACATGTTCATGTAAATCTGTACTAAGTGATCGCTCAGGCAGTGTAGATATTTCCTTTGGCTGCTTTTTTACTTTTACTTTAATTCGGTTTGTGCTCTTTCTTTTACGTTTCGGTTTGTAGATCTGGGTCTTGGACATGGCGTTATAGCACTCTGTAAATCGACCTCCGTGGGGATTTATGTGGGTTGTATGAACTCGGCTTATGTGAGCTCGAGGCATTTGAACCAACACACTTGGATCGTCAGAGTCTTACAGACTAATCTAGATTGATACTAGTCCTCGTTCGGATGTGTTTGGTTTATTGATTAGCCGAGAGATTCTTGAATGTATGGATCGTACCGCCGTCGATTATGCTGTGATCTTGTTTATTTGCATGATCAACGGCTGTGATGGATCCGGTCCAGTGGATCCGAGGAATAGGCAAAGGTTTTTTCCCTCACGAGCTGTTTCATTAACGTGTATCATCGAAAATAAGGTGCAGACCGGCTTTTTTTAAAAATATGATAAAAAAGATAACGAATTCACATACTAAATAAATTAATTATATAAATATTAAATTATTTATTAATTAGGGCTTTTTTCCAAAATAATTTTTTTTTAAAAAAATAATTATCAAAATAATAGTAAAAAAAATAATTATTGAATTGGGTGTCAATCGGCGAGGCAATGGGTAGCATCCAAATCAGAATTTGGGCCCCATTCGACAGGCCTATTGGGGTCTAACTTAATTTTTTTAAATAATAATTATTTATTTTTAATTTATATTTTTAATAAAATTTTAATTAAATAATAAATTATATTAAAATTAAATAATTATTATTTAAAAAAATTGAGTTGGGCCTTAATCGGCAGGTCCATTGTCGATTGGGGAGCTACAATCTCTCCAATCGGCAATGGGCCTGTCGATTGGGCCCAAATTCTGATTTGTCGATTGGGGCCCAAATTTTGATTTGGGTGTCAATCAGCAATCTCTCCAATCGGCAATGGGCCTGTCGATTGGGCCCAAATTCTGATTTGTCGATTGGGGCCCAAATTTTGATTTGGGTGTCAATCAGTAATGGGATTGTCGATTGGCACCCAATTCGGTAATTATTTTTTTTACTATTATTTTGATAATTATTTTTAAAAAAAATATTTTGGAAAAAGCCCTATTAATTATGTCTTAATTAATTTTAAATTAATTATTAATAATTACGTTATAAAAAGAAGGCTAAAAAAAGTTATATTTATAAAGTTATAAATATAAACGTGCGGCTGTGTGCGTAAATTCGTTATTTTTTTAAATCATATCTTTTTAAAAAGCCCGCGGACACTATTGGGCAATTTTTCAAATTAATTTTTTTAAAAAAATATTTATCAATTTAATATTAAAAAATTACCAAATTGAGTGTCGATCGGCAATTGAGCCGCCGATCGGCACCCAAAATGGGACTTGGGCCTCAATTGGCGGTCCAATTGTCGATTGGGGGCGTCAATCGGCAATTGGGCCGTCGATTGGAGCCTAAAACCAAGATTTGGGTGCCGGTCGTCGGCACTAATTTGGTAAATATTTTTAATATTAAATTGATAAATATTTTAAAAAAATTATTTTAAAAAATTGCCGGACACTATCCGGGTACACTTGTTGTTAGGCCAATTATGCGATGCGTCGTTGTAATAAAGTGTACAACCATGTATCCTGTAATCGAACCTTGAACAGTGTTGTAAGGAAACATAATTTTTACAATGCACTACTGGCCCTCCCGTTGATATTGTCTGAATATCAAAAGCATATGCTTAAGTTACCCTAATATTCCCAACTCTCAAGTTCTCTTTTAAGTGTTCGGAATAAGAACAAAAAACAGTTTGATAATATATGAATATTAAATAAATTGATTTTATATAGTTTATCGGATATGAATAGTGAACACACTTGAAAATTTTGATGATACATGAGTAGATCTAATTAAATGTAATTAATGATGTGGTTATCAAACACATCCTACTAGGGATGGGCACCGGATTGTGCTTGGTCCATGCTAATTATCTTTTATTTACATTATGCTATGTAAAACACTATTATTTACAAATAAAAAAAATAAGGATTTTGTTAGTGAGTGCCCCATCAATGCTTGTTAACCAAACCTTATAAAGAAAAAGTTAATTCATTTCCAAAAACATCGACGGCACACAACAAGGGGAAAATCGATGCTTTGAAAATGACACAGTTTTTATTTGTTTGGATGCTTAACAAGTGCTTTTGGGGCACTCATCGATAAAATCCACAAAATAAAATGTTGAATTACGTCACAAGTGACCCATTACGGCCATTACCCAGTAATTTAATTTGTTTTAATGGGAAAAAGTGGTATTATGTTGACCTACAGCTATAACACTAGTTGAAGTGATTATGTCTTCTCTGAAGATATGTATGTGTATTATAGTCGTGCGTTAACATTGATTGATACCCACAAAGTAGTTATGACCACTTATTTTTCGTTATTTAAGTGTAGTTTATTGACTATGGACCCGGCCCGACACGGGCCCTAGAGAGGAGGGACATGGGCCTAAGACGGCCCGTTGCGGCACAATCCAATGGCCATCCCTATAGGCTATAAACCTGCCTTCCGTTTATCCTTTTTTTGCAAATACTTGGCAATACAAATGTATGAAGATTTTTACTTGGCCATTGACAAGCCTAATTGAAGTAGAAAATCGCCGCTTGACACACTCAAATTGGAATTACTTTAATTAACACTATGGAACACTTGTTAAGATTGCTTTATATGGAATGATTTGATTTTTTTTCCAAGGACGTTGATTATCTCGAGAAAAATAGTTCATTTGCAACAAATCTAGTTTTTTTTTAATTGGATCATAGAAAAAAGCGTCTTTTGTCCAACGTCTCAACGAGCAGAGATCATCGTTTGATTTTTAGCGGCATTAGCTTCAATTGCATGATAAGCTTCCATGAATCATGATTTTTAAGTTTGTGAGTTGCTTAAACTTTCCGATTCAAAAAAAAGAGTTGCTTAGGCTATGTTTGGCAATGTTTCTGTTTCTTTGTTCTCGGACGATTTTTGAGAATCAGAACGCGTTTGGTAACTGCTAAAATTTTTGTTCCAGGAACAGAAACGCGTTTAGTAACTACATAAAATTTTTGTTCCCAATTTGCATTTAAATTAAATAATTATATTTGATGACAAAGAAAAGAGAATAATTAAATCAATAGTGATTAAGAAAAAGAAACAAAAAAATAAAAAAGAGTTGCGAAAAAGAAAATTAATCTTTTTTAGATTTAAAAATACCATATTGAAGAGGAAATTGAAATAAAAATATGAATTATATTTGTGTATTTTTCTTACCACGAATGATATTTTTCTAATTTTTTTGGGTATTTATAATTAAATAAATTTTAAAAATTAAAAAAAAAATATGAAAACTATTTTTAATTCAAAATTGGTTCCTAAGGCTCAGCCAAGGCTTTCAAAGTTGATTTTGTAATTTTTATGATTTTTTGTTATTTTTAAATTAATTTTAAAAATAAAAATAAAAATAAAAATAATTATAATTATAAATCATGTTTCAACAAGAACTAAAAGTATCGAAGAAAAATTCATAAAAGTATATCGTGGAAAACAGTGATTTGTAAAAGTGTTCTGGAACACAAAAATCAACTTTTTTTTTTTGTTCTGAAAAGTGGTCCAAAAGTGTTCCGAAATACAGAATCAGAATCATAATTATTTGCATTACCAAACATGTTTCTGTTCTTTACTGTTTTCGGGAACAGAAACAGAGAAACGAGAACAATGCCAAACAGAGCCTTTACATTAGGGAGTTGACAAGCCATTCAATGAATTCTCGATGAGATTGAAATTTATTTCTTACTTGGCATTCGTTAATTAGATACAAGGAGATTGGTCAAAGATAAGGGAAGTAAAGTCAAACTTAGCTTTGGCTTGGTCTTGAATAAATCAAGGTATGGTAGGTTTCGATTGAAAAGTTAAATCGCAATTGCCTGAAAGGCAAGTTGAAGTCGGCAACAAGAAGAGAAAAAAAAATGCTATTGTAATTGAGCTTGTGTTTTCAACTTCTCAACATACACGATTTCAACTTGGACAAAATGCCTTTTGCATAGGTTTTACACAGAAAAAACAAGCTTAACTATGTAAACTTTTTCCTTCAATTCTCAACTTCTACTAGGCATACATATAATGTAGAGCCATTTCTATTGCTTATGACTTGTTGACTCAAAATACGAGAAGCAAGGTTGAATTTCTTGATTTTGTCGCCGACTTTAACTTGTCTTTATGCAATTGTAGTCCAACTTTTCAACTTGGACCTACCTTATCTTATTCAAAATTAAGCCAAAGCCAAGTTGAACTTTACTTCTCTTATCTTTGACCGATCTTCTTGTATCTAATTGCCATATGTCAACTAAAAAACAAACTTCAATTTGAACTTTTCTTTTTCAATTTTATAGTGAAAAATGTAGGCAGCTTTATCAATTCATGTGGATAAGAGTTATCCTATTTTAACGAAGAAGCTATTCTTTGGAGGTGAAAGAAGCCATACCGATTGTTTCTTTTTTGACCAAAAATCAATTTTTTTAGTTCTTTTCTAACAAAGTCGAGTGTGGACTGTTGAAGTCTTTGGGTGGATTTACTCGAGAACATTGTTTCCAGGCATGGGCATTGTCAGTTTTGACAATTTAAGGTTAGCTTCTGCAGAACTAACGTCTTTGCTCTTCATGCTTCATCCAAAATCTGTCTGACTCGAAAACTTTGGAAACATATATGTTTTCGGAACTTCTCCGAGTGGGGGAAATCAGCTTGGCAATCTGCAGGTTGGATCATATATATAAGAGGGAATGCAGAAGTCTTTGGAGGCAGCACCTCGCTGGCACAGGAAAGCTGTGCCCGTTTTCCGACCCATTTGAGGATAGGTTTGTAACAGGGCAAAACCGGCTAGGAGGAGGCGGTTTCGACTTTGGTGGAGAGGGTTTCTGTGTTTGGTGATGGTGGAGGAGAAGGTTTTGGTGGTATGTATCCTTTTGAGGCAGGATAGGTTACCGAGTACCGATACTTTCCATCGTCTTCTCCGATGGTCCCACGGATGGATCGCCATCTTTTTCCGAAGAATTTGCGCTCAGATGAGCGTTTCTTTCTTTCTTTCGGAAGGATGGTCATGCTCATCTTTTAGTGGAGCTAGACAATTCATTACACTTAACAGTCTAGGTCCCAGAAACAGTGTCCGGAGTTTGTCAATGGAGATGAACAGTGCATCCTCAGCTCCCGGAAAGAGTCGGGTCGATGCCGTGATTCTTGATCCGGTACGCCATTCTGCAGCGAAGGTGGCGCCGTGGCAGCGATTGAGTCCGGAGTCTGCGTTGCTCCGGTGCTTTGCAACTAGATCTTCATGGCTGTTGAGCAGCCGGGGACCTGACAAGGCCGCCTTGAAGAGGACCCAAAGCCAGATAGCAATCAGATTTTGATCTTGATGAAGAGGACCCAACAAGGACGCGGATGACGAGGGATAAATGTACTAAAAATCCTAAAATTTATCGTGAAAATGTGATTAAGTCGTAAAATTAAAAAAAAACAAATCTTATTTTATTACTTTTTGAAGACATGCAGTGATTCTATGACGCCCAATAAGAGTCACCTCAGGAAAAAAAAATGACAGAAATGTCAATATTTGTGTATGGAGATCACTTTAATGCCAATATTTTTTTTTTTTTACACTTAAGCGTCAAATCGGAGAAAAAATCATCACTTAAATGCCAACTCCGGTGAAGTCGCGGGAATTGACATTTAAGTGATCCTTTTCATATAAAAAAATAGCACTAAAATGATTATTTTTTGAATCACTTAAGTGCCATTTTCGGCAAAAAAATGATCACTTTAGTGTCAATTCCTGCGAATTCATAGGAGTTGGCACTTAACTGATCATTTTTTCTCGATTTGACACTTAAATGATAAAAAAAAATATTGACACTAAAGTGATCTCCGCACACAAATATTGGCACTCCTACTGTACTTTTGCTGAAAAAATATTTAAAAACTAAAGAAAAAAATACAAACTAAATTAGATTAAAAAACCTAAAATTAAAAAAAACAAAAACAAAAACAAAAACAAAAACAAAAACAAACAAACTCACACCGGCTGTGTTGAAGCTCTCTCCGGTGGCCAGCGGGCCGCGGCACGGCTGCTGGGAAGGGCGAACGCAATTAGTTTGGGCCTTCGCAAAGCCCGATGACCCTCGTTGGACCTGGTGACCTTTGCAGGCAAAGGCCTACGATGGTGCTTGCTGGCGGTTTGTTTGATTTTTAATTTTTACTTTATCTTTTTCTTATTTTTTAATCAACTTATTTTGCATTTTTTAATGTTGATTTTTTTTGACATGCTACTTGGTGAGTATCGTATCGTCGCCATGTGTCTTGAAAAAGCAACAAATTAAGACAGGTCATCATTTTTCGCTAACCTAAGTAGACGGAGTTAACAGAATGACTCGATTAAATATATTTGACAAGTTTTAGGATTCAATTACACTTACGTAACTAGTTTTAGAACTTTAGTGCACTTATGCCCTTTAATAAAATCTTTTTGTTTACTTGTTAAATTATTGCGTTCGCTAAGCTTGTACTATTTGTTGGAAAATATAATGGAATGAAGTAACAATGTAGTCGGACTTTGAGGCGTGTAATCACTCTTTTTTAGGATCAATTTGCCTTACGAAATTTCTATAGGTTTCTGGCAAATTCCTTTCAAGATACAACAAAGTCATGGTGAGAATACTAGATAACAATTCTAGTAAATCTCCTAAAATTATCTGTAAAATAATGAAATATGGTTGTCTCTTTTTTGAAGGAAAACGAAGAATGAAAGTTAATGACAAATGAACATAATTGTCTATTACATAATACTAATAAACACACCTCTTGGTGTCTAAACTGCCCATGTACGAATGAACCTATTCATGTTGGAAACATCACACCAATTCATGTCTGAAAAATTACAATTCGGACATGACCGTTTGTGTGTGATAACATTCATTCGGACACAACTGTTCGTAAGTGACAACCGCTGTTCGGACGCAATTGTTCATGTCATAACATTCGCAATTAAAAAAATATATATAATATAATTATAAAATAATTTATTTCGAAGTAAATAAAAATTAAAATGCTAAGTTCGTCTAATAATCGCGTTAAAATCACGCACCCGCACACGAGTATAGTAGAGTCTAGTCCACTTGCCCATTTCTTTATTTTGAAAGATTATAGTAGCCTTCTAACTAATAAAAAGACTTGCACCATTCTTTCTATCCTACATGGGATTGAAAAGATAGCACTTCTGTTTGTTTTACAAACAAACTTCAACACTATTTGCTTTCGAGGCAATCTGAATGAAGGCAGGGGTTGGCCAAGCATTGAGATTTATCTCAAAATGCTATTCTAAACAGTCTCCTCTATCCTCAAAGGCCGATGGCATTAGAATTAGAATACTTAGAGATGCAAGTACAACTATAGGATGAAGGGCTGAGGTAGCTGTCATGATTTTTTTTTTTTTTCGGGCTAAGTTATGGCTACTTCAAGACATGCCATAATTCATAGATGGCCTTAGGATTATGATTTGATGATGACGAGATTATTACCCTTGATTTGGTGAAAAGTGAATCCTACAAGTTTATGGGTTAGACTAGTTAATGGTTGCATCTAAATTTTGATCCCGAGGCAATAGGTTGAGAGCCGAAAGAGGGATAGATTTTGAGACTTTGTTGGAGAATTGCACGAGTTACAATATGAAGCTAGAAACAAGAATAGACTGATCAATGTACATGACCAAGATCCGGGTGGGAAAAGGGATCCGCTTCGAACCTGCCGCCGATCCATTTTTATGCGGTTAGTAATTGTCTTCATCCATCCTAGATTCGATCTGGGTTGATGCCCCTAACCCAAACCCCATACCACTAGGTCGCATGCCTGATAGTGGATCTGGATCCCTTGCGTGTAAGGCAGAGGACCATTATTTTTAGGGCCATTGGATGTCCCCCTATTTACACAAAACGCATGGATATGGAATGTATTGAAAACTTTTTAATTTGCTTTCTGACGCTCCTGTCACTTCACAATCCGCAATGAGTGTCTTTCGACAATTACATCAGTTAAGATTTGATCGGGTTTTATGTCGGAGAAACTTTTAGGGATTTATGTAAGTAGACAAACTTGATTGGAAAAATTGAAAACCTTAGGCTAGCGAAGATCATCCGAATTGAGCCACGTATGTTGCACGGAATTTGGTGATTAAAAATAATATGAAAAATTTCGAATAAGGGTCCGAAATATTCTCATTTTCTTAAATAAGGATCCGGAGTGGATTTTGTTTCAAATAAGGGCATGGAGTAACATTGCAGTTTCAAAAAAGGGCTTTATCTCAAGGGCATTTTTGTCATTTAATTTTTGTTTTTCCTTTTTATTTTTCTTTTAAATTATAAAAAAGAAAAGTAAAAAGGAGAAGAAGTATACAGGCAGGAGGGGCAACTGCCTGTGGCCGCACCCCACCGTCGCCGGTGAGGCGTTGGTGAGGCCGGCAACCAAACGATCAAAATTTTAACTAGTCCAATCTCCTTCTTCTTCGCCCTGAACTTTATTCAGTTTCTGAGGCTTCTTCTTTCCATGAGCTCTGTTCAGGTTTCCAAGCATAAAGGGGCATAAACACAAACAGGTGGGGAACACTCTTCCCTGTCCAGTGAACTGTGAATCTCAGGCCGTCACGCTTGGTATTGCTTTTCTTGAATGTCTCCGCATTCTCACGATTCTGTCGCTCCTCACAACCGTACCCACCCCTCCATCCTTCAATTTCTTCTTCATTCTCCCAATTGTTCACTCAAATGTTCGTGTAAACCCGGCGTTTTCTTTTTTCAGCACCGAAGGAACAAATTCTTCTGGTTTGTATAAGAAAAATTGGAAGACAGGGAAGAAGATGGAGATTGGACTAGTCAAACTTCTGATGGCAGTTGGGATTTTTCCCTTGTTGGTCGCCGACCACCTCGCGTGTGGTGGCTGGCCATCGCCGACGCCCACAGGCGGCGGACCCTCCCCCCTTGTATATTTTTTTTTTTAATAAAGAAAGGAAAAAAGTGACAAAATTGCCCTTAAGGCTAAGCCCTTTTTGAGACTACATGGCCACTTCAAGCCCTTATTTGAAACAAATCATACAACTTGGGGTCCTTATTTGAAACAAAGTTAATTTTGAGCTCTTATTTGAGAAAATAAGAGCGCTTCGAGCCTTTATTTGAAATTTTCCCAAAATAATATATAATATACTTTGGTACGAAAATTACGTTAAGTTTTTTTTTTTTCCTTATATTGAAAAGTGACATCCATATGTAAGTAATGGGTTAAAAAATAATAATGGGTTAAGCCTATTAAAGCCCAAACATGAGAGCATAAAGGGCTGAGCTGCGTCTGGAGAAGTGGGGCGACGATTCCTCGTCTTGCGAATCTTGAAGTCATTCAGATTGGCCTTTTTTGTTTGGGTTAATAGTATCACGAAGAACAAACTCATTCAAACTAATTTTTTTTACCACAAAAAATATCAAACTAATGGAACTACGATAAATTTACAATCCATTAATATCTGTTAAATTTTATTGTTAAATTATTGAGTTAGATGACACGTGGCAGTTGGGGTTTTATCCTCCGTTTGTCAGAAGTTCACGAACTTGGAATTTTTGTAATACTAATCCAATTTAATTTAAACTAATAGAGAGCAAATTTATCACAGATGTACTCATTTGGGGTTTTTAGTAGTCAAAATATTAATTTGGAGTAAATTTATCGTAAGAGTATCGGTTTGGGATTTTTCGTGATATTCACCATTTATGTTTTGATAAGTGGAATGCGAGCCTTCTTTCGAAATTGACGTAGGGTGGTACCGAGCTTTTTATGCCCCAAGTCTGGTCCTATCAAATGCGTAGGAGATTCATCGCATATCACTTCCTAGTAGTTATTTTCTGGATTCGTGAGTGTTCCGTAGGATCTGCTGATAAACGTGCAAATTACCATCCTCATTTTAGCCTGTGGAAATCACTCCTTTCACAGCAAGTACGATACAAAGAGGGAGCAAATCACCGAGGAAGTGCATTTTTCACATCTCGTGTTAATAGACTTCAGGATCAAAACACCCGACGCGGGTGTTGATTGATCCCGGACTACCGCCGACACGGTACTTTGATCGAAAAGAGGGGAAAAAGAAAAAAAAAGGCATTCTCAATGCAATATTGTGATAGAATATCTAAATATTAAGTCACATAATCATATAACAGCTTAAAATCTCATATGATATCAGAGTGGGGAGTCTTCAGTTTGAATCTTTCCATATCCATATTTACCTTATTACTGAAATATGTCGGCCGCGCCTAGTGCTATGACCACACTTTTGTGCAGGAGCGACGCTGTCGTGCATTATTCAACCCTAGTCAGGCCGAGAGTTTCACTTGAATTTCCCGAATCTTCTCATGTTGTCGATCGATCCAGGATGACAGACACAGAAAAGTTGCGGGGCTCTTGTTCTTTTTCAGTTGATCTCATTTCTTTCGTTCCTGCTTTATGAGGTTTTGTCGTCTCCCATGAACGAATCTCGTGACATGATCACAAGTTTGAACGCATTCTTCAACGACCCCTAAAATTACTAGTCATCATCACGATCCAAGGGGCCCGCTTGAACATGCGGTCGTGGGCTCAATCGGTCTCTTCCGTAAGTTCCGACCTCGCCAGATGAACAACGCACGCACGCACGCACGCACGCCCGTAGAAAAGCAAAGAATTTCCAGAGTGGGATCAGATGAAGAGGGCGTTTGTTGGCCTGGGCATGAAGTGCCAACGGGAGATAGAGAGCACGAGCCAAGAAATCAATACAAAACAACACAGATAAGGTTATAAACAACAAGGCACTCTCCGAGAGGGAAATTATCCAAAAAGTTGTAAATTTATTATGCTTTTGCCTATTCTGTCATAAACTTTTAAATTTTGCCAATTGAGTTCTAAACCTTTTCATGTTTTGTCAATTGAATCCATCAGCCAATTCGGCCGGAAATCTTTAATATGGGCGATGGTCGTCTTATGTGACACAGGCTAACCGCTGGGGGCAAACATGGATAATTTTTAATTAATTCTTAATATTTTTTTAAAAAATATTTTATTTTTTTCTTTTTAGTTTTCTTTTCTTTGTTTCTAAATTGGATTAAAATAAATCTAAAAAAAATTTAAAAGGAGAGAGAACGGCACGCTCGTCGGTGGGGTTGCTTGCCAAAAGGGGCCTGCGGAGGTCGTCTACCTGGGAACTGACGATTAGAACCTATTTCAAGAAGTTGGAAGAGTATGATTTATCTTCCTTAAATGATCTTAACTTCCTTATTGCTTTATAGTTTTGTTTGTGTTGTATCGATATTTTACTTTGAGCCATTTTGTTGATACTATTATGCTATAACTCCTATTTGGCTTAGTTTTCAAATAGACGAAGCAAACGAAAATGAAACCGATTCCGAGGTAGATTCTAGAACAAATTAAGTTCCAAAGCAAATAGGATATATCTTAGATTTCAAAAACCAGAAATCGGTTCGTTCCCTATGTTTCAGGTTCGGAACACGCTCGTTCTAAAACAGATTATCCCTATCATATATATATCAAGAAATGTTACTAAGACTTACGTAATAATGCGAGAATTTCTTATGGTGCGTTTAGAGAAGTCAATCGTTCAATTCGTGGATCCACTTATTTTGATACCCAATTGAGATTTGCCACATGTAGCGACGAAAAAACGAAAGTGCAAGGAAAAAGGACAGCAATAGCAAAGAGCAAAAGCATTCGCACTTCACATCGCACGTTGCCCAAAAGGGTAGTCGATTGACACATTACGTCTCTCCCTTGTGACATGACATAAATCGAGCTTCTTCTGCAAATTTTTTTTTTTTTTTGGGTAAATGAAAAGTACAGAATTAGATAAACTACGTCTAAAATCTTCAATCCCAACTTTATCACTATACAAAACATGGATATTTCTGTAGGAGGTTGCAAGTAGAACATAGCATCCAATCGCTTCGTTATACCAACATCCGCAAGCTGATTGCCTTTCCAAAAAATATGACGAATTTTGAACTCAGAAAGAAAGCCCGTGAATCTTCTAATATCTATAAGTAGTGCTGGTCCTGTTATATCTTAATGATGAGTTTATGTTCTTCTGCACTTTAGTCGCACAGTCTTTTCGCCCAACTACGCAGGATCCATCCGCTGACTTTTCTTGCCACTATCCAATTCGATATACATTTAAAAAAAAAGACTAAATCTAAAAATAAAATAAATATAGAAATCAGCTCGCCTCTGCAAGACAAAGATATCGTCACTTTCAAACGGAAAAAAAAATTGCCCGCGCTTTTATTTGATGGACAAAAAGTACACAGGGACAAGTTTTCACTTGCGGATAAAACACTAACTAATTTTTTTCTTTTAATTCGGGACGGATAGGATAATGTTCTAAAATTTTCACTCATTCATAAATATTAAATTATCTCACGATGTTTGATTAATAGACTATAGTCCATTTCTACTCTTTATATTCGTGTAATCTCGTTTTATTTACAAATTTGAGTATGTAAAATAAAATTTAATTTTTTTAAAGAAGAAGTGGGCAATCATCAAACTAACAATCTCACAGAACACTTCACGCTGTTTCGCCGGCTCTTCTTACTCCATCTAAGAGCGAGACAGCCATCACATCCCAAATTGTCACCATTGCCCACGAATCGCTCTCCGTTCTAATTGCGCAAAGGACAATGAGAAATAGAGCCACAAATTTTTAAATTGATTGTGGGCATATTAGTCGAAATGATTCGATTCGATCGGCGGTCCTTTGTAATCTCTTTCAAGAAAAAAATTGAGAGAGCGACGTAGATAATTGCAACATACAAAAAAGATGTACATCCCCCCTATTTTTCCTTATTTATCACGAGCAGTACAATCTTGGAATTTACACCGACGGTTAAAAAGAACTCCGAACGAAGCTCTTCAAAAATCAAAGTGGCGGGACATGACTGGAAAAGGAAAATCATGCTAAGGACTGGACAAGAAAATGAGAGAAAGGAACGGGGTACAAAGTCAATCTAGGGTCAAAACTGCAAATACCAAAAGAAAAAAGAGGAAAAAGAGCCAGAAAATTTTGCGAAGCGGCCCTCATCATCAATCATCGTAATCATGACGATGAGGCAACAATCGACAGACACGCGCCTCACCGCGGAGAGAAGAAGGCCGCCAGTTCTCCGCCCACGCGCCTGGCGGTGAGCTCCACGCGCTCGTCGGGGACCAGCTTGGACCGGCAGACGGGGCAGTCGAACTTGAGCTGATCGAGCCATCCGTCGAAGCAGCGCTTGTGGAACACGTGGCGGCACGGCAGCCTCCGCACGCGGTCGCCGTCCCTCAGCCCGCACAGGCACACCATGCAGCAGTCGGAGCCCTCGCCGGAGAACCAGTCGGATAGGAGCCGGTTGAGGTTGAGCTGCTCGGCGAGGACGATCAGGCCGGCGAGGCCGGAGCCGAGTGGGGCGGAGAGGCGAGGGGGGTCGTCGTCGCGGGCGGCGGGGTCAGGGTCGGGGGCGTCGGGCCGGGAGAGGCCGAGGGAGCGGAGGAGGGAGGAGAGGGAGGAGCGGAGGTGGTTGACGCAGGTGGCGAGGAGGGCGAGGAGGAGGAGGGGGATGGAATTGGAGGAGACGTCGTTCAATTGGCTCTGTAGACCCATTTTTCTGCTTCGAGTTTGGAAAAAGCGTTCTGATTCGATTTTGCTGCAATTGATTTAAGAGAGAAAGAGAGAGAGAGTGAGTGTGATGGGATAGGGTCGCTGGCTTTATGGAAGAGAGAGAGAGAAGTGACTTTTGGCGTTTTTGCGCCGTGTCATGATGTCGTGGCACGTGCGGAGGGGATCCGCCATTGGATTGTTTGCTCGTTCGTTGTTGCCTTGTTTGGTTGGTTCGTTCTTTCCGTAATTTCTATCACGAACGGAAAAAAAAAGTTTTTATTATTGAGCAGATTTATCATTTATGACTTTTCTAATTTGACTATCGTTAGAGATTTAATTATGGAGCCTTAGTTTGCATCCACCTGAAGTTTTCAGGTGATTTGTACTCTAAGCCTTTGTATCAGGAGGCGTAAATAAAGGAAACTTCATGTTCCGAGTCTCGCGTCAATTTTGTAAAATGCCTGTCGAGTGATTCGCAAATCAACCGAACTTCCGAATGGTCAAATTTAATTTGATTACTCAAAGCACACATTTTAAGGGCTTGACTCATGGGGTCGTATCGTTTAAGATTGCATTGGAGCAAGACTCTCCCATCGAAATATGTGTGGTTTCGTGAAACAACTAAACCCATCATAACCTATTTTGACGATGGTGAGAGTGATCATCATCCAGACTTAAAGGTATCAATAGGGGGTGCGGCAGCTTTGAGAGGTCGGAGTGAAGCAAAAATGGATCGGACACACATCGTATCGAGAGAGAGTATTATTGGGCGACACAACCCTCATCAAATAGTCACCATCTCGTGCAGTCATTGCTGTCAATGACGGGGATGAATATGGAGATTGTCATACTTTGTGCGAGACCAAACAAGAGAGAGAACGAATTGAACGCGACAAAAATGGGACGATTCTACCCGTCTTGGAATCGATCTCTTTCATTTGCGGCGCCTGTCATGAAAGTATTTATTGATGAGATCCGAATTTCTCTTCCAAAGCCATCTCTCAGCACACTCCCCCAAAGAATTGATTGACGAGCTCCAAATTGGCTAAGGACTTGCTCAAAGCTATTATTAGTAAAGAGATCTTTTAGGAGCAACTCTCGTGAGGCCGAGGATGCTCATCCTGTTGTGTTGGGATTTACATCACACGCAAAGGCGTGGAAGGCTTGCAACCTTTCCTTCAGCTTGGAAGCATTAATTGCGTCCGATTTCGCTTATACTCCCAAAAAAGGGTATATGGGCAATATGGAATCATGGATCTGCACACAATCTATGAGTAAATTAGAGGATCAACAGCATAAATAATCCTTAAACTTTGACCTAATATGCAAAGTGATTCATTAACTTTAAATTTATTCAATGTGATTACTGAACTTTAGCTTAATATGCAATATCGTCTTTAAACTTTAGCTTAATATGTGATACTGTCCCTAAACTTTTAATTTGTTCAATATGGTCACTGAAATTTTGGTATATGCTCAGTTTAATCCCTGAATTGTATAAAATTGTTCATTGTTGTCCCTAAGCTCGAATTAATGTAAGGATAATATTAAATATTTTCATATAGTCCATGAACTAAATAGAACACATGCCAAATGTTCAGGGATTACATTGAATAAATTTAAAGTTCATGAATCACATTATATATAGAGTCAAAGTTCAAGGATCATTTGTGTTATCATCTCTCAATTAGAGGATCAATCTAGTCTACCTTAAATCGTAAGATGCTTTTTTCGCTTTAAAATGGTAACAAAGCCTAATACCCATCGTATAATCTCTTGCTTCTAGCTAGGAAAGAGAGATTCCGAAAACGAAATGATCTTTTCAGATGGTGTTGAAATGCACCAAGATCTTACTCCTAACATTCAATACTTGATCTAATGATGATGGAATACTAGCGAGGTAACACCGAAAAGACGGGAAAATTAATAAAAAAAAAGTCATAAATTTATTGTATATATATCAATTCAATCATAAATATTTTAATTGTATCAATCGAATCTTAAATTATTTACGTATTTTCAATTGACTCTAGCAGGCTAATTTTGGCAGAACATAACTGACATAGACATCAGCCCTCTTGCATGACACGAGTGGCGCTGAGGTGGACATTTTTAATAATATTTTACTATTAATATTATTTTTTCTTTTATTTCTTTTTTTTTTTACTTTTTTAAACTTAGGATCGGAGAGGGCGTCTTGGCCCTCATTTCTTCTTCTTTTTTTAACTTTTTTTTTAAATCTTGGGGCCAACAAGGGTAGCGTACGGTTGGTGTATACATCAGTAATTTTTTGGCCAAAATTGATTGAATGAACTCAATTGATAAAATGTGAAAATGTTTAGGATTGAATTGATACAAATGCAATGGGCTTAATACTTTTTTTTTTTGGTCAATTCTCTACCGAAAAGACATTAAATTTTATTGAAAATTTTGGAGCAGTTTCTCTATGTGATTTTTCGGGGCTTTTTCGAACCAAAAAAATGAAACATGAATACCCCCACTATCTAGCATGGAAAGGGTTTTAAAATGGGATTGCATATTCTCCAATTCTGGTACGCCGATCGAGGGCTTCCAGAAAAATGAAAATCGACAAAAGACTAAGTTAATAATGTTCTGGAAATTGACAATACCATGTTCAATGTTTCTTCTTTGAGCTGTGCGTAATTAGCGACCACTGCCAACTTTATATTGCCGCATCCTGTCTGCTGTCGCCGTCACCTTCGCCGGCTTGTTTGGATTGATTTTAGTCGGTCCACTAATACTAAATTAAGACCGGGCAAATACATCAACGTGATTAAGAAAATCTACATTTTTTTTTTCCGCCCGGAACTGCTTAAAACCTGCAATTTCAACAGCGCACACGTCAAGGAACACTTAATTAACTTAAAAGCAAGTGAAATGTATGTACACATCGTGTGTCCTTAGGGTTATATGACTGGGGGAAATTATCCAATCGGTCCTAAACTTATTATACGGATATCAATTCAGCCATATTTTTTTTTTCAAAATTTTCAATTTAAACTTTAACTTTTGCGCACAATTTCAATATAGGCCCTTTGGTCTATTTTCTTGCAAGAAATCGCTTACTTGGCGATGCGCTACTTAGGACGATCTGCTATGACTGGGCCGCCACGTCAGAAATGTCAGGCGAAAGTTGTCCGAAATAAATATATTGGAATTTCGCGTGAAAATTCAGGATTGGATTGACAAAATTCTCCGACGCCCCGTGTCAACTCTGGCGAGTACGCTTACCTGTCTCCGTATGAACGTGATCATCTCTGAGTGGGACATGATGGAATGGAAGTCGTTGAACTCGCCAGCTCGTTTCCTCAATGGAAGCTTCACGAAAGAGTTGAATGGTCCCCTTCATCGTAGTTCAGCAGTTCGCCAGCCTTCTATGGCGAAACTAACTCCATGTGTACCTTGAGGTGGACGCTTCATTGCCTTGGTGGTGGTTAAAGATAATACCCCACTCAAAGACACGTCACACGCGTATTAACATAATAAATATGCGAAGCGTGTCTAGATCGACTTTCGCTCTTTAATTTTGTTTTTTTTTTCTTTGGCTTATCTAGAATCTCGCCACGCACGCGCCGCGTCCCGACTGCTTTTTTATCTCGAAACTTTCTCGATATCTTAATATCGGCACGTTGATTCGCGCATAATTTTTCTTCCCATAGTTTAATGGAAGTCGGATGAAACTCAAAACTAAAAAGTGAGGTGAAAATGAAAAAGACACGACACGTGACAGCTTCGGATGAGTGTTTTAAAATCCGATCCTCAGAGGCGTTTCCGTGCTCGTTCAATCTCTCCAGATCTAGATCGAGATTTGGGAGAGGAGCCTATTCAACCTGTTATTGGTGTATCGATACGGTGACGATGTTGAAATACGCTGGTTCAAGCCATGATTTACTGGAGAAGGGGATTACAATGTATGCTCCATCATGAGATTCGGTGGTTAGCCGCCGTTCATTGTGCTTCGACTCCGACACATATGCATTCCTCTGAGATAAGAGCGCGCTTATCACAACAATTTGTGCTTCAAAACCTCTCATATATCATCTTGAAACTTGTTATAAGTATGAAATAGTTATTTTTGACCAAAAAATGAAAAAAAAAATCGAGGAGAGTTAAAAAAAAAAAACGTTTGTCTGTTGATTTTTTTCCCCCTTCCTTTTTTTTTTTTGACTTGGGAAGGAAGATGTCCGAAGAATTCCCAACATCACATGTCGCTAATAAACTGATAATTTGACGTGCAATTTGGCGCTGCTTGGGCGGTGGCAGATTAAGACAATCGAGACGAAGGGGGGGACCAACAACATGCGAACGAGATTCGCCCCGATATCCGACGACTAATTCTCGTGAATATTTTATATCTCGCCTTAATGAATGTCGCGAGGGCACTGGCTAATCTCCCCGTTAGACAAATTTTATATCTCGAGATCGAATTTTTTTAATTAGTATATGCTTAATCAGTGTCCCCGGAGCACTTGTTGACACCGTCCTTACTCTATTCGGGTTTTAAATCGCGGCGACCACGATAGTTAATAGAGAGAAGGTTCCAAGATGATAAAACCCAAAAAAGGGTGCAAATCTCCGCCGTCCGAGAAGATCCGCGTATCCACCGTCCATATAACCGTGGCCTTCGGATGAGATAACGACTGCATAGGAAAAGGGCAATTTGTCGTCAGGTGACTATTCAATTTCTCGATTGCCGATTCTTAAATTGGAGGCCGAAATTGTCGCTCGCATCCTAATTCTTCTTTCCCTATTTTCACCACGAGAAAGCAAAATTGAATCATGGATTTATGAAATACTTGATTGATTTCATGAATTGAGTCGGGCGAGAATAAATACTCGGACGCGTTATCCAAGTGGAAAAATCTCAACTCAAAATGATTGCAAGGCATGAAAACCAAACCAACCCGAACCGAAGCCGAATCGGACAGTTAGCTATGACACATCAATCCGAACTAATTTTCACCTTACAATTTTTTTTTTGAATCGGTACCAATGACTATTTCACTTTAAAACTAACTTTGGTCTCACAAAAAATTACCCAAATTCACTCTCTATCGACATTCCAACCAATACCTCGTTAAAACTCATATGTGTTGATCCACGTGATAGATAATTGCAGGACGAAATTGGACGTGGAGAATGACAGATCCAATCTGAAAAATCCACGCACTTTAACAACGTATGCATTTAAACGAAATTAAATTTTATCGTGGGAATACCGATTCTAGATATATATTTTTTTTTTGCGTGTGCGATGTTATTCTATGTTAGATGAATGGAGGAGATATTATGGTTTCTCAAGAGACTCCACATGAAGAGTAGCTCTTGATAGCAACTGGCAGGTTTTCCGTATGTGCACCTGCACGCCCGTCCATCTGGATGGCAACGTTGTGCTGTGCTCACCATTTTTATTTTTTTCTTCTGGATTACTCGCTACTATAATTATGGGAATCCGATTATCTAAAAGCTTATGAAGTATTCGCCGCTGCAAGCATTATGAGTCGATTTACTCCGAACTTTCGCCAATACTGGTGACCCCGATCCCGTCGTGGAGCCTCGTATCACGAAATGACGCTCGTCCGTTCGAATCCCATAAACTATGGATTGATCACTTTGGATCGGATTTGGCTCGCATGACTGGGCTGGGATCCCCTGACCACGTGGTCAGGGTAACCACAGATCCCAGCCCTCCACAAACATTTTCCCCCTATAAAAAGTGGGGAAAAAAATCTAGTGGAGGGCTGGGATCTGTGGTCCCCCTGACCACGTGGTCAGGGGATCCGGATCACGCATGACTTACCATAAAGTAAGTCACCGTGACTTACTTTATATCTGAGCCGTTCATTCCAAATGAACGGTTCAGATCAAGCCACGTCGTATACGGCCAAAAGAGATCCGAAAATTTGAGCGCGAAAACGCTTATCTGCAGATTTTTTTTTTATTCCCTTTTTCCCCTCCCGACCTCCTCTTCCCTCCCTCCCTCCTCTCGTCTCGTCAAACCTCGGGAGGATCGCGATCAGACCTCCATCGTGTTTTGCTCTTGCCTTCCCTTTCCCTCACAGTTCGACCTTCCTCGCGCCTCCTCCACCTCTCCGACGCTCCGCAGATCCGCCGCCGACTGTGGCGGAGCGGATCTGCCGCCGACGCCAGGGAATTTGTCCCTTCCTCGATCTTCCTCCTCGGCTTCGCTCTTACCTTCCCTTTCCCTCACAGTTCGACCTTCCTCGGGCCTCCTCCACCTCTCCGACGGCAACCTCCGCAGATCAATATCTCCGGACCCAGCCAACAGATAGTTTCCTTCTTTTTGATAGATTTGAGTTAGATGTGGCAGTTGAAATTACGGTAACTCTGTTGAGTCTTCTCTCTTCAAAACCTGGTTGTTCTTATGTTGCTAATGCTTTCTCAATTCTGCATTTCTTGTTCCTGAGGGTTTGGTGTTTCGTTCTAACTTCGAGTTCCAATTGGGAGAGAGAGAGAGAGAGAGAGAGAGAGAGAGAGAGAGAGAGATTTGTCTTGTAGCTTGAGTCCTGCTTCCCTGTATTTTTTGCTTCTTTTTCATGATCTGCTGGGCATTGTCGGCATTGTCTTCGTTTGAGCTTTGAAAGAATGTGAGGTACGAAAAGATGTGTGAAGTTTAGTGGATAGAACGACT
The DNA here is from genome assembly GCA_021437785.1 of Rhodomyrtus psidioides. Classification (NCBI taxonomy): domain Eukaryota; kingdom Viridiplantae; phylum Streptophyta; class Magnoliopsida; order Myrtales; family Myrtaceae; genus Rhodomyrtus; species Rhodomyrtus psidioides. Next base: position 710,680 of record JAILYB010000171.1, on the reverse strand, counting down.
TTTTTGCTCAGGATTCTATCTATAATGTCCTCTTGTCGCATCAATGTAGGAATCGTGCTGTTTGAGTGCACTAATAATTCAACTTTTGAGAGTGCTTTGAAGAATCTGTTGCCACATGACTCCACTTCTATGGTCTCGTACATGGTATCTCCCTAGATTTTCCTAACACAAAAACCAGCTTCAAGATCCTTCTGTCAGCTAATCTTTAATTTTTATCCAAAAGAAGGATAAATATCTTACTGTAATTAAAATTGCCTGAAAAACTGACGGAGTGTGCATTCATTAACTCGAAGAGAGATGTCTTTTTGTGCTTCACTGTCCAAAATAACACCAATGAGCATTTGAAGCTTCTACAATTGCTTCCTGGGTCAACTGTAAGATCTATCCCTCATTAAAAGTTTCCTGCAAATGAATAACAGGGATGATTGTCATGAAAACTTTTGGTGCAGTAGTATCTGCCAGATGCCTTCCTTGAATCTCATATCACTTAGGTTGATAAACTAGAAGAACTACAGTAAGTCTGCAGAACTTAATTCATTTTTAAGATGACAGAACATATGTCATGTATGCTCATCTGTGCACTGAGATCTTTTGTGATTCGTTGATCAGCACCAAAGTGCAGAATTTGATAAAATAAACTACCATGGATGAAGAAATTTCTGCTGTCATGACTGCTAAATTTTTTTTACATTGTGTAGTTGATACATTTTTGGAAAATAAATTTAAGTAAGAAAGTGTTGTTTCCTCGAATAAATGAAGGCCATAAGATCCCATTAATAGGTTGAGACGGTATAAACTCTCATCATTAACTATTTTTACTCCAATCTTCTCTGTTATTTTGATATAATTTCTGCACTATTTCAGCTTCGAGGTCTGACCTGTAGTTTCTCATCTGATTTTTCTTGTCTTTCTGATGCATACACATTATGTTCTATTGCTCTGTTCCTTTAAAGAGCAACTACAACAACATGTTCGTGTTCATGCTATGGAAGCAATGATGGCTTATTGGCAACTGGAGCAATCACTTCAAAGCTTAACAGGTTCTTCCCTTTTCCTAATCCTATGTTTCATTGTCTCCTCTTGTAGATTACTTCCACTGAGTTCAGATTACCAATTGAACATATGCCTAGGTCTTGTGGAATCTCTTTGTGTGGATGTGATGGTGGAAATGAATATTGGAACTTTCCTGATATATAGAGAAAATTGTAGTTTACTCCGATGTTTTAATCTGAAGGCACTAGTGCAATGTAAAATGAGGCGTAGTATGGAATCTTCTGTCTAAAGGTGTGCCATTGCCTCTCTATGTGTGGATTTAATAATCTCTTCATCCTTGAAGAACTTCGGGTGACAATCAACTACCTTCAGACACTTACATCTTCGGAAGAGGCATTGAGAAACTCCCTATAAAATGGAGACTCTCTCTCAAATGGATTAACCTATCAGGTTACTGCTTATGCTGTCCTTGGACCAAAAAGAAACATAGAGATGTCCGAACTTTGATGCCTTATATGTTTGTTTAGGCATGTAACTGTTCTACTTTTTCTAAGGTTCTTACATTCACTTTAGTAGTGCTTCTTCAATCATCTCCTCCCCAAAGTGACATCTCATGCCAAGTGTTTCTCTTCTCTGTTGACCTGCAGGCCCATAATTGATCCTTTTGCAGCAATATTTGCTCGGTTGTGTTGTGGAAAAATTGAAGTTCTCGTGAAGGTAATGCCTTTCTACACATTCTGGGGCTTTCAAATACAAAGGGAAATCTGAAGGCACTAGTGCAATGTAAAATTCCATGAAAATTCATGAACAGACAAATTTACAGCTTGTTTTATCAATAAGTAGTGGAATGTCCATTCTGTGGTATTCCAATACTTTGTTGTTTGCAGAGGTAGCACATCCTGTGGAGAATTTATTTTAAGCATGAATGCCTATAGACATTAAATCAGCTTAAAGGGAGCCTTGGCGGTGTTCCTGGGTTTTAATTATTGTCCTTGTTATCTACGTGCTCAAATTAGAAAAATGAACATGCCATTACAGATTTTCTAATTGCTAGTTGTGGTGTAAACTGAATTGGTTGAATATACCTCTGTCTGCAACCCTACTTGAACAGGCACATCAGGAGGCGACTGGGACCGTATCACCTGCTGATGGTCACGATGCAGATCCAGTTGTTGCGGCAGAGGAAATGGCTTTTTGCAAAGCATGTGCTCGATTTGGTCTTTCTGCAGAGGAAATGTCTTTCTGCTGATGGTCACGATGCAACCCTACTTCACTGGGACCGTATCACCTGTTGATGGTGTAAACTGAATTGGTTGAATATACCTCTGTCTGCAACCCTACTTGAACAGGCATATGTTTGATGGCTCATCTTTTGCCAAACCCATGTACATTTGCTATAATTTCCTGCTTCTTTAGTGAAAACTGTGGTCACTGGTCAGTATGTCCAAGAAATTCAAGATGGGCAACTACAACTTTCATCTCTATTTTTTGATGGCTCATCTTTTGCCAAAGAGTGGTGGGAGATGACGGTGGACCACTTCTTCGCCTCCTTGGGACAACCCCCCTAAATCATATCTTGTGCAATCTCACGTTGTTTTATAATTCATATATGATCTTGGTGCTACATTCTAGTTATCATTTTTTTAATACGAAGCCCTTTTTTAGCGTAGAATCGGAAACATTTTTTTTTCTTTAGCCCTTTTTTGGGGGGTGATCGATGTCCGTTCTGGTCCTTTTTCATCATGTTATCTATCATGTTTCATGTTAAACTAATCGAGTTTTCAATGTATTTTCTTTCGGTCTGCGAATTTATTTTTCATAAATAATCATTTTTTCTCTTTTCTCTTCGTATGTCCATTCCGATCTAATTCCTCATATATCCAACCATTTTCGCGTCCGATTGTTAGAATTAATTTGCGCTTCATTTAGATTCGTTTGCGTGTTTTTAATTTTTCGTCAATGAATGGTCATTTTTTTTTCTCTTTTTTCATATGTCTATTCCGCTTTAATTCGTTATACGCTTGACCATTTTTCCTGTCCGATTATTAGAGTTTGCGCTTCATTTAGATTCGTCTGTGTGTTTTAATTTTTTCGTCAATGAGTAGTAAGTTTTTATTAACGTTTCGCATTACATTAAAGTTGCTTATTTTTTTTCTTCTTTTCTGAATGTTAGACTAAAAGTTGAATAAATGAATGCACAAAAATGACAAAAACATCATGCCTGGTCACCTAGTTCTGGTTAGATGCCTTTGACTTTCAATGTAATGGGTAAAATGCATGGTTAATTTAGAAAAATCAATTGATACTCAATCCTTCAAGCATGTCATTGTTTGGCTTGGAGCATGCATCCCATCCTATTTTTCACGACGGATCAGGTCAAGCAAATGGAACAAGATGACCATCCGAGCATGTTGCCTCACGACAAATCGGCATCCAAAACACAGAAAAGGACTTAACCCCCACAATTGTTTTTGTTGTATGGCATCGGACAATTCAGTCAACTACCGGAGAATCCCACACAACATACCTACTGCCAAACCTCACCATAGGGGTAAACTTATCATCTCTGATATGTGAGCAATCCTACGATCAGATCCAATTTCCTCAACTTCCAGAATCAAACAAGATCACACTCACAATCATGTATATCACAGTCTAATGGAATTGCAACTTCCCACACGTGTCCCGTTCAATCTGCACTAAATTCAACTCATCATATTTCATCAAAAATGTTATACACTAAATTCAAATGAAATATCAACTCACACAACGAATCCATTTGCTTTGCCCCAATAGTTTCTAATCAATGTTAACATTCCTGAAGCCACTAATAATATCTCGAAAGTTGTCAGTCGCCTCCCTTGCATGCTGTAGCTCCAGTATAGTCACTCGAAGCGAATCTTGGCTATGTTCCAACTCCCTTCGAGTCTGTTCCAGCTCCCTTCGGGTTTGTTCCAGCTCCCTTTGGGTTTGTGCCAGCTCCCTTCGGGTTTGTTCCAGCTCATTGGGACGAAATCGTGGAAACCACAGATCCAGACTCCAGTCTCTGATGTATCTAAAACAGAGTAGTTCCCACATTGCAGTTGTGTGCAGCGAAACAAGCTTGATCTTTCGGTAATAACTGAGAAAAGGGAAAGGAAAAGCCCGATCTTAAGCTCACCATGGTACTTTCTAAGATTAATCTAGCAAAAGGAAAGCAAGATTTTAGCCATTCTTGAAGTTGATGGTCTCTCTCTGTGAGTGGAAAAAGAAACCATAAAAAGGAAATCATACTATTTCACACTCTTACTCCTGCAAGCTCAGATTAAGCTAAGAAAACAGAGCAACGACCAGAGAAAACACGGAAAGGGAACACAAAAAGAAGACACAGAGAGATATCTCCGCAGAAGCAACAGATTTATTACCAAGAAATCAGGAATGGTTCCTTCAAGTAGTTGTACACACTGATGATCAAGTTGTCATTAGTGACTGCATCGATTTGAGGCCCTGGAAACTGCCCATTGATCAAAATGTCCTGCGCTAATCCAAAAATTAAGTCCAGTTCTTCAACAAATTCAAGCATAATACAAAAGAACATGTAGAAGTTTTCTTGCTTTAAGCAAAACAAACCAAGGGAGGTAATTGACAAAAGGAAAACTACTGTGTCTCAAAAGCTACAAGATTCCCAAACGTTGTCCAGTCCAGTCCGTGTACAAGATTTGAGTGCATATTGATTCAGCATTGTAAAAAAAAAAAAAACGAACTTTCTTGCCAAGACCACAAAGAGAGTCTAAACTCGTAGTTAATTTCGGAGTCTAAAAAATTTGCCGATTCCACAGATATTCATTTATCGCTTTAGTTTCATTCGAATTTAAGATCCATTAACTGAATTAATTTCAGAGATGAATGTTCCAAAACCATGAAAAAGGTGAATTAATGCTGCTTGCTTTTATCACATGCCAGATATATTGCGTTCGTTGCACTTCAATTTTATTTAGTAATCAAAATGGTAAAAAAGATCGAACATTGCCACCTCAGGAAGAATATGCCCCATTATTGCATCATATTTGCATCGTTGACACTTTCCCACTTGAATTTTTATTAATTGATTGACAATCAAGCGTGGGAAATCACATTCTGCTATGGCAAGGAATTCTAGGTGAAGAACACAGTAGATAACTTCCGTAGAAGACTAGAACTAAATGCACCCCTAAATTATTTTCCTTTCTTTTTAAAGCTTTCAGTTGAGTAATTGGTTGGACACATAACACCCACACAGAAAATCATTTCTCAACCATGGTTTTCATTAGCAAGTTACAAGAGACAAAAAGGAGCCGAAAGCAGCAGATAATATCAGAAATAAGGTGGTCTTACCCTACAATCTGACTACCATTTGAAGTGTGTTGACACCTGATTTTTAATCATCTTTTGTGTCGATTTTATTTTTAAAATTAATTAAAAATAGCAAAAAAAGTTATAAAATTGCAAAATCAACTTTGGAAGCCTTGTCCTAGACTTAGGAACCAACTTTGAACAAAAAATATTTTTCATAATTTTTAATATTTTTTCGAATTTATTTAATTATAAAAATACTCAAAAAATCAGAAAAATACCATTCGTGGTCAGAAAAATGCACACAAATAGTTAATAATTTTATTTTAATTCCCTATTCAAGTTGGTCTTGTTAAATCTGGAAAATTTGACTTGGGTAACTATGTTACTTCACAAACGTACACCCGAATCGAGCATAAAAATTTCTCTTTGAGTCTTTTAATTCTCAATTTCCACTTCTCATAAGCCATGACATTTTGATTTAGAGCCTTGAAGTGCTATTGGGTCAATTAGGCCTGCAATTTGATCAATTTTGACAAAAAAGACATACTTGCATAAATTTTTTTGCAATTTAATCCATGGTTTCACAAATTTCGAAATTAAATCCTCGCCAAGGACACCCATGAAAATCAAATACCTCTACCCTATAGTTTTCATCGTCCCGAACTCATTGGTGGTCTCAATTTGAACTGATTTAATCATTTGATCCTCCGATTTGGCGAAAATTATTTTCGGATCCTAGGCACAATTTGGGGTTTTCATTAAATTCCAATCCATTGATTCGTGAAAAACAGTCAATTGGAGGTTCAATTAGGTAAAAATTAGTGACCGGGCCGGTCTGGTCGGACCCGACCCGACCCGACCCGACCCGGCCCGGCCCGGCCCGGCCAAACCGGGTCTACACCAAAGGTTGCAGACCTGCATTTTTCTTCACGTACCGGGAACAAGAAGCAGAGGAATTGGTAGAAGGTGGAGGGGCGTCGCGCGACAGGAACCTAGAGCACGGTCTCCTTTTCAGGCTCGAGGGAGTGCGTAAGTGTCCTTGGGTTGGGGGCCTTAGGATAAAGAGGGACGGTCGTTCCACAGGAAAGGAGGTTTTTTTCGGATCCACAAAAACGAGCTCGAAGAGAGAGGGCCGGGAGAACGGGGGAGTTTTGAGCGAAACCCGACAAGAGGAGCGACCCTCAACCTTCAACAGACTCCACTGATCATCACTAGAGCCTTCGCCGCCGTCGACAAGCCCCAAAACAGGTCGGTATCCCATCTTAACCTTCATTTCGCTGACGCACACCACCTGTTCGACGAAATGCCCCAGTGAGCATTTTAATTTGTAAATCTCGGCTGCGTGTTGTTGACACCTGATTTTTGATCAGTCTTTCATAGTTTATTTTTAAAAAATTCATAAAAAATCTATAAAAAGTTAAAAAAATTAAAAAATCATCTTTGGTAGCCTTGACCAAGCTAAAGGAACCATTTTTGATAAAAAAAATAATTTTTCATATTTTTTAATATTTTTTTAATATTTTCCAAAAATAGAAAAATACATGAAAAATGAAGAAAAATAGCGTTCGATGTCGTAAAAATATAGAAAAATAGTCAATATTTTTATTTTAATTTCTTTTACATTTTGAACTCATAAATAGTCAAAATTTAAGTTCAATTGCATGTGTTTCTTCACGACGCATAGAGTTGAATTTGGCAAAAAAATGTCATTCGAGTATTTTAATTTGTAAATTTCTACATCTTTTTTAGTCTTGACGTCCAATTAGATCGACCACCATCTACAATAAATGCCCCTTGCTGAATATTTTCGTTTTTGTTTCACATGATTTCATGGTGTAAAACGCCGAGTGGATCCCCAAATATAATCGGGTCGGCATGAGCTCGATAGCTCGTCCAAGACCAAACCAGGGCACGGCGAACCCCATGTGAGTACTCTCGAACTCCTTCGATGCTTCCTAATGCTTTTATTAGGTTAGATCGTGTGTAGAATGGCTAGGACAGCTAAATCATTCTTGAGCTGTGATTGATAAATATGACCTTATTAGAAATGCCATGTGATTTATTTGCATATCTAGATTCCTTGAGTTGGGCATTTTATTACTGATTGTGATTGCTAGGATAATCACTCTTATCTACATGAATTTCTAGATTTAGGGTTCATACCTTACTCATCCGCATGAATCTCAGGCTAGAAAATTCAGTCAACTTAGGTACCGAAAGGGCGTCAACTCTGACAGTTGGTGTAACTAAGTCCCCGAAACCATTTCTCTGGTTCTCGCAGAATTGAATAGAAACTCCCAACTATTCGATTGGGTGGTCCAATCATACCCTAAAAAAATGATTGGTGGCGACTCCATGGCATGCACACTTAGCACATGTCACTAGACCACACTGAAAGTCGATCACGCATACCTCCGTTGCGATTTGGGTAATGGGCCTTGGGAGAGGCCCGCGTCCGACCAGACAGGACGGCCCATTAGCCCTCGAGAGCCCGACAACCTCAAGATGGTCGCGACACGTGTTCCCCGGCCTCATTTTGCGTGAATATAGCCTCAAAGCTTCTCTAGAACCGACTCTAAGCTTGCTTTGGCTTTTATATTTCATCGAAACTCGCCGGAAAACCATGGACGGAGCTCCACCTTGCTCGGGCCGAGTCGAGAGTCCACACCGACGAGGCCGGCGCTCGCCGAGGCCCAGGCGACCTCAGGTAAGCTCCTAAACCTCCATTGGATGCTCTTAGAATGAATGAAATCGAGCTTGGTCGCCAAAAAATTTTCTGCAAATTTCTCTACCAGCGCCAGTTCGGGGGAGGTCCGTTCGGTCGTTTTCCGACGTGATTTTTCCATGTTTTTGATGTATGTGGATCTGGGATGAATGGGGGGTCGTTTCTTGCCGAAATCGCGTTTTGGAACAGACGTTTTTAGGTCGGAACCGAAGCTCCGACGAGGCGCCGGCGGGAATCGCTGGCGCCGGTCGTCTTCCCCGGCAAGGGAGTTGACCGGTCAACGCCGACGTGGCGCGCCACGTAGGCGGCCACGTCAGCCGCCGGGGGGGAAGGCTTCCCCTTCTTACAAAAAAAAAATACAAAACCTAGATCGGACGGTCGTGGTTTTGCCACATGTCGCGATCTAAGCTTTTCAAAATATATATATTATTAAAAGGATTTCAGAAAATAAAAAAAGATTTGATCCGACGGTTATTATTGCACCAAGTAGCGACCTGTGGATCGTCCGATTTAGTTCAAGATCGGACGCACCAGGAGAGGCCACATGGCGAATTCTGGACCGTTGATGGGAGGTTATTTTTTAGAAATTCGGATAAATTAGAAAATGGTTTTAAAATAATAAAAATAATTTCAAAAAAATAAAAAACGGCGTCGTTTAGTCTGGCCCCCGACCCGTACGGTCGAGCTGGGCACCCGAGAGGCGCGGGCCGGGTTTGACCCGGTCCGGAAAATATTTTTAATAAAAAAATTCAAAAAAATTATAAAAAATTCAATAAATAAATAGAAAAATCATAAAAAAATTCATAAAAATTATAAAAAATTCCAAAAAATAGGAAATGGCCACAATCAACTGGCCATGACCTATTTTGGGTATTTCAAACCCCAATCTTTTCAAAATGACGATTTTGTACTTTAGGCAAATCGTCTCCCAAAAATATTGAAAAAATCTAGAAAATTCCCAAAAATTCCCCAAAAAATAGGAAATGGCCAAAATCAATTGGCCATAACCTATTTTGGGTCTTTTGAAACCCGAATCTTTTCAAAAATGACAATTTTGCCCTTTAGGCAAATCGTCTCCAAAAAATTGAAGAAATCCAGAAAATTCCCGAAAAATCCCAAAAATAGGAAATGGCCACAATCTACTGGCTATAACCTATTTTGGGTATTTTGAAATCTGATCCCTTCAAAAATGATGATTTTTCCCTTTAGGCAAATTGTCCCAAAAAAAGTGAAAAAACTCAGAAAATTCCCAAAATATTCCAAAAAATAGGAAATGTCCACAATCAACTGGTCATGACCTATTTTGGGTTTTTCTAACCCATAATCTTTCCAAAATGACGGTTTTTCCCTTTATGAAAATCGTCCCCCAAAAAAAGTGAAAAAACTCAGAAAATTCCCAAAATATTCCAATAAAATAGGAAATGGCCACAATCAATAGGTCATGACCTATTTTAGGTCTTTCGAACCCCTAATCTTTCCAAAATGACGATTTTGCCCTTTTGGCAAATCGTCTCCCAAAAATTAAAGAAATTCTGAAAATCCTAGAAAAAATTCAGAAAACAGGAAATGGCTACAATCAACTAGCCATGACCTATTTTGGGTCTTACAAACCCGAATCTTTCCAAAAATGACGATTTTGCCCTTTAGGTAAATCGTCTTCCAAAAATTGAAGAAATTCAGAAAATTCCTAAAAATTCAGAAAATAGGAAGTGACCACAATCAATTGGCCATGACCTATTTTGGGTCTTTCGAACCCCAACCCTTCCAAAATGACGATTTTGCCCTTTTGGCAAATCGTTTCCCAAAAATTCATGAAAAATTCCAGAAAATGGGAAATGGCCACAGTCAACTTGCCATGACCTACTTTTGGTCTTTCGAATCCCGATCTTTTCAAAAATGACTATTTTGCCCTTTTGGCAAATCGTTTCCCGAGAAATCCTCAAAAATCCAAAAAAATTCTCAAAGATAGGAAATGGCAACGATCAACTCGCCACGACCTATTTTGTTTAGTTCAACACCCAAACCTTCTAAAAATGACGATTTCGCCTTTCGGGCGAATCGTCCCCAAATCTTCCAATTCTATCCCTGGTCCTAAATCACACATTCCCTAAGCCCTTAAGGCTATACTAGGAAGCCCTTCACTTGAATTGATGTGCATTGATGTGATTCATTTATGCACTTGATTGCGCTTTCCTCATATTGATTATGATTTGATAGGACTAGTCTTCCAATCTACATGAAACCTTGAATCAGACTTACCTCACCCAAAATTGCGCATGGATGAAATCTTAGTCAGGAAAATCACTCGCGCTAGATACCGAAAGGGCGTTGGTAATGAGACCAACGTAACCATGTCCCCGAACCCAAAATCTTTGGTTCCGCAGAACTGATCGATCTCTCCCAATCGATTAGTGAGGTTTTCGGTCCACCTACCAATAAGGACCGGTGGCGACTCCAAATGCATACACACATAGCACATACCACTACGACCACACCAATGTCGAAAGTGATCGACTCTTATCGTCGAAACCCCCGTAAATTTACTCCCGTTGCGATTTGGTATGGGCCTGGTGTTGACACCTAAATTTTGATCAACTTTTTTTTATTTATTTTTATTTTTATTTTGAAAATTCATAGAAAATCCATAAAAAGTTGAAAAAATTGAAAAATCAATTTTGGTGACCTTAGCCAAGCTAAATGAACCCTTTTGACCAAAAAAATAATTTTCATAATTTTCATTTTTTTATATATATTTTCGAAAAATACAAAAAAAAGAAAAAAAGAAAAAGAAAATCAAGAAAATCAAGAAAAATAATATTTGAGGTCACAAAGATATATAAAAATAGTCGGTATTTTTATTTTTATTTTATCTATTTTCTAACCTCATAAATAGTAAAATTCAGGTTTGATTTCAGGTGTTCTCTGATCACCATAAAATTGAATTTGACAAAAATATTAGTAATGATTAAAAGGAAAAGGAGGGAAACATCATCATTTAAAAGGAAAAGGGGACTAATGATTTTGTCTTCTCTTTTTTGTTATTTTATTTTATTTTTATTTTATTATTTTATTATTTTATTATTTTATTATTATTATATTTTTTTTTCTCTTTCTCTCTCTCTCTCTCTCTCCCCACTCCCTCTCTCCTTCCCGCTGCCTATTTATCTCCTCCCCCTCATCATCTCCCGACTCTTCTTCTCCCTCAACTCTCTCTCTTTCATTTTCGTTTATTCCTCTCGCTCAGCTCGCCGCCCAGATCAAAAATCGTCCGGTTTTTCGGCCATAACTCTTTCGTTAGACATCGTATGCGAACGAGCCATATACCATTGGAAAGCTTATTCTCTTTCCGTTCTAATGACATATCGTGAGCCCAATTTGGACCAGTCGTTTGTCCCGTAGAGCTGTTTGAAGGAGCAAAGGTCAGACTGATCAGACTTGAGTCCGCGGGTGCCAAATTGGATTTTCGGGTTTGTTTTGGGTTCAATCTTGAGCTGTTTGAAGGAGCAAAGGTCAGACTAATCAGACTTGAGTCCGCGATGGCCAAATTGGATTTCCGAGCTTGTTTTGGGTTCAATCTTGGTAAGACCACCTCTCACTCCTTGTATTTTACCTATTAGACCCAGAATCGGAAGGCCGAGCCTCCTGTTGGTGTCTAAATATTTGCTGTGTATTTACTTTATGTCATAGCATTTCTATATTTCGCATAAAAGACCCAGAATCGGAAGGCCGAGCCTCCTGTTGGTGTCTAGATATTTGCTGTGTATTTACTTTATGTCATAGCATTTCTATATTTCGCATAAAAGACACAGAATCGGAAGGCCGAGCCTCCTGTTGGTGTCTAAATATTTGTTGTGTATTTACTTTATGTCATAGCATTTCTATATTTCGCATAAAAGACCCAGAATCGGAAGGCTAAGCCTCCTATTGGCGTCCAAGGTGTTTTATTTATTTATTTTCTGTAAATTATATTGTGCTACCCCAGAATCGGAAGGCCGAGCCTCCTGCTGGTGGTTTATACCCCCCACACATTGTTGCACGAGCACCGACGGACTCCGACGTCGTAAAATTCACCGGATCCCATCTCCTTTGCTTATGTTTATGTTGTATAATGACTTAATATCTTCTTTATTTTTTGCATTGTGTTGCGTCCTATAAAAACAAAAACAAAAAAATGCTAGATCGGACGTCTGCAGATGAGCCACGTGTCGTGATTAGGCGATTTTCAGAATAAAAAAAAATTCCAAAAAAATGAATTATTAAGGAAAAATTCAAAAAAAATTGAGAAAAATTGCAGAAAATTCCTAAAAAAAATTCTAAAAATTTTTGAAGGCTGAAAATGACAAAAAAAATTGATTTGTTTCCATTTTTTTGGATTTTCTCCCATTTAATCCAAAATGGCGATTTTACCCCTCAAAGGGTAAATCGTCTTTGATATTCCGATGAATTGTGGAAATTGCTTAGAATTTGGTGATGGGCCAGATAGGTGGCTAAACCTTATGTCTAAGATTTCCACATTTCATTCTCATTTTTAGAAAATGACGATTTTACCCCTTCGAATGGTAAATCGGTTTCTAAAATTCCAGAAAATCATGAAAATTGCAAAAAAAAAAAAAAAATAGGAAATGGGTCAATTGAGTGACCAAACCTATTTTTGACATTGTTTTACTCCGGATTCATTCCGAAATGACGATTTTTCCCTTTTTAGGCAAATCGTCCCTTTTGTCTCAAAATTACAACTTTACCCCTGATGGGTAAAATCATGTCTAAATCATTCCTAAGCTTGATTGATACTTATTTAGGCTAATAGAGCCTTATTAGGAGTGTTATGTTGATTTGATGTGATTATTTTACATATTTGGATTCATTGATTTGCGCATTTTATTATTGATTGTGATTGCTAGGATAGTCATTCCTATTTGCATGAATTCCTAGATTTAGGATTCGTACTCCACTCATCTGCATGAAATCTTAGGTAAGAAAATTCAGTCAACTTAGGTACCGAAAGGGCGTCAACTCTGACAGTTGACGTAACTAAGTCCCCGAACCCATTTCTCTGGTTATCGCAGAATTGAATAGAAACTCCCGACTATTCAATAGGGTGGTCCAATCATACCCTCCAAAAAATGATTGGTGGCGACTCCATGGCATGCACACTTAGCACATGTCACCAGACCACACTGAAGGTCGACTACGCATACCTCCGTTGCGATTTGGGTAACGGGCCTTGGGAGAGGCCCGCGTCCGACCAGACTGGACGGCCCATTAGCCCTCGAGAGCCCACATGCAACCTCGAGAGGGTCGCGACAGACTGGCGACTCCACTGGGGACTTAGAGAACTTGAGCCGATTAAAAAGTTGATTTATTTTTCTGACATGTTTTATGCAGATGCTCTTCAAGTTGAGGTACGTACTTTAACCCTTGAGGTGTTAAATGTTTTTGCAGATTGGAGAAATAAGGGGTGAAGTGTTCATTAACTCTGTCTTATGCAGGTAGGAGTTTAGGATGTATGAATGTGTGGATGTTTATATTGAAGCGGTGTTTGCTAAATGAAATGCATGTTTATTGCTTTAGCACGACACAATGAACACACACAGCCGCGCCTAAAACCTCGGGCGCCCTCTTTAGGAAAATAATAGAAGGAATTGAAAATGGAATCTCCGTGTGGAAAAACACGGGGTAATCCATTTTTAATTCTGCTCATTTCGAACTATGGATTGGGTCCCAATGCAACGATAGTTGTGCAATGGAATCTACCCTTTCTAGAACTCGAAGTGGGAGCCTTGGCCTTAGGTTCCAAACCCTATTTTGATTCTTAGAAGTCAAACCTCACTGGTCTCATGCGCATGTATGTGAATGATTGGTACACCTCGAAACCAAAAGGTCATTCAGCGCCGCTTATGAATCAAAATCCAAAGACTTGTGTGAAGAATCAGTGGCGAGTTTAAACGAACCAGGATGGCATGGAAAAGCGCTGGACCACCCTGGAGAGTCAACTGATGAGGGCAAATGCCTTTTGACCGGGGCAGCCGGGTCAAGTGTAAAGACGTGTCGTTCCTAATTGATTTTCAATCAGATACCGGCATAATATTTCCTATCTTTTCCTCTCAGGTGAAAAACAGGTACAGAAGGAAAATCCATTTGTGGATAGACACGAGGGACATGTTTTACATGGCATACATTTGTCAAAAATGTCCTCATCCGATCACATGCAAGATGATCATGGAACGATGGTGAAACTGTAATCGTTCCAATAAGCCCTTCGAATATTATACCTGACGGGGACCTTTATGTCTTTTGTCTACAGGATAGGATGGTCAAAGACAAACGAAGGAAAATTTATTTTCCCTATAAGACGAAAAGAAATGTGCCTTCAGCAGATGTCACCCATTGTGATTGCAATGACAAATTGAATCAAATTATGAAGAGGGAGCAACCTAATTAGGATTGGCTCTCCCTAAATCGAAAAAGTTGTATCCGTTCCAAATCGGATTGACTGGTTCACGAGTTGATATGGTTCCTCATTCTTGCAGGTGATGACGAGAATGAACGGGCCCATTGAAAAATTTCCAGCATCTTGGATGCCAGAAGTGACCAGAGCGGGGATAGTAAATCCGTAATCGTTTCAATTAAAGCTCCTTACGCGGTGATTGACTCTTTCACTCCTTTCATCGCGCAGGTTGTTGAAGTACTCAATCACGAGTAAACCCATTTTTGCAGATGTCAAATAGCCTGAATGCGTCAATGCAACAAAATGCAAAAGGGAGTTAGCTGGGGCAAGCGTCACCTAGCTACGACAAATCACGCCCAACTGGGGCAAGCGAATCATTTGTGCGCCGGACAAAGAATAACGTTTCTTCTCTGGCAAAATCAATGGACGCAACTGTAGAGTCGTCCGCATCAGAATTAAACCCAAGATACGAATATGGGTGAACGGTAACCTTGTATCGTTCCATTTTTGGTCTTCGAAGACCACATGCCTAACATGAGTTTTTACTCATTTAACAGGGAGTCGTTGGCACCGAAAGCCTCAAAAGAAAAGAACTCGCCAACGAGGAGGCGAATAAAGCTATTGACCTTGGGAGTCAGCACTCCAAGAAATGGTCTTTGATTATAAGACCTAGTGGAGGGTAAAAAGTATCGCTCCTACGTCCCATGCTTTGACATGCATTTTGATAAAAAATTTCTTTTTTCCTTGAATAAAAGGAACCTTGAAGAATGGCGCTGGAATGCGCTCAAAAACACAAATGGATCTCCTCTGGGGCAAATCCTTGAGAATGATTCATCGCCAACCAAACGGAGGGATCAAGACCACAAGATAGAGGGCCAAATCCTGCAAGCCGCGAGTTTGTGTTCAAATGGAAACACAAAGCAAGAACAAGGCTGTATCGTTCCAATTTGCCTTGAATTTTGGAACGCAAACTGACAACTAATTCCTGTCTTTGACAGGGGATCGCCATCAAGGTGAAACAGGTTTTCACACCCCATGAATTACCCGTTGGAGTACACGACCGAGGGTAGGATGTATCGTTCTAAATTTTTGAAAAATTCGTGAACGTACAATAACATGTTTTCTCTGCATTTTCAGGGATCTCCAGCCGCGGGGGACAGGTAAGTATCCCTTTCCCCAATCCATTGAAGATGTTAAATAAAAAAGAAAAGCTTTCAGAATCTAATGTCTAGAAAAGACATAGAATTCAAACCTCATTTGGCATTCATGTTTTAAGACAGGAGGTTGTCTGAACATGGATAAGAACATGCATGGTGCATCGTAAAATCCCCTTGACGGGTAAAATTTTTGGAGAAAATGAAAGAGATTTTTTCCAATCAAAAGTTCAAAACTTTCAAAAGGACGTTTTCTCAAAAGACGAGAGGCAAAGCCTAATCCAAACACGTCCTATACACACTTGAGAGAGAAATGGAGCGGATCAGATAGTAAAATCTGGACCTACGGAAGTAGGGATTATTCGCAGCAATTACATAGATTGGGATGACGGAGGCATTCGTTTCATATCCCCAAACACTACAGGTGACCATTGCCAACCCATTCGAACGGCGGTTTTCATTCTCAACCCTGGCAAGAACCACCCCACGTCGGGGCAAAATGGAGGTGAGTCCAGCAGCATCAGGAGAAAATGGTTAGAAATTTTCTTGCTCGGACTAACATTAATCTTTGTGTGTTGTTTATATGGTAATCCAAGTGCCATAGGATGACGAGAAGCATTCATTTCTCTATCCCACACACCATATCCTTTGCACAGCCAAGTTGAGCCTGCAAATTCATTTCATAAACCCATGTTGGTGATCATGGCATGTTTCAAGATGGAAACTGCATCACTCCAAGAACGGAAGAATCCAAGATATGGGATTTATAGAAAGATTTCATATCGGCGTTCAAGTGTGCTATGATTCAAGGTGTATATCTAGCACAATTTTCTGAACATCGTAGTTCCAAAGGAAAAGAAAAGGCGGGATTTCGACAAAAGATAAAAATCCCCGGCATCAAGAAAAAGCAAAGTGCCTGGTAAAAGCAGGGCCGATGCTCGTGTAAGTTGTTTGATTGATCCACAATGAAGCCGGATGGGAAAAGAAGAAATCCCTGAAGGAGCCAAATCCAAAAGGGCTGCTCCCCAAATGGTGCCAAGCGCAGAACAAAGACATAGAGAGAGTCGCTCTCTGAACGCAACAAGAGACGCTCTCTAAAGAGTTTGTGCACACCTCAAAAGCGGTTGCACGCCTCAAAAATTGAAAATGAAGAATGGAAAAGACAGGTGATAAATTTGCAATGATCACCAATGTCAAACCCTTCGTAATTTCTGGGCCAAAAACAAGCCTTTTTCGGTCCCCAATCCTACCAATGTTACAACCCTGAAAAAGTCTTCTCTGACTAAGACACTTGGGTTGACATATTGCTTAGCTCGAAGAAGTACGAGCAAGACTATTTCTTTCTCATTTTGCAGGGTTCTTGACTTGTAAACCCGGAGCAGATGGTGAAGACTTTCATACAATGGCCTCGACTCCAAAGCGGGTCCCCCTTGAAAACCAATATCCAAGCCCAACATTACGATCCCGTGGAAGACCTCCCGACCGATCAAAATGTATGCACTGCGAATGAGCCTAAAACCTAGGCACAGGTTAGTAGGGAATTGAGTGCATGTTGACACCTAAATTTTGATCAACTTTTTTTTTATTTTATTTTTATTATTATTATTATTTTTTATTTTTATTTTGAAAATTCATAGAAAATACATAAAAAGTTGAAAAAATTGAAAAATCAATTTTGGTGACCTTAGCCAAGCTAAATGAACCATTTTGACCAAAAAAATAATTTTCATAATTTTCATTTTTTTATATATATTTTCGAAAAATACAAAAAAAAAAGAAAAAAAGAAAAAGAAAATCAAGAAAATCAAGAAAAATAATATTTGAGGTCACAAAGATATATAAAAATAGTCGGTATTTTTATTTTTATTTTATCTATTTTCTAACCTCATAAATAGTAAAATTCAGGTTTGATTTTAGGTGTTTTCTGATCACCATAAAATTGAATCTGGCAAAAATATTAGTAATGATTAAAAGGAAAAGGAGTGAAAACATCATCATTCAAAAGGAAAAGGTAATTAATCATTTTGTCTTTTCTTTTGATTATTTTATTATTATTCTTACTTTTTAATATTTTATTTTATTATTATTTTATTATTATTTTATTTTTTATTATTATTCACTCACCTTTTCCCTCATCCGTCGCTGGCTTCTTCTCCCCCCGCGACTTCATCTTCTTCTCTTCCTTCCTCTTCTTCCTCTCCCGTAGCTTCTTCTTCTTCTTCTTAAAAATAAAATGGAATCCTCACCTTCGTGCACTATTTTCCTTCGCCTTCGACCCTTCCGCCGTCGTCGCTAGCCGTCGTACCTCAAAGCCGCCGTGAATAACCCAAGACCCGCGGCCTCCACCCGTTTCGGAGTTTGGTTCGGGATTGTTTCGGATCGGGCCAAATCCGTCATCGCCAAAGCGCGCTATCGCCTCCGGCGACAGCCCCGGAGTCCTACCTCCTCCCTCGGAGCTTATGGAGCCTACGCGCCGCTGGTGGAGCCCAGAAATAGCCTCGGGTCACCACCCCGTCGTCGGAGCGTATCCGGACGTGTCGGAACGTGTCCGGACGTGTCCGGACGTGTCGGAGCGTGTCCGGACGTGTCGGGCGTGTCGGGCGTGTCGGAACGTGTCCGGACGTGTCGGAGCGTGTCCGGACGTGTCGAACGTGTCCGGACGTGTCGGAGCCGTGTCGGAACAGTGCATGAACAGTGTCGGAACAGTGCATGAACAGTGTCGGAACCGTGCATGAACAGTGTCGGAACAGTGCATGAACAGTGTCGGAACAGTGCATGAACAGTGTCCAATTTTTAAATTTTTTTATTTTTTTTATTTTTTAGTCTTAATTTGTGAAATTGACTATCGACATTCTAATGGCGATCGACAGGTAACGGGCATGGGGATGGTCGCAGGCTGGGGCTGGGCGATTGAAAGCTGGTGTCCAATCCGGTATGTTTTACGTACCCGATCCGTATATCAGGATTATTTTTCTAAAATATTGCATTTATAGACTTGATTTGTATGTATTTGTTTCAGTCTAGTGGTTAGCTTATTTATCTGGTTGAGTGTTATCTATTGTCAAAGACATGCTTTTTGTTAAAATATTTTCTGAAAATATAAAAAAATATTAATGAATCAAAAATGCCAAAAAAATGGAAAAATTAAAGAAAAACAAAAAAATTGAGAAAAATTGCAGAAAAATTCTAAAAATTGTCCAAGGCTGAAAATGACAAAAAATTGATTTGTTTTCATTTTTGGGATTTTCTCCCATTTAATCCAAAATGGCGATTTCACCCCTCAAAGGGTAAATCGTCTTTGATATTCTAATGAATCGTGGAAATTGCTTAGAATTTGGTGATGGGTGGTTAAACCTTATGTCTAAGATTTCCACATTTCATTTCCATTTTAGAAAATACGATTTTACCCTTCGAATGGTAAATCGGTTTCTAAAATTCCCGAAAATCACGAAAATTGCCAAAAAAATAGGAAATGGGTCAATTGAGTGACCAAACCTGTTTTGACTCCGGATTCATTCCGAAATGATGATTTTGTCCTTTTTGGGCAAATTGTCCCCTTTGTCTCAAAATTACGATTTTGCCCCTGATGGGCAAAATCATGTCTAAATCATTCCTAAGCCTGATTGATGCTTCTCTAGGCCAATATGGCCTTATTAGGAATGCCATGTGATTTATTTGTACATTTGAATTCATTGATTTGTGCACTTTATTATTGATTGTGATTGCCAGGATAGTCATTCCTATCTGCATGAACTCCTAGATTTAGGACTCGTACCCCACTCATCTGTATGAAATCTTAAGTCAGAAAACTCAGTCAACTTAGGTACCGAAAGGGCGTCAACTCTGATAGTTGACGTAACTAAGTCCCCGAACCCATTTCCCTGGTTATCGCAGAATTGAATAGAAACTCCCGACTATTCAATAGGGTGGTCCAATCATACCCTCCAAAAAATGATTGGTGGCGACTCCATGACATGCACACTTAGCACATATCACTAGACCACACTGAAGGTCGACTACGCATACCTCCGTTGCGATTTGGGTAACGGGCCTTGGGAGAGGCCCGCGTCCGACCAGACTGGACGGCCCATTAGCCCTCGAGAGCCCATGGCGAAATTCGAGAGGGTCGCGACAGACTGGCGACTCCGCTGGGGACTTTAGAGAACTTGAGCCGATTAAAAAGGTGATTGATTTTTCTAACATGTTTTATGCAGATGCTCTTCAAGGTGAGGTACGTACTTTAACCCTTGAGGTGTTAAATGTTTTTGCAGATTGGAGAAATAAGGGGTGGAGTACTTGTTAACTCTGTTTTATGCAGGTTGGGCGTAGGAATGAATGATTGTGTATATGTTTTATATTGAAGCGGTGATTGTTAAATAAGATGCATGTTTATCGCTTTAGCACGACACCGAAAATACACACAACCGCGCCTAAAACCCCGGGCGCCGCCTATAGGAAAACAATAGAATGGATTGAAAATGGAATCTCCGTGAGGAAAAACACGGGGTAATCCACTTTTCAATTCCGCTCACTTCGAACTATGGATCGAGTCCCAATGCAACGATAGCTGTGCAATGGAATCGGCTCTTTCTAGAACTCGAGGTGGGAACCTTGACCTTAGGTGCCAAATCCTTTGATTTTTAGAAGTTTTATCCTCCCTTGTCTCATGTGCATGTCTTTAGATGGTTGGTATATCTAAAACCACCTAAAAAAAAATCGGTGATCCTGGAGTTACATCTCGAAGATTGGAACTGGGGCATCTCCAAGTGTTCGGGCCACATTCCTTTGATTGATTTGACATTCTTAGTCCTCTTGTATAAAATTAATTTTGCTGAGATCCTCTATATCTCGTCCCGTAGATTGATTGTATTAGGGATCTATTTGTATTGTATACATCTTGATAAGGCTCATTTCTATCGAAAATGGGGGCAAATTCCCCAAACCCGTGGAGCATAGTGGAATTCGTCCCTTCAGTGCAAAACACATTGGGCCGCAGAGCCACTCGTTTGGTGAAAGGACGTATCGTTCCTAATTGATTTTTAATCAGATCTGGGGATAAGTTTTTCTCCATTCTTTTTATCTCAGGACGTCTCTCCTCTGACAAAGTCAATAGACGCAATAACAGAGTCGTCCGCATCAGAATCAAACCCCAAGATACGAATTTGGGTGAACGGTAACCTTGTATCGTTCCAATTTGGTCTTCCAAGACCACATGCCTAACGTGAGTTTTTACTCATTTTACAGGAAGTTGTTGGCGCTGAAAGTCTCAAATGAAAATAGCACGCTAATAGGGAGGCGAATAGAATCATTGGCCTTAGAAGTCAGGATTCCAGGAGATGGTCTTTGATTATAAGACCTAGTGGATGGTAAAAAGTATCGCTCCTACGTCACATGCTTTGACATGCATTTTGATAAAATCTTCTTTTTTTCCTTGAATAAAAGGAACCTTGAAGAATGGCGCTGAAGTGCGCCCAAAAACACAAATGGATCTTCTCTGGGGCAAATTCTTGAGAAGGATTCGTCGCCCAACCAGATGGGAGATCAAGGACACAAGATAGAGGGCCAAATTATGCAAGCCGCGCGTGTGTGTTCAAACGGAAACACAAAACAAGAACAAGGCGGTATCGTTCCAATTTGTCTTGAATTTTGGAACGCAAACTGACACCTAATTCCCTTCTTTGACAGGGGCTCGCCATCAAGGCGAAACAGGTTTTCACATCCCGTGTATTACCCAACGGAACACATGACCAAGGGTAAGATGTATCGTTCTAATTTATTGAAAAATTCATGAACGTACAATAACATGTTTCTTCCGCATTTTCATGGATCTCCAGCAGTGACGGGAAGGTAAGTATCCCTTTTCCCAGTTAGCTGGAGATAAAAAAAAAAAATGTCAGAATCCTTTCAATAATCATGCCTAAAAAGGATAGAGATTTTTCAATGCATCGATATTCATGATTTAAAACAGGAGGTTGTTTGAACATGAATAAAACATGCATGGGGCATCGTAAGATTCCCTTGAGGGGTAAATTTTTGGAGAAAAAGAAAGAGATTTTTCCAATCAAAAATTGTTCAAAACTTCCAGAAGGACGTTTTCTCAAAAGACGAGAGGCAAAGCCTAATCCAAACACGTCCTATACACACTTGAGAGAGAAGTGGAGCGGATCAAATAGTAAAATCTGGACCTACGGAAGTATGGACCATTCGCAGCGATTACATGGGTTGGGACGACGGAGGCATTCGTTTCTTATCCCCAAACACTACAGGTGACCATTGACAACCCCTTCGAACGGCGGTTTTCATTCTCAACCCTGTCAAGAACCATCCCACACCGGGGCAAAATGGAAGTAAGTCCAGCGGCATCAGGAGAAAATGGTTAGAAATTTTCTTGCTCGGACTAATTAATCTTTGTGTGTTGTTTATATGGTAATCCAAGTGCCATAGGATGACGAGAAGCATTCATTCTTTATCCCATACACTGTATCATTTGCACAGCCAAGTTGAGCCTGCAAATTCATTTCATGAACCCATTGGTGATCATTCCAAGACGGATGTCGCACCACTTCAAAAATGGAAGAGTTCAAGACTCAGGGATTACGAAGAGAATTCCCGGACTGATATTTAAAGCATGTTTAGACTATATGTCTAACATGATCCCATGAAGATGAGAAAAATGGGGATTTCAAAAATGAAAATGTGAAAAATCCCCGGCATCAAGAAAAAGCAAAGTGCCTAGTAAAAGCAAGGCCGATGCTCGTGCTAGTTGTTTAATTGGTCCGCAATGAAGCTGGATGGGAAAAGGGGAAATCCCTGAAGGAGCCAAATCCAAAAGGACTGCTCCCCAAATGCTATCAAGCGCAGAACAAAGACATAGAAAGAGTCAGTCTCTGAATGCAACAAGAGACGCTCTTTAAAGAGCTGGTGCACATCGCGAGATAGGTTGCGCGCCTCAAAGGCTAAAGATGCAAAAAAGAAAGGACAGGTGGCAAATCAGCAATGATCACCAATGTCAAACCCGTCACGAATTCTGGGCCAAAAATAAGCCTGTTTCGGTCCCCAATCCTACCAATGTTACAACCCCGAAACAGTCTTCTCTGACTAAGACACTTGGGTTAACATATAGCTTAGCTCGAAGAAGTACGAGCAAGATTATTTCTTTCTCATTTTGCAGGGTTTTTAACTTGTAAACCCGGAGCAGATGGTGAAAATTTTTGTTCAATGGCCTTGACTCAAAAGTGAGTCCCCCTTGAAGATCAAGAACCAAGCCCAACATTACGGTCCCGTGGAAGACCTCCCGACCGATCAAAATGTATGCGCTGCGAATGAGCCTAAAACCTAGGCACCGGTTAGTAGGGAATTGAGTGCATCCCCTACAAAAAAAAAAAACCACTATCGCAAAACAGGTGAGAAGACCTCATTGTCGAGAAATATTCCAATTGATGTTTTGAACAAACTCTTTTTGGAATTTTCAAACTGTTGATCCAGATTTTCCGTCCAAGGGATTTGTGATCACATTTGCATATTGCAAGAATGCTTTGGATAACCTCCAGCATCAAAATGCACATTTCATGATTAAAACTTAAAACATACGGTTTTGTCAAATGGACAGCCGTGGCCTTCCCAAAGATTACTAACGTTTTCTTGGTGAAGAAAAATCTCCCAGGCTCGAACTTCTGCAGGATTCTTGGAAACCCCAAATCCCAGAAAAACATTTGCTCCGTGGAGTGGAGCACGCAGGTTTGAACTTTCTACAGGATACCTGGAGAACACAGCTTCCAGAATGTCGTCTCAACAGACTCAACTGAAGTTTTGTCAAAATAAAATCTTTCACTGCTTCAAAACTGAATTCCCGACAAATTTCGGGATCTTTCAAAAGAAGGGGTGAGGATGTGATCCCATTTCAAAATTTAGGCGGTCTCATCGGATGTGGAGAACCCTCGTCATGAGACCCCTTTTCAAAAATCAAGCAGTCCTAGCTTGACGTGGAGAACCCTCGTCCTAGGATCCCTTTTTCAAAAATATCAAACAGTCCTGGCATGACGTGGAGAACCCTCGTCCTAGGACCTCTTTTCAAATATCAAACAGTCTCATCGGACGTGGAGAACCCTCGTCATGAGACCCCTTTTCAAACCAAAACAAAGGTAGATACCGCCTGAAGGGTCAAATGAAGGTAGATACCGCCTGAAGGGTCAAATCAAAGGTAGATACCGCCTGAAGGGTCAACACAAGGTAGAAACCGCCTGAAGGGTCAAATAAAGGTAGATACCGCCTGAAGGGTCAAATGAAGGTAGATACCGCCTGAAGGGTCAACTCAAGGTAGAAACCGCCTGAAGGGTCAACTCATGGTAGAAACCGCCTGAAGGGTCAACTCGAGGTAGATACCGCCTGAAGGGTCAACTCAAGGTAGAAACCGCCTGAAGGGTCAACCAATGGTAGAAACCGCCTGAAGGGTCAATCAAAGGTAGAAACCGCCTGAAGGGTCAATCCAATAGTGAAAATCACTTAAATGGTCAACTCAATGGTCCAATCCACCATACGGATCAAAATCATTGGCAAATCTCAAATGGGACGCGTCTTCCTTAGATTCCTATCAGTTAGGAATCCCATTATGGTTTGACCTACCATACGGGTCAGAGCTTAACCTCTCTAGGATACTCTAGTAACGAGTTCCTAGAAATTCTCTTGAATCCATCAAACACCGCGAAAATCGCACAAACATCGAACAGGTAAGTGGCAGGTATGTCTCTCTATTATCTCACTCTCTCATGTCAAAATGTTTCCCCCTTCAAGAAAGAGCATACATGGACAAGCATGAAAATTGGATGTCATGACTCCTTTTCCTTTAGTTTCCCGAGTCGAGTCGATCAGGACTCAGGTGTCACCTTATCTTTGAGAGAAACCTCTAACGAGATTCCTCTCAAAGAGGGGCAGCTGTTGACACCTAAATTTTGATCAACTTTTTTTTTATTTTATTTTTATTATTATTATTTTTTTTTATTTTTATTTTGAAAATTCATAGAAAATACATAAAAAGTTGAAAAAATTGAAAAATCAATTTTGGTGACCTTAGCCAAGCTAAATGAACCATTTTGACCAAAAAAATAATTTTCATAATTTTCATTTTTTTATATATATTTTCGAAAAATACAAAAAAAAAAGAAAAAAAGAAAAAGAAAATCAAGAAAATCAAGAAAAATAATATTTGAGGTCACAAAGATATATAAAAATAGTCGGTATTTTTATTTTTATTTTATCTATTTTCTAACCTCATAAATAGTAAAATTCAGGTTTGATTTTAGGTGTTTTCTGATCACCATAAAATTGAATCTGGCAAAAATATTAGTAATGATTAAAAGGAAAAGGAGTGAAAACATCATCATTCAAAAGGAAAAGGTAATTAATCATTTTGTCTTTTCTTTTGATTATTTTATTATTATTCTTACTTTTTAATATTTTATTTTATTATTATTTTATTATTATTTTATTTTTTATTATTATTCACTCACCTTTTCCCTCATCCGTCGCTGGCTTCTTCTCCCCCCGCGACTTCATCTTCTTCTCTTCCTTCCTCTTCTTCCTCTCCCGTAGCTTCTTCTTCTTCTTCTTAAAAATAAAATGGAATCCTCACCTTCGTGCACTATTTTCCTTCGCCTTCGACCCTTCCGCCGTCGTCGCTAGCCGTCGTACCTCAAAGCCGCCGTGAATAACCCAAGACCCGCGGCCTCCACCCGTTTCGGAGTTTGGTTCGGGATTGTTTCGGATCGGGCCAAATCCGTCATCGCCAAAGCGCGCTATCGCCTCCGGCGACAGCCCCGGAGTCCTACCTCCTCCCTCGGAGCTTATGGAGCCTACGCGCCGCTGGTGGAGCCCAGAAATAGCCTCGGGTCACCACCCCGTCGTCGGAGCGTATCCGGACGTGTCGGAACGTGTCCGGACGTGTCCGGACGTGTCGGAGCGTGTCCGGACGTGTCGGGCGTGTCGGGCGTGTCGGAACGTGTCCGGACGTGTCGGAGCGTGTCCGGACGTGTCGAACGTGTCCGGACGTGTCGGAGCCGTGTCGGAACAGTGCATGAACAGTGTCGGAACCGTGCATGAACAGTGTCGGAACAGTGCATGAACAGTGTCGGAACAGTGCATGAACAGTGTCCAATTTTTAAATTTTTTTATTTTTTTTATTTTTTAGTCTTAATTTGTGAAATTGACTATCGACATTCTAATGGCGATCGACAGGTAACGGGCATGGGGATGGTCGCAGGCTGGGGCTGGGCGATTGAAAGCTGGTGTCCAATCCGGTATGTTTTACGTACCCGATCCGTATATCAGGATTATTTTTCTAAAATATTGCATTTATAGACTTGATTTGTATGTATTTGTTTCAGTCTAGTGGTTAGCTTATTTATCTGGTTGAGTGTTATCTATTGTCAAAGACATGCTTTTTGTTAAAATATTTTCTGAAAATATAAAAAAATATTAATGAATCAAAAATGCCAAAAAAATGGAAAAATTAAAGAAAAACAAAAAAATTGAGAAAAATTGCAGAAAAATTCTAAAAATTGTCCAAGGCTGAAAATGACAAAAAATTGATTTGTTTTCATTTTTGGGATTTTCTCCCATTTAATCCAAAATGGCGATTTCACCCCTCAAAGGGTAAATCGTCTTTGATATTCTAATGAATCGTGGAAATTGCTTAGAATTTGGTGATGGGTGGTTAAACCTTATGTCTAAGATTTCCACATTTCATTTCCATTTTAGAAAATACGATTTTACCCTTCGAATGGTAAATCGGTTTCTAAAATTCCCGAAAATCACGAAAATTGCCAAAAAAATAGGAAATGGGTCAATTGAGTGACCAAACCTGTTTTGACTCCGGATTCATTCCGAAATGATGATTTTGTCCTTTTTGGGCAAATTGTCCCCTTTGTCTCAAAATTACGATTTTGCCCCTGATGGGCAAAATCATGTCTAAATCATTCCTAAGCCTGATTGATGCTTCTCTAGGCCAATATGGCCTTATTAGGAATGCCATGTGATTTATTTGTACATTTGAATTCATTGATTTGTGCACTTTATTATTGATTGTGATTGCCAGGATAGTCATTCCTATCTGCATGAACTCCTAGATTTAGGACTCGTACCCCACTCATCTGTATGAAATCTTAAGTCAGAAAACTCAGTCAACTTAGGTACCGAAAGGGCGTCAACTCTGATAGTTGACGTAACTAACTCCCCGAACCCATTTCCCTGGTTATCGCAGAATTGAATAGAAACTCCCGACTATTCAATAGGGTGGTCCAATCATACCCTCCAAAAAATGATTGGTGGCGACTCCATGACATGCACACTTAGCACATATCACTAGACCACACTGAAGGTCGACTACGCATACCTCCGTTGCGATTTGGGTAACGGGCCTTGGGAGAGGCCCGCGTCCGACCAGACTGGACGGCCCATTAGCCCTCGAGAGCCCATGGCGAAATTCGAGAGGGTCGCGACAGTGCATCCCCTATAAAAAACCACTATCGCAAAACAGGTGAAAAGACCTCCTTGTCGAGAAATATTCCAATTGATGTTTTGAACAAACTCTTTTTGGAATTTTCAAATTGTTGATCCGGATTTTCCATGCAAGGAATTTGTGATCACATTTGCATGTTGCAAGAATGCTTTGGATAACCTCCAGCATCAAAATGCACATTTCATGATTAAAACTTAAATCATACGGTTTTGTCAAATGGACAGCCGTGGTCTTCCCAAAGATTACTAACGTTTTCTTGGTGAAGAAAAAAATCTTTCAGGCTCAAATTTTTGCAGGATACCTGGAGAACCCATCTCCCAGAATGTCGCCTTAACAGACTCAAGTGAAGCTTTGTCAAAATAAAATCTTTCACTGCTTCAAAAACCGAATTCCCGACAAATTTCGAGATCTTTCAAAAGAAGGGGTGAGGATAGGACCCTTTTCAAAATCAAGCAGTCCTAGCATGACGTGGAGAACCCTCGTCTTAGGATCCCTTTTCGAAATTTAGGCAGTCTCATCGGAAGTGGAGAACCCTCGTCATGAGACCCCTTTTCAAAATTTAGGCAGTCTCATCGGATGTGGAGAACCCTCGTCATGAGATCCCTTTTCAAAATTTAGGCAGTTTCATCGGACGTGGAGAACCCTCGTCATGAGACCCATTTTCAAAAGTCAGGCAGTCTCATCGGACGTAGAGAACCCTCGTCATGAGACCCCTTTTCAAAATTTAGGCAGTCTCATCGGATGTGGAGAACCATCGTCATGAGACCCCTTTTCAAAATTTAGGCAGTCTCATCGGACGTGGAGAACCCTCGTCATGAGACCCCTTTTCAAAAGTCAGGTAGTCTCATCGGACGTAGAGAACCCTCGTCATGAGACCCCTTTTCAAAATTTAGGCAGTCTCATCGGACGTGGAGAACCCTCGTCATGAGACCCCTTTTCAAAATCCAGGCAGTCTCATTGGACGTGGAGAACCCTCGTCATGAGACCCCCTTTTCAAAGCAATGATGGTAGATACCGCTTGAAGGGTCAAAACAAAGGTAGAAACCGCTTGAAGGGTCAAATCAAGGTAGATACCGCCTGAAGGGTCAAATCAAAGGTAGAAACCGCCTAAAGGGTCAAACAATGGTAGAAACCGCCTGAAGGGTCAATTCAAGGTAGATACCGCCTGAAGGGTCAAACAAAGGTAGAAACCGCCTGAAGGGTCGACTAAAGGTAGAAACCGCCTGAAGGGTCAAACCAAGGTAGAAACCACCTGAAGGGTCAAAACAAGGTAGAAACCGCCTGAAGGGTCAACTCAAGGTAGGTACCGCCTGTAGGGTCAACTACAGGTAGAAACCGCCTGAAGGGTCAACCCGATAGTAAAAATCACTTAAATGGCCAACTCAATGGTCCGATCCACCATACGGATCAAAATCCTTGGCAAATCCCAAATGGGATGCGTCTTCCTTAGATTCCTATCAGTTAGGAATCCCATTATGGTTTGACCTACCATACGGGTCAGAGCTTAACCTCTCTAGGATACTCTAGTAACGAGTTCCTAGAAATTCTCTTGAATCCATCAGACATCGCGAAAATCGCACAAACATCGAACAGGTAAGTGGCAGGTATGTCTCTCTATTATCTCACTCTCTCATGACAAATGAATGTTTCCCCCTTCAAGAAAGAGCATACATGGACAAGCATGAAAATTGGATGTCATGACTCCTTTTCCTTTAGTTTCCCGAGTAGAGTCGATCAGGACTCAGGTGTCACCTTATCTTTGAGAGAAACCTCCAACGAGATTCCTCTCAAAGAGGGGCAGCTGTTGACACCTAAATTTTGATCAACTTTTTTTTATTTATTTTTATTTTTATTTTTATTTTTATTTTGAAAATTCATAGAAAATCCATAAAAAGTTGAAAAAATTGAAAAATCAATTTTGGTGACCTTAGCCAAGCTAAATGAACCCTTTTGACCAAAAAAATAATTTTCATAATTTTCATTTTTTTATATATATTTTCGAAAAATACAAAAAAAAGAAAAAAAGAAAAAGAAAATCAAGAAAATCAAGAAAAATAATATTTGAGGTCACAAAGATATATAAAAATAGTCGGTATTTTTATTTTTATTTTATCTATTTTCTAACCTCATAAATAGTAAAATTCAGGTTTGATTTCAGGTGTTCTCTGATCACCATAAAATTGAATTTGACAAAAATATTAGTAATGATTAAAAGAAAAAGGAGGGAAACATCATCATTTTAAAGGAAAAGGGGACTAATGATTTTGTCTTCTCTTTTTTGTTATTTTATTTTATTTTTATTTTATTATTTTATTATTTTATTATTTTATTATTATTATATTTTTTTTTCTCTTTCTCTCTCTCTCTCTCTCTCCCCACTCCCTCTCTCCTTCCCGCTGCCTATTTATCTCCTCCCCCTCATCATCTCCCGACTCTTCTTCTCCCTCAACTCTCTCTCTTTCATTTTCGTTTATTCCTCTCGCTCAGCTCGCCGCCCAGATCAAAAATCGTCCGGTTTTTCGGCCATAACTCTTTCGTTAGACATCGTATGCGAACGAGCCATATACCATTGGAAAGCTTATTCTCTTTCCGTTCTAATGACATATCGTGAGCCCAATTTGGACCAGTCGTTTGTCCCGTAGAGCTGTTTGAAGGAGCAAAGGTCAGACTGATCAGACTTGAGTCCGCGGGTGCCAAATTGGATTTTCGGGTTTGTTTTGGGTTCAATCTTGAGCTGTTTGAAGGAGCAAAGGTCAGACTAATCAGACTTGAGTCCGCGATGGCCAAATTGGATTTCCGAGCTTGTTTTGGGTTCAATCTTGGTAAGACCACCTCTCACTCCTTGTATTTTACCTATTAGACCCAGAATCGGAAGGCCGAGCCTCCTGTTGGTGTCTAAATATTTGCTGTGTATTTACTTTATGTCATAGCATTTCTATATTTCGCATAAAAGACCCAGAATCGGAAGGCCGAGCCTCCTGTTGGTGTCTAGATATTTGCTGTGTATTTACTTTATGTCATAGCATTTCTATATTTCGCATAAAAGACACAGAATCGGAAGGCCGAGCCTCCTGTTGGTGTCTAAATATTTGTTGTGTATTTACTTTATGTCATAGCATTTCTATATTTCGCATAAAAGACCCAGAATCGGAAGGCTAAGCCTCCTATTGGCGTCCAAGGTGTTTTATTTATTTATTTTCTGTAAATTATATTGTGCTACCCCAGAATCGGAAGGCCGAGCCTCCTGCTGGTGGTTTATACCCCCCACACATTGTTGCACGAGCACCGACGGACTCCGACGTCGTAAAATTCACCGGATCCCATCTCCTTTGCTTATGTTTATGTTGTATAATGACTTAATATCTTCTTTATTTTTTGCATTGTGTTGCGTCCTATAAAAACAAAAACAAAAAAATGCTAGATCGGACGTCTGCAGATGAGCCACGTGTCGTGATTAGGCGATTTTCAGAATAAAAAAAAATTCCAAAAAAATGAATTATTAAGGAAAAATTCAAAAAAAATTGAGAAAAATTGCAGAAAATTCCTAAAAAAAATTCTAAAAATTTTTGAAGGCTGAAAATGACAAAAAAAAATTGATTTGTTTCCATTTTTTTGGATTTTCTCCCATTTAATCCAAAATGGCGATTTTACCCCTCAAAGGGTAAATCGTCTTTGATATTCCGATGAATTGTGGAAATTGCTTAGAATTTGGTGATGGGCCAGATAGGTGGCTAAACCTTATGTCTAAGATTTCCACATTTCATTCTCATTTTTAGAAAATGACGATTTTACCCCTTCGAATGGTAAATCGGTTTCTAAAATTCCAGAAAATCATGAAAATTGCAAAAAAAAAAAAATAGGAAATGGGTCAATTGAGTGACCAAACCTATTTTTGACATTGTTTTACTCCGGATTCATTCCGAAATGACGATTTTTCCCTTTTTAGGCAAATCGTCCCTTTTGTCTCAAAATTACAACTTTACCCCTGATGGGTAAAATCATGTCTAAATCATTCCTAAGCTTGATTGATACTTATTTAGGCTAATAGAGCCTTATTAGGAGTGTTATGTTGATTTGATGTGATTATTTTACATATTTGGATTCATTGATTTGCGCATTTTATTATTGATTGTGATTGCTAGGATAGTCATTCCTATTTGCATGAATTCCTAGATTTAGGATTCGTACTCCACTCATCTGCATGAAATCTTAGGTAAGAAAATTCAGTCAACTTAGGTACCGAAAGGGCGTCAACTCTGACAGTTGACGTAACTAAGTCCCCGAACCCATTTCTCTGGTTATCGCAGAATTGAATAGAAACTCCCGACTATTCAATAGGGTGGTCCAATCATACCCTCCAAAAAATGATTGGTGGCGACTCCATGGCATGCACACTTAGCACATGTCACCAGACCACACTGAAGGTCGACTACGCATACCTCCGTTGCGATTTGGGTAACGGGCCTTGGGAGAGGCCCGCGTCCGACCAGACTGGACGGCCCATTAGCCCTCGAGAGCCCACATGCAACCTCGAGAGGGTCGCGACACCTGGGAGGGCCCGCGTCGAGAAAGCCCGCGATCCACATTTCAGAATGGGGGCCCGATCGGCAATCCATTAGCCCGTTCGTACGTTCGTACTGATAAAAAAAATGGGTCGCGACAGACTGGCGACTCCGCTGGGGACCGAACCCTAGAACCTATGGTTCTGGACTCCAAGTAGACTTAGGCCGTAATTAAAACGCTGAGTGATTTTTCTGACGTGTTTTCTGCAGGCGCTCTTGAAGGTGAGGTAAGTCCGCTTACGATAAGTATTAAATGGTTTTACAGATTGGAGTGATAAGGGGAGTAGTCTGTGATTAACATTATCTTATGCAGGTTGGGGGTAGGAATGTATGTCATGTGGATGATTTTGAAGCGCTGATTGATATATAAACTGTTGTGCATGATTCACCTGCATATTTGAGGATCACGACACTTTTGCACAAAGCGCTCAAACCCAGGCCACGAAATCACTTTTTTAGGTAGCCATAGATAGGGAATCGATATGTGAGGCTCTAGCATGGATTTGTGCTTGAGTTGACTATATTTGATCCCGCTCACTATTCAAGTCGATTCTTTTATCCATTTGTTGTGGATTGTGCTTATGGACGAATTTATCGACTCTAATAGTGGGAAGCCGTTAGGTTCCATATCTGAGCCATTTTGATTTCTAGAGTCAAGCCTCACTCGTCTCATGTGTCTGTGTGTGGATGGTTGGTATACCTAAAATCAAAATTCATTAAGTACCGCTTATGGTAAGATCCTTCCATTTTTATTTAATTTGTTTGCAATCTTTGATTTTGCACAACATGCTGCATTCATCAAGTCCGATGGTTGAGTCCAGTTCCATTTTTATAGTATGGATAGAGTAGAGGTGGTCTCCCCAAGTCGGTCCAAGATCCAAGAGATATTCAAGTACGACCGACGCATCATCCGTCATCGAGCCACTGAGACATTCAACGGATTCCACTCCTTCCGATTTATCCAAGGGAGGGCACTTACTGGACGAAACCTCATCCGAGGGACGGTTTGCTTCTACACCAAGTCCGCCGAGCAACTCGAGCGCAAGCACAAACACGAGCACAATAAGGAAGAGATGATGAACCTCTACCGAAAGCGGAAGAAGGCGTCTCGAAGGGCCATAGCCGATCTAAGACCCCCTCTAGAGGTCATCGAGATTTCATCAGACGAAGATGATTTTCTCGAGAGCCAGCCATCCTCTTCCATCCCCATAGACATTTCATCTGATGAAGATGGCGATCCGAACTAGCTAGAGTAGAGACGACATGCGACATTCCCCGAAGACCCGACTCGGGGCATCTCCTTAGGTTCTCTAGGGTCGCATTCCGACTGTCTCTTTTTAATTATTTATCTATTCGAGTTCTCAAGTTTGTAAGGAGTATCCGCCTGTGGAGCTCCCTTCTACCTCTGGCACTTTGGTCTTCGAGTCTTATCTAAGCGTCTTGACATTGGAACGCGACGCTGGAATTTCTCTCAACCATTCGGATTTTCTGGTTCAACTGCATGTCTCATCCAGATGAAATTTTCGTTAGGACTCACACTTGACGTGTTTAATGCAAGTACGAGAATCTAACCCTCATTTCATGGTGCGTGGGACATGGAATTGAACCAGCCCATATCATGCATCATTGGTAATCCATGGTGATTAACTAAAGTCATCCGTGTTTTCTGAATTCAAGAGGAGATTAGATATTTGAATTATTTTCGGTAAACAATTTCAATTTGGATGTCCTATCTCCCACTAAATTTAGGACACATTGGAATTGCATTTTTATCTTTTTGGATATTCCACAGATTTTTCTGGGAATTTGCCAAGAATAATAATCATGGATTACGCTCCTTCCAATTGTATGTTTTCTTTTGAAAAATATTGATAAAGAATTTTTTATACGAGGCTAAGGCTTGTGTAAAAGTCATTATCTTCGTTAATCAAAAGAAATCATAAAATTGAAAGGTTTTATGCTTTTCTTCCCCTTTCTAACATAGTTCTGTCATTTAAAATAAGTAATTTCCAGAAGCGAAATCAAAATACTTGTGTGAAGACTCAGTCGCAAGTTAAGATGGACCAGATGGCGTGGAGAAACGCTTGACCACCCTAGAGAGCTAGATGACTCAGGTGATTGCAACGATGACAGAGATGAAGGCGTTCATCCTCACCACACAAGGGGCATCTCGACGACCTTAAATCCTAGCTGGACCGTCTAACCAGGTTCATCTAATATATCAGATATTGATAGGGCCAGAGGAGCAGAAGTCTTCTCCGAAAGCAAACCAATAATGGCCAATCTAGAAAAATAGGGCAAAGGAAAAGCTGGTGCTATTAAGGAAGACGTGATGACTGGAGAGAATTTGTTCATCACGTGCCTCATTCGGGAGAAAGACTCTAGTCACTAGAGGAACGTCAAGCGCCTGGAAGGGTAAGAGGAAGATGTTCGAAACTCCCCTGTTGACACCTGATTTTTTTTACCATTTATTATTGTGATTTTTATTCTTTAAAATTAATTAAAAATATCAAAAAAGGTCATAAAATCACAAAATCAACTTTGGAAGCCTTGGTTTAACCTTAGGAACCAATTTTGAACAAAAAATAGTTTTCGGTATTTTTAATATTTTTCGAGTTTATTTAATTATAAAAATACCCAAAAAATCAGAAAAATACCATTCGTGGTCAGAAAAATACCCAAAAATATTCGATAATTTTGTTTTAATTTCCTCTTCAAGTGTGTCACTTTAAATCTCAAAAATTCGGCTCGGGTCAATATGTTCCTTCACAAACATAAACCCGAACCGAGCCTAAAAAAAATCATTTTCGAGTCTTTTAGTTTTCAATTCTCACTTTTTATAAGCTATGACATTGGATTCTAAAGTCTTAAAGTGCAATTATGTCAATTTGCCCTCCAATTTAATCAATTTTTACCAAAAGGGCTTAATTGCACATTTTTCTTTCAATTAGTCCCCGGTTTCACGGATGTATACGTATGCTCTACGTATTTATATGTCATACGTATTTATACGTTATGCGTATTTGTATTATTTGGTAACCTCTTTAACTCTTGTAATAATAATAATGGTTATTATTGTTAACACCTTTGTTAGTGCTTTTTTTTAAATAGCATTTTTGTATTGTGAGTGGTATTGTTAGTGCTATTTTTAAATAGCATTTTTGTATTATAAATTGTGGTGCTATTATTAGTGCTATTTTTAAATGACATTTATTTATCATAAATTGTGAGTGCTATTGTTAGTGCTATTTTTAGATGTCATTTATTTATCATAAATTGTGAGTGCTATTATTAGATAGAATTTATAATTGTTAGTGCTACTTTTAAATAGCATTTTTGTATTATAAATTGTGAGTGCTATTGTTAGTGCTATTTTTAAATAGCATTTTTGTATTATAAATTATGAGTGCTATTGTTAGTGCTATTTTTAAATGTCATTTATTTGTGAGTGTTATTTTTAGAAAGTATTTATTATTTGTTAGTGCTATTTTATAATACAATTTATTGGAAGGTGTTTTTGGCTATAAAAGGATGGCAAGAGTTTTGAGGTTGGAGGGAGAGACATTTTGTAGAGTGTACAAATTTTTGAGAGCTTAGAGAGAAGAACACAAACACTCTCTATATTCTCATCATCTTGAGTGAGCAAAATATACTAAGTTCGGAATATTGATTCCGCATATTGCTAGCACAATTGTTGTGGAGTTATTAGTCGTCTCCCCGTTCGTCAATTGGTGGTGCGTCCGAACTAGATGCCTAACACTTGTGGAGGCTGAGATCGAAGAACATCGAACCGACACCTCCGTTCAAGCACGCTACGAGAGGTAATCTATTTACTCCCTTTGAGGCTTTGTGATTTTTTTCGATTGAAATGCACGAAGTACGCCTCTGGAGATACATGTATGGGTTGTTATTTATTTCCGCTACGTGTTACGTGGATCCCAACAGTGGTATCAGAGCCAATCCTTAGGCGTTTTCGTGCATTTAATTGATTTTTGCAATTTTTTCAATATTATGGCCAATATGTATTAACGAATTGTTCGTCTTACATGGCTAATGGAGATTGATTATTTTATATGATAAATTAATCAACGTAGCAAAAATTGAGAATAAATCAATTTTGAATCGAAAATTTATGGCTATCTTATTTTACGTAAAAATTCTGAATATGATTCAACGTAGAATTTTTATTGTGCCTTCCTAAGTTTTAAATTGTGAATTTATTACTCATGTGAAAGGGTGGTGATCATGGAAAAATCCCTAATCAATGTAATTGATGTATATATGAATGTATGATGATTATTTATATATTTGGGGTTGTAATTATTAAATGGAGGCTGCGTACTCCTTTTATTTTTCATGTAATCTTTATTTTTAGCATAGTCAATTGTTGATGTAAATGCTACGAGGATTACGTGGGGGAGCCTTTTAAGTCGGCGAGCTCTTTGGGGCCCAATTCTTGAAGAGTTCAAGAAACCAAGAAGAAGCGAAGAGCGGCTCTCCGTTATTAAAATATTAAAATGATTAAATGTGGTCTCATTGGCTCGAGACCCATTAAATCATAATTCCATGATCACCACGTAGGATAGATGTTTATGTGATTGACATCTATTTATTTATTATGATTACGTGAGCATGTTAAACTGGTTAATGTGCAAAGTCAGACTTACCTCACCCAAAATTGCGCCTGCATGAAATCCTAGTTAGGAAAATCACTCGCGTTAGGTACCGAAAGGGCGTTGGTAACGACACCAGCGTAACCAAGTCCCCGAACCCAAAAACTCTGGTTCCGTAGAACTGATCGATCTCTCCCAATCGATCAGTAAGGTTTCCGGTCTACCCTCCAAGAAAGACCGGTGGCGACTCCAAATGCATGCACAAGTTGCACATGCCACCACGACCACACTAAGGTCGAAAGCGATCGACTCTTATCGTCGAATCCTTTTGAAAAATACTCCCGCCGCGATTTGGTATGGGCCTGGGAGGGCCCGCGCCGATCCAAGACCCGCGATCGGTAATCCATTAGCCGCGTCCGCTTTCGGACGGGTCGCGACAGCTGGCGACTCCGCTGGGGACACTGTGTTCTAGAACCTATGGTTCTAGACCCCAAGTGGACTTAGGCCGTAATTAAAACGCTGAGTGATTTTTCTAACCATGCAGGCGCTCGTGAAGGTGAGGTAAGTCCGCTTACGATAGGTGTTATATGTTTTTGCAGATTGGAGAAATAAGGGGTGTAGTCCGTGATTAACATTGTCTTATGCAGGTTGGGCGTAGGAATGTATGTTGTGTGGATGATTTGAAGTGCTGATTGATAAACTGCTATGCATGAATTGCATTGTGATGATCACAACACGTGGACACACACAACCGCGCCTAAAACCCCGGGCGTCGCCTATAGGAACACAATAGAAGGAATTGAAAATGGAATCTCCGTGAGGAAAAACGCGGGGTAATCCACTTTTCAATTCCGCTCGCTTCGAACTATGGATCGAGTCCCAATGCAACGATAGCTGTGCAATGGAATCGGCTCTTTCTAGAACTCGAAGTGGGAAACCTTAACCTTAGGTGCCAAACCCTCTGATTTTTAGAAGTTCACCATAACTTGTCTCATGCGCATGTCTTTGGGCGGTTGGTACACCTAAAACCGCACATAAGTCGACGAGTTTGGTTGGTAAGATTCTCTATACCTCGAATCTATTACAGTTCATATAAATATAGGCATTTCATTCATTGCATTCTGGTGATTAGATTAAATGCCATTTCAAGGATAGATGTGTGTGTTTTTCCCAAACGTCTTTGATAGAAGACGAAGAGGATGATATCCCATGACAAGCACCGAGTGAGCAACAAAGGAGCCTACTATGGACATTATTGAGATATCGTCCAATGAAGATGACGAGTTGGGGCAAGTGATCCGGAAGTCACAGATCGAACTTGGGGCATCCTTAAACGTTAGGATCACATTCCTTTGTTTCATTTTCCATTGCTAGTCCTCTTGTATAGGGTTTACTTTTATCGAGGCTTTCTCTATCTCACCCCTTAGAGTGATTGTATTAGGGATCTATTGGTGTATACATTTAGATGGAACTTGGTTGTATTTCTTTTGACATGTCATGGGAATGTGATAGTGGCATTTTCTCTAATCATCCGAATACTCCCAAGTCAAGTTTATAATTCCTTTAGAGGAAATTAAAATTGGAAATCTTGCACGACCTTTTTGGTCATATAGGGTAATCCAACCCCAATTTCGCTAGAAGGAATTATACACTTGAATTGGTCCATGCATGTTTTACGTCGCTGGTAATCCACGATAATTGATCGAGAATATCGGCGTTGTTTTGAATTTAATGACGAGATAGATGTCCAAATTACTCTCGTTCTTAACAAAACGGCCTTAATTTGGATGCCGTATCTTCAATTAAATTTAAAACACGTTATTATGCCTCGCACTTTTGAGTAATTCGTTCCTCTCGAAATTGATCAAAAGCGATTATTGTGAATTACATTCCTTTCAATAGTATGCTTTCTTTCGAGGAATATTGATAAAAACTTTTCGCGCAAGATTAAAACCCTTGTAAAAGTTCTTGTCCTTATTAATCATGGGCAAGCATAGGATTGAAAGGAGTTTTTGATTTCTTTTTCAAATTATTCCTTCTGATTCTGTCTTTTTATTTGCAGGTAAAAAAAATAGGTAATAGAGAGAAATCTTTTCCTGGACAAGTCTAAGGCTATTATCTCATCTGATCATGAGCGAGTTATAAAATCAGGACATATTTGCTCGGCTTACTAATATTATGGTTCGGCTCACCCAAGTTGAAGATGTTCGGATGCTCGAAGAAATGAACCATACAGAAGTTAAAACACACACACACAAGAGTTCTCATTTATTTTGCTCAGTGGAGGGTTTTCAAAAGCAGGTCATACAATTCGGGGTAGAAAAGTAAAGCCGAAGTGAGCCCTAATTAACGACACGAAGGAGCCCAACTGACCCTCCATGTTATTAATGCTCTGCTCATACTCCCAACTCCGCATGTCATGGTCGGCAAGCCTGAGGAGAAGACTTTTGCATTCTCCCTTAACTTCGGCGACCTTGGCCTCATGTTCTTCGGCGATTGTTTCCAGGTCTCGAACCAGTCCATTCCCGCGAGCTATGTCCGCGGTTATTTTGTCGAGCCGTTCTTCCTGCCAGTCGCTCAACAGGACATTGCGGCGGTCATGCTCGCCGGTGGTCAGGGATAGGGCCAATTGCTCCACCAGATTTCTCCTCTCGCGAAGCAACGTCGCGACCCGCTCATTAGCAAACTCGACGGCCTTTTTGTAACTATCGGCCAGATAGTTGGTCAGCACCAAATGATCAGATCGATCCTCATAACGAGCTCACAAGACGCGAGCCACGAGAACCTCCCGATTAGCAGCACGGTAGGCCTCTAAGGAGTGTGCAAAGAGAGTCGGGAAAATTCTATATTCCTTCCCCAGTGTAGTACCTTCGAGAGAAGTGGTATCAAGGTCCTCGAGCAGGACACGAATTTCATCCTCGGTCGCAGAATGATCGGTTATGTGTGCGTAACCGCGACCCAGTAGGTTATAAAGCTTTTCCCACTGGGCCAAGACATCAGTTGAAAAAGTGCGTACGGGAGAGGAGGCCATTTGCGTTGGGTTGGCTTGAGAATAAGACGAGTTTGACAGAGAGATTAGAAGGAAGAAGCTGATTATGCGAGAACGTTAACCTTCCATACATTAATTCCTCATTTTATAGCTACTCGAGGATGATGAAGGGTCTCAGTAATAATGCTGGTGGAGCCCAGTTAGGGGGTAAAGCAGGAGGTCCCCTCACGAGAACCATTGGATTCGTTTCGGTCCGCGATTTCCGGCTCATCAATTAAAAGATGTAAAAGATTTGTCGGGATCACCATTATTAGAGTTAGGTGGGAGGTAAGCGCAACTATCGAAGAGAGCCCTAACAGGATTTGGCAGTCCCATCACGATTGAAAAGCTAAGCGAGAAATTCAAAGTCTTGAGGGGGAACGTTTGCCTAATGATGCTTGAAGAGCGTCTCCTGAACATACGAAGTCACTCGAAGAAAACTTTATAGGGAGTGAGCATACATGAGAGAGTGGAGAACTCTGAGTGGGCAAGAACCAATCAAACATTTCTCAATCCAACATATTTAAGAGGTTATTGTCAGCTGCTAGAGGCGACTGACTCAAAAATCTCAGAAATTGAACTACAGAGGGATCTCGAAGATTCCAAGATCAAGTCTAACGCCAAAACCATGGAGCCCAACACTTCTGGCAACGAAAATCAAGATCACGGCGACGACGACAACGACATCCACGATGTTCAACTCGGGAAAAGAAGACGTCCTCACCAATACTCTCAGGAGGAAACCCAAATGCTGGAAACCCTTTTCAGTAAAAGCCATTACATGAAAAAGAAGTGGAGAATTGAATTGAGCCAGGAGTTGGGGATTAATCAGTCGAGGATCCAGTTTTGGTTTCAAAATAGGAGATCCAAATCGAAGGCTCAACGCAAACGTCAGGTGGTCGAGATTTTAAAGGAAGAAAACCAAAATCTGCGAACAGAAAACATGAGGTATGAAAAAGCTCTCAATATTACCGTTTGCCCTCATTGCGATAACCTAGTCGCCCTCGGTAAGATATTCCCCGATAAGCCTCACGCGATGATTGAAGACGTTCATTTACCACCCTACTCCCTCGGGGCATCTCCTACTCAACCAGATTTTGCCGGAGTCACGCATGAACAGGATGATCCTACGAAGATGATACAAATGCCTCCTGGGGGATGGGATTTGCATCGCTTTGATTGGAGTTACAGTTTCAAGGAGCTGGATGTTACCGCCGACCAGCTCAAAGCATATCAGCCTCATGCACAACAATTTTCGATAGGGTCGGGTCCTGCTGGAGATGAGTTAATCAGTCGTCAAGCCATCGATGCAATTTTGGGCCACGATAAGAGGAGGTTCGCTTGGCCCCCTGAATTGCATTCCAGATTCCTAGACGTGGTTCACCAAATGGGGATCGACTCAGCAACTCCGACGCGCATATTTAAGGCCATGAATATACCGGGGCTTAGTAAGGAGCTGGTCAGGAATCACCTTGCTGCCTACAGAAAGCTATTAAAACAACGTCGAGCGGAGCTAAACCGGGAGGAATCCGTCTCGAGCTCAAAAGCTAGGGGCGACCGCCATTGTAATGCTCAGGCATCAAGAGATACCCGGCCAAATCTAAGCATCAATCAAGCTAGCAACCCGACCACCGGCAAACTGAAAGCTGATCAGAATGTCCTCCCGGGCCATTTCAACATTTCTCAAGAGCGCGTGTCACAAGTACAGCGAGTGCGAACTCCTCCATTCGAGCAGCAGTCGGCTGGTGCTCTGCCTGCCGCTGGTCAACCCACGACAGACGATTTCTTCGATGAGGGGCTCGATGCCTTGTTCAATCAGTGGGAAGCTGGCATGCTTGGACAGCCATGATCTAGCACCTGACTCGGGGCACGATGGGTCGGTCACTACGAACACCCATAGAAAGAAGAACATGTTCACGAGTAGATCACTCATTTTATCGTTGTAAAGTTCCTACGGGAACATTTTTCTTTAATGACTATAGTTAAACCAACGCTATCGACGAACATCGTCATGCTCAGTTGTGATGATCCCTTGTTAGATTAAGTCTGAAACCAGAGACGGTCTTTAAAATTTTGAGTGGCCACGAACTCATTCCTCACCAAGCGTCCGGGATGCTGAAATGAAGAGTAACATCATGCACAGGGAAAATGCCACTATCGTTTGAACGATGAAAATGGGTTGAGAGAAGATCATAGCGTTAATTCCCATGGAGCTAAATGAATTAAACGGAGTCATTAATTGCGGGTCCACCGCTGCTCCCCACGTTCTCGGGCCTAGCAAATCATAAAAGGCGCCGAAAGATTGTAGACCCACCACTTTGAAGACTGAACTAGGGGACGAGCGCAATACTCGATGAAACCGAATCAATGCAAGAGAGTTTGTGATCCTATCACGAGGAAAAAGAAAGGGGAATACAGACGATGAGTAATTGCAGGATCTCGGGAGGAGCGCTTGCTTGCTGGTCTTCATATGCAGCCTGAAGGATGGTTCCAGGACACGCACAATCACTTGAGAAAATTTCTAGAGTGAGCAAACACGTAAGAGCGAATTGAGAAAGCTGAGTGAACTAGATCAGCCCGAGATACCCCGATCCATCATGTTTAAAAGTTATTCCCATCTGCTAGAAACGCCCGACCTGGACATTTCTGAGCACGAACTGCTGGGAGACTTTGAAGATCCTGGAGCTGAATCCTGCCCGAAGGCCATAGAGACTGACTCCTCCAGCGATGAAATTCTAGGTTTCAGCTACGAAGAAGGAGTATACAATGATGACCGGAGTCGGAAAAGGAAGCAACTACAACGCCACACTCCAGGCCAAATCCGAGAGCTCGAAGCTTTCTTCAATGAATGCCCCACTCCAAGCAGACAACAGAAAATGGAGTTGAGCCGAAAAATAGGATTGGAGCTTTCGAAGGTCAAGTTTTGGTTCGCCAACAAACGAACCCGGGTGAAACAGCAATACGCAAACCATGAGTTACTGGTCCTGAAGGAGGAGAATGAGAAGCTTCAAGCTGAAAGCGCGAGATATAAGGAAGCTCTGACCAAGGCCACCTGCCTTAATTGTGGTAATCCTATTGTCCTCGGCGAGGTGTTCCTCGATGAACCGTCCCTGTTGACGAATAACGCTCAGCTGTTACCGTATTCTCCACAGCATTTTCCGACACAGCCAGATATCGCCGGAGATCTGCATGAGCAAGTCAACACCATAGGATCAACACCAACATCCTCTGAGAAATGTGATATGAATCATCACAGGGGGAGTTCTCTCAATGACGAACTCGCTGTCGCAGCCAGCCAATCCAAAGTCAGTGAGTCCCTCCCTGGACAACTTTTGAAACGACTAGATCCCGTAGAGAATAGCTACCGAAGTATTGACGATATTTTGGGTGATAAGAGAACAAGGTTTTACTGGACCTATGAACTTCACACCAAATTTGTTGATGCAATTCGAGAGCTGGGAGTTGATTCGGCTAGCCCACTACGCATACTCGAGATTATGAATGTGCCGGGGCTCTCTAGAATTAACGTCGAGTCTCACCTCAAGTACTATAGGAGATTGCTAAGGGATGGAAGGATAGCGTTAAACCATCATAAAGCCAGTTGGAGCTCAAGTGCCGGGCAGAGTTACAACCACGATGATTGGAGAGCCGAGAGCACCCAACCGTGTTTCAGCAATGACGGGACCAGCAGTCGTGTTAGCGACTCCTCTAACCCAAATCAGAATGCTCCGCCGAGCTATCTCAATACTCCTCAAGAGTATATACCGCAGTTCCAGCACATAGGGATTCCTCAGTTTGAGCGCGATTCGGTCATTAATGCTGTCCCTGAAGCGGATCTGGCATTGGTAGAGAGTGCACATATAAACCTGCCGGTCATTGGAGGAAGTTCCAATTC
Organism: Rhodomyrtus psidioides; assembly: GCA_021437785.1. Taxonomy (NCBI): domain Eukaryota; kingdom Viridiplantae; phylum Streptophyta; class Magnoliopsida; order Myrtales; family Myrtaceae; genus Rhodomyrtus; species Rhodomyrtus psidioides. Next base: position 667,436 of record JAILYB010000171.1, on the reverse strand, counting down.
GAGGGGTCAAGTTGCTCACGGCGAGAGCAAAGAGAGGAATCCCTCGCCTGCAGTCGACAACAGCCAATCTGGGCACCAAAGGCTAGAAAGAACAGGCGATTTCCTTGAGGAGGAGCTGGACACTTGGATCAATACTTTTCAGGAATGTATGTCTCGACCCCAACAGGGCAATGATGAAGGTTCTAGCTCAAAGACTCCAGTTCCTCACAATGAAGGCGATGAAGGAAATCTGCCCCCAACAATTGTTGATACCCAACTTGAACATCAATGGCTCGAAGACCCGAGCAATTTCCTTGGCGATGAGTTCAATCTTTGGCTCGATCAATTTGGAGCCGGAGGGCCATCGCAGTGGTGACGCAAGGCAGGTGACCAAACGTCTGATGCAAGGCATGGTTACTCGATGAAAAATGCTTAGACGAAAGGGGTGAAACACTCCTATTGAATATGTTGTTGATTGCACTGTAAGGTTCCCACGGGAACATCTTTCATTAATGTCTAGAATTAATTGCGCGTGAGTGTCAACATCACCCTTTGAGCATCTTCAAGCCGAGGGCCGTGGATTAATCGCTTAATCCGTGGAGCAAGTTCCCCGAACAATGACTATCACCCGCGGAGTATAATGGGATCTACCCCTTCAATACGAAATACGTTTGGCCGCGAAACCACCTATTTGGTAAAACGATGTATCGTTCCTAAACGATCTTCAATCGAATACCGAAGTAATGTCTCATTTCTTTCCCTTCTCAGGTGATAAACGTGGATAAATCACTCAAGGAGCCATTTGTTCGAATAACAGAACAGACGTTGCCTAACTGGGGGCAGATGAACCATTGATGTTGCAAACACTCCAAGAATGGATAGGCGGATTTGATAGATGTTGTTCATATCAATACGCAATATCAGAACGGGATGAGAACCAAGAGTAAAGTTGTATCGTTCCAATTTGTCTTGAATTTGAGAATATGAATTGATACTCGTTATTTATCCTTGACAGGGGAATCGCCTTACAGACGAACAGGTTTTCACATCCCATGTATTACCCGTTAGAATACATGACCAAGGGTAAATTGTATCGTTCTAATTTTTTGAAAAATTCGTGAACGTACAATAACATGTTTCTTCCGCATTTTCAGGATCTCCAGCCGCGGGGGACAGGTAAGTATCCCTTTCCCCAATCCATTGAAGATGTTAAATAAAAAACAGAGAGAAAAAGAAAAGCTTTCAGAATCTAATGTCTAGAAAAGACATAGAATTCAAACTTCATTGGCATTCATGTCTTAAAACAGGAGGTTATCTGAACATGAATAAGAACATGCATGGTGCATCATAAAATCCCCTTGACGGGTAAAATTTTTGGAGAAAATGAAAGAGATTTTTTCCAATCAAAAGTTCAAAACTTTTAAAAGGACGTTTTCTCAAAAGAAAAGAGGCAAAGCCTAGTCCAAACACGTCCTACACACACTGGAGAGAAGTGGAGCGGATCAGATAGCAAAATCTGGACCTACGGAAGTAGGGATTATTCGCAACGATTACATGGGTTGGGATGACGGAGGCATTCGTTTCATATCCCTCAAACACTACAGGTGACCGTTGATAAACCCTTTGAACGACGGTTTTCATTCTTAACCCTGTCAAGAACCACCCCACATCGAGGCAAAATGGAGGTGAGTCCAGCGGTATCAGGAGAAAATGGTTAGAAATTTTCTTGCTCGGACTAACATCAATCTTTGTGTGTTGTTTATATGGTAATCCAAGTGCCATAGGATGACGAGAAGCATTCATTTCTCTATCCCACACACCATATCCTTTGCACAGCCAAGTTGAGCCTGCAAATTCATTTCATAAACCCCTGTTGGTGATCATGGGATGTTTCAAGATGGAAACTGCATCACTCCAAGAACGGAAGAAATCAAGAGATGGGATTTATAGAAAAATCTCATATCGGCGTTTAAATGTGCTATGATTCAAGTTGTATATCTAGCACAATTTTCTGAACATCGTAGTTCCAAAGGAAAAGAAAAGGCGGGATTTCAACAAAGAAAAAAATCCCCAGCATCAAGAAAAAGCAAAGTGCCTGGTAAAAGCAAGGCCGATGCTCGTGAAAACTGTTTGATTGATCCCCAATAAAGCCTAGTTGGGAAGAGAGAAAAACCCATAAAGGAGTCAGATCAAGAAGACTGCTCCCCAAATGATGTCAGCTGTGGTGCAAAAACACGGACAAAATTGTCAATCTCTTAATACCACAAGAGACGTTCTCTAAAGGACTTGTGGACACCTCAAAAGCGGTTGCACACCTCAAAAATGGAAGATGCAGAATGGAAAAGACATGTGACAAATTGGCAATGATCACCAATGTCAAATCCTTCGTGATTTCTGGGCCAAAAACAAGCCTTTTTCGGTCCCCAATCCTACCAATGTTACAACCCTGAAACAGTCTTCTCTGACTAAGACACTTGGGTTAACATATAGCTTAGCTCGAAGAAGTACGAGCAAGACTCTTTCTTTCTCATTTTGCAGGGTTCTTGACTTGTAAACCCGGAGCAGATGGTGAAGATTTTCATTCGATGGCCTCGACTCCAAAGCGGGCCCCCCTTGAAAACCAGTATCCAAGCCCAACATTACGGTCCCGTGGAAGACCTCCCGACCGATCAAAATGTATGCGCTACGAATGAGCCTAAAACCTAGGCACAGGTCAGTAGGGAATTGAGTGCATCCCCTAAAAATCATCACCTCAAAACAGGTGAGATGGCCTCATTGTCGAGAAATATTCCAATTGATGTTTTGAGCAAACTCTTTTTGGAAATTTTCAAACTGTTGATCCAGATTTTCCATACAAGGGATTTGTGATCACATTTGCATGTTGCAAGAATGTTTTGGATAACCTCCAGCATCAAAATGCACATCTCATGACTAAAGCTTAAGTCATAAAATTTTGTCAATTGGACAATTGCTGTCTTCTCAAAGATTACCAATATTTTCTTGGGGAAGAGAAACCCTTAAAAAAAAATCCTTTTCAAAATCAGACAGTCTCATTGGACGTGGAGAACCCTCGTCATGAGACCCATTTTCAAAATTCAGGAAATCTCATCGGACGTGGAGAACCCTCGTCATGAGACCCCTTTTCATTTAGGCAGTCTCATCGGACGTGGAGAACCCTCGTCATGAGACCCCTTTTCAAAGTCAAAACTGATGGTAGACACCGCTTGAAGGGTCAAACAAAGGTAGATACCGCATGAAGGGTCAAATGAAGGTAGATACCGCCTGAAGGGTCAAATGAAGGTAGATACCGCCTGAAGGGTCAAATCAAGGTAGATACCGCCTGAAGGGTCAAAATATGGTAGATACCGCCTGAAGGGTCAAATCAAAGGTAGATACCGCCTGAAGGGTCAAAATCAAAGGTAGATACCGCTTGAAGGGTCAACACAAGGTAGATACCGCCTGAAGGGTCAACACATGGTAGATACCGCCTGAAGGGTCAACACAAGGTAGAAACCGCCTGAAGGGTCAAATCAAAGGTAGAAACCGCCTGAAGGGTCAACTCAAGGTAGAAACCGCCTGAAGGGTCAAACCAAGGTAGAAACCGCCTGAGGGATCACATTAATGGTAGAAACCGCCTGAAGGGTCACATATGGTAGAAACCGCCATAAGGGTCAATTCATTGGTAGAAACCGCCATAAGGGTCAACTCATTGATAAATATCGTAGTAAGGATCAACACAAAGGTCTGATCCACCATACGGATCAAAATCCTTGGCAAATCCCAAAGCGTGGGATGCGCCTTCCTTAGGTTCCTACAAGTTAGGAATCCCATCATGGTATGACCTACCATACAGGTCAGAGCTTAATCTCCCTAGGATATTCTGAATGACGAGTCCTAGGCATCTTCTTGAAAGTCGTCGCAACCGGCAGCATCCGACAGGTGAGCTTCAGGTAAGCCTCTCTCACTCCGGCCCATGTTCAAATTGTTAGAGCAAACCGGGGATTGATTTGAGCTTTTATCAATAGGCTTAAGGATCCGATGTCATAACATTTCTTCTCTTATTTTCCCAGTTGAGTCGGTTAGGAATCAGGTGCCACCTTATCTTTGAGAGAAACCTCTAACGAGATTCCTCTCAAAGAGGGGCAGCTGTTGACACCTGATTTTTTTTACCATTTATTATTGTGATTTTTATTCTTTAAAATTAATTAAAAATATCAAAAAAGGTCATAAAATCACAAAATCAACTTTGGAAGCCTTGGTTTAACCTTAGGAACCAATTTTGAACAAAAAATAGTTTTCGGTATTTTTAATATTTTTCGAGTTTATTTAATTATAAAAATACCCAAAAAATCAGAAAAATACCATTCGTGGTCAGAAAAATACCCAAAAATATTCGATAATTTTGTTTTAATTTCCTCTTCAAGTGTGTCACTTTAAATCTCAAAAATTCGGCTCGGGTCAATATGTTCCTTCACAAACATAAACCCGAACCGAGCCTAAAAAAAATCATTTTCGAGTCTTTTAGTTTTCAATTCTCACTTTTTATAAGCTATGACATTGGATTCTAAAGTCTTAAAGTGCAATTATGTCAATTTGCCCTCCAATTTAATCAATTTTTACCAAAAGGGCTTAATTGCACATTTTTCTTTCAATTAGTCCCCGGTTTCACGGATGTATACGTATGCTCTACGTATTTATATGTCATACGTATTTATACGTTATGCGTATTTGTATTATTTGGTAACCTCTTTAACTCTTGTAATAATAATAATGGTTATTATTGTTAACACCTTTGTTAGTGCTTTTTTTTAAATAGCATTTTTGTATTGTGAGTGGTATTGTTAGTGCTATTTTTAAATAGCATTTTTGTATTATAAATTGTGAGTGCTATTATTAGTGCTATTTTTAAATGACATTTATTTATCATAAATTGTGAGTGCTATTGTTAGTGCTATTTTTAGATGTCATTTATTTATCATAAATTGTGAGTGCTATTATTAGATAGAATTTATAATTGTTAGTGCTACTTTTAAATAGCATTTTTGTATTATAAATTGTGAGTGCTATTGTTAGTGCTATTTTTAAATAGCATTTTTGTATTATAAATTATGAGTGCTATTGTTAGTGCTATTTTTAAATGTCATTTATTTGTGAGTGTTATTTTTAGAAAGTATTTATTATTTGTTAGTGCTATTTTATAATACAATTTATTGGAAGGTGTTTTTGGCTATAAAAGGATGGCAAGAGTTTTGAGGTTGGAGGGAGAGACATTTTGTAGAGTGTACAAATTTTTGAGAGCTTAGAGAGAAGAACACAAACACTCTCTATATTCTCATCATCTTGAGTGAGCAAAATATACTAAGTTCGGAATATTGATTCCGCATATTGCTAGCACAATTGTTGTGGAGTTATTAGTCGTCTCCCCGTTCGTCAATTGGTGGTGCGTCCGAACTAGATGCCTAACACTTGTGGAGGCTGAGATCGAAGAACATCGAACCGACACCTCCGTTCAAGCACGCTACGAGAGGTAATCTATTTACTCCCTTTGAGGCTTTGTGATTTTTTTCGATTGAAATGCACGAAGTACGCCTCTGGAGATACATGTATGGGTTGTTATTTATTTCCGCTACGTGTTACGTGGATCCCAACAGTGGTATCAGAGCCAATCCTTAGGCGTTTTCGTGCATTTAATTGATTTTTGCAATTTTTGCAATATTATGGCCAATATGTATTAACGAATTGTTCGTCTTACATGGCTAATGGAGATTGATTATTTTATATGATAAATTAATCAACGTAGCAAAAATTGAGAATAAATCAATTTTGAATCGAAAATTTATGGCTATCTTATTTTACGTAAAAATTCTGAATATGATTCAACGTAGAATTTTTATTGTGCCTTCCTAAGTTTTAAATTGTGAATTTATTACTCATGTGAAAGGGTGGTGATCATGGAAAAATCCCTAATCAATGTAATTGATGTATATATGAATGTATGATGATTATTTATATATTTGGGGTTGTAATTATTAAATGGAGGCTGCGTACTCCTTTTATTTTTCATGTAATCTTTATTTTTAGCATAGTCAATTGTTGATGTAAATGCTACGAGGATTACGTGGGGGAGCCTTTTAAGTCGGCGAGCTCTTTGGGGCCCAATTCTTGAAGAGTTCAAGAAACCAAGAAGAAGCGAAGAGCGGCTCTCCGTTATTAAAATATTAAAATGATTAAATGTGGTCTCATTGGCTCGAGACCCATTAAATCATAATTCCATGATCACCACGTAGGATAGATGTTTATGTGATTGACATCTATTTATTTATTATGATTACGTGAGCATGTTAAACTGGTTAATGTGCAAAGTCAGACTTACCTCACCCAAAATTGCGCCTGCATGAAATCCTAGTTAGGAAAATCACTCGCGTTAGGTACCGAAAGGGCGTTGGTAACGACACCAGCGTAACCAAGTCCCCGAACCCAAAAACTCTGGTTCCGTAGAACTGATCGATCTCTCCCAATCGATCAGTAAGGTTTCCGGTCTACCCTCCAAGAAAGACCGGTGGCGACTCCAAATGCATGCACAAGTTGCACATGCCACCACGACCACACTAAGGTCGAAAGCGATCGACTCTTATCGTCGAATCCTTTTGAAAAATACTCCCGCCGCGATTTGGTATGGGCCTGGGAGGGCCCGCGCCGATCCAAGACCCGCGATCGGTAATCCATTAGCCGCGTCCGCTTTCGGACGGGTCGCGACATCCCCTAAGTCGATTCTTCAATGAAGCGCCCAAATGGCTAAAGGACGAGAGGATGGATACTGTGGCGGAAGAGCCTGATTTGGCCAACTTGTCCTTGGAGGATCCCGTCAATGTCATCATCGAATCGATCGACAGCGACGCTCTTGCCATTGAGCATACCATTCCAAGCATGCATAGCAGGTTATTAAATGACTCGGGTTCTCGAGAGGGAGCTACCCTCAAAATCGAAGGAGAAGACCAGGAGCAGAATCTGGGAGAGGTTGAGTATATTTAGGATCACCATGAAGAATCCAAGCCACCCACCACAGAGGGTACTATTTCAGTAAACATATGGACCCCAGAAGATGTCAGGGAGGTGAAGATCGGTGAAGATCGGTGAGAGTCTATCATCGACAGAGGCGTTTAAGATAGTTGAACTCCTCAGAGAATACCATGGTATTTTCGCCTGGTCATATGCGGACATGCCGGGATTAGACCCCAGCATTGTGGAACACACGCTACCGATCGATTCTAATGTTCCGCCTAAAAAATAGAAACTTAGGCGGACGAAACCCAAGTTGACGAAGAAAATTGAAGAAGAAGTAATGAAGCTCCTCAAGGTGGGGTTCATTGAAATAATTGCATATCCAGAATGGTCGCTAATATTGTCCCTGTCATGAAAAAGGACGAGAGAGTTCGAGTCTGCGTGGACTATCGGGATCTAAACAGGGCTAGCCCCAAAGACGACTTCCCATTACCGCATATCGATGTCCTGGTCGATAGTACCGCCGGATTTGAGCGGTTCTCTTTCATGAACGGGTTCTCTGGCTACAATCAAATCCGCATGAGGGAGTAGGATAAAGCCAAGACGTCATTCATCACGCCCTGGGGCACCTTTTGTTACCAAGTCATGCCGTTTGACCTAAAGAATGCTGGGGCAACCTATCAGAGGGCGATGGTTACCCATTTCCACGACATGATGCACAAAGAGATAGAGGTGTATGTGGATGACATGATAACGAAATCCAGATTGGTGAAGATCACATTGCAGTGTTGAGGAAATTGTTCGAACGACTCAAGAAGTATAAGCTGAGATTGAATCTCGCAAAGTGTGTATTTGGGGCTGTTGACACCTGATTTTTGACCATCTGTTATTATAGTTTTTATTTCTAAAATTAATTAAAAATAGCAAAAAAAGGTCAAAAAATTGCAAAATCAACTTTGGGAGCCTTAGCCTAGCCTTAGGAACCAATTTTGAACAAAAAATATTTTTTGAATTTTTTAATATTTTTTGGAATTTATTTAATTATAAAAATACCCAAAAAATCAGAAAAATACCATCCGTGGTCAGAAAATTACAAAAAATATTCAGAAATTTTATTTTAATTCTCTCTTTAATATTTTAACTTTTTATTAGGGAAATTCGGCTTGGTTCATTGGGTTCCTTCACAAACCTAATCCCGAACCGGGCCTAAAAAATCCTTTTCGAGTCTTTTAATTTTCAATTCTCGGTTTTTATAAGCTATGACATTGGACTCTAAAGTACTGAAATGCAATTGGGTCAATTTGCCCTCCAATTTGATCAATTTTAACCAAAAGGGCTTAATTGCATAAAAATCTTTCAATTTAGTCCCCGGTTTTACAATTTGTGAAATTAAATTTCACACGGGCACACCCATTAAAATTAAACACCTCTACCCAACATTTTTCATCATGATGAATCCATTGGTGGGCTCAATTTTGGCTAATTCGATCGTTTAAGCCTTCGATTTGGCGAAATTAAATTTCGGATCCTAGGGACAATTTGGGGTTTTCACAGAATTTCAATAAATTGATTCACGAAAATACCCATATTTGATGGAAAACATGTCAAGGAATCCGATTTTGCCATCAATTTCATGAAAAGAGGTCATTTGGGGGGTCAATTTGGCGATTTGGCCGAACCGGGCCGGTCGGGTCCGACCCGACCCGACCCGGCCCGACCCGGGTCTGGTGGACAGCATGCACAGAATGTGCAGCAGCGTGGACAGAACAGGGGCGGCATGGGCGACGCGGCTTCGGGAAGAAAAAAAGGAGAACGGGCGTGGGGGACACTTCGAGCAAAGACCCATGTTCGTTCTGGCAAGGGCATGGGCGTCGAGGCGGGCGGTCGGCCACCACGAGAGAGGAAGTGCTCGGGTTTTTAAAGAAAACAGGGCCGAGAGCGAGCGGGGGATGGGCGGACGAAAACCGAAGTTGGAGCGACCCCTCCGGACCTCGAGCTGACTTCACTCATCACCACCGAGGCGGTTGTGGCCGTCGTGGAGCTTTGAAAAGGTCGGTATTCTCCTCCGATCACCGTTTCTCATACGCACGCCATGTGTTCGATAAAATGCCGACGGATGCCTCGACTCGGTTTTGTCCCGGCCGTGCCTTTCCCGACCCCCATTTGCGGGTATCAAGCTTTGAATATGTACTAGCATTGCTTCTAAGCTTGTGTTGACCTTTGTTTTGCATTAAACCGCGGCGAAAACACGGCTCGGAGCTTCGCCGGCAACGGTTCGGACCGGGAGCTCAACGGGGAACTTCCGGCGGTCTTCAAGCTCGAAATGAGCTTAGGTAAGCCTCTAGACCCTCCTTGGGTGTTGTTTGATGGTTTAGAATCGAGTTTTGATAAGAAAAAAAATTCGGAAAATACCTCGCCGGAGCCGGGTTCGGGGAGGTCCGGTTTTGCCTATTTGGGACGCGTTCATGGCCTTCATTTCTGTGGTATGATGATGTTGAAATGTTAGGGAGTCTAATGGTGTAAAAATCTCCAAAAAATTCTGAGTTTTGGTCAATTTTGGGCATTTTCCGGCGACCTCGCCGGAATTTTTACTATTCCCGCCGGATTTTTCACTGTTCATCGTCTTCTCCGGCGACCCTCCGGCCGGTCAACGGTCAACGGCCGACGTGGCGTGCCACGTGGGCAGCCACGTCAGCCGGGTGGGGTCCGGTCCGCTTATTTTCAAATAAAACAAACGGACGGCCACGATCGCGACACGTGTCGCGATCCTGGATTTTTGGAAAATTAAATAAATGATTTTCGAATAATCGATCCGGCGGACGAGAATGTGCCACGTGGCTCGCTGAGGGACGTCCGATCTTGTACAAGATCGGACGCACCAGAGGAGGCCACGTGGCACGTTCCAGAGCGTTCGATCCGAAGGTTTTTCTAAAAAAGGAAAATAATTGATTTTTGATCCGATGGCTACGATTTGGCCACGTGGCTCACTGAGGGACGTCCGATCTAGTGGAAGATCGGACGCACAGGATGAGGCCACGTGGCGCGATGAGAACCGTCGGATCCGGGGAATTTTCGGATAATTAAATAAAATAGATAAAAAATCAAAAAAATTGTAAAAAAATAGAAAAATGTTTAAAATAAAACGGTGTCGTTTTTAGGCCGGTGTCAACCCCTAGGGTCGGGCCGGGCGCCCGAGAGGCGCGGGCCGGGTTTGACCCAGCCCGGAAAATATTTTTAAATATTAAAAAAAAATTCAGAAAATAATAAAATAATTAAAAAATCAATAAAAAATAAAAAATCATGAAAATATTCAAAAAATTCGGAAAATTCAGAAAAATCCTAAAAAATTCCAGAAAATAGGAAATGGCCACATTCAATTGGCCATGACCTGTTCCGGGTCATTTGACCCCCGATCTTTCCAAAAATGACGGTTTTGCCCTTTCGGCAAGCCATCTTCCAAAAAATTCTAAAAAATCCAGGAAAATCCCAAAAAATAGGAAATGGCCACAAACAACTGGCCAAGACTCATTCCGGGTGTTTTGAACCCCGAACCTTCTTGAAAATGACGATTTCGCCCTTTGGGCGAGTCGTCTTCCAAAAATTGAAGAAAAATCAAGAAATTCCAAAAAAAATTCTCAAAAGTGGGAAATGGCCACGAACAACTGGCCATGGAATATTTTGGGTAATTCGATATCCAAACCTTCCAAAAAATGACAATTTTGCCCTTCGGGCTAATTGTTATATGGATGATTTGAAGCGCTGATTGATATATAAATTGTTGCGCATGATTCACTGCATATTTGAGGATCACGACACTTTGCACAAAGCGCCCAAACCCAGGCCGCGAAATCACCTTTTCAGGTAGCCATAGATCGGGGATTGATATGCAACGCTCTAGCGTGGATTGCGCTGGGGTCGACCATATTCGATCCCACTCACTATCCAAGTCGAGACTTTTATCCATTTGTCGTGGATTGCGCTCATGGACGAATTTATCGACTCGGATAGAGGGAAGCCTCTAGGTTCCCCACCTAAGCCCCTTTGATTTTTAGAGTCAAGCCTCACTTGTCTCACGCGCATGTATATGGATGGTTGGTATACCTAAAACAAAAAAAAATCATTGGGTACCTCTCATGGTAAGGTCCTGCCGTTTCTATTTAAATTCACTTGCAGCCATTTTCTATTTTGCACATCATGCTGCATTCATTAAGTCCGATGGTTGAGTCTAAATTCCATGTTAGATTATAGATAAAAGAGATGATCTCTCCAAGTCGGTCCCACATCCCGGACGTATCTAAGTATGAGCGACGCGTCATCCGCCGTCAGACCGCCTGGACATTCAACGGAGTCTACCCTTTTCGAGCTGTCCGAGGAATGATCCAGTAACCTTACCGGAAATTGAAGGATAGGCGATAACAGCAAATCCGAGACACCTTCTGGACATTATCAAAGGGGGATCTGATAAAAACGAAGACCCAAAGGGCCAGACCGAAGACATCAAGCATCGTCCCACAAAGACCCGGCTTGGGGCATCTCTTTAGGTTATTAAGGGTCACGTTCCAGTCGTCCATTTTCTTTTATCAGGATCATCGAGTCTGTAAGGAGCACCCGCCTGTGGGTCTCCCATCTATCTTCTGCACCTCGATTTCTAATTCTTGTCTAAGTGTCTTCACGTTGGAACGCGACGCTGGAATTCCTCTCAATCATTCGGATTTTTCGACTCAATTGCATGTCTTATCCAGATGAAATTTTCGTTAGAACTCACACTTGGCATGTTTAACCCAAGTACGAGAATCTAACATTCATTTCATGGTGCGCCGGACATGGAATTGAACCGATTTACGGCATGCATCCTTGGTAATCCTTGGTAATTAATTAAAATCGTCCATGTTTCCTGAATTCAAGAGGAGACATGATATCCAAATTACCTTCGGGAAATCATTTCAATTGGGATGTCCTATCTCTCACCGAATTTAGGACACATTGGAATTGTATTTTTTATCTTCCTGGAAATTCCACAGATTTTCTGGGGATTTGCCAAAAGTAATAACCATGGATTACGCTCCTTTTAGTTTTATGTTTTCTCTTGAAAAACATCGGTAAAAGCTTTTCACATGAGGTTAAGGCTTGTGTAAAAGTCCTTATCTTCGTTATTCACAAGAAAGCATAAAATTGAAAGGATTTATGCTTTACTTCCCTTTTTGACATATTCCTGTCATTCGAACATGTGATTTCCAGAATCAAAATCCGAGGACTTGTGCGAAGAATCAGTCGCAAGTTAAAATGGACCAGGATGGCATAGAAAAGCGTTGGACCACCCTAGAGAGTCAACTGATGATGGAAGACCAGGGAATCCTCAAGAAAAATAGTCAACTGATGAGGGCATTGTTGCCATCTTTCAAGACGTTGAACAACATGCGATCAAAGGAGCCACATTCAGAAGAGAATTAGCTGTGATCTAATCTCTTTAAATTTGAAAATTTGTTGATTGTGTTTTATTGATCCTCAGGAGTGGTCCTTCAAGAATATCGAAGCTAGTCGACAACTAGAGCTACTAGGATGGATGTTTGAAGACAGACAAAGGAGTCAACTTCTCACTAAGACGACATACTGGGGCAAAGCCCGCCAAGATGAAAAGAGACAGGAAGCTCCAAATGGCGGATATCCCCTAATTGAAAAGGGAACCGTAGAAATTGTGAAAGGATCAAAGCAGTTGACTGGGGCATATCCCACTCAACTAGGGCAGACGCCACCTGACCGGGGCAGCCGGATCAAGCGTAAAGACGTATCGTTTCTAATTGATTTTCAATCAGATACCAGCATAATATTTCCTTTCTTTTCCTCTCAGGTGAAAAACAGGTAGAGAAGGAAAATCCATTTATGGATAGACACGAGGGACATGTTTTACATGGCATACATTTGTCGAAAATGTCCTCATCCGATCACATGCAAGATGATCATGGAACGATGGTGAAACTGTAATCGTTCCAATAAGCCCTTCGAATGCTATACCTTACGGGGACCTTTATGTCTTTTGTCTACAGGATAAGAGGGTCAAAGATAAACGAAGGAAAATTTGTCTTCCCTACAAGACGAAAAGAAATGTGCCTTCAGCAGATGTCACCCGTTGGGATTGCAATGACAAAATGAATTAAATTATGAAGAAGGAGCAACCTAATTAGGATTGGCTCTCCCTAAGTCGAAAAAGTTGTATCCGTTCCAAATCGGATTGACTGGTTCACGAGTTGATATGGTTTCTCGTTCTTGCAGGTGATGACGAGAATGAACGGGCCCATTGAAAAATTTCCAGCATCTTGGATGCCAGAAGTGACCAGAGCGGGGATAGTGGCGTAAAAGATTGTTAAAGCGTAAGAATGATCGAGGGACGTCATAAAATGACGACAAGGCAAAATGCGCATGAAGAATTTGGAATGCATGGATGAGACCAAGGAGTGTCAAACGTCGCAGAACATCAAATGCTGAGATCTTCGGAAGATTGAATACATCAACACGGCATGATCAGATCGCCTAAAACTAAATCGGCCAGCCCCAGACAAAGCGTCCAGTGGCTGAGGGCAAATCACTCTCTACCCGGAAAGGGTACCAAATGTAGGATGCGCCGAATTCACCATGGGGATACGTAGGGGAAGTCCCTGAAGCAGTTATCACCCATGAATCATGATGAAGTGGAATAATCAATCAAAGACAAAACACATCAAACCCTTCTAAATGAGAAGGAGAACGATGCGGAGCCATCGATTCTGGTAAAAGGACGTATCGTTCCAAAATGATTATTTTCTTGATATGAGAATAATGTTTCCTTTCTTTTTCCTTTCAGGTTAGGAACAGAAGCAAAGGGCCCAAGAAGCAATGCCTTCAAATGACAAACAGGGAGTACCCCTTTTATTGGCATCTCAGACATGCACTTTGGCTAAACATTTTTAAGAGCATTCTAATAGCTCAATTTGTGAACAAAACCTTTGAGAAAACCTGAAGAAGTTTATCATCATTTAGAAATTTCTGTGAAAAGAACACTTGAAAAGAAAATTTCAAGTTTTCCAGATTGACATATCTGATAAAAATGCTTTCTCTGAATAGAGTGAAAAGCACGAACTCCTTTTTCGTTGCACGCATACATAACATGCATCACGCATATCGTGCACACATCCTACATACAGGGAACCCAAAGGAAGAAATGCCGATTCTCGCAGGATAATTTTCAAGGGTAAATTGTATCGACTCCAATAGTCAATTGTATATGCCCTTTACTTATGAGGTTTTTTCTCTTCAATAGGTAAACATCGAATACCTCAAATGGCGACTGTGATCGAGAGGATCACCAAATCGCCACACGACAAATCCCCAGACTATCAAGCTGTCTAGGGATAAAGGAAAAAATAATCAAAGACCCTGGCAATTGAGATAGATGACCAGAATCGACAAAATTCGTGGGAGCGGGCTCCCCCACCTGTTCGAGGAGCCAAGCCGGGGGCAAATTCTCACGATCTCCCATGAAAGTGCATCGAACCAGGATTATCAAACCCAGAGATGACAAACACCAAGACAAGCCTCACTAGGGCAAAATACTTGGAAAACACTGCTCCGTCAAATGTTGGAAGGACGAAGTCTCGAAGGGAGTACCTCCTTCCTGAAATTTCAAATGAAGCCAGATAAATCCCCACACCTGTCTCTTCATATGCAGGTGCATGAATGTCTTCAAATCGGATTGAAAATCGTCCAAAAGCATGAGAATGCCAAGGCATGCTGCCAAGATGAACACCGCCCAACTGGGGCAAAGCAGTTGTCGACGTGATTGAGGATCGTCTCACGAACAACACCCACAAATACAGACGAGATGAAGCAGCATCCATCATCCACATCAAATGAGAAGCGTCAGTAATCGACGAAGGAAAGGAATACGTCAGTAAGGCATCATCAGGAATCCCAAGAGGGAAGACATCCCCAAAGAGGATGGAGATTATAGCAAAACGCAGGAATGAATTTAGCTGGGGCAGGCATCACCTAGCCATGATGAACCACGTCTAACCGGGGCAAGTGAATCATTTGTGCGCCGGACAAAGGAATGACATTTCTTCTCTGGCAAAATCCATGGACGCAATGACAGAGTCGTCCTCATCGGAAGTAAACCCCAGGATACAAACCTGGGTGAACGGTAACTTTGTATCGTTCCAAATTGATCTCCCAAAGATCCCATGCTTAACATGAGTTTGTTCTCATTTGGCAGAAAATTGGCGGCACCAAAAAGCCACAAAATAAAGGATCTCACCCGACGTGGAGGCGAAAAGAAATATCCGTTGCAAGAGGCAAGTTGCCGGGAAACAGAACCCTAGAAAATGACGTAGAATACGTCCAAAAGCACAAATTGATCTCATCCAGTGCAAATCCTGGAGAATGATTTCGTTGCCAAACAGATGGATAGATCATGGCCACGAGCTAGATGTCCGACTTCAACAAGCCTTACATTTGCGTTCAAATGGAGGCGCGAAGCGAGAGTAAAGCAGTATCGTTTCGATTTGTCTCGAATTTCGAAACACGAACTTACACTTAATGTTTATTGTTGACAGGGGTTCACCGTCAAGATGGACATAAAATTGTTGGCACCAGAAAGCCGCAAAATAAAAGAACTCGCCGACAAGGAGGCAAATAGAATTATCGACCTTAGAAGTCAGGACTCCAAGAAATGGTCTTTGATTATAAGACTGAGTGGAGGGTAAAAAGTATCGCTTCCACACTTCATGCTTTGACATGCATTCCGATAACAATTTCCTTTTTCCTTGAATAAAAGGAACTCTGAAGAGTGGCGCTGGAATACGTCCAAAAACACAAATGGATCTCCTCTGGGGCAAATCCTGGAGAATGATTCATCGCCGACCAAACAGAGGGATCAAGGCCGCAAGATAGAGGGCCAAATTCTGCAGGCCGCGCTTTTGTGTTCAAATGGAAACACAAAGCAAGAACAAGGCTGTATCGTTCCAATTTGCCTTGAATTTTGGAACGCAAACTGACATCTAACTCCCGTCTTTGACAGGGGCTTGCCATCAAGGCGAAACATGTTTTCACATCCCATGTATTACCCATTGGAACACATGACCAAGGGGATCTCCAGCCGCGGGAGACAGGTAAGTATCCCTCTCCCCAATCCATTGAAGATGTTGAACAAAAAAGAAAAAAAGAGAAAAAGAAAAGTTTCCAGAAATGTCTAGAAAAGACATAGAATTCAAACTTCATTGGCATTCATGTTTTAAAACAGGAGGTTGTCTGAACATGAATAAGAACATGCATGGTGCATCATAAAATCCCCTTGACGGGTAAAATTTTTGGAGAAAATAAAAGAGATTTTTCCAATCAAAAGTTGCTCAAAAATCTCAAAGGGACGTTTTCTCAAAAGACGAGAGGCAAAGCCTAATCCAAACACGTCCCATATACACACTTGAGAGAGAAGTGGAGCAGATCAGATAGCGAAATCTGGACCTACGGAAGTAGGGATTATTCGCAGCAATTACATGGATTGGGATGACGGAGGCATTCATTTCATATCCCCAAACACTACAGGTGACCATTGACAACCCCTTTGAACGGCGGTTTTCATTCTCAACCCTGTCAAGAACCACCCCACATTGGGGCAAAACGGAGGCGAGTCCAGCAACATCAGGAGAAAATGGTTAGAAATTTTCTTGCTCTGACTAACATCAATCTTTGTGTGTTGTTTATATGGTAATCCAAGTGCCATAGGATGACGAGAAGCATTCATTTCTCTATCCCACACACCATACCCTTTGCACAGCCAAGTTGGGCCTGCCAAATTATTTCATAAACCTGTTGGTGATCATTGCACATTCCAAGACGGATGCATCATCACTTCAGAAACGGAGGAATTCGAGACTTAGGGATTACAAAGAAATTCCTAGGCTAATGCTTAAAGCATGTTTAGACATTCGATCATATGTCTAACATGATCTACCGAAGATGAGAAAAGCGGGATTTCAAAAGGAAAATGAGGACGAAGAAAATCCCCAACATCAAGAAAAAGCAAAGTGCCTGGTAAAAGCAAGGCCGATGCTCGTGTTAGTTATCTGATTGATCCCCAGTGAAACTTGGATGGGAAAAGAGAAAATCCCTAAACGAGTCGGATCAAAAAGACTGCTCTCCAAATGATGTCGAGCGCGGAGGAAAGACGCAGGCAGAGTTGTCAATTTTCTTAATGCAACAAGAGACGCTCTCTAAAAGAGCTTGTGCACACCTCAAAATCGGTTGCGCGCCTCAAAGACTGAAGATGCAGAATGAAAAGACAGGTGGCATATTTGCAATGATCACCAATGTCAGACTCGTCATGAATTCTGGGCCAAAAATAAGCCTTTTTCAGTCTCCAATCCTACCAACATCATAACCCTGAAACAGTCCTCTCTGACTAAGACACTTGGGTTAACATATAGCTTAGCTCGAAGAAGTACGGGCAAGACTATTTCTTTCTCATTTTGCAGGGTCCTTGACTTATAAACCCGGAGCGGATGGTGAAATCTTTCATTCAATGGCTTCGACTCCAAAGCGGGTCCCCCTTGAAAACCGATACCCAAGCCCAACATTACGGTCCCGTGGAAGACCTCCCGACCGATCAAAATGTATGCGCTGCGAATGAGCCTAAAACCTAGGCACGGGTCAGTAAGGAATTGAGTGCATCCACTATTAAAATCATTACCTCAAAACAGGTGAGAAGACCTCCTCGTCGAGAAATATTCCAATTGATGTTTTGAACAAACTCTTTTTGGAATCTTCGAATTGTTGGATCCAGATTTTCCATGCAAGGGATTTGTGATCACATTTGCATGTTGCAAGAATGTTTTGGATAACCTCCAGCATCAAAATGCACATCTCATGATTAAAACTTAAGTCATACAGTTTTTGTCAAATGGACAGCCGTGGTCTTCCCAAAGATTACTAACATTTTCTTGATGAAGAAGAATCTTTCAGGCTCAAACTTCTGCAGGATACCTAGAGAACCCAGCTCCCAGAATGTCGCCTCAACAGACCCAAGTGAAGTTTTGTCAAGATAAAATCTTTCACTACTTCAAAACTGAATTCCCGACAAACTTCGGGATCCCTGAAAAGAGGGGAAGAAAAAACCCTTTTTTTCAAAAATATCAAACAGTCCTAGCATGACGTGGAGAACCCTCGTCCTAGGACCCCCTTTTCAAAAATATCAGACAGTCCTAGCATGACGTGGAGAACCCTCGTCCTAGGACCCTTTTTTCAAAAAAATCAAACAATCCCAGTAGACGTGGAGAACCCTCGTCTCGGGACCCTTTTTCAAAAATCAAGCAGTCCTAGCATGACGTGGAGAACCCTCGTCCTAGGACCCTTTTTTCAAAAAAATCAAACAATCCCAGTAGACGTGGAGAACCCTCGTCTCGGGATCCTTTTTCAAAAAATCAGGCAGTCTTATCGGACGTGGAGAACCCTCGTCATGAGACCCCTTTTTCAAAATTCAGACAGTCCCATCGGGCGTGGAGAACCCATGATCCCGGAAGGATGCCTTGCTCTGTCAAGAAAAGCTCATAGGGTCATGTTTTGCAGGATCCCTGGAGAACCCAGGTCCCAAACTGATACCTTTTTAATGAAAAGTTTGCAGGTTTCAGCTTTCTGCAGGATAATTGGAGTCCCCATATCCCAAAAAGGTACCTCGCATGTCGAAAGGACAACTCGGCCTTCTGCGAGATTTCAGGTAACCCCTAAATCCCAGGATAGCCTTCAGGTGAACCTAGAGTTAGGTGAACCTTCCAAAAGAGACCTTAATGATGTCAATCTTTAGGCAGAGCCTTTTAGTAGGCAAACCTTTTCCAAGACCGATCTACAGAACGATCGAGTCTTCGACTAGTCCCGACAAGAAGGGATATGTCATTCCGAGGCGGAGCCTTTTAGTAGGCAAACCTTTTCCAAGACCGATCTACAGAACGATCGAGTCTTCGACTAGTCCCGACAAGAAGGGATATGTCATTCCGAGGCGGAGCCTTTTAGTAGGCAAACCTTTTCCAAGACCGATCTACAGAACGATCGAGTCTTCGACTAGTCCCGACAAGAAGGGATATGTCATTCCATAGGTGGAGCCTTTTAGTAGGCAAACCTTTTCCAAGACCGATCTACAGAACGATCGAGTTTTCGACTAGTCCCGACAAGAAGGGATATGTCATTTCAGAGGCGTAGCCTTTTAGTAGGCAAACCTTTTCCAAGACCGATCTACAGAACGATCGAGTCTCCGACAAACCCTACAGAACGGGCGCGTCATCCTTAGATTCCTATCAGTCTGGAGTCTCACTTGATGGTAGAAACCGCCATAAGGGTCAACCAATGGTAGAAACCGCCATAAGGGTCAACTCAAAGGTAGATACCGCCATAAGGGTCAAAACTAAATTCAAAGGTAGAAACCGCCTGAAGGGTCAACTTGATGGTAGAAACCGCCATAAGGGTCAGCTTGATGGTAGAAACCGCCATAAGGGTCAACCAAAGGTAGAAACCGCCTGAAGGGTCAACTCAAGGTAGATACCGCCATAAGGGTCAAAACCAAATCAAAGGTAGAAACCGCCTGAAGGGTCAACTCATGGTAGAAACCGCCATAAGGGTCAACCAATGGTAGAAACCGCCATAAGGGTCAACTTGATGGTAGAAACCGCCATAAGGGTCAACTAATGGTAGAAACCGCCATAATGGTCAACTAATGGTATGACCTACCATACAGGTCAGAGCTTAATCTCCCTAGGATATTCTGAACGAGTCCTAGGTATCTTCTTGAAAGTCGTCGCAACCGGCAGTATCTGACAGGTGAGCTTCGGGTAAGCCTCTCTCACTCCGGACTATGTTCGAATCGCAAGAGTAAACCGGTGATTAATTTGAGCGTTCATCAAAAGGCTTAAGAATCCGATGTCATAGCATTTCTTTTTTCCCAGTCGAGTCGGTCAAGATCCAGGTGTCATTTTGTCTTTGAAAGCAACCTCTGAAGAGCTCACTCTCAAAGAGGGGTAGCTGTTGACACCTGATTTTTGATCATCCGTTATTATAATTTTTATTTCTAAAATTAATTAAAAATAGCAAAAAAGGTCAAAAAATTGCAAAATCAACTTTGGGAGCCTTAGCCTAGCCTTAGGAACCAATTTTGAACAAAACATATTTTTTGAATTTTTTAATATTTTTTGGAATTTATTTAATTATAAAAATACCCAAAAAATCAGAAAAATACCATCCGTGGTCAGAAAATTACAAAAAATATTCAGAAATTTTATTTTAATTCTCTCTTTAATATTTTAACTTTTTATTAGGGAAATTCGGCTTGGTTCATTGGGTTCCTTCACAAACCTAATCCCGAACCGGGCCTAAAAAATCCTTTTCGAGTCTTTTAATTTTCAATTCTCGGTTTTTATAAGCTATGACATTGGACTCTAAAGTACTGAAATGCAATTGGGTCAATTTGCCCTCCAATTTGATCAATTTTAACCAAAAGGGCTTAATTGCATAAAAATCTTTCAATTTAGTCCCCGGTTTTACAATTTGTGAAATTAAATTTCACACGGGCACACCCATTAAAATTAAACACCTCTACCCAACAGTTTTCATCATTATGAATCCATTGGTGGGCTCAATTTTGGCTAATTCGATCGTTTAAGCCTTCGATTTGGCGAAATTAAATTTCGGATCCTAGGGACAATTTGGGGTTTTCACAGAATTTCAATAAATTGATTCACGAAAATACCCATATTTGATGGAAAACATGTCAAGGAATCCGATTTTGCCATCAATTTCATGAAAAGAGGTCATTTGGGGGGTCAATTTGGCGATTTGGCCGAACCGGGCCGGTCGGGTCCGACCCGACCCGACCCGGGTCTGGTGGACAGCATGCACAGAATGTGCAGCAGCGTGGACAGAACAGGGGCGGCATGGGCGACGCGGCTTCGGGAAGAAAAAAAGGAGAACGGGCGTGGGGGACACTTCGAGCAAAGACCCATGTTCGTTCTGGCAAGGGCATGGGCGTCGAGGCGGGCGGTCGGCCACCACGAGAGAGGAAGTGCTCGGGTTTTTAAAGAAAACAGGGCCGAGAGCGAGCGGGGGATGGGCGGACGAAAACCGAAGTTGGAGCGACCCCTCCGGACCTCGAGCTGACTTCACTCATCACCACCGAGGCGGTTGTGGCCGTCGTGGAGCTTTGAAAAGGTCGGTATTCTCCTCCGATCACCGTTTCTCATACGCACGCCATGTGTTCGATAAAATGCCGACGGATGCCTCGACTCGGTTTTGTCCCGGCCGTGCCTTTCCCGACCCCCATTTGCGGGTATCAAGCTTTGAATATGTACTAGCATTGCTTCTAAGCTTGTGTTGACCTTTGTTTTGCATTAAACCGCGGCGAAAACACGGCTCGGAGCTTCGCCGGCAACGGTTCGGACCGGGAGCTCAACGGGGAACTTCCGGCGGTCTTCAAGCTCGAAATGAGCTTAGGTAAGCCTCTAGACCCTCCTTGGGTGTTGTTTGATGGTTTAGAATCGAGTTTTGATAAGAAAAAAAATTCGGAAAATACCTCGCCGGAGCCGGGTTCGGGGAGGTCCGGTTTTGCCTATTTGGGACGCGTTCATGGCCTTCATTTCTGTGGTATGATGATGTTGAAATGTTAGGGAGTCTAATGGTGTAAAAATCTCCAAAAAATTCTGAGTTTTGGTCAATTTTGGGCATTTTCCGGCGACCTCGCCGGAATTTTTACTATTCCCGCCGGATTTTTCACTGTTCATCGTCTTCTCCGGCGACCCTCCGGCCGGTCAACGGTCAACGGCCGACGTGGCGTGCCACGTAGGCAGCCACGTCAGCCGGGTGGGGTCCGGTCCGCTTATTTTCAAATAAAACAAACGGACGGCCACGATCGCGACACGTGTCGCGATCCTGGATTTTTGGAAAATTAAATAAATGATTTTCGAATAATCGATCCGGCGGACGAGAATGTGCCACGTGGCTCGCTGAGGGACGTCCGATCTTGTACAAGATCGGACGCACCAGAGGAGGCCACGTGGCACGTTCCAGAGCGTTCGATCCGAAGGTTTTTCTAAAAAAGGAAAATAATTGATTTTTGATCCGATGGCTACGATTTGGCCACGTGGCTCACTGAGGGACGTCCGATCTAGTGGAAGATCGGACGCACAGGATGAGGCCACGTGGCGCGATGAGAACCGTCGGATCCGGGGAATTTTCGGATAATTAAATAAAATAGATAAAAAATCAAAAAAATTGTAAAAAAATAGAAAAATGTTTAAAATAAAACGGTGTCGTTTTTAGGCCGGTGTCGACCCCTAGGGTCGGGCCGGGCGCCCGAGAGGCGCGGGCCGGGTTTGACCCGGCCCGGAAAATATTTTTAAATATTAAAAAAAAATTCAGAAAATAATAAAATAATTAAAAAATCAATAAAAAATAAAAAATCATGAAAATATTCAAAAAATTCGGAAAATTCAGAAAAATCCTAAAAAATTCCAGAAAATAGGAAATGGCCACATTCAATTGGCCATGACCTGTTCCGGGTCATTTGACCCCCGATCTTTCCAAAAATGACGGTTTTGCCCTTCCGGCAAACCATCTTCCAAAAAATTCTAAAAAATCCAGGAAAATCCCAAAAAATAGGAAATGGCCACAAACAACTGGCCAAGACTCATTCCGGGTGTTTTGAACCCCGAACCTTCTTGAAAATGACGATTTCACCCTTTGGGCGAGTCGTCTTCCAAAAATTGAAGAAAAATCAAGAAATTCCAAAAAAAATTCTCAAAAGTGGGAAATGGCCACGAACAACTGGCCATGGAATATTTTGGGTAATTCGGTATCCAAACCTTCCAAAAAATGACAATTTTGCCCTTCGGGCTAATTGTCCCCGAATCTTCCCATTTTACCCCTAGCCCTAAATCACATCTTCCCTAAGCCCTTATGGCTATACTAGGAGGCCAATGATTGAAATTGATGTGCATTGACATGATTTATTTATGCACGTGACTTGCGCTTTCATTTAAATTGATTGTGATTGATAGGAATAGTCTTCCAATCTGCATGAAACCCTGAATCAAACCTATCTCACCCAAAATTGCGCCTGCATGAACTCTTAGTTAGGAAAATCACTCACGTTAGGTACCGAAAGGGCGTTGGTAATGACACCGACGTAACCAAGTCCCCGAACTCAAAATCTCTGGTTCCGCAGAACTGATCGATCTCTCCCAATCGGTCAGTAAGGTTTCCGGTCTACCCTCCAAGAAAGACCGATGGCGACTCCAAATGCATGCACAAGTTGCACATGCCACCACGACCACACTAAGGTCGAAAGAGATCGACTCTTATCGTCGAATCTTTAAAGATATACTCCCGCCGCGATTTGGTATGGGCCTGGGAGGGCCCGCGCCGATCTAAGGCCCGCGATCCACATTTCAGAGTGGGGGCCGCGATCGGTAATCCATTAGCCGCGTCCGTTGATTTCGGACGGGTCGCGACAGGGGCGAAATCTGGTAAGCTGCTAGGGTTCGTAGTTAGTAATCGTGGCATCGAGATTGACCCCACCAAGGTCCAAGCCACTTTTAGTCTTGGGGCCCCTTCAACAGTTAAGGAGGTGAGGAGCCTTTTAGACAGATTGAACTACATCGCTCGCTTTATATCCCAGCTTTCAGAAATAGCCAAGCCGTTCTTTAAGCTTTTGAAGAAAAATGCTAAAATCAAGTGGGACCACGAAGGTCAATAGGCTTTTGACAGAATCAAAGAATATCTGGTTAGCCTATCAATATTGATGCCCCCGATTCCTAGGCGTCCCTCTAACCCTCTACCTCACTATTCACAACCAGTCCTTGGGAGCTTTACTTGCTCAGACAAACCCCGAAGATGGCAAAGAGCGAGCAGTTTATTACCTGAGCAAGATGTTTACCGCGTCAGAGGCAAAGTACTCGGAGATAGAGAAGACGTGCGTTGCGCTAATCTGGGTACTCCATAGGCTGAGGCAGTACACCTTTCACCACACTATCTAGTTAGTCACAGAGAATGATCCAATCAAATACCTGCTAGAGAAGCCGTCATTGGTGGGAAAATTGGCTAAATGACAGGTACTCCTTTCTGAATTTGACATAAGGAGCTCGAATCAGAAGTCCGTGAAAGGACAAGCCATCGCCGATATGCTAGCAGACGGTTCACAAGGTCATGAAATCTCCGACGAAGAAGAGAAGTTGAAGGCCACATTCTGACACTCTCAGATGACAAGTGGACTATATATTTCAATGGTGCAGTCAACTTAGCTGGGGCAGGTACCGGGGCAACTCAAATATCCCCAAATGGCCAGCACTACCCGGTGGCCGCGAAGTTGGCGTTCCCATGCACTAATAACGTGGAAGAATATGAAGCTTGTATCATGGGGCTACAATTGGCCCTCAGCATGAAAGTGCGGAAGCTACAGGTGTATGGAGATTCGATGCTAATCATCCTGTAGACCCAAGGCGAATGGAAAACAAGGGATCTAAGCTCATCCTATACCATAAATTCCTAGAGGAAATGACTGAGGAATTCGAAGCGATCGATTTCGAGAATCTGCCGAGGGCGCAGAATCACTTCGCCGATGCGTTAGCTACCCTGTCTTCCATGCTTCAAGTAACGAACGATATGGACATCGAGCCGCTGAGGATTGGTATCACCCAAGAGCCGGCGCATTGCATGGTGATTGAAGAGGGGTTCGATGATCAACCTTGGTACCATGACATTAAGAATTACCTGGCGAAAGGGGAATTTCCTCCAGGTGCTCAAGCAGGAGATAGAAAGTACATAGCAAAGATGGCCGGCAAGTTTTTTCTCAGCGGCCAAGTTCTCTACAAGAGATATTATGACTCAGTGCTCCTTAGGTGCGTGGACGCCAATGAAGCCAAGTCACTTATGAGCGAAATACATGAGGGAGAATGTGGCCCACTCATGAATGGTCATCTCCTCGCCAAGAAAATCATGAGACTAGGGTATTACTGGTTGACTTTAGAATCGGATTGTAACCAGCACGTGAGATCATGTCATCAATACCAGGTGTATGGAGATAGAGTCAACACACCCCCGACTAAGCTGCACCAGATGTCCGAAGCTTGGCCTTTCTCGATGCGGGGGATCGATACGACATGCCCGATTAATCCCAAGACTTCAAATGGATAACGCTTCATACTGGTAGCAATCAACTATTTCATGAGGCCGTGTCATATACGAATGTCACCGCGAAGAACGTGGCAAAATTCATCAGGCGAGACATCATCCCGAGAATCCATCAAGAGATGGTACTTCAAGAAGATTAAGGAACAGTCAACAGCCCAAGTCATCGGGATAAATGATTGAAGATCCACTAGGAACAAACTCCTCACCAAGAGAGCATGTTGGGGCGAAGCCATCAAGACCATGGTGACAAGTAGCGAGGCATAGGCTACTGGGGCAGGACATCTCGAGAGAGACAATACCTCCAAGCGTTGAAAGGGCAACACTCTGATGATGAAAAGAGATGGCAGACCCTAAACGAGAGGCATCCCCAAATTATAAAAAAAACAGATTGCAAAAGTTGCGAAACAGATTAATCCAGTCAGCTGAGGCAAATTTCACCTGACTGAGTGAAGGCCACCGGACCGGGCCAACCAGATCAAGAGTAAGGTGGTATCATTCCAATTCATTTTAATACGGAACGCATGCTAACTCTTCATGTCTTGTCATGATAGGAACTCGCCCTCACGGCGAACAAGTAAATATTCCTTTTCTCTCACATTGAAAGACTCCAAAGATGCTCCGGATCTTTGACGAATCCTGCCTGATCGAGTGAATCACATATCCTCAGACTCTATGCGACTACATCCAAATTGGAACACATAATCAAGGGTGAAATTGTATCGTTCCAGTTTTCTCCAAATTCGAGAACATATACTGATACATTCCCTTTGCAACTCCATGGACTCCCCATCACGGCAGGCAGGTAAGTATCTCTTTCCTTATCTCTTAGAACTTAAAATTTTCGGAACCACTTTCATTTGCATTCCGATTTTTGAAAATCCTTGAAACCATCGAGATTTCGAAGAACATTGAGATACTCGATAATCTCGTATGAAAAAAATTGAAATTCTTGAAATCTCTTCATCTGTATTTAAAAGCTTTTGGAGTCATCCAACACATGCATTGGAACATGCATCTCGCATCAAGGATCCCAATAAGGGACGTTTTGGATAAAAAGAAATGAATTTTCAAAAAGGGAATGTTTAACGCTGTCAAAAGGAGTATCTCAGACGACGAGAGGCAACCCATGCCCAAACACGTCATTACAAACACTTGAGTGATGAGTGAAGTAAGAATTAGAATAGGAGCCATATTCGCGGATGTAGGGATCATTCGCAGTGGTTACCTAGATTGAAAAGACGAAGGGCATTCTTTTCTCTATCCCAAACACCGCAGGTCAACCATTCTTAACCAATTTGAGCGGAGGCTTCAATCCTATAACTCTGTTAAGAACCACCCCACATTGGGGCCAATCAGAAGGAATTCCAGCGGCGGTATGAGGTAAATGGTTAGAAATTTTTTTGCTTGAACCAACATCAATCTTCGAGTGTTTCTTTACATTTAAACTCGCACTGTGATTCGAGTGCTTTAGGACGACGAAAAGCGGTCGCTTCTCTATCCTACACACACTCATCCTTTGCGCAGCCCCATTGAGCCTGCATATCCGTTTCATAAACCCCGTTGGTGATCATTGCCCATTCCAAGATGAAGATGGCGCCACCTCAAATCGGGAGAACATAAAAGAACTGGGTCTATAGAAAAGTCCTAAATTAATTCTTCAATGTGCTAAGATTTTGTTTGCATGTGTGTCTAGCATAATCTAAAAAAAATCTTGTCCAAAAAAGAGAAGAAAATAAAAGGTGGGTTAAAAAAAAGGCAAAAGCCAATCCCGGGCATCAAAAAGCAAAGTGCCTGGTAAAAGTAAGGCCAATGCCCATTCAAATTCTTGTGTATTTATAAATTATCCAAAGGATTCCAGAATATCCAAATGTTAATCCCAAGTGAAATCTACTTGTAAAAGAAAATGCCCATGGGAATCAAGTCTTGAAGTTATCCCCAGCCAGGGCGCGTCCAAGTGACGACTACACCATCCTTGAGCGACGAGGGTGCTTTCTGAAGATCAATCCAAGGGTCAAGATCGGTGATAAATCTGCAATGATCACCAACATCAAACCCCTTTGATATATTCTAAGCTAAAAACATGCCTTTCTCAGTCCCCAATCCTCACCTACGTTACAACCTTTGAAAGTCTTTTTCGACTAAGGCACTTGAGTTAACGTAGAGTTTAAATAATTTTAAGCATCGCTCGAAGAGGTGCGAGCAAGACTATTTCTCTCTCATTTTTGCAGGGTTCTTGACTTGTAAACCCGAAGCAGATGATGAAGATTTTCAATTCATTGGCCTCGACTCGACCTTGAGTCCCCTTTGAAAACCATTGACCGAACCCAACATTACGGTCCCTCAAAAGTCCCTTTCCGATCAATCAAATGGTATACACTGCAAACAGTTTCGAAACCTTGAGCATAGGTTCGAGAGAGAATTCGAGTGTTTCTAAAAATGAATGAGAAGAAACCCCCCGAAAAATGGTAAGGAGCCCTCTTTGATGAGCGTACTCCAATTGGCGTTTTAACCAAACCCTTTTGGCGATCTCAGATCATTTGCTTCAAAATTCTCCCTAAAAGGAGCTTTGATCGTTACATTATGTTGCAAGATGTTTTGGATAACCTCCTACATCATTAGCATACCCAAATGAAATTTTTGTCCAAATAAAATTTTTGACAACATTAAAACAGGATTCCCATTGTCATGGGAACCCATTTTCAAAATCAGGCAAAAATCCCATCCGACATTGCGAACGGCAGTCATGGGAGAGTCTTTAAAAAAAAAAAGAAAAATCCCCTCTGCTAGTCATGGGAAAACCCTTTCAAAATCAAACAAAAAACCCCATTCTACATTGCGAGCCGCAGTTATGGGAGAGTCTTTTTAAAGAAGAAAAAAATCCCCTCTGCTAGTCATGGGAACCCCTTTTCAAAATCAAACAAAAAACCCCATTCGTCATTGCGAGCGGCAGTCATGGGAGAGTTTTTTTAAAGAAGAAAAATATCCCCTCTGCTAGTCATGATAACCCCCTTTCAAAATCAAACAAAAAACTCCATTCGACATTGCGAGCCACAGTCATGGGAGAGTCTTTTTAAAGAATAAAAAATCCCCTCTGCTAGTCATGGGAACCCTTTTTCAAAATCAGACTAAAACCCCATCCGACATCGCGAGCCGCAGTCATGGGAGAGTCTTTTTAAAGAAGAAAAAAAATCCCATCTGCAGTCATAGGAACCCTTTTTCAAAATCAGACTAAAACCCCATCCGACATTGCGAGCCGTAGTCATGGGAGAGTCTTTTTATAGAAAAAAATCCCCTCTGCTAGTCATGGGAAAATCCTTTTAAAAACAGACAAAAAACCCCATCTGACGTTGAAAACCGTCATCATGGGAGAACCCTTTTCAAAACAAGAGAATTTTCCTGACGATGAGAACCCTCGTCATGGAAATCCCCTTTCAAAACATAAAAAAATCCCTCTGCTTGTCAAGGAAATCCTCTTTCCAAACAAGGAAAAATCTCTCTGCTTGTCAAGGAAATCCTATTTCAAAACAAGAAAAATCTCCTCTGCTAGTCATGGGAGCCCCTTCTCAAAATCAGACAAAAAATCCCATTTGACGTTGAAAACCATCGTCATGAGAGAACCCTTTTCAAAACAAGAGAAAATTTTCCTGACGTGGAGAACCCTCGTCGCGGAAATCATTTTCAAAACAAGAGAAAATCCCCGCTGACGTCAAGAGTCATCGTCATGGGAAACCCTTTCAAAATCAAGCAAAAAAAAAAAACCATCTGGCATGGAGAACCCTCGACATGGGAACCCCTCTCAAGCAAGAAATTCCCTCTAGCCCCGTTAGTCAGCGCCATGGAAACTCTTTTCAAACCAAAAACCCTGGTATGGTGAATCAGAAGCCACGGAGGGAAGAATGAAAACCTGATATAGTGAATCAGAAGCCACGAAGGGAGAAATGAAAACCTGGTATGGTGAATCAGAAGCCACGAAGGGAGAAATGAAAACCTGGTATGGTGGATCAGAAGCCACGAAGGGAAGAATGAAAACCTGGTATGGTGAATCAGAAGCCACGAAGGAAAGAATGAAAACCTGGTATGGTGAATCAAAAGCCACGAAGGGAGAAATAAAAACCTGGTATAGTGAGTCAGAAGCTACGAAGGTAAAAAAAAAACAAAAACAAAAACAAAAACAAAAAACAAAAACAAAACAAAACAAAACAAAACAAAACACAAAAAAAAGAGAGGAATGAGCCCCGCATTTCCCACACCCCAGGAGCATAATGATGAGCCCTCAGATCGCACAAGCACAACATCCGACAAGTGAGCTTCAGGTAAACTTCTCTCTCTTCGGCCCACGTTTAGGTTGTCAAAGCAAACCGCGGATTAATTCGAGCTTTCATCGAAGGGCTTCTCAGAGTCTGACGTCATGGCATTTTCCTTTTGCAGTCAAGTCGATTAAGACTCAGGTGTCGTTTTGTCTTTGAGAGCAACCTCTAACGAGCTCACTCTCAAAGAGGGGCAGCTGTTGACACCTGATTTTTAATTATCTTTTGTGTCGATTTTATTTTTAAAATTAATTAAAAATAGCAAAAAAAAGTCATAAAATTGCAAAATCGACTTTGGAAGCCTTGGCTTAGCCTTAGGAACGAAATTTGAACAAAAAATATTTTTCATAATTTTTAATATTTTTTTGAATTTATTTAATTATAAAAATACCCAAAAAATCAGAAAAATACCATTCATGGTCAGAAAAATACACAAAAATAGTCAATAATTTTATTTTAATTCCCTCTTCAAGTTGGTCTTGTTAAATCTCGAAAATTCGACTTGGGTAACTATGTTACTTCACAAACATACACCCGAATCGAGCATAAAAATTTCTTTTTGAGCATTTTAATTCTCAATTTCCACTTCTCATAAGCCATGAAATTTTGATTTAGAACCTTGAAGTGCTATTGGGTCAATTAGGCCTGTAATTTGATCAATTTTGACAAAAAAGATCTAATTACATAAATTTCTTTGCAATTTATTCCCCGGTTTCACAAATCTCGAAATAAAATCCTCGCCAGGGACACCCATGAAAATCAAATACCTCTACCCTATAGTTTTCATCGTCTCGAACTCATTGCTGGTCTCAATTTGAACTGATTTAATCATTTAACCCTCTAATTTGGCGAAAATCATTTCCAGATCCTAGGCACAATTTGGGGTTTTCATTAAATTTCAATCCATTGATTCGTGAAAACACCCATATTAGATCGAAAACATGTCGAGGAGCCCAATTTTGACGTCAATTTCATGAAAAACGGTCAATTGGAAACTCCATTAAGCGAAAATTAGTGACCGGGCCGGTCGGGTCAGACCCGACTCGACCGGGTCCGGCCGAACCGGGTCTACACCAAAGGTTGCAGACTTGCGTTTGTCTTCACGTACAGGGAACAAGAAGCAGAGGAATTGGCAGAAGGTGGAGGGGCGTCGCGTGACAGGAACCCAGAGCTCGGTCTCCTTTTCAGGCTCGAGGGAGTGCGTGAGTGTCCTTGGGGGCCTAGGATAGAGAGGGACGATAGTTCCACAGGAAAGGGGGTTTTTTTTCGGATCCACAAAAACGAGCTCGGAGAGAGAGGGTCGGGAGAACGGGGGAGTTTTGAGCAAAACCCGGCAAGAGGAGCGACCCTCGACCTTCAATAGACTCCACTGATCATCACTAGAGCCTTCGCCGCCGTCGACAAGCCCCAAAACAGGTCGGTATCCCCTCGTAACCTTCATTTCGTCAACGCACACCACCTGTTCTACGAAATGCCCCAATGAGCTTTTTAATTTGTAAATCTCGGTCGCGTGTTCCCCGGCCTCATTTTGCGCGAATATAGCCTCAAAGCTTCTCTAGAACTGACTCTAAGCTTGCTTTGGCTTTTATTTTGCATCGAAACTCGCCGGAAAACCATGGACGGAGCTCCACCTTGCTCGGGCCGAGCCGAGAGTCCACACCGACAAGGCCGACGCTCGCCGAGGCCCAGGAGACCTCAGGTAAGCTCCTAAACCTCCATTGGATACTCTTAGAATGATTGAAACCGAGCTTGGTCGCTAAATTTTTTTTTGCAAATTTCTCTACCGGCGTCGGTTCGGGGGAGGTCCGTTCGGCCGTTTTCCGACATGATTTTGCCATGTTTTTGACGTATGTAGATTTGGGATGCATGGGAGGTCGTTTCTAGCCGAAATCGTGCTTCGGAACCGACGTTTTTAGGTCGGAACCGAAGCTCCGACAAGGCACCGGCGATTCGTCTTCCCCCGGCAAGGGAGTTGACCGGTCAACGTTGGTTGACCGGTCAACGCCGAAGTGGCGCGCCACGTAGGCAGCCATGTCAGACGTCGGGGGGAAGGCTTCCCCTTCTTTAAAAAAAAATACAAAACCTAGATCGAACGGTCGTGGTTCTGCCACGTGTCGCGATCTAAGCTTTTCAAAAAATATATATTATTAAAAGGATTTTCAGAAAATAAAAAAAGATTTGATCCGATGGTTATTATTGTGCCAAGTGGCGACCTATGGATCGTCCGATCTAGTTCAAGATCGGACGCACCAGGAGAGGCCACATGGCGAATTCTGGACCGTCTGATGGGAGGTTATTTTTCAGAAATTCGGATAAATTAGAAAATGGTTTTAAAATAATAAAAAAAATTTCGGAAAATAAAAAACGGCGTCGTTTAGTCTGGTCTCCGACCTGTACGGTCGAGCCGGGTGCCCGAGAGGCGCGGGCCGGTTTGACCCGATCCGGAAAATATTTTTAATAAAAAAATTATAAAAAGTTGAAAATTCAATAAATAAATAGAAAAATAAAAAATAGAAAAAATTTAAAAAATTCAGAAAAATTCTAAAAAATTCCAAAAAATATAAAATGACCACAATCAACTGGCCATGACCTATTTTGAGTGTTTCAGACCCCAATCTTTTCAAAATGACGATTTTGCCCTTTAGGCAATTCGTCTCCAAAAAATTGAAGAAATCCAGAAAATTTTCGAAAATTCCCAAAAATAGGAAATGGCCACAATCTACTTGCCATAACCTATTTTGGGTCTTTTGAAACCCGATCCCTCCAAAAATAACAATTTTGCCCTTTAGGCAAATCGTAAAAAAAAAAAGTGAAAAAACTCAAAAAATTCCCAAAATATTCAAAAAAATAGGAAATGTCCACAATCAACTGGCCATGACCTATTTTGGGTCTTTCGAACCCCTAATATTTCCAAAATGACGGTTTTTCCCTTTAGGAAAATCGTCCCCCCAAAAAAGTGAAAAAACTCAGAAAATTCCCAAAATATTCCAAAAAAATAGGGAATGACCACAATCTACTGGCCATGGCCTATTTGGGTCTTTCGAACCCTTAATCTTTCCAAAATGACGATTTTGCCCTTTGGTAAATCGTCTCCCAAAAATTGAAGAAATTCTGAAAATCCCAAAAAAAATCCAAAAAACAGAAAATGGCTACAATCAACTAGCCATGATCTATTTTGGGTCTTACAAACCCGAATCTTTCCAAAAATATCGATTTTGCCTAAAGGGCAAATCTTCTTCAAAAAATTGAAGAAATTCAGAAAATTCCTAAAAATTCAGAATATAGGAAATGGCCACAATCAACTGGCCATGTCCTATTTTGGGTCTTTCGAACCCCAGCCCTTCCAAAATGACGATTTTGCCCTTTTGGCAAATCGTTTCCCAAAAATTCATGAAAAATTTCAGAAAATGAGAAATTGCCACAATCGACTGGCCATGACCTACTTTTGGTCTTTCGAATCTCGCTCTTTTCAAAAATGACGATTTTGCCCTTTTGGCAAATCGTTTCTCGTGAAATCCTCAAAAATAAAAAAAAATTCTCAAAGATAGGAAATGGCCACGATCAACTTGCCACGACCTATTTTGTTTAGTTCAACACCCGAATCGTCCCCAATTCTTCTCATTCTATCCCTGATCCTAAATCACACATTCTCTAAGCCCTTAAGGCTATACTAGGAAGCCCTTGACTTGAATTGATGTGCATTGATGTGATTCATTTATGCACTTGATTGCGCTTTCCTCATATTGATTGTGATTTGATAGGACTAGTCTTCCAATCTGCATGAAACCTTGAATCAGACTTACCTCACCCAAAATTGCGCCTGGATGAAATCTTAGTCAGGAAAATCACTCGCGCTAGGTACCGAAGGGGCGTTGGTAATGACACCAACGTAACCAAGTCCCCGAACCCAAAATCTCTGGTTCCGCAGAATTGATCGATCTCTCCCAATCGATTAGTGAGGTTTTCGGTCCACCTACCAAGAAAGACCGGTGGCGACTCCAAATGCATGCACACATAACACATGCCACCACGACCATACCAAGGTCGAAAGCGATCGACCCTTATCGTCGAAACCCGCGTAAATTTATTCCCGTCGCGATTTGGAATGGGCTTGGGAGGTCCCGCGTCGAGAAAGCCCGCGATCCACATTGCAGAGTGGGGGCCCGATTCGACAATCCATTAGCCCGTTCACACGACCGTTCGACAAAAAAAAGGGTCGCGACAAAGTGATACATGCATTTACTCTCGTTAACACAAATAGCATCTCCACTTAAAGCAATTAAAGGCCATTCCGTTTTTCACTGGCCAATTTCGCATCCCTCCATCGAATTCTCTAAAACTTCTTATCTTACTACACACTAGTAGGGAGATGATTAAAGATAAGCATAATAGAGAGAAGTCAAAGCAATTTCCTTTACAGCACACAAGCTCGTGTCTGATTGATGCATCTTTTTCATCACCGTAGTTCAAAACTGAGAAACCAATACTATAACAATTGGTAAATACCGATGATTTAAATCCCGTGACCAATTTCGACAAATTCATCATTACCTTACCTTCTTGAAGGGTGTCGCTGACTTGCTCCTACTGAGTCGATTCACGGCGAAAATCCTCAGAAGGGTGATCGAGCCTTCTTTCCCTCAGTGGAGTTAGTTGCAACGGGTTTTTGAGAGAGTTTGGACGGGTAGAGACGGAGGGTTTGTTTGGAGGAGAGAGAAAGTGCCGACAGTGGTGGTGGCACAGGAAGCTTCGACGGTGACGGGTGGTCGGAGTTGGTGGCAAAGGGTTTTTGAGAGAGGGCGAACAGGCGGTCTGAGTAGATTGTAGCAGATTTTTTGAGAGAAGGCGAACAGGCGGCGACGGAGGGTTTCTTTGGAGGAGAGAGAAAGAAGTGAAGGTGGTGGTGGTGGTGGTGGTGCAGGAAGCTTTCACGGTGGCGGGTGGTCGGAGTTGGTCCCAGTTGTCGCGACCCTCTCCCCTACGGGGTGGAAGTGGAGCTGGCTAATGGGCCGTCCGATGTTGCATGATCGGACGCGGGCCTCTCCCAAGGTCCATTACCCAAATCGCAACGGCTGTATATACGTGATCGACCTTCGGTGTGATTTGGTGACATGTGATATATGTACATGCCAAGGAGTCGCCACCAATCGTTTCGTGGAGGGTACGATCGGAAACCCTATCGAATAGTTGGGAGCGGTCTATTCGATTCTGCGAAAACCAGAGAAATGGGATCGGAGACTTAGTTACACCAACTATCAGAGTTGACGCCCTTTCGCTACCTAAGTTGAATGGTTTATCTAATCCTAGGATTTCATGCAGATGAGTGGGGTACGGATCCTAAATCTAGGAGTTCATGCAGATGGGAATGACTACCCTATCACTCACAGTTAATAGAAATAAATGCGCAAATCAAGGATCCAAAACATGCGGATAAATCACATGAAAGCAGCATGGCATCCCTAGCAAGGCCATATTAGCCTAGAGAAGTATCAATCAAGGCTTAGGAGTGATTTTGACATGATTTTCCCATGAGGGGCAAAATCGTAATTTTGAGAAATTTGGGAAAAATTTACCCTAGAAGGGAAAAATCATCATTTCAGATGAAATGGGAAGACAAAATATGACGGAAATGGTTTGGTGATCAAACTAATCCATTTCCTATTTTTCAGGAATTTTCAGAATTTTTCTGGAATTTAAAAGTGATTTTACCTTTGGAGGGGTAAAATCGTCATTTCTGACAAAAACGAGAGATGAAAATCTTAAACATTAGGATTGGTCGACCACCTGACCCAAATCCTAATTTTAAGCAATTTTCAAGACTCGATTGGAATAGGAAAGACGATTTACCCTTTGAGGGGTTAAATCGTCATTTCAGGGAAAATGATGAGATTCGAAAACCCAAGCAGAAAGATTCGCCACCTAACTGGTCCTATCCTAATCTAGGCATTTTCGACCTATCTCGAAATACAAGACGGGGACGAATTATCCCTAAAGGGCATAAACGTTAATTTCCAGAAAGAACGGATAAGAAATTCCAAAAATAGGATTGACTAGTTGTCTGTGGTCAATCCTCAATTTTTGGGGATTTCTGGAGTGTCTAGGAATTTCTCACAATTTTCCTACATTTTTTTGGGATTTTCTAGCATTTTTTAGAATTTTCTAGGAATTTTCTGATTTTTTTTATTTTTAAAAACATTTTTTATTGATTTTTTTATTAACAAAATATTATTCGGATCGGGTCGAAACTCGGCCCTGACCCGGACCCGCGCGACCCAATGCTCCAAAACGACGCCGTTTCAAGCTTTTTTATTTTTGGATTAATCGGTTTTGATCCGACGGCCCTCATTGAACCGCGTGGCTAATCCACGACCACCGGATGAGATTACTAAAACCTACGGCTCAGATTGAATGAAGACTCGACCAAGGCCATTTGATTTGACTACTTAAACCTACGGCCATGATTAAACTCAAGACTCGATCTGGACCGTTCATTCATACCAACCTAAACGACGTCGCCTACTCACTAACCTAAACGGCGCCGTTTCAACCAATTTTGATTCTCCGATTTAAAACTATTTTCGGATAATCCTATTTATTAATCGGACGGTCATTAAAAATTGGACTCGATTAATCTGAACCGTCCGATCTTGTTTATTCGAATAACAGACCCAACGGCCATGCTGACTGGACGAAAACGTGGACCAATGGCAGACTGACACCTAGGAACGCTGACTCGTTGACTCGCCATGTCAGCTTCGTCTTCAACCTCTCGACCCCGGCGGAATGGACGGCTGAAAATCTCCGGCGATGATCCAACGGTGAAACCTTGATGAAATCGCGCGAAACCAACGCCAATCGACTCGCGATAGACTCTAGTTTAACATATCTAAGAATCGAAGCATCTCATTTAAAAAATCACAATCGCCTTGCGAAATGCCGAGTACGGCCATGGAAGTTCAATTGCTCTATTCACATCAAATCATGGCAATTCAATCACAGAATAGCATCAATCAATGTTCAGAAGACTTACCTCGAGCTCCGATCGAGCTCACTCGGCCTAGATCGGGCTAGGCAGGAATGAACATTGGTCGGCGATGGAGGCTAAGTTCGTAGACTCGATTCGAGGTATTCAGGCGAAATCGATGCAAAATAAAGATGTAGTGATGGTCAGTGATGTCTAGGGAACAAAACGCACACTTTAAATGCAAGAATGAACAAGAAATGCATGAGTCGCCATTGATGCACAGTGAGAAGCTCAAGACTGCGACTCACCTGTTCCCGCGGTTTCAGGCTGCGCGGCCGACAGCGATTGCTTCTTGGAGCCTCAGGCGAACTCGTGGTGGTCTTCTTTGGCTTCGGTTTGGCCGAAGAAGGCCTAACCAATGCCTTCTAAATTCGAGCTCTACCCTCGACAATGGCGATGGAGGGGAGCTCTCTCTCTCTCTCGCTTTATTTCTCCTCTCGATTTTGTTTTTCTTCCCCAAACTGAATCAATTGTCCTCCTCGACAGAAAGTCCCTGCAGGCTTATATAACTCTTTGAATTTTGGCGCCGAACCGGGGGGGACTAACAGTCACGAAATGGCACGCGTGCCATTTGGCCCAAACGGTGTCGGAGACGGTGGGTAATCCGTCCAGCTCTGTTTGGTCCTTCGGTTCTCTCCATCTCTAGCGAATTTGGCATGGATTCAAGCTGCATTTGAGAGTGTTGACTTTCGCAGGTACCGCGACCTTGACCGGCCGATTACTCTCTTCCGGCGACGTCAGATGGTGCCGTTGGTGTCAATCGACGGGGGAAGACGAGAGGAACCAAATGCCCACCATTCCCCTTCCAATTACTTGCGAATTGACTCTCAATTTGACGATCAAAATCGGCATGAGGACTGTTCATCCGCGCGGGAGCCTGAGGAAGAAGACAATACTGTAGCGGACTGGTCCCACCGGTCCGACCGGCGGTCTGACCGGTCTGAACCGGTTTCGACTTGTAATTTTCAAAATTAAACCCAAATCAATGGGAAATTTTTGCAATTGGACTTCAGAATCGAATTTAGGGTATGAATTTTATCTAAAAATGTGATTTTGCCCAAAAATTCATATCAATTTCGATAAAAACCCCAAATTTTCCTTTAATTGCAAATTGGGGAATTGTGCAATTGAAGGTTCAAATGATCAAATTGGACCAAATTACCTATGCCAATCGATCCAAAATGATGAAAACCATTGGGGAGTATGTTTAATTTGCAATGATAGCCTTTGAATTGAAAGTAATTGGAATTATGCCCAATTTCAAGGACTAAAATGCAATTTAATATGCAATTCATGCAATTGAGCAATTTGTGCAAACAATTGGTCTAAATTGCAATAAGGGACAATTAGATTGAATGTCAAGACCCTAGAAAATGCAAAAATTACAAATTAAAAGACTCAATTAACATTTTTTTGCCAAATTCAATCATATGCGTAACAAAGGAACACATAAAATTGAATCTGATTTTGGACTTTTTGTGAGGTCAAAATAACAAGGGAATTAAAATAAAAATATTGACTATTTTTCCATATTTTTGTGACCTCAAATGCTATTTTTCTTGAATTTTCAAGTAATTTGCTAATTTCCAAAAATACTAAAAAATGCGAAAAATATGAAAAATTATTTTTTTGGGTCAAAAATGGTTCCTTAGGCTTGGCCAAGGCCACCAAAGTTGATTTTATAATTTTTTGACTTTTTATGAATTTTCTAAGAAATGGCTAAAAAGGTTGATCCAAATTTAGGTGTCAACACCAGCAGATTTTTCAGAAAGAGGGCGTATGGGTGGCGGCGAAGGATTTCCACACACAGAGAGAAAATGGATCCGACGGAGGTTTATTTGGAGAAATTGGTTATTTTCCTTTTTTGTCTTTGAATTTCAAAAATATTTGATCTGAGCCGTTCATTTGGAATGAACGGTTCAGATCAAAAGTAAGTCACCATGACTTACTTTTGAGTAAGTCATGGGAGCCGGATCCTCCACGACGTTCCCGATGAACGGTCATCATTTGGGTTTTTTTTTTTTGTGATAACGTGATTAACTAGAGAAATGGACACAAGAAGCTACCCGAAGAGGGAGTGATTTTAATTTTTCGGGGGAAAAAATTAATTGAGCGCTACCTAGTAAGAACTGAAAAGGAAAAGAAAACATAAAGAAACGAAGGATTTAGAAATGAACAGAGGTCGATGATGGCAGATGAGCACAGATGGACAGAGACGAGTTCACGGACTTTGGGCCTATATGGATCGTAGGCAGGAAAAAAGTGTTTCTGTTCCAAAAGTGTTCCCAAAACACTTTAGGAACAAAAACATGTATGGTTCAAAAATATTCCATACTTTTGTGCCAGGGAATACTTTTGAAGAAACAAAAAAACTTGCTTCTGGGTTTTGGAACATTTTTGGAACCACCATCCATCACCACCGACGCGGCCACCACCCGCCGACCACCGGCCGCCGCCGCCGACTGCCGGCCGCCGCCGGTGGCCGACCGTCTCCGCCGTCGCTCGCCGCCACAGTCGGCCTCAACCGATCGCCGGCGACTGAAAAAAGCATTTTTTTTACCAAACGCGTTTTTATTTCAAAAAATCGCAGCTGGGAATAGAAACACAAAAAATGTTTACGTTCAAAAAATGCACTGCGCAAAACCTAAGCTGGGAATCGAGATGATGGTCTCTGCTTCTGCCATGGATTTGCTGTTGTTCTTCCATTTACAGAGCTTCTCCTTTCTCAGATTCTTTGTTTACAGCTTAAGAACGAGGAACTCTTGAGGATACCGAATAGAATATCGTAGCATGCTTCTCGATCATCCAATTGTTATCTTAAGCGAGGAGCTGTCATATTTGACTCGTGAAATTTAAAATTTTAACTCAACTGGGAAACCCCAATTTTTTTATTATGTAACTACGCTTGAAGCACCATGCTGGATGATTCTATGGTGGTGCATGATAACACTTCTCGGCCGAGAAGTGCTTCTGGCAGGGAAATGATTTTTTCAGCTTTTGCTTTGAAGTAGAAATTGAATTTTCAGCTTCTGCTTCAGAAGTTAATTTCTGATAGAGAAATTCGTTTGATAATGATTAAAAAAGATAATATTGAAAACATTATTTAAAAAAAGTTCGATGGTGGCGGCGGCGACCCGAGATTGGCGGCGGCCTGTGGCGACCGACGACGGCTGGCGACCGGCGGGGACAGGCGGCCGGCTGGCAGCGGCGAGCGGCGGCCGCCTGTCGATCGGCCCGAGAAGTAAAAAATATTTACTTTTAAAATCGGCCAAAAATCTTGCCAGAAATAGAAAATCTTGCCAGAAGTAGAAAATCCTACTAGAAGCCAATTTTTTTAGCAAACGGCTTTCTACTTCAGAAGTAAGTTTGTCAAACGCATTTCCCTGCCAGATCGACTTCTGGCAGGGAAATGAGAAATTTGAAGTGTTTTGATGTAGGGCCTATCTTTCCATTTTGAAAAAGCATGTTCCCTTTTTTGTCTTAGTAAGTTAAAAAAAAAAACATTGATCAAGAAATTTCTGTTTACTTGATCTCTTGCGAATTTGTTCGTGACTTACCGACATTTACGAAAGTACCACCTCAAAGAGGAATCGGTAATTAAAGGGAGATTAAGTTTGGTAAGTCACTCAATTGAGAATTTGTAACCCCAATTGATAAGTTAATCGGAGGAGATTGGTAGGTCACTCTAATTAAGGATAGTAATTCCAACAAAGAGTCAGTAAATTTAGGGCGATAAGGATGTAACTACAAATTTAAAAGCTACAAAAAAAGAAAAAAAGATGGCAAATTGGAAAAGAAAAACTTAGTAAGTAATTCTAATGACAGTTGTTAACGCATGCCACATGATAGCTCAACGGGGAGAAAAAAATGAGCGAGTCATGCTAATCTAGGTAAATAATCTCCTAAGAGTGTTAAATAAATGCACGGGATTGCTAATTGTGGTAAATAAATGTTGATAATTCAATGAAAGAGTTGGTGAATCAAGAACGCATTAAAAGGCTCTAAGTAATACGAATGAGAGTCGGTATCCAAATCAAATAAGTAATTAACTTAACCAATATTGTAAATCACTCTAATTTAGATTGGCAATTTCATTTAAGAGTGTTACTAAATCTGAATGTCTAATCCCGCAAATAAAGTTGATTAGTCCACTACAAGAAAGTCGAGTGCCGGTAAATTAACAACGGGCTACCCGTAAAAGAAAGTCACCTTTCTACCAACCATTTTTCAAGCTTACCAACCCTACTGCAATTTACAAGCAAAGACAGAAATTCTTTAAGATTGTTTTCATTTTTTTTTTTTTGGGGCACGGTGTTTTCTTCCGTTGGTGGATAATCGGAGCAGCTTGTGGCGTGAACGGAGCGCTGTGCACGCTGATAGCCTGCACGGTGGGGTGGTGGTGGTGCTACTTCTGCTTCTACCGAGCCAAGATGAGGCAGCAGTACGCCCTCAAGAAGAGCCCCTGCGGCGATTGCTGCGTCCACTTCTGGTGCGAGTGTTGCGCTCTATGTCAGGAGTACCGGGAGCTCAAGATCAATGGCTTCAACATGAAGATCGGTAACGCCCACAAACGTTTAAAACTCTCTCCGGTGTCGTCGCCGGAACAAAATTACGCGTTTAAACGGTTGAAAAATAATGGTCCTTTACTGATCGGTGCAGGATGGCATGGGAACGTGGAGAGACGGAGCCGTGGGATCTTGATGTCTCAGATGGCGCCGGCGCCGCCAGTCGAATCGAGCATGACCCGGTAGGCGGTGGTGTCCAAGATATGTGGATGTACCTACCTTTGATGGACGATTTACAAGCATGTGATGAAAACAAACCTCTTTGCACCTAGTTCTGGTGTATAGATACATATGTAGTTAAGTGTATAGACTGGGTAGGTGTCGTGTATTAAGACAGGCCAATAACCATTTCGCATCCTCTCGCGACTAGATTCACCTAGTTTGGTTACTTCAGCTAAGCCCCGTTCGAGTGCTTTGTCATCGTGGGTGGAGCCGTGGAGCGACCTCGATCCCTCTTTAGAGGTGTCAAACTCGTGGGTCGGGTAGGGTCGGGTCGGGTCGGGTCGGGTCGAATATGGTCCGACCCATTTTGACCCACTTTCATACAATATTATTTTTATGACTCATACTCGACCAGACCCGACCTGCATTACTTAAATACTTATACATTCAACCTTATCATGAAATATTTGTTTTGTAAAATTAAAAAAATGTAGAAATCCACCCTCCGCCGCAAGGTTCATCTTGGGAAGCTAAAGGTCCCGGGTCGAAAATGGGTTTGGTTAAAATCCATATTTCACCCATTTTTTTAAAATTTATTGAACATCTTTATGAACCAAATGAATAGAAGTGGGTCAAAGATCCATATTGACACATCTATCTCCCTCCAATCATTCAAAGTTCGGATCTTCTCTGCGCACATCCAATTTGACATTATTTACACTTACTATCGAGATGAAAAAATCTACATGGTAATCTCCCATATATTACCGAAGACTAGTCTCGGGCGACCAAAACAATTATGCATAGCGCAACGCGTCGTCGAGCATTAATCTCGACAATTGGAAGAAGTAATCAATGTCTTCCATGGAGTCCAAAAGGAACAAAACATAAAACTGCCGAGAGGTTCCCACTGTCTCGACGAAGACATTCCATCTAATTTATAGGAAACAGATCCTTTTCGAAACCAACTTTAGAAGCTGATCTTGGTCCCAAAAAAAAAAATATATATATTGCGATAAAACAATGGAATTGAATAAGGCAATGCCTGACCTAGTCCTAATTTAATCAAATAGCTTAGAGCTTAAGTAAAGCGTCAAACATCTCAACCAACCGTCAACCGTCAAAGTTGGCTGTTCGTCGTTCTCGCAATCAAACTTTTACTTTCAAAAGAAATTGACTGAGAGGAAACAGATTCGAACGCGGATTGACGACTTGGTCACGGCGGCTTCTGGTGAGGGCATTCGCTGACCAAACCCAACTTATTTGAACGCAGAGCTACTAGACGCGCGTGTGTGTGTATATCATGTGCAGATCACCTAACATCTCATCTTTCAACCCTCTTTGATCTTACCTGGTTCATTTCCTCGTTCGATCTTCACCATATCGTTCTTCGTCGATCTGCCGGAGCCAATATCTGTAGCTGTTGCAGCTCGAGATCATGTACTCCTCCAACGGATTCGATGGTTACCCACAAAAGCCCGGCGCCTCTGCTCCGCCGCCGCCGCCGCCGCCGCCGGTAGATGGCATTCCGGTGCAGCCCAATTACTCCGGGGTTCCAAACAATCCTCAGCCTGCCACGGGTCTCCGTGCTCGACCCATAAACAACGTGCCTTGGTCCCATGGGCTTTGCAATTGCTGCGAAGACGCTCCGACCAGTAAGTCTGCCGCATTTTTCCTCGCCCATCCATTTCGCTTAGAGGTGGATGGACACTTGATAGAACAGTTGTGCCCGTTTATAAATCCGTTAGGCGACGTAGGTGATGAAAAGTTGGACAGTCCACAGACGTGAGCTTTCTAACTGCAAATTGCCTAATATCCCAGGTCGCGACGTGTTATAAGAGTTTAGCAATCGATCTACCGTCACTTTGGTAATAGGTTGAGTTTGAGCGGATCCGGAGATAAAATGGTGCTATTTATGGCTTATGTAGGTTGACATGTTGTTGATCTCACAGGTTGCTTGACATTTTGGTGCCCCTGCGTCACATTCGGGCGGATCGCAGAGATCGTTGATAACGGATCAGTTTGTAAGTAGAAATCAATGGCTCTCGCACGAATTTGAAGTGAGGATCGATATTAGAGTTGGCTTTTACTCGGATCGGTTCTGTTGCAGCATGCGCGGTGCACGGAGCTTTGTACACGGTGATCTCCTTGTTGACCGGCTGCGGCTGCTGCTACTCCTGCTTATACCGCACCAAGATGAGACATCAACACCAGCTGCTAGAGGATCCCTGCAAAGATTGCTTGGTTCATTTTTGCTGTGAATGCTGTGCTTTAACCCAGGAATACCGCGAGCTCGAAAGGCGCGGATTCGACATGTCCCTCGGTACGCGTAACTCTCAACCTTTTTAATCAGCATGCACGTAATGACGTTTTCCCAGAAATGTTGATTTCCAGAACAATTCGAGACAATCGATATCAATACAGTAAATAGTCCTGAATTATGCGCATGGTATCATATTGGCAACGTAAACTAAACGGGGGTTCTACCAATCATGCAGAGCATTACAAAAGCGGACCAATGATTTCGTTTCTAAACTTCATTTCTTGTGATCATGTTTAGGATGGCATGGAAACATGGCAATGCAGAACAGAGGAATCCCAATGGCTCCAGTCCCTGCTGGAGGCATGATGAGGTAGAAATTCAAGATCACCTCAACTTGGCTTGAACGCTCCAGAAATTTGAACTCCATAGTCTATATGAGTGAAATCCCTTGAGGGATCACTGCCCTCGGTCCTCAGGGCCTCTTTCTTTTTACCCTTTGATGTTATCTTCATTTGACAGAATAATCAACATGGCATGTTGTATAATGCATATTACCAGCACATCAATATACGAAAAGCTTGCTTCACAGCAGAACTTTGCCGTCTCAAGAAGCGTAGAAACATTCATTCGATGGCCAACACCACCGTGACATTATGTAGGCATGCGAGTTCTGACATTCAGAGTTTCCTCAGAAACACAATCGTGACAAACATAACCATGAAAGACGGACAGCACGTTAAGGGAGACGATCACTTACCAAAGTAGCCGTAAAATGAAAGCAATTCCTTCTCGAAGTTTCTCCGAGCAGTGCCGACGATTCCTAGTAACTATCCATCAGAGTAATGCTGGTCGCTTGAAATCCCAGCAAAGAAAGGAAAATGACTAGTTTAGCTCTGTTGATGAGAAAATGAGGCAACTAATCCTATTCTAACGATTACAAGAAGCATGGCCTGAATTGGCTGGCTTTCAGATGCACTCTCTTAAGTGTCCATCTCAAAGGATCAATTCAGAACCGAATATAGGAAGAAGATGGTTACCCCAACAATTCCTTTTGTTGGCTTTTACAGAGTAAAATCGAAGAGTCACCTAGCTAGTCACCGCTAAAATGCCTGGATCTGGATGTGCCCACCCGCGTCTCCACTTCATGAACCACAAAATTGGGTAGACCAAAAGTCATCGTCGAAGAATTGTAATCAAATGTTTCAAAGAGAGATCTAAAAATGCATCAATCAGAACAGAATTTGTTAAAGCAACATGCTGTGGATTACTTTAGATCCTTATACAGCTCGGTCGGCGGAAGAAATTTCCCACCAGTACTTGATCAATGTCCTGCCATAGTCACAGGGACAATGAATGATACTCTAACGGCCCCGGTGTCTCTAGAGGAAGTCAGAAATGCAGTTTTCCAGTTGGGGGCAACAAAAGCACCAGGCCCGGATGGTCTGAATGGACTATTTTATCGCAACCACTGGGGAGATATACAGCATGATATTCT
The DNA here is from genome assembly GCA_021437785.1 of Rhodomyrtus psidioides. Taxonomy (NCBI): domain Eukaryota; kingdom Viridiplantae; phylum Streptophyta; class Magnoliopsida; order Myrtales; family Myrtaceae; genus Rhodomyrtus; species Rhodomyrtus psidioides. The sequence goes on along the minus strand of JAILYB010000171.1, from coordinate 622,447 downwards.
TAAGATGGTTAGGGATTTTTTTACATCAGGATCCTTCCCTCCTGCGCTTAATGAAACCCAAATTGTGCTCATACCAAAAGTCTCTAACCCGGAGGAGATCTCTCAATTTAGGCCAATAAGTCTGTAACTTCAGCTACAAGATCATCTCTAAAGTCATGGCCAATCACGTCCGTCCTTGGCTCCCCGACCTCATAGCAACAGAGCAAAGTGCGTTTGTTAGTGGAAGATTGATACAAGACAATATTCTAATCGTCCAAGAAGTTATCCATCAATTGAGAACGAAGGAGAGGAAGAGGAAATTCGAAGCCATCCTTAAGCTAGACATGCAAAAAGCTTGTATGGCCTCAATTTCCTTCAGTGTAAAGTTTTAATTTAATGGAGAGCCTCAACCTTCCTTTTGGCCATCTAGAGGAATAAGACAATGTGACCCACTATCCCCTTATCTTTTTATCATTTTGGCTAACACTTTGTCTAATCTACTGAGGAAGGCTATTGAGGATGGCACACTAAAAGGAATCAAGCTGAGGGCTAGTTGCCCAACCCTCTCCCACCTATTATTCGCAGATGATGCGGTTTTCTTCTTAGACGGCACTATTAAGGGTGAGCACGGTTCCAGGGTAGAACCTGAAACCTGTAGAACCGGACCGGTAGGAACCGATTGGTTCCAGGTTCCAAGGTAAGAGGGTAGGTTCCAGGTTCCAAAAATTTGGGAACCTGCTTTGACGGGTAGGTTCCTGGAACCGGAACCTGGAACCTGAAGTAATCTTTTATATTATTTTTTAGTATATGTCATCACGTCATTATGAGGGATTTCATAAGGACGATAATGAGTATGTAATTTGAAACTACTTTATCATCGAGTTTTTTACTCTATTATTGTTTTATACTTTTCGTGTATATATGTATGAGTTATAGTTAATAGATTTTAGTAGTAGATGGTGGTCATTAGAGGTAATTATTCGCATTGATCGTTCAATCAATAATATATGTGGAACCTGGATAGAACCTGAAACTGTTCACCCCTACTTTCTTCTATTTTGGATGCAAATGGAGTTTTATTGATAGGTTTTAGGGTACCCTGGAACCGGATCCAAAACCTGTGACAGGGTAGGTTCCAGGTTCCAGAGTATAGAGGGTAGGTTCTAGGTTCCAGAAATTGAGGAACCTGTAGTAGCGGGTAGGTTCCAGGTTCTAGGTGGAACCTACCCAGAACCTGGAACCGCTCACCCCTAGGCACTATGAGAGAATGCCAATATTTGGCTAACATTTTAAATCAATATTGCTATGTCTCGGGCCAGGCAATCAATCTTAACAAGTCAGGGGTATTTTTCAGCAAGGGATGTCGGGAGCGCCTTAAATCAAACATGGCCAACGAACTGCGAGTTCCAATCATTGAGAAAACAGGCAAGTACTTAGGCATCCCTTCTGATTGGGGTCAAACCAAAAAACAGATGTTCGCTTGGATCTTAGCAAGAGTCAATATGACGCTAGAGGGGTGGAAGGAAAACATATTATCAAAAGCGGGGAAGGAGATTTTGATTAAAACGGTGGTACAGGCCTTACCGCAATATGCGATGTCAATTTTCAAGATCCCTATATCAATTTGCAAGGCCATTGAGCAGAAAATAGCGAATTTTTGGTGGAAACAGAACCCTTCAAAAGTAGGGATGCATTGGAAGAAGTGGGATGTGCTGAAATTTCAAATTGTACGTTACTTTTCGTATAGAATATGAAACTCTTTATTCATAAAATACAAAAGTTAAACAGAAACGTCAAATGAAACATCAAATGTAAAATATTTTCGAACTTTTTTTTCCGTCCCTTTCGTTATGTCCATTTCATTTTTTTTATATATAAAAAAACGCATTTCTAATTATACGTTACTTTTCGTAAAGAATGTGAAGCTATCTATTCATAAATATCAAAGGGTTTTTTGTGCTACTAAGTACTTGCTTTTCTACATGTCTTTCCCAATGTCACAAATAACTCACTTGCTCCTTTGAATTGCTCAATCAGCATTACAAGCACTCATGCCTACTAAACTAAGATGCTTATACCCTACAGTCAACAATACGAGCTTTGCAAGCAATTTCTCTTTATCCAACCAAGACTCCATCGTCAAGCAAAAAGCACTCACCAGGTGATAATATACAATAGCTATTGCTAATAGATGGAAAAATAACATCTCTGAGCTGAGTACTCGATTAAGCTCATAGCTACATCAGTTTCCTCTTATCCATCTCAACCAAAGCAACAAGAATTGGTAATGCACTGATATAAAAGTTCCAAAGTAATTGTTTAGACAATTTCAGTTTGCCTCTTGAGGACACTGCCTTCGGGGAAAACAACCAACAAACAGCCCTCAGTAGAGATATCTTATTCAAACATTCTCGAGGTTGGGGCACAATGCATCCTTCTCAGCCTGTAAACTGAACAGATCCAAAAAAGCTTCCGCCAGTATTCGGGATTGGACTTCTAGTCGGTGCACTAATATTTTTGCAAGACCCATAGGGTGCCCCAGCCTGCAAAGATCATCACACAAATATCTCCTTTCAAAAATAAGGCCGCGATCAGACCCTGACGTATTAATAAAATAATATGGCTCCTTTCCTGTTACTATATGAACCAAGCTTTTGACTCTTACTTGCACTATATTTGGTCATTTATCTTGACATTGGGGATTATGATAAGAGGGAGAGGAGACAAAATAGGAAAGAGAAGAATGTGAAATAATCTGCATTACTAAATCAGTTTACATTAAGCAAGCAATTTCATAGTTGATCCGCATGTTCATGAGGGAACAATTGCCCAAGGTGCAGAACTTGTGAGAGCTATTACAGAAATTGAGGGAAAGAAATGGCTCACTCAAACATTGCCATAATGGTGCACAATGCAGTCATGCTTTCGAACATTATAAAGATAGTTTTGTGAAATACTATCCAGAATTTAAGAAAACATGGTTGGACAACAAAATTAATCAATAACTCAGGAAGGAAGAGAAAGGGAAAAATCATATAAAAGGTGATCTCCTTATGCTGCTGCATCACTTTACACGGAAGATTCAATGACAATAGGACGTGAAAGAACAGTAGTCAACAGGCCTTACCTTGACCTCGGGCAGGCCAATAACATAAGCACATTCAACTACTTCAGCCCCAACTCATTCTGGCCAAAAAAATTCAAATCAAGGTCAGTATAAAACCATATGAGATATATGAGGCAAGATAAAAGGCCATACTTATCCAAAATTTTTATGGCAGCAGATAAGGTCCCAATCATCGATCACTATTACACGCTCACTAGGCTCGATAGCACCCACATGCATTTTGAGACAGTCAGTTCCATGCTCCAAGACATAAGATTCTGATATTACTTCACCTGCATGAATAATCAACAAGCATTGCAGGCCTTGTCGCAATTAAGATCGTTTCTACCTCTGTGAAACACACAACGCAAACAGAACGCAGATAAAGTACAAAACATAAAGACTCGAGACATATGACACAAACAGAGATCATATGCACGACTTACACCAACATGACGCTATATGGCAGCCCCAACGACTCATCAAACTGCAACAATTCAGTCAGCAAAAATTTCACAAATCCAAAAGATCTTGATCAAAGTTTTTTCTTTTTCTTTTTTTTTTAAAAATTAGGGTTTGCCGCCCAAAATTTGAGCTCCCCACACCCGGACGACTTGGCTTGACATGAGCCGTCAGATGTGAACCAACGGACAGATTTGATTCTATGTCAAGAAGGCACCCACATCCTTTACTTGTTAGTTCCACAAGCTGATCCATTATCAGATCCCCTTCTCTACAGACAAGTAGCTCATTTTGCTTCTTCATCAAATCTTTTACCTGCATATCACATGCAAGCAAGCCTCAAAATGATGGACTTAAACGACATGTATTGCAAACTGAATATATGCTATTGCGGCCATAGTTAGCAAATAGAACAGTAAAGTACGCGCTCGAGTTGTCGTTCAGATAGGAATTTACTGCAGAATTCAATTTAGTGTGATCAAAACAGACATTCTAAATTTGTAAGAAATGGATTTGGAGAGTGGTGAGAGCAGAGGGAAGGATGTTTGTGCGGCATTTATCATTGCCCTGGTTCTAACAAAACAATGGACACTGCAATCATCATCCAGCATAATTTGACACTCGAAAACTTAAAATAGAGAAAGGAATTTACCACCACAAGACTATGAACCAGCAAACTACCCGTAAATGTCCACATATGAAAGACACAAATCAGTCTACTAAACTGCAAATGCTTGGATACCAAAATCAATCAGATCTAACTCTTTGACCAACATCATTCAAACATGCCAATCAACCCATTCTATTTGCATGTTCATCACTAATTCGAATAATAACCAAGGCCACCATACTTCTCGTTAACAGTGGCATGTACACCCATTAAAATAGAACCGCTGTATCCAAGGTTGTCAAGATCGAGATCCTACTTAGGATCGGGAGGGGGTGGTAGGATCGTAAATCGTGGGATCGACACGGATCGTTAAGATCCTACTAATGTACTACCTAAGTTAAAAAAAATTTATATTCAAACATATATGTGCATATAAAAAAATATATGTCAATTGATAACATGATATAAAAGACATAAGTCACTACTAAAATTTAAGGAACAACTTTAAATTCAAAAGACATAAGTCATAAGATATGTTTTTTTACAACACATAATGAAACCATAACACCAAATTATTATTTTTATGATTTTACAAATAAATAAAGAATAAAAAGAGCCAAATAAAAAATAATGAAGTGCCCATGCGTGGGTTTCTTGCTCTAGTAGAAGCATATCCCAGCATTTGAAGTTGAGCACCATGAGGACCAGCGTGTCCCACATCGGTAAGGCAGCAGTGAAGAGGAGGGAGAATGTCCTATAAATTGGCAGCTGAGTAAGTGGAGTTGGCAATTGGGCTCGTTAGGCTTCCTGGGCCACTAGGAAGGCCCGCGGGCAGAGTTTAAGTTGGTAGTTTAAGATTTTTTGAGTGTTGCTTCGGGGGTGAGTGGGCCACGATCCCATGTAGGATCGCACGATCTTACTGATTTCGCAGAGTTAAGATCGTGCGATCCTACGATTTAAAGCTCGATTTTAACAACATTGGTTGTATCTGTCATAGACTCATGCCAAAGGAGAGAATCTGTGCATTCTCATTTTCTCAAATTTTCCATCCTATAAGACCCAACATAAAGGATTCTACAACAATCACCCAACCATAGATACATAGACAATGGTGGCGCAGAGGGGTAAAATCTAAGAATACACACAAAAAAATGAAAAAAGAAGAAGCCTTAACAGCTCACACACTAGAAACTAATGTGAGACTGGTTCATTAGCTAAACAATATAAGTTCACACAGCATTGAATCTTGTTTTACTTTTTATTTCTTTTTTTCTTCAATAAGACTGAGCAGCATTGGATCAAACAGATAAGCCACATCACATCCACCATAAAAGGATAAGTAGACACCAAATCATGGCAAATGCTTCACAGACAAAATACAATAGCAACGCAAATGTAAGAATCATCAAAATGGGAATGAACAAATCAAACAACAGCATTCAGTAGCACATGTTTACAACCACGAGCACATATGATGAGCAAGAGCCATACCCTTTTATCTAGATCCTAACCCACAATGTCACACCAATTCACAGAAGTAATGAAAACCCTTGCGAAATCGAACACAAACCAGACCTTGAAAATGAGAGTCTTGTTGATTCTCCTGGCAGGGTGATTCGCAGCGTAAGCCTTCTTACTCAAATTCCTGGCGCCTATCAAGGCGATCGCAACGGTATCCCCTAAAATCATCTGGATCGCGGTCGAGGTGATCAGGGTGAGGTCGAAGGGTCATAGCTCCCTCTACAGAGGCAAAAGCACATTCATGTCGCAACAACGCTTCAACAAATTCTCCTTACTGGACGTGACCGAAATCAAGAAGGCTAACGTTACAGTTAAGTAAAAGAATTGAAAGGTATTCATCATGATGGCCAGCAAGAATAAGCAACTCAAAAAGAAAGAGTCTGCTGAAAGCTCAACATCATAACATGCCCCACATTACTAACCATAACATCATAAAATCCCAAAAGATCAACAACTTACATGTTGCAAACAAAGAGCAGCAAAATAAACCAGAACATCATATCATGCCCCACATTACTAACCAAATCCATAATTAAGCAAAAGCACATTTAGGGGCCGTTGGGCAAGCGTCAAGCGAGCATCGAGGGAATTTGCACGAAGGCGTCGAGTGAGCTTCGGATGAAGATGTCGGCAAGCGTCGACTCAGATTTGGGGCAAAGTATTAAGATCAATCTTTGGGGGGGTGGGGTTTGGGAGAAATTGATCGCGAAGATCGAATTGGGAGAGAACAGAGTATAGACATCGGGCTAAAGGGAGCTCGATTAAGAGACGATTTGGGCAAAAATCAATTGTGCTTTCTCCACCGCAGCCGGACAACTTGGACAACGCTGATCTGCACCCCCAGCACCACCGTCGCCGCCGCAACCGCTTCCGCCTCTGCCTTCCTTCTTTCCACCCCGAGCACCACCGTCGCGAGCGAAAGGGCAAGCTGAGATGAAGCGATTCCTCCAGAAGTGGAGATCCGCGACACGTCGAGGGGAGGCGACGGCCTGATGCGACGGAGCCCGACGCAGCTCCGGCGAAGAATCGAAGAGTCGTCGGCGATTCAGGCGAACCCAAAGCGCGCGAGAGCAGAGGAGATAGCGTTTTCTGTCTGAGAGGAATCGAGGCGGGCGGAGAGAGGAGAGAGAGAGAAAACGAGAGGTTTGAAAATGAAAAAGGCAAGAGAAAGAGAAAAGGACGACGAAATTTGAGGAGAGAGAAAGACGACGGACGAAAATTAAGGAAAGAGAAAATAGGGTTTTCTTTTTTATTTTTGGGAATAAGCATTGTCCCGCCCGAAATTTGAGTTTGTCACGTGGAGATGACGTGGCCGGCTCCTAGCTCTCGGATGCAATCCGATGGCTGCGATTATTTCTATGGTTAGCCTGCCATAATCCAAGTATGGCAGACGATCCGGTTCCGTCATTGATGGCTTCGCAAGCTCAGTTCGTGCCCTCTCTGCCATGGAATGCGAAACCCTCGCTTTGAAGATGGCTCTATCGCGTCTGTTGGAGGAGAGAGAGAGAAGAGGCTTCATAGTCAAAAGGAAAGTGGTTCTCGAAGTCTTCAATTGCAGAAAGTTAAAGTACAATCCGATTGTACTTTATTGTGTGAGTATCTTGAGAAGCCAGAGGATAGCCCATGGGCTGTTCGGCACCTAATAAATGCATGTAGGTTGTTGTTGGGCCAACTTCAAGAAGTCCAGGTGAAAGCTATCCCCCGCGAGGCAAATGGAGTAGCTGATTGGATTGCCAAGTGTCGCGACCCGTCCGAAAAGCGGACGCGGCTAATGGATTACCGATCGCGGGCCTTCCCTCGCACAAGGGTGCGGATCGCGGGCTTTGGATCGGCGCGGGCCCTCCCAGGCCCATACCAAATCGCGGCGGGAGTATTATTCAAAGGATTCGACGATAAGAGTCGATCGCTTTCGACCTTCAGTGTGGTCGTGGTGGCATGTGCAACTTGTGCATGCATTTGGAGTCGCCACCGGTCTTTCTTAGAGGGTAGACCGGAAACCTCACTGATCGATTGGGAGATGTCGATCAGTTCTGCGGAACCAGAGATTTTGGGTTCGGGGACTTGGTTACGTCGGTGTCATTACCAACACCCTTTCGGTACCTGACGCGAGTGGTTTTCCTAGTTAAGAGTTCATGCAGGCGCAATTTTAGGTGAGGTAGGCTTGATTCAGGGTTTCATGCAGATTGGAAGACTATTCCTATCAACCGCAATCAATTTAAATGAAAGCGCAATCAAATGCATAAATAAATCATATCAATGCACATCAATTCAGATCAATAGCTTCCTAGTATAGCCATAAAGGGCTTTGAGGAGGCGTGATTTAGGATCGGGGTAAAATGGGAAGATTTGGAGGCGATTTAGCCCGAAGGGAAAAATCGTCAATTTTTGGAAGAATTGGATATCGAATTACCCAAAATATTCCATGGCCAGTTGATTGTGGCCATTTCCCATTTTTGAGAATTTTTTTTTGGAATTTCTTGATTTTTCTTCAATTTTTGGAAGACAATTCGCCCAAAAGGCGAAATCGTCATTTTAAGAAAGGTCGGGGTTCAAAAACACCTGGAATGAGTCTTGGCCAGTTGATTGTGGCCATTTCCTATTTTTTTGGGATTTTTCTGGAATTTTTAGAATTTTTTTGGAAGACGGTTTGCCGGAAGGGCAAAACCGTCATTTTTGGAAAGACCGGGGGTTGAAAGACCCGGAACAGGTCATGGCCAGTTGAATGTGGCCATTTCCTATTTTCTGGAATTTTTTAAAATTTTCCTGAATTTTCCGAATTTTTTTTTGAATTTTTTTTATTGTTTATCGATTTTTTTTGAATTTATTATTATTTTTTATTAATATCCGAATTTTTTTTAATATTTAAAAAATCACTCACGGGCCGGGTCAGACCCGGCCCGCGACTCGGACCCGCGACCCAGGTCCGGCCCGCCCCTCCGCGCGACCAAAACGGCGCCGTTTTTGGTTTATTGAATTTTTTTTATCATTTTCTTAATTATTCGAAAATCCTACAGATCGGACGGTCCACGTGATGCCACGTGGCCATTCCTGGTGCGTCCGATCTTGGATAAGATCGGACGATCCACAGAAAGCCACTTGGCACCATCTCAACCGTTTGATCGATTATCCGAAAATCATTTATTAATTTTCTAAAAATCCACGATCGCGACACGTGTCGCGATCAGGACCGTTCAAACCAACTCACCTCGGCACGGCCCCCACCCGGCTGACGTGGCTGCCGACGTGGCGCGCCACGTCAGCCTTTGACTCGTTGACCACCAGCGACCTCGCCGGAGAAGACGATGAACAGTAGATTTTCCGGCGAGGTCGCCGGAATCCTCGCCGGAGGGCCCCGAACCAACGTAAAATCCACCGTTTCGAATAGCGATTTTTACACAAAAACGATCCCCATCAAGCTCAGATCAACATGCAATCAAAACATAGAAGAAATAGCGTCGTAAAAGCCTCGAATGGCCAGCCACAGAACCGGCGCCGGCAACGAATTTGCAGAAAATTTATTTCACGTTAAAACTCGGTGTTAATCGTTCGTATAGCATCCTAAGGAGACCTAGAAGCTTACCTGAGCCCCCATGATGGTCGGAAGCAACGGGAACATCTTCGTCCAACTCCCGATCCGAGTTTGGCCGGCGAAACCCCGGCTCGCGTCCTCGGCGGTTCTCAATGCAAAACAAAGAGCGGGCCAAGCTTAGAACCAGTTACAACGAATTCTAAAGATGAGACTCGCACAAATAGAGCACGGGAACCGCGCGGCCGAGAGCCCAAAATATCAAACCTTATTTAGGCATTTCGTCGAGCACGTATTAGGCACGCAAGAAATGAAAGTCGGGGGAGGATGCCGACCTGTTCCGGTATCGTTGACGTCGGCGAAGGCTCTGCTGATGCTCGGTGAGATCCGGGGAAGCTCATGGATCGTCGCCTCTCCTTTTTCTTTCTTTCTATTCCCCCTCACCCGTGCTCTCTCTCTCACTCTCGGCCTCCCTCTCCTTTTGCGTGGCCGACCAGCCTTTGTGGCCATTCCCCTTTTTTTTCAAAATGATCCTTCACCATTGCTTTTTGTCTACCACTATCCACGCTTTCGGCCTGCCGGACCCCCTTCCATTCTTTAATCCCCCGTTCTTCCTCCTTTGGCGTGTTCGGTGGGTCTGCAACACTGAGTTGCAGACCCGGTCCGGACCGGGTCGGGTCGGGCCGGACCCGACCGGCCCGGTTCGGTCAATTTCGTCAAATTGGGCTTCAAATTAACCCATTTTCATGAAATTGACACCAAAATCGGACTCTTTGACACGTTTTCTATCAAATATGGGTATTTTCGTGAATCAATTGGTTGAAATTCAATGAAAGCCCCAAATTACCCTTAGGATCAGAAATTGATTTTTGCTTAATCGAGGGCCCAAACGATCGAATTAGTTTAAATTGAGGTCACCAATGGATTCACCATGATGAAAACTATAGGGTAGAGGTATTTAATTTCAATGGGTATGCCCGTATGAGATTTAATTTCAGAAATTATGAAACCGGGGACTAAATTGAAAGATTTTTATGCAATTAAGCCCTTTTGTTTAAAATTGATCAACTTAGAGGGCAAATTGACCTAATTGCACTTCAAGATTTTAGAATCCAATGTCATAGCTTACAAAAAGTGAGAATTGAAAATTAAAAGACTCGAAAAGGATTTTTTTTGCTCGGTTCGGGTTTATGTTTGTGAAGAAACATAGTAACCCGAGCCTAATTTTCAAGATTTAAGGTAACACACTTGAAGAGGAAATTAAAACAAAATTATTGAATATTTTTGTGTATTTTTCTGACCACAAATGGTATTTTTCTGATTTTTTGGGTATTTTTATAATTAAATAAATTCAAAAAATATTATAAAATACCAAAAAATATTTTTTGTTCAAAATCGGTCTCCGAGGCTAGGCCAAGGCTTCCAAAGTTGATTTTGTGATTTTATGAACTTTTTTTGATATTTTTAATTAATTTTAAAGAATAAAAATCACAATAATAGATGGCCAAAAATCAGGTGTCAACACCAAGACACACAGAAGAAAGGTTCTACCATCAAATTGGCTTGTCAATTTGCCCAAACTACTTTGGGATTTAATTTGTTGCGACTCTTGTTTTATGAGCGACTGTTATCCCGACTTTGGATGATTGGACTGAAACATATTTTCGACAAAAAAAAAATTGGCACAAGTAACAACGACGGCATCAAACACATTGGTGTAGTAGTAGTGTAGGAGCTTGTTAGAATCGACAGCTTCCTTGTTCGGACGAAGAGGATGGAAGAGGGCATAGTCCATTGGAATCACGCCATTTGACTTGCATGCAGTCATAGTATGGATAGACATTGAGCATGAGGTACGATCCAGTAGACTGAAGATACTTAAGCAGCGGGACCATGAACCGGATCCAAAGTGCGGTTAAAGAACGCTTGAGAAGGTGGGTAATGATGTATTCTTCATCCGTTGCGTTTGGTAATGCTTCAGAAATGCTCCAGAGAAAATATTTCTATTCCAAAGATGTTCCCGGAACACTTTTGAAACAGAAACACGTATGGTTAAAAAAATATTCCAAAAGTGTTCCGCGGAACACTTTTGTACCGAGGAACACTTTTGAAGAAACAAAAAAAACTTGCTGCTGGGTTTTGAAATACTTTTTTGGAACACTTTTGGAACCACCATCCATCGCCGCCGATCGCCGGCCCCCGTCGCCGCCGGCCTCAGCCGATCGCCGGCGACTGAAAAAAGTATTTTTTTTTTACTTACCACGGGAACAGAAACACAAAAAAATATTTCCGTTCAAAAAATGCTCCCAAGAACAGAAACATTACCATACGCAGCCTGAACCTTCCTGCTCTCTCAGGACATCATGGCCTTTTTGTTCTTTGCTTTAGGCTTATTGACACTACACCAATCCCATACTTATCTCATCCCCTTTTACTGAATTTTGTGCTTGTTCTGTTGGCCGAATCTAAACCTCATTCCGGCTATCCCAGGATCACAATGTCTAGAAATAGAGCGCTATATGGAGAAAGAAAGGAACTTGTACACCTGATTTGGATTCGTCGGTCTTTATGCGGAATCCTGACGATCCAATTGCTTAGGCGCTTCCCCTCTATGACCCTCCGTAGTCATGGTGTCGATGAGACTGCCCTTACTCTCCTCTCTCACCTCATGAGGAGTAGATGGCGTATGGAATAAATTCAGGTTAGAGGGGGGTTGCCTTAGCGCTATTTATATAGTTTATGGCGGGGCCTCTCATCACGGGCAGAGCAGAACTCGGCCCACACTAGCCAGGCCCATGTTAGGCCTATTAAGAATCCTTATGTCTATTCTTCATTAGACCAATCCAATAATGACAATTACAATTAATATAAGCCCATATTAGATAATTCTAACATTCTCTCACTTGGGCGAATATTAATTGAAACTATATTGTGTATGCGCATCTCTGTGTTGGTCTAGGGATTATTCTTAATGGTCAATCCGATCTCATAGAGTCTTAAACACCGAATCATGGCAGTAACTGTATAAAAATGTATGCAGAGCCATCCATGGTCACGAATGTCCTTAACTCTACTGATATGGATTCAATATGGTAGTGTGGCAATTGGATAACACCTCATAAGATATACATTTAGACAGAAACTTTATGTGTTATCCCCTTCTGTCAGGCAACATTCTCTCTCCCTATGTGTCACAAAACCTTATGTGAACCAGAAAATTTCCATATGGTTCCAATGAACCTACATATGTCTTCTCTTTATAGTCAACTGTACTTTATGCGTAACAAGACATATCCTCAAGGCTAGTAACTTAATGCCCAGCCTTATACTCAAGGTTTACACATACCTTGAGATTTTCAATTGATCAACTCAACTCAAATACTTTATTGCATGCAATAGAGTTGATCCATATCAAGATGTTACAAATGTAAAAATCACAGATGCAAACTTTATTGGAGCAAAAATCGTAGACAACTCCCACTGAATAACCGCATCCAATGATGCTGCTAAGCCTATATTAATGACGTCATTTTAAATATATAAGGGCAAAGACCTTTAGTCAGTGGAGCTACAACCATATCATCTGTGAAACCATGCTCCACTTTAATGTCACCATTTTGATCTAGTCTCTTTATGGTCAAACACTTGACTGCCAAATATTTAGACCCCTTAAAACCTATACTGTTGTTGATAAACAACATTGCAGATCTACCTTTATACCATAATCGTATGGGTCTATATACAAAAATAAATACGATCAACTCCCTAATGAGGTTATAGAGCCAAATAACCTGAGTAGCACCCTAAAAGCTTGCTATAAACTCCGCTTGAATGGTAGAGGATAACACAAACTTGTGTTTTTCACTACTCCATTATACTGCACTGCCTGCTAACGTAAAGCATATCATGTTGTCAACTTCTCATCATTCAAATAGCTAGTAAGGTCTAAATCCGAATGCCTCACTAGCTGTAAGTATTTAATATGTATGTGAATCAGTATGTAGTCTTTTGTACTCTAAATACCTTAAAATTTTCTTGGCAGCAATCCAGTGATCGTTTTCTGGATTTTACATATATCTGCCTCATGTTCCCAAAACAACATTTAGGTTCTCTCCACATCTGTATGAGGACATGGCAATAGATTAAGGAGCTTGTATCAAAAAGTCCTTGTGGAGCAGTTAAAGGTGCATGTGCAGTTGGTATTCTGATGAGGTCCTCAGCTATGGTAAAGTTCAAGCGCGGCTTGGACTTGGATGATATCTGTGGCGGTTGAGCCCAACGGGGCTGTTGGGAGAGTAGTAGTGAGAAGTTCGGATTCTAGCGAAGCAATTGTGACTTGGCTCAAATGTCGAGCCAAGGTGAAGATTGTTGAATTTATGTCTCGAATTTGAGCTCGCGAACAAAATCGGATGTGGAAATATTGATTTCCTGTTCGGTGTTGGATAAAGAAATAAAAGTGGGGCAGTATTATTAAGGCGTCGCCTAGGCGGCAAGGCGACCTCGGATTCCCAAGGCGTCCTGTCGCCTTGCTGGTTCTCCTCAAGGCGGGCGCCTTGGTTGTCTAGGCGTCGCCTTGTGGACGCATTGGGCGCCTAGGCGACATCTTGGGCGCCTTAGCCAGCTACGAGGCTAGACAGCAACCAGATCTGGGTCGGATGGTGTCTGACGGTCGCGCGGTTGCTGGTAGAGGCTCTGGGTGGCGTCGAGGCTGTGGGTCAACGGCGGAGGAAGCGCGAAGCTGGCGTCGGTCTCTGAGCTCGCAGATCTAGGATCTAGGGTCGCGACCGCAGGACAGAGGCTCGGGTGGTGGCTGAGTTTGTCTTCGGGCCTGAGCACGGCGGCGCGGGCGAGCTAGGACCTCGGTGGGGGCTGTCGCGGTGGCTCAGGATCGCCGAACTCAACTGGGCTGTCGCGGGGGCTCAGATCGGCGAGAAGAAGCCGACGAAGAAGACGAAGACCGAAGAGGAAAAAGAAAGTGAACATGAGAGAGAGAGAGAGAGAGAGAGAGAGAGAGAGAGAGAGAGAGAGAGAGAGAGAGAGAGAGAGAGAGGAGAAAGTGGGAGCACGTGGGTTTCAAAGTTCTGCAGAGGAAAAAGAAGGTGAACAGGAGAGGGAGAGAGAGAGAGAGAGAGAGAGAGAGAGAGAGAGAGAGGAGAAAGTGGCGTGTTCCTACGGGAGGGGGGTAGGTGGGGGTATTTTTTTTTTCCAAAGCTGACATTAACAAAGGGTGACATCACGTGGAGGGAACAATGAAAATGAAGTGATACTTGATAATACTATTTGAGTTACTATTTTATATGTTTGAGACGTTTTTTTATATTTGAAACTTATTTAGTAGAACATGTTAGACTATTTTGAAATTATTGAACTTATAGTTACTTAATATCGATTACCTAATCCATTTTATGATTATTATATATCTTAAATACATTTAATAGTTGTTTATTTTTAATAATCTTTCATGCATATATTTACTCTGTTGAATCATGAATGTAAGTTTTAAAGTACAAATGTAAAATATACAATTATACATATATATTTAAAAATTTAACTATATTGTCGCCTTATCGCCTTGCGGACGACTAGGCGGGCGCTTAATCGCCTATTCGTTTTAGAGCCCTCTAGCTCGCCTTGTCGCCTTAACAACTATGAAGTGGAGATATCTTTCGATGGAGTCGACGAGAAATAAAGGAAAGAATGAAGCTCAACTTGGATTCAAAATATCTATCCAATATATTCTGTTAGTGAAAGAAGATATTTAGGGGGCGTGACTTTCTTGATATGGAAGTGGCGTGCAAAAAGTGGAGTCGGTCAAGGAAGAAAAAAAAACAAAAAAGGAAAAGTTCAAATTTGGACTTGGATTCACCAAATATTGGCCGTGCATGATATTCTCTTCCATGGCAAAGTTGTTTTTTGACTTTCACCTAATCTTCACAGGATATTGCTCCGCTTATATAAATGCGCGCATGCGTCGGACGGAATTAAGAGAGCGAGGGTGTTCTTGTTGTTCGTGAAGCCGCTAGTGATACGAGTCTTGAAGCGGCGTTAGTTCAGTGCTTGACAAGGGTTTATCGTCGCTGATTTTGTTCACGAAATTACATCAAGAATTCAAGTAACGAAGCCGATTAAATCTTGAGGACGTGCTCACGTGCGGATGTGCTCACCAGTCCAACGACCGGTTTGACCAACGACTGGATTTTCGGTCCAACCATTGATCGATCCGACCGGTCAACGGTCTGGGTCAATGGGTCGGATCAAACTTCGGATCGAAAACGGGTCGGGTTGACTCGGTCAAACCGGGTCAGTCAAAGGGTCGACCCGAATGCCGCCTCCTTTCGAGAAGGCGACACGTGTTTCAAACGCGCATTGCACGGCGATGCTTGCGTGGCGCTCCTGCCACGTGGCGCGCTGGCGCGACACCAAGCCGCCTCAAGGGCGGTGCCATGCGTTGCTCTCCCGAGCCCCGCGAGCTTGCGTGGCACACGCTGGGGGCGTACCAGCGCGCGCGTGTGGTGCAACGCGCCGCCATCGTGGTGGCGTGTGGGGCCGCGTTCGGCCTCGTCTCGAGGCGCGCGACCCACCAAAATTCTTGTCTCGACGAGCTGAACCCGAATATGTGATCAAATTCAAATTTCATCCGTAAAATTTTTCGAGAGCGGGAAAAAATCATATGTTCCAGTTCTAGGCTATGGATTGCTCTGATACCACATGTTGGCCAGATCTAAACCTCATTCCGGCTATCCTATGATCACCATATCTAGATATAGAGCGCTATATGGAGAAAGAAAGGAACTTGTACACCTGATTTGGATTCGTCGGTCTTTATGCGGAATCCTGACAATCCAATTGCTTAGGCGCTTCCCCTCTATGACCCTCCGTAGTCCTGGCGTCGATGAGACCGCCCTGTACTCTCCTCTCTCACCTCATGAGGAGTAGATGGCGTATAGAATGAATTCAGGTGAGAGGGGGTTGCCTTAGCGCTTTGGGTTGTCAAAGCCCATTGGCAAAATACTGAGGTGTTTGGCAAGCTTTTTCAATGGGCCAAATGCCAAGCTGAAAGCTAAATGCTGCCAGCATCGGGCTTTCAACATTTTCGAAATGCTGAAATCTCCATGAATGAAAAATAGTGAATTGCTTATTTTTCCTCAAAACCCTACTAAAAATCAAAATTTACCTCTCTTAAATAGTAGATCTACCGTTCATATTCCTTCTTGAGCGAGGTCGGCGAGAAAAGATCTAGTCGCTAGGTTGCGCGACTCAGATAGCCCTTATCGGGGTTCGACTTTCAGCCGCCAATGCCAGATGTAGCTCATTGGCGGCCTGAGTCCTTCGCCGGCCAATGAAGAGTTTTAATTTTTTGCAATAAAAAATGAAATAAATGGCCAAAATTCCCTTGCAATTTTCTTTTTTCCAAACTTTAACTAATCAAAATTTGCATTCCAATGATTTTTTTACTAAACCCCATTTGCAATTCTCCAAAGTTACTTAGACTAAAAACATTTGCATTTACTCAGAACCCATTTCTAAAGCCGAATCAAATGCGCGTTACTCCTCATTGGCAAATGAGATTTTCATTAAGACTGAAAGTTACTAGTTCACCAATGAGATTTGTAAATAAGTGATTATTTCATATTGGCAAGAAATATGTCATTCTCCTAAATAGAATGTATAAATTCATTATTTGTTAGATAATTTTTAGTCGCCATGGTTCTTAATTTCTTTGTTTTATAAATTTCATTTTCTACAATATATCATAAATAGTGTTAAGTCCGCTTTTAACCCCTTTATAATTCTATTTGCATAATCAGATCAAAGTAAAATTAGCGAAGTTGCCAACGGTAGGTTAAGGATGATGTGTTCCAAAATGGGTTGATTCTTACCTTGAAACTGAGAATTGGATAAGAAGGGATGGGTCCTTATTTATGGTGTTGGAAATCAACCCACTTGATCCAGGACCCATATGGGAAGTAGATCGATCAGTCCGATTAGCTTTTTGGGTTGGGTCCAAGAATCAACCGTATCTATCTTTGTTTTTCCCTTTCCCCTCTAAGACTGCAAGTTGTTGCATAATCTAAGCTACTACACAAGCGATGTTAATAGATGACACAGAGATAAGCGAATCTTGGAAAACAATTCCAAAGAATGCACGAATTTCATTGAATAATGATAATAAGATGTCGATTACAAAAGATGGATGCCCTATATATAAAGATAAGGCTCCTTTAAATATCAGAATAATTAAAGATAACAATATCAAAATCATATATATCATACCCTAATAGAATTTGAATTAAAGATAACAAAATTTCAGAATATTCTAAATTGCCTAAAACAGAAAACTGCCTAAAAAGTGGTCTAAACGATCCGAGATCATTTGACCCAAGATCCGAAATTATCGACGAAATCGCGCTGGCTTTTGGCAATCCAATTTGGCGAGATAATCTCATGCCAATTGTTCTACATCAGTCCCCTCCTCTTCAAAAGAACTCGCCCTCGAGTTATCGTCAGCATAAAGCGGAATATCTGGAGGGTGATACTCGAACAGGTTAGCCACGTTGAATGTTGGAGATATGTGTAGATCAGCAGAAGGTCAACAACATATGCATTGTTGTTGATCTTCTTCAGGAGGCAGCAAGGACCAATCTTCTTCTACTTCAGCTTGTTATAGGTGCCCACAGGAAATCGCTCCTTGCGTAGGAAAACCATCACCTCATCACCAACTTCAAAAATCTTGGAACGACGCCGTTTGTCAGCAGCATCCTTGTATTTCGAATTTGAAGCAGCAAGTTGTCGCGCCACATCAGCTTGAACCTCCATAATTTTCGTAGCGAGATTTTCTGCTGTGGCATTATAACCGGGGATCTTTGGCAGGGGAACCAAATCCAGAGTATGTTGTGGAGTCCGCCCGTAGATAACTTCAAAAGGAGACTTACCAGTTGAACGATTGACTGTGTTATTGAAGGCAAACTCAGCAGGGGCGATATAGCGATCCCACTGCTTGGGCATGTCGCTATAGAGACAACGAATAATATCAGCCATGGTATGATTGACAACTTCTGTCTGACCATCAGTCTGCGGATGGAAAGAACTACTATACTGCAAATCAGTTCCAAATAAATGCCATAAAGTACGCCAAAAATAACTCAGGAACTTGGTGTCACGATCAGAGGTGATCGTTTTGGGCACACCATGCAAGCGGACTACTTCACGAAAGAATAAGCTCGCCACATGGGAAGCATCTGAAGTCTTCTTGTAGGGGATGAAATGCGCCATCTTTGAAAACTTGTCAACCACCACAAAAATAGAGTCTAAACTGCGTTGTGTTCGGGGAAGTCCCAACACAAAATCCATAGAAACATCTATCCAAGGACCAGTAGGAATAGGCAGAGGAGTGTATAATCCAGTATTCTGAGAATGACCCTTGACAGTCTGGCAAGTATAACACTTATTAACGAATCGCCCGACATCCCTCTTCAATTGGGGCCAATAGTACCTATCCTCAACCAATACGACAGTTTTGTCTCGACCCAAGTGTCCACCCAAGGTGCTGCCATGAAGTTCTCGAATGAGCTGCTCGCGCAAGAAATCCTTCCGAAGGAGCTCTCCCACTTGATATTGTAAAATCTGGTTCTCCTTCGGATTCATCCTATAGTGCGGCAAGTTAGGGAGACTAGCCCCTGGAAGAAAGTCAATCTCATGCTGGATATCCCTCAAAGGAAGTAATCCGTCAGGTAAGTCCTCGGGCATAACATCGCTGAAAACCTTCATCAAGGGCTTAAGAACTTCAGGAATACTAATAGCAGCTTGATGATCTCCCTTATCCACAATCATATTGTCGCGACCCGTCCGAAAGCGGACGCGGCTAATGGATTACCGATCGCGGGTCTTGGATCGGCGCGGGCCCTCCCAAGCCCATACCAAATCGCGGCGAGAATATTCTTCGACGATAAGAGTCGATCGCTTTCGACCTTCAGTGTGGTCGTGGTGGCATGTGCAAATTGTGCATGCATTTGGAGTCGCCACCGGTCTTTCTTGGAGGGTAGACCGGAAACCTTACTGACCGATTGGGAGAGATCGATCAGTTCTGCGGAACCAGAGATTTTGGGTTCGGGGACTTGGTTACGCTGGTGTCATTACCAACGCCCTTTCGGTACATAACGCGAGTGATGTTCCTAGCTAAGAGTTCATGCATGCGCAAGTTCGGGTGAGGTAGGTTTAATTCAGGGTTTCATGCAGATTGGAAGACTATTCCTATCAATCACAATCAATTTAAATGAAAAGCGCAATCAAGTGCATAAATAAATCACATCAATGCACGTCAATTCACATCACATGGCCTCCTAGTATAGCCATAAGGGCTTAGGGAAGGCGTGATTTATGACCGAGGTAAAATGGGAAGATTTGGAGGCGATTTAGCCCGGAGGGCAAAATCGTCAATTTTTGGAAGACGATTCGCCCAAAGGGCGAAATCGTCATTTTTAAGAATGATCGGGTTCAAAACACCCGGGATGAGCCTTGGCCAATTGACTGTGGCCATTTCCTATTTTTTTGGGATTTTCCTGGATTTTTTTAGAATTTTTTTTTTGGAAGACGGTTTGCCGGAAGGGCAAAACCGTCATTTTTGGAAAGATCGGGGGTCAAATGACCCGAAACAGGTCGTGGCCAGTTGAATGTGGCCATTTCTTATTTTCTGGAATTTTTTAGAATTTTTCTGAATTTTCCGAATTTTTTTGAATTTTTTATGATTTTCTATTTTTTTTTATTGATTTTTGAATTTTTTATTATTTTTTTTTATTTTCTGATTTTTTTTTATTTATTTAAAAATGTTTTCCGGGCCGGGTCAGACCCGGCCCGACCCTACGGGTCGAAACCGACCTAAAACGACGCCGTTTTCATTTTTTGAAGGTTTTTCTATTTTTTTATCATTTTTTTTAATTTATCAGAAAATCCACGGATCGGACGGCTCTTATTGCGCCACGTGGCCTCTTCTGATGCGTCTGATCTCGGACAAGATCGGACGCTCCACGAAGCGCCACTTGGTCGAATTTTAACCATCCGATTGATTTTATTTTTATTTTCCGAAAATCATTTATTAATCTGAAAAATCATTTTTTTATTTTCCAAAAATCCAGATCGCGACACGTGGCACATTCTCCACCGTCCGATCTGGTTTTATTTTTATTCACGGCCGGGGCCCACCACGCTGACGTGGCTGCTGACGTGGCATACCACGTCAGCGTTGACCCGTTGACCGCCGGCGACTTCGCCGGAGAAGATGATGAACAGTGTTTTCTCCGGCCAAAGTCGCCGGAAACTCGCCGGAGCACCCCGAAACCGAGCCAAATCTTGGTTTTCTCCGCCCGTTCTTGCGCCATTAGACTCCTTATCAACCCAGCATCAGCATACAACGAAAATATGGCAAGAGTGACGTTGGAAAACGGCCGAACCGGACCCCCACAGTCCCGGTTCCGGCGAGCATTTGCAGAAAAAGATATTTACGTCCAAGCTCGATTCTAAGCATTGAGATAACATCCTAGGGAGGTTTAGAAACTTACCTGAGGTCCCATGTCGATCGGTAGCCGCCGGAAATCCCCCGTTGAGCTCCCGGTCCGAACCGTTGCCGGCGAAGCTCCGAGCCGTGTTTTCGCCGCGGTTTAATGCAAAACAAGGGTCAAGCCGGGCTTAGGAGTAGTTCTAGAGAAGGTTCGAAGCAAGAATCGCACTAAAAGGGACCGGGAACGACACGGCCGAGACTCAAAAATACAAAGCCCATTGGAGCATTTCGTCGAACACATCGGGTGCATGCATGAAATGGTGGTCGGAGGGGAAAAACCGACCTTTTCCGGGCCCGTCGACGATGGCTAGAGCTCCGGCGATGCTTTTCTGAAGGTTGGGGATTTCTGTCACGCCTCGCCCTTGCCTCCTACTCGCTCGAACTCCCTCGGTCTCTCCCTCGGTCCGAGCTCGGCTCAAAACCTCCGACCCCCTCTCGCTCATGGCCGACCGGCCTTTTCGTGGCCTCCCCCACCGTCCACTCAGTCTCCCACCACCGGTTGTCGTCCGCCTTTCCCCTAAAAAAAGAACGCCGCGGCTCCACCATCCCCCGCTTTCCCCTTTGTTTTTGGTGTGGGCGGCAGCTTTGTTGCAGACCCGGTCGGACCGGGTCGGGTCGGGTCTGACCCATTTTGCCTAATTGGGTCCCAAATTGTCCCATTTTCATGAAATTGACAGCATAATCGGACTCCTTGGTATGTTTTCTACAAATAGGGGTATTTTCGTGAATCAATTAATTGAAATTTAGTGAAAACCCCAAATTGCCCTTAGGATCCGAATGTGGGTTTCGCTCAATCGAAGGTCCAAATGATCGAATTAGCTCAAATTGAGGCCATCAATGGATTCAGCAGGATGAAAACTATAGGGTAGAGGTGTTTAATTTCAATGGGTATGCTCGTATGGAATTTAATTTCACAAATTGTGAAACCGGGGACTAAATTGAAAGATTTTTATGCAATTAAGTCCTTTTGTTTAAAATTGATCAAATTGGAGGGCAAATTGACCTAATTGCACTTCAAGACTTTAGAATCCAATGTCATAGCTTACAAAAAGTGAGAATTAAAAATTAAAAGACTCGAAAAGGAATTTTTTTGCTCGGTTCGGGTTTATGTTTGTGAAGAAACATAGTAACCCGAGCCGAATTTTCAAGATTTAAGGTGACACACTTGAAGAGGAAATTAAAACAAAATTATTGAATATTTTTTGTATTTTTCTGACCACGAATGGTATTTTTCTGATTTTTTGGGTATTTTTATAATTAAATAAATTCGAAAAATATTATAAAATACCAAAAAATATTTTTTGTTCAAAATTGGTCCCCGAGGCTAGGCCCAAGCTTCCAAAGTTGATTTTGTAATTTTATGACTTTTTTTTGATATTTTTAATTAATTTTAAAGAATAAAAATCACAATAATAGATGGTCAAAAATCATGTGTCAACACATATACATCCATTCACGCTTACGAACATTCAACATAACACCTACATCTTGCTTCTTCACGATCGGGGAACTATTATTCTTTGGTTTCAACGTAATCTTAGTCTTTTTCCACACGAAAAAATAAGTATTCTCCCTAGCTCGATGGGTAATATCTACATCATACTGCCACGGTCCCCCCCAGTAATACATGACAAGCATCCATCTCCACAACGTCACAAATAATGATATCCCTATACGTTTTCCCAATAGAGATAGGTAAATGACATAGTTGGTTTACCTTAAATTCAGCTCCTTTATGAATCCAACCAATTGTATAAGGGGCAAGATGCGGCTCTATCTTCAGTTATAGATGATCCACTAAGGCCTTCGAAACTATGTTCTCGCAACTTCCGTTGTCGATGATGACGTCACATACTTTGCCCTTAACGGTACATTGAGCGTGAAAAAGTTGATTCCGTTGGGTGTCTTCAATCCGCGGGGCAAGGAATAAACATCGGACTACACAGTTGACATGCTCACCCTCTTCAGCATCTATCTCTTCTTCATCCGCCCACTCTTCATCATATGCATCTTCATCATGCTCGACGATATTGGCCATCCTCCGCCTTGGACAATCGCTGCAATGGTGGCCCAATTCGTTACACTTATAGCACCTTACTGGCTGAGGCTTGGCATAAGGGTTCTGTGCACTCGAATTAGGCGTACCAGTGTTTGATGCCATCAGTTCTTTGGACACTCCTGCGGTACTCCCCGAATTTCGGTTCGTATCATTGTTTTACTGTGTCGAAGAACCCAAAATTTCAATTTGCTTTCCCTTTCCGAACGATCCGCGACTCGAGTAATTATTACCCCGAGTATTAGGGCCAGCACTTTCCAACTGCATCTCAACCTTCCTCGCCATCTCCTGGGCATCATCGATAGTAAACAATCGATGCAGGGACACTCGATCCTGGATATTGAGTCGCAACCCGTTGATGTATCGAGCAGTCTGTTGGGCATCTGATTCTTCAAGGTTATTGCGGGCAGAGAGTCGAAGAAATTCTTCTGTATAGGCCTGGACGGACCGATTCAGCTGCCTGTAATTCTGAAATTGCCGAAATAGCAACTGCTCATAATTCGATGGGAGGAACCGCTTCTTCAACTTCTGTTTCATCCGATTCCATGTCCGGATTGGGGCCAATTCTTCTCGACGTCGGGCTAATTGAGTCTGCTCCTACCAAGCCAAAGCGCCACCCTTCAGTTTGTACGCGACAAGCTTCACTTGGCGATCCTCTTCGATCTCCATAGCATCGAAAAATTTTTCGACCTCCCAAATCTAGTCCATAAAATCTTCAATATCTAGGTTACCGTTGAAAGTAGGGAGATCTACCTTCAATTGATACTGCTCAGGATCTCGGCGATAACCTTCGTGTCGGCGACCTCCACGAACGTACTCATCCTGGAATCCTCTATACTGTCGACCCCCACGAATAAACATGTCCTGGAAGTCATCTTCTTCTTCTTCTTCTTCAATATCCTCGACATAGTTTTGACGCCTATGTCAGGGATTTCCTCCACACTCCATAGCAACTTCGGGATCACGAGCGACAGGAATTCGCTCGGCTGGAAGGACACCAAGGGCTTGGTTTGTGGTCAAACGCTGGATGGCCTCAAGGATCTCTTGAAACCTCCGATCGGTTTGATCCACGAATTGGTTGAACTCCGTCCGTGTAATAGGCTCGTTTTCACGGCCCTCAGCTATGGGGAGGTTGACATTCACCCTATTCACCATCGTCACAAGAAAATTCTGCTTTGATACCAAATGACGCAGAGAGAAGCGAATCTTGGAAAATAATTCCAAAGAATGCACGAATTTGATTGAATAATGATAATAAGATGTTGATTACAAAAGATGGACGCCCTATATATAAAGATAGGGCTCCTTTAAGTATCAGAATAATTAAAGATAACAATATCAAAATCATATATATCCTACCCTAATAGAATTTGAATTAAAGATAACAAAATTTCGGAATATTCTAAATTACTTAAAATAGAAAACTGCCTAAAAAGTGGTCTAAACGATCCGAGATCGTTTGACCCAAGATCCGAAATTACCGACGAAATCGCGCCGGCTTTTGGCAATCCAATTTGGCGAGATAATCGCATGTCAATTGTTCTACATCAATACAACAAGCTCGTGATAAGCTAAACATCATGATCATCTCCACAAGCAAAGATATAATTATCATCAAGAACTAAGTCTATGAAGCGTTGAGTCGTGAGAGAGGTGCCAACAATGCGTGATTGAGGTTGAGAGAAGTGAGAGTGAGAGGCGTGAGTGACAAGCATGCATGACTGAGTCTAAGTGAGAAAAGAATCATAATTAGTGTTTTTAAATTTGAAATAATAAGTAAATATAATCGGTCCAATTCGGGTGATCAGGTGATGGTTCCATACCTGAAATTGGGAACTGGACTGATATTCACCAAGTTTCAATTTTTAAAAATCGAAAATAGCCTAGAATCAATGGGCTTTTGGTTCGGTTCGATTCTTTTACTCCATCCTAGAGGTGGCAAAGTCGGTCTAAAACCCATATTTTACTCATATTTCATGGTAGTGGGTCATAAATAGATTTCTTAAGTTTTAAAATAGTCACTTACAAACTTAATGGATATTAAATAGATTTTAAATATGTCATAAGCCAACTATAATTTTTTTGGCAGTATAGATATCTTTGTGAATGTATAAGAAACAAATTTCTCTAAATTGAATTTTAATATTGAAGTATTTTGACAATATAAGTTGGGTCGGGTACGAGTAGCTAGATTTGAACAGACTTAAAATGAATCAAAATAGAATAAAGGGTTAATATCACGAAAAACAAAAAAAAAGCCATAAATTGGTACACATGTGACAAATTTACCATAAACTAATTTTTTTAATACAAAAAACCTCAAACTTGTATATCTGTGACAAATTTACCCTTCGTTAAATTCAATTAATACTACGAAAAATTTCAAATTGATACCTCTATGACAAACAGAGGGGTAAAAACCTTATACTGGTATATCCATGAACTGCTGCGTGCCATTTAACTCAGCAATTTGACTGTTAAATTTAACGAAAATTAATGGAGGGTAAATTTATCACATGTGTACCAGTTTGGGGTAAATTTGTCACAACGTACCATTTTGAGGTTTTTTGTAATAAAAAAATAATTTAGGGTAAATTTATCCCATGTGTACCAGTTTGAAATTTTTCGTGATATTAACTCTAGATTAAATGAGTCAACATAAATCAGGCTATAGTCGACTTGATCCATTCATTTAATACCTCTACTCAATCCTACGGTAAGTATGAGAAGGATTCAATCGCAGGGTACAGGAAACCGTGACCGGAGAGAACTTGATAAACCGCGAGCGTAAGGACGAACAGCAAATTGGACTTTATTTTTTTATATAATTTCCTGACGTCCCTCGATCGAAAGCAGCAAGACCAAGCCATTTCCCACTTTCTTCAACTGGAGACGGAATCGGGGTGTTCCTTCCTTCCTGCAACAAAACCTCGGAAGCGACATCGTTTCGCACTTGCATGCCCTCCTCATCTTCCTCCAAGCTCCCTCCTCCTCCTCAGCTCGCTCTCCGCTCGACCCTCTTCCTCGGAAGTCCAAGCCCTTCGCCGTCTCTGATCTCCCTCAGGATGAAGGACCGGCCCCCGTCGTCGCACGGCGGCGTCTACATCCCTCCCCACCAGCGCCTCCGCTCCGTCATCACCACCCCTAACTACTCCTCCTCCACTCGGGCTGCTGCTTCCGCGGACGCCGCCGCTTCGCGCGGTCATCACAGCCAAGCCGTGGCCGCCCCCGTCGCAAGCCCTGCGAGAGCTTCTCCGCCCACTTCGACAGCTCACCAGCGGCAGCAGCTGCAGCAGCAGCTCAGCAAGAGGAATTATCCGCAGTACAATTCAGCTAACAGTGACGGCGCGTCCGAGGATGGTTCGGATCGCGAGTTCGAGTCGTCTTGGTCGCAGGTGTGCTACTCGAGAAGTGATTTTCTGTAATGGAGCTAAATTGGGCGCTGGAGATGACTTAGGCACATTGTACTTTATGTTTTCTTCAGTGTCAATGCATAGTTGATACGCTTCTTCGTATGCCCTTGGCCCTTGGGTACTCTCCAACGTTTTCCTTTCGCTCCTAACGTTGTGTTTTGGTTAGGTCAGTGCCTTATGTCTAGATAATTTTACAGCGGAATGGACAATGGAACATTGAGGATTATTATGCTTCTACTGTGCTAATAGTTCATCACGTGGAAGTCTCTGGATTCGAAGCATTTCTCTATTCAACTCATGCTAGACTAAAATTTTGTGGAGTAGCTGTAGACAAATCGACTCTGGATTCCAGAGTGGAAATGGTGGCTCTTTATCTTCATACAGAGGCTCTGCACGATGTGGCGCTAGGTTTCAATTAGTGCACCATTATGCTTTCTGTCTTTTCCTCCTTATTTTGGGAGAGCGGTTTTATCGAAAATACCTTAGTAATGGCTAATTTTAAATATTGAAACTATGAATCAGAAGGATTTTAGTCGAATTGTGTCCAACATTTTGATGGTGGACATGCGAGAGAATATGAAAACTTCAAATGCCAATCAAGTTGTGTTTGGTTTCTGGGTGGATTCTGTGAATTGTTTTCCGGGTGGATTCTGTGAATTGTTTTCCCCTGGTAGGGATCTGCTTGGGTAATACCAAAGTAACAAGTCTTCATTCAAATCTCTGGTGAGGAATGATTCTCATATCAAGTAACTTTTCCTTAAAGACAATCTTCTTCAGTTTCTCCTTATGATTATATGGTGTTGAAGGATACACATGTTCAAAGCATGTTCATCCACTTAAATGATGATCATGTGAGTTGGTGACCTCCTTTAGTTTTCTTAGACATT
Source organism: Rhodomyrtus psidioides (assembly GCA_021437785.1). NCBI lineage: Eukaryota > Viridiplantae > Streptophyta > Magnoliopsida > Myrtales > Myrtaceae > Rhodomyrtus > Rhodomyrtus psidioides. The sequence continues at coordinate 595,333 of JAILYB010000171.1, read as the reverse complement.
ATGTTGGGAAGGTGACGTCACATAAATTAAACTACCTTGTGGAGAGAAGTATTAAGTATCAGCCTCATCATTATTCGTTTTTGAGACTTCGCAGTTCTTTCAGATAGAGAGGGAGGAAACGGTTTGTATGAATAGTGGGTATAGAGATTTCCTAGTTGATCTGGAGACCTTACCATGATTCCGTTTTCGTTTCCGGCAGGATCTTCCGATAGGAGAACAAATGGTTGGGGGTGCTAAAGATTAAAAAATGAATAATATTTTGATTATTCACCGTATATATAATGCGATTCATTCATCCTCATTCTTCCTAGCCATGCTTTAACAGGGTTCAACGTTTTCTGATGGTATTGATGGGTGGAAACGGAAGCTAAACATGCTTTTGTGCAATAAAGAAAAGCAAGAATTGGTCTCAAAGGACAAAAAGGACAGGCGTGATTTTGAGCAAATAGCAGCTCTGGCGAGCAAGATGGGTTTGTATAGGTTTGTTCTCCATTGGCATTGATAATAACATCCATCTATCAGTTGTTTGCTAGATCTGGATTCTGAACTTTAACTCTCTTGCAGCCAAGTGTATGCAAAAGCAGTTGTCTTCAGCAAGGTTCCTCTGCCTAACTATAGATTTGATCTGGATGAGAAGCGTCCGCAGAGGGAGGTACAGAACATTGCTTACTGTCATGTCCTTCCCTTTTTTTTCCCTTTTCATTTCACTGACATTTTTACAAACACAGTTCTCTTGGATCCTAGATAATTTTGGGCTGTTCATTTTATGGAAATTTTCTGAAATTGTGTCCTTTGCAAACGAAACAAGCCCAAGAAAACATGGTTTGGATCAGCTTTGAGAATGTCCTCATACGAAAACACGGAAAACTTCGTTATTTTCAGTGTGTCTTATCCAATGGAAAATACAATACGTAGGTGTGCCTTCTGTCATCACGATGTTTATATCCCTTGAACTGTCCTTCCTTCTCCCTTGCTTCAACATTTTCTTCTCCCAGCATCACACTTCCGTGATCACACATTCCCCTTCCCTTGAAGTTTTGTGGGGTTTTCAAGCTTTGAAGCAAGCGTTCTTGTTTTGGTCGTACTGAGTGCTCTCTCTCCAAGAAAAATAGATCCGAATTAAGTTAATGCCATTATCAGTGTATTTCAATTATGTGCGATTAGTTTCCGGATCTTGTTAATATTCACATTTTGATTTGAGTAATATATAATACAGAAATCTCTATTGGGATGGTTGGGTAAGAATTGATATTGACATTAAATTGGATATACGAAAATAAGAGTTTTCTTCAGCATGAAATTTGTGAATATAACAGACATGTCTTCAAGAAAATAGCACAATGAGAAAGGTAGATTTTTCATTTCATTTTCATGAACCAACTGGGCCGTTTGCCTTTCTTTTTCCTTTTATTCATTCTAAGGTTTCCATATCAGGGATCAACGATCCATGACACGCCTTTTAGCCCTCACATATCGTTTCTAATTCCTCTATCTGTCATTTTGACGTCTTTCTAAGTGTCTATCCACATGGACTTGCAGGTGAGCTTACCTCTTGGTCTGCTAAGAAGAGCTGAGGCACATCTAGGGGAGTACTTTTCTCAGAAGCCTAGATTTACAGAAAGGTCTCCATATAATTCCTTTTCAAGATGCAGTAGTAGCAGTAGTATTGCTACTGAAGAAGGGCTTTTTGAACAACCAGAGCCACTGGCATCCAGTAAGTCCGTGTCAGAGAAAGTTTTTGCTCGAAGAAGTTTTCAACTCCACGAGAAGCAGCAAGCTTGGCAGGTTGGCTCCACTTTTGAATCTGGAGCCATGTCTTTCTTTCCTATTCACATATTTCGATTTTGTACTTATAGGACCTTAATTGTCCATTACTTCATTGACAGACATGGTAAAAGGGTGACTACCATTGGCTAGTATTTTTTAAATGGTTAACTTTAGTCCGTCCTTGCTTCCACAAGGGGAAAATTGTGTTGATGAGTGCCAATCTTTTACAAGAAGCACGTAGATTTTTGAAAATTTATTAAGTGCAATAACTGAAAGCTATGATGCAGAATTTCTACACCTCCAAAACCTGTTCACCCCTTTCACAAAGTGCTGGCGCCTTGTTTAATTCCTCACCTCCTTTTTATCCTTAGTGCAATGAAAACTTTTGACCATCGTTTCTATTGCGTATTACCCACATCACGCATCAGTGCTATTTCGATTCAATGAATACGTTTTGAGAGGTCAAAACATAATTCCTCTCTGTTAACAATATCTTGTACATGGCCGTGTTGCACTCCCAGTTGAATGCTTGCACTTTGCAGAATCACAGTCAAGTCGAATATGCAAAGCTAGTCAAAGTTAAAGTCAAAGTTCGACTTAGTTGATCTTTTGTTTGCTTTTCTTTTCTTGCTCATTTGCTAGTATGAGTGAAAGCCTAAGTAACATTAAAAGCATTCTGGTTTCTGGTTTTATTCTAAACTCTGTTAGTTTGTTTATGATTCAAAAGTTTCTTTAGCTGTTTAGTTGTGGAGAAGCGTGAAGACATGTTGCTATAATTCTTCTAAATACTTCTCTATCGATGTTGATTGTCAGATCATTACTAAAATTTGCATTTTATGTTCACTTGTAGGAATCTCCGCAAGGAAGAAAAATGCTGGAATTTCGTAAAAATCTACCCGCCTATAAGGAGAAGGATGTATTATTAACGGCCATTGCACAAAATCAGGTGAACTGCTATTGATTCTATGATGAGTCTCCTCTCGATGATCTATATAATAGTGACTAAATCAGAAAATTTAAAGAAACAATAGTAGTTGGTAGAAAACTTAATTGATTCAATTCTTTTACATTTACATTTAGTGTTGATTATTGTAGCCATGTCTTTGAATCCTGACTTGTTTGCTTTGTTGATTATATGCTCTGTATATAAGACAGTCATAACCAGAAGCATATGCCTTGTAGATGCTAGTTGCTTCAACTTTTCAAAGAAAGTAGTTGGGAGATTGTTCAGTTATTGCTTTGGCAATGGCTGATATAAGTGTGCCATCTGTCTGACTGTTGATTAAATTACATGCTTTTTACCCCTTGTCTGGTAGTTCTATTCTTATATTTTCTGAGTGGGGTTCTCTTGAGCTTTTCAGATGAGATGATACGTTCCAATTTGTCTTGTTGCTTGTTTTTTGATATCTGTTCTTAAGCCCCTAATTGGAATTTGTTTGGCTTACCATCATTGATTTAAAAAGCACCAATCTATGTGTTTATCATTGTCACAAAGCTGATTAGAGAATCTGCAGTAAATAGCCAAGAGAGAAGAAGCAAGAGGGAGAAGAAGAGAGGAAGAAACATATTGTGAAATTTCAATAAGGAGTTCTCTGTTTCTATATTACAGAAATTCTACACCTATCGTTATATTGACTACAAATTGTACTTGACCATAATACACTTATTTACGTTAAAATAAATAAAACACAGAAAATTAACCCTATATCTTAAGTAACGTAACACTCTCCCTCAAGCTGGAGCATGTAGGTCACCCATGCCCAGCTTGGAACAACCAGCAACAAAGTTAGGACGAAACAATGCTTTAGTGAAGATATTAGCAACTGATTTCTGGAGGCAACGTAAGGAGTAGCAATCAACTCCCGCTTCACAGCATCACGAACAAAGTGGCAGTCAACTTCTATATAGTTCACTCATGAAAAACAGAATTTCCAGCTATTTCGATATAAATAGCTGGCTGATTATCACACATCATATTAATAGGTTGGTTAATAGAAAATCCAAGCTCTTGAAGAAAGGATTTCAACCACAAGAATTCAGCCACAATATGTGCCATAGCACGATATTCAGCCTCCGCACTAGATTTGGCAACGGTAGTCTACTTCTTGCTTCTCCAAGTAACCAAATTACCATCAAGAAAGGTGCAAAATACCAGTCATAGTTTGCCGATCACATGCTGACCCAGCCTAATCAGCATCAATATAGCTAATCAGAGTGGAAGAACCGTTCGGTTTATAGATCAGTTCCTTACTAGGAGAGCTTTTAAGGTACCGAAGAATTCGTCAAACAGCATCCCGATGAGCTTTCTTGGGTGACTCCATAAACTGACTCACCACACCATCGGCAAAGGAAATATTGAGACGTGTAACAATAAGATAAATTAGTTTCCCAACTAGATGTCGATATTGATACTTATCTTCAATATCATCTCCATCATCAAAGTCCAAACTTTTGATTTGGACCATAGGAGTATCAACTGGCTTGGAAGCTGCTATACCAATCTCACACAAAAGGTCAAGATCATACTTCCGTTTAGACAAATTAATACCTTTCTTATCGTAAGACTTCAATACCTTGAAAATACCTAAAAGCTCGGTCTTTAATTTGAAACTGCTGTTGAAGAAAAGACTTGACCTTAGAAATGGTCACGTCACTGCTAGAGACAATTATATTATCCACATATAGAACAAGAATGACCACCCCCGACTCCTTGCGAACAAAAATAGAATGGTCAAAATAACACTGGTGGAAACCACACCTAGAAATCACTGAATTGAATTTTTCAAACTCTGCTCTTGGAAATTGTTTTAACCCATGAATAGCCTTGTGCAGCAGACATATTTACTATGATTTTTTCCCTGAGCAACATACCCTGGAGGTTGCTCCATATATACTTCCTCTGACAAATCACCGTAAAGAAAAGTATTCTTCATATCCAATTGATATAATAACCAATTAAAATCCAAAGCAAGGGAAATAATAATGTGAACAGAATTAATACGTGCCATAGGAGAAAATGTCTCAAAATAATCCACCCCATAAGTTTGAATAAACCATTTAGCAGCAAGCTGGGCCTGAAGACGCTCAGTTGAGCCATCTAGGTTGTACTTGATAATGTACACCCATAGACACTTAACATATTTCCTTGGGGGGGGGGGGGGGGGGGAGATCAACCAAAGACCACGTTTGGCGAGACACCAGAGCTTCCATTCCCACATCTATAGCTCTCTTCCACTCAAGGCGAAATAGGACCACAGTGGTAGAAATAGGAATTTTGTGATTATGTAATGATAGAGAAAAATCATGTAATGGGGAAGGAAGATGTGAGAGAGAGACATAACAGGGTAAACAAAAGAGGATTTTTGTGTACAAGAACGAGTATCTTTGCGAAAGGCAATTGGAAGATCGTCCGGACCAGGAGACAAGGAGGGAGATTGGACAAAGGGCATGGAAGAGTTGGAGACTGGTGGTGTTGTGGACTGCTTTCGCCGCTGATACACCCGCAGACACAAGAGAAGGACTAACTGAGTCTAATAGAATAAGTAGTGAGATAGGAAGATCGGCCACAATGTTAGTTGACAACTCTTTACTCTTAGTAGAATAGTATGGTATGCCCTCGAAGAAAGTAACATCGGCACTGACATATTGGGTACAAGTCAGTAGTCACAGGATCATAACATTGCTATTGTTGGAATATATAAATATTAAATTACGTATTCTTCTATTAGCTTAAGCTTTTAGAGCAGTTGATAGTGGTCGCATCAAATCTTACATGGTATCAGAGTAGGAGGTTCTGATTTAAATCTTTCCAGGCCCCTATTTACCTCTCCAATGAATATGTCCACGTTTTGTACTAGGCAAAAAGACCAGAGTAAGCGTGAGGGCGAGCGTTGGAATATATAAATATTAAATCATGCATTTTTCTACCAGCTTAAGTTTTTAGAGCAGTTGGTAGCGGTTCTACTAAATCTTACAATTATCCCTTTTGATTACGTGAATATCCGAGAAATACACATTTAGTGGCATGAGGGGATAATTTATCAGTACCGGAACATAAATTATGGACAAAACATATACAACCAAAGATGCGAGGGGTCCCGGACTATGCAAAAGAATCGAGGCTGGGTGGTCTCGTCCATAGTGGTGCCCCTCGCCTTACACTGAGCAGAGACTAATTATTAAGGACAGTAGAAGACATACGATTTATGAGGTAACATGCAGTAAGGACGACATCACTCCAAAACGATTTTGGGACATTCATACAAATCAAGAGGGAACGAGCAACTTCTATAAGATGATGGTACTTTCTCTCGACCACACCATTCTTCTAGGGGTACAAGTACAACTTGTTTGATGTATAATGCCAAAATTTAAACAAAACAAAGAAATTGATTTTTGTAAATATTCTATAGCATCATCAGTTCGTAAAACTTTAAGGGATGCATTAAATTGATTAGTAACTTCACGATGAAATAACTGAAAAACAGATAAAAATTCAGAAAGGTCATGAAGCATATAGAGCTATATTAGACGAGAATGATCATCCACAAAAGTAACAAATTACTTAAAAACCATTTCTACTAGCAATGCGCAAAGGTCCCCAAATGTTTGAATGAGCAAATTTTAGTAAAGTAGATAGATGCTCGAGGATCACTACATCTAGGAAAAGAACTGCGTTGATGTTTCCCAATTCCACCAAGTAGAAACTGATTTACACTCGAGAATAATTTGTTGTAACTTAAATAAAGATAAATGTCCTAAACGCGAATGCCATAATATGAGGGTAGTAGAACTAGCCGCTAGACCATTGGCTTTAGTAGCAGACACACCATCCAGATAGTAGAGTCCATCATGTTCATGCCCTTCACCAATTGTCACTTTGTCTGAAGGTCCTGAAAAGTGCAAGAAGAGGGGTAAAATGTAATAGAACATTGAGAGCTTTAGTTAACTAGCTAACAGATAGCAAATTCAGAGGAAGTTGGGGAACATGTAAGATAGAGGACAAAGACGAGGAAGGTGTGAGTGAAACAGCCCCTGATCCAATCACCTATGTCGAGAAACCATTAGCTAAAATTACTTGTATGTGCAAGAGTGGCAGTAACTATAGTTATGGTGGGAAGAGAACACTTCTTGCTTACCCGTCATATGACTAGAAGCTCCCGAGTCAATGACCTAGGTGCTAGGAGACAAAGTAGAGAAAAGGACCATGCTACCTGTACGTGCAAGAGTGGCAGTGGATGAGGAATTGGAAGCCTCTAGTTGCTGAACCCGCTTGATAAGTTATGTAGCCAGATCATCTCGAGCCGAAGACTCAGATAAACTACCCCCAGTTGGGATAGATGGATTTATGTTGCCAGAAGACACATTTCCAACACTCCTTTTAGACGCAATAACATTTGCAATAGCTAATCGCTGAGCCCACTCAGGCTTGCTGTGCTTGGCCTAACCATTGCCAACATTATGACCAGATTTTCCACATTATGTACATTGACAGCAGTCTTGATCATAAGTCTGTCCACCACGTCCATCAACATGGCAGCGACCTCCCCACGAACCGTGGCCTCTATTGGAAAATCCACGACGACGACGACGACCACTAGTAGCCAAAAAGTGTTGAACTGTCTCTAGTTGATGTAGAAGGTAGAGGGATAATGCGCTGAATCCGACAAAATGCTTCATTCATTCTCTCTTGGCAGTTTTATGAAACATGACATTAGCGGCAATGGGTGGTCCCATGCTGCTCCATAACCATACTAAAAGTGTATCATTCTCTCTCATCCAGTTACCATAGTCTTTAGCATCTTCATTAGGGCCGTCTGTTGTAAGATATGTCAGTTTTCCTTTGGCATTAACATAGATCTTGACAGCGTGAGCCCATATCAAGTAATTGGAGGCCCCATTTAATTTAATGGTGGTAGTCTGAACATTGACATGGTCTGTAGTAGTCTTTGCATCACTCATGTTGATAATCTTGATATAAATATATATCACAGATCTAGAAGGCTGAAACTTCAGTGCAAGGAATAAAACAACCCATTGGTTCCAATCATCAATACTAATGTATGATCAAATGCAATTGGCTCCATCGATTTCACAAAAAAGATAAAGAAAAAAAGAAAAAGAAAAGGGTGCTGAAATTGATATACGGGATGCTAAAATCTCAGGCTGCATAATCAACGAAACATTCTGATCCTTGATTCCGCTGATCAGTAAGTATTATGATCCATAGCCACAACCAGATTCTGGTAGATCTGATGTCTCCTGGTCTTATGCGTATCGAGATTAGGAGAGAGCACAAGTAGAACTTCCAGCTTTATGTGGCTGTGGCTGTACACCAGAGAAGGAAAAGGATTATTTGGGGGACTCTCAAACAAACAATAGGATGAAGGAATCACATAGTTGGATTTGCTCCAATACCATGTCACAAATCTGATTAGAGAATCTGCAGTAAATAGTCAAGAGAGAAGAAGCAAGAGGGAGAAGAAGAGGAAGAAACAGATCGTGAAATTTCAATAAGGAGTTCTCTGTTTCTGTATTACAGAAACCCTACACTATCATTATATTGACTATAAATTGTACTTGACCATAATACCCTTATTTATGTTAAAAGAAAAAAACACAAAAAATAAACCCTATATCTTAAGTAGCGTAACAATAATATACTGTTCAGGATGTAGATAGATTTCTCAATGATGTATTCCATCCTATGCATGGTAGAAATAACAAATCTGTGAGTTTTTAAGTTTTTGGTTGGATTCCTGGTTTTGGTCATGGTATATATCTGCTTCTTTTTTAAGGACTTCTTCGTACATGGTTTGAGAGATGCCTGCTTATTATCCCCCATGTTCCTCAACTTATATCTGTGTATCTTTTTGTCAATTATTTGATGGAGGTTGGCCTTTCACTGCGATTTGATTTAAATGTAATAAGTGACTTATTTTTTCTTCCATTTCAAAAAGAGCGATTCCTCTTAGGAGTTAGTGGACACAGCCTAAGAGCCTCACTGAGTTCTTAGTTGATTAAACCAGTTCTTGCTTTATCTTTTATTACTTGGGTGACACGGGTGGAAAACAGGGGTAGATTTGCAAAAAACTGAGAGGGTAACATTGAAGATGTATTCTCTTAGGTCTGGTTTTCATAACTTTTGTGAGGCTTTCCTAGTCATTAGAGTACAGTTATTTTATATTACTGTCATTGGGCCATCCAACCAGTTTTGGATGAGATGCCTCAGTCACCCTTATCTTTTCTTGAGATTTATTGCTGATTTGTTCTGCTGATTTATTCTTGAATAAATAAGCATTTTTACATGCACAAGCACACTCAAGCATGCATGCGCCCATTGGCAGAATGGCAGTTTCATCTTAAATCAGTGGAATGTTGGGTGGACCTGCATTTGTTAACAATGGTTGGAAGGAAGAGTTCTCATTCTGTGTAATAAGACTAATTGTGCTGTTGTTTGTATCTTATGATGGTAGCTCTCAAATTTTTACAGGTTGTTATCATCTCAGGTGAAACTGGCTGCGGCAAGACTACACAGATTCCCCAATTTATTTTGGAATCACAGATAGATTCTGGACGTGGAGCACTTTGTAATATCATATGCACACAACCAAGAAGAATATCGGCCATGTCTGTTTCTGAAAGAGTTGCTTCAGAAAGAGGAGAAATATTGGGTGACTCTGTGAGTTTTCTGTCTGATATTATACAGCAAGATAATATGTGGGTCTTGAATAAGATATTATCAAATGATTTGCAAGTTAATTTTTTGAGCAACAATGTAAGGAGCTCTTTCTTTGTCACTTTCGAAAGGTTGGATACAAGGTTCGATTAGAGGGCATGAAGGGCAAGGATACACGCCTTCTCTTTTGCACTACAGGCATTTTGTTGAGAAGGTTGTTGGTCGATAGAAACTTAAAAGGTGTAACTCATGTTATTGTTGACGAGATTCATGAACGTGGAATGAATGAAGGTACATGGTTTGTTTGTTGGAAGCATTATTATAGGATGATAAGAAGATGTTATATCTAACACTATGCATATCTGGTGCTAGATTTTCTGCTTATTGTCCTTAAAGATCTACTTCCTCGTCGGTCAGAACTGAGATTAATTTTGATGAGTGCCACCTTGGATGCGGAACTTTTCTCGTCCTATTTCGGTGGAGCTCCAATAATTCGCATTCCGGTAGGTTTTTAAAGTGAGGATGTTTTTTTTCTTCTGTTTTTTCTGGTTGTGCATACAAGGATTAAAAACATTATGCACGTGATTGTTGATTCTGCCTGTTTTTAAGGTGGCGCAATGAAGAAATGGGATGAGATAACTAGATTGCAATACCATATAGTTTTTGAATTTTGAAACTCGAAGGGATAAGTATGAGGGAATTGTCTTGGAAGTTCTCTTATTCAAGGATGCCCTCAATGGACATAAGAGATCAAGGGCGTGTTGAAAGAGACCTTAGACAACTATTGGAAAATAGCTGCAGAAAATGGTATGGAATGTATTTACTAGGAGAAAGGGACATACTATGTAGTTTATCCATTGTAACTGTTAGATAACGAAGAAGGATTTTATTTTCACCCGATTTAAGAAGGATTTTATTTTCACTGGATTTCTTGCCTTCTTTCTGGAAGACCATTCTTTTCAGTGCTCCTTTCTACTTTTTCTAATTGTCCTATGGTGATAATCCACCTCTTTCCCCTCTGCTCATCCTCTCTTCACTCAAATAAACTCTTCGAAAGATTAGTAATGTCTTGAAGGAGTCGAGACAACATTTCCTAATAATTGTACACAAGCTTCCATTGTTGATGACTTGAAGTGCCAAAACCTCTGATTGCTACTTCGCAAGCTCTAGTAAACTAAGGTTTTGATCCACTTCATGAAGGATGAATGAGAAAAAAAAAGTAAATTTTCGTTCTTATCGATTAAGTTTGTAATGTTGAGCAGTAAAGTGGTCACACTCTTTTTTGAGGAACAAGTTCAAGTCATGTATAGGTGAATCTCTTATTGGTTTGTGCCTTAGGAATTTGTGAAGAGACTTCATAGCTTTTGGCATGTCGGTGGGTTTGTGGTGATGGGCTTATTGACCTTGAACCTTTGGGTTCCGAGTGGATTAAGTGCCTATGTCTCAAAATGAATATTTTGTAGGTGGTGTGACTCTCATGGTAATTCTCAGAGGGGTTAGCTATGATGGTTGCCCCTTTCCACCTTTTTTACATATAAAAAGAACAAAAGAAAATAAAAGCAAACCAACCCTTATCGCACTAAATGTGGTTGGCAATGCGAAACCTATTACATCATTGCGCTTAGTCCTTTATTAGAGCTTCTTTAAGCTCTAAGTACTCCATGTCGTTCCCTATTGTCATTGTAGGTCTTCCCCTGCCCCTTATAACCTGTGTTTCCATCCCTTTCTAAAGGTCTTTGTTTAACATGGCCAAAGCAGCTCAAGCAACATCTTATCCTTGATTGGGACAACACATTTTTATTCCCAAATAGGTTCATTTCTGGCATTGCCTTTTCTTGTTCCAACACATTCGTCGAAGCATTCTCATCTCCAATACACTCTGAGAACATCAGTTTTGTTTGGCCTCCTTTGGCACCTAGAAGTTTTGTGTTGTGTTAGCTATCGACAAATATATTATTTCCTCTGTTATGTTAGATGGGAGATGGCATGGCTTGAATCCTGGCCTAATACCTGTAAAGGATGAGTTTAAAACCATTGGACCAATTCGTAATTTTTTACAATTGACTGTTGGGATTAACTTGAGACCAGAGCCGCAAATGAGATTGCCTTTCTTGGTTCCTTGGGTACGGTACGAATCATCCCCTCTTTTGGGGAAGTAATCGGTCAATTAGTCATTTGAAGCTTATGGATTAAACATAGAAATATCCTTCATTTGAAGCTTTTTGAGCTTGCTTTAATCTATACCAAGAATAATGTTGAAGGAGCTCTATTATTCAGTCTCCTTATTATAAGTGTTTTATTCCATTGAATCCCTTTTGCCAATTGTATGAAGGGATGCAGTAATTATTCTCTTCTTCTTGGTGGCTAACTTGACAAGACGTGGGAATTATTCTCTAAGGACAAAATGGTGCGTCACTCGTCCTTCAGAAAGGATGTTGAGCACTTATGACCAACAGAGTCCTAATTTATTAGCACAGACATTTCCAGTCCATTTGCAAACTCCCACTGCTTGAATGTGTCTTCTTGATTTAACATTCAACCTGAAGTGGAAGTAGTGTGGAAATCCAAGTGTGATGTATTTCCTTATTGAGGTCTTTAATTCGTTTGGGAAAAGTTGCAATGTTTCTGTTTGTACCTTATGGTTGCAGAAAACAATATTGGTTTTGACAGATCCCTGGACTCTGTCTACTGTCCTTGCTCTGGCATGTCGGATTCTAGGAGTGTTGCAGTTTAGTAATTTGGTCTCTACGAAGTTTGTGTAATGCCCTCTTTTGTTGTTGTTTTGTTGTATAATGAGTTTTATTCTCTTTTTATAGTCAGAACTTGACTGTTATATGTCCATTGCAATTCATCTTTCTCTGCTAAATGTGTATTTTACAGCAGTTCTGCCATTACAATTAGTTTGTGTTTTCTAAGGCTTCAACAAGGTACTCGCATTTTAGTTTCTGAAACTAATGTACTGCATCTTCTCACAAACTAGTGTTACTTACCATAAAGTAACACATCTTGAAAATCTGGGCTCAGATTTCCTTTTTTCTGTCACTTTATTAGGGATTTACATACCCAGTGCGGACTCATTTTCTGGAAAATATACTAGAAACGACGGGCTACAGGTTGACTCCTTACAATCAGATAGATGACTATGGTCAAGAAAAGATGTGGAAAATGAGCAAACAAGCTCCCAGAAAGAGAAAGAGTCAAATTGCCTCTGTTGTTGAGGTATATACTAAATTGACCTTTTTAATCTTTCAGATCCATGTGTCTCTATCTTTTTTTCTTCTTGTAATTTTGTTCTCATGATGCTTCTTAGGAAGCACTTGGAGCTGCAGATTTGAAGGATTATAGCCCCCAGACTAGAGAGTCTCTCTCGTGTTGGAATCCCGACTGTATGGGCTTTAATCTTATAGAATATGTGCTACGCCACATATGTGAGAATGAAGGACCAGGTGCTGTGCTGGTCTTTATGACAGGATGGGATGACATAAGTTCACTGAAGGAAAAACTCCAAAGTCATCCGTTGTTGGGAGATCCTAATCGAGTTTTATTGCTTGCATGCCATAGTTCAATGACCAGTTCGGAGCAGGTAATATGGGTTCTCCAATGAAGTATAATTGAGTTTCGAAGGAAAAGAGAAATTAGAGATCCATGTGTCTTATGTGTTCACATTTTTGCACTCATTTAAATTTGCACATTTCAGACTGATCAGGAAAAAAAGAGAACATCAACTATCTTCATTCATTTAAAGGAGACTCTGAGCGGCTGAAGCAGGATGTTTTTCTCTGTTGTCTTGTAGCTAATTGTTTGGTTTTCATCTTTAGGGTACTCTCTAGTCTCTAGTTAAAACCTACTGAATAGATTAACCTTTGAAAACTTAAAGATGTGTCACATGCTGGACCTTTTCAAGAAGCAGGATTTTATCTCGTAAAACTTTCATCTGGTTAGACATTCCCTTGTTTTGCTTTCCCTTTATTGTTTTGACAATATGTGTTACTATCAGTATGTTTACCTTATCCTCCTTTTTTCTTGTTCTCGTATGTGCCTCTAAGTGCCTCCATGATCAAGTATGTTTCTCATTTTACAATTTTTATTACATATTTTGTTGCAAACTTGCGCAGAGGTTAATATTTGATGAACCGGCAGATGGCGTAAGGAAAATAGTGCTAGCAACCAATATTGCTGAGACAAGTATTACAATTAATGACGTTGTTTTCGTTCTCGACTGTGGAAAGGCTAAAGAGACCTCATATGATGCACTGAATAATACTCCTTGCTTGCTTCCTTCCTGGATTTCTAAAGTTTCTGCGCAACAGGTAAATACTCTTGTTAAGAATCACATTGAGCAACATTATATACTATTGACATTCTGAATATTGTAGATATAGGGCCTGAGATGTTCACTCCTCCCTCCTTCACTCCTCCCTCCTTCTTCTTGCTCTGGCAGCTGTACCAACTTTTATATGACTAAGTTCTTTTATAGTTCTGTTATCAAATTAAAAGTGTCTAAAGTGCAATGAAATGCGTTGAAGATGTTAAAAGTGAGAAACAACTACAGAGAAATTCACACTCTGAACTTTGTGTTTATTGAGAAATTGTTCAATTTTTGTGTGCTTCGAGCTGCTATCTAATGTCACCTATTAAGTGAAAAAAGAAAAGGTAATAAAATTCAATCAAATATATGGAACATGTTGAAGTGAGACATCATGGAGAATTTCGCCCTGTGAACATAATGTCGTTGGTGATTTTTTGAGTTTGATGTACTTCAAGTTATCATCTGTGAGATCCTATCACTTGCTTATGCATGCTCTTTGGCTAAATCCTGGATTGAGTTTTGTTGATTTTAGGAGGTCACATAGCTGGAAGATACTTTTGGTGTCACAAACGTTTGGGATGTCCCTGGGTCTGTATGTAACTTACTCCCTTTTTTGTAGTTTCTATGGACATTGTTAGTTCTTTAGTGTTTGAGTTGTGAGCCCCTCAGAGCAATGTTAAGAACTGTTGAAATATATAAATATAAACCACGCCTTTTTCTAACAGCTTAAGCTTTTAGAGCAGTTGGCAAGTGGTCTCACCAAATCCTTATATGGTATCATACTGAGTTCAAATCTTTCCAGGCCCTTATTTGCCTCCCCAAATGAATTTGTCCACGTTTAGTACTAGGCAAAAGACCAGACTAAGCGTGAGGGGGAGTGTTGAAATATATAAATATAAACCACACCTTCTTCTAACAGCTTAAGTTTTTAGAGCAGTTGGCAAGTGGTCTTACCAAATCCTTACAAGAACAATTGTACTTACAACTCTGCTTTTATCATGATCTACCCCATGGTCTCTATAAGGTAGATGAGCAGATATCTCACACTAATCATCTATGCATTTCTTTGTGGAGAATAGGAAAACTGATAGCTAGTCTTTAGTATTTAGTTTCTTTCGTCTTGCTATCCACATAGAATGGTTTTCAACTTATATTTTCAAATAAGATTGCTTAAAGTTAAGGGTGAGATGGTAATTGAAGCCCGAACCTAGTGGTCTATTAGCTTAAACCTCTTTTATGACATCTCATGCTTGACCTCAATAGTCTTTGGGCGTTCCACTCAAATTATTCATGGTGAGATTTTCATCTTCCATTTTGATTTTTTAATCTGAGCACAATGTCCTAGACGAGCCCCTGAATTTGGGCCATCTAGAGATTCAATTAACGGAGGAAGTGAGGGTGAGTTAATATTATCTGTAGTGCGTTTTCATTTTTTATTGTTTATAGAGAGTCTAAGAAGCCACCTCTTGAGACCCCTGCAGTGCAGGAAGCCTTGTGCAATGGGACACCCTTTAGAAGAGAAATTTCAAGAAGTATTCTTAATGTCACTGTAAAAGAATATGTCATACCTTTCTGTTGCAGATGGTTGTTGTTTATCGTCATAGCGTTGATTACCTCATTGATTGACGAGTTATGAATTTTTCTGCCCATGTACAGCGAAAAGGAAGAGCAGGTCGAGTTCAACCCGGAGAATGTTACCATCTTTATCCTAAATGTGTATATGATGCCTTTTCAGATTATCAGTTGCCAGAAATTTTGAGGACGCCCTTACAGTCGCTTTGTTTACAAATAAAAAGTTTAAAACTTGGAAGTATTTCTGAGTTTCTATCAAGGGCTTTGCAGTCCCCAGAGTTGCTAGCGGTACTTGGAAGCACTCCTTTCATGTCTCCTCTCTGCATATCTGTCTTTAATTTGCCCTGCTCTTGTCCTTATTAATTTCTGTGATCCATGTCCGTTGTAGGTTCAAAATGCTATTGAGTACTTAAAAACTATTGGGTCTCTGGATGAGAATGAGAATTTGACCGTACTAGGTAAGAAGGATTCACACATATAGTTCTGTGTCTGTATCATAGACTTATCTTTCAAGGTCAACCTGATCAGTGTAAATTGGCAGGCCGCTACCTTTCTATGCTTCCAATGGAGCCTAAACTTGGGAAGATGCTTGTATTGGGAGCCGTCCTAAATTGCCTGGATCCAATACTTACTGTTGTTGCTGGCCTCAGTGTGAGAGATCCTTTTCTAACACCGATGGACAAGAAGGACGTAAGTTAGGCTTTCCATTTATTTGGAGAGTTATTCATTTTGTCTTCTTGAAGATAAGTGCTAAAAAAAGTTCTCACTAGAGGCACTTGCTTGTATGAATTCGTTGCTTTATACTTGATTGGGAAGTCCCATGCTTTTTTCTGCTTGTTGGGGATTGTCCTTGAGTTTGCAGTCTCCAGTTAATGTCGTTGGCTTCTACATGGGAGGAAAAAAATGATTTGTATTTTCCATTGCAAATGATCTCCACATGTTCCTTGATGCTGACTGTTATGAGTTAATTGTCGCCATATCACATCGGAAAACAGATGTTTTGTGGTGTTTGAATATTGCCTAAGCAAATCGTATTCTTTTCCTAGGCAAATGTTTTAGAATTTTGAGGATCTCTCTTCTAATTCATGTTTTCTTGCTAATACCTTGACAGATAATTTCCTAGTTCGTCTCGTTCCATTTCCCAAAATGCCGCTGTCACTTTACAGGGAGCAATGAATTCGATTATAATATTGTGGAATGCAAGTATAGAAGTGATATGCAGCATGAGAGTCAAACCTGTGACCAATGCATGTCATGGCTGATTATCAAATGGCGGTTTAACTGGTCTAAAGTAGTCACATGAGGGTCCATAAGCGAATGCATGCACAATGTTGTTCAGAAAGCTTGGTGCTTTGAAGATGCAACAGTCAGAAATCTCAATCTTACTAGTGCACAAGTGCAAACAAATGCAACTGTTTAGAGTCACTCTTCTGCCCTGTATGCTAAAATTTTTAGAAAGCCAAAGAGACAGAAAGAAATGTGAAAGGAAACTGAAAAACAAATGAAAGTAGTTTATGTAACTTATTTGCCTCTGGTACCGTCTCCTTATTTTCAGAAGCAGGGTGTTGACATTTTATGCGACACATTCTTTTTTTACCATGCAACCGATATTCCTCCATTAACACAACCAGTAAAAATCTAGTAAAAGCAGATCTTCATACTTTCAGATAAATTAAGAATGAGATATCTCATACTTTCTTTATGCATACATAGAATCACAGTTGATCTGCATTTGCTTGATCGTTTCTCTTATGTGTTGTTTACAGTTAGCGGAGGCTGCAAAAGCACAGTTTTCTCGTGACCACAGCGACCATCTTGCAATTGTCCGGGCCTATGAGGGGTGGAAGGATGCTGAAGTAGATTTTGCTGGATATGAGTATTGTTGGAAAAATTTTCTGTCGGTACAGTCCATGAAAGCTATTGATGCTCTTCGGAGGGACTTCTTCTCTTTGCTTAGGGACACTGGCCTTGTTGATGGAAACACAACCACCAGCAACCAATGGAGCCGTGACGAACATCTCATCCGTGCAGTTATATGCTATGGCCTGTATCCTGGTATTTCTTCTGTTGTGGTGAGTCAGAGATTATTGTGCAATAAATTTTTCATACTGCCTCCCTTCATTTTGGGCCTAATCCCCTGATAAATCGCAAATTTTAGGTCCAGTCCCAATTCCTCCCAGAACTTTTTTTTTTGTCTAAAAAAAAAAAACAACTTTAGGCTTAGTCCCAATTCTGCCTCGAACCTTTTCTTGTCTGAAAAAAAACCCTCAACTGTCGGTCCAGTCCCAAATCTACCCGAGAATTTTTTGTCTAGAAAAATATTACTAACTTTAGCGCTAGTCCCAAATCTACTTTGTGCCTTTTATTTTTGTCTAGAAGAAAATTATCATCTTTCAATCTAATCTCGAATCTACCTCCGTTAACCCCCTCTGTCCAAAAATCACCATTGGTTGTTTGATGTGGTATTTTCACGTCGATAACAAATCTACATCAGCAAAGTGACGTAGAAATTATTTTACTTCCAAAACGAAACCGTTCTTTGATAAGAAAATTAGGGAAATTAGGGATGACTAATGACGATTTTTGGATCAGTAGCTAACGATGGCAGATTTGGGACTAGAGTTAAAAGGTCATGGTAGATTTGGAACTGAACTTAAAGTTGAGTTTTTCTTAGACTAAAAAAGAAGTTCGGGGTATATTTGGACCGAACTTAAAGTTAGGGGCTGTTTTAGACAAAAAAAAGTTCGGGGGTGTTATTGGTAAAAGAGTAATTAATTTATTTCCGAGATAAGAAAGAGTACTTATAGGCTTAGGATTAAGCCTAGATAATTACATATATACCCCAAATTTGTTAATTCTCTAAAGTAATAAACCCAACACTCCCCCTCAAGTTAGAATAAAAAAGTCCTAACTTATTACAAATATATGAAACTCGTCCACGTCGAAGAGGCTTTGTGAAAATGTCTGCTAGTTGCTCTTTAGAACGTGTGTGCACCAACTGTATGTCTCCACAATTCACATTTTCTTGAACAAAATGGCAATCCACCTCTATCTGCTTCGTTCGCTCGTGAAACACTGGATTGCTAGTAATATGAATAGCAGACTAATTATCACAGCAGAGTAGATCCAGTCATAGGCAGTCCAATCTTAGCTAACAACATATGAACCCATTGAAGTTCACCTGTAACATTAGCCATAGCACAATACTTAGCCTCTGCACTAGATCGAGAAATCACAGACTGCTTCTTACTTTTCCACGACACAAGATTACCACCAAGGAAGACACAGTATCCCGAAGTAGATCGGCGATCCATAGGGCAACCAGCCCAATCTGCATCAGAATATCCTGTCACCTCCAAAGACTCAGGAGTAGAATAACCGGCTATACGAAGATGACCTTGATTATGGGACACAAGTCCTTGACCCAGAGCTTCCTTCAAATACCGAACAATTTGTAGAGCGGCTTGCCAATGAGTAGAACGAGGGGAGCTCATTAATTGACTCACCGCACTAACAACAAATGAAATATCCGGACGAGTAATGGTAAGATAATTCAACTTGCCGACTAACCGACGATATTTCTCTGGGTCATGAAGTTCTCCGTGTTCATTATCAAGTTTCACTCCAGGGTCCATAGGTGTATCACCAGGCTTAGCATCATGCAAGCCAACCTTCTTAAGAATGTCAAGAGTATACTTTCGCTGGGAGAGAGCAATACTGCCATTAGCATACGCAACTTCGATGCCAAGGAAATATCGAAGATGGCCTAAGTCTTTAGTGTTAAACTCCTTCTGCAGAAATTGCTTGAGTTGTTGTATACCTTCAACATCACTGCCCGTGACAATAATATCATCAACATAGCCAACAAGAATAACACACCCTTTTGAAGATGACATACTAAATACTGAGTAATCCACACTGCATCAATGCATCTCAAAAGTAATAATTGCATTACTGAAGCGACCAAACCAAGCACGAGGAGATTGCTTAAGCCCATAAAGAGCTTTTCGCAATCGACATATCTTCTCTCCCTGAGCAACAAACCCAGGTGATTGCTCCATATAGACTTCCTCATGAAAATCACCATGAAGGAATGTATTCTTAACATCAAACTGATGAAGAGTCCACTGAGATCGAGCAGCCAAGGAAATAATGATGCGGATAGAAGGAATTTTGCACCGGAGAGAAAATATCATCATAGTCAATATCGTAGGTTTGTGTATAGCCCTTTGCCACAAGACGCGCTTTTAAGCGCTCAACTGAACCATCTGGATGGTATTTGACAACAAAGACCCAGCGACAACCCACCAATTGTTCATTAGCCGGTAATGGAACCAGCTCCTAAGTTTTATTATGATGTAATGCAGCCATCTCCTCCTCCATAGCACAAGCCCAACCTGGATGGGCCAAAATCTCCTGCACACTATTCGGTACAGACACATGCAAGAGATGACACAGAGAGAGACATTTGAGGGCTTAAGTTATGATAGAAACAAAATGAGAAAGAGGATACCGAGACCGCGTACGGTGAGCAATAGGGGAACTGATAGGAGACGGCGGAAGAGGATCGGAAGCCTGGACTGGGGGTGGTGGTGGTGGAACGCTCGCTGGTGGAGAGGTACTTCCCCAAACAGGTCGAGGACCACGTGTGAACCTGAAGAGGAATCGGTGCTGGCAATCCTGGATCTGGTGAAGCATCATTAGAAGGAACATGTGGTAGCTCTGACTGAGACATAGGTGCGGATGGTGGCAGGAGATCCATGGTAAACGGTGCCTGAGAACGAAATCATCAAACACCAAAAAACGCTTGATCCTCAAAGAAAGTCACATCAGCAGAAATATACTCTCGACGATGAGTAGGACTATAACAGACGTGCCTTTTTTGAGTACGGGAGTAACCCACAAATATACATTTTTTAGCACGAGGTGATAACTTGTCCAACCTAGGAGACAAAGAATGAACAAAACAAACACATCCAAAGATACGAGGACGAATAGACCATAATGGACGATCAGGATGAAGAAGAGTATAAGGAATAACTCCTTTCAACACGGAGGATGAAAGATGATTAATGAAATGACATGCTGTAAGAAGAGCATAACTTCAGAAGGACTTAGGCATATGAGTATGAAGAAGTAGACAACGTGCAACATCCAACAAATGACGGTTTTTACGTTCAGCAATTCCATTTTGTTGTGGAGTGTGAGCACAAGAGCTCTGATGTAAAATACCATGAGACTCGAGAAATGGAGTGAAAGTAGAAGAAAAATACTCACGAGCATTGTCCGTACGCAAACACTTAACAGAATAATTATACTGAGTACGAACTTCATTATAAAACTGGCGAAACGAATGAAAAACTTCAGTACGATCTTTTATTAAATATAACCAAGTTGTACGAGTACAATCATCGATAAAAGTGACAAAATTACGTAGATCAAATGAAGACTCTCGACTAGGACCCCACACATCGGAGTGAACTAACTCGAATGGTTGTGAAGCACGACTCGAAACTCGAGGGGTAAAAGACACGATGGAGTTTATCCAACTGACAGGTTTCATAATTAAACTGAAGACTCGAACTAGACATAAAAGGAAATCGTCAGAGTACTTCTGCTGATGGGTGACCAAGGCGACAATGTAATCGATATGAATCATCCACAGCTTTATTCTGAAATGTCGCAGCAGCAGCAATAATCTCAGGGTCCAGGATGTACAATCCACCAACCACATGCCCACCACCTATTCGGCGTCCAGTCTTCTGATCCCGAAGAATACACGAAGATGAAGAAAAGATAATAACGCAGTCAAGATCACGAATAATAGAACTGACTGATAATAGATTGTGAGGGAAGTGTGGAATATGGTATGTTAGAAAATCCAGTCCAAAAGCTTAAGCTATTAGGTGGAGGGAGACCACATGAATATAAAGAACATACAACACTCATTCTCAAGCGATGTGGGACAACAACAATAACTTAAACACCCCCTCTGATACCACGTGAAAATTAACTAATGAGGAGTGAGCCCACATACGCGAAAGGAAATAGCATTGGCTCTGATACCATGTTAGAAAATCCAACCCAAAAGCTTATGCTATTAGGTGGAGGGAAACCACATTAATATAAAGAGCATACAACACTCATTCACAAGCGATATGGGACAACAACAATAACTTCAACATGGTAAACAAATGGTAAGGAGACAGAGGAACTCAATGATACACAACCTGTACCAACTACTTTGGATTGAGAACCATCTGCTAAGGTAACTGACATATAAGGAACAAATGAGGTGGATCTGAGAAGACGAGAGTCACTGGTCATATGATGAGTGGCACCTGAATCAATAGTTCAATGAGGAGCTGCTGTACTGGAAAGTAGACAAGTAAGATCATTACGATGCGCTAAAGTAGCAGTAGGACCAAACACAACACCATTCACATTCTGTGCCCTAACCAACTCATCATATTCTGCACGAGTCAAGTTTAATGTAGCCTATCTAGAAGAGGATCCAAACTTAGTATCAATAGAGGCATGTAGACCCCGCAGCTCAGGATGGAGATCATAACGATAATCAATAGTGTGCCCAGAAAGCTGGCAATAAGTACAAAAACGGTTCGCTCGACCACCACCACGTGCTCTTCTAGAAGTATTATTACCACGACCACGAACACCACCTCGGTTTGGAAAACCATGACCATGTTAGGAACTATCAGAATTCCATTGTCCACAACCATAAATACGACCACAAGTCCCTTGACCTCCACGAGCCACCATAGCACTACTATCTGAAATTGCTGAAATCTTGGGACTAGAAGTGTAATGAGCAGCTCGAGAATACACTTCTTCAATGGAAGGAAGAGTGCTTTGAGAAGTAATCTGTTGACGAAGAGCACTATGATCTGGACCTAGGCTACAGAGAAAGAGCACAGTTATCATGTCCGTTTCTCATTGCTGCATTTGAGTAACTGTGGTAGCAGGTGGAAAATAAGACTTGAGGCGCTGATACAAAGATGCAAAATGAGCATAATGTTCTGCCAAACTAACATCACCAATTTTGGCTTCAAATAAAGTCTCCCACATATCACAAACACGACTCATTATTCTGTCCTGAATATAATAAAGCACACTTCGTCCACACCTGATGAGCTGTCTCACAATTCATGAAAAGATGGCGAATAGATTCAGCCATACTTCCCCATAACAAAGTACACAAAGTGGTATCAACAAACTTCCACTCTTCTAGATTGACTGAATCTTCAGGTGGTTCTTCTTCGAGCCATCTAGACTAACGATTAGCGTAGATAAAGGTCGAAAGGGCCATGGACCAAGAAGGGTAATTAGTACCATCTAACTTGACCAAGGTATTATGCAAACCTGTCAAATTATTAGAGGGACCAAAAGATATTGAATTCGAAGGAGTACTAGGGGGAACCAATCCCGAAGTAATAGACGGAGAACTTGAATCAGTCGACATCTCCACAAACCACAATTAAAACAGCAAATTCAATTCCACGAATCACTTCCGAACTTTCAATAACCACACCTCGGTCCACGCTAACTCAGCCACTTCAATTCAGCCACGCCAAACTCAAAACCACTATTCACACCACACTAGTTTAACCACTCCAAATTCAGCCACTAGTCACACCGAATTCAGATCTTTCTTCACACAATTCAGAACACCATTTAGCCCTTCGTATTATCAAATAACAGCATGAATATCAACCAACCATCAGGCACTCCAAACTAACAGCAGTTCACACGGATCATTAAATAACGATCGAGCCTCATAAATGACAATCCAGCCCACATATCAGTGATCCCAATCACTTCTGTAATCACCAATCACTTGAAAATAACAAACGTATCAGTAAATAACATGGAACCTCAGAAATTGGCTACCATTCGTGAAGAACTACCACTGGACGATGCTAATTTCTAGGCTCCTCGAGCTAGATAACCTTCGCCAACAGCACAGCTAGGCTCGCAAGCCTAGGAAACAACGAATCTGGGGTCTTTGGCCCTGGGTAACGTCAGGCAACATTGGCCCTAGGTTCGCCGGGACTGGGTGACCATCGGCATGAGGTCTCCTGGCTTGAGTGACGTCGGCCGGGACTGGGCGACGCCAACTTGAGGTCGCTTGGCCTGGGCGACGCCTGGTGGTTGCTGGACCTTGGGTAACACCTGGCTGGGTCTGATTTAGAGTCTCCTGGTCTAGGCGACCTGAGATCTAGGCTCGCCGGCGAGATCTACAGTGACTGCGGCGGCAGACGGAGGTGGTGACTGGTGGTTGTCGACGGTGAAGGTAAATTTTAGGGTTTAGGTTTTTTAATTAGGCTTTGATACCATGTTATTGGTAAAAGAGTAATTAATTTATTTTTGAGATAAGAAAGGGTACTTATAGGCTTAAGGTTAAGCCCAGATAATTACACAATACCCCCAACTTGCTAATACTCTAAAGTAATAAACCCAGCAGAGGGATTGAACCTAAAGTTGGGGGTTCTTTACGGAATTAGGCCCTTCCTTTTGATAGTTGCTTCAAAGTTAATCTATCAAAACAGAGCACAAACCAGGGCATTCTTTCTATAATCTATTGCAACGACTTCTCATGTTCTTATAACCTTACGTTGAGGTAACCAATATTCACTTGATCTGTAAATTCGAGATAGGTGAAAAGTGTGTTTCAAGATTCATACTTCTTTACTCCTTAAAGCTTATGTGGAATAATCTTGGGCTGTTCCAATTTACTCAGATTCATAGGTTTTTAACAGCTAAACTTCTATCTGTATGCAGCACAATGAAAAGTCATTTTCCCTGAAAACTATGGAAGACGGCCAGGTGCTTCTGTATTCAGTAAGTTCATCTACGACGAATTTGTATCTGCCTTGGAATGTCAATTCAGTGCCTGCACTTTTGGGGATTTAATGCTGTGCAATATTTATTTGGTCAGAACTCTGTCAATGCTCGGGAATCCCAAATACCTTATCCATGGCTAGTTTTCAATGAAAAGATTAAAGTGAAATCTGTTTTCCTCCGCGATTCAACAGCTGTGTCAGATTCAATGCTTCTCCTATTTGGTGGAAGTTTCTCTAGGGGGGATACGGTAACACTCTCCCCATTCACTCATGCACTTTGATAAACTTTTACACACTCAGATACTTAAGCAACAATGTACTTGCTTTCTCTTCCGGGTAACTTGTTTTGGTGACATGCTTTTGCTTAACTAATTAGTACCAGTTGGATTACAGGATGGGCACATAAAGATGTTAGGAGGATATCTGGAATTTTTCATGAATCCTGCAATAGCAAACATGTACGCAAGCATTAAACGAGAACTTGATGAACTGATTCAAATGAAGGTGAGAGAATCATTGTTGTTGTCGAAGCAAATATACCATTATGGCATAAGCTTACGATTACCTGTTTCTTCATAAGCTAGAAAATATAGTCTTATCAGCCATTATTTCTGTGTTTTCTGTGCTGCAGCTACATAATCCCAGGATGGCTGTACACTTCCATCTTGAGCTCCTATCTGCTGTAAGGCTGCTGCTTGCAGAGGATAATGGTTATGGTAAATTCATTTTTGGTCGTAAGATTTTGATGCCCTCAAACACAACCCAGGCACGAGTGCAACCAACCACGATCTCACGCACTGAGAGTGGGCCTGGTGGTGATAATTCGAAAAGTCAGCTGCAAACACTCCTCACAAGGGCAGGATATGCTGCCCCTACCTATAAGACAAAGCAATTGAAGAACGATCAGTTTCGAGCAACAGTTGAATTTAATGGGATGCAGATCATGGGTCAGCCATCCACCAATAAGAAGAGTGCAGAGAAGGATGCAGCTGCTGAGGCTCTGCAGTGGCTGATGGGTGGTGCTCAACCGGGTCATGAATGCATAAAACAGATGTCAATGCTGCTGAAGAAAAGCAAGAAGGACCACCAATAGCTTAACAGGCGGAGTTACATTCTTCAACGAGGGTATGAAAGGATCATGCTACATTGCTGAATTCTTAGTAATAGTCTGTGAGAATCGGAGACTAAAGCACTGCCTCATCCTCGAGAAGTTTTCTGCACGTGGATGGTGGTTACTCTGCCTTTTTGGTGCTCCACCTTCGAGTTCTTGAGCTCAATTTTATATGGAAGGATAATGGATCTTTAAGGTCCGGCGTAATGTGTGTGGTCAGATGGATTTTGTAATAGCTCAGATTTTTTTGGTGGACTCGGCTGTATTGTGAGATAGTTGGGTTAAATCTTAGAGTTCTAGGACCAATCATATGTTTGCAAATGGGGTCTTGGGTAAAAAGCAATTCTATGTATCATCAGTCAAAAGATTCATAGGAGCTGAGGCGAATCCATATTGTAGATACTACAATCTACAATTATTCGATTTGTACAGGTCTAACAGTTCAATTGAATTGAGGATCTCTGGATTTGGAATTTGATGGCACTTTCGGCACCTCCCAACTCCTTGTATCCATGTAGATGAATGTAAATTGTTTGAAGCGTACGGCCTCGATTTAAGGTAAATTATACCATCGGCCGTGCATATTATTATGCTTTGCACTATGTAATTATTCTCGGGCTCTTTCGAGTTCACCAGAATGAAAGTGGCCCGTGTTCATTGGTTTCCCTTCTCTCAAGATGATCGGCTGATTTGATGGTACTCGTTCCTTGTTTTAGTTTCTCGCCTTCAAATTGTGGTCTCTTGATGGATTGCGGACAAGATAAAACTGTCGTGATCTGTTTTATGCATGAAAAACCTATTTAATCATGTCGACGACAAGGGCAGCCTTTGGAATAATTGGAAAGGAGATATGTCCAGAGGATGTCTTTGTCCTACCTGTTGTTTGTAGACTGGCCTGAGTACCTGCACTAAATTAAGCAGCGTTAACGTTTACGTAACGGGACGCCAACCATATGTGAATGTTTTGATTCCAAGAAAGAGGTAAAGGGGCTGTCGGAGTTTTCTTTTCCTTCTAATATTTTTTTTCCCTCGGATTAGTGATAATGTACTTGAGTACTACGTGAAGAGATTTGCACCATGCTGAATTTTGAATGGCCCCTGTTCGAATGAAATGACGGCAAGATCATATTCCGGACACATACTGCGCTTTCCTTTTTCATGCCCTTCAGCAGAAATTAAAGTCGAGAAATCACAGTGCCGATTGCCGAAGCAGTCTCGAATACCGAAGGGAGAAGTTTCTGCAATTAGCTAATTGCGGAGAAACCAAGAAGCATACTTCAGCGTAATGCTGTAACAATGGTACCTTTGGCTTTCTCTGCAATGCGTCCAATCCTTCGCAAAATTCTTTAAAAATCGCCTAAACGTTTATGTACGAAAGAAACGATCTTCGGAGTTGTCAATACACACGGTCCTAATATATCTGAATCCCAAGAATTTGTCGATTGCGTTTGATCGTCTAAACATTTATCCGGGCGCTGTTGCCATTACTTCTGAAATATTTGTTTGCTAGTACCACCGGTTCGGAGTCGCCCATGTACAAGTTCGTCCTTATCTATAAGGAATTTGATTCATTCTTTCTTAATATAATTTCATCGTCATGTATTTAGATCATCTGTAGTGATGAGGCTTTTTTTTACTCCATAACAGCATATATTTACAAATGACATAGTCACGCTGAGCAAGGAGATGATGAACTTCAAGTAGGACGATCTTCATAAATATCCAATTGGATAGTGCAAACAGTGTCTCGTTGATGCATGTACACTGGCAAATGCAGGATCATCAGCTGAAGAAGAAGCCTTTTCCCGACAACCGGCACGTCATGGTCGCAGGGTAAGGAATTTTTCCCTTCAGGGGATATGTACGAGGTACTTGTTTCGTAGCACCTTGATGCCTTCCGGGGTCTGCACATCAGGCTCTTTATTCACACACACGATCAATTAGCTTCTAGGAAATTTCATATCTGAATCAAACGCAATCGACAAATTCTTGGGATATAGAGCGGATCCATCTTAAATTCCTCCCCTGAAATGGCCCGAGGCAACTGGAGTGAGGCCAAGGATGTAGTCATGCTTTGAAAAAGGATCGGCTAACTAAATCCCCCCTACAAGATATCTACTGCGCTTT
Organism: Rhodomyrtus psidioides; assembly: GCA_021437785.1. Classification (NCBI taxonomy): domain Eukaryota; kingdom Viridiplantae; phylum Streptophyta; class Magnoliopsida; order Myrtales; family Myrtaceae; genus Rhodomyrtus; species Rhodomyrtus psidioides. Next base: position 567,908 of record JAILYB010000171.1, on the reverse strand, counting down.
TTAAATAGGCGGAAACGGCATGGAAGTAATCTTTTTCTTCCATGTGGTCCTTCCTCTAACGATCTCCTCGCTTTCAGACTCCCCGTTGATCTGGAGGAGGTGTGTGTACTTAAAAGGCATCGTTGTCTTGCCAAAGGATCCTAGGAGTCCACTTCCCTGGAGGATTTCAGATGCCAGGGAAAATCCATTGAGCAGGTTAACCTGATAACTATCGTGCTGAACACCACTCTGGAGAATTCCTTCAGCATCGGGTTCGCAAAGCGACTGAACTATGTCTGAACCTCCACACTCTCTTCGATACTCGAGTATTATACTAGAAAGCTGGTGAGCTTCCAAGTACTCATCCGGGATTGTCTGCTGACAAAATTACATAGTTAGACAGCTACTCAGGCAGAGAGCCATTGTGGGGTCAGATATCGAAAGGATGAGTCTAGAGTCTAGAGTGAAGGCAATTACCTCTAGCATCCATCCCACATACTTAACATTGTTCACATGGTGGTTCATGTCCAAGTCACTTCTCTTCGGCTGAAAAGCAACGATCATAAATGATAAATGCACAGGAACTATCTTGAGAATATATTTTTTGCGGTTTGAGATGGCATTACTTTCAGATCAGAATTCACATATGTGGCTTTACTGTCCAGCTTGACTATTTTCTCTGGATTGTCCTCTTTGATTGCTTGCTTCCCTACAAACCATGGTGAGATCTCAGCCCTCACCTCCTCTGGCATTTTCGAGAGTCGCCTTGTTTGCTGATTCATCATCACCCAAGTGCTGTTTAAATTTGCGTGAATCATCAGCAAGATTACAGTAGATATGCAGTTGACTAAAAAGATTCGAAGAGATTTCCAACTCATACCTGGTTGCCCGAGCAAAAGTCACTCCTGTAGCTTGGCTGCGGATCAGCCAGTCTCGCCTCATGCCGTTCTTCCCTGATGCTCCAACCCACGTGTCGATTTCAACTACTTCGCCCCTGCAGGATATGTTGTTAAAGCTTCATGTTCACATATCTCAACAACAACTTGGGAAGTCAATAACAACATGGTACACCGGATTTTATTCCTACAAGCCTAGAACTTTTTTTTTTTGGTAAGTCCTACAAGCCTAGAATTTTTTTTTTCTTCATGCTCATTGATGTCAAGAATATCCTGCATGTGAGCTCTTCCTGGAGAGTTTGGCCAAACCAAAATTTATGATCTACATCCCTTGTACACCTAGTGATCAAGGTTCTATTTATTAATTACCTGAAAGGTTGCTGAAAACTAAAGCAGGTGAAACAGTTAAAACAATTTCGCAGTTCCTGGAGTAGCATAGAAGCATGGAAGAATTAGTTCTATTCTTCGCCTGGACATAACGGTTGTATTCATACTGTAGCAGTTAGTCTTGCATAAAGATAGAGTATTACAAGTTCAGTTCGGAATCTTTAGTAGGTGGAATGTTTTCATATCAAGGGCTCTCGTGAACTTAGGTAAAAGGTTTTGAGTCCTTACATGAAAGGGGTTAATCATGACATGGTAATGGAACTAACCAAATGGGGTATTGATCAACTTGAACATGCATTCTTGACACAACCCATATCAGATTGTTCCTCATCATTCCATGCGTTGCCCCGAATCCATTGCTCAAAAGACCCGACATCCACACGTGATTTAACGCTGTTTCCTACAATTCCACAAGCCTAATGTCATGCTCAGTTTGTAAATTTTTTCACAAATTTTCTATGCTCACACAAATGTAAAATGAAAGCCACAAAAAACTTATCACTTCAATCACCTGGAAGAGGTTTAAGATGCTCTCAATGGTGGCGGTCTTGTCAGGACCAACTTCATAAGACCGAATCACGATAGTCTGCCGGTACCCGACACCCCCATCAGTTATGACTCCCTGGCGATGTGAGTCGATAAACTGCTTCTTTGTAGGAATTTTCTGCCTCACTTGCTCTTTGTCTATGTAGCCGTTGTCCACAACCGAAGCAACAGAACCAAACGTCATGGCGACGCCAGATGTTTGCCCCAGTGTGCTGTCAACCTTGGTCCATGTCCTGTTTGGAGTGCCATTAATCTTGATGCAGCTCAAGTTTTGCTTGCTCGGGTCATTGCCCTCTCTGCCTGAGGAGCACCAAATTGGAAAGGATATTAAGCACGAGAAAGCAGCCATCGAAAAAGTTTTATTTTGCGCCAAACTCTCCAGGGATGATTTCGATAGGAAGAGTTTGGAACAGAGGAATGGGCTCTAAATTGTTTTTATAGCACAATGTGACGGACATAGCCATGGAACAATTGTATTTTAGGGACAAAATAAGGACATGGTTTATTGTAGTAAGTGAACATATCAAAGAAGGGTTTTTGGCCTTTGTGATATACGCAGGAAAATGTTCGGTTTTTCCTATTTTCATTCTTTTCTTCTTCCCGTTTCACCGAGACTTGTATTCTTCTATAGCGTTTTCCTTCTTGTCGTTTCGTTGCGGGGGTTCAACAACGAGGCTGCATTGTTTGGTATTCTTGGGGTGTGTTAATTAAACAAATCATCACGCCAATTTAGGTTTACTTGAGGACTCCGAGGACTCAGGCGTGAGTCAGCGGAATATTCCACAGGACTTGTCCTTAAATGGAGGAAGCCACAAGGAATTATTGATCCCTTTGACCATCGTGCGGGAAGGAAGCAGCAAGATTCTCCTCACTGTGTTTTGTTGCCCAGATTCTCGCCCTCGACAGTCAGCATTCTACATTGGTGTCCTGTAAATTGTCCGGTACATTGCTCCAGAATGTATTAGTACAGAGACTAATTAGTAATAAGTTTCGAAATTTGAGGACGACCCCGATTGATATGGATCATAGCCAAGAGCATGTCGGATAAAGAGTAAAAGGTTTCCAAGATTTTCAGTTGTATCTTCTTTCTGAATGGCAACAGGGTCTATTTCTTTTCCGTCAGGTTTAGTGGATCGAATATTTCGTGACCAAGTTTACGTAAAGCTTATAGTTCATTTCCCTTCAAACAAGCCCTTTGTGAAAGTCTTTCATCTACTCAAATGCCGATACGTGGGATTTCACATCATCTCAAATGTCATATGGATAGATCTCGCATGAACTTAGCATTCTCCGCCACATTAAATCGAGTTTGCATCAGTTTTTCAGTGGCCAAGGTTTTGGTCCATTGTATATATGTTGAGCCATCATATCTAGAAGTAGGTTCAAATTTTATGTGTCACTGTCCTTTAGTACCTGACTGTCCTTTTTAGTCTTTTTCCCACCACATGTAAGCCACTATAAACCCTAATCAACAATTCATTGATCAACAAAGTTAGAATCTAGAAACACAGTAATAGTTTAAAGGAAGTTGTGCACTTGATTTGGGATTCGTCGATCTTCATGCGGAATTCTGACGATCCTATGTTTAGGCGCTTATCCTCTATGACCCTTCGAGAGCGCGTCGATGAGGCAGCCTTTCTTACTCTCCTCTGACACCCTCATGAGAAGAAACGGCGTATGGAATATCCTTAGGGTTAGAGAGGGGTTGCTTTAGCCCTATTTATAGAGTTTCTGGCGAGCCCTCTCATCACAGGACGACCCACTCAGCCCACACTAGCCAAGCCCATATTAGGCACATTAAGAATCCTTATATCAAACTTTTATTAGACCAAGTCAGTAATTACAATTCCAATTAATATAAGCCCACATTAGGATAACTCTAACATTTGGGCTATATTAATTGAAAGTGTACTGTAGTATGCACCTTTATGCTAGTCTATGGCTTATTCTTAATGGCCAATTCGATCCCATAGAGTCTCAAACACCAAATCATGGAAATAACTGCATAAAATTGTACGCAGAGCCATCAATGGTCATAAAAGTTCTTAACTCTACTGATATGTATTCAATATGGCAGTGTGACAATTGGATAACACATCATAAGACAAATACTTATATAGATGCTACAGATACTTATATAGATGCTTTAAGTGTTATCCCCTTCTGTTCTCTCTCCTTATGTGTCACGAAACCTTATGTGCACCAGAGAATACCTTTATGGTTCCAATGAACCTCGATATGACTCACATTTATGGTCGACCTTACTTTATGTGTAACAAGACATATCCTTAAAGCTAGTAACTGAATGCCCCCAGCCTTTACTCAAGGTTTACACATGTCTTGAGATTTTTTTAATTGATATATGTATTCAACATCACTTTAATCATAAAATGTTTTATTGCAATAAAGTTGATACATATCAAGATGTTACAAAATGTGACAAACACATATATGAACTCTATTAGCGCAAACACTGAAAACAGCTCCCACTGAACAACCTCATCCCATGATATCGCTAAACCCATGTTAATGACATGTAATTCAAATACACAAGGGCGAAGACCTTTAATCATTGAAACTTCAACCATATCATATGTGAAACTATTCTCTACTTTAATGTCACCATACTCATTTGTTTCCTTTATGGTAAAAAACTTGACCGCCAGACATTTAGACCCCTTAAGACCTATGCTATTAACAATATCGCAGAGCTACTGTAATAAAATGAATGTATGGGCCTATCCATAAAATCAAACATAGTCAATTCTCTAATGAGGCTCCAGAGCCATATAACTTGAGTAGCAGCCTAAAAGCATGCTATAAACTCCGCCTCCATGGTAGAAGATAATATAGACTTTTGTTTCTCACTTTTCATTATACTCCACTGTCTGCTAACTTAAAGATGCACCCTTTTGTCGACTTCTTATCATTCTAATAACCAGTAAGGTCTAAATCTAATACCCAGCTAACTACAAGTCCTTAATTTGTTTGTGAATCAGCATATAATCTTTTGTCCTTTTTAAGTATTTTAAAATTCTCCAGTGATCGTTTCCTGGATTTGACAGATATCTGCCTTAAGTTGCAAAAGCAATGTTTGGGTTTTCTCATCATCTGTATAAGGACACTGTGACATATTCATTTTGTCACCTTTAATGATAGGAGCAATTCCTAACTTGTGGTGCTACATACTGAATCTTTCTATAATACGATCAACATATGTCCTCGGAGACAAACCCAATATCCTACGAGAATGATCCTAATGGATTTCAATACCCAGGACAAAAGATATCTTATCGAGGTCCTTTATAACAAAATATTCGATTCACCTCATGCAATAATCCAAGAACATTGCTTGCGAGCAATATATTGTCTATAACAAGATAAAATTCCTTCCACTGGCCTTGCAGTATATACACTGATTCACTTTACTTTCGACATAACCGAATGAAGTGACAACATTATGAAGCTTCAAATATCATTTTCTGGGAACTTTGCTTGAGGCTTTAAGTAGACCTTTTTTCAGTTTATCTATAAGCTTACTTAAATCATCAGCAATAATTTGGGTTACACCATATAGGCTTCCTCATTAAGGTCTTCATTTAGAAAGACAGTTTTAATATACATCTGGCGTAGCTCCAAATCAAAATGAGTTACAAATGCCATGGTCACTTTGAGAGAATGTTTAGAAGAGACTCGGAAAAAGTTACTTTATAGTCTACTTCTTCTCTCTAAATGAAACCATTGGCTACTGGTTTGGCTTTTAAACTTCTCAATTTTCCTTTTAGAGACCTTTTAGTCTTATGCACCCATTCGCAGTCGATGAGCTTATAATTTTCAGCAATTCAACAGGCTCCAGACACCATTATGTTTTATAGATTGTGTTTTGTTTTACCACCTCCAACTACAGACCTAAAAGAGTACAAGAAACAATATCTGTATAACCCACCAGATCAACCATGCAGTCAATATCATGATCATGCTCTCCCAGATAAACTATATATAGTCCGACAGTATATCTGGTCGTTCCTGCCTGATAGATCTTTCTAGTAGAGCTTCTTTAACCTCATCATGCACCTATGGGGCCTGAGAAAGTTCATTTGGATCTGTCTAAACAACATGATCCTAAACCTCAATAGGCTCAATTTGTGATGTAGGTGGGCTCCATGATCATCTGTAAAGGCAGATAAAAATAACACAACACATGTACCGTACCATTAACCTTAATAGTCTGAGAGCATATTTTTCAGCCAATTAAATGCCAGAAACTTCGTTGTTTGTGACTCCACAATTCTTATACCTCTATTGGCATTATAAACTTAATACCCCTACTATATATATATATATATATATATCTCTTTTCCCTTGATCAGTTTTGCATTTATTTTACGTATCTTTGGGGTTCATTGACCGCCGACCCCAACTAGTTTGGGATAAATGTGTTGTTGATGTTGACTGTCCTTTAGTGTCTCCATAAGACATTCTATAATCAAGCTTATGTGCTTTAGGTTTCCTGTTTGATGGCCTGAAGTTCGTGTACTTTATTATCAACCACTTCTTAGTTTTGCTTTCTTTTGTTTATGGAATTCCCTTTTTTGTCCCAATTGGCTGGAAGGTAAACCAGATGTTAGTTGCTTCCGGTATGTGCTCCTTGAAAAAGTCGGCACGCAAGAGAGAGAGAGAGAGAGTGTGTGTGTTTCGGAAAAGCAAGATCTAATAGGAGCAGTCTGAATAAATTACTCTCGTCTAAGTTTACTTGGTTCTTCTCACCTTGGTCTGGTGGGTGTCTCTCTCAGTAGATCCAGAAATGTGCATCTCCTGCTCGACTTGATTTAGCTTCATCAAGCCGTGTCTTGCCGTGTTCGATAACCATCTACTCGTTCCAAAAGGAGGTATCGATCGTACTCGTGAACTTCTGTAGATTGTGGTCATATTTGTACGCTACATGAAGCCTTAGGTATTAACAATCAGGTCAAGGAAAGCAGATAGCAAGAGGAGCATTGGAACAGCTCAGTCTAGTTTTCCTTGAACTGGTCTTCATATTTCTTTCTGATCTCATCATGGATCTCATGCACTGCTGTTCATGGGAAATGTACCGAAACACATTGACATGACAGATGAAGAACAGATAAAATTAACCATTCAAGTCTAAATGAATCTTACAGCTGGATGAGATGCTCTCAAGAGTGAGGAAAGTTCAGGTAAATAAGGCAGCACCGGGTATAAAGAAGCTCAATTTTTCTATTTATTTGGTCATTATAAGCATTGTTTTTGTCCCCTTCAATATGCGGTTGCGCATGGCCAATGAGAACAAAGGGACAAAACACAAAGCTTGTCGTCCATAGAGTTGTTGTTGTTGTTCCACATCGATTGTGAACGGGTCCTGTATGCTCTTTATATTCACGTGGTCTCCATCCAGAGCCAGTACTACTCCTTTCTGCGTATGTGGGCTCATCCCCATTAATCAATTTTCACGTGCCTGTATGCTCTTTATATCCATGTGGTCTCCCTCCACCTATTAACTTAAGCTTTTGGGTTGGACTTTCTAACACATAGAGGGCAACATCTGATGTGTCTGGAGTGATAGAAGGGACATTAGTTCATGGTGGAAGCTACAACTTGATAAAGAAAGAAAACAGCCAAATGTTAATTAGAAAGTAACATCCATGTTTTTTTTTTTGGTAAGGAAAGTAACATCCATGTTGATATCTACTATGTGCATAAACTTTGAGAATTCATGAAAGTTGGATTTCACCACCAAGTGAACCGTGCCCCCTCCTCGATGTCAATAACCAATGATTTGGAAGCACAACGAAGAATCCCACCTCCCGCTGCGGCGTCCAGAGAGAGAGAGAGAGAGAGAGAGAGAGAGAGAGAGATTAACAAGACCAGTGTAACACCAGCCGTCCGAGATCGGTCTTTGCAACCTTTCACCTATGCCTCATTCTGCTTGTACAGACAGAGTTACGTTTTCCTTTGCGTGTCCAAGCTATAAGGACAAAAAAATTACCTTGTTTCCAAGAAGCATGACTTTTCGTTTTTTTCTCCTTCAATGGACGAAAAGGCATCCACAGATGGTGTCAAGATGAGATGAAGGCCATTCATGAGTACGACGATGGTCATTCATGAATGTAGTTGAAATCTATTCATAGAACAAGTAGATCTCAACATAGTTAATAGGAAAAGAAGACTAGTACTTGGATTTTTTTCACCAACAAGCTTCCTAGACTACACAATGATTGGCACTTGGAGAATGTTAGCTCCTGGAGTACCTCTTGAGGTTCACATCAGCATATTGTCCTCTGAACGTCTTCCCTCAAATATCCTCTCCCTGGCTTTACTTGCCTGAAAAGCAAGAAAAGTGGAAATCTTCAACATATGAAGTATGATGCATATGACCATCAGACCTCCAAGCAACTTCATGGGTTATGCTTATGGTACTTATGATTATCCCCAATGCCCTGCGACCATAGCTCAGTGCAAAGAAGAGTAGTTTACCTGCACTTCCCAGTCTGTACAGATTGTCACAATTGATAGGAGAACAGTTTGCATGAGAGAACCGGTTTGAATCCCAATCCAAAGGCCCATTCCTCCTAATTTCACCCAAAACCCTAGGACGACAGCCACTGGAATGCCGCAAAGATAAAACGAACCTAGATTGACAAATGCTCCTATGTGCTGCCACCCACATCCCCTAGCAATACCTGCTAAAAAATGACCAGTTTAATTTGCAAACCGAAGCTCCGATAAGTGAAAAATCTGATTAGTCCATAGAGAACATAGATTTTCAACCTGAAAGCACTCCTTGCAAACTGTCCAAGATGACAGACAAGCAAACTAGAGGAGCCATCTTAGAAACATAGTCCACAACTTCCTCTTCATTGCTGAACGTGTAGCCAAAAACACGCTGGCTAATGAACAAGATTGTGCTCACGATGCTTGTTTGGGTAAGGGCGAGAAATAGCGTGGCGTAAACAGAAAGACGAGCAGCTTCCGTGTTTCCAGCTCCTAATTCATTTGAAACTCTTGTGCTATGATGAATTCAAAAGACTTGAGGTATCAGATCTTATCATGCGGAAGTGACGTTTGAGCTTGCAGAGTTTTAGGTATCAGTGAATTAGATTGTACCTTCCTGCAGCGCCAAGTCCATATGGTATTGTGTAGATTGTAGCTATGGTATTTAGACTGATTAGGAACCAAAAAGAACGAATTAGCATGTTTGAATTCTAAGCCCTTCCATTCCTGAATGGCAACATTTGTGCCATTTTAGATGGAAAGATTCACATTCTAAAGATCGTAATTGACAAAGTAGAGAATGTACCACACAGACAGAACCGAAGTTTCAAGCTGCGGATTTGGCAATATCCCAGAAAGCAAGATCAGCAGCTCAAAAGACCACCATTCAAGACTGCAGTATAATCAAGGAAAAAAAATGGAAGGAGGGTTAGTCATGCCAAAGGTACCATGGATAGGCCATTTTACCAAACTGTTGCTCTAAAAATAAAGCAATCATGCCCAAATTGGCTAGCTTTACCGATTAATAAATAATGTGCATTTCTTTAGCGATCCCAAAAAAAAAAAATAATAATGTGCTTTTCTTTGAAAAAGTGACCCAAAACTAAGAAGTCTTTTATCAACCGCTCGAAGATTATCAAACTTTGAGACAGCATTTCGCAGAAAAAACGGGACAAGTAACGCGCTTACCAAACCATCACTGCAGAGGGCACAGCGTAGCGAAAGAGCTCGCCGATCCCTCGAAACAGCTCCATGGAAACTGGCACACGAGTTTTCGCGCAGGAAGGAGAGTACTTCATGTATACCCCCAAGAAAACCACATTCAACCAGTGCAGCACCGAGGTTGTCCAGCCCTGAACTGTACACAAGAACCCAGCAAAGTGGCACATGGATGCAGAGGGTGGCACAAGAACTCACGAGCATCGGCATGATGAGGCTTTGCGTCTGGAAGTAGCGGATGAGCGGCTGAAGAGTAGCATAGGCAAAGAGTGCAGGGACAAGCCAAGCCGTGAACTTGCCGGCTTCGAGAGAAATCACAGGGTCTTGGCCAATGAATGTGAGCATCTTTCCCATGAACATCCATAGTACAGATACAGGGAAGCAGACCAGAATCAGGGAGAAAATTGCAGTATATGTCTGATTCCCTAGTTTGTGATACTGTTGAGCTCCATATGCTTGTCCACATAGTGTCTCCAGAGCACTGGCCATTCCTAGCTATTACGACATGAGAGCTAGACAATTAACACTGGCCATAGTCAAATACTGATGTCATCAGCTGAACAGAAATAGGTAAAAAGCAATTGCAGCAGAAGAATGTCTGAAAATGGAGAAGATTCGACAGATGATGAAGCCGAAAACCGACTGAGACCCAATAGCCACTTAGTATCGAAAATTTGTTGTTTTGCTAGATGAAGTTTCATGTCGCTGCTTGTATTTATACTCTTTCTATTGCACCTTGGTATATATTTCTCGACGAGTCTTCAAATTATTCAAGTTGAGAACAAGATCTTGAACCTACGACCACATTCTGTGCAATCGCTTGAAAGATACAACAGAGGGAAGGGTAAACACAAATTCCTCTAATGTCTCAGTTATGAAACAGCTTGTTAAAATTGACATTCTTTGCCAAAATAAATGTTAGTGGAAACGGATTATCGCCGCATTAGTCCAGCTAGGCCAGAATTTCATATTGATTCGATAAATTTTTGTCACAGATAACTCGTGCTGCTCTCTTCAGTAACCTAAGTCAAGCTTTCCTACTTCTAGATTAAGAAGATGGATATAAACCTTGATTATGTGATAATAAACCAACTTCCAGATATTTCGAGAATCTGGGGTAACAGAGACCATGAACAGGAAAGTATCTTTCTAAGCTCTTTCCAAGAAACATATCATACTTGTCAATTCCATCCTTGACGGAGATTAATTAACCAAACAACTGCTCATTTCATCAGCTTGTTGGCTAAGGCAACGACTAATAATAGTTCGACCCAAATGAAAATGAGCCTTTAAAGCAGGAAAAAGTCACACTTCTACTTTTAAGCATACCTCTAATCAAGATTAGACTCGCTGGTGCCTTAAAATGTTGCCAACTCCCGCGCCGCACTAGAGCAGCGACGGAATAGATGACGATTTGAATATATTTTCCGCGTGGGGTCGGCCTTTGATACAATTCCTATTTCCTAACTATGTGGTAATCGAAAATCGGGTTCAGTGACTGCGGCGTGAAATCTTTGACTCGAGAGATGTACTGATTTAGGAATGTCGAAATGATCGAATTGTCGAAAATGAATCACAAAAAACAAAAGGAAAAAGAACAGTCATTTTCCCATAATCTGTTTCGTTAAATTTTCGTCAGAAGATTCTTCATTATGATTCATTTCTTCTTGGGATTTCTGATTACTATGAGGAAAGGAAGACAATGAGAAAATGGAAAAAAAAAAATAACACTACTAATAAGTGCTTTATTGATGGGATAAATCGACTGTGGGGCTCTCAACAAGCACTCTCAAAGGAACTTTGTTCACACAAGGAAGATGAGACGGAAGGTGGCTTTTCAATATACTGTATTCACAATCGATTCACCCATATTGAAATGGTTACAAGACTCACATATTTATAGGCTTAAAACATGACTCTTGAGTCTCTCTAGGAAAGTGAAAAGACTAAAACAACAATTACATCCTAAAACAACAATTACATCCTAAAAGATGATAGACTCAACTAATTATGTCTACTAAAACAATAATTACATCGGAATACTAATTAAGCCATGGGAGTCGAACGGTCACTATAACACTTAATGAATTTGACTTAATTCCCAACAAAACTCCCCCTTAAGCCAAATTCTCTTCCGTCGATCATTCCAAGTAAACTTCTGAATTTCCGAAACACTTCGATCTTGAGAGATTTCGTAAAAATATCTGCGACTTGATCACCGGTCTTCACGTGCACAACTTCGATTTGTTTGTCGCTGACTTATTCTCGAATAAAATGATATCGAACATCGATATGCTTGCTCCTCTCATGAAAAACTGGATTCTTCGCCAAGGCAATGGCAGAAATATTATCAACAAAAATCTCCGTTGCATCCTTTTGCTCCATATGGATTTCTTTGAGCAACTTTCTCAACCATATCGCATGACAAACACACGATGATGCAGCAACATACTCCGCTTCACATGTCGACAGAGTAACACTGGATTGCTTCTTTGATGACCATGTAAAAGCAGTTTCACCCAAATAAAATACAAAGCCCGTAGTGCTTTTTCGATCATCGACATTGTCGCGACCCTCTTGAGGTTGTCGGGCTCTCGAGGGCTAATGGGCCGTCCTGTCTGGTCGGACGCGGGCCTCTCCCAAGGCCCATTACCCAAATCGCAACGGAGGTATGCGTGATCGACTTTCAGTGTGGTCTAGTGACATGTGCTAAGTGTGCATGCCATGGAGTCGCCACCAATCATTTTTTTTTAGAGTGTGATTGGACCACCCAATCGAATAGTTGGGAGTTTCTATTCAATTCTGCGAGAACCAGAGAAATGGTTTCGGGGACTTAGTTACACCAACTGTCAGAGTTGACGCCCTTTCGGTACCTAAGTTGACTGAATTTTCTAGCCTGAGATTTATGCGGATGAGTAAGGTATGAACCCTAAATCTAGAAATTCATGCAGATAGGAGTGATTATCCTAGCAATCACAATCAGTAATAAAATGCGCAACTCAAGGAATCTAGATATGCAAATAAATCACATGACATTCCTAGTAAGGCCATATTTATCAATCACAGCTCAAGAATGATTTAGCTGTCCTAGCCATTCTACACACGATCTAACCTAAGAAAAGCATTAGGAAGCATCGAAGGAGTTCGAGAGTACTCACATGGGGTTCGCCGTGCCCTGGTTTGGTCTTGGACGAGCTGTCGAGCTCATGCCGACCCGATTATATTTGGGGATCCACTCGGCGTTTTACATCATGAAATCATGTGAAACAAAAACGAAAATATTCAGCAAGGGGAATTTATTGTAGATGGTGGTCGATCTAATTGGACGTCAAGACTAAAAAATATGTAGAAATTTACAAATTAAAATACTCGAATGACATTTTTTTGCCAAATTCAACTCTATGCGTCGTGAAGAAATACATGCAATTGAACTTGAATTTTGACTATTTATGAGTTCAAAATGAAAAGGAAATTAAAATAAAAATATTGACTATTTTTCTATATTTTTACGACATCGAACGCTATTTTTCTTCATTTTTCATGTATATTTCTCTTTTTGGAAAATATTAAAAAATATGACAAATTATTTTTTTTTATCAAAAATGGTTCCTTTAGCTTGGTCAAGGCTACCAAAGATGATTTTTTAATTTTTTTAACTTTTTATAGATTTTTTATGAATTTTTAAAAAATAAACTATGAAAGACTGATCAAAAATCAGGTGTCAACAGACATCTCCCCCATAATCACTATCTGAATAACCTCTGAGTTGAAATAGTTCAGATTGATAATAATACAAGCCAAGAGAGATAGTACCTTTGATGTACTGAAATATCCTTTTTGCTGCCTTAAGATGAGATGTCTTCGGATTCTCCATATATCGACTCACAATTCCGACACTGTACATGATATCTGGTCTGCTACAGGTCAAATACCTTAAGCTTCTGTTGACACCTAATTTTTGACCATTTATTATTGTGATTTTTATTCTTTAAAATTAATTAAAAATATCAAAAAAGGTCACAAAATCACAAAATCAACTTTGGAAGCCTTGGCTTGGCCTTAGGAACCAATTTTGAACAAAAAATATTTTTTTGTATTTTTTAATATTTTTCGAATTTATTTAATTATAAAAATACCCAAAAAATCAATAAAAATAGAATTTGAGGTCACCAAAATGTAGAAGAATGGCCTATATTTTTATTTTAATCATCTTTTCATTTTGACCTCACAAAAAGAGAAATTTCAAGTTCAATTGCATATATTCTTTCATAACGCATAAAATCGAATTTGTCCATAAGTTACTATTCGATCTTTTAATTTACGCATTTTGCATCTTAGGGTCTTGATGTTCAGTTTGATTGCCTTACGTTGAAAATGAAGCACTGATCACCATAAGTAGGGAATGTGTAGCTAAACTGGTCACACGGCATTTATTGAGTGGTGGGAGAAGGCGAATGATGCTGGAGGGCATTGCCGAATAAAAAATAGCAACAAAAAAAAAGGGGTCGCCACTAAAACAGCAGAAAAGAGGAAAGGGAAAACAAGGCTTTCTTGGTGATGGGAAAAGAAGACCACCCATGAAGATTAAAAAAATGGTGAGTATAGGTGGATTAAAAAAAAGGGAGGAGAGATGATGAATGGCGTCTAAAGGCCAAGAGGGGATGATTAAAAAAAGAAGAAAAAGACTAAAAGAGGAAGAATTGTAGAATAAAAAAAAGAGGACCACTAGCAGAAAAGAAAAAGAGAAAGGAGAAGGAGGTCTGGTCAAAAGCTTCGTTCGGGAAGGAGGCGAATTTGGGGAAGGTTTTGAAACCAAACCCAAGCGGCGTCATCAAGATCGACATACGAAGAATACTTCCCAAAACCGAACGGACGTCATGAATGGAAAACTTCGTCGGGCGATCACCGAGCGATGAGGATCTCCAGATGTCTTAAGTCGAATCTTTGAAGCTCTCCGGAAGTTGCCGAGGTTGAGAGAAGAGAGGGAGTAAAAGAAAGGCGATGGGGATTTTCGCAGAGAAAAAAAATATAGGGGACGAGGAGTCAAAGACTTCCGGCGGGGATAGCTAGCAAGTCGGGTGCCTGGTGGTGGCCGCCATCGATGCAGCATGCGGATGACCGTCTTGATATAGGCACCGACTAGATCGAGCAAGTTCGGCGCTAACAGCGAAACAAGCTGAACCAATGGTGACGCAACTTCGAACCAGACTCGATGCAAGTTCAGACGCAGAGGAGATCTAGAGAGGAAGAGCCGGCCATAAGGATGGGGAAAGCTTAGTCACGAAAAGATCGTTTGCGGCTCCTTCTCGAGAACCACTGGGAGCCTTACCCTGCACCATCAATCCATGCTTCATCTCGTGACGACGATTGGCGTAGCCATCTCGAGTCGGACGAATATCACAATCACAGGGGTCACTACTGAAGTGCAGGAACATTCGGAGGTAGTCACATTCCCGAGCCCTGCACCCGAGCATCATGGTCCAGATTATCAACAAACCCTGAGTCTACACGAACACATCGAGGCGAGCCGAACCCAGAGGTGGTGCGAATAGATCCGACGACAGTGACAAGCGAGCAAGAGCAACGGTGTGGCGGCGCGGTGGTCGTGGACGAATCACAGCGGACTGGCTTCGACCCGAGCAAGTTCGGCGAAGGAGCATGGAAAAATCCATAGCTAACATCAAAGACGGCAAGTCATCATCGGTCCAGAGACGGCATGACGGCGCCGCCGGGCTATTGCACGTGATTAGAGGCCACCCTCGTAAGCCTTTTGATCTCGATTGATATTTGCTGTGTGCTTAGATTAGAGGAACCGAACATGAGTAAAGAAAAAACAAACGAGTTAGGAAATGTTAGTCCTAGGGAGTTTGGTTTACGATAAAAGGATCTCGTGGAAGCTCTGCATAAGAGCATGGGGAAGAAGACGCCCTAAAAAAAAAGGGCCAAAGAAAAGATTAAAAAACAAATAAAAGAAAAGATCAACAAAGCACAAAATATAAAAAAAGAGTGAATTGTGAGTAGGGTCAGAATGTGAAGGCTGCGTTGGTTTTCTTTTGTGTATTGGGTATGACTTTGCATCTAGGCTAGTGTGTGGGCTTGGCTTGGAATTTGGGCTTTAATTGGAAATCATGAAAATAAATACGAAGATTGGGCATGCTTAGGTTGGACTTTTAGTTTTAGACCAATTTGGGCCCTCAAGGCCCGAGTTGGGCCCTTTCGGCGTTGATCGGGTTTATTCGGATAAAAAATATTATTAATAAACAAAAAAAACTAAACAAAAACAAAACAAAACAAAAAATAATAATAAATTCAAAAATTCAAAAAAATTCGAAAAATTCTAAAAAATTCTAAAAAAATTCCGTAAAATAGGAAATGGCCACATTCAATTGGCCATGACCCATTCCGGGTCATTTGACCCCCGATCTTTCCAGAAATGACGGTTTTGCCCTTTCGGCAAACCGTCTTCCAAAAAAATTCTAAAAAATCCAGATAAATCCCAAAAAATAGGAAATGGCCACAGTCAACTGGCCAAGACTCATTCCGGGCGTTTTGAACCCCGACCCTTCTTAAAATGACGATTTCGCCCTTTGGGCGAATCGTCTTCCAAAAATTGGAGAAAAATCAAGAAATTCCAAAAAATTCCCAAAAATGGGAAATGGCCACAAACAACTGGCCATGGAATATTTTGGGTAATTCGGTATCCAAATCTCCCAAAAATTGACGATTTTGCCCTCCGGGCTAATCGCCTCCAAATCTTCCCATTTTACCCCTGACCGAAATCACACCTTCCCTAAGCCCTTATGGCTATGTTAGGAAGCCTTTGACTTGAATTGGTGTGCATCGATGAGATTTATTTATGCACTTGATTGCGCTTTCATTTAAATTGATTGTGATTGATAGGAATAATTTTCCAATCTGCATGAAACCCTGAATTAAGCCTACCTCACCCAAAATTGCGTCTGCATGAATTCTTAGCTAGGAAAATCACTCGCGTTAGGTACCGAAAGGGCGTTGGTAATGACATCAGCGTAACCAAGTCCCCGAACCCAAAATCTCTGGTTCCGCAGAATTGATCGATCTCTCCCAATCGGTCAGTAAGGTTTCTGGTCTACCCTCCAAGAAAGACCGGTGGCGACTCCAAATGCATGCACAAGTTGCACATACCACCACGACCACACTGAAGGTCGAAAGCGATCGACTGCTATCGTCGAATCCCTTTGAGAAATACTCCCGCCGCGATTTGGTATGGGCCTGGGAGGGCCCGCGCCGATCCAAGGCCTGCGATCGGTAATCCATTAGCCGCGTCCGCTTTCGGACGGGTCGCGACAGCTGGCGACTCCGCTGGGGAAACTGTGTTCTAGAACCTATGATTCTAGACCCCAAGTGGACTTAGGCCGTAATTAAAACGCTGAGTGATTTTTCTAACCCTGCAGGCGCTCTTGAAGGTGAGGTAAGTCCACTTATGATAGGTGTTATATGTTTTTGCAGATTGGAGTGATAAGGGGGGTTGTCTGTGATTAACATTGTCTTATGCAGATTGACGTAGGAATGAATGATTGTGTGTATGTTTTATATTGAAGCGGTGATTGTTAAATAAGATGCATGTTTATCGCTTTAGCACGACACCGAAAATACACACAACCGCGCCTAAAACCCCGGGCGCCGCCTATAGGAAAACAATAGAAGGGATTGAAAATGGAATCTCCGTGAGGAAAAACACGGGGTAATCCACTTTTCAATTCCGCTCATTTTGAACTATGGATCGAGCCCCAATGCAACGATAGTTGTGCAATGGAATCTGCTCTTTCAAGAACTCAAGATGGGAACCTCGGCCTTAGGTTCCAAACCCTTTTGGATTGTTAGAGTCAAGCCTCACTTGTCTCATGCGCATGTATATGGATGGTTGATATATCTAAAACCACCTAAAAAAAAATCGGTGATCCTGGAGTCACATCTCGAAGACTGGAACTGGGGCATCTCCAAGTGTCCGGACCACATTCCTTTGATTGGTTTGGCATTTTTAATTCTCTTATATAAGACTAATTTTGCTGAGGTCTTCTCTATCTCGTCCCTTAGATTGATTGTATTAGGGATCTATTTGTATTGTATGCATCTCGATAAGGCTCATTTCTATCGAAAATAGGGGCAAATTCCCCAAACCTGTGGAGCATAGTGGAATTCGTCCCTTCAGTGCAAAATGCATTTGGCCGCAGAGCCACCGGTTTGGTGAAAGGACGTATCGTTCCTAATTGATTTTTAATCAGATCAGAGGATAAGTTCTTCTCCATTTTTTTTTATCTCAGGTGATAAAAGAGACAATGCACCCAAAAGCTCATACATTCAAATGACAAAACAGACGTCGCCCAGCTGGGGCAAATGAACCGTAGGCATTGCAAATACCTTCAAACACGGATGGAGGAATTCGATAGATGTTGTTCATATCAATATGCAACATCAAAACGGAATGCAAATCAAGTGTAAAATGACGTATTGTTCCAAAACGATTATTTCCTTGATATGGGAATAATGCTTCCTTTCTTTTTCCTCTCAGATGATGATCAAGAGCAGAGGACGCAGGATGTAATGCTTTCAAATAACAAACAGGGAACATCAAATACCTCAAACGGCGACTGTGATCGAGAGAATCACCAAACCGCCACATGACGAACCCCAAGAATATCAGGCTATCTCGAGACAGATAAAATTGATCAAGGACTCTGACAATCGAGACGGATGATCAGAATCTGCCAAAAATCAATGGGAGCAGGTTCCCCCCATTTACTTTGAGGAGCCAAACCGGGGGCAAACTCTCATGATCCCCCATGAAAGCGCATCAAACCAGGGTCATCGAATCCAGAGATGACAAACAGCAAAACCATGCCTAACTGGGGCAAGTGAATCATTTATACGCCGGACGTTTCTCCTCTGGCAAAGTCAATGGACGCAATAACAGAGTCGTCCGCATCAGAATCAAACCCCAAGATACGAATTTGGGTGAACGGTAACCTTGTATCGTTCCAATTTGGTCTTCGAAGACCACATGCCTAACATGAGTTTTTACTCATTTTGCAGGAAGTCGTTGGCGCTGAAAGCCCCAAATGAAAAGAGCGCGCTAACAGGGAGGCGAATTGAATCAGTGGCCCTAGAAGTCAGAATTCCAGGAGATGGTCTTTGATCATAAGACCTAGTGGATGGTAAAAAGTATCGCTTCCACACTTCATGCTTTGACATACATTCTGATAAAAATTTCATTTTTCTTGAATAAAAGGAACTATGAAGAATGGCGCTGGAATGCGCCCAAAAACACAAATGGATCTCCTCTGGGGCAAATCCTCGAGAATGATTCATCGCCAACCAAACGGAGGGATCGTGGCCACAATATAGATGGCCAATTTCTACAAGCCGCGCGTTTGTGTTCGAATGGAAACACAAAGCAAGAACAAGGCTGTATCGTTCCAATTTGCCTTGAATTTTGGAACGCAAACTGACACCTAATTCCCGTCTTTGACAGGGGCTCGCCATCAAGGCGAAACAGGTTTTCACATCCCATGTATTACCCGTTGGGATACATGACCAAGGGTAAATTGTATCGTTCTAATTTTTTGAAAAATTCGTGAACGTACAATAACATGTTTCTTCCGCATTTTCAGGGATCTCCAGCCGCAGGGGACAGGTAAGTATCCCTTTCCCCAATCCATTGAAGATGTTAAATAAAAAATAGAGAGAAAAAGAAAAGCGTTCAGAATCTAATGTCTAGAAAAGACATAGAATTCAAACTTCATTGGCATTCATGTTTTAAAACAGGAGGTTGTCTGAACATGAATAAGGACATGCATGGTGCATCATAAAATCCCCTTGACGGGTAAAATTTTTGGAGAAAATGAAAGAGATTTTTTCCAATCAAAAGTTCAAAACTTTCAAAAGGACGTTTTCTCAAAAGACGAAAGGCAAAGCCTAATCCAAACACGTCCCATACACACTTGAGAGAGAAGTGGAGCGGATCAGATAGCAAAATCTGGACCTACGGAAGTAGGGACCATCCGCAGCGATTACATGGATTGGGATGACGGAGGCATTCGTTTCTTATCCCCAAACACTACAGGTGACAATTGACAACCCCTTCGAACGGCGGTTTTCATTCTCAACCCTGTCAAGAACCACCCCACATTAGGGCAAAATGGAGGTGAGTCCAGCAACATCAGGAGAAAATGGTTAGAAATTTTCTTGCTCGGACTAACATTAATCTTTGTGTGTTGTTTATATGGTAATCCAAGTGCCATAGGATGACGAGAAGCATTCATTTCTCTATCCCACACACCATATCCTTTGCATAGCCAAGTTGAGCCTGCAAATTCATTTCATAAACCCATTGGTGATCATTGCAAGTTCCAAAGCAAAGACAAATCACTTCAGGAACGGAGAAGTTCAAGACTTAGGGTTTACGAAGAAACTACTAAGTTGATACTCAAGCGTGCTAAGAGCCAAGTCATATATCTAGCACAATTGCCAAGCATCCCACTTGCGACAAGAGATTAAAGAAATCCCCAGCATCAAGAAAAAACAAAGTGCCTGGTAAAAGCGAGGCCGATGCTCGGGTGAACAATTTGATCGATCCCTAAAGAAACCTGGTAGGGAAAAGAAGAGGGAAAAGCCCCTAATGGAGTCAGATCAAGAAGACTGCTCCCCAAATGATGTCAGTCGTGGAGCAAAAACACAGAAAGAGTTGTCAACCTCTTAATACCACAAGAGACGCTCTCTAAAGAACTGGTGCACACCTCAAAATCGGTTGCGCACCTTAAAGACTAAAGATGCAGAAAGGAAATGACAGGAGGCAAATCAGCAATGATCACCAATGTCAAACCCGTCACGAATTCTGGGCAAAAAACAAGCCTTTTTCGGTCCCCAATCCTACCAATGTTACAACCCTGAAACAGTCTTCTCTGACTAAGACACTTGGGTTAACATATAGCTTAGCTCGAAGAAGTACGAGCAAGACTATTTCTTTCTCATTTTGCAGGGTTCTTGACTTGTAAACCCGGAGCAAATGGTGAAGACTTTCATTCAATGGCCTCGACTCCAAGGCGGGTCCCCCTTGAAGATCAATAACCAAGCCCAACATTACGGTCCCGTGGAAGACCTCCCGACCAATCAAAAAATATGCGCTGCGAATGAGCCTAAAACCTAGGCACAGGTTAGTAGGGAATCGAGTGCATCCCCTATAAAAACCATTATCCCAAAACAGGTGAGAAGACCTCATTGTCGAGAAATATTCCAATTGATGTTTCGAACAGACTCGTTTTGGAATTTTCAAACTGTTGATCCAGATTTTCCATGCAAGGAATTTGTGATCACATTTGCATGTTGCAAGAATGCTTTGGATAACCTCCAGCATCAAAATGCACATTTCATGATTAAAACTTAAATCATACGGTTTTGTCAAATGGACAGCCATGGTCTTCCCAAAGATTACTAACGTTTTCTTGGTGAAGAAAAATCTTTGAACTTTCTGTAGGATACCTGGAGAACCCAGCTCCCAGAATGTCGCCTCAACAGACTCAAGTGAAGCTTTGTCAAAATAAAATCTTTCACTGCTTCAAAAACTGAATCCCCGACAAACTTCGGGATCTCTAAAAAAATGGGGAAGAAAAAACCCTTTTAAAAGAAAAAGTCCTATCAGACGTGGAGAACCCTCGTCCCAGGACCCATTTTTAAAAAAATCAAGCAGTCCTAGCTTGACGTGGAGAACCCTCGTCCTAGGACCCCTTTTCAAAAATATTAAACAGTCCTAACATGACATGGAGAACTCCCGTCCTAGGACCTCTTTTCAAAAATCAAGCAGTCCTAGCTTGACGTGGAGAGCCCTCGTCCTAGGATCCCTTTTCAAAAATATCAAACAATCCTAGCTTGACGTGGAGAACCCTCGTCCTAGGACCTCTTTTCAAAATATCAAATAGTCCCAGAGGACGTGGAGAACCCTCGTCCCAGGACCCATTTTCAAAATATCAAACAGTCCTATCAGACGTGGAGAACCCTCGTCTTTGGACCCCTTTTTCAAAAATCAGGCAGTCCTAGCATGACGTGGAGAACCCTCGTCCTAGGACCCCTTTTCAAAAATCAGGCAGTCTCATCGAACGTGGAGAACCCTCGCAATGAGACCCCTTTTCAAAAATCAAGCGGTCCTAGCATGACGTGGAGAACCCTCGTCCCAGGACCCCTTTTCAAAAATCAGGCAGTCCGAGCATGACGTGGAGAACCCTCGTCCCAGGACCCCTTTTCAAAAATCAGGCAGTCTCATCGGACGTGGAGAACCCTCGTCATGAGACCCCTTTTCAAAAATCAGGCAGTCTCATCGGACGTGGAGAACCCTCGTCATGAGACCCCTTTTCAAATAAAATCAAGGTAGAAACCGCCTAAAGGGTCAAATCAAAGGTAGAAACCGCCTAAAGGGTCAAACCAAAGGTAGAAACCGCATAAAGGGTCAAATTAAAGGTAGAAACCGCCTAAAGGATCAAATCAAAGGTAGAAACCGCCTAAAGGGTCAATTCAAGGTAGAAACCGCCTGAAGGGTCAAACCAATGGTAGAAACCGCCTAAAGGGTCAAACCAATGGTAGAAACAGCCTAAAGGGTAAAATCAAAGGTAGAAACCGCCATAAGGGTCAAACTAACTTGAAGGTAGATACCGCCTAAAGGGTCAAATATGGTAGAAACCGCCACAAGGGTCAACTCATTGGTAAATACCGCTGTAAGGATCAACGCAAAGGTCCGATCCACCATACGGATCAAAATCCTTGGCAAATCCCCCAGCGTGGGATGCGCCCTTCTCAAGTTCCTGCTAGTCAGGAACCCCAAAATGGTATGACCTACCATACAGGTCAGAGCTTAATCTCCCTAGGATATTCTGAACGAGTCCTAGGTATCTTCTTGAAAGTCGTCACAACCGGCAGCATCTGACAGGTGAGCTTCAGGTGAGCCTCTCTCACTCCGGCCCATGTTCGAATTGCAAGAGTAAACCGGTGATTAATTTGAGCTTTCATCAAAGGGCCCTAAGGATTCAATGTCGTAACATTTCTTCTCTCATTTTCCCAGTTGAGTCGGTTAGAAATCAGGTGCCACCTTATCTTTGAGAGAAACCTCTAACGAGATTCATCTCAAAGAGGGGCAGCTGTTGACACCTAATTTTTGACCATTTATTATTGTGATTTTTATTCTTTAAAATTAATTAAAAATATCAAAAAAGGTCACAAAATCACAAAATCAACTTTGGAAGCCTTGGCTTGGCCTTAGGAACCAATTTTGAACAAAAAATATTTTTTTGTATTTTTTAATATTTTTCGAATTTATTTAATTATAAAAATACCCAAAAAATCAATAAAAATAGAATTTGAGGTCACCAAAATGTAGAAGAATGGCCTATATTTTTATTTTAATCATCTTTTCATTTTGACCTCACAAAAAGAGAAATTTCAAGTTCAATTGCATATATTCTTTCATAACGCATAAAATCGAATTTGTCCATAAGTTACTATTCGATCTTTTAATTTACGCATTTTGCATCTTAGGGTCTTGATGTTCAGTTTGATTGCCTTACGTTGAAAATGAAGCACTGATCACCATAAGTAGGGAATGTGTAGCTAAACTGGTCACACGGCATTTATTGAGTGGTGGGAGAAGGCGAATGATGCTGGAGGGCATTGCCGAATAAAAAATAGCAACAAAAAAAAGGGGTCGCCACTAAAACAGCAGAAAAGAGGAAAGGGAAAACAAGGCTTTCTTGGTGATGGGAAAAGAAGACCACCCATGAAGATTAAAAAAATGGTGAGTATAGGTGGATTAAAAAAAAGGGAGGAGAGATGATGAATGGCGTCTAAAGGCCAAGAGGGGATGATTAAAAAAAGAAGAAAAAGACTAAAAGAGGAAGAATTGTAGAATAAAAAAAAGAGGACCACTAGCAGAAAAGAAAAAGAGAAAGGAGAAGGAGGTCTGGTCAAAAGCTTCGTTCGGGAAGGAGGCGAATTTGGGGAAGGTTTTGAAACCAAACCCAAGCGGCGTCATCAAGATCGACATACGAAGAATACTTCCCAAAACCGAACGGACGTCATGAATGGAAAACTTCGTCGGGCGATCACCGAGCGATGAGGATCTCCAGATGTCTTAAGTCGAATCTTTGAAGCTCTCCGGAAGTTGCCGAGGTTGAGAGAAGAGAGGGAGTAAAAGAAAGGCGATGGGGATTTTCGCAGAGAAAAAAAATATAGGGGACGAGGAGTCAAAGACTTCCGGCGGGGATAGCTAGCAAGTCGGGTGCCTGGTGGTGGCCGCCATCGATGCAGCATGCGGATGACCGTCTTGATATAGGCACCGACTAGATCGAGCAAGTTCGGCGCTAACAGCGAAACAAGCTGAACCAATGGTGACGCAACTTCGAACCAGACTCGATGCAAGTTCAGACGCAGAGGAGATCTAGAGAGGAAGAGCCGGCCATAAGGATGGGGAAAGCTTAGTCACGAAAAGATCGTTTGCGGCTCCTTCTCGAGAACCACTGGGAGCCTTACCCTGCACCATCAATCCATGCTTCATCTCGTGACGACGATTGGCGTAGCCATCTCGAGTCGGACGAATATCACAATCACAGGGGTCACTACTGAAGTGCAGGAACATTCGGAGGTAGTCACATTCCCGAGCCCTGCACCCGAGCATCATGGTCCAGATTATCAACAAACCCTGAGTCTACACGAACACATCGAGGCGAGCCGAACCCAGAGGTGGTGCGAATAGATCCGACGACAGTGACAAGCGAGCAAGAGCAACGGTGTGGCGGCGCGGTGGTCGTGGACGAATCACAGCGGACTGGCTTCGACCCGAGCAAGTTCGGCGAAGGAGCATGGAAAAATCCATAGCTAACATCAAAGACGGCAAGTCATCATCGGTCCAGAGACGGCATGACGGCGCCGCCGGGCTATTGCACGTGATTAGAGGCCACCCTCGTAAGCCTTTTGATCTCGATTGATATTTGCTGTGTGCTTAGATTAGAGGAACCGAACATGAGTAAAGAAAAAACAAACGAGTTAGGAAATGTTAGTCCTAGGGAGTTTGGTTTACGATAAAAGGATCTCGTGGAAGCTCTGCATAAGAGCATGGGGAAGAAGACGCCCTAAAAAAAAAGGGCCAAAGAAAAGATTAAAAAACAAATAAAAGAAAAGATCAACAAAGCACAAAATATAAAAAAAGAGTGAATTGTGAGTAGGGTCAGAATGTGAAGGCTGCGTTGGTTTTCTTTTGTGTATTGGGTATGACTTTGCATCTAGGCTAGTGTGTGGGCTTGGCTTGGAATTTGGGCTTTAATTGGAAATCATGAAAATAAATACGAAGATTGGGCATGCTTAGGTTGGACTTTTAGTTTTAGACCAATTTGGGCCCTCAAGGCCCGAGTTGGGCCCTTTCGGCGTTGATCGGGTTTATTCGGATAAAAAATATTATTAATAAACAAAAAAAACTAAACAAAAACAAAACAAAACAAAAAATAATAATAAATTCAAAAATTCAAAAAAATTCGAAAAATTCTAAAAAATTCTAAAAAAATTCCGTAAAATAGGAAATGGCCACATTCAATTGGCCATGACCCATTCCGGGTCATTTGACCCCCGATCTTTCCAGAAATGACGGTTTTGCCCTTTCGGCAAACCGTCTTCCAAAAAAATTCTAAAAAATCCAGATAAATCCCAAAAAATAGGAAATGGCCACAGTCAACTGGCCAAGACTCATTCCGGGCGTTTTGAACCCCGACCCTTCTTAAAATGACGATTTCGCCCTTTGGGCGAATCGTCTTCCAAAAATTGGAGAAAAATCAAGAAATTCCAAAAAATTCCCAAAAATGGGAAATGGCCACAAACAACTGGCCATGGAATATTTTGGGTAATTCGGTATCCAAATCTCCCAAAAATTGACGATTTTGCCCTCCGGGCTAATCGCCTCCAAATCTTCCCATTTTACCCCTGACCGAAATCACACCTTCCCTAAGCCCTTATGGCTATGTTAGGAAGCCTTTGACTTGAATTGGTGTGCATCGATGAGATTTATTTATGCACTTGATTGCGCTTTCATTTAAATTGATTGTGATTGATAGGAATAATTTTCCAATCTGCATGAAACCCTGAATTAAGCCTACCTCACCCAAAATTGCGTCTGCATGAATTCTTAGCTAGGAAAATCACTCGCGTTAGGTACCGAAAGGGCGTTGGTAATGACATCAGCGTAACCAAGTCCCCGAACCCAAAATCTCTGGTTCCGCAGAATTGATCGATCTCTCCCAATCGGTCAGTAAGGTTTCTGGTCTACCCTCCAAGAAAGACCGGTGGCGACTCCAAATGCATGCACAAGTTGCACATACCACCACGACCACACTGAAGGTCGAAAGCGATCGACTGCTATCGTCGAATCCCTTTGAGAAATACTCCCGCCGCGATTTGGTATGGGCCTGGGAGGGCCCGCGCCGATCCAAGGCCTGCGATCGGTAATCCATTAGCCGCGTCCGCTTTCGGACGGGTCGCGACAGCTTCCAATCAAGCTTCTAAAATATGTTGAATCAACATCGACACCTTCATCGAACTTCGACAGTTTTGCACCACAATCCATCGGAGTATTAACCGAAGTGCAATTCTTCATGTTGAATTTCTCAAGGATATTTTCAGCATATCTTTTTTTGGGAAATAAAAATCCCATCTTCATTTTGCTTCACTTCGATACCCAGAAAATAACTCATCAAACCATTATCTGTCATTTCAAATTCTTTCACCATCGATGCTTTAAAAGTGTCAATCAATCCAGAATTATTTCCTGTGAAGACAAGATCATCAACGTATAAACATGCCAATAAAACATCACCTTTCTCATGCTTCAAGTAGAGAGCATGTTCGTACGGACATTGTACGAAGCCATTTGCCTTGAAATAAGCATCGATTCTGGAGTTCCAAGCTCTCGGAGCTTGCTTAAGCCCATACAAAGCTTTCTTCAATCTCAGCACTTTGTCTTCATGACCTTTCACAACAAACCCAGTGGGTTGTTCGACATAAATTTCTTCTTCAAGAACGCCATTCAGGAATGCCGATTTGACATCCATTTGATAGATTGGCCACCGATTTTGAGCTGCAATGGAAATCATTAGTCTGATGGTTTCCATTCGGATGACAGGTGCAAATACCTCGTCATAGTCGATCCCAGCTTTCTGTTTGTAGCCCTTTGCGACAAGTCTGGCCTTATAACGAGTGATTTCTCCTTTCTCGTTCTTCTTGGCCTTGTATACCCATTTGACATCGATCGCCTTTTTGTCCTTCGGAAGATCAGCGAGTTGCCACGTTTTATTCTTTTCGATGGCTTCTATCTCTTCATCCATGGCTTTCCTCCATTTTTCTTCTTTGGCAGCTTCATCGAAAATAAGTGGTTCACAATCTGCAAGAAGACATATAAGGTGAAGCTCATCGGTAGCTTCATAAATTTCAGAAAGTCTTCTTGATCTCGGTGCTAGCGATTCTTCGACAGTATTTGAAGTTGAAGCTGACGATGATGGAGAGAACATCGGAGAAGGTGAATGAGCTTCAATCTCCATTTCGACAGAATCATCACGAACGGTTTCGACAAATTTATCATGACTGGTTTTGACAAGTTGTCGATTTTCCTCCCACAAACTTTCTTCATCAAATTTCACATCTCTGCTTACATATACTTTCAAAGTGTCAGGATCAAACAATTTGTAAGCTTTTGATGAGGAATCATACCCGATGAAAATGAGCTTTTTACTCTTGTCTTCCAACTTCGATCTTTTCTGGTCGGGTACGTGAGCATACGCAATACTCCCAAAAATTCTTAAATGAGAAACCGTAGGTTTTCTCCCGCTCTATGCTTCTTCTGGGGTAACACCATCGAGTCCTTGCGTGGGACATCGATTCTGCAGATAAACTGCACATCTGACAGCTTCGCCCCAAAGCTCCTTTGACAAATTTTTGCTTTTCAACATACTGCGAACCATGTCGAGAATGGTTCTGTTCCTTCGCTCAGCCACACCATTTTGTTGTGGGGAATACGGCGCCGTTAAGAAACGTCGAATGCCATGGTAATCACAGAATTGATTAAATTCTCCAGAAGTAAATTCTCCTCCACGATCAGTTCTTAAAGACTTGACAAAATAACCACTCTCCTTTTCAACCATTTTCTTGAAGTGCTTAAACGTATCAAACACCTCTGATTTTTCTTTCAAGAAAAACACCCAAGTCTTTCGAGTAAAATCATCAATAAACGTAACAAAGTAGCGATGATTACCGTACGACTGAGGAGTGATCGGACCACATACATCAGAATGAATCAACTCCAGTTGCTTCTTCGCTCGATAAGTCGACTCCTTCGGAAAACTTGCTCGAGAATGCTTGCCAATTACACATCCTTCACATAATTGATCGGGGTGATCAATATGCGGTAAGCCATACACCATCTTCTTGCGAGAAAGCATATTGAGTCCGCCAAAATTGAGATGACCGAACCTCAAATGCCATAGCCACGAAGGATTGTCTACACATGCTTGAAGGCATGTAGACATATCATCTTTGATGTTCAGAGTGAACATCCTATTCTTCGACATCTTCACATTCGCAATCAACTTATTATTGCAATCTCTCAACATAAGACATAGATTTTTCATCTGGACAGTAAATCCTTTCTCAAGAAGCTGTCCTAAACTCAAAATATTGCTTGACATCTTCGGCACATAATACACGTTAGTAATAAACTGACGTGTTCCGTTCTTCAGACGAATTAAAATCGTACATTTCCCTTCGACAAGAATTTGAGAATTATCACCGAACGAGACTTTTCCTTTTACTGTCTCATCCATTTCAACGAACATCTCCTTTCGGCCGCACATGTGGTTACTTGCTCCAGTGTCCAAGTACCACGTATCATTCTTTTCATCAGCATTTTCTTTAAATGCCAGCATAAGAACTTGATCACCATTATTCACCAGGTTCGCCTTTTCATCTGCCACCGCACTTTCTTTCTGCCAACACTCATAAGCATAATGGCCACATTTATTACAATGATAACATCGAACCTTTGATTTATCATACCGGCTATTTGTGTTTCTTCCTCTTCCACGAGTACTTCTTTGATTATGAAAGCACTCATTGCTTCGGGAGAAATCTCCTCCGCTTCGTCCACGACCTCTTCCTTGGAAACGGCCTCTACCGCGTCCTCGGTCACGATCTTGATTGACCCATCGAGTTTGCACAGGGTCACTTCTTTGGCCTTTGTCATCTCGGATATTCAATCGAGATTGGAGTATTTCCTCCACCGGTTCAGACTTGTTTCTTTTCAGTCTTTCTTCATGGGCTTGCAACGAACCCATGAGCTCATCGACCGTCATAGAATCGACATCTTTCGATTCCTCGATAGCGACAACGATGTGGTCGAACTTCTTATCCAACGACCGCAGGATTTTTTCGACAACACGAACATCAGGAACATCTTCGCCATTCCTTTTCATCTGATTCACAATAGCTAAAACTCTTGTGAAATAATCAGAAATCGACTCAGATTCTTTCATACGGATTACCTCGAACTCGCCTCTCAAAGTTTGAAGGCGGATCTTCTTTACTTTCTCAACACCTTGGTGCGTGGTTTGAAGAATCTCCCATGCCTCCTTGGATGTAGTAGCATTCGAGACTTTCTCGAACATAGAATCGTCTAAGGCTTGAAAGATGATTGACAACCCAAGTTGATCTTTCGAACGAGTCTTCTCCAACGCATTCCTCTGAGCCTGAGTCAACGCGACATCTTCATCTGGCTCATCATAGCCATTGTTGACAAGATCCCACACACTATGGGCGCCGAGTATGGCTTTCATTCTGGAAGCCCACTTGCCATAGTTTTCTTTGGTGAGGATTGGATACTGAAAAGGAAGGTTGCTTGTTGACGCCATAATCACGAAACCGTGAAGCTCTGATACCAATTTGATGGGATAAATCAACTGTGGGGCTCTCAACAAGCACTCTCAAAGGAACTTTGTTCACACAAGGAAGAGGAGACGGAAGGTGGCTTTTCAATATACTGTATTCACAATCGATTCACCCATATTGAAATGGTTACAAGACTCACATATTTATAGGCTTAAAACATGACTCTTGAGTCTCTCTAGGAAAGTGAAAAGACTAAAACAACAATTACATCCTAAAACAACAATTACATCCTAAAAGATGATAGACTCAACTAATTATGTCTACTAAAACAATAATTACATCGGAATACTAATTAAGCCATGGGAGTCGAACGGTCACTATAACACTTAATGAATTTGACTTAATTCCCAACATTTACACTAACTAAAAAAATATGCCAGACTCAACATGAATTTTTGTGATACTAAGCAAATAATCACATTTGAAATAGCTTAGAGTCATAGAAATCTGTATCGCCGCATCAAACCAGGTGCTCGAATTCGAATCCCATCGCCATGAAAATAGAGCAATCTGAGAGCGAGATTTCGTATGCCTCTGATTTATAAACACATCAGATGCTTGACTTTATTCAAGAAAATACGGAGTCGATGCGTCTCTTACGAGTGTGAGTGAGACCATTTCAAAAATCAGATTAACGCACTGATCGGATCCCAAATAATCCGCAGGAAACTACGTACTTCACTCTCGTCGAGAAGTTAAAAAAGAACGCAAAAAGGAAAATTATACAAAGAAAAATAAGAAGATGAAACGATTAGACGTGTGAGGAAGATAGACACATCGTGACCAGAAAGAAGAATACAGACTACGCAGGCAAAACAACAAATATGGCTGAAGCTTGTATTTTTTTTTTTCGCAGTCAGTGAAGCCAAAGAACGCCCATGATGTTCCATGTTCGATGAAGAAACACGTCACAGAGAGAGAGAGAGAGAGAGAGAGAGAGAGAGAGAGAGAGAGAGAGGGAGGACGTACGAGGAGGCTGAAGCCGGAGACGCCAGCGAGAGAGACGGCGATGGCAGTGCTGGAGAGGGAGAGCTCGCCGAGATGGCCCACCATCATGACGGAGATCACCTGCAGCAAGTACTGCGACAGCGTCACGGCCACCATCGGTCCCGCCACTTGGCCCACCCTCTTCACTTCCTCCCAGAACACTTTCCTCCGTGGCCATGCACAGCTTGAAGCTGACCAGCTTGTCCCTCCTTCACTGTTCTTCTTCTTCTTCTTCTCGGGATCGTCACGTTGACTATCTCTTTCTTGTGGTCTCTCCTTCTTCAGCAGCAGGGCCTCCTCCATCTTCTTCTCTGCGTCGTCTCCCATTCCCCAGAGAGAGAGAGAGAGAGAGATTGCAAAGGAGTTAAATTGTGGGAATTAAATTGTAACTCGGGAGTTTTGAATGGGGCGGGGCTATTTCCATTCTCCATGACTATATTCACCCAATTCTCATCCAAAAGACAAAATCGCCCTTAATTTATCGTTTAATTGCAATTTAAATTGGTGGTCCATATTTACTTTTTATTTATTTATCTTTTTCCTATCTATGAAGGATCTACCTACAATAATTAATAATTTAATATGTTTAGTTTTTGTTTGCCGTAGATTTTTTATTCATAGCAAAGGCACTATATTTATATCTATTGTGAGATATTACTTCCATAAGAATTTATATTTTTAATTTCCAAGAAATCTAGTTCTTTCCTATTTTGTCCATCAAATTTCAAATTTATGGATAAATTGTTAAGTAGATGAAATTTATTTAAATCAAAATATTATACAAAGTAACAATTTTTTTGTTTGTTGAAAGTTTCCAATGAAATATCATCATTTTGGATGGACAAAAACTAAGATCATTTATTAACTATTTATGAAAAAAATATCAAGATACCTTATCCTGCAGAATATTTTTAGTGTATTTTCTATATATTCCTCTAACGTCTTACACGTTCTGTATAAAAATATCTCACCAATATAGTTATAATGGGGTCCCGCTTTGGGCTTTGTAAGCTTTCCGAGCTCTCAGCCCGGAAAAGGCCCCAAGGAAAACCCTAAGGGAAGTGGGACTAGGGGATGTCACATTCTTCCTAGTCGCCCACCGGGCAGCCTCCCTTGCCATCCCCACCACGACTGCCCACCCTCAGGGTTTGGCCCCACACGAACGACCGGGGACGACCGGGGTCCCACTTGCACGATATTATCGTGCTTTGGGCTTTGCAAGCCGCACGATTTTGCTTTCCGAGCAATCAGCCCGGAAAAGGCCTCATGCAAGTCTAAGGGCCCCCAATCCCTTATAAACCAACCCAAAACCTCCCCCCTAAGCAATGTGGGACTAGGGAGATGTCACAATAGTAAAGAAAAAATAAATTCTTTGATATGGTAAACAAGAAGACTTGATACATATTGCAGGAGTAATGAAACTAACAAAAAGTTAATGACCATAGTGAGCTTTTGAGATATAAGAGGATGAAAAATAAATACGGAGAGACTTTTTCAAATTTATACTATATCGGAGATTGTCTTTTTTCCTTAGTATTAGAGAGATAATCTTACAAAGAGTATGTAAAACATTATAAAAATATCTGAGAATACATTTTCTTTAATATGCAAAAGAACAAAAAAAGCATGTGAAATGATTAATTATAGTAACTATCTTAAATAGAAAAAAAAAAAAAGGACCGATGGCCATCACTTGAAACTGCAATCGAAAGATTAAGGGCGGATTTGTCTTTTGAATGTAAATGGGAGTGAATTTAGTTATATAAGGGGTGAAAATAGTGCCACTCCGAATTTGAGTATAAGGTTTCTTAGTTGGAATTGATTTCCTATTAAGTGGTTATCAAGTTTGCATAAGATTTGCATGTTGGATCCAAATCTCTTATATATGTAAGAAGTACGACTTCTTGTGAAGAATATCAAAGAAAAACTTGTTCTTGTGAATTACATCCCGAGTGTTTAAAGTTATGAAAATATTGTGTTAATGTTTTGTGAATTCCTTCATAAAATCGAGAGATTATTTCGTGAGAAATTGTGGGGCTAAAGACTGTGTGAGCCTATTGAGCGTAATTGAGATCACGAAACACTAAGAGCGTTTGAGTTCTAATTCAAGTGTAGTTGTAATCTGGTGTTACGTAACGTTGCAGACTTTGAGAATAAGGTATTGAATATTGATCCACGTTGCGTTTAAGGTTGATTGTGATTCAGCCAAATCTACTGATTAGGTTAATTAGTGTTCAAGCACTAAGTCCATGTAACAAATTTTCTCTGTTAAATTCAGGGAGTATTACCAAAAAAATCTAATTTTATTGCAATTGGGTCAGTTCAATCAATTTTAGCCGATCGATGCTTACGTGGAGTTGTCGCCATAACGTGGCCAATTTTAAAAAATATTTTAATATTTCTTTTTATTATTATTATTATTATTATTTTTGCTCTTCTTTTCCTTCCTTTTTCCTCTAGCCGGCCACCGGCCAGAGGTGAAGACCAGCCTCGCCAGTGGTCGGTGAGGCATCCACCTATGGCCGATTGTCAGGCTCAGTAGTTGATTGGAGGAAGAAGGAGAAAAAAATAAAGAAAATAAAATTAATTAATTAAACTCGAAATATATCATTATATTTTTAAAAATTGGCCATGTCAGTGTCGACAGTGCCAAGTTAGCGCCAGCCGGCCAAATGGAAGGTTAGGACTAAATAGATAACAATGAAAATGAGGACTGAATTGGTACAATTACAATATATTTATGCACTTTTCGGTAATTTCCATCTATTTCATACTTTCATATTTTTTTGTTCTTTTTTAGCTAGCCAATCTTGTTCGCCACTATTCAATACAAATGTAAATTGGAGTAATTAATTTAGACAAAAAAATTGGAATAATTAATACGAGCCCATCAAAATCAAATGCACACTTTCGATGTCATACTTTTATAATTAGGATTTTGGTTAAAAAAGTGGTATCTTGACACTTGCTTAAATAAAAACAATCACCATTTCCAATGGTGACAAAAAAAAAAAGTTTCAAGAATGGACACACTTGCTGCAGCCAAAGTACACTATTAGTGTCAAAAATTATATACTGCGCTCACTTTAGTACCGAAATTTTTAAAACGATAACTTAAATGTCAATTTTAAAAAAAAAAAACGCCCACTTCAGTGTCTACTCCGATTTGAGCTGATGTTGTCTATTTTTTTAATTAATATTTGAGCTGACATGGCTTGCCGGAGTTGGCCATGAAGTGGGCATTTAAAAAAAAAAATTAGCACTTAAAGTGATCGTTTTGAAATTTTTCGCACTGAAATGATCGTTTTTCAAAAAATTGTGTAATTAAGTGATCATTTCGAAAATTTTGACACTAAAGTGAACGTCTTACACAAGTTTTGATATTTATATTGCACTTAAGCTAGGCATATTTCAAGTATTTTGAGAAAACTCCATGGCAAAACCCCTAACTTAGCACCATCGTCGAGACCAAACCATTTAGAGAGAAGTCCTTGTCTTGATTTTGGTTGTACTTTCCTCGGACCATCATATTTAGGTTTATAGTTCTATCCATACGGCCACATTTCCGGATTCTCTATTTTGACGTTAAAATATCGGTTGTCCAATTTCGCATCAAAGCAAATGGGACTAAACACAGCCACATTTAGTGCTGCTACACATTGTCGAGGATCATGGTTTCGAGAAATCTTGACCATGAGAGACCGCAACTTCCAAAGAAGCAGGCGTGAGCCGAACCAACCGCGGCATTGGTTTGACTCGACCTATTCGAGGTCTTTTCTCCAACTACGACACATAGGTTGAACGAGTCACGCTCATCGCAAACGTTTTGCCCATATCTATACCAAAAATCACAGAAAGAAATGGTCCACAATGCTTCACCAGAGAGAATTGATTATGCGCTCCCTACTTTAGCCACAAACCTAGCAAGCATGAATTACTATCTAGCCAACCAAAACTTGTACATTTGCTTCCTTACGTGAACTCGTAGGTCCAAAATCAATTTATGGCAACGACACTATGGCGATGGGCAAATGAGAGTTACTTATGCAGGCCGCTTGTACTCATGTGAAAAAGGGCTACATATCACGCTAAAGGATGAAAGACGAGCGTTCTAGGAAATGCTTCCCAGAGTCCTAAAACTAAGCCAGCAAACAAAGCGATGGATTGGAATCTAGCTACTGCTGCTTGGTACAATGTTGGACAACAACATTAATAACAAACACACGTCCTTGGAATTTCCCAGGAGATGGAAAATGATTGCTCCAAACCCCTGGATCGGATTGCAGTAAAGCATACTCGCCGCACCGGTCTCCTCGAGTGGATTCAGATGCAAATTAATCACCTTTTCTATGACATTCAAATTGCTATCCAGATACAACAGTTCTCTCCTAATTACATCATCAATCGAGACAAAAAAAGAAAATAACTGAGACTACCGGCTATATGAAATTAAAAGAAAATGCTTGTAATGCAGATGATTGCACACGAGCCAAAACATAATAACCGCGAGAACAGAACATTTTCTTTCTTTGGAGTTCTGTTCCACAAATCAGGAGAACTTGCTCTCAGTGCTGTTGCAATATCATGTGCTAAATGGTGTTGATAGCACATGTTAGGCCTTCGCATCTGTCAAAGGATCCTAGACGACCTAAATATTCACTTCCTGATCCTCCACACATTTCTCGAAATTAGAAAAGAAAAGGTAACTAAAAAGCCAGAAAAATGAAAAATACACCAACCACTAAAGTGAAAGCAGCGTTCCTATTCAATGAAATTTTAAGCCTCTAAACCATGACTACAGCTTGCAATTTAAAAGGACCACGCATGAGATCATCATTCGCACAATTACAACTCATGCCGCAACACTCCAAATCAGAAACCCTTCGCCAGTTATTTCGCAGCTTAAAGCTTGAGAGCAGTTGTCCAGGTACCCTGCACGCTGGGGTGCTTTGTTACATGTCTTGTCTTCAGCTTCACAACTTTTCTTCCTAGTGCATTCCTCAGCCTGGTCGCGTGCAGGAGGATGTCCTCAGGGCTCATATTCTTCACGCAGATCACCCTCTGGTTCTTGTTCTCTGCAAATCCAGACAAACAAACCATTACCAAAGGGTATGTAGAACTTCCCATTTTCGGTGATTTAAACTAACATGAAGGTTAAAAATATGGACCGATGCACGGGGGTCATCAATAAAAGGCTAATGGGTTGTGGGGAGAGACTTACTATAAAAGCCCTTCAGATGTGGATGCTGGCCACGAATGAGTTCAGTGGCAACTTCTAACTGAGGGTTAACCTCCTTAAATGCTGGCAGATGAGACTCCATAAATGCCCTACCAACATTTTCAAGAAGATAAATTGCTTATGTATGGTATTGGAACTAACAATTCATGCAGGAAATGACTTTTCGCTAAGAGACAGATCTATCGACCAAAAGATATTCTAATCAGTGAAGAACAATTAAATAAACAGTTGCGATCTATGTTTTGTATCACAACCATCCACATCACCAAAGAATTGAGAAAGACGCAAAAGCTAATGGTCAACAAAACGATGATGCTCATGAAAATTTATGATGCAGGTAACAGCTTGTTTAATTGCAAGACCAACGGCCCATTACCCGTAGTTTACTATCTGAGCCTACAAATCATAATGATTCATGATGAAGATGAACAGATCATGACAAAGAGAGGGGCATGGAAAAGCTCTGCCAAGAATTCAAATGATGGTTCTCCATTATAAAAGCAAAACCATCCCTGTTCAACATTCAGATGAGTATTTTCCTCCTGCTCTAAATCTAATTAGGCAAAAGTTTAGACTCCAGCTGGGGTATATCGCTTCGTCTCTAGTAGAATTTTGAGATTAAGTTAGGTTATCAGCCTCCCAAGTAATACCGATTTCCTCTAGAGAAGCGGAAGAAGAGAATTTCCGAGGAGATTTGTATGTTCGTTGTAATACAGGGAAGAAGAAGCATCCATCTCCTACATCTGGAATAGGATACAATAAAAGATAGATTGGCAGGTTTCTGTTTAATCTATCCGCTTCAATTAAGCACCTCGTCTCATGTTTTCAATCTGAATCGTGACGCTTGGAAAACAAAAAAGGGTGGCTACCAAAGCACCGATGATTTGTGTATAATCAAGTTCAGACATACAAAAGAGGCATGGAAAAGTTCTACCAAGAATTCAAACGATGATTCTCCATTATAAAAGCAAACCATCCCTGTTCAACATTCAGATGAGTATTTTCCACAAAGGACCATGATAGCCCTCAGCATGATAGAGTCAGCCGCACCAGTGAAGTTCATTTTCACGGTCACAAATTATTTCAGGATTGAAAATCATTGATTGAACCATACTCGAATCTTACTTATAATGTGCTAAAACCAGGCAACTTGAGAAGAAAGTAAGACCTAGAATCCAATGGATGGTCTACAATTAGCATTTTCATGTCCTAACCTTCGTATCTTTCGATGACATAAGGCTCAGAAGGAAGAGGTAGAGAAATCCAGGACTAAAGCCCAAAGAGCAGTGGTCTCAACAAATAGGGCCAATCCCTGGTCCCCATTTTTTTCTTTTCGTTTAAGACTGCTAATGCTTTCATCTCATGCTCAAAACAAGCAAATTAGAAAGTAAAGAGAGCATCTGGAGTTGAATTGCAAAAAGAAGGCATACTTGGTTCATATCATACAAAGATACTAGTTAGACAAAGCTTCCATCTATTGCAGAGGATAGCAAAAATAAAAATTCCCTCTAAATGTCTCAATTAATGAAGGAAACACAATTACTGTAATGCTGTTAGTAGAAAGCAATGCTGACAGAGAAGTCCATGTACAATATCCTTTTCACGATCTGTTTTCATTTCTAAGTTATACAGGAAAAATTAATGGTTATACTGTAGTCTTCTATACTTATATATGGCCAAAATAACCTAAGAATATCTCAAAAAGCGGAGGAGAAAGTGATCAACATTCACTCGTGGAAGTCTAAATGGTAATAAAGCTGAAGGGAGATAGCACAGTGTAATCTACATTTTCAGAATGCCCGTCACGTACTGATGCAGAGTGAAACCTCTTTGCAAAGCCTTTGAATAGTTCATGATACTCATCATAGGTTTGAAAAGAGGCAAGACAAGGATGGGTAAGGAACAAACAATTTTTTTAATTATAACACTTCCTCTTTCTAGAAATTTCTGCCAATTTGAATGTCAAGGTACATAACCCCCATTGGCAAAATCACATAGCGAAAATATAGTAGTGTAAGTACAGTTATTGTCCTTAATCCTGGTAAGAGCGGCATAAAAGCGTGTCATGACCTATGCAGCGCCGACACGACACCAGACATATGGCACGACATGCCGACACGTGATTTCTCAAACAAGAAAATTCCGACACTGTGTATATTAAATGTATATTTTTATATATACACATAAAAAATTATCATGTATATATAAAAATATCAGCAGTGAGTTTCTTCTTCTTCTTCTGTTAGGGATTCACAATTAGCTTTTTTTTTTTTTTTTTTTGCTGGCTGACTATATTAATTTTGGGTTTGCTGGATATATCACTTAAGTATATATATTTTTTAAATTTACATTTTGACCCCTAATTTTTTGCTTTGAGTCCTTATCTTTTTGCCCCAATTGATGAGCTAACGAAAGGTGCCATGGTGTATGCTTTTTGCAAATGATATTGTGCTTATTGATGAGACAAGAACTGGGGTTGGCGCTAAATTAGAATTATGGAGAAGCACGTTGGAGTCTAAAGGATTCACGTTAAGTCGAAGTAAGACCGAATACATGAAATATGAGTTCGATACGGCAAGAGGAGAAGATCCAGAATCCATAAATATGCTTGAACAAGAGGTACTCAAGAAAGATGCTTTTAGATATCTAGGATCAATATTGCAAAAGGAGGGGAGAGATTGATGAGGATGTAAGCCATAGAATCAAAGCAGGTTGGATGAAATGATGCAATGCATCAAAGTTTGTGTGTGATCGCAAAATTCCTCTTAGACTAAAAGGAAAATTTTATAGAACTAAAGCCTGCAATGCTATACGTAGATGAATGCTGGCTAACACAGAGGCAACATGAGCATAAAATGAGAGTAGCGAAAATGAGGATATTAAAGTGGATGTGCGGTTGATGGATAAGATAAGAAATGAAAATATTCGACGAAAAGTTAGAATAGTACCAGTGACAAAAAGATGAGAGAACATAGATTGAGATGGTTTGGGCATATTCTTCGTAAATCCCTAGATGATCCGATAAGAACATAAGTTTATTACCGAGAGCTTGATAGGAAGAGGTCGGCTGGGCAAAGTAGCAAAACAAGATTTATTGGAGTGGGAAATAGATTGACGTACGAAGTGGAGGAAAGCTATTAGCATTGAGGGGTAGAATTCCTATGGTCCTGGCTATCCTTTTTAGTCCTCTCTCTCTCTCTCTCTCTCTATATATATATATATATATATATATAATTTTTTCCTTTCCTCAAGCGGTCTTGTTTTTATTTTATTTATTTTTGGTTCATCAATCGCCAACCTCAACTAGTTTGGGATAAAGGTGATGTTGATGTTGATGTTGACATTTTGACACCTAATTTATTGAAAATGCTTAAAATTGGCCTCTTGCGTGTCGGAATGGCGAGATGCTAGACTCAAGTGTCGTTCGTGTCTAGAGTGCTGGTCACGTGTTGTTCGTATGTCGGAGAGTGTTGGAGTGTCGAAGAGTGTCACACACGACACGACAAGATACGAATACCCCCGGAGAGTGTCGGTGGTTCCTAGGTTATGTCAGCCAATGTCCAGACTGGTCAAAGAACCAATCTGTGTTGCCGAGTCAATCAGTTCAATAATTGAGCCTCTGGGTCAGTGAAGTTGGAAGATTAATTTACATATTGAGTATGCACATTAGTAGCATAAAGGAGGAACACTCACTCTAGTGGATAAGGTGTTCCTCAATATACAAGAGGTTAAGAGGTTTTTTTTTTTGTGATAACCGAGGTGTCCGGCCTCACGGCGAACCGGGTCCCAGACCCAGCGGGTTCGACCGGCGAACCGGGTGCCCAAGCCGGGGGGGATCAACCGGGTGGAGTCCGAATAAGTCCTCGGGGCGACACGTGCTAGCCACCACACATCGTGCACCGGTTAAGTCACCCTTTTTGAGTGACGCCCTGAGATTCGAACACGCAACCAGCCGTATGCAGAAGCGTGCTCAAACCAGCAGCACCACCCGGGTGGGTGGTCAAGAGGTTAAGAGGTTGATCCCCATTTAACCCCACAATTTAATTTTTTTCACCAACTCAGCAATTTGGTTCAAAAGCTCCAATCCAACCGATGGGCGGTTCATCGGGTCAAGTGGTTGAACCACGTCAACACTAGGTTTGACCAGCTCTTAACTAACTGGGTAGTTGAGAAAAATCGAACCGGTTCATGATCGCCTGGTCCAATCAGTTGGACTGGCCATCTAGTTTAGGTTTTCACAAAATCGACAACAGCTGCATCTTTGCATATCTCGGAGGTATGAGCGAGACGGAGTACTCAACATGGATAAAAGAGCGGTATTGTGCGTTAATGGATTGTTGTAATCAACACAATTCTTGTCATAACCTTCTTCCATTGATCCCCTGCGCAGCTTCCCCCTATAGACTTCCTTTCCAAAATGTTTTATATCATTTAAAAGTAACACTTGGTGTTTCACAAAAAAAAGAGCAACGCTTGGTGCAAAGTTCAATCTTTTTTTGTCTTCGGTAAGTTTTCAAGCTTTCCACATTATCCAAGGAACCAAACATATAAGATACAAAGCAAGCCCTCGTAGATGAAACCCCACCAACTCACTCCTTCCTAAACAGATCTGAGCTTTATAGTTTCTTTTCTAAAGGCAGAAGCTTTACTTATCTAGCTACATCGAAAACTAGAGTCCCATATCTTCAGCAACTGCTTTCATTTCAAGCCGCCACTATATGCAAAAAAATTCTTCCCTTGGATCCAGAACTAATGCTCCTTAGCCCCGACAGACCTCAGTCATCTGTAAACTAGCATAACAAAGAGGCCACTGCTAGAGGCAGGCTTCCATAGTCCGCCAGGCACCATCACATAATTTCATCATTCATGCATATCCAATCCCACCCACCGCATTAGCACTTAAAAGAGATGAGACAATCCATAGAAATGAAACCCGCACAATCTTAGCGGAAGCAAGATTTTCAGCAGATACAACATAAAGCCAAGACGCAACTCGAATCTTCACAACCGAGAAGAGAGACTTTAGGCATAGCACTCCAAGAGCTCAATTCAACATCAGCTGTATCCATAGCCGTATAAAAAGCGTACCTGATGCCCCTGCTACTTCCTCCCCAGTCGCAATAGCTTACGATCAGCTTTTGAAGCTGCCAGACGCCTCTCAAAGCCATCTGACAAACCAAAGCGCCAGAATTTAACCCGCGTAACGCGAACGAGCAATCGAAAGTACTACCTACAACGAGGAAAATCGCTCAAAAATGGGAAAAAAAAAACAAAGAGAAGAAATTCCTCCACATCATCTTGGTTCCGAAAAACACCTTAAAACCGCAGACAAAGAAAAGGAGGAACTTCCGGAAGATTGAGTCACTGGTCCTCTAGCTCAACAAGTATTCACGAGGAATTCCGCCACTCGATAACAGCATAGAAACTAAGAATCAGGCGAGCATTCCGAACCTCGAAACGCGAGATTGAAAGGATTGAACGAACCTTAGCTTCGCGGGTCTGCTTGTGTCGAAGTCGATGTGCAGCGAAGGAGGGACAGTGAGAGTCGAAGACGAGGGTTTATCTGGGATGGGACAACTTTTTTATTTTTTAAAAATTACCTAAATTGAAGTCCAAAAATTTATAAAAAGTGCAATCGAAATTAAAAGATTTATCAAATTAATATATTTGAATCCTTCCCTTAACTCCGATATCGGTGGCCAACGACGTGAGCGGCGAGCGCCCCCAGAGAAGGCGAGAGAGATTTGCCTTTGTCATAGATTAGGCAAGATCACGATCTAAGTAACGAACACCTATGTCACAAGCTGGGCATAGACTCGCTTACAATGTTATGGAATTTTGAATACCAGAAAAAATGAAAGTGGTTGTAAATTATAAGATCTAGATTAATAAAAAAAAATACATTGTTGAAATAAGTATTTTCAAGGATTAATATCATGGAGAACCATAAATTGATATATCTATAATAAATTTACCTTAAATTATTTTTTTATTATGAAAAATTTTAAACTTATATACACGTGACAAATTTACTATAAATTATTATTTTTACCACAAAAAACCTCAAACTGATATATCTGTGATAAATTTACTTCAAAACTATTTTTTTATGACGAGAAACCTCAAACTGATATACACGTGATCAATTTACCTTTCTTTAATTTTCGTTAAGGTGTGTTAATATCTCGAAAAATTCCAAACCGATACATTCATCAACGGCCATTTATCATCTAAATCTGTAATTTGACAGTAAAATTTAACAAAAATTAACGGATGATAAATTTATCACAGATGTACCAGTTTGGGATAAATTTATTATAAGAAAATCAGTTTGAGATTTTTCGTGGTAAAAAAATAATTTGGGGTAAATTTATCACAGATGTACCATTTTGAGATTTTTCGTGGTATTTTTCCTATTTTCAATAAGAGAATTATTAGATCCATCGCTAATGTACTAATTTTCTTTTTCACGCTGGCCAATGGATGATTGACATGCTTAATAATAATGTAATTAACATATATTTCCTAATTTGCACATCAATTTGTACAATTTTATATTTAATTTTTACAGTTGTACCTTGCAAGATCCAATGAAAGTTTTATTTTTTGTTAATCTTGTTTCCTTTTCACTTGAAATTTGCCTGTAATGCAGGATTGGTTGTTGTGTTCTAAAATGACCACCTTCTCTCTCTCTCACTAGTCTACACAGTCCATAAATTGGAGCTGAAGCCCTGCAAAATCCCTCCTTTCCCACTTCTCTGCTCTCGCTTGAAGTCCCCCCTCCATGGCTTCCGCTTCTTCGCGCAGGCTCCTACCGACCCTCCTCCGCTCCTCCGCCTCCTCCCTGCGCCGATCCCCTACGTCGAGACCTCCCTCCTCTAATCCTAAGTCCACCCCCTTCTTCACCTCCTCCCCCCGCCACCACGGCCCTTCTCCCTACGGCTACCTCCTCACCCGCGCTGCCTACTACGCCACCTCCTCCTCCTCCGCCGCCGCCGCATCCCCCCCTCCCCCTGCGAAGAAGGACGCCGGGAAGGGCAGGATCACCGATGAGTTCACCGGCGCCGGCGC
This sequence comes from Rhodomyrtus psidioides, assembly GCA_021437785.1. Taxonomy (NCBI): domain Eukaryota; kingdom Viridiplantae; phylum Streptophyta; class Magnoliopsida; order Myrtales; family Myrtaceae; genus Rhodomyrtus; species Rhodomyrtus psidioides. The sequence continues at coordinate 525,074 of JAILYB010000171.1, read as the reverse complement.
GATCGGGCAGGTGTGCCAGGTGATCGGCGCCGTGGTCGACGTGCGGTTCGATGAGGGCTTGCCTCCGATCTTGACGGCCCTGGAGGTGCTCGACAACTCGATCAGGCTGGTGCTGGAGGTGGCCCAGCACTTGGGTGAGAACATGGTCAGGACCATCGCTATGGACGGGACCGAAGGGCTCGTGCGTGGTCAGCGCGTGCTCAACACTGGCTCCCCTATCACTGTAAGTTTCACATTTTGCGCTCTCTCTCTCTCCCCCTCCCCAAATCACTGTGTATGGATGTCTACGTGGTTGTCTTTGTTGATCCTTGATATGATCCGGTATTTGGGGAGAGAAATTGTTTGTCAATGTGAATTTCTTCTGCCCCCCCCCCCCCCCCAATCGCTTGACCAAGTGTCCGATTTTAAGGTGAAAATGGTTGATTTTCTTGTTGTGGGTGATTGGAGGCCGCACTTGAGTGATGCAGATGATGCGGCTTTTCTGTGCAAGCCTTGCTCTTATCTGTTATATTTTACATTTGGAAAGTTAGGATTTTGGTCTACAGTCTTGTGCTGAGGTAATGCAGCTCCAGAGGTGATGTTCCTATTTTGTTACTTAAGCTAAGAGCTGAAGCCCGAAGCATGATGTTAATTTGTGAAAAACAGAAGGTTCACTAACTGTGTGGTTGAGGGAAAGCAATTCTTACGTGGTGTTACCATACACAGTTCCAATTCATTTCATGAAAAGAAAAATGAAAGGTCCCCTACTAAGTTAGTACTTACCGAAAAAGTTGTGGAAGTGAACCACTTGTGGTTGACTGCTTAAATTGTGCTCTAATGCTTTTGCCTTTCCTGAGTTCTCACGGATACTCTTTTTCAAACTGCATTTTGGTCTGCCAGCAATATTTCCTTCTGTTTTAATGGAGTGGCATTTGTTCTTGTATTTTGGGTTATATCTGCATTTATTTTGATTGGCCCATTCCGTTCCCTTTTTCTGCTGATTCACATGTTTCAAAAAATATGTGTTCTATATCTTGATCCACTACCTTTACGATGCTTCCTTTTCCCCTGTAGGTACCCGTAGGTAGGGCTACACTTGGCCGCATCATCAATGTTATTGGGGAGCCAATTGATGAGAGAGGCGAAATCAGTGAGTAATAGAGAAATGATGAAGTACATGCTTGTTCCAGCTGCTGTTTTGATCGCATGATCTTAATGGGTGGGAATTTATCTTATTTGACAGAGACGGATCATTTTTTGCCCATTCATAGAGAAGCTCCATCTTTCGTTGAGCAAGCCACCGAACAGCAGATTCTTGTTACTGGTATTAAGGTATACAATTTCATATGAAAACCTAGTGGTTATCTTCCTTGAACTTCTTCTAGACCCATAATTTGTCAGATATGCTGACTTATGTATGCGAGTTTCAACAAGTGAACTGCCGCTTTCCCCTGCAGGTTGTGGACCTCCTTGCTCCATACCAAAGAGGTGGAAAGATCGGGCTGTTTGGTGGCGCTGGTGTAGGCAAAACAGTGCTTATTATGGAACTGATCAATAATGTTGCTAAAGCCCATGGTTGGTTTTCTTATACCAGATGTCTTAAGGTGCAGGTGGCATCTTGTTGTTCCTATATGACGTCTTCATTATGCTTCAATAGGTGGTTTCTCTGTGTTTGCTGGTGTTGGAGAGCGAACTCGCGAGGGTAATGACTTGTACAGGGAGATGATTGAGAGTGGTGTCATCAAGCTTGGTGATAAGCAGGTGCTTAAATACCAACCTTTCTTTGCTCTTATTGCTCGTTGGATTGCATGAATCATTTGGGATTGGTTTGCTTCATACAGGCTGAAAGCAAATGCGCTCTTGTCTATGGTCAAATGAATGAACCTCCTGGTGCACGTGCTCGTGTTGGGCTCACTGGTCTGACTGTGGCTGAACACTTCCGAGATGCTGAAGGGCAAGATGTGCTTCTTTTCATTGATAATATTTTCCGATTTACCCAAGTAAGCATGCCTGTGAAAAGACATAAGAATTATGTTGTCTAGATTTTCTAACCGTTGCAGGAATGCTACTGTTACGATGCTTTTCCACTTGTTTATTGTACTATCAATTTGTTGTGCAGGCCAATTCAGAAGTGTCCGCCTTGCTTGGTCGTATCCCATCTGCTGTGGGTTATCAACCCACTCTGGCTACTGATCTCGGAGGTCTTCAGGAGCGTATTACAACAACAAAGAAAGGTTCCATTACATCCGTCCAGGCTATTTATGTCCCTGCTGATGACTTGACAGATCCAGCTCCTGCAACCACTTTTGCTCACTTGGATGCCACGACTGTGCTGTCACGACAGGTTTTGGTTTTGTTGATGCTTATTAGTACCTATCCAAAATGATTCTTCTGATGGATTGATGACTTGTTGCGACTTTGAGCAGATCTCTGAGCTTGGTATCTATCCTGCTGTCGATCCCCTAGATTCCACATCCCGAATGCTCTCCCCTCACATTTTGGGTGAGGACCATTACAATACTGCTCGTGGAGTGCAGAAGGTTCTTCAGAATTACAAGAATCTTCAAGATATTATCGCAATTTTGGGAATGGATGAACTTAGTGAAGATGACAAATTGACTGTTGCTCGTGCTCGTAAAATTCAACGATTCTTGAGTCAGCCTTTCCATGTTGCTGAGGTGTTCACGGGAGCCCCTGGCAAATATGTAGAACTGAAGGAGAGTATTAACAGCTTCCAGGTAATATATATTACCATTTCTTTCCTCCCATCAGTTGATCCGGCTGTTTCTTGATAACACAATCTAGGGGTAATGCAGAAGAGTATAATTTTACATTGAAGAACTGTTAATGATTATTTACTCATCTCATTCTAAAAGCTCAATGAACTTGCTGGAGAGAATTAACGGATCTCTGTGTTGGACTTTCATGCTCTAGTCTTATCATAAAACTCCTATATGCTAAATTATCTCGAAAAAAATTCACTAATGTAGATGTCACATATTTGTTTAATTGAGTCTTAGGCGTATGTTTCTAGCATTGTTATGGTCCTAGAGTTTACTTACGTAGGTTTTGGCTTTTTGCTTGTAGGATGCACATCTCTCCTATTTTTGAAATTTTTCTTGCTGAATTGTTGCCATCAATATAGCACTTGGTATGATCGGGCAAATTAGTCCGTGCGTTTATTAATTGCTTCGAGCTTTAATTTTTTTTTGGCAGGGAGTGTTGGATGGAAAGTATGATGATCTATCAGAACAATCCTTTTACATGGTTGGAGGCATTGAAGAGGTTATCGCTAAGGCAGAGAAGATTGCCAAGGAATCTGCTTCTTAATCAAATCCTCTCTTTGCCATTTGTCTGTCCGCTTCACTTTGTAATTGCAGGAACCAACATATTTAAGAGATAATTGGCCTGCAAGAGGATTGCTTTCGGACCAAATTTCAGGATCTCTCTGTCTCTTTCTTAATCTGATTGCTGAGGCCTGAAAGAGAAATGGAGTTGAGGGCCTCAGTTGCTGTGCCCTCTTTCTTCTTGTCACTTAATAAGCCAGGGAATGACTGGAGGTGTATATCTTTTGCTTTGGTTTTGGGCATATTGGGTTTCTTTAATTGAAGAAATTTATTTCACTTCATGCTGTGCTGCAGCATTTTCCCTATTACGTTGCCATGCATGGTATCTTTTCCATTTTCTGTTTTTATGCTTTGGCATATGATCTTGACGTGTCATGTGATAGGATGCAAATACGTCAGTGTCCATTGAGTACTTTTCAAGCGTTTGCATGTTAAGACATCTTATGTCGGAATACAACAAAATGTATACTGATCCAACATGTTCTGATCGAGTAGTTCCTCAAGACATTGAAACAAACGAGTTATCTCGTTGCTTGTCCTCTGCAGATCTTGACTTGATTTGCTTTGAAATATCTGAAACAACATTTCAGTTTGGAACTTTGAAAATGCTAGCAGTAGGACAACTTAATCTACACTGACTTTTACCTTACTAAATTCACTTTGGAAGCATCTTTTTTTTTTTTCTTGACTTCAAGAAGTAAATTTTGCAACCTCTCAACATTTGTGAAACACGGCGTCCTTGAGAACTGTTTGCGGAAGCCTCTGAAAGAGTGTACTGATAATTTCGGATCCAAAATGTTTGTGCAAAACGTATTCCATTGCCGCTCTGAGATGGGAAGCGAAAAGCCTCTTCTGGTGTCCTTAGCTTGAAAGGGAAGTAAGTCGTTTCTGCTACTTCAATGCTCGAGCAGTCCATCTTCATTGCCAACCCTTCTACTTCGGCAGGACTAGAGATGAAAATCGGGAGATTGAATGAGTCGACAAGCTCTTCCTTTACCGAGCCCTCCAACAAGGGCCAAATACAAAATAAGCAAAATTCTAACATATCAAGATTATTGAGCAGATGCCTCATTTCAGTCTTCCATCTCATAAGCTCCAAAATTTCCACACTTTTTAAAAAACGGAGCTGCATTAGCTAGTGAAAATTCAGAACTAACTTGGTTCTGTGCGGCTCTATCATTAACATGTGTAATGAGTATATGCACAAGTGTTTGTGGTTTAAAACAATGCATGAACTCCACAAAGAACAAGCTTTTTAGTATTGAAATATCTATGGCATTTAAGAATTGGAAGCTTACCTCTCTGGCCATCTCTGCAAGAACATTCCCCAAACACTCAACACATGCACAAGCATGAACTCAGAAGCCACTATGCCACCCGGCCGACATGGCATCAGAATTGCCACCAGCCCGTCCTCCGCCATCTCCTTTGATCTCACTTCGAAGAACTCCTCCACATCCCTCTGAAACTGACTAGCAAAGGCTTCCATGAGTCCATGAGAATCATACTGTTGTGGAAATTCTCCTATATTTTGATTCTAACAAAACTATCGATAGAAATTGTATAACGTTCTGTGATACAGAAAGAATGTGTAAGCAGCAGGTTGAGTGGATCTGATTCTGTCGCGTGGACGAAGGGTCAGATGGAAGTGCTTCTGACGATCTAAATAGTGATGGATGGATCGCATCAAATCTCCGTATTACCATTCCATGTCAACTGATCAAGTAAGAAGCAAATCTATTCTAAAACGAAACCCAAGAAAGATCAGTTTCTGCATTTTCAAAACATGAAGACCCACGTATGGCAGGTTTCCGATCAAGGCAAGATTCCTAAGGAAAGCTTGTGATATTCGATTACCCTGATATCCCTTCCAATCAATCAATGGACCTTCTACAATGGGATATCATCTTCTAAGGAATATTCTTTCGGGAACCAACTCAGACTTATCACACTTATGGAAGCTGGAGATTTAGTTGTATGGGCGACTGAATCAGAAGGGTTCAATATCTCACTCAACGGTCTACATATCTTCTAAAGATACAGTCTCATTCAATCACGATTGATGACGTCCAATCAAGGATTGAAGGGCGATCCCTTGGCCGGGAATCCAACGGCTAGTTTGGAGGCAGGGGAGTATAAAAGAAGAACCATGATGGACTAAAGTAAATGAGGGGGAACAACAATCCAAAGTGCAAGCATAATCTGAGTTTTATCCAAAAATATTCTGTGTACCAAAAATCCTAGTCATTGTGAAAATCTGTGAGAGAGAAAAATCAAGTGATTGAGTATTTGTAATTCTCGTGATTCTTCATAGTGAAATCCAGCCGATAGACTGTTATCGTGGGAGAGTGGTGTCGCGACCCTCTCGAGGTTGCATGAAAGGCTCTCGAGGGCTAATGGGCCGTCTAGTCTGGTCGGACGCGGGCCTCTCCCAAGGCCCGTTACCCAAATCGCAACGGAGGTATGCGTAGTCGACCTTCAGTGTGGTCTGGTGACATGTGCTAAGTGTGCATGCCATGGAGTCGCCACCAATCATTTTTTGGAGGGTATGATTGGACCACCCTATTGAATAGTCGGGAGTTTCTATTCAATTCTGCGATAACCAGAGAAATGGGTTCGGGGACTTAGTTACGTCAACTGTCCGAGTTGACGCCCTTTCGGTACCTAAGTTGACTGAATTTTCTGACCTAAGATTTCATGCAGATGAGTGGGGTACGAGTCCTAAATCTAAGAGTTCATGCAGATAGGAATGACTATCATAGCAATCACAATCAATGATAAAGTGCACAAATCAATGAATTCAAATGTACAAATAAATCACATGGCATTCCTAATAAGGCCATATTGGCCTAGAGAAGCATCAATCAGGCTTAGGAATGATTTAGACATGATTTTGCCCATCAGGGGCAAAATCGTAATTTTGAGACAAATGGGACAATTTGCCCAAAAAGGACAAAATCATCATTTCGGAATGAATCCGGAGTCAAAAACAGGTTTGGTCACTCAATTGACCCATTTCCTATTTTTTGGCAATTTTCGTGATTTTCGGGAATTTTAGAAACCGATTTACCATTCGAAGGGTAAAATCGTCATTTTCTAAAAAATGGAAATGAAATGTGGAAATCTTAGACATAAGGTTTAGCCACCCATCTGGCTCATCACCAAATTCTAAGCAATTTCCACAATTCATCAGAATATCAAAGACGATTTACCCTTTGAGGGGTGAAATCGCCATTTTGGATTAAATGGGAGAAAATCCCAAAAATGAAAACAAATCAATTTTTTTATGTTTTCAGCCTTGGAAAATTTTTAGAATTTTTTTGGAATTTTCTGCAATTTTTCTCAATTTTTTTGAATTTTTCTTTAGTTTTTTATTTGTTTAGCATTTTCTGATCGATTTTTTTTTTATTATTTTTTTAATATTTTCGAAAAATATTTTAATAAAAAGAATATCATTGGCAATAGACAACACTCAACCAGATAAATAAGCTAACTACTGAACTGAGATAAATACATGCAAACCAAATCTATAATGGCGACATTTTAGAAAAATAACCCTGATATACGGATCGAGTACGTAAAACATACCGGATTGGACACCGGCCTTCAATCGCCCAGCCTCAGCCTGCGACCATCTCCATGCACATCACCTGTCGATCACCACATCAAAATGTCAACAATCAATTTTACAAGTTTTAAGACTGGCAATAAATAATAATAATTTTAAAAAATAAATTCAGGTTCGGAAACGGGCCGATTCGCTCAGCCATGGACCGGCTATGGGCTCATCCACGGCCCAAGATCACGGCCTCGGCCCACGGCTTTGGCCCACGGCCTCGGCCATGGGCTCGGCCATGGCCTTGGCCTACGGCCTCGGCCCTGGCCTACGGCCCTGGCCCACGGCCTCGGCCATGGCCCACGGCCTCGGCCATGGGCTCGGCCATGGCCTTGGCCCACGGCCTCGGCCCACGGCCTCGGCTATGGGCTCGGCCGTGGCCCAAGATCACGGCCGCTCGACCCACGGGATCGGCCCACGGCCGGGATCGGCCCGAACACGATGGATTCGTGGCCAAGCGGCGACGACGAAGAGCGACGACGTGGCGGGGGGGGGCGAAACAGAGGAGGAAGATGGAGGGGGATTGCTGTATCTAGGAGCTCCACGAGGTCGCGATAAACAGCAAGACGGACGGGATCTCGGCACGGCGTCGGAGGGTGGCGGAGCAAGGTGGTGGTGAGGTGGTAGCTGGCTCGACAAAGGCGGCCGGATGTGTGGTGTCGGTGAAGTGGGGAGGTTCACGAAGAAGAAAAAAGAAAAACCAAGAAGAAAAAGGAGAAGGAAGGAAGGAAGAGGAGAGGGAGACGAAGGAGGGGGAGCCGCGGATCAAGAGGGCCGATCCTCCCTCTCTCTCAATTGAGTGCACTCAAGTGCACTTGAGTGCATTCCAAAAAGAGATAGAGAGGAAAGAGCAAAAGAGAGAAGGGGGGAGCGTGTGAGGAGGGGAGGAGCGGCAGATGATCAAGGGGGGAGAGAAGAGAGCGTGAGAAGAAGAGGAAAAAGAGAGGGAGAGAGAGATTTTTCATTTTTTATTTTTATTATTTTTTTGCTTTTTATTATTTTATTATTATTTTATTATTCCCCATCATTACTCAAACTTTTCTTTTCTCTTTTACTTTTCTTTTGAATGATGATGTTTTCACTCCTTTTTCTTTTAATCATTACTAATATTTTTGCCAAATTCAATTTTATGATGATCAAAGAACACCTAAAATCAAACCTGAATTTTACTATTTATGAGATCAGAAAATGGATAAAATAAAAATAAAAATACCAACTATTTATATATTTTTTTGTGACCTCAAAATATTATTTTTCTTGATTTTCTTCTTTTATTTTTCTTTTTTTGTATTTTTTTTCGAAAATATTAAAAAAAATGAAAATTATGAAAAATATTTTTTTGGTCAAAATGGTTCATTTAGCTTGGCCAAGGTCACCAAAATTGATTTTTCAATTTTTCAACTTTTTATAGATTTTTTATGATTTTTTTTAAAAATAATAATAAATAAATAAATAAATAAAGCAAAAAAGGTTGATCAAAATTTAGGTGTCAACAAGTGGACGTAGGCTTAATCTAAGCCGAACCACTATAATTATCGTGTGCAATATTCTCTACTCTAAACTCTTACTTTTGTGTTTAGACTTTTTGCACACTGTTATGCTGTTCCTGATTCTAATCGTACACTGAATTATTTTTTTTATTCCGCGAGAAATTTCATTTATATTCAGAATCACCTATTCACCCCCCCTCTAGGTGATATTGCTAGATCCATCAATTGGTATCAGAGCAAGTTACTCATATTTACGAAGTGTTTATTGACTTCAAAGCTAACGATCTACTATGTCTAGCAATCACTCTTCAAGAACAAGCGATTCGTACTTTGCCAACAAACCACCATACTTTGATGGGAAGGACTACAATATGTGGAGCAACAAGATGAAGTGGTTCTTCAAAGCCTATGATGATCTGATGTGGGATGTTGCTACGAATGGAGTAGTTCCTGCAACTGCTACAAATCCAACCTATGCTGACGGAGCAAATCCTGTCACAACAATGACCGATGCTGAAAAGGCTAAAAGAAGATGCCTTGATTCTAAAGCTGTCAATGCTCTCTTTTGTGCTTTATCTACCCCTCTCTATAATCGTGTCTCAGAGGAAGAATCATCTAAGGCAATATGGGATAGACTTCATATTACCTTTCAAGGAACAAATCGAGTAAAAGAAACGAAGCTCAGTATTTTACTGAGTGACTATGAAGCATTCCAAATGAAATCTGATGAATCTATTGCAGATATGATATATAGGTTTCAAACTTTGGCAAGTGGACTTGCAAGACAAGGCGCATCTATTGCTGAACCAATGCAAGTCAGGAAAATACTACGTGGACTCACAGATGATTGGAATTACATCAAACCATCAATTCAAGAATGTTAAACAATCAGACCACTCTCGGTGAATGAGCTAGTCGGGACTTTGCAATCTTATGAAACAGAACGAGCAAATAAGAAGGGAGAACAAAAAGGTAAAAAATCTATTGCCTTGAAAATTGAAATTGCTCAATGTCTTTCTGATACAGATGATGAAGATGAGGATGATGAAGAATTAGCCCTCATGGTCAAGAAATTTAGAAAGATGGCTCGGAAAGCTAGAAATATCAAAGGGAAGAAACCTTGGAAGAAGAATGATATGAAAATGTCAAGCAACAACTCACAAGATAGCAAAGACGTGATCTGCTTTCACTGTAAGAAGGCAGGACATATCAAACCGAACTGTCCAATTTTGAAGAAGGACAAACTCAAGTATGAGAAGTACAAGAAGGCCCTAAAGGCAGATACTCTAAGTGATTCTGATGAAAATGAAAATGATTACGCAAACATCTGTCTCATGGCCGAATCAGATTCAAATTCAGACTCAGAAACTGAGGTATGTTCATCTGAACTCCCTGATGAAGTTACTGAGTATATTGATGAATTGTGTAGAAACTACAAAGAAGCTCTTGAAAAAGTTTCTGGTTTGAAAAAAGGAAAATTCGTCCTTAAAACAGCAGAATTTATCTCAAAAAGAAAAAATCGATTTTCTACAACAAGAGTTTCACCAATTGAAAGAAAATCATGATTTGATTTCAAAAGAAAATGCTTCTCTGAAAGAAAAGGTTTCCGATATCTCAAAAAGGTTTTCACAAAGCTCAGAAACTTTGAATAACATTATTTCAAAACAAATACCCTTCAATGACCGATCTGGGTTAGGTTTTAAAAAAGAGAGTAATCTCAAAAATTTCTTTAAAACTGAATTTCGAAAACCAACATTTTCTGATTACATGCATCATTTTCATAAGCATTTTACTAGATCTTATATTCAACAATCCTGTGTGAACTGTGGTAATCTTAGTCATATTAAGAATTATTGTAAGAAAATTTGGAGACCCGTTAAAAGGTCAAAACCTACTAACACAGAAGGACCCAAGAAAGCATGGGTACCAAAGAAACAGTAAGTTGTTTATTTCTTGCAGGTACCAAAGAGAAGGAAGAACAAGTGATTTCTGGATAGTGGCTGTTCAAGTCACATGACTGGAAATCCAGATGTATTTATGTCCTTCTCAGATTGTAATGGTAGAAGAGTGTCCTTTGGAGGAAAGAACAAGGGAAAGGTCATTGGGAAGGGAAATGTAAAGATTGGAAATCTGACGGTTAAAGATGTCTCTCTAGTCAGAGGATTGAACTATAACTTAATTTCTGTAAGTCAACTCTGTGACTCTAGCTATGATATTTGCTTCCAAGATTTAAAATGTACAGGTATGAGCAAGGACAACAAGCAATCCTTCACGAGACGAAGGCATGTGAATATTTACCTTTTAGATATTGATGCTAACTGTGAAAGTGCAAAATGTCTTATTTCTGTTAAAGATGAATCTGATCTTTGGCATATAAAGTTAGGTCATATTAGTGTAAAACATACCTCAAAGCTTTCCAAGAAGGGACTTGTTCGAGGGTTACCTCAAACGAAATTTGAGAAAGGTGGACTATGTCATGCATGCACACTAGGCAAGCAGGTAAGAAGTTCTTTTAAGTCTTTAAATCAAGTGTCCACTAAGCATTGTCTACAGCTACTTCATATGGATATCTTTGGACCGAACAGAACCTTAAGCCTTGGAGGTAAGAAATACTGTCTTGTCATAGTTGATGACTTCTCTAGATTTACATGGGTTTTATTTCTAGCTCACAAAAGTGAAGCTTTTATGTCCTTTTCAAAACTTGCTAAAGGATTCAAAATGAAAAGGGCTACACCATTTCTAGTTTGAGAACGGATCATAGGGGAGAATTTGAAAATCAAAATTTCTCAGATTTTTGCACTGATTTCGAAATTCAGCATAACTTCTCTACACCTTATACTCCTCAACAAAATGGTGTAGTAGAAAGGAAAAACAGATCTTTGCAAGAAATGGCCAGAACTCTTCTTATTGAGAGTAAAATTGCTTCTAATTTTTGGGCTGAGGCCGTTTCAACAGCTTGTTATATCTTAAATCGAATTTCTCTTAGACCTTTTTCCGAGAAAATCTCTATGAAATTTTCAAAGAAAGAAAGCCTGATGTTGCATATTTTCACGTATTCGGTTGTAAATGTTTTATTCTAAAGAATGCTAATAATCGAATTGGAAAGTTTGATGAGAGATCAGAAGAAGGAATTTTCTTGGGATATTCAACAACGAGCAAAGCCTACAGAGTCTACAACAAGAACACTCGCGTTGTTGAAGAGTTAGTGAACATCAAGTTCGATGAAAGCCATCAAAATGATGAACCTCAAATTAATCAAATTCATATACCTCCTCAAGTCTCAGACTCACACGAAGAATCAGGAGAAAAACAAGACTCAATTATGGATGATGGTTCGGAGAATGTTCAGAAGGAAATTCTCTTAGTTGAAGAAAGACCAGAAGATGAACATAATGAACCCACAACATCCTCAAATGATTGCTTCGACAAAAGTTGGAAGCACAAGTCAAGCCATCCAAAGGAACTTATCATAGGAAGTATAAGTGATGGCATAAAGACATGATCAAAATTCAAGCAAGCAATAAGCAACATAGCATTGATATCTGAATTAGAACAAAAAATGATTGAAGATGCATTAGCATATGAGAACTGGATAAATGCAATGCAGGAAGAGTTACATCAATTTAAAGTCAACAATGTTTGGGAATTGGTCAACAGACCCAAAAATTGTCCAGTGATTAGAACTAAGTGGGTATTCAGAAACAAACTGGATGACAAAGGAAATGTTGTAAGAAACAAAGCAAGTCTTGTAGGAAAAGGCTATTCTCAAGAAGAAGGAATAGACTACGATGAGACCTACGCACTGGTTGCCAGGTTAGAAGCCATTAGGCTACTTCTTGCTTATGCTTGTTACAATGATTTCAAACTTTTACAGATGGACGTGAAAAGTGCTTTTCTAAATGGCTACATCAAAGAAGAGGTATATGTTGAACAACCCCCCCGCTTCGAAGAACCTAGAGAAAGAATTTGGTATTTGTCTTAAAAAATGCACTCTATGGACTGAAACAAGCACCTCGTGCTTGGTATGAAAAGTTGAGTAACTTTCTATCTCAACACAACTTTACAAAAGGTAATGTAGACACTACTCTTTTTATTCAAAGAAAAGGTAAGGATATTCTTCTAGTTCAAATCTATGTTGATGATATTATATTTGGTTCTTCTAATGAGCTTCTCTGCAAGGAATTTTCTAAAGTAATGCAGGATGAATTTGAGATGAGTATGATGGGAGAATTACGATTCTTTCTTGGTCTTCAAATTCATCAATCTCAGAAAGGAACTTTCATAAATCAAGAAAAGTATGCACTGAAAATAGTGAAGAAGTTTGGTTTGGAGAACGGCAAAAAGACAGAAACTCATATGTCTCACTCCTCCAAATTAGATAAAGATGAAGATGGAAAGTAAGTTGATCCTAAACTATATCGAAGTATGATTGGATCACTACTCTATCTCACAGTTTCAAGACCAGACATCCTATATAGCGTCTGTTTATGTGCAAGATTTCAATCAAGCCCAAGAGAATCACACCTATCAGCCGTCAAAAGAATAATCAAATACATTGGGACGTATCCCAACTTTGATTTGTGGTACTCTAAATCTTCTGATTTTATACTAAAGGGATATTCAGATGCAGATCTTGCAGGTTGCAAAATTGATAGGAAAAGTACATCTGGAACTTGTCAGCTCATGGGAAACATGCTTGTCTCATGGTATTTCAAGAAGCAAAATACAGTGGCACTTAGTACAGCTGAAGCAGAATACATATCTCTTGGAAGTTGCTGTGCTCAAATACTTTGGTTAAAACAGCAGCTCAAAGATTATGGTGTTGAAGAATCAATTGTGAAAATCCTTTGTGACAATACAAGTGCCATAAATCTTACAAAAAATCCCATACTTCACTCAAGAACAAAGCATATTGAGATCAAGCATCACTTCATACGTGATCATGTTCAGAATGGTGATGTTAACATTCAATACATTGATACGAGAAATCAACTTGCAGATATTTTCACTAAACCATTGGATAAGCAGACTTTTAATTTTATTAGAAATGAATTATCCATCATTAACCCTCATTCTTAAGTATATTTAAGAACAGGGAGCGTCAGAAGGAACGTCAAAAGGAACGCCAGAAGGAGCGTCAGAAGGAACGTCAGAAGGAACGCTAAAAGGCGCGTAAGAAGAAATTCACATCTTTTTGAAAAAGTTCATAAATCAAGGTCAGTTAACTCTTAAAATTCTCTTTAAGGTAAGCTTCTCATATGAATATATATCTTCGAATATCTGATTGACGGTGATTAATTGATTTGTTAAAGAAATTCTTTTATTTCTTTTTAAGATCAGAATTTTCTTTTATTGATTTTGTTTCCAAAAATACCCGCCTCTTTTATAAAACACCGAACCGTCACCTCTGTTCTCTCATTTTCAAATCTCTCTCAAATCAAAACCCTAAAATCGTATTCAAGATCTCTCGCTCTCGATTTCTTCCTCAAAACAACACTCTTTCATCCAAAGTTTCAAACTTTCTACGTATCAATGGCTCCAAAATCAGCCTCTGACTCGAAGAAGACTCCTCAGTTGAAGAGAAAGTTTTCCGCCTCAATTGTAAGCAGCGCCGAACCTACAGAAACCCAAATCAACGAACAGCGTGAGGCATTTCGATTGGCAAAAGGTTTGTCTCTATCTGTTTTTGAAGGAAAAGAAGCAATGACACATTCTATTAAGCCAATGTACGATAGTATTAAGGCAGCAGGAGATTCTAGCAATGAACTTAGAAGATTGCTGAATGCCCATCAGTTCGAAAGTGAAGGTGAACTGCTCGAGTTTATTAGTTTACCTGGAAAAATAGTTGATCCAATTGCTGTAGAAAAACCTGAATCGACATCTAGAAAAGGAAAAGCGAAAATGGCAGAGCCTAGTTCGAAGTCAAGAAAATCATCCCCTATAAGACCTGGCGGAACTAGGGTAAAGGTTGAAGATGATGATGACATTCTGTTCAATGATTTTGTGAAGAATATCGGGTTTAATGTGGATAAAAGCTTTCCTGATCTCATGTTCCAGAATCAGGCTCACAAAGACAAGTTTGAATTCATGAAACAGAGAGGTGTTATACCTCACAGGGTATTTGAGTTAAAGTACTTTGATAGTAACGGCATTTATCTGAGGAAGCATCTACAAAAGGTGAAGATAGATCAATTCATAACGCATAGGGGCTATACCTTTCCTGATCTGGTAGCCTACTTCTACTCAAATCTTCAGTTTGTCAACTTCAACTCATTGGCTTTCACGATGAAAAGAAAGCAGTATATTTTGACTGTTGATGAATTGGCATCTATCATGGGAACCAAAAAGAGAGATTTCATACCTCTAGATGTCACTGCAGAAGAAGGTTTTTGCTTCCTAACTGGCAAATCAAGCTTCTCAAGGGAATCGAAGTCGCATATTGCCTACAATGACTTTTCCTTAAAATACATCATGATGCACAAGGTGATAATTGAATGTCTTAGACCCAAGGCAGCCTCTAAAACAGACATCTCGAAGTATGAGGCAAAACTGTTGTGGGGTATCTTGACAGGAAAGAGGATTTCTTTTGCTCACACAGTCCTATTACACATGTACAGGTCTGTTCTCAAGCCAAATGGACAACTACCTTATGCTGCTTTGATCTACAGAATAATTGATCATTTCAAGATCGGAGGTCTGGGCTCTCTTGTCAAACAAGATATCCATCTGATAACTGCTGGTGAAACTATGGTGACAAAGATGAGATACAAGATGACTCCTACTGGATGGAGGACAAAGAACAATGAATCAGTCTTTGTGGATTTCGAGGATGAGTCCAAGCAGAAATCTCCAAAGAGGAGAAAAGTTATGGCTGTCAAGGGACAACAAAAAGACAGCTCAACTGATAAGGACTCAGAGGCAAGTGAAGAAGGAACATGGGAGTATGACTCTGAAGCTACACAATCTCGAGGTGGATCAGATGAAAAAGGTGAATTTGGGGATCACAGTGCTGAAAGGAATGATAAAGGAGGAGATGAAACAGAAACACAACCAAAAGAAAATGTTGTATATCCTTGTGATCTGACTGTGGAAGAATTCCTCACAATGTAGAATGAGGAGCATGCTGCCAAAATTGAAGATGAAATAGAGTATGACAATATCATTGTCAATTTTGATCCTGAGCAATTGCTAGCACAAGTCCTCCACCAGACAAACAATTCACAAAACTGCTACAAGCTTGGCTTCGGCTATTGCACGAGAAGATCAACTCTCGAGTGCTCAGTCCAAGCATCTTCTTGATCAAGGCAGTGTCCTCGATCACCTTGCTAATGGCCTGGTTCTGGGCAAGTGCATTCTCTGTTTGCCAGTTTAAAACAGCATCCGAAGGAGGAGGAGGTTTTCTTCTACCAAAAGCGTCAAGTTCATTTGGGGAAGGTACTTTTGGTGTATGAAAGAATTTCTTTTGAAGATCAGAAAAGCTTTCAACTGGCGGAAATTTGATGCTTGATGAACTTGTTTGGCCGGAGCCAATTGAGGGAAGTGGAGGAAAGTCTTCAGGCTGGAGCATACAAATACTTTGCAAGACAGGAGGGGGTTCTGGAAGTGGTGTACATCTGTATGGCTCTGGGAGTTGAATGGGAAAAGAAGGATTCTTCTTTATCCATTTCTGGATGGGTTTATAGAAAGGAGAGGTAACCGATTTTTTTATGGGCAGTGGCGAAGGTGAGGATGGAGGTGAGGAGGATGGAGAAAGATTTGGTTTACATGGAGGTTCTGGTGCAGATACCTGAGGAGGTTGGGGTGATCCATATTGGACCATGTATTGCCAGCGTCCACTATCTTGTCCAAGGGGACCAACAGTGGGATCTCCATCAAGATACCTTTGATAGACAGAGTCCTTTTTCTTCTTTCGCTTTGAAGAGGGTCGGTCATCATCTTCTTCTGTGCTAGTACATGATGTACAGGCACAATCTGCATCCCAATAACAGTGTCCAGAAGGATCCTTGTAGTAATGGATGGGTTGTCCTTCGGTATTGAAGGAGTGAATAAATTGCTTGGAATCTGGACATTCCATACTGATTGTTTCAAAAGGGCAAGGGGTGAAACATAGTATGGTTGGAAAAGATGGGAATGAGGTAGTAGCATCTTCTTTTTCCTTGGGGAATTTGATGGCAACTGTACCATCTTTCTTCTTTGTGAACTGAGGTTCAAAAGATTGGACCGGCTGGGAGTTGTAATGCAACTTCTCATAATTGGTGACCCATGTATCTGGAAGTAATTTGACAAGCTGATCCCGTGGGATCTGTCTTGGAACATGGACACAAGAAGTTTGGTCTTGATCTACAGATATGACAAGCGCCTCATCAGCTCCTGGGAGATTGAGATCTATGGCATGGTTCTGAACTCGGTAAACCATCTGGTAATGCAAAGTGGCAGCAATTGCATTGTGAGTCTGGGGGGCACCAGTAATCTGCAGCTGAACCTTCAGAGCTGTCAGCAGACTAGGATCCGCTAGGGCCATATTGAAATTTGGGAACAATGTCACGAAGACTGTGCCAGCATTCAGTGTCGTCTGGACGGTTCCAATACAAGCATGCTGATAATCAAGGAAACGAGTATCAAGCAAAGCGATGCGTGCCACAACAGGAAGACCTTTACGGCCATGGAAGGATAGGGCAAGACGGATGGCTCCAAAGTGGAGATGAGTAAACCCCTGTTGAGCCCATTGGAGAGGGAACTCTTGAGGGATTTGGAGAGTAACGAACTGTTCTTGTTGGGTGGCTAGGATATGGTGTTGATCGAACTTGGAAGATTGAACATATTCCTTAACAGAACGAGGAGTATGTCGGATGAGGTGTTTGATGGATCGAATGGGAGAGAAAGAAGATGGTTTGGCGAAAGCCGAATAAGGATTGATGAGTGGAAGTTGCGTTTCAGAGATCTTGCTGTCTTCAGAATAAGCGACTTCATAGAGATAGTCGATCTTAGATACTGAGGATTTGCGAAGTTCAGGTGGTGGTGGTAGGGAGATGGGGGATTCATTGATGATTGGTAAAGCTTCAGGTAAGGTTTCCATGTGTATGAAAGTTTTCCTTTTACAGGTCTTTAGACAGATTCATAATCTTAACATGATATTGACGACAGTAGCTCTGATACCATTAACAGAAGCGGACATTGATGAAGATGTAGAATATGTACCCAGCTTGAGCTAAAGGGAAGAAGGCTCAAACTCAGGGGGATCCCTTGCCTGCAACATCTGATGTCTTTCTCACTGAAGTGTTTGCCTCTCAAGCATTTCTTAAAGCACAAACTGAGGGGGAGAATTTAGCTACAAAAGGGATTGACACCTCATATCAAGAACCTGCTCTTATAGAACTACAGGTGGACCTTCAAGGACACTTTGAAAATCTTCAACATATCCTTCTTCAGACTCTAGCTGGTATGGAAACAAGGTTAGATCAGAAACAGCAGAATTTTTAATAGAAGATCGATAGGAAGTTGCAGGGTATGACTAGTCAGGTGAACAAGTTGGAGAAGTTAATTGATCTATATGGCAGAATATTTTGTGCTGAGGTTGCAAACATGCCTACCTACACACTGGTCAGAACTGACAGAACATATTCAGAATTGCCTTCATCTCATGCTGTTAGAAGCCGTGCTCAGCAAATGGGAAGAAGCTTTGAAGGACCTTCCCCAATGGAGGCTGATAACGAGCCTGAAGATCATCCCTCTTCTTCAAAAATGCCTCCACCCACATCTTCTTAGTTTTATTTTTTTTGGGACCAAAAGTTGCTATTTAACCTTTACTCTATTTGTTTCACATTGACTCGATTCAATTTTTTAACTTTATACAATCTTTCTGATGTTGACAAAAAGGGAGAGAAGAGTTAATATCCATTTTGTGCAGGGATTGATATCATCTTGAGCAGAGATATCTATACGCTATTTATACTCTGATTACATACCTCTGATTATACTTCAATTTAGAAAGGGGGAGAAGAGTTTATTCTTGTGCAGGATAACCATACTCTGATATTTTGTGCAGGGATTGATATCATCTTGAGCAGAGATATCTATACGCTGTTTATACTCTGATTATGCATCTATACTCTGATCATGTTTATACTCTGATCATGCATCTATACTCTGATCATGTTTTCCTACATGAGTATTTTCAGTACAGGATCTCTAATGATGATTACCTGCAGGAACAAATCGGATGATTACTCGTTTTTTGTCACTGTTTAAAATCTTTAAATTTACATATATGTATCTATAATAAGAGTAGTTTTGTCACCATCAAAAAGGGGGAGATTGTTGTGGAAATTCTCCTATATTTTGATTCTGACAAAACTATCGAGAGAAATTGTATAACGTTCTGTGATGCAGAAAGAATGTGTAAGAAGCAGGTTTAGTGGATCTAATTCTGTCGCATAGACGAAGAATCAGATGGAAGTGCTTCTGACGAAGAGTCAGGTGGAAGTGCTTCTGACGAAAGGTCAGATGGAAGTGCTTCTGACAATCTAAACAGTGACGGATGGATCGCATCAAATCTCCGTATTACCATTCCATGTCAACTGATCAAGTAAGAAGCAAATCTATTCTAAGACGAAACCCAAGAAAGATCAATTTCTGCATTTGCAAAACATGAAGACCCACGTATGGCAGGTTTCCGATCAATGCAAGATTCCTAAGGAAAGCTTGTGATATTCGATTACCCTGATATCCCTTCCAATCAATCAAGGGACCTTCTACAATGGGATATCATCTTCTAAGGAATATTCTTTCGGGAACCAACTCAGACTTATCACACTTGTGGAAGCTGAAGATTTAGTTGTATGGGCGACTGAATCAGAAGGGTTCAATATCTCACTCAACGGTCTACATATCTTCTGAAGGTACAATCTCGTTCAATCATGATAGATGACGTCCAATCAAGGATTGAAGAGCGATTCCTTGGCCGGGAATTCAATGGCTAGTTTGGAGGCAGGGGAGTATAAAAGAAGAACCATGATGGACTAAAGTAAATGAGGGGGAACAACAATCCAAAGTGCAAGCATAATCTGAGTTCTATCCGAAAATATTCTATGTACCAAAAATCATATTCATTGTGAAAATCTGTGAGAGAGAAAAATCAAGTGATTGAGTGTTTATAATTCTCATGATTCTTCATAGTGATATCCAGCCGATCGGCTGTCATCGTGGGAGAGTGGACGTATGCTTAATCTAAGCCGAACCACTATAATCATCGTGTGCAATATTCTCTACTATAAACTCTTACTTTTGTATTTGGACTTTTTGCACACTGTTATGCTGTTCTTGATTCTAATCGTACACAGAATTATTTTTTTTATTCCGCGAGAAATTTCATTTATATTCAGAATCACCTATTCACCACCATCTAGGTGATATTGCTAGATCCATCACATACGTGATCCTCCCTTTATTCCGTTTGTGAGAACCGACCTTCTTCACTTCCTCAGGAACCTTGGTCAGCCAGTGAAGTGCGAAAGCTGAGTGCATCAAATTCATTGAACCTGCCGGGAACAGTCGGCCATGGAAGGACCCGAAACTCCCGCCGCCATATAAGGGCAATTGGGTGGAAGAGCTCGGAAGAGGGTGTTGGAGTCATTGATGGTCTGGTCATTGAAGAACACTTGGAACTGGGGTATCTGATTGGATCCTCGGTCTATGTTCATGTATGCAAGGTTTATCGCATCAATTATGGTCTGAATAGAGGTGAAGGTTTTTGGTCCAACTAAACACCTGAGGTCGGTGATGCGGAAGACTTGCCAAGCGGCATTTGCTGGTGGAATCATCAGCTTGCCTTCAATGAAAAAACACATGTGAATGTAAGGAGAATTTCTTCATTAACCTTTCAATTTACAAAGCTTTGTATATATACATAACAGAAAACCTAAACCCTAGGACTCTTCCTTATCATAAACATGGGACAAAATAGGAAGTAACTATTATAAATTCCTAAAATTGCTCTAATTTACAGCTCATGTTAACACTCCCCCTCAAGTGGGTGAAAAGATGTCTTTGATACCCAACTTGACAAGTGAGCTGTGAAATGCCCTACTCGACACTGCCTTAGAGTATATCTGCCAATTGATCTTCAGACTTGACAAAGGGAAACCGTTACTTTGGCATCCAGATTTTGCTTTACAAAATGTCTGTCAACTTCTATATGTTTGGTTCGATCATGTTGTACTGGATTGTGAGAAATGTCAATTGCTGCCCTTTTGTCACAAAATAACCTCATCTCAGATTCCGGCGGAAAATCAAGTTCTGTCATCAACCTCTTGAGCCATAGTAGCTCACATAACCCTTTAGCCACCCCTCTGAATTCTGCCTCAGCACTGGACAAGGTTACTACCTTCTGCTTTTTGCTCCTCCATGTAACCAAGTTTCCCCCCACAAATGTGAAATATCCAGACGTAGACCTTCTATCCGAGATACTGCCTGCCCAATCGGCATCTGTAAACCCCTCCACTTCAAGATGATCATTCTTTGCAAAGAACAAGCCTTTTTCAGGAGCTGACTTCAAGTAACGCAGAATTCGAGTCACGACGTTCATATGATCCTCACTCGGAGCATACATAAATTGACTCACAACACTTGCAGCATAGGCAATATCAGGACGAGTGTGTGACAAATAAATGAGTCTGCCTGCTAACCTTTGATATATATGTCTTTATTAGTCGGAACCTGATCTGAATACTCCCCAAGTTTATGATTCTAACTATAGGGGTATCAGCGGGCTTGCATTCCAACATTCCAACTTCGGCCAATAAGTCCAACACATACTTTCTTTGTGATAAGAAAATACCTCAATATGATCTGGCCACTTCAATGCCTAAAAAATACTTCAACCCTCTTAGGTTCTTCATCTCTCTCGAACTCTTCTACTAACTTTTCTTGGAGTCTCGAAATCTCTTTAAGGTCATCTCATGTGATAATCATATCATCTACATATATAATTAAGGCCGTTACCTTACCTTCAAATCGCTTCAGAAACAAAGTGTGGTCTGAGTTACTTTGAGAATACCCATATTTTCTCATTACTGAGCTAAAGCGACCAAACCAAGCACGGGGTGATTACTTTAACCCATATAATGATCGTTCCACTTTGCACAACATATTTGGTTGAGTGACACAACTATACCCATGCGGAACTTCCATATATATATTTCTTACTCTAAATCCCTATGAAGAAATGTGTTTTTCACATCAAACTGATGCAACGGCCAGTCCAGGTTTGTTGTGAGAGATAGCAATACTCTCACAGTATTAAGCTTCGCAACAGGAGAAAACGTTTATTGGTAGTCTATACCATAAACTTGTGTATATCCCTTCGCTACCAACCGCGCCTTGTATTTCTCAACAGAACCATTTGATTTGTATTTAATAAAAAATACTCATTTACAACCTACTGCTTTCTTTCCTTCGGCAACTCCACAAGACTCCAAGTCTTGTTTTTTACAGCGCTTCCATCTCTTCTTTCATTGCCTGAACCCACTTGGGATCCCTCAGTGCTTCTTGCACCCCAGTAGGAACTCGGGTTGTAGAGACATTTGATACAAATGCTTTCAAAGGTTCAGATAATCTTTCTGTTGAGACACAATCTGCAATAGAATACATTGATCTTCGTTTTTCCACGTCTGGTGAATATCGATTAGGGGGCTTGCCACGATTGTGCATGTCTGGTAATTTATATCTAACAACCACATCAGAGTCATCAAAGGAATCAGTTGTAATAGGAGAACTTACCTCAGGAGTATTATCAGGAGAATGGGCGGGTACTAGAGAGGGGACATCAAGAGAGAGAGAGAAGGTTGTTCTTGAGACTGTTTAGAAGCATTCTGTATCGATGTCAGTTGTCGATCATCTTCTATTGAGGCCGGATGGTCATCCCTTGCAACATCTGTTGGGGCATGCATCGAGTTAGACCCCGCCCCAGCCCCTGCCATAATACCACCACTCTCCCACCAATGTTCCCTTTCTCTATACATCTCCCCCTGAAAGGGACAATTGGTGTCGGGGAAGAAAAATTCAGACTCCAGAAATATCACATCCATGGTGACGTGGGTCTTCTTAATGGTCGAGTTATAGCAATGATAGCCCAGTGGTCGAGTTATAGCAACGATAGCCCTTCTGATGGGTTCCATAGCCAAGAAAAACACACCGGATACCAAGAGGATCCAGCTTGGTCCTTTGGTTCTTGTGAAGATGAACATAAGCTACACACCCGAACACTTTATGAGCAAGTGTTAATACAGAAGGAAGATAAACATATTTTGAAAGGACTTGCAACGAGGTCTTGAAGTTTAGCACTCGAGAGGGCATTCGATTCATCAAGTGGACCGCAGTAACAACTGCGGCATACCAAAATCGAGTGGGAACATGCCCACCTCCCAATAAAGCCCGTGCTGTCTCTAGAATATGGAAGTTCTTCCTTTCCGCAACCTCATTTTGCTGGGGAGTCTGAGAACACGATGTTTCATGAATAAGACCATGGTCATGAAAATATCTAGTGAGATATTGATTTACATATTCACCCCAGGATGCGAATTTGTGCTCAAATTGTGTTTCAACCATGCGATGAAATCTCTAAAATACGGTAAATGCTTCATTCTTGTACTTCATCAAATACAGCCACGTCATATGTGTGCAGTCATCCACAAACGTTACAGACCACCGAATTCCCAAAAGAGTGGTAATCGGTGAAGCACCCCACACATCAAAATGAATTAACACAAAAGGTGTTGTGCTTTATTAAAACTCACTGGAAAAGGAACACAATGACTCTTTGTTAAGATGCATGTCTCACATTGGAATACAGAATTTGATAGACCCTTAAACAACTCAGTAAATAAGTACTTCAAATACCCAAAAGAAGGATGTCCTAATCGACGGTACCATAATCATATTTCTTTCTCTCTACTTGTAATCTGACCCTCGGTATGATGAACTCTGCCAGTGGTGAGATCATTCACGTAGTATAGTCCCTCTCTCTTAGTACCACGTCCAATAATCTCCTTCGCGAGGATATCCTGAAATAAACTAAAATTGGGGTACATGAGAACACTGCAGTTCAACTCCTCAGTGACTTGTCCAACAGATAATAATCGATTAGATAATGAAGGCACAAGCAAAGTATGAGTTAAAGAAGGGAAGGCGTGAAAGCAACACTTCCAGCCCCTGTCACTAGATAGCTATGGCCATTAGCATTATAGATACTTCGTCGTCGCGGAGTAGTGTGGCAAATAAAGTCATCAAGATTGGGTGTCATATGATCGGTAGCGACTGAGTCAATAATCTACCTACTGCCGCCCCCATCCTGATCAATATTGACAAAAGTACACCCGTAATTACCTTTAGGAGCTGAGGCACATGTACCGATGGAGTCTACCTGTGGAACCAGTGAGAGAGCCAAGTCCCCAGTGGCCAGCGATGCCTGTCCTTTACCCCCACTTACTGTGGACTCAGTTTTTTTCTTGGCCTGCAAATCTTTCCACCAATCGGGGTACCCATGTAACTTAAAGCATGTTTTGAATTCCCACAATGTGTACATCCCCTAGTTAGTTGTGACTTGTGCTTGGTGCCTGTATTGGACCTGCCACTTGGAGATGTCAGCTGTAAAGTTCTTGGTTTCGGGATGCCATCAAGAACCCATCGTCTCATCCTCCCCC
Organism: Rhodomyrtus psidioides; assembly: GCA_021437785.1. Classification (NCBI taxonomy): domain Eukaryota; kingdom Viridiplantae; phylum Streptophyta; class Magnoliopsida; order Myrtales; family Myrtaceae; genus Rhodomyrtus; species Rhodomyrtus psidioides. Next base: position 500,944 of record JAILYB010000171.1, on the reverse strand, counting down.
CACGAGATATCATTGCAGAAGAAGAAGAAGAAGAAGAAGAAGAAGAGGCATCTACATTGGTCAGTATCACAGCTTGACGTATGTCCTCACGTCGTACCCGTGCATAAGCTTGTTCCACGGTAGGAAACGGTTGCATCTGTAGCACATCAGCCCTAACATTGTCAAGGCGATCAGCAAGACGATCAAGAAAGGTGTAAACACGATATTCTTGAACAGCTATGTTGTAACGCTCAATATCAGCAGCACACGACATGGGATTAGGGCGGCGAAAATCAATTTCCCGCCAGAGTCTTTGAAGGTCATTGTAGAACTTTTCGATAGGACATCGTGCTTGTTTCAGCCGAGTAACTCGGCGCTTCAAATCATACACCTGCGAAGCATCGATGCCGTGAAAAAATGTGGTAACCACCGAATCCCATACCGTTTTTGCGATTGGAAATCGGATAAAATTGCCGATCAACGCCGGATTCATGGAATTGATCAACCATCCTTTCACTGTCGAGTCTTCGGTTTTCCACTTTCAAACTGAGGGTTTGTAGGTAAAGGCTCCAGAAGGTCTCCATTAATGTATCCCAATTTGTCCTTGCCAGCGATATACATCTCCACCACTTGGGACCATAAACCATAATTGGTTCCATCTAGTTTGATTACAATTTGTGAAGCGGATGAATCACTGTGCAGTTTTGTGTTTTGAGTCTGATTTTGGGTGAGGATCTGAGTCAATCTCGATGTCAGATTCTCAAGAAGTGCTTCAGTCTGATTTTGGGGAGCTCCTACTCCGATAGAAGTTGGATCTGCCATCGGTCAGTGCAGAGACAATTCTAGCCGCGGCGTTCTAAGCAGCAGCTACATAAGCTGCGGCGGGTCTGGTCTAGGTCGGAATTGCGTCAATCAGATTCGACACAACGGATCGGTGCAGCGACGAAATCGACCGCGTGAGACTACGTCGCAATAAAGAAAACGGGCCAATTTTTTTTTTTTGGACCGCCGTAGTCGAGGTTTAGCGTACAGTACTCCCAAGGATCAAACACCTGGCTATGATACCATGAAGAAATACACGTGAATGTAGGGAGAATTTTTTCATTAACCTTTCAATTTACAAAACTTTGTATATATACATAACAGAAAACCTAAACCCTAGGGCTGCGTTTGGTCGCTCGGATTTTTAGTTAGGATAGGATTTGATATGATAGGATATGAAATCCAATGATTTTGCCATATCCTATCCTGTATTTTGTGAATCGCAGTATTAAAGCCGGATATATTCATATCATATCATATTTATTGTTTAGTATATACGATATATCAAGATAAAATGAATTTGAAAAAGCACAAGGGAAAAATTTAAGAATCTATTGTAATTCACTGTTGAATCTAGTAAAAGAAAGAAAATATAAACATTCAACTTTTGCTGAAAAGTTTTGTCTTTTTTGCGACATTCGTTAAACCTCAATATGAAACAAAAGGTTATGGAGGAGAAGGAGGTTTGACTCTCTTTCTGCTTTTCTTAGATTTTTTATGTGAACCAGAAAGCTAAGAATGAGAGTAAATTTCAACTATCTTGCTATTTTCGTGAAGTTTTATAATAAACTATAAAGTTACTAAGCAATCATGAAACTTCCACATGAACTAGAGATAGAGAAGACGAAGATGGAGATGCTAGTTTTTTTAGAAATTTCATTACTCCTTCTCTTCAAGAATTAGAAAAATCATTTTCAAATTTGAATATATTTACTTAAAATCTAGTTTCTTTTACATCATTTTTATTTTTTTAATTATAAATATCTTTTTATCATTATTTTGACTCCCTTCCATCATTTCTTAATAAATTTTTTCATTAAATAACAAACTATACTATTATACTTAAAATATTTAATGATATAAATACTAAGTGTGTGTGTGTGTGTGTGTGTGTACACATACAAACTATATATTATAAAGAAGAAAGAAATCAAATTATAAATATAATTTATAAAAAAAAATAAAAATATATTTTTTATTTTGATTTTTCTTTCTAACATTAGAATTCAAATTTATTTAAAAGTAATTATTATTTTAATTTATTATATAAGAAGTTTCTTATTCAGAAAAATAGTTTTTATACCATAAACAAAAGAAATCTTATCCACTTTTATCTTACCTCCCCCATAGGATAATTGTATCCATTTTATATCCCCTTTATATCATGCTATATCCTATCCTGAATAAGAACCAAACACATGATAGGATAAATTTTATCTTATTCTGACTGCCCAAACGTAGCCTAGGACTCTTCCTTATCACGAGATAAAATAAACATGAAACAAAATATGAAGTAAATATTACAAATTCCTAAAATTGCTCTAATTTATAGCTCATGTTAACATTCAATGCTATGAATTAGCAAGAGCTTTGCTTGTTCTGATGCCGCTCCCTACAAAAAAGAAGTCGAAACAAGCATTGGTTTCACCTTTAGAGACAACACTATTTCCTTATATCCAATGAAGGTATAGAAAAATCTTTGCGCATAAGCATGTTGACAAGATATACACCTCTATTTCTGCCGTGTGATTGTATTCTCAATGAGGTCAACGGGAATTTAAATTGCTAGTGCATGTGTACATTTATCCCCACCAATTATAGAAAGCGAAAAAAGCATAAAAAGAAATGTTATGATTCCATGCTGTTCTTGGGTGTACTTAGATTTGGTGGCATGTTCAGGACTTCATGAGAAGGAGCGTGCTACTACTGATGATTTGCCAGCTGACGAGCACCGTGTCACTGGGGATCAGCTGAGGGCAGTAAAGAGAAGCAGACAGAGTGACCAACCCATAAATTTGCAAGCTTACCCAAAAATCATACATTTTACAACACGGAGACTGTCGTTGTTATGTGCAATCTAAGATACAATCTCAACTAGGAGGAAGACACGCACAAGGAACACCCACTTGACGGTCAAAGCTGCACCATCAAAAAATGAATCCGCATTACATTTGGTTCTCATTTGGTGCGTTGGTAGCGGATATGAGCAACAACTCGCTGATTTCGCTCTTCATTTTCAACTTACTGGTTCATCCTTGTAACCCTCTAGAGGCTATGCACACAACCCAGGCCAGGAAAATCAAGAGACGCCCACAACTCAGCAAGATACAGGCACTTGATACGAATTGTTCACGGCTTGTGCTGTGCAAGGAAGGATGTTCCGACTACCTGGCTTGCTGGCAAAGGCTTTCCATTCACAAGCAATTGTTGAAGGAAATCCACACGGAATGATCTGAACTGGTAAGTCTGTTCGGATATTCAATTAATAAGAAAGGAGAAGCAGATCAGGGGTTAACAGAACTCGAACTGCGAGATATGGTTTATATCAAGGGTATTGTTTAGAGGAAATGAAGTTTGATAGCAACTTGCTCGTTAAGAAATATGAACAAGGACATATGCTCGCAAAATAAGTACCTTCCCACTCCAAGTAAAATCAACGTGACGGTAATAAGGATCCAAAAGCATCAGTTGGTCTCCTTCTTTAATCTGCAAACACAAATCACGAGTTACAAACAGAAGTCAAGATGGTGAATAGTGACTGCATGCAGAAACTGAAGTTATGATTTGTGTTGGATACGCAAGATTAATGCACTTTTCAACGTAGTTTTTTTATCTGATACACTAAAATGCATCTTTCGCCAATCTACCAGTGACGATACAAAACCCCAGGGTAAAAAGACATGGAGCAAACTGCGTGAAAGTCCTAGACTGACATCTAAGCTATAATAAAATAACAGGTAAATTTCATCTTTGATTTTTAATCACCCAATGCGTTAAACTTTCAATTTCCAGCCAATTCTCTGGCAAAATATAACATGATGCCCATTTGGCAATCATGGTGATACACCTGCCAACAATTAGCTGGAAAATTGGCTAGCTCCTGCCAAAGTGCACACGTTGCAAAAATTGAATATTCAGTGCATTAGTTAATTGAAATGAAGTGCTGTGATATGATTGCAAAATTCACTAAACTTCAGTGATGACGAATGAAATTTATCCGAACCACAAAAGAGCCAAAAGAAAGTAGTAGATAGAGAGCAAAGAACACTGGGAACAAAACAGCAGGTCCAACAAGTTGATTTTCACATTTTTTGCAGAAAGAAACAATTACTTCTTACCATGTCATTTCGTATGCCATAAACTGAAAGGATAAAACATGTCTGATTTGAATCACATGCTAAATAATACCTGCCAAAACCACCACAAAATTCGTAATAAGCAAGCTGCTCAAAGAATCAACGCACATGATATGATGCTTCAGAGACATAAAATGGAACACGTGTGTGAAATCGACTACACTCAGTTTGATATCCATGTGAAAGTATCGCATCATTATAATACATGTGAAGCACACAATAATGTCCACAAGCCGTGACTAAATCAGTTTGATCAAATGCACAAACCATGAGAACATCGACAAGCAAAGAACTTACAGGGGAGAAACATTATCATGCTTTATGAAGAATAGCACCTTTCCAGCAACGGCTATTGCTTTGTTAAGACCCTCACATAGAAGATCGACATTCGACTTTTTGTGGGAGGAACTCACTATTGATAAGGGCACATCCCCGCACAAACAAACAAAAGAAGAGGAAAACAAGTTAAATGCATTTCCAGAATTACAAAAGCTTTTCATAGAGAGTAAGAATCAGCCAAAACAAACGATTACAACTCACAATTGGCAGAAGCCAGCGATGATGCAAAAGAAGCAAGTCGTTTTCCTTTGGCATGTACCTGTGTGCACAAACCAACAATCAATGTAAGGATCTCGTATTCACAGCACTAGCATGCACAGAAGACAGATAATCGTTGATAGGTTTCATGAAAACCAAGGAGATAGCACCAAAAGAATTTTAACTCCCATGGTAACATTATAACTGAACTTTTGGAAGATATTACAACTCCTCAAGAGTCAGTTTCTCTTATGTCTTGTCAATAGGCAATACATGTGCTAACTAGCAGTTCTAACTCCCCAGAATTCACATGTTTAACTACAAATTATAGCATCAACCACCTAAAAGATAGTTCCGGTATTAAGTAGCTAATTTCTTCACTCAAAAATAACTTTACCTTCAAGAAATTCTCTAGCTTGTCAAGAAGACTGACTATCTTCTCAACCTCCTCAGATGCATTCAGACCAGGATCCTTTAGCGCAGCAGCTTGAAATCCAGTAAGGGCCCTTTCATAGTTCTCTAGGTACTTATTTACCTGAAGATGAAAACAACATTGAACAAACTCGGAATGACGAGGAAAATGACCTAATGAGACTGCCAATCCCATCCCAAACATCACGTCCCAAACTTAAAAAATCTTATGAGGTATTGCTCATCAGATAAATTGAACAGGTCTCATTACTGCAGATTCCATGAACCTTTAATCTCTTTTATTCTCACTTCCTGTTCCATCTATAACATTCCTTTCTTTTTCTTTTTTTCTTTTTTTCTTTTTTCTGTTTTTTCAGCTCCCGGATAATAGCTGCTTAGTCTTAGTTAGTGTTGTAAAAAGATAAATGTGATTTTTCTCAATCATTGAACTTCAGCATTAACAAAGGAGTCTTCCCTGGGGTTTACTAAAATATTGAAACATACAGGTGATCGGTGTTAAGAACACATTGTAACATAGAAAATCTATAGCAGACTCATAATGATAATTTTTAATTTTTCACTGTGAGATTAATATTCCATATGAATCATCATGGAACAACTTTTACAGTAGGCACATCATGTGCAACAAATGCAAAATTTTAAAAGCAATCAGGTATAGGTACTGTCCTGATCTACAAGAATTAAACTAGAGCAACAACCCCAGGGCCTGATATGTCAGTGTGCTAGTACTGGGAGTTTCCTCCCATCAATCAACACCTTGACAATATCTTTTGAAAGCCCCTTTTAATTAACAAGCAGATTAATGGGTACTTTCCAAAAATATAAGGTTGATTAGTGGGAGAAACGCAGTTGATAAACTAGTGCTTGTCGGTGAGAGTTATTTAAAAAACGACAAAAGGAAAGTAAAATTTATTTGGACTATGCAAGAACCAATGATCTCAAATATATTTTTCACAGCACCAATATCTGTTTCTTTATTTTCTTTAGGTAAGAAATGAAAAGCTTCTTCAGCATCGGCATCTGAAATGATATTCAAAACCTGGAGCATTGCAAATGTCAATTGTGGTTCTATGGCACACCAAGAAAGTCAAACTGAAGAGGATAAACCTCTTAGAGAAAGAAGTCATGTGGGTGACCAAGGAAATTATCCACATGGTATCGTTATTTTGACCACAGTTTGCATTGCATCACAGATTCATAGGAAAAATATGAGAAAATACTGAGCTAAATGCTTTGTTTATTTGCTTCCCATGCATAAATTTTCAAAAGCTTCTTAACAAATTTGGTAATGCATTGATCACATTACCCATACACTGCCTTGAATGTCCGAGTGATCATGTACATTGCCATTTTCTGGGACACTTTACTCCATTTGACACCCAATTCCAATCACACAATCAGCACAAGGCCCCCTCCAAAAAAAAAAAAAAAGCTCACAAAAAAAAAAACCCAAATCGGAGAATGTAGTTGACATGTGACATTGCCTGCCGATCCTGTAAAAAGAATCCTCAGTGCGGACCTCATCTAGAAACAAGCAAAATGACAAAAGGAACAAAAAAGTCTAATCATCTGCTCTCCATTATTATGTAACTAAGAAGAGGAACACAAAATATTATGTGACATGCGACAGACTACAGTCAGCTCATCTACACTCCAGATGATTACTCAATATATTCAATCCCAGCGAGGAACATATCAGAAGATGATTAAACATTTTGTAATCTTAAAGGCAATTTTCTCAACTTCATGATACGGCAATGTAAAGTATAAGAATAAAGTTTCACTTACAGTAGCGCAGTTGAAAAATAGGTCTGGATTGGATTCCATTCTTTCATCTTTTTCCTGATGTTAATCAAATATTAGAACATAAAACAGTAAAAAGTCTTAAGTACAACAAAAGCAAAAACACCTGTAAGTATCAGATGGTTCTTTCCAGATAATTAAAGGTTCCATATGTGCATCAAGATGGAATTAATCAGCTTGGATCACAAATGTGATAATAAGAATATGACAATGGCTTTCCTACTACATCTTATTCATACTTACAGCATTCTGATATGCTTTCAAAGACTGATGAAGTTTGCTAAGATCCCAGGCTCCAGTCACGAAAAAACTAGTGAGGCATGCATTTCCAAGGTTATCTGCCAGGTTTTAAATGATTCGACGGCTAAGATGGATGATACACCTTAATGAAAACAAACAAAAAGGGGAGGGTGACACATGAATCCCTGGGACAATGCAACCAAGTCAATTAGGGGAAAACTGGATGGAAGATTTTTTTGTCCTTACACCAGGAATTCCCATCCTTCACATCCAAAGCAATAGCTTCTTTTGCATGCTTTATGCTTTCTTCAACAATTTCTGTTTGGTTATCAGAACCTACATTCAAAAAGTTTGCATTAAGCGAAATAGGGCAACCATATCAAGCAAGCCAAAAAACAAGTTCTTATCCCTACAATTTTCTCCCTTTTGCAAGATTTTGCATCTCATCTTCCTCTTAGCTTCTTTGCATCTTGGCTTAGCTAATGCAAAGGGTGTCCCATTTCCTACTGTTCTTGTTCTTATTTCATTTTATGCAAACTTGATTTACTTTGGTGGTGGTTTTGGGTGGTTTGTCATATTTGTTTATGAAAACTTGGCTTTCCTAGAGGGAGATGTCCTCCTCCATTTGAATTTGGCTCCCTGATACTTGTCAGAGGAGGACTCAGGATATCCTAAGAATAGATGCAAATTGGACGACAGGCAGAATCATCAAACTACTCGTGACAATTTAATGCTGTGCATGACGACGACACAATACTAGTTTAACGCTGAATGGCATTACCAGGCACACTGCCCTTGCGGCAGTGTTCTCATTCCCACAGAAAAGAAGCCAAATGATGCTTTAGAGACATAATACTTTCAAAGAGACTTCCAATATAGATAAAAGTACATAAAATACTTGCCTTGAGCCATTTTCCTTTCAAGCATTGACAGTTGACATAGAATCTCCTTGTTTGGACCCTTCATGATGCCAAACCACCAAAAGTTACAGGCATAGGTATTGACTCTGACAAGTGGGCCAGATGGTTATCATTTAACACCTAGAGTACAAAAAGAGATACAAAGAACCTTGCTTAATGCGAGATTGAAGCAATTTTTTGCTGAAGGTAGGTCTCCCTTCTTCCAAATGCAGTTACCTAAACATAACCAAGCATCTGCAAGAGATGGATTCAACTTAACCTGGACCAAAAAGGTTTTGTTTTCACAAATACTAACATCAAGCTAAAGAATAAAACACATGAAACAGAAAAACCGGGAATTCGGTCCTCACAGCTTTTGAGAGATGTTCTTCTGCTTCTTTCTTATAGTCAGAAAATACATCCAATATCTTTCCTCTTAGATATTCATATGTTGCTCGTTGTAGAGGCGATTTCCTTTTTTCTGCCCAATACAGAGGGAAGCCAAACCAGAAAATATTTTCACAGACTGATAAAAGAGAAAAGCCCAACTGCATTATTTTCAGTATATTACTGGTTATAACATGAAGGTTTGTCGTAAAAGCAAAGAAAGGGCGCCATCATTTTACCAAAGTCATTTACAAGACAATGTCTATGATAGTCAGACACAACATATTCATTGGCAAGCTTGCGAGATGTCTATAGCAACTTAATATCAGCTATTTGAAGCATCTTTATTCCCAATCCAATTAGATGAATTAGAACCACCATTCTTTTCATTGCTCTTATTTTCTTTAACAAACCCACACTCCATTTTCCACTGACTCCAGCCACAACAGAAAATTCCCATGTCAAAGAAGATAAGTAAAGCAGTTAAAATAACACATACAGATACACAGACGAAGACGCAGAAGCAGAAGCATGAAACTGACGTGTGTTATTATTACCGACTAAACAAGGGCACGGAAGCACAAGAAATACTCCTTTTCACTGGCATCACACGAAATGCACAAGAACAAACACGGATCAAATCTTCCTCAACAAAATAAAGAACTCGCATACTCCCACATATACCGCAACGCAGCAACATGAGGCGTGTCTTACAAGCACAACGCAATGTTCGCATTCGCCACTCAAAACAAAGGCCTCAGTGACGATTATCACCACGCAAAACTTCAACAGCACCGAATTCAACCTCTCTTGAAGTTCCACGAACTACCGGATCAATCAACTGACGAACTCTTAACACAATCCAATCTGAAGATTGCGAAAGGGGTAATCAATGAACCTGCTAACCATTGGAATTGAAAAGAGTTACCGGGAGGAATGGAATCGAGGAGATTGAGCGCCGAGTTCGATTCGTCGCGCAACTTCGAGAGCTTGTCTTCTGGATTGGAGGGGAAGTAGGTGTCCCGGACGCGATAGAGATTGCTCGCAGCTTCAGCCGCAGCTGCGAGCAAGCTCGGTTCCGCTTGACTGCTCATTTCGGTCGCCGGCACGAAGAAATCGCAGTTGATCGGAGTCGTGAGGATGGACGAGTGCTTGAAGACGGCACCGGCGGGCTCGAAGAGAGAGGATCGGTCAAACGACCTCGTTTGCTTTGTTTATTGCACAGTTTTTGCTGCTTGCGCGATTTGGCCCTTTCCATTTTGTATTGTGCAATCCAGTCCTCCACCTTCTCGATTTTACAATTAAGTCCTTTTATTAAGGATCCGTATTTTAGAGAAAAATGAACAGTTTGAAAAATATTTTTCTAATATAAACCCTTTTATATATATATTTTTTGGAATTTAAATCCTTCTATGAGAGTTCCATTGTTTTGGAAAAGGTTGATAATTTGAAAGACATTTTTTTTAAAGAAAGCATTTGTATTGGTTATTGCTCATCATGTGTCCCTCCTAGCCTCGCCATGCTTCGCAGCCTTGTCCCACGGTGTCTCCGCGTTCTTTGTATTCGGGGTACTCGATCGTGGATGCGGGTACCAATCACTTTAACAGGAACTGCACGGCCCTGGCGGACTTCTCGTCTTACGAGTCGAGCGTCTTTCATTGCCCGACGGGGAGGTTCACCAACGGAAGAACCGTCCCCGACTTCATCTGTGAGTTCGCGAATTCCGAATAACAACGTTGTAATGCTGCCCTTCTATGAGTAAATTTTTGGTTTAATTGTCAAAAAACATAAATGTGAGCAAAAAAAAAAAAAAATTGCCACCGCTGGGAGCGGTGCTATTAAGGGACACAAACAAGGGCATGGAAAAACGCCGGGAAAGAAGTTGACCACTTCGGACCGCGGAAAGAAGCAACGACATTAACCAGCGGGCTGTGATCGGGCAGGGCAGGAGGCTCGACGTCTTCTCAGCTTAGGCATGAACAGGGAGCGAATCCGGCGAGGATTGCAGGTGCCACCAGAACCCGTCTCGGACAGGGCTTGGCATTCGCCGTGAGCGCGTCGAACGATAGCGGGGGACATCGAGTAGAGCCGTGGGAGGACTGATCTATCTCGGGTCTTCAAGGGCAGCAACCGTGGGTGATCGTCAGAGCAAGGGGAGGGCGCAAGTCACTCGTGTGGCTGGTTCGACACTGTTGGTGGTCACCAGAGACATAACTCTGCTGTGGTCGGTCGTCGACGAGAGGAATATATTCTTATCTCTTATTTTAATGCAATTAAAACTTTAAGGATTACATTTTTATTATCCCCGAAATTTGATGCTAATCCCTCACGTACATATGCAAACTTTCGGTCATATCAACTAAATAATGGATTTGGTCCAATTTTCAATCTATGCGGGGCTCAATCCAATTTATTAGCTAAGTTCAGAACCATTCATTTAAGTCCGTCTGCCGGTCCGATTAAATGCAAATGTTATGCATGCAGAAATTAAACTGGCTCAAATGCGAACAATATGAGAAATGTTTTGGCAAGGACCAAGGTTAGTGCTTAGTTTTTTATGCAGTAAATGATTAAATAAAAAGTCAAAATTTATGTGTCAACCCGTTAAATTGAGAAGGAGTACAGGGGGAGTCTCATCGCATTAGATAAACTCAGAGAATACAAAAAGATAAAATGTAGCGGGAATTTCAAAGCTCATGATTCGACTATTTTCATGAAGCTGAAAGATGGTCGTTTCCACGTACCCTTTGGCCCCAGTTTGCACGTAGTTGTTGCGTTTTCTCAGACGAGGGATCACATTGGCCGAAAGATGCAAACTGCAGATTTTCTTCATGCATTTTCTCGGCCTTGTTATTCACATGAGATCCTAGTATGCTCCGTCGATCCTCTTGGAGAATGCATGCGGGGTCCAAGGTGTCACAGAAAGAGGAGTATCTTATTTCGAGTTTACTCAGCTAAGGGAGAGAACTGCTAGGAAAATACTCATGAGCATATAATCTCATTACAGTAACCCGTAAACAAAGTATAATGCTGTCATGAACAAAGAATTGCATGTGCCAGCAGTATTGCACAAACGGACAGTCCGATGCTGCTTCTAAGTTAGAAGTTCATCCAACAGCTTGTCCAAGTTTATGGACGATGGCCCATTTGGATCCGTTCCCTCCCGTGCTAGTGTCTTCAGCTCTGTGATTCTTTCCTTCGTTTGTTTTCCCTTGTCTCCTTCCATCAATTCCCTCACTACCCTTTCCACTTCCTCTCTTTTGACCACGCCTGATAGCTCCAAACCAATCTCCCATTTACTACAAGCGTAGGTGCAGTTTGTCCTCTGGTCGCCAAAAGATGGCCAACAGATCATTGGGACTCCTGCCGACACACTCTCGATAATAGAGCTCCATCCACAGTGCGTTAAGAACCCTCCGGTCGACGTGTGGGCGAGAACTGCCTCCTGTGGACACCAATCTGCAAGTATACTCCTTCCTTCTGTTTCTTCGATGAATTCCCGGGGAAGAACTGCCGAGTCCCCTCTTACAAGGTCAGGCCTAATTATCCACAAGAATGGATGTTTGCTGTTGGCCAGTCCCATTGCAAACTCAATAAGCTCTTCCCTCGTCAAGACAGCTACGCTGCCGAAATTAACGTACAGAACCGACTTCGGTTCCTTCGAGTCGAGCCATCGAAGGCACTCTATATCTTCCCTCCACAGATTGCAGTCAACAGATTTCAGGGGGCTCTCTTCCTTCACTAGCTTGTCGACAAGTAACGAGAGGGGCCCAATTGCATAAACGCGAGGAAACATTGATGATAGAGCATCAAGCAATTCTGATTCAAGGGCATCAAAGGTATGGAAAATCATTGCTGAGGCTGTGTTTGCTCTCTCAAGGACGTCCATTGCAAAATTGAACATAAGATCGTCAGGATCCGTAGTACGTATGGAGGTTGGCAGGTCCCACAACTTAATATTCTTCATTCCAGGAATCCAGTCAATTACCGTCTCCAAATAGCCGTTTGTTAAGTAGCTGAAATCTGCATCATACGTGAAATTATAAGTCTTACATGTATATCATACTTCAAAAATAGAAAACACACACACACATATATATATTACGAAGAAGGCTAGTTTTAGGTTGGTGGACATTGGGTTCAAGAAATACCCCGGTAACCTAGGACCTGTAAGATACGAGCCAAACCAAATGTGGGAGGGCTTGAAATTGTTTGTACGACTTCTTGTGGGTGGTCATACATAAGCCATTAGCATAATCCACATATAACTCCGTTGCTTAACCACTGAGTCTACTCGCAGGGTACTAATAAATTTATCTTCCTTGTACTTTTTTACCTTTCAATGGTGCGAGACCCTTTTCCCTAAGCGTCCGGAATTGTTTGAATCCCATGAAGGCACAGGCGGAGATTGTCCACAAGTGTATGATAGGGATGCTGAACTCTTGAGCAGCTTCGTCGGTGGCAAATGCCATGAATCCATCGGAGAAAATGCAAGTGACTGGAGGAACATCCGAGTCTGGTGCGGCGTGGTTGAGATTGGAGATGAGATCAGAAAATGGAGCGGACATGTGCTTTCTGATAGCATCACATAGAGTACTGGGGTCTTGGCTCGAGTCTGCATCCGTGGGAGGAAGGCTGTCGGTGATGGTCAGGAACTGGAAGCCGTGGAAGCCGTCGAGGGCTCGAGGTCCCCTCGACTTGAGTAAGCGTCGATGGTTATACTCGGTGTTCACAAAGGATATGTAGAAACCTTTTGTGTACAGAAGTTTTGCCAGTTTGAGCATTGCTCCTATGTGGCTTTGGTATGGAGCTGGTATACAGACGGCATGGCTTCTCTGAGCTGCGGCTGATTGGGTGTCCATCTCTCTCTCTCTCTCTCTCCCCCTCTGGTGACGCTCTGTTGGAATGAAGGAAGGAATAGCTTATGACAAGCGGAAAATCTTTGTGCCTGTATTCTTGTTCTTCTACAGCCCATTCATTCATAGGCCTTCTTTGATAGACTTAAAAGACGGTTATTTTGTTGCTCTTCAAGATTTTCCCTTGCTCACAGAGTCTCTGACAACAAGCATACTCTTCTTGACCAATTTAACCACCGCCTAGGGGCTTCTACGGTTGGCTTTTCTTGCTTCCCACGCAGGACAAGTTGAGTTCTGCACAAAAATGGGTGAATAATTCAGCAGTTGAACTGGATTTTTCCAACGTGACAAATGTTGACGGAAGGTTCCTTTCCGGTTAGTCATGGCAATGGGCCGGGGACCGCCGGTTCCGGTTCATGAATTGGTGGTTCCGGTTCCAATTTAGGGGAAACCGAAACCGAGCCCTTAAGTGGCGGTTCCGGTTTTGAACCGGTGGTTACGGGCCCGTTTCGGGCCCTGTTCCAGTTCAAAATCGAAAATGGAACCTCCGATTTCGGTTACGATTTTTGAGTTTAAAAATTAAATTGTAATGAATTTGTAATCAAATTATGACATAAAAGAAAATAATGAATTATGAAATTATGAAATAATGAATTATCAAATACAAATTGTAATCAAATTTGAGGGGGAAAAGACAGGGGAGAGGGCTTGAATTTAATGAATTATCATTAAGTGCCTATATATCTACGTAATTCTCTTACTTTTGATAACTCCATACTTACCTCATCCTCAATCGTCGCTACTCGTTCCGGTACCGATGCCGATGGTATCTCCGTCATCAAAGAATTCAGCTTCATTATTACGATTTATCTCTTGTTATCTATATTCAGCAATTGTCCAATCATCAAAACAAGCTTAAGCCTCCACGAATTGGGAGCTAATCTTGAACGTCGTTCGTCCAAAATATTGTCTCTAACGCTAAATGCTTATTCTACCGCAACTGTTGAACAAGAGGTTGCTAAAAAAAAATTTGCAATTAGAACAAGAATTGGATATTGGGTGGAATGCCTCTTCCACCAATTCAATATTGTGAAATATGTGCTGCCTTTAGATTCATCAAAAAAAAAAAAAAACGGTTGGATAGCTCTCTATTTCATAAGTACTTCCTATTGTTCCCTTTTGGTTTTTTTGCCCATGCAACAAAAGGTGGTATCCTCTACTAATTTTACCTATGTCCCCACTTTGGGGCTTTTTTCCAATTTAGGATTTTTTTAAAAAAAAATTACCAAAATAGAATTAAAAAAATATATTTACCAATTTAGTACCCAATTGATAGTTAGGCCGCCGATTGGGACCTCAATCGGTAGCTGAGCCGCCGATTGGGGCCCAATCGACAACACAGCTGCTGATTGACACCTCAATTTGGTCCAACCCTTATTTTTTTTAAAAAAATCGTATTCTTTGCTTAAAAAATTATTAAGATAAATAAATGCTTCTTAATTATTGTACTTATGTAATTATTTAAATTCATAAAATGATTAAGATGATTATGATATACGAAAAATGATTAAGTATTGAACTCATCATCATTTAGTGGTGGCACGTCAAAAGAATTGTTGTGTTTGGGCTGACCTGATTCTTGCTTAGAATGGTCCATCAGGCACTTCATGGGCCCCGAGTTTTGCCAATCTAATGATTTCTCTATAGATTTAAGTAATATTAGCCCAAGCCCACAATTCGTATGAACTCCAAAAGGACCGATCGATGCAATTGTCAAAGCGTCGCATCCACACACATGCCCAAGCCACCAACGCTCTTATCGATTGAATAAATTGGGCCTCTTCCCTTCCCTATAATTTTTTAAGCGACATATTTTTTTTTCGTATATCTATAGATCATTTTTCGTATATCTTAATCATCCTAATCATTTTATGAATTTAAATAATTACATAAATACAACAATTAAGAAGTATTTATTTATCTTAATAATTTTTTAAGAAAAATATGGGAAATATAAAAAAAAATAAAGGTTGGGCCAAATTGGCACCCCAATTGGCAGCTAGGCTGCCGACTGGGATCTCATTCGGCGGCCCGACTGCCGATTGGGTACTAATTTGGTAAATATTTTTCTAAAAATTTTATTTTGGTAAAAAAAATTTAAAAATCCTAAATTGGGAAAATGACCCCACTTTGTATGTCACTAGATTGAGAAGATCCACTATCACCTAGATTATATGTATTACAAAATTTATTATATAATTCTATTATTACGTTTTTAACCTCGTTTGTATAGTTCTAATATTTACCTCATCAATTAAATGTAAACATTTATAATACGTATTCAAATAACCACCTCAACTATCTAATTTACAACATGGATTAAAAAATACAAGCAACTAAATAAATAATAGGAATTTCCCTATAATAATGTAGCCATTTTGCTCGCATTGTTCTAATGGTGTCACTTAATTTATCACCATTTTCATTTTCTTCAAAAATTTCAAAAATATTAATACATTTTTTAAAAAATAAATGCGTACTAGGATAATAAACACCAGACAAAATATAAGTTGCATCATTAAAAAAATTTAAAATATTCAACTCTTTTTGTGCAAATATCTCATTATTGTGGGTATAAATTGATTTGAGTTATATTATCTGAAATAAATGCACATACTAAATTTTTATATGCAAAAGATTAAGCAACTCATAAGTAAATTCCAATGATTTGGAACATCTCTTGGAAATCTTTTTTGTTTTTTTTTTCATTTTCTCTACAAAATTTTAACCATTATTTTGGGGATGTTTCATAAAAATTGAATTTCCATTTTTATTGGATCGAGAAAAGTATCAAGAGTTTGTAAACCATCTTGTACCCATAAATTTAAAACATAACAAGCACATCGAACGTGAAAAAATTGTCCACCAAAAACGGGTTTACTAATCTTTTCTAGTTCAACAATTGAAGCGATATTTGCCGCGGCATTATCAAAGCCAATTGAAAATTTTTATTAAGCAAATAATATTCTTTTAAAATTTACCTAATTAATCTATAAATATCATTTGTTGTATGCCTATCATCAAAAACTCAAAATGCAAGAATATTTTTTGAATATTTCAATTATCATCTATCCAATAACATGTTATACCCATATAATAATGAATTTGCCAATGATCACTCCAAATATCGCTATCTATATGCACATGTCCATTAAAATTCATTAAAAAAAATTTGTAAATCTTTTTTTTTTCATTTTTATAAAAAATTTTAATTATGTGTTTAAGTGCATTTCTAGGAACATGTTTTGCTTGTAGAACACATGCATTTTGTATAAATTGATTAAAACTAAATCTTTCACCAAAACTAAATGATAAATGTTCATATGACCCGTCTCTTTTCTTTCCTTTTTCGGGCTAATGGATTACCGATTCAGCCCCCACCCTGAAATGAATTTTCCAATGATCACTCTAAATATCGCTATCTATATGCACATGCCCATTAAAATTCATAAAAAAAAATTGTAAATCTTTTTTTCATTTTTATAAAAATCTTTAATTACGTGTTTAAGTGCATTTCTAGGAACACGTTTTGCTTGTAGAACACATGAATTTTGTATAAATTGATTAAAATTAAATCTTTCACCAAAACTAAATGATAAATGTTCATATGACCCCGTCTCTTTTCTTTCCTTTTTCGGGCTAATGGATTGCCGATTCGGCCCTCACTCTGAAATGTAGATTGCGAGCCTTCTCGGCGCGGGCTCTCCCAGGCCCAAACCAAATGGTGGCGGGAGTAATTGAATTTTTCGAAGCTATCGACGATAAGAGTCGATTGCTTTCGACCTCGGTGTGGTCGTGGTGGCATGTACAACGTGTGCATGCATTTGGGGTCGCCACTGGTCCCTCTTGAAAGGTGGATCGGAAACCTCATTGATCGATTGGGAGAGATCGATCAGTTCTGCAGAACTAAAGATTTTGGGTTCGGGGACTTGGTCACGTTAGTATAATTACCAATGCATTTTCGGTACCTAACGTGAGTGATTTTCCTAATTAAGATTTTATGTAGGTGCGAATTTGGGTGAGGTAAGTCTGAATCAAGGTTTCATGCAGATTGGAAGACTAGTCCTATCAATCACAATCAATATAATTAAAGTGCAATGAAGTGTAGTCAATGCAAATCAATTCAAATCAAGTGCCTCCTAATACAACCGTAATGGCTTAGGGAATATGTGATTAAAGGTTAGGGGTAAAACGGGAAGATTTGCTAGTTGATCGTGGCCATTTTCTATTTTTAGGATTTTTTAGGATTCTTCGGGAGACGATTTGCTAGAAGGGAAAAATCATCATTTTTGAAAATATCAAGGATCAAAACAACCAAAATAGGTCATGGCCAGTTGATTGTGGTCATTTTTTATTTTCTGGGATTTGTTTGGACTTTTTTAGGGAAACGATTAGTTAAAAGGGAAAAATCGTCATTTTTGGAAGGATCGGACGTTGAAAGACCCGAAGTAGCTCATGGTTAGTTGATTGCAGTCATTTTCTATTTTCTAGGATTTTTGGAAATTTTCTGAATTTGTAATGATTTTTCTATATATATATATATATATATATATATATTTTATGGATTTTCGATTTTTTGGATTTTTTTATTATTTACTGATTTTTTTAATTATTAAAAATATTTTCCAGATCAGGCCAAATCCGACCCGCGCCTCTCAGGCTCCCGGCCCGACCGTACAGATTGAAAACCTGTCTAAACGACATCGTTTTGGATTTTTAAAACATTTTTCTATTTTTTTTTTATCAATTTTCTAAATTATCCGAAATTACCACCATCGGACGCTCCAGGATGTGCCTCGTGGCTTTCCCTGGTACTTCCGATTTTGGTTTAATTATTCAGATTTGAAAATGGCAACTCCGACGACTCTCATGGCGCCACGTGGCCCAACCATAGCCATCGGATCCTATTTTTTATAATTACCGAAAAACCATTTTATTCTTGAATTTTTTTATTTATTTTTTGAAAATCCAGGATCGCGACACGTGGCGAAGCCACGGCCGTCCGATCCAGCTCTTTATTATTAAGGAACCAGCCCTTTCTTGCCGACGTGGCCGCCTACGTGGCCGTCGGCGCTGACCAGTCAATTTTTGTTGACTGGTCAACCCCCCTCACTGGGGAAGACAACCCCTCGCCGACGCCTCTCCAGAACTTCGATTTCAACGTCCAAACGCCACGAAACAACCGCAATTTTGACATCATTCGATCCCTCATGAATCACACATCAACATACATCCATTCTTTGACAAAAACCACATCCCAAACCTAGTAAAACAGGCCGGCATAGTCCTGATTCTGATGATGATTTTTGCAGAAAAGTTTTTCATGCTCAAACTCTATTCTAATCTGTCAATAAGCATTCCATGGTTGCAAAAATACTTACCTGAATCCGTTCGGGGCTTGAGAGCCGCCCGCATATCCCGATGATCCCATGGTCCAAGCCGAGAGCCATGGAGGTTCGACCCACCAATTTCAATGCGAATCGATGCAAGACAACGACAAAAGGGTGATTAGATATGGTTCTAACATAGGCTCAAGGCATGAAACGCATGAAAAAGACTCGGATAATACACAGCCGAGGGCTAGAACACAAACACGGCTTCGATGACACTACGTCGAACAGGTTACGTGCTTTCGAAAAATTACGATTAACACTGGACTGAGACCCGACGAGCAAGAATCGAGGGTAAATACCGCTCATTTATGACTAGGGGAAAGTAAAGCGAGGTCAGAGTGCATTTGGTTTGGCTCCATTTGGCGAGAAACCAAATGGAGCCAAATCCACAGTGAATGATAGCATCGGAAAAATAGGGGATGAGATGGTCGAAGGTTAACAACCTTTTCTGCGACACCGACAGCAGCTGCGGCTTTGGTGGCGATGGGTTCGTCAGTCTGAAGGCTCGAGGGACTCACTTGAGCGTTGATACCCGTCTAATCTTCCTCCCGTAGCCCTCACTCTCTCTCTGGCTACTTCCTGCTCTATTTTTTCTAAGAGAAAATACTCCATCCGAGCACCTCTCTCCCTCAGCTCTCTCTGTGTTCTTCCTCTCTCGAATACCTTTGTGTGTGTGTCTCATAAAAATATCCCTCTCCCGATGTAAGAATGGCCTCCTCTTTTTCCGCTCGATCTCTCTCCCTCTTCCATATACCCTCATCGGCCTCTAACGAACTTTGTCCTTTTTCTCCCAAATGCAGCCACGCTAGCATGCTCCCGTACGTACACAAGACGACTGTGGCGACCTAAAATTAAAATTTTAGGTTAATGAATTATCAGGTTAATTTTAATGATTATCCTAATGCGGACTCTCTCAAGCCTTACCAAATTGCAACTTTGGTTATTTAGAATGATTTAGAATTTGGAGTCGCCACTAAGCATTTATGGTAAGTTGGTTAGAAACCTAAATGAAAATAGCAAGAGGACTATTCTTATTCCTACGAACCAGAGTTTATGGATTCGGGGACTTGATTACATTAACTAATTAAAGCTAATGCCCTTTCAGTACCTTAATTCCATGAGATGTCCTAAATGGGCAACTCAAGCTTCATTGAATTTACTTTAAGTTCAAATGAGGCGTTCTTATTGTTTTTGTTGCGGGGAACCAAGCGATCGATCAAATAAATAGACAGAACGAGTAAAGTAAATCGAACACCAGATGTACGTGGTTCGGTCGTAGAGACATACGTCCACGGGGAGACTAGCAACGAATTCCACTATAGAACGAGCGATACACGGAGATTACAAACCACACCCGAGTTACACAAACACACTTTTGGTGTTTCCCAACCCTAATTACATCAAGAATGCACACAGTATTTAGCCTCCAATTCCTAGCGAGATAATCTTTCAATCTCGCAAAGGAATTAAAACACAAATCTAACCTCAAAATTTAATCGGTTTTGACACCTAAATTCTTAATGTAATTCCGCGAACAAAATCGGTGACGATAAACCCTTTCCAATCACTCGACCAACGGCGCTTCAGGAACAACGCAAAGACCCACGCTCAAGCACTCATCGAAGTGGCGCTTCAAGACTTCGTACGAATGCTACGTACGGATCAACCAGCGTGTCTTTGTTTAAGCCTTCGTGAACGTCCTTGCCCTCGTTTTATCAACAAAATCGTTCCTTAAGAATTCACTAATATATATATATATATATATATATATATATAAGTGAGCCCCACCTTCTTTCTTTGCCGACTTCTATGCGTGGAAGTGAATCTCGGTGTCTTCGTCAACGAAAAATACAAAACTTGGACTTCTCCTTGTTATGCTGCACGATATCAATCTTCTGCAATAGAGGAAAGAAAATTTCTCTTTCCTCTTTATTTATTATTATTATCTCAAAAAAATTCCACCGTGAGCAACCCATGTGCTTTAGTCAAAAAGTCCAAGATAACACTTTCCCTTTTTGACTTTGATTTGCATGAGGAAACCCACGCCAAGTCTAGAAAACAAAACGTGGACTTTCTTCCTTTTCTTGTACGACACGAAAATCAATTTCCGTAATCTTGGATTCTGGTGGTCTCATATGGTTTTCAATTTAATATCCAAATATTCACTTTGGGCTCCAACACCGAATAGAAAATATTCAATTCGAAATATTCAAATTTTCGCTTTGTGCTTAAACTCGTGACATAATTTTCAACAGTTTTCGCTTTTTAGATGAATACGTATGCATAAATGAACAAAAAGCAAATGCAATGACATGAATAAAAACAAATGGGTGCGATGCAACAATTAAGTTCATCCTACCCTATGTACAACATTTAATCAATTAATTAAAACATGCGGAATTTCCTAACACTCAAGCAAAAATTATGGATGACATACGTAATATGCAAACAACTAAACATGCAAATCCACTCAATTATCCTAAGATGCAAAAGACATTGTCATATTTTCTAATATCACCCAACATGTCATGGCATATGATATAACATAACTTTTTTAAAATATATATATGAGGCATGAGTGCGCAATTTTTGAAAAATGTGGTAGATGATGTAGATGTTATTCAAAATATGTAAATGAACAGCTTGTGACATAAGAGTATGACAAGAGATATGCGAGATGTGATTTCCAAAAAATATGATATGAGAAAAATATGCAAAGACAACACCATACATGCAAAAGATATGCATGGAAAATACGAGACATGCAATGAGATATATTTTCTTCGTGAATAAGATGAGATATGCATGCAATCACACAAGATGACACGAGATATGTCAAGATATGCAATGAAATATTCTAAATATGCATGAGATAATGCAATATGGCATGAGCTGCTTTTATTTGTGAATTTTTTAGCAATCTAAAGATATGCATGAATGGCTTGACTTTCTTGATTTTATTCCATAAAAAAAAAATCCGATAAGATAAGGTTTCTAAAAAATCATATCTTCCTAAAATTTCAATTGGATAAGGCTCCTAAGAAACCGTAATTTTTAGGTATCTTAAATATATGGAATTAAATTAAGACATATCAATCAAGGAGCATATTTCAACTAAAGAAAGATATCATCAAGATCGACGTGAATATCCACGTCTTTTATTTTTTTCGAAAATAATGATATTCATAAATCTAAATTCAGCTTTTTGAAGGTAGCGAATCAGATCTAAACGGCGATAGATCAGATTAACTAAATTCACATATTTACTAAGTTGGAGGGTCGTTTATTTAAAATAAGTTAAAATAAATTAAAAAATAAGAAAAAAAAACAAAAAAAAAATGCCAGGCGTTTCTGCAACCCTCGCCCTCGCCGCCGCCACCTCACCATCGCCAGCAATGGCCAGCGAGGGTGGGGCATGGTCGGCGGGGGTCACCGTCCCCTGGTCGGGGCTCGGCAGGGGCGAGGGTTCCAGCAACCCTCGTCGCCTGCCTTTTTTTATTTTATTTTTTGAATTTCTAACCTTTTTTCAGCTTATTTATCAAATTATGTTTAATAAAAAAAATTCAAATATGAAAAATAGTGCCACGGTGGACTGCTGGTTAGCCGCATTTGTCGAAAATATTAATAAAAAAATGTCACGTCAGAATTCCGGCGGAGCAAATCGGACTTAGCACCAAAGTGATCGTTTTTCAAAAAACTTGGTACTCAAGTGATCCGATTGAAACTTTTCGCACTAAATTGATATTTGTACGAAACTTTTGACACTAAAAGTGTACTTTTCCCCTGGACAATTCTATGAGGATCTTGAGAGCTTCGTTCTGAACAATTCCAGGGTTCTCAACCAGTGGAGCCGAGGATCCCGAAATTGTAGAAGATTGCACCTCCTGCGTGAGGATGTGTGCAGACTGCACAATGATGCTTTCACCCACTTTCCAACGATGGCGCAACTCATGACTTTGTTCGAATATATTTGTAAAGAAAATAAATCTTTAGATACGATACGACACACCGAGGTTAGGTGAGAAAAGATAACATAGAAAGGTGTGAATTGTTAAATCATGTCTATATATATAAAAGAAAGAATAACTTTTCTTCTTTTATTGGCTGCGACAGACTTGCTAAAGCAAAGAAGACAAGACCTTATGTTTTGTTTTCTTTGACTTTGATTTACTCCATGGGCCCACAAGATAACATATTATATTATATGTGTGCCTGCCCTTTTTTTCCGTCCTGTAGCGCCGAGTAGAAGAAGTCATCCACTACAGAAAAATCCGAGACATATTCAACAGCGCCAATGATCCGCAAGTCGAGGACGCCCGTGATCCGCAATTCCAGTCTCTCTTTATCGATGATCGGCTCATTTTTAGAGCATTGATTATATGAAGATATTGGTCAATTCGTGCTGAGTTGACGATTAGTTGATTGGGTTCAGACAAACACTTATGCTCTCTATGGAGTGGACTCTCTTGTTCATGTTTACTGTGGCTCATGTCTCAATCAAAAGCCAAGATGATGTCATCCCTACCAGGCCTTGCCTCTTGGTGCTCAAAACTGATTTTATTGAAGCAGAAATATGCTCATTTCCATTCTCTTTGGCCACAGTTTATACTAAGATTGTTGCAAATTCTCAGATGATCGACCACATTGGCCAAAAAGGTGCAAACTGCAGATTTTCTTAATGCATTTTCTGGGCCATTTTATTCGCAAGAAATCCTAGTATGCTCAGTCATCCATTTACTGAGATAATCGATCCACTTCGAGAATGCATGCAGGGTCCAAGGTGTCACAGAAAGAGGAATGTCTTTTCCCGGGGGGGGTGGGTGTGTGTGTGTGTGTGGTGGTGGTGTGGGGGAAGAATTGCTAGGAAAACACTCATGAGCATGTACAGAATTGCCTGTGCTAGCAGCGTTGCACAAACAGACGTAAGGTGCTCTTTCTAAGTTAAGAGCTCATCCAACAGCTTGTCCAAGTTTATGGACGATGACCCATTTGGAAACGTTGCCTCCTGTGCTAGTTTCTTCAGCTCTGTGATTCTTTCCTTCATTTGTTTTCCCTTGTCTCCTTCCAACAATTCCCTCACTAGCCTTTCCACTTCCATTCTTCTGACCACGCCGGATAACTCCAAACCAATCTCCCATTCACTACAAGTGTAGGTGCAGTTCGTCCTCTGGTCGCCAAAATATGGCCAACAAATCATTGGGACTCCTGCCGACACACTCTCGATTATAGAGTTCCATCCGCAGTGCGTTAAGAACCCTCCGGTCGACGTGTGGGCGAGAACTGCCTCCTGTGGACACCAATCTGCAAGCATACTCCTTCCTTCTGTTTCTTCGATGAATTCCCGAGGAAGAACTGCCGAATCCCCTCTTACAAGGTCAGGCCTAATTATCCACAAGAATGGATGTTTGCTGTTGGCCAGTCCCATTGCAAACTCAACAAGCTCTTCCCTTGTCAAGACAGCTAGGCTGCCGAAATTAACGTATAGAACCGACTTCGGTTCCTTCGAGTCGAGCCATCGAAGGCACTCTGTATCTTCTCTCCACAGATTGCAGTCAACAGATTTCAGGGGGCTCTCTTCCTTCCCTTGTTTGTCAACAAGTAACGAGAGTGGCCCAATTGCATGAAGGCGAGGAAACATCGATGATAGAGCATCAAGCAATTCTGATTCAAGGGCGTCGAATGTATGGACAATCATTGCTGAGGCAGTATTTGCTCTCTCAGCGGCATCCATTGTAAAATTGAACCAAATGTCTTCAGGATCCGTGCTACGAAGGAAGGTTGGCAGGTCCCACAATGTAATATTCTTCATTCCTGGAATCCAGTCAATTACTGTATCCAAATAGCCGTTTGTTAAGTAGCTGGTATCTGCATCACACATGATATTCTCAGTCTTACACCAGCTTAATCGCTGAGTCTACTCACAAGGTTCTAATAAAACTCTCTTCCCTGTACTTTTACCTTTTAATGGCGTGAGACCCTTTTCCCTAAGCGTCCGGTATTGTTTGAATCCCATGAAGGCGCAGGCGGAGATTGTCCACAAGTGTACGATAGGGATGCCGAACTCTTGAGCTGCTTCGTTGGTGGTAAACGACATGAATCCATCGGAGAAGATGCAAGTGACTGGAGGAACATCTGAGTTTGGTGCGGTGTGGTTGAGATTGGAGATGAGATCAGAAAATGGAGCAGCCATGTTCTTTCTGATAGAATCACATAGAGCCACGAGGTCTTGGCTTGAGTCTGCATCCGTGGGAGGAAGGCCGTCGGTGATGGTCAGGAACTGAAAGCCACTGAAGCCGTCGAGGGCACGAGGTCCCCTCGACTTCAGTAAGCGTCGATGGTTGTACTCGGTGTTCACAAAGGATATGTAGAAACCTTTTGTGTACAGAAGCTTTGCCAGTTTTAGCATTGCTCCTATGTGGCTTTGGTACGGACTTGGGATACAAACGGCATGGCTTCTCTGAGCTGGGGCTGATTGGGTGGCCATCTCTCTCTCTCTCTCTCTCTCTCTCTCTCTGGTGACACTCAAACCAGAACTCGGAGGATAGAAAAGCTGATTTGGGAGGTCAGTTTTATATTTCGCATGAGGGGGGAAGATGTAGTGGATGCCAGGCAGAGTCAAAGGTTTGCCGAACTTATGTTTGTAAGTTCCACACGTCTCTGCATGTGGCTGCTCTATTAGAGTAATAAACATTTCTCATCATCTGTGATCAGTTGACACGTAACCATGCTACTGTTTCGAATGATCCAGACGAAAACTTCCACATAAGACAAGCGGGAGCAGGGGTGTGCAAACTGGACCGGACCGGCCGCGACCGGCCCGGCCCGGGCTGGTTGGTTCGGTTCTTGAGGTTGGCGGTCCGGTCCCCGGTCCCAATAAACAGGGGTGGTCCGCCTAGTCCCCGATCCCAGTGACTAGGCGGTCCGGTTCCCGGGTTCCATGGTTTGGGACCGGACCGGCCCGGCCCAAACAGCACCGGCAATATTTTTTTTAAAAAAAAAAGATCCGCAAAAGCAGGATCATCCTTGGATGAACTCTGACTTATTTATTTACTTGCAAGTTTTGGTGTTAGTAAAAGCGTTAAAGTGATGTTTTCAATTGGTGGCGAAAAAGACTTCTAATTACTCAGGACCATGTATGATTTTTAAATTAACAATATTTTAGCCTCTTGATATTTTCAGAGTTGGACGAATTCGGTTGTAATATGCGCAGCCTTACGTTTCAGTCGAAGGAGCTTTGTGCACTGAGCTAGCCTAGTAACTGTAACACAAGCGAGTTGAACATAGTAGTAGACTTTATAGTGGTTGGGCTGGGACCGGGACCGGACCGTCGGTCCTGGTCCCGGTCCGGTCCTTGGTCCCGAAATTATGGGGACCGGACTATTGGTCCGGTCCCCGGGTTCATGCTGGGACCGGACCGGCCCGGACCAGCTGCGGGAGTGCTGAACTGGATTCACTGAACGGTAGATGACAACCTTCAGTTGTTTATCACAGTCATGATGCTAAGCAGGCTTTCGGAAACAAATGAAACTGTGAAGAGCACACGAGAGGTTTTTTTACGACCTGTCTCAACCTTTACAGCCTACTTTTCTGTCCTGTAATAGTTGTCCAGTGATGTAGAAATGCTTGGCGGCTTCGGACTTCAGTTAAAAGCAGCTTCCTAAAGGCGGTTGCTGTCCATGAAGATTTGGCACCTTCTGGAATCGGCCAAAAGGTCCAGGATGGGAACAGTAACACCAACAGAAATCTTGTCAAAAACTGGGAAGGAGTGCCCAAAGCTGGCCGGACCTCCTATTGTTTTTTGCCTATACTGCGACTGCAATGTTGTTTCTTTCTTCGGTCGATCCACAGAGAATGGATGATGCCAAAGGTGTCACAGAAGGGGAGTGTCTTATCGCGCTGTCTTCTTAGCCAAGTAGAGAGTTGCTTGGAGGATGGTCATAAGAACGAGCCTGCAGATTTTTCCCAGGACAGTAGTGGATTCTAAGCAAATTAGCTTGAGAGTTTCCCACCCCACTTTCCCTCCTTGAAGATTTGTGCTGACTCGTCCACTTGAGACTGCACAAAGATGGAGAGAAAAATAGGGTTCACACATAAAGAATTTGACTTTGCTAGCATAACACTCATTCAAATACTGAGAAGATACGCTAGCCCTTTTACTAATTAGTCCTGGTCAAGCCCCAAAACCGCGTTTCGCCTCTTACTAAAAATTGCAGTCATGCCGGGACAATGGGTCGCGATCCTGCGAGTATCCCCTCCAGTAAAGAATTGTGGCCTCACGATCACTAGTGGAGGTCCGGAGAAAGCTTCAATTGGTTAAGGGAATCCACCGGAGCGTACTTGTTGTCGATTCGCAAATTTTTATTTACCCTTTTCATCAACAACTCAAATTTATTGCTTGTTATGTGAAAGAGAGCTGCTATTCTGACAGTCTGACAGTACTGCCATTATTTCTGATCTCGTGATTTTTCAATTAATAAGTGCTTTATGCAAAATACACAGTGATGGTGTGTGGATTTACGGTCAGAAATAAGTGACTGTCAGATTGCCAGGAAAACATTTCTCTTATGTGAAATTGCCAGCTGGTTTTCCGCGATTTGCTCATTTTTCTGCGACTATGTTTTTTACTATAGTGTTGTGTCACCGATTCTCATTTGAGTTCGTACAAAATATCATGTGGTTCCTTAACGATTTTTTGGTCTTTAACATTGAGTTACCACTATAATATCTACTAATTTATTTGGGAGAGCCGGTTCCAAAAATCATGGGACCGGCTTGGAACAAATTTTTTTTTTTTTTTTTTTTTTTTGGTCAGAGGAACAAAAGACTGAGGAAGTTCTATGAGTTGTGAGTTTTGTTGTCTCTGTGGTGAGGATGTGGGCCGGGATTGGGGTGAGTTTAAGTGTGGGCCTAGGGCCTTTTGTTATATATATTTTTAAGTTTGAGACTATTAATTTGTTATTTGATAGAGCGAGTTCTTTTCAAAATGTGCCGACCCGTTTCAAAGCCGGTTCAAAACCGATTCTACCCAAGAACCGTCAAGTTCAGGGCTCAAAAGTCAAAACTGGAAAATGAAACAAATTTGATAAGTTGTCAGGCGTTTTTTTTTTTGGTCGAAAGAAAGAAGAGCTACTTAATCTCGGAGAGTTAATAGAGCCATGTCACGAATATCCTCACTGATGGTTGTCGACTGGACGAATGCCCGAACTGATGTCCACATTCACCCAAGATAAGACATATAAAATTATTCACACTCTGAAGCTCCCAAAACATAGTGGGAGAGAAAATGAAAGATAATCCAAGCAAAGAAAAAGCTCCCCCTCATAATGTGAGGCGGCAGAAACCTAGGGTTAGGGTTGCAGAGGGGGAGCGAGAGAGATGAGAACGGCTTCCAAGTCCTAATCAAAGCCGTTCTCTTGGAAGTCGGCCTTGAAATCGATCAACTAAGTTGGTTAAGTTATCAGTAAATTTTTTGTCTATTCAAAGTTTTTTTACACTTACCAACATTTATAGGAATTTACATGCATAGATAAAAATCATTATCTTTTGAAATGAAATATTAGACTTATTCAATAATCTTGCGCCGCTTTGAGATGGCTAAAAAATCATTTTTCCAGTTTAAGATTTTCTCTCATGCTTATAAACCAACCACCAGCTCTTTCCATAGCTGATGTGAAATAACTCCAACACATATGTAAGGAATTCAAGAAGAAGATAAAATTGCAAGGAATTCTTGTACAGCCTACCATTAGTAGAAAAACCATATGTCACTGTCAACAAGTGGTGGTGACAAACTACCTCGGATCATATAACTTACACATTTTGGGCATTGATGTGTAATTAACTCATTGATCATAGATATACTCGAGGGTGTTGTACTGCTAGCTACCGTTTGTGAAAACTTTCCACTGCCAATACATGAGATTAAAACTCGATTTCCCAACTCTTTTCTTTTTTTTCAAATTGAAGTTTGAGCAAATTTTTTCAAGCTGAGAAGTATACACCTTGAAGTTGAAGAGTTATCATCATGCATAACTTTGCTCCTTGACTCTTTCCTTGTACCAGATCAAAACCTTCTTGATGATGCGTTGAAGATGAAGACAGAGAGGAAGAAGCAGCAGCTTAAGATTGCACAAGAGCACTAGTAGTTCAGATGAACCAGAAACGACACAAGGCACATGCATAAAGAACCACAAAGCAAGACGAGCCCAAGTGAGCTACTTGCTAGAATTATCAGCTCCACTGCTTCCTCTAGCATCACCTTCTTCTTCTTCCTCTTCTTGCTGACTGTCTGAGTGTCGTAGCCACGGTCATGAGGATGGTAGTTCCAGCCGCTTTGGCAGCCCCCGGGACGATCTTTCGGAGTCTCCCTCTGCCTTATTTCGTCTATCCGCTGTCTTAGAATGTCCAAGTTTGCGTCCACCATATTCGCTGCCTTCCCTGTGGAACCAAAGATTATTTATAGATTAACCCCATTAGAAACATAAGACAAGAATCCTAAACAATATATATGCAAAGACTTGTCTTAGATTTCCTTAATGACAATAATGGCAGGATAAATCACAGAGAGATCGAGGGAGGTATTCGATGTTTAACTGATTCAATATACATCATTCGCTGACAAAATTTATGGCCACGAAAAGTCATTCAATTCATGCTCGATGGGACTCGGCCCTTGAAATCTTGAATTAATCTGTTTCGATAAAAAGATGCCCAGTTTACAATAGAATACGAGCCCACCTTCATCCTTGAAGCTTCGTGATATCACTCTCGGGTACGTGATCGATGTCGTATGTCTGCGAGGGCAAGCCGGGCCTCTCACTCTGCAAAAGCTTGATGGAGACGATGAACAGGCCATCGGTGTGGAGGCTACTTACTTTGAAGGGCTTGTAAGTTTCCAGATTCAACTTCTCTCCCTTGGCCCTTTTACGTATTTATAACAAAAGAGATAAGGTTAACGAGAAGTTGTCATATTTGACAGATGTACACTTGTACAGTTGTCCATAGATCCATGCATATATTCAAATATGTATGTATGTGTATGCATATTCAAGTTACAATGTTTTTGCTTCTGATAATTTATTAGATCACACTTACAGATGTACACTTGTACAGTTGTCCTAAGATACATGCATATGTATGTATTACAATGTTTTTGCTTCTGATTATTTATTAAATCACACATACAGTTTGACTTTCTATAAGAAATGCAGAAGTCGTGCGTGAAAGTTACAGCACAGAGTGATATTTTTCGTTACAAGATAGGACTAATGGTGTAATAACCCAATTCGATGCGGGCGGGGATTGGTCGCCGAGGCTAGAAAGCCTGAACAAGGAATGGCTCCGGCAGGCTTCTAGGATAGTGAAGAGGGCATGAATGAATCGAATTGTGCACCGATTAGGGAGAGAGCGATTCCGGAATATGTATGTGAAAAATCGGAATTAGCTCACAGATGTGCCTTTTGACATAATGGTAATGCTTTGAAACTCCAAAGGTAATCATGCTTAGATGAGATTACTCACATGATGGGTGACCTCCTGGGAAGATACCCCATGTACGCCAAAGACAAAACCATGAGGCTCGGTATGAGACGAGTCAAAGTAGACAATACCTCCCTGAGTTAAATCCAGGACATCACAATTGACTATAGTTGCAGGATCTATTATATCACGTTGAACAAAAATATAAGAATATATCCATTACATGAATAGCAACATCAAACCAAGCTTAAGTAATGTCAGAACTCAGAACCTCGTTGATGCTCCTAAATGTGCGCTTAATATGTTCCTTATTCTAGACCTTACACTTGTACAGTTGTCCTAGTATACATGCACACAAAATACTACATCATGCATGAACTTTTCAGCACAGTGATATTAATTTGAGTTCTTGTTAAGACATCATGTCTGACATATTGATCCTTATATGGTAAGATTATTGATTAGAGCCACAAGATTTTATGCTATTAGGTCGAATAGAAGTATGAAGTTATATCCAATCCTTCAATGTCAACATCAAATTAAGCTTAAGTAATGCCAAGACTTTCTTAGTACCCCTAAATGTTTGAAATATTTTATCTATAGTGGCTTTTTTACTGAAATTGTATGCTGTTCATGATCAATCAGACGTCATTCAGCCGAGAAGGATGAAAAATATTCACTATTAAAGGACTTAAAGGTTGAACGGTTTGGTTTTTAACCTATGAAATTATATATTTCAGTTTTTGTGTATTGGCTTTTTAATGTTTGTTTTTCTAAAAATCCCAGTAAGTGCATACTTCGACACAATCCAACATAGCATCATCAACAAGCAAATAGCATGAGAAGGCTGATCAATCATGAGCCGGAAGTCGACGGTTCGTGAGGCTTGTGCAGTGTTATGTAAGCCTTCAGGTAGCCGGGCCATTACGCTCCTGCCCTTGGATTATAAAGAAAATGAACAGGTGTGAATTATTTTATGTAACGTATAGTCGATTCAAGCAGTCATTTTAATCCTTAAGTTAGCTCGAAAGCTGAACATGTACGGCCTTTAGAATCAAGCCATAATGGTGTGAGAGGTTTGACACCATTCTTGGAGATGACTTTAGAGTATTCATGTGATATTATAATCTAAACATTTAGGTTGTCGTCCAAAACAAAGAAGTGGTTTGGTTCAGAATGATCCCCATTAGTGAAAG
This sequence comes from Rhodomyrtus psidioides, assembly GCA_021437785.1. Taxonomy (NCBI): domain Eukaryota; kingdom Viridiplantae; phylum Streptophyta; class Magnoliopsida; order Myrtales; family Myrtaceae; genus Rhodomyrtus; species Rhodomyrtus psidioides. The sequence goes on along the minus strand of JAILYB010000171.1, from coordinate 469,506 downwards.
AGATGAAAAAGTCATTGTCGCAAACTCTCTCTCTCTCTCTCTCTCTCTCTCTCTCTCTCTCTCAGATTAATCCATGGGATTAACTACACATTTACGTTAATTGCCAATTACTCTGCCTAATCTTCGATTAAACTCTCCACCCCTTATTGAAAATTTCCAACGGAAAAAGTCCCATAAGGCTTTCGTTGTCACTATATTGTTAGGAACCCAACCTATGCGCTTTGTCTTTTAGTTGATTAACCAAAATTGAGGACTTGATTAATTATATGTAATCTCTCTTTTTCCAGTTATATTGTGCAAGATTCGAACTAATCGTTAGCAGCACATAATGACTCAGACAGAAGAAATAAGGTAAGCTTGTTGTCTAACGTGCACATAATAACGAAGAGGGTCAAGTCTTGCATTTCTTGTTGGAACATGATCCATGACGTACATGATATCGATTTGCTACACATTTCTGGGCACGTTTTCATCAATTTAAGAAGTAATTTAGCTGCGAAAATGCCTGATGAAACCGCCAGCTACCTAGCTGACAAAAAAGAAACATCAAATGAGCTTCTTAGGTACTCGTGATGTTGTTGTTCTTTCTTTGCTTAATTGTACCTTATGACCATCTCCATCTAGCCACACTGAGTCCCTACCTTTGGGAAACATATTCTGGGTGAATTATCCTTCCAGACGTATTTAGATGACACGCTTCAATTATGCAACACTTGATGATTAGACAATCTCTCTCTCTCTCTCTCTCTCTCTCTCTCTCTCTCTCTCTCTCTCTCTCTCTCTCTCTCTCCAATCATGCAAAACTTGATGATATAGGGTTTCGTAATGTCTCCTGCCTAACTACACATAGTCTTAATTAATGGACATTTACCAAAACAAAGAAAAGAGGGAAAATTTCCAGAGGGAATTTGATCATAGGATTTGAGGGTAGGTGAGATAGCTTAAGATCTGATAAAATTTCTAACAAAGTGACAGGGACAAGTGCATGAAGATCCGGGATAACCAGTCCTAAGAAAGCAAATGGCGATGGCGTGGCTGGTGTCGGAAAAAAAAAACAATAAAGAAACCTTAGCAATTCGATTTGGCCACGTATCTTTTGGACAACATTACTCCTGCCTTCTTGGGTAGGGAGACGCATGTGTCACGTAACAGAGGCACACTACAGCAATCTTTTTGCTGGCAAGGATTGTTTTTGTTAACGACATTAAATGCACAAGAGCTTGGAAACCTAATGGTGAACTATGCATGAACACTTTCTTGATGAATCTCACATCGCTTTTGTTTTGTCATCAATCACATGAATGATCTGCAAGTCGAGGACGCCTGTGATCGGTGATACTAGTTCTTCTGTATCGAAGATCGGCTCATTTCTAGAGCATGGTATACATCTATATTGTGGGCGATTGGTGCCAAGTTGACGACCAATTTTTGGGTTCAGAGCTCACGACAATTTGCATGGAGGGACCTGGCCTTAGGACAGACGACAACTTTGATTATTCAAGTTTTTCCTGGATGAACGCCAGCTGATTCTGCTTCAAATACCTAATTTTTTTGCGGGCTCCAAAGGAAGAAATAAAGTTGAATAAGGATAAAAGAGTAGGTGATGCAAGTATGCACACGTGTCGACACACGTCGGTGCTAACCAAGCTCTTGTCCTAATCACGGATCGATGAGGGGCGCATATAGTCAGCTTTTGTCTTAATTAAAAAGAAACCCCACCTAGCCCAAGATGTCCAAACGTTATGCTGCAGCTGAAGAGAGAGAGAGGGAGGGGGAACAGATGTAAGTCATCCTGATTTGATTAACCTTTTCTATAAACTTTTTAAATCTGTTCAATTATGAGATGATGAACAAGTGTACCGTAATCAGTAGTACCATTTTTCGTTAGAACTTTATTAACTGATGATGGAGTTAGGCAGCTTTAAAAAAGGTGTAAATTAGGAAAGCCCAGGATGTCGAATTCAGTGATGGCCAACTTTTAAGGGAGAAAAAGATTGGAGGAGACTACATATTTATCAGGATTTTAACTTTATAGCATTTCCACAGATTTTTTTTTTCATAACTAATTAGATTCAGATTGTCCAGACAAATCGAATGCGGCACCAAAATATGTACAGGATTCGCGTGGCAAGTGGCCTCCAATACGGAAGGACCAGATGAAAATTTGGCATGACAACTCGATCTGTTCTCAACGAGGCTCACAGAGCACAAATTGATTTCGTCAAATTTTAGGTAACTCCATATAGGTAACTACGGAGAAGGTTGTTCGGCTCAGAAGAAGGTATTTTTATTGAGATTCCCAAAATTACATACCGACATAACATCAATGCCGCTAAAAAAAACCCGAAATTAGACCTGACACTCATCGACCAAAGCAGAGAGTCCAGATATAGAAGAGTAAACGGCAGCATGCCCTCCAAATCTTGCTTTTATCCTTGTTCGGTCAAAGCCACTTAACAGAAACTCCAAATGCCAATAAGTCTGGGCATGATCCACCAGTCTTCAAGCATTACAACATTTTACACGCAGGAAACCCATTGAAATAACATTAGCAACTGCACACTGAAGCTAAATTAGCTAGACCTGCTACTGAGTTCTCCCAATACAGCTTCAAACAACACATGTACAGCTGGAAGTCTAAAAGTCTACTCTGGACGCTATACACATGACAACTAAGCGTTGTATTTACATGTCCATGTCGTCGAAGATTTCCTCGTCCTCACCATAGCCTAATTCATTTGGAAGCAGTCCCTCCACCACCAAGTTACTGCCAAAGCGATAATGGTGAACATATAAGTTTCATCAAGAGAAGGAATGAGACAAGTAAAATGAAATTTGACCCACCTTAAGCAGCAAAATCGGAAGCTAACAATGCGCTTTAGTTTCCGGTTATAGAAGAAGAAACTGAAAGACCATCTGAAGGAGCCCAAAAAAGTGAGTTAATGATTGACATCAGAATGGAAACCACTTGCACAAGTGAGGCGATGATGAGCAGACAATTACATTGCTCCTCTCTCTGAAAACGGATCTGCATCTGAATTGGGATTATAGCTGTATATTTCACATTCGGATAGCTTAACAACCTGCACGGCTATGAGTTAGGAGAAAAAACACTTGCAGATGGGACATGCAGTTATATTCTTGTAAAAGTCACCTCATCCATAGCATCTTTTAAGGTTTCAAGAAGGGAACCATCGCCATTTGCCTCAATCCATTCCTGGAAATTAATAGCTAAACAATTAAAACTTCATCGATGTCAAATATGAGCAATAAAAGATGGAAATAGCATACTTTGTGGAAAAAAGATTATGGAATAAGCAGGAGAACTCAGAAGGGTAAAAGAAACCTTAAACCGAGGTTCTCCTCCTCATTCATAGCTATGTAGATAGAAAAACCAGAACCTCTTGACATTAAAGGAGATCCTCTGCTCTCATTACTAGCGATAAACAATAACAATAGCAATGACAGTAGTTAGCAACTACAACCAACTACATGTAAATGGCCCTATAGAGAAGACTTATTGAAAACGCTGGAATTTGCGGCAAGAATAAAGGGGAAAAGGAAGAGGATGGAATGATAGGTCACACCACACATTTGTATGTCAAATTGATAAAAACCAACATTGATGCATTCAGATACGAGTGAACCAAGATTATTCACAAGGAATTACCTTGGACGCTTCAAACATGTACGTATCAAAGATCTGCTTAAAACTGTCCCAGCTTTCTTCAGTAAAGAACTGATGAGCTTTCACCACACTGGAAAACCAACAGACAGGTAATCCTGATACCATTGCTAGAACATGAATTGCTACAATTTATTTCCCAATAAAGACTTTGCTTAGTCATATGTTATAAAATGTCATCGGGTCACAAGTTGATTGTGAAAGAAGCAATATCGGCTTGGGAAATGGAGAGACTTGAACTCTCAGCTCCTCCTAGAGCAACAGTTCTCTGAACTGTCTGTCAACCTTTGACAACACTCCCAACATGATCAAGAAAGGATTATAAAACGGGTTGCCATGTCGCCTAGTCAGCTGACGAAGACATTACCCATAATCCTCCCTTCTATTCCAGTAACAAAGTAGAAACAAACATACAGATGTACCTGAAGTCGTAATCCGGATACATGTGAGACAGTGTAAGAACCAGATAGATCAATGTCTTTCGGCTGCATTGACCATAAGCAAAAACCCAATCAAACAAACATAACAAGTGAAAACCCTACATATGTGAAGCCAAGTAACTCTTTTGCACCTGGATCTGCTCAACAAGTGATCGACTGGTGAAGAAGAGTCGGTGTCTGAAGATCTTCCGAGATAATCAAGAATCTGAAATTAAGTAGCAAAAACTTTGAAGGAAAGAGACATCGTAAATCGCAATCAAGCGCGACACATGCATTCAAAATACCAAAGGCCTCTGTCTACATAAAGAGACACAAGGGATATGGGAGCGACTACATAGAGGCCCAATCTGACACAATGAACCAAAAGCACAGAAAAGAATGCTAGTATGGTGATAACCAGTCCACTAATACAGGTCCTGAATCTCTTAATGCGTTTTTTAGCATTCTTTTATAATAATCAGTGAAATGTGGTTAGTACACAGTATTGAGAATAGAAATTATTCTGTTAGGATCTCATCCTGCGATTATAACATCTAGAACTGACTAAAATGGGACTAACAATATCTAATGTTTAAGATAACTCTTCCATAAGCAACGATTGACTCTAAGTTTCGCAACTAAATATGCAACTAAAGAGTTGGCAGGATGCTTTTGAGAATCCATCTCATAACAGTACCAGAAATAACGTCACACAAAGGTATAGTTATGCTAGTAGCAATGATCAGTAAATATAAACATTTCTCATCAAAAGGTTGTTTATCTTCTCAGCAGCAATTACATGAACTTTCACCGTGCACACTGTTTAATCTACTGCATCTCAATTAGAAAAACAATCGAAACATAACATGATAACAAGCCCAGAAAATGACATAGAAACTCAACTGTTAATTAAATTGAAATCAATCCCATCTGTATGTCAAATGTTACATGAGAGGAGACGAGAAAGGGTATATAACCAACAAAGCATCCTTTCAACAATTATGAAGTTCTATTTACATTAAACGACTTGTTAAATTGTCCTTAATTTACCTCATGCTCCAAACTGAGGGAGAGTTTTTTATCTGTTCCTGTATGCTTGCCTATAAGGAAAAGCATGGCGCTCACAGTCAACAATACAAAATGAAGTAAACCAAAAAAAGGGGAGGAAGCATGAAAATCATACGTACAGGAGTAAGCTTCAAGGCACCCTTTAATAATACATTCACCCAGACTCAAATGATCCAAGAAATCATTTATTCTGCAATATTTCGATTAGGAAGCTTCACTTTAACAGTTCCAGAAAAGCTGCCGAGATTCTGAAAAGACTATCTACAAGATTACCGTTCCAGAGGGGTGTATTCTAGGAACTTCATTGTGCAGAAAGTATGATGAGTTCAACAGCCTTCTCAGAGGTCCTGTCAAACAAATAAAGAATAGCAATAAAATAAAATAAAATAAAAATAGCCAAGAATTTAGTTGTATGTGGTTACAGCTCAATGTTACTCTCCTATATAACTTCCAGAGGAGAAAGTAAGGAACAAATGACAGCACACTTGATAAAATTGATCCCTAGCCAACTAGAAGAAGGAGACAAAGCACGACGATTCTCCTACCCAAACGGAAGGAGGAGTCAAGCAATCCTCACGGAGATATTAGCTCTCCATTATGTCAGAATCAGATTTGCTCACTTCATGCAAGATATTCCCAATAATCAATGTTATCATCTCGAACATGCACATCAAGCAATCAATACCCTCATTTTACTGGAAACAGTAAAGCAGGAAGCAATTACCATGATGAAAAGGGGAAAATAGCGCCCAAGTTGGTCCTTCCAATCTACTAATGATATATTAGGCGTTCACCAACATTTCACCAAACAGGTTAAGTATAGTTTACATCAATCATTCGACCACTAAAACATAAATGTTTTCTCCGAAAATCTCCCAATTGCTGATTGATAAAAAATATTTCCTTCTCTCTTCAGCTCTAGACTTCTAGGTTCTATTTACCCTGCGGATACAGTTATCCTTTTATAGCTCTAGATGGGTGACTTAAAACTCAACCATAGATGTGTTTCGATGCCTAGAGGACACAGTAGCAATGATTTTAACTCTGATACTTAAATCAAGAAGCTCAAATCAGTCCCAACACATAGTGAATATCTATCTACTAGCTTTTTTTTTCCCCTGTTCGAGCCAAATCTATATACTAGCTTAGTCAGCGTCTGCAACGCTTAAGTGCAAGGATACAGCATGCACAAGTTCCTGACTCCGGTAAGAAGGAAAAATTCGCAAAATATCCATGCTAAGTACAGCAGAAACTCGACACAACAGCTATAGACATATTCTCCATAAGAACAATTCGATGCCTTCTAGCAATCTAAGCAGAGTCCCACTCGGCTCAACCCCTAGCGCATTTCTAGCACCGTCCCACAGAGCCTCCCACCAAAAACCACACCACGCGCCATGACTCCACACACAAGTCGGGTGACCCAACCCAACCAAACCTAACGTGGCGAAGGAGAACAGCGAATTCCGCCAGAAACCGTGGCGGAAAGACAGGAAACGGCGACCGGCGGCACAGACGACTCACCAACAACAGATCGGGAGACAGCAGAACAGAGGACAAGTGGAAATGGAGATCGAAGATCGAACATACCTCGAGGATCGGGTCGATAGGATAGATTTTGTCGAGAAGAAGGTGCAATTATGCAGGAGGAGGGATCCACAAGCTTTTTTTCGCTTCGGGCTTGGGTGTTGGAGGGGGGAATCGGAGGATCGACGAAGGAACCCTAATTGGAATATTCCGAACCGAAGCCCCCTCTGGCTCTGACTGTGATTAATGATTGATCAACCACTTTGGTTGGGTCGGGGGTAGCTTTGTGCAAATGGACAGGTTTCCGGATCGGGTCGGACCGGATAGACTTGGGCGGGCAATTCAGTTCAACATAAGGCGGAGCATAACGCCATAACGGATCAGTTGAATCGATAACTGTCTGATCGGTAAGGCTGCGGTTGGTAAAGCTTTAGAAACACTCCAGGGAAAGTGTTTCTATTCCAAAGGGGTTCTCGAAATACTTGTGGAATAGAAACGCGTATGGTTCAAAAATATTTCAAAAGTATTACGCGGAGCACTTTTGGAGAAACAAAAAAAACTTGCTTCTGGATTTTGGAACACTTTTTTGGAGCACTTTTGGAACCATCACTCACCGTCGCCAACGCGGCCACCACTCGCTAGCCACCGTAGCTGCCGACGCGGCCACCACCCGCCCGTCGCATGCCGCCTCCGGTCTCCGCCCGCCTCCCGCCGCCGCCGCCCGTCGCCGCCACCACCGGTCGTCAGTCGCCGCCACCAACGTTGATCGGTGGTGGTGAAAAAAAGTATTTTTTTTTACTTACCATACGTGTTTCTATTCCCAGAAATCGTAGCCAGAAACAGAAACACAAAAAAATATTTCTGTTCAAAAACTATGCCTAGGAACAGAAACGTTCCCAAACGCATAGGCTGTGTATGGTAACATTTTTGTGTATGGCCGCCGCCGAACGCCACCAATCGCATGTCGCCGCTACCGCCACAGGTCGACCGCCGCCGCCGCCACTGTCAATCCTTCCTTTTAGCGAGAAAATTATTTTTTTTAACTTACCAAACGCATTTCTGTTCCCAAAAATCGTAACCGGAAACAGAAATACAAAAAAATATTTCTGTTCCAAATATGTTCCCAGGAACAAAAACGTTACCAAACGCAGTCTAAGGGTGCATACGGTAACGCTCCAGAAAAAATATTTTTGTTCTCAAAGTGTTATCGGAACACTTTAGGAACAGAAACACGTACGGTAAAAAAATGTTCCCAAAATGTTCTGGGAACACTTTTCAGAAAAAAGAACACTTTTAGAGCATAAATGAGGAACAAAAAATACATGTTTCTGTGTTCCCGAAACACTTTTTAGAAAAGGTTTTGGAACACTTTTTTGAGCTCCATCATGCTCTCTTTTGGAACACCTGCGCTTCTCATTCCAAAAACCTTTGATGCCTCACACTCTCTTTTGAAGACATCGAGTACTCCTCCATGTTCATCGATAGCCGACGCCCATCATCCACCAACTGAAGCCGTCGCTCCTCCGGTGAGTCTCCGCCTCTTCATCCTCTTCTTGTTTATCTTCTCGGCACCAGGCGATAGCACGAGTGTCTCGCGCGGAACTCGACCTCTGGGCGGGCTCGCCTGCGCAACCGACCCAGATTTGGGCAGGGCTCGCTTGCTTCACACGACAAGGTCGTTACCCACACTCGCCTGCGCGACCCACCCCTCGCCGGCGAGGCCGAGCCCCGCCCAGCGAGTGGGTCGCGACCTCCCCCATTGTTGCCACAAGTAGGAGTTCTATGCGTGTGCATCAGAAAGCTAAAACCTTTCTTGAATGATAATGATAAAATAAGCTGATCATGGGCTAATTATTATCAAAAAGGAAGAAAGCTCACTGAGTCGATCAATTCCATTTTCATTATTCATCTGCATTTTCAAAGGAAAAATTACCCTCGCTCATGATGCACCAATCTAATCTTTCACTTTCACTGAGCCTTCCCTACATACTTTGCTCATCTTTGGAATGCTCTCAAGAGAAGTCCATGAAATATGCAATGCATTTTTCTGTTAGATCAGAGGTGTAGTTTATAATTGAAATCAAAGAAGGAAATACCATGTCTTAATCCTACTTCTGTGAATATGTGGTCAACTACATATTTGTCAAATAGGTTTTTTTTTTCATTTATCATAGGCATTTTTGTTCTTTTTTTTTTCCGGGAACAGAATTTTTTTGCAGTTACCAAACGCGTTTCTGTTCCCAAAAATCGTAGCCGGGAACAGAAACAGAAAAAAAAAATGTTTCTGTTCTAAAAGTTGTTCCGGGAACAGAAACGTGTGCGTATGGTAACACTAGAGAAACACTCTAGGGAAAGTGTTTCTATTCCAAAAGTGTTCCCGGAATACTTTTAAAACAGAAACGCGTATGGTTCAAAAATATTCCAAAAGTATTTCGGAGAACACTTTTGTTCCAAGGAACACTTTTGAAGAAACAAAAAAAAAAAAACTTGCTTCTGGGTTTTGGAACACTTTTGCAATCACCACCCGCTAGTCGCCGGCCGCCACCATCGGTCGCCGATCGCCAACAGCCGGCTGCCGCCGCCGGCAGTGACGGCAAAAAGTATTTTTTTTTTTACTTACTAAACATGTTTTCGTTCTTAAAAATCATAGCTGGGAACAGAAACATAAAAAAGTGTTTATATTAAAAAAAACATTCTCAGGAACAGAAACGTTACCATACGCAAATTGAGTAATATTTTTAAAAAAGAAATTCCTAAAATATATGATACTTAGGATAGTTTGTATGAATTTTAGGTTTAACGACAATGGGGTGCAATTAATGAGAGGTGATTCAGTACATATGTCGCTAACAAGAGAAATTTAATAATAAATCACAAAAAGGAAAAAATGTGACATGTTCGGTTTTCAATACTTGAAAGTAGGAACGGGTCATTTCAGTCCGGTTCCAGGTTTCATGGTGGGATCGAACCGAGTCAGAAACCGATCACCCCTCATTTAGCGTAGGCGAATTTCAGCACGTGGTAAACGAGCACGATAATTTCGGAATCCATTTTTTTCCACGAAAAAAGCTTAACGCTACATAAAAAAATCCGTCCATCGGTTTTTGTATAACTAACATTTCTTTTTTTCAATGGAGTCTCCTTGATGAATGCCCTGATTGGGTATGCTTAATAAGCTAATTTTTCTTTTCTTTTCTTTTCCGATGCATCGGTTACACTTTATAGACACCTAATTTTTTACTTACGATTTGATCAAAATTCATCAAAAATAATAATAATCATTATTCTCAATTTCGATCGAAAAAGGTACAGGTGAACCAACCCTTGACGTTGGATCACTGTCGATGCTTAATTTTCCTAAATTGGACGTTGGATCTTTAGATACTACGTGACGAGAATTTTACTCGTTGATCCAATCAATTAATTCCAACTTCAAATTACAAGTCACAAGCTTGTCAGACACTGAAACAATCACGGGCGATCGGATTTCTAGAAAGCAACATAACTTTTTACAGCGACGGTCCATTTGACTTGATTACAAATATCAACAATGTTTCGAAAATTCAATCGTGTTCCTGAAAATTGGGGGTCGCAAGCTTTTCATGGGCGTAAAAATCATGTCAGTAGGACATAGAAAAAAAGAAGAAGAAGTTATATTCGGTCAAAATTCCATCAAATTCGACTTAAAAATAGGTAGCCAACACAAAATATATGTCGCAAATAAAACGTAATGGATTGGATTGGTTACTAACCAACCTACTAGTCCCGTGCCGTTCATCTTAGTCTTAATTTAACAAGGGAATCCGGGCGACATTCACGTTCAGACATTCCAGCGATCTCGGGAGAATACGGGGTAGAAGCAAGTTTTGCACGACAACAGGCAAGGATTTTGAACTGTCTAAATAAAAATTACGATAACCATTACGCTCAAATTAATCTAGAACTATCAAACAAATAAATCATTGTTTCTGCTGTCTTAAAATCAGACCTTTTCACGAATAAATAAGCCATCACAATGCCTAAATTACCATTTCCAAATCGGAATAAACAAATGTGACCCTTTTTTTCTGCTGACTATATCCGATGGGGGCGTTCCGTTGCACGACGTAGCCGGCGAGGTCTCGGCCAACATGATCGAGTACGGGGAGAAGCACAAGGGCTGGTCAATCTCAACCGGCAACTACTTTTTATTATTATTATTATTATTATTATAGCATTGTTAGTTATGGAAACTGATTTTCTGTTCCCTTTTCTCTAGAATTATATTTCTAGGCCAAAGAGTTTTTGGTCTATTCCAGATTTCATGTATACATGTGTGTGTGTATATATATATACAATGTGATATTTTCCTTTTGAGCTGTACAAATCCGCCAGGATGAAATAAAGTAGCAGAAAAAATGACCTGTACTGTATCACTTGCAAGGCTAAAACAGCACAGCATTTTCAAGGTGCAGCCTCTTCCATCTACTATCACCTGATCCAAGAGAAGAGACATTCAATATTTTCCAGACACCACTTTTCAATTCCTTTCTTTTCTTTCCTTCCTCTTCAGTTGCTGTTAAGAAGAAAATGCTTGGCGGCTTTCTGGACCGTCGAAATCCCGATCATCGGGGACATCCCGAGCTCGATTCTGAGGGGGGCGAAATTTCAGTTGGCACGCGCGGCGTGAGGCGGAGGCTGCTGGGCAGAACTCTCGGTCTCTTCGTCTGATGAAGCTGACGACGAACTTGGAGACACCTGCAGATCGCTCCCCGAGATCAGTGAATTCCTGACTATCCGGTCGCCTATCCATAAGCACTCGTGCTCAGTAAAAGAAACGAAGCACAATGTATTGAGTTTTGGGGAACATCAGCGTCATTAAGGACGTGTCCCGTACCTGTTGACGCCGGTGGCGCTGGACGGCAGTTAGCACCCTTATTATGATGTAAATCGGCAGGACAATCCCCACGGTCCGTAATGACAGCAACTGTGTCGCAAAGAAATCATACATTAGCCGCAGAGTTTCGCCGCTGCAAAGCTAAGGATATTTGTGCTAGTCTTCTTCAGACATACCATTAACAATGGCAATGAGTATTCGCCAGTGCCGCTCAGCAAGACCGGAAGAGCGTGCCTCAAGATCAGAAGAACCATGAACTGCATCAAAGTGTGGCAGGTTAGTATCTGAAAAATTCTGGAACTATCCGATGAATGAACAGTGTATCTTCAAGATGAGCATGCGATTGTGTTTTGGGAGTGGAGGGGGAGAGAGAGAGATTACAATGCAAGCCACGGAGCGGCAGCACATTAAGCTTCTTGATACCGAGTGTGAGTGCTCGCTATATGCCGGATCAGAGAAACTACGATCAGGTGAAACCATCGCTATAAACCGCGGCCCGTTCGAGTCTCCTCGGTAGACCTCCCAGTTTCCCCTAAAACCACAGAGAAAGAAAGAACATGCTGAAATTGGAGCAATCACTGCAATCAATTTTCTCCAGCAACCTGATAAGAGAGCTTAAACTAGACAGATTTGATGTTAGGATTACCGGAAGTTTATCGGAACCCGACCAAACTGAAATAGCGGTGGCGGGACTGTGTAACCGGGCTTGAATTGCTGAAATGTAAAAAAAAAAAAACCAGGCAAGCAATGTGACATAGAGTTAGAGTTTAAGGTAGGGATTTGCATAGGTTGAAACAATCATATTTCACCTGGTGACAGATCTCGCACAAAGTGTTACCCTTCTCATTACACCACCTCTGGACGCATCTGCGGTGAGCGTACTGAAGGATTCAAGAAAGTAGGAAAGAAGGACGAAAAAGAATATGGTCAGAGGACGAAAACTATCCGGCGAAACCAGACCGCATTGGCTTGTTAACTGGCTAGAGTTTTGGATATGAAAAATCTGGCTACAGAACACAGATCGTCCGCTGCAGCAGCACAAGCATGACATCGACAATAAATGGAGAAAGGACGACTCAGACTGACCTTCAAGCTGCCGCAACAAGAGCACGGTATCTCCATATTCCTGTCATCGTCTTCGTCCTGGCATATGCGGCACTCGACCAATTTCCCTGTAGAAGATACGCTGCCTAAGTCGACCTTGTGCGAGGTGTTCTCAGCTGGTTTCAAGTCTGAAGCCGGCTCCATAGCTTCGAGATACCGGTTCTGGCTCTCGATTGCAGCTCCCAAGGTCGACTCGGTGAGCAAGCGATCCACCAACAACACGAAGTGATCCCCCATTTATTTCAACCAAAAAATAACTTGCTTCCTTCGCAAGAAACTCGTATTAATGATGGACAAACCAACTCAATCCGATGCCTTCTCTTTTAGCAAGCTTCTGAAACAGAAAACCAATCAACTGTTACCATAAGGGTGATTAATAAGTAGCAACAGCAAAGCCAAGGGCACAGAAAAGGCCAAGGAGGCATCCCAAGAGAAAACGATGGAAGCCACTCGCAGAGACAAAGGGGTGGCAACAAAACATCGAATTGAGATGGAGCTAAACAAAAACTGTACTCTTGAAATTAACGTGCTGAAGGTTAAGGGCAATCACAGAAAGGAAGACTATCAACAGAAGACAAATTGCCTACGTTCATAATATCAACAAATCAGTTCAGAAATGGATTAGAATGCACGAGAGTCACATCGTGACGATCAGAAAACAAAAAGTTTCCAACTTTACACCAAAAAATTGAGGTCGTCAAACAAGAACGGGGATGAGGAAGAAATAAAATATGCAAAAGACAGCATGCTCCCCTGACAGCGAAACAAAAAAGACAATCTTGATGGTACCGAACAACCGAGTGAAAGGGGTGTTCTCAAAAGACATCATTTTTCTTTTCTAGGTACAAAAGCGGGGGACACAGAGAGAGAGAAACAGAGCACCTGGTGTCAGAGAAACCAACGAGAGAACAAAGTATGGGGGGAAAGGGAAAGAGACCCGGATGCCAAAACAAGAAAAGCTAGAAAATTTTTCTTCCTTTTTGCATCAATTCAAAAGCCTTGAATGACGAATATTGAATAGCTTTTGGCTTATGAAAAGGGAAAGAGATTCTAGGGGAGAAAAAGGAAGGAAGCAAGCGAAAAGGGAAGAAGAGACTTACAAGAAGGGCATGGCATATCTTCAAGCTTAGACAAAACAGAGTACCTCTCTCTCTCTCTCTCTCTCTCTCTCTCTCTCTCTGTATGGAAATCTCTCTCTAGTTTCTTTCTTCTTTGAAGCAAGAGGAAGAGGGAATGGAGTGTCGTGAATGACTTGAGGACATGGGAACTCATGAAGAAGCTAAAAATAGTTATACAGAGGAAACCAGATAGAGACAGAAAGAGAGAGAGAGAGAGAGGGAGAGGGGCTGAAAGCTTGTGGATTAAAATAAACAGGAACCAGAATCAAGTCGCTTTCTCAGCTCGAACAACTCTCTTTCTTTCAGGGGTCGCGTTACGAGTTAGTTTACAGTTGAAAAAATCAAAAGAACAAAACGAAAGAGGTAAGAGATTCCAACGGTAAAAAAAAAAAAAAAAAGAGAAACCTGCGATCCACCCGAAATCAATGCCCCCCTTTGCCTTTGCCTTGCCGTTTTGACCGCCCATTTTTAGCTCGCCTATGCAATCTCCTCTTTCCCTTTTTTTCTGAGGTTTTCTTTCCCATGCTCTCCCCTTTTTTTTTTCTCGCATTAATCCATTTTCACTTTCGCTGAATTCCCACTTTCTTTTTCCAGTTCCTTTCTGTCCAAAAAAATTGTTGAAAAGGATTTCGAATTCGACAATCTCTGCATCTATAGATGTGATCATATGCGATATATGTGATTAATTTACGTCTTTCTTTTTGGTAAAGAGTATATCCCAGTTCTCTTTTTCGCTCTTTTTCTCCTCTCAAATTTTTTCATATATTTGGTGATCAACTCGTTGATTAGCGAGGTCGTTTAGCGGCAAATGATTATATCAATGAAGGGTTTTGGAATGGATGAGGATCCTTCCCCTGTTTGTAACTTGGCTTGTACTACTCCTGCTCACACGAACAAAGCGCGGGTTCTTGCGTTTTGGACTCGTCTTTTTGCGTTGAGTCGAAAGCAACGGAACTCCACGAATGCAAGCTAAAGATTTAGATAATGTTACTCTTCTACACATATGTATACAGAAGTGAAATTAATATAAATGTGTATATGTATTATGTACCATATTAAATCCTTGCTAAGCTATCATTAGAGGTTACGGAAATTTGCATGAGGTCACACTTTTGATTCTCCAATTGACACACGTGTGGTCTGAATGTAACGGGAAGCGGGGGGAAGAGCCAAGTGTCACCCGGGGATGTCGTAATTTCAGGGGGTAATTCAAGTGCGAAGGTCGACGGGTTTGTGATTGATTCCACGATGTTGGGGAAAAACGGGCAGCACTTCGGCACAAATATAGCCAATCCAGGATCAAATAATAACCCCCGACACTACTCCAATATAATCCAGCAACAACCAACAATTATATCCAGCAAAATATCAACCTCGCAGCAACGAATATAATACCGGAACGATAAAGAAATATAACACCAAGATTTACGTGGAAAACCCGAATCGGGAAAAACCACGGACGACCCAAAAATTCCACTAATCACCAAGAATAGCAGAATACACCAAGTATTTCGCTCTAGTCACACACTAGAGCTCAACAACAATATTCCAGGAGCAATTCCTCAAAATGGGGCTAGAAAACCCTAACCACAATAGGAGAACCGGAGACAAATCTCAACAAACGAAACCTATCAATTTGTAGATCTCAGTCTCACGAACAACATACTGAAATTTGAGACGATTCCGGTAATGTTTGGCCGCCGAAATCACACCGGAGGCCGCTGCTCTCTTCCTTCTCCCCTGCGCGAAACACTCTCGGTCTCTCTTCTGTTCTCACTTCCGCTCCCTCTTCTCTCTCTTCTTCACGGTTGCCTTCTCTCTCTCTCTCTCTTTTACACACACACACCGACAAGAAAGCATGGCACCCACTTTCCTCTCTCTTTTTCTTCTTTCTTTATTCTTTCTTCTTTTGTCTTTTGTTTATCTTTTAAAACAAATAAAATATAAATACTGGGCCCCACAAAAGGAGGCGTACCAGCCAACAAATCTCCCCCTACGCCTCATGTGGGGAGTTCCATCATACCTGCTTTGCTTCTACAAGAGTCAAGTTTCACCATGGGTAAGGCTTTGGTCATCATGTCAGATCCGTTGTCGTCAGTACGGACCTTCTCAAGAAGAAAAGACTTTTCTTCTAACTTCTCTCGAACCCAATGATACTTCACATCGATATGCTTCGATCTTGAATGCAAAACTGGATTCTTGCTAAGATAAATAGCACTCATGCTATCGTAAAATAGAACGAACTTTTCTTGCTTCAAACCCAACTCTTGTAAGAATTTCTGCATCCACAAGAGTTCCTTGCTTCCTTCTGTGATAGCTATATACTCCGCTTCAGTCGTAGACAAAACAATGCATTTTTGTAATCTCGACTGCCATGAAACTGCTCCCCCTGCAAAAATCATCATATAACCCGAAGTAGACTTTCGGGAATCACTATCTCCGGCATAATCAGAATCTGAGTAGCCGCTCAATTCAGGCTTTCCATTTCCATAACATAGGCAAAATCTGGAAGTGCCTCTAAGATACCTCAAAATCCATTTCACACCATTCCAATGCTCTTTACCTGGATTTGAGAGAAATCTACTCACAACACCAACTGCATGAGCAATATCTGGTCTTGTGCAAACCATGGCATACATCAAACTACCCACGGCAGATGCATAAGGAACTTTCATCATATCTTCCTTCTCTTTCTCACTTGTAGGACATTCATTGCTACTCAATTTAAAGTGACCAGCAAGTGGAGTACTTACCGGTTTACATGTGCTCATGTTGAATCTTTCAAGCACCTTTTCAATATACTTCTCCTGAGATAGCCATAGTTTTCTATTCTTCCTATCACGAGTGATTCTCATGCCAAGTATTTGTTTAGCTGACCCTAGATCCTTCATCGCAAAAGCCTTACTCAACTCACTTTTCAAGCTTTTGATTTTGTTAGCATCATGCCCAACTATCAACATATCATCCACATAAAGCAGGAGGATAATAAAATCATCATCTGAGAATCTTTTCATAAAGACACAAGAGTCTGAAATGGTCTTACCATATCCATGAGCTTCCATGAATGAATCAAACTTCAAGTACCACTGTCTTGGCGCTTGCTTGAGACCATATAGACTTTTTCTCAATCTACATACAAGATGCTCCTTGCCTTTAACCTTAAAACCCTCTGGTTGCTCCATGTATATCTCTTCTTCTAGGTCTCCATGAAGAAAAGCTGTCTTTACATCAAGTTGTTCGATTTCTAAATTCAAACTGGCGGCCAAACCAAGAACAACTCTAATAGAAGACATTTTCACTACCGGTGAAAAAATCTCTTCAAAGTCGATTCCCTTCTTCTGACGAAAACCCTTCACAACAAGCCTAGCCTTGTATCGTGGCTTCAAACTACTTTCGTCTGTCTTTAACTTATACACCCACTTATTTGTGAGTGTCCTCTTGCCCTTAGGCAACTTCACCAACTCAAATGTATGGTTGTCATGCAAAGATTTGAACTCATCTTGCATAGCTTCGTGCCACTTATTCTTTTGATCGCATGACATAGCTTCTTCATAAGTTTCAGGCTCTCCTGCATCAGTAAGTAGCACATACTCATGTGGCTGATATCTTTGTGAAGGTCTACGCTCTCTATCCGATCTTCTAACTTGAGGTTGGACTGCTTCTTCTTGTTCAACTGTTTGCTCTTGCTCAACCGATTGTTCTGTCTCAACTGTTTCACCTGTCTCAGCTGAAGAACTAACATTCTGTGACGATTCATCTACTTCATGATTTCCCTGCACTTCTCCCCCGTGATTTTCACCCAATACGGTAGGAGGATTTGGGTTGAAACTGACACTGTGTTGAGCTGCATTCTTTGGCTTCTCTGACTTGTCTATGTCTTCAATGGTCTGATGCTCAAAGAATACCACATCTCGGCTTCTAATGACTTTCTTTGTAGCTGGATCCCATAATCTGTAGCCAAACTCTTCATGTCCATAACCTAAGAAGATACACTGTTTAGACCTGTTGTCAAGCTTGGACCTTTCATCTCTTGGAACATGCACAAATGCCCGGCATCCAAACACCCTCAGATAACTGTAGGAGACATCTTTCCCACTCCATACTCTTTGTGGAACATCTCCCTTAAGAGGAACTGATGGAGATAGGTTTATCAAGTCAACTGCCATTCTCATCGCTTCGCCCCAGAATGGCTTAGGTAATTTCGCATGAGACAGCATACACCGAATCCGATCATTAATCGTCCGGTTCATTCTCTCTGCTACTCCATTATGCTGTGGTGTTTTCGGAACAGTCTTCTCAAGCTTGATACCATAGTCCCTGCAGTAATGTTCAAACGGTCCTCTATATTCACCACCATTGTCAGCCCGAACACATTTCAGCTTTTTCCCTGTTTCCCTTTCAACACTGATATGAAATTGTTTGAAGGCTGCAAGCACCTGGTCTTTTGATTTCAAAGCAAAAGCCCACACTTTTCTAGAGCAGTCATCAATAAATGTGACAAAATACAATGCACCACCAAGTGTTCTAGCATCCATGCAGCAAACATCAGTGTGAACTAAATCAAGTACATCAGATTTTGTGTGTGGAGACGAACTATGAAATGAGAATCGATGTTGCTTACCCGTGAGGCAATGAGTACACTCCGTCAGATTTTTCTCCTTTAACGATAGAAGATTCTTCCTAGCAAGAGTTTCAAGTCCCTTCTCGCTAAGATGACCAAGTCTCATATGCCATAGATCAACTGAGGAATCCTCCACTGCATTTACCTCTTGTCGCATCAAATTTGCTTGCATGATATAAAGACTACATGTCTTCTTGCCTTTTGCCATCACCATAGAGCCTTTAGTCAATTTCCATTTGCCATCGTAGAAGGAGTTGCAATAACCGTCGTCATCTAAGGCACCTGTGGAGATCAAGTGAAGTCGAATATCTGGAACATGTCTCACATTTTTCAAAAGTAAAGTACATCCCATATCAGTCTCTAGATAAACATCTCCCATGCCAATAACCTTGGAAACACCACTGTTTCCCATCCTAACACAACCGAAATCACCGCTGCAATAGGATGTAAAGAAGTCACGACGTGAAGTGACATGATAAGAAGCTGCAGAATCAACAACCCAGCTAGAATCTTGGCATGTGAGATTTACATAACCGTCATCACAAATGAACACAATATCACCGTCAGCTGCAACTGCTGTTGTAGGCTGATTTTCTTCTTTCTTTTTATCTCCATTTCTATCATGGGATTTATCTCTCTTCGGTTGCCAACACTCTTTGGCATAATGTCCCATTTTGCCACAGTTGAAGCACTTCACACTTCTTCTTGGCCTTGACTTCGATCTTCCTCTTGACTTGCCCCTGTCATTACTTTGAAACTTTCTTGACTGACTTCTGCCTCTATGTTCTATGACAAGCGCTTCCGATTTGGAAGCATAATTCAAACTTTTCCTCCTTGTTTCTTCATTGAACAAGCTTTCTTTAACCATGCTCATAGAAAGCACACCATAAGGAGCAGAATTATTTAACGCCACAACCAAGGTGTCCCAGCTATCAGGAAGTGTACCAAGCAATAAACAAGATTGCAATTCATCACCAAGGTCAATCTCAAGATTTGTCAATTGATTTACAACATCTTGAAATTCACTCAAATGCTCCGTCATGCTACTCCCTTCCTTGTATCTCAAGTTCACAAGTCTTTTCACTAGAAGAGCTTTATTTTGTGGAGTTCTCCTCTCATAGAGATCTTGCAATTTCTTCCACAAAGTATCCGCCTTCGTTTCTTGAGCAACATGATGAAACACACTATCATCAATCCATTGTCGGATAAACCCAACCGTCTTCCGATTCATTCGCTCCCACTCTTTATCTTCCGTATCTCCTTTAGCTTCATCGCCTTCGACCGTATCATACAAATCTTTGCAATATAATACGTCTTCCATCCGAGGCTTCCATATAGAGTAATTCGAGGCATTTAACTTAAACATAGTGCCACTCGTATTCTCCATCTAATACTAGAATCTCAACTCTAGCTCTGATACCACTTTGTTGGGGAAAAACGGGCAGCACTTCGGCACAAATATAGCCAATCCAGGATCAAATAATAACCCCCGACACTACTCCAATATAATCCAGCAACAACCAACAATTATATCCAGCAAAATATCAACCTCGCAGCAACGAATATAATACCGGAACGATAAAGAAATATAACACCAAGATTTACGTGGAAAACCCGAATCGGGAAAAACCACGGACGACCCAAAAATTCCACTAATCACCAAGAATAGCAGAATACACCAAGTATTTCGCTCTAGTCACACACTAGAGCTCAACAACAATATTCCAGGAGCAATTCCTCAAAATGGGGCTAGAAAACCCTAACCACAATAGGAGAACCGGAGACAAATCTCAACAAACGAAACCTATCAATTTGTAGATCTCAGTCTCACGAACAACATACTGAAATTTGAGACGATTCCGGTAATGTTTGGCCGCCGAAATCACACCGGAGGCCGCTGCTCTCTTCCTTCTCCCCTGCGCGAAACACTCTCGGTCTCTCTTCTGTTCTCACTTCCGCTCCCTCTTCTCTCTCTTCTTCACGGTTGCCTTCTCTCTCTCTCTCTCTTTTACACACACACACCGACAAGAAAGCATGGCACCCACTTTCCTCTCTCTTTTTCTTCTTTCTTTATTCTTTCTTCTTTTGTCTTTTGTTTATCTTTTAAAACAAATAAAATATAAATACTGGGCCCCACAAAAGGAGGCGTACCAGCCAACACACGATACATGGTCCACGTAAGTATGGGATTAAGGATCATCTTAATCATGATGTTAACTTCGACCCTCGTTTTGTTTACTTACGTAAATGTCGTAAGCCTCTTGCTTAAAGTAGCAATTTTGGAAGCTTGACTTTTTTTTTTAGCTGTCCATTTGTCATCTATATAACGAGAAGGATTAATCAATCGGTGGATTAACACTTTTAAACGAAAAATAAGCTTTGGCTCCGTTATTGATTCGGTAAAGTAGTGCATGGACGGTTGTTTCGGAATTTCTAACGTTAGAGACGGTGGGTTAAGGTTTTATATCTAGCAACATGATCAATTGATTTGTAAATAGTTATCACTTTAATTGTGTCATTTGATATGAAGGAAGGAATGAATTTTCGGATGGTACCTTGTGATTTTCCCATTTTAGATTCGGCTACCGTTATCGGGAATTCTCCAAGATAAAAAGTCTTTAATTGATTTGATAGAGATCGACAATATTCGAGCAAACCCAGCCGCGTAGGTGCAGCTGGGATTCTTGGTGATAGACCTCGTCGAAGTAAGAGCAGGGCTAGTAATGGCACACAAATGGGAGCTGCTGGAGTTTATAAGCTTAGGACTGATGATGGGGCTACTGAAAATGAACGGGCTGTTGTTGGTGGCCGATGGATGAGTAGGACCAGGCTTGGTCCCCAGGCCTATAGGAATGTCCCCAATAACCAGCAAACCCAGCCGCGTAGCTGGGTTTCCATTGCTAAGTCGAGTGAGAAAGGATACAACCTCTCGTTTGTCCCACCTACAACCGTCAATGGTAAGCCTCTCCTTGATCTCTCAGGCTGTCATTGAGGATGCCAGTCCGGTCTGGAGAGTGTCTGGTGGGGTATCTAGTGGGGAGGAAACTCAATTTCAAATTAGTTGAAGAGGCGGTAAAGCAAGCATGGGGTGTTAATCTTGTTGATGTGAGGGTAAATGAGGATCGTTTCTTCTTCTTTCGGATCCCGGATGAAGCCTACCGGAGAAAGGTCTTGGACGGTGGACCTCTCACGATCCAAGGTGTGCCAATGTTACTTCAACAATGGCACTCCAAGTTGAAGCTTAGGAAGGGTGCTCATGAGGTTCTTCCCATTTGGGTCAAGTTGAGAGCCATTCCGTATGTTCTTTGGTCAGCCTCCGGCATTAGTGTGATAGCAAGTGCACTCGGAAGACCGATGTATGTGGACAAGATGACTGAACAAATGAGTAGGATATCCTATGCGAGAGTTTGTATTGAAATCAAGGCGGGACAACCCCTTCTTGATTCGGTGGACATAATATTATAGGGAGATACGTGCACCATTGAGGTGGAATACGAGTGGAAGCCGTTGGCTTGCGAAGCTTGTGGCATTTTTGGCCATAAGGTGCGGACTCTAGGCTTTCCTTGCCATGTTACCCCACAAGTTCCATTGGCTAATTTCTTGGGCACCCACACAGCTCCGATTCAGGATAATGGAGGTTGGGAACAAGTAAAGAGGAAGAATCGTGGTTCTAAACAACAGGCAAGTCCACCTAAGCCTCTCATTGAAGTGCTGGTCCATGCACTTGAGGTGGTCGAACCTATGGTTGGTCTGGACATTGTAGTAGATCTGGTGGTGGCTGAAACTGAGGTGGGATTGGAAAATGAAGCAAGTCTGGAAATGGCAGCAGGTCAGGTAAGTACAGCAAGGCTGGTTACCGAGCCTGTGTTTACTTCTCGTGCCTCTTCTGTGGTTGCTTCAAGCTCTGAGGATGATGGTGTTGAGGCTGCTAGCAATGTGGGAAGCGATTTGGATGAGGATCCACCCTCCCCTCCGAACACTAGGTCCCGGGCTAATGGCTCTGACCTCCCTCCTGATGTGAACGATCGGATTCTCCGAATGCATACCGAAGCCCCTATGGCCATCCCTCCTTGTGGATAGCAATCCCTCCTCTCCTAAAGGCTAGGAGGACGCGGGGTTGCAAAAAGAAGCGGTAATCCCTTTGTCCTCGCTTGTATAGATGTATATATGTTTTTTGGAATATGGAATATTAGGGGTCTTGTAAACCCCCTTAAACAAGCGGAAGTTAGGAATCTCGTTAGATCTTCTAAGCTTTGCTGCATTGGCCTTTTGGAGACGAAGGTTGTTGAATCTCTATTTGTTGATATTTCGGGTCGCCTTCTTCCGGGATGGTGTTGGTCTTCCAATTATGTCCATTCTCCTCGGGGTAGGATTTGGGTCGGTTGGAACCCTTTGGAAGTGGATTTGCAGGTTCTTTCTCTCTCGGCTCAAACCATCCATTGCTGGATGAAGGTTCTATCCCTGAATAAGTTTTGCCTATTCACAGTGGTTTATGGGGATCATACTTTTGTTGCTCGTCGCTCTCTCTTGGTTGACCTTGTCCATTCTAGTAATGATTTTGAAGAGGAGCCGTGGGTGGTTGCGAGTGATTTCAATGCTATCCGTGATCAGTCAGATAGAGTTGGAGGCTCCAATGCCTGGATCCCCTCTTTTGATGAGTTTGGTGAGTGCATTCTTCAGGCGGGGCTTGATGACCTGAGATATGTGGGGCATCGTTTCACTTGGTCTACCTCCTCGGGTGAGACTCGTAAACAACGGAAGATAGATCGAGTTCTCGTTAACGAGCAATGGACTAGAGCTTTCTCCTACTCTGAGGCCTCCTTCCTTGCTCTGGAAGTTTCGGACCACACTCCCATGGTTATCAAGATTGAGCCTACACCCTTTTCGAGGAAACCGTTCAAGTTTTTCAATTTCTGGATGTTGCACCCGTCCTTTAAGGACATTGTCTCCCAAGTGTGGACTTCTCCCATTTCGGGTTCACCCATGTATGTTCTCTGCCGCAAGCTCAAGCTTCTCAAGCTTCGTCTCAAGCAACTTAACCGAGTCTCTTTCTCTCATATCTCCACCCGTACTTCTCAGGCCAGGTCAGATCTTACTCTTACGCAAGTTGCTCTTACTTCCAATCCCTTTAATTTGGCTCTTGCGGAACTAGAGGAGAGCCAACTTTGATCTTTTTCGGAACTCAGAATCCAAGAAGAGTCGTTTTATAAGAAAAAATCCAGAATTCGTTGGCTTAAGGAAGGAGATCAAAACACAAGCTATTTCCATCATTACGTCAACAAAAGACATCATCAAAACCGTATTCTTTTGGTGGTTGACTCATCTGGGAACTCTATTTCTCAACCGAACCTCATCCAGGATCACATTGTTGGGCACTTTGATTCTTTGTTGAATGGTTGCTCTACCTCTTCTCGACCGGATCCTCTCTTGCTTCGAAACTTTATCACTCGGCCCTTGGATGCTGAGCAAATCCAGTCTCTCTCGAGGCAAGTGACAGACTTGGAGATTCGAACCACTATTCTCTCTCTAGCTCAAGGTAAGGCCCCAGGCCCTGATGGTTTCAATGCTGATTTCTTTAAAGCCTCCTGGGATATTATTGGACCTTCAGTCATATTGGCAATTAGGAACTTCTTCCAATCTGGCTCCCTACTTAAGGAGATCAATACCAACATTCTCACTTTGGTGCCCAAGATTCCTAATGTTTTGGCCATGTCTGACTTTAGGCCTATTGCTTGTTGCAACACCATTTACAAGTGCATCACAAAGATCCTTGCCAATAGGATTGCTTGTATTATGCCTTCTATCATAAGCCCTCCACAAACAGCTTTTGTCAAGGGCCGAAGGATTAGTGACAACATAATGCTAGCCCAGGAACTCTTCGCTGGTTTTCACCATGACACGTATTCGCCTAAGTGTACCGTCAAAGTGGATTTCCAAAAAGCCTATGACACGGTCGATTGGGGATTTTTGAAGGTGACTTTGCATGCCTTTGGTTTTCCAGACTCATTCATCAAACTGATTATGGTATGTGTTTCCTCTCCCAAGTTTTCTGTGGCCATTAACGGGGAGCTTCATGGTTTCTTTTCCTCCTCCAGAGGCATTAGGCAAGGGGACCCTATTTCCCCCTATCTGTTTAATATTGTCATGGAAGTCTTCTTCGGTATTCTCAAATCCAAGACAGAACTCCCGGGTTTCAAGTTCTTTTGGCGATGCAAGGCCATTCGCTTATCTCACCTCTTCTTTGCGGATGACGTCCTTCTATTTTTCGAGGCTAACCTGCATTCGGTCACCTTACTGAAGGAAGGACTGGATCTTTTTCTGGATGGTCGGGTCTTAAGCCAAATGCCTCCAAAAGCGAGATCTTCCTCTCGGGTGGCTTGGATGGACTACATGATTGCATTCGGCTTCTCCATGGTTTCCAAGTAGGTACTCTCCCGTTCCTCTATCTTGGTGTTCCGATAGTTACCTCTAGACTTTGTAAGGCAGATTGCAATGCCCTAGTCATATCTATCACGGCAAGAGCCCGCTCTTGGTCTCAACGTTTTCTCTCATTTGCTAGTAGGGTGCAACTCATTCAGTCGGTTTTACATGCTATACACGTCTATTGGGCTGGTGTCTTTACTCTTCCTATGTCCGTGTTATCTAGGATTGAGCTTGTCCTAAGACAAATCCTATGGAAGGGTCCCGACTTAGGAGTAGGTGGCGCTAAGGTCTCTTGGGCCAACGTTTGTCTTCCTAAGGATGAGGGTGGTTTGGGTATCCGCCGACTCATTGATTGTAATAGGGAGGCATCGCTCAAACATATCTAGCTTCTTTTCACAGATAAGGAGTCATTGTGGTGCAAGTGGATTCACTCAACCTTTCTCAAGAATGTCAACTTTTGGCTTGTCACAAACCCTACTTTCTGCTCTTGGACTTGGAAAAAGATCCTAGATCTACGGCCGGTGTCTGACATGAGCTTTGCTTGGAGAATTGATAATGGCCGGGCTATTTCCTTTTGGTTTGACTCATGGCACCCTCGAGGTCCTTTATATAAGATCTTCTCTAATCGAGATATCTACGCCTCTCGCATTCCGCGGGATACTACGGTCGGGACTTTCTTCTCCTTGGTTTGGAGGCCTTCGGCTATGCTCGCATCTTTCACTACTTGGATGGGAGCTACCCCTTCTTTTGCTGAAGAATGAGAAGACCGATTCATATGGCAAGAGCACCCTTCATGCATATTCACGGCTACTTCAGCCTGGGAGTTCTTCCAGCCTAAAGGTTACCTTGCTCCATGGCACTCCTTTGTCTGGGATCGCGCCATTACTCCGAGACATCGGTTCCTTCTATGAATTATCACACTCCGTAGACTCCCCACCCAGGTTATGCTTCTAAACTATCACAGAATTGTCGCGACCCGTCCGAAAGTGGACGCGGCTAATGGATTACCGATAGCGGGTCTTGGATCGGCGCGGGCCCTCCCAGGCCCATACCAAATCGCGGCGGGAGTATTTTTCAAAAGGGATTCGGCGATAAGAGCCGATCGATTTCGACCTTAGTGTGGTCGTGGTGGCATGTGCAACTTGTGCATGCATTTGGAGTCGCCACCGGTCTTTCTTGGAGGGTAGACCGGAAACCTTATTGACCGATTGGGAGAGATCGATCAATTCTGCGGAACCAGAGATTTTGAGTTCGGGGACTTGGTTACGTTGATGTCATTACCAACGCCCTTTCGGTACCTAACGCGAGTGATTTTCCCTAACTAGGATTTCATGCAGGCGCAATTTTGGGTGAGGTAAGTCTGACTTTGCACATTAACCAGTTTAACATGCTCACGTAATCATAATAAATAAATAGATGCCAATCACATAAACATCTATCATACGTGGTGATCATGGAATTATGATTTAATGGGTCTCGAGCCAATGAGACCACATTTAATCATTTTAATATTTTAATAACGGAGAGCCGCTCTTCGCTTCTTCTTGGTTTCTTGAACTCTTCAAGAATCGGGCCCCAAAGAGCTCGCCGACTTAAAAGGCTCCTCCACATAATCCTCGTAGCATTTACATCAACAATTGACTATGCTAAAAATAAAGATTACATGAAAAATAAAAGGAGTACGCAGCCTCCATTTAATAATTACAACCCCAAATATATAAATAATCACCATACATTCATACATACATCAATCACATTGATTAGGGATTTTTCCATGATCACCACCCTTCCACGTAAGTAATAAATTCACAATTTAAAACTTAGGAAGGCACAATAAAAATTCTACGTTGAATCATATTCAGAATTTTTACGTAAAATAAGATAGCCATAAATTTTCGATTCAAAATTGATTTAGTCTCAATTTTTGCTACGTTGATTAATTTATCATATAAAATAATCAACCTCCATTAGTCATGTAAGACGAACAATTCGTTAATACATATTGGCCATAGTATTGCAAAAATTGCAAAAAATCAATTAAATGCACGAAAACACCTAAGGATCGGCTCTGATACCACTGTTGGGATCCACGTAACACGTAGCGGAAATATATAACAACCCATACATGTATCTCCAGAGGCGTACTTCGTGCATTTCAATCGAAAAAAATCACAAAGCCTCAAAGGGAGTAAATGGATTACCTCTCGTAGCGTGCTTGAACGGAGGTGTCGGTTCGATGTTCTTCGATCTCAGCCTCCACAAGTGTTAGGCATCTAGTTCGGACGCACCACCAATTGACGAACGGGGAGACGACTAATAACTCCACAACAATTGTGCTAGCAATATGCGGAATCAATATTCCGAACTTAGTATATTTTGCTCACTCAAGATTATGAGAATATAGAGAGTGTTTGTGTTCTTCTCTCTAAGCTCTCAAAAATTTGCACACTCTACAAAATGTCTCTCCCTCCAACCTCAAAACTCTTGCCATCCTTTTATAGCCAAAAATACATTCCAATAAATTGTATTTAAAAATAGCACTAACAATTATAAATTCTATCTAAAAATAGCACTCACAAATAAATGACATTTAAAAATAGCACTAACAATAGCACTCACAATTTATAATACAAAAATGTTATTTAAAAATAGCACTAACAATAGCACTCACAATTTATAATACAAAAATTCTATTTAAAAATAGCACTAACAATTATAAATTCTATCTAATAATAGCACTCACAAATAAATGACATTTAAAAATAGCACTAACAATAGCACTCACAATTTATAATACAAAAATGCTATTTAAAAATAGCACTAACAATAGCACTCACAATTTATAATACAAAAATTCTATTTAAAAATAGCACTAACAATTATAAATTCTATCTAATAATAGCACTCACAATTTATGATAAATAAATGCCATTTAAAAATAGCACTAACAATAGCACTCACAATTTATGATAAATAAATGTCATTTAAAAATAGCACTAACAATAGCACTCACAATTTATAATACAAAAAATGCTATTTAAAAATAGCACTCACAATACAAAAATGCTAAAAAAGGCACTAACAAAGGTGTTAAAAATAATAACCATTATTATTATTACAAGAGTTAAAGAGGTTACCAAACAATACAAATATGCATAACATATAAATACGTATGATGTATAAATACGTAGAGCATACATATACATCCGTGAAACCGGGGACTAATTGAAAGAAAAATGTGCAATTAAGCCCTTTTGGTAAAAATTGATTAAATTGGAGGGCAAATTGACCTAATTGCACTTTAAGACTTTAGAATCCAATGTCATAGCTTATAAAAAGTGAGAATTGAAAACTAAAAGACTCGAAAATGATTTTTTTTTAGGCTCGGTTCGAGTTTATGTTTGTGAAGGAACATAGTGACCCGAGCCGAATTTTTGAGATTTAAAGTGACACACTTGAAGAGGAAATTAAAACAAAATTATCGAATATTTTTGGGTATTTTTCTGACCACGAATGGTATTTTTCTGATTTTTTGGGTATTTTTATAATTAAATAAACTCGAAAAATATTAAAAATACCGAAAAATATTTTTTGTTCAAAATTGGTTCCTAAGGTTAAACCAAGGCTTCCAAAGTTGATTTTGTGATTTTATGACCTTTTTTGATATTTTTAATTAATTTTAAAGAATAAAAATCACAATAATAAATGGTAAAAAAAATTAGGTGTCAACAGCTGCCCCTCTTTGAAAGGAATCTCGTTAGAGGTTTCTCTCAAAGATAAGGTGGCACCTGATTCCTAACCGACTCAACTGGGAAAATAAGAGAAGAAATGTTATGACATCGGATCCTTAAGCCTATTGATAAAAGCTCAAATCAATCTCCGGTTTGCTCTAACAATTTGAACATGGGCCGGAGTGAGAGAGGCTTACCTGAAGCTCACCTGTCGGATGCTGCCGGTTGCGACGACTTTCAAGAAGATGCCTAGGACTCGTCATTCAGAATATCCCAGGGAGATTAAGCTCTGACCTGTATGGTAGGTCATACCATGATGGGATTCCTAACTTGTAGGAACCTAAGGAAGGCGCATCCCACGCTTTGGGATTTGCCAAGAATTTTGATCCGTATGGTGGATCAGACCTTTGTGTTGATCCTTACTGCGATATTTATCAATGAGTGGACCCTTATGCGGTTTCTACCATATGTGACCCTTCAGGCGGTTTCTACCATTAATGTGATCCCTCAGGCGGTTTCTACCTTGGTTTGACCATTCAGGCGGTTTCTACCTTGAGTTGACCCTTCAGGCGGTTTCTACCTTTGATTTGACCCTTCAGGCGGTTTCTACCTTGTGTTGACCCTTCAGGCGGTATCTACCATGTGTTGACCCTTCAGGCGGTATCTACCTTGTGTTGACCCTTCAAGCGGTATCTACCTTTGATTTTGACCATTCAGGCGGTATCTACCTTTGATTTGACCCTTCAGGCGGTATCTACCATGAGTTGACCCTTCAGGCGGTTTCTACCTTGAGTTGACCTTTCAGGCGGTTTCTACCTTGGTTTGACCCTTCAGGCGGTATCTACCTTGTGTTGACCCTTCAGGCGGTATTTACCATCATTTTGACCCTTCAGGCGGTATCTACCTTGTGTTGACCCTTCAGGCGGTTTCTACCATGTGTTGACCCTTCAGGCGGTATCTACCTTGTGTTGCTTTGAAAAGGGGTCTCATGACGAGGGTTCTCCACGTCCGATGAGACTGTTTGATATTTTGAAAACGGGTCCTGGGATGAGGGTTCTCCACGTCTGATAGGACTTTTTCTTTTAAAAGGATTTTTCTTCCCTTTTTTTTGAGACCCCGAAGTTTGTCGGGAATTCAGTTTTTTGAAGCAGTGAAAGATTTTATTTTGACAAAACTTCACTTGAGTCTGTTGAGGCGACATTCTGGGAGTTGGGTTCTCCAAGTATCCTGCATAAGTTTGAGCCTGAAAGATTTTTCTTCACCAAGAAAACGTTAGTAATCTTTGGGAAGACCACGGCTGTCCATTTTGACAAAACCGTATGATTTAAGTTTTAATCATGAAATGTGCATTTTGATGCTGGGGGTTATCCAAAGCATTCTTGCAACATGCAAATGTGATCACAAATCCCTTGCACGGAAAATCTGGATCAACAGTTTGAAAATTCCAAAAAGAGTTTGTTCAAAACATCAATTGGAATATTTCTCGACAATGAGGTCTTCTCACCTGTTTTGCGATCGTGTTTTTTTATAGGGGATACACTCGATTCCCTACTAACCCGTGCCTAGGTTTTAGGCTCATTCGCAGCGCATACATTTTGATCGGTCGGGAGGTCTTCCACGGGACCGTAATGTTGGGCTTGGATATTGGTCTTCAAGGGGGACTCACTTTTGAGTCAAGGTCATTGAATGAAAGTTTTCACCATCTGCTCCGGGTTTACAAGTCAAGAACCCTGCAAAATGAGAAAGAAATAGTCTTGCTCGTACTTCTTCGAGCTGAGCTGTATGTTAACCCAAGTGTCTTAGTCAGAGAAGACTATTTCAGGGTTATGATGTTGGTAGGATTGGGGACCGAAAAAGGCTTGTTTTTGGCCCAGAATTCATGACGAGTTTGACATTGGTGATCATTGCTGATTTACCTCCTGTCTTTTCCTTTCTGCATCTTTAGTTTTTGAGGTGTACAACCGATTTTGAGGTGTGCACCAGCTCTTTAGAGAGCGTCCCTTGTTGCATTCAGAGACCGACTCTCTCCATGTCTTTGTTCTGTGCTTGGCAGCATTTGGGGAGCAGCTTTTTTTTATTTGACTCCTTTAAGAATTTTTTTTTTTTTCATCCAAGTTTCACTGGGGATCAAGCAAACAGCTTTCATGAGCATCGGCCTTGCTTTTACCAGGCACTTTGCTTTTTCTCGATGCCGTGGATTTTTCTCATTCATTTTTGAAATCCCACTTTTTCTCATCTTCATAGGATCGCGTTAGACCTATGATCAAAGGTCTAACAAGGTTAAACATTAACTTAGGAATTCTTTTGCAAACCCTAAGTCTTGAACTTCTTCGTTTCTGAAGTGATGCTGCATCCGTCTTGGAATGTGCAATGATCACCAACGGGTTTATGAAATGATTCTGCAGGCTCAACTTGGCTATGCAAAGGATTCGGTGTGTGGGATAGAGAAATGAATGCTTCTCATCATCCTATGGCACTTGGATTACCATATAAACAACACACAAAGATTAATGTTAGTCCGAGCAAGAAAATTTCTAACCATTTTCTCCTGATGCTGCTGGACTCACCTCCATTTTGCCCTGATGTGGGGTGGTTCTTGACAGGGTTAAGAATGAAAACCGCCGTTCAAAGGGGTTATCAACGGTCACCTGTAGTGTTTGGGGGATATGAAACGAATGCCTCCGTCGTCCCAACCCATGTAATCGCTGCGAATGGTCCCTACTTCCGTAGGTCCAGATTCTGCTGTCTTATCCGCTCCATTTCTCTCTTAAGTGTGTATAGGACGTGTTTGGACTAGGCTTTGCCTCTCGTCTTTTGAGAAAACGTCCTTTTGAAAGTTTTGAACAACTTTTGATTGGAAAAATCTCTTTCGTTTTCTCCAAAAATTTTACCCGTCAATGGGATTTTATGATGCCCAATGCATGTTCAGATAACCTCATGTTTCAAAACATGAATGCCAATGAAGTTAGAATCCTATGTCTTTTCTAGACATCAGATTCTAAAAGCTTTTCTTTTCTTCTCTATTTTTTATTCAACATTTTCAATGGATTGGGGAAAGGGATACTTACCTGTCCCCCGCGGCTGGAGATCCCTGAAAATGCGGAAGAAACATGTTATTGTTCGTTCATGAATTTTTCAAAAAATTAGAACGATACATCTTACCCTCGGTCGTGTGCCCCTGCGAGTGCACACAGGTTGTCAAAATTTGTCCTCCTTGATGGTGAGTCCCTATCAAGGATAAATAGCAAGTGTTAACTCATATTCCCAAATTGAAGACAAATTGGGACCATACAACTTTACTCTTGGTTCTCATCCCGTTCTGACGTCGCGTATTGATATGAACCACGTCTATCAAATCCGCTTATCCATGCTTGGAATATTTGCAATATCAATGGTTCAGCTGACCCCGGTTGGGCAACGTCTGTTTTGTTATTTGAACAGATGGCTCCTTGGGTGATTTATCCACGTTTAACACCTGAGAAGGGAAAGAAATGAGACATTACTTTGGTATTCGGTTGAAGATCGTTTAGGAACGATACATCGTTTTACCAAATGGGAGGCTTCGTGACCAAACGTATTTCGTGCTGAATGGGGGTAGATCCCATTATGCTCCGCGGGTGATAGTCATCGTTCATGGAATTTGCTCCACGGATTAAGTGATTAATCCATGGCCCTTGGCTCGAAGACGTTCAAAGGGTAATGTTGACACTCAGAGCGGTTAGTTTTCAGCGTTAATTACAATGTTCCCGCAGGAACTTTACAACGAAATCCGTAACACATTCATTCGATGTATTCACCTCTCACTCTCCTGAGCCTTCTAATGATTTAGCACACGAGCTTCGAACCAGATGTCCGGTCGCCGGTACCGGTCACGACTGCGAAGATGCACTTGTTCCAAAATGCTTGACCCATAGGCTGAGTTGCTCATTCAGGAGATCGTCCGACCGCTCGAGTCGTCCAAGTTGAGCATCCTTAATTGCTGGTGACGGACTTCTCCCATTTTCGGCATGAACAACCTGGTTTCTCGGTTTATGCGTGATCCACACGCCGAGTTGCTCACTGAGGGACTCGCTTGAAATTTCAAGCCATTGACGCCCAAGTCGGGCATCCTCAACCGTTGGCGATGGGTTCCTCACACTACTTTCGACATGAACAACCTCACTTCTCGAGTTGGTATTTTCATCGTTGTCCAGTAGGTTTGTACCCGATGCTGGATTCGCTGTAGGAATAACACTAACGATCGGTTGGTGCTCAAATTGGGGAGTCCATACCTGCTGAAATTGTTGTACATACTCTTGGGGAGTACCAGGGTAACTCAGGGGGGAATTCAGCCGATCGAACCAAGAATAGATGTTTTCAAGGAGATCGTCTGAACCATCGAGCGACTGACACTCAGGTTGAGTATTGTCGACTACTGGAGAAGGAATCTTTTTGCCATTTTCGTCATGGACCACCTGATTCTTCGAGCCGGAATCTCCGTAATCGTCTCGCAAGATTGTATGTGCATCTCCTGCCAGTGTTAGATCCGCTGTAGGACTAGTATTAACGGCCAGTCGGTGCTCAGACTGGGGAGTCCCGATTTGCTGAAATTGCGGTACATACTCCTGAGGAGTACTGGGATAACCCATGGGAGTACTCTGATTGATGCCTGAACAATCGACCGTGTAATTGTCAGTCCCATCGGTGTTAAGAGGTGATTGGATGCTTCCTGCTTCATGAGGATTGCGATCACAGCCATGCTCATCGTTTAAACTTGAACTGCCTCTCTCTTGGTCTAGCGCCACTCGTCCATCTCTCAGTAGTCTTTTGTAGCACCAAAGGTGGTTCCT
Organism: Rhodomyrtus psidioides; assembly: GCA_021437785.1. Lineage (NCBI taxonomy): Eukaryota > Viridiplantae > Streptophyta > Magnoliopsida > Myrtales > Myrtaceae > Rhodomyrtus > Rhodomyrtus psidioides. The sequence continues at coordinate 436,105 of JAILYB010000171.1, read as the reverse complement.
GACTTTATTTCTATCCAATTCCGGCATGTTCATGATCTTGAGTATGCGCGATGGGCGAGCCAAACTGATCCCTAACTGTTGAACTGCATCAACAAATTTTCTATGAAGCTCCGAGGTCCAATAAAACCTTGTTTTCTTGCTAGCCGAAGTAGGGTTGGCAACTCGGCGGCTACTCTTCGTGGAATCTGGTCGTGTTGAACCGCCTCTATCTTGGTCTAGCGACGCTCGTCCATCTCTCAGTAGTTTCTTGTAGCGCCAAAGGTGATTCTTGACCATATTTTTAGTCAGTCCCGGCACGTTCATGATTTCGAGTATGCGCAATGGGCAAGCAAAACTGATCCCCAACTGTTGAACTGCATCAACAAATTTGCTATGAAACTCCGGGGTCCAACGAAATCTTATTTTCTTGCTAGCCGAAGTGGTGTCAGCAACTTGGCGGTTACTCTTCTCGGAATCTGGTCGTGTTGGAGGTTGCTCTGGAGGGGATTTAGTGGTCTCAGATCGGCTGGTCATGATGGTGAGTTCATCATCGAGCGGACCCGACTTGTCATGACGCATGTTCCCTTCCACAATGGGCGTCGACTTTGACCTTATAGCACTAGTTTCCTCTTGTAGATCCTCGGCGGTACCCGCCTGTTCCGAAAGATGTTGCGAAGGGCATTGCAACAAATGAGCATTATAAACCCCCAGATCTGGCTCTTCAGTGAATACTCCGTCCGTGGGAACAGGGTTACCGCACTCCAGGCAAATAGCGATGCTTAGAGCTTTTTTGTACTGAGTGTTTTTTATTCGAAGCTTTTCATTTTCCTCCCTTACAACCGCTAACTCGTGCCGATCGCGTTGCTGCTTCAGCCGGGTTCGTTTGTTTTCAAACCAGCACTTGACCTTCCGAGGCTCCCACCCTATCTCCTGGCCCATTTTGATTTTCTGTTCCATGTCCGGATAGGGGTATTCCCTGAAAAACAATTCGAGTTTATGGACTTGACCTGAAGTGTTGCGTTTGAGATATTCCCCTTTCTGACGCTGATAACCGTCGCGGGTACTGTTCTCGTTAACCAAGCCGCGGGTTTCATCATTAGAAGGATCGGTCTCCATGGCCCTCGTGTCAGGTTCGGTCCTGAGATCTTCAAACTCTTCCAGCAGCTCAAGCTCGGAGACCTCCAAGTCTGGCGCTTCCAGTAAATGACAGAATCCCTTGAACATTTTGACCGGGATATCACTGTTTGATTTTCCGTTAACTCAGCTTTCTTTGTTCCTCCTTGGATCTTCACTTTCTCTGCAAATTCTGAGAGGTTAAAGGAGCCGGATCACCGTTCTTCGATCAAAGGTGATGGCTACCCGACGAGCGCTCTTCTCAATGTTTTGAGATTCCCACTTCGTCCTTTTGTGATGGCTACTTGACGAGCGTTTTTCTCAAGGCTTCGTAATTCCCACTTTGTCCTTTTTTGCTCTTTTCTACGTGAACGGAGCCTGAAGATCTCTTGCGTTGATTTCGCTTTATCGAGCACTACGCTTGTCCCCCTGGCCCAGTCTCTAGAGTAACAAGCCTGCCCACCTTTCGGCGCCATTATGTTTCGTAAAACCCGAGATCACAGGACGGTGGTGGATTCGTGACTCATCGGGGATGCATTAACGAAACCCGCTTGGCTCTACTGCACATAAAATATTATTACCACTTCTCCCTGTACTCGAGCATTTATAAGGTGATAGATTGATGTCAAGAAGATTAACACTTTAGCCTTATCAGACTCAGCCTCTCAAACACTCTTCACATTCTCACTCTCTTCTCCGTCATTCCATCGCATATGGATTCCTCCTCTATGCCTGTTGCCTTACCTGAAGCTTCGACCCAATGGGAGAGATTTTACCACCTCTTGGGTAGGGGTTATGGCTACATAAACAATCATCCTGAAGCTGAGGTTGAAGTTCGTACTCTGATTCCGGCCCTGGATACTGCGTGTATTGAAGGTACGAAACTGCAAAGGGAGTTTGTGATCTTCCCAACTCTCTTTAACAATTTCATGCAGGCTTACGAAGTTGCTAGCCGGGAGGTCACTTTGGCTGGTATCGTGCGAGCCCGTTATCAGGACCGCACTGAGTCCCTGATGTTGGCCATGCTGACGGCCGATAACCATAAAAGGGCTGTTGAATACGCCCACGCCCAGGTTTCGATGCTGGTCCGTGAGAGGGACAACTTGGTGGAGCGTCTGGCTCTTTTTGACACCGCCTTTGCGCAAGACCAGCACAACTTCGTGCTGAGGTTCCAGTGTGCCTGGTTGGAGGAAAGGCTTGAAGACCTGAGCATGGATATAGCTCGCGGGAGGGTGCTGGCTCATGACTTAGAGCTTGAGTTCGAGTACTATGACACCAAGGTGAACGAACTTAAGGAGAAATGTCGTCTCCTTTTCTTCAAGCTTGTAGACCTCGATTCCCGGAGTGTGGGTTGTAAGCAAGGCATGGATAGCATGGAGAGTCAGTTAAGCTTTTTTGTGATGCTTGTCAGAACTCATTTTGGGTTTACTGCTCCCCCTCAGTGATCCACTTGTAAACTTTCCTGCTGAATGAAATAAATGCGAGTTTGTTTATATATGCTCTTTCATTCTGCATTGTTGACTAGCCAAGAAAGGTTTTTGCTTTCGGATCTACGCGACTCCTTTTTCGCCTGTGTCAACAGATTGACTACGCATCATTCTCACAGCCCGACGCTTTATATTTGATTGACCTGAATGCCTCGTGAGAAATAGATTTGTAGTTGCTCGAAACTTAAAGATTGCCCCTGATTTTGCGGTCATTGCGTTTGGGGCCGCTAGTAATCTTTCACTTTCGAGCTCGATCACATTCTGCTAGTAACTCATGCTATCAATTCTGCCTTCACGCGTCGGGGCTGATTTTACCTTGAACTTAATAACAAGGAATTACCGTATACACACGAGATGACGTTTGCGAAAAACATTATGCAGAATCAACTCTAGCTATTGAAGAAACAAACGCATGCACCGATGAGAACTTTACAATAGGAGATACATCCTTCTCGCGTACATCCCCTTCTTTCTTGGGGCATGTCCAATGACTAACCAGTCTGGCCTCAGCTTAGGTGTGCCATTACCAAGTGCAGATCATGGTTGCCAACCTTTAATAGCTTCCAACTGATCGAACCAGGTATCAAGTCCTTCATCGAAGAAATCACCCGACCCCTCGAACGATTGATGTGTAGGTTGAGCAGCATCGCCCGACGGGTTCTTCGAACTGGAACCTCCATCTTTGTCTGGGATTATAAGAGGAGATTTGATCGATTGACTACCACAAGCATCTCCCACTTGGGGATTAGGGAAATAAGAGTGCTCCAAGCTTTCTCCCATTAGATCATCTGAAGCCATATGCTCTGATTGGGCAAACCCTTGAGCACTGGGCGTGGTGGGCTGATCTGCGACAGGATGAACACTGACTAGCTGCTGCTCGAACGGAGGAGTGCTTACTCGTTGCACTTGTGATGCGTGTTCTTGAGGAATATTGAAATGACTCGCGAGGATATCCTGATCAAATCCCCAATAGTCGTCCAGATTCGACCGGGCCTCATTTGTCATAAGGGTGCTGGGTTCGCAGCCGAGTCTATTGCTCGGATTCAGTTCTGCATAACGCTGTCCTAACGCCCTTCTGTAGCAACCAAGGTGATTCGCGACTAATTGCTTGGTAAGTCCCGGTACGTTCATGACCCTAAGTATGCTTGTCGGACCTATGAAGTCGAGTCCTATCTGTCGAACTGCGTCCAAGAACTTGAGATGAAGCTCCGGGGGCCAAGTGAATTTCTTCTTCTCGTCGTCCAGAGTGGCGTAGATAGCCTGCCGACTAACCTCTAACTCCTCTTGAACCGTATCTGATCTTACCGGAAGCTGTTGTGGAGGAGATTCATGGGCTTCGATGAGGTGACTCCGATCATAACGACACGTATCTTCTTCCTCCGAAGACACTGGTATAATTTCTGTAGGATCGATCTGCTCATGCGCGCCATTAGCAGGATCTGATTGTACCGGAGATGGCTCAAGGGAGCAGGGGGATAAATGAGCACCTTTCATCTTCGTAGAAGGCTTACTGGGGAACAATTTACTGAGGGTGGTAGGGCCACCGCAGTCAGGGCAGGTAATAGTACTGAGAATTTTCTCATACCACATGTTTTCCATTTGAAGGTTTTGGTTCTGCTCTTTTAGGGCCGTGATCTCCTTACGCCTGTGTTGGACACCTAGTCTGAAACGTCTATTCTGAAACCAAAAATGGATTCTCATAGGATTCATTCCCAGCTTCTGGCCCAATTCAATCTTTTGTTCCTCGTTTGGGCAAGGGCATTCATCGAAGAAAGCTTCAAGCTCCTGGATTTCTTTCCGAGCGTAGCGCTGGCGACTTTTTCTTTTCCGGGGTTGAGCGTCGTGGCCACTGCCGTCGTCACCACTGCGATCTTGATGTTCGTCACCGGCGATGTTGAGTTCCATGGCTTCGATGTCGAATCTGATTCTAGAGAATTTGAGGTCTTTCAACGAACTCGTCACTCGGGGTTCTCTGTTCTCTTTTGTATACTCGCTCTTTCGATTTGTTGCCTCCTTTTCCTCGAAAGCTAGGTCTGTTCAGCGTTCTGTTTTTGAAACGACGGAACTGTTTACCTCCTGCTCAGCTTTCCGACACGAAGGGGTAACCAAATCCTTCCGCGGCTTCTTCGATAGTAGCGCTCGCCTTTCACTTTTCCTCGATAGTCATGCCTGTTCAGCACTGTCTTCTCTTTTTAAGTGGCAGAGCTGTTCACTCGCCGCCCAGCTTTATGCGCGACGGAACAACACAATCCTTTCGCGGCTTCTTCGATAGTTGCGCTCGCCTTTCACTTTTCCTCAATAGTCATGCCTGTTCAGCACTGTCTTCTCTTTTTAAGTGGCAGAGCTGTTCACTCGCCGCCCAGCTTCATGCGTGATGGAACAACACAATCCTTTCGCGGCTTCTTCGATAGTTGCGCTCGCCTTTCACTTTTCCTCAATAGTCATGCCTGTTCAGCACTGTCTTCTCTTTTTAAGTGGCAGAGCTGTTCACTCGCCGCCCAGCTTCATGCGTGATGGAACAACACAATCCTTTCGCGGCTTCTTCGATAGTTGCGCTCGCCTCCCTCCCAGCTTTAATAATGGCGAGACCGAATTTGTCAGGCCTGAAATTGCGGATCAGGACATGTCTGATGATTCACGGGAGGAGCAGCCCTCGCTTTACATTAATTAACCCGGCTCCACAAGCATTATTGCTGCAACTTTTCTCCACTCTCGAGACGCTATAAAATGCGGAGTTGGTGTTTGGGAGATTAACGCTCTCATATAATTTGCTTCCATCCTCTAATCGCTCCACTACACACATCTCCGTCGAAAATGGCTTCTTCCCAAGTTCACACTTTCTCAGCCGAAGCTTTGACTCGATGGAAAGAGTTCTATAACCTCTTGGGTCGAGGCTACGCTCACATAGCCGATCATCCCGAAACCGAGGATGAGATCAGAGTCATGTTCGGGGACCTGGACATCACCTCCCTCGAGGGTACCGCGTTGGGGAGGGAATACAATATTTTTCCAACGCTCTTTACGAACTCCTTGGAGGTCTACCGCGCTGCTCATCGGGGAGTTACCGTGGCTCGTGTCTTGCGAGCCCGTTATGAGGATCAGTCCGACCGCCTAGCGCTGGCTGACTACCTGGCCGATAGTCACAAAAAGGCTGTTGAGTTCGCCAAAGAGCGGGTTTCGACATTGCTACGCGAGAGGAGGAATCTGGTGGAGGACTTAGCTCTATCTCTGGCTACCTATGAGCGCGATCGACGTAATGCCCTGCTAAGGAATCGGAGCGAGTGGCTGGAAGAAAGGCTCAACGGCATAAACGAGGATATAACTCGTGAGAATGGACTTGTTCGGGACTTGGAAGCAGTCGCCGAAGATCACGAGACTCAGGTTGTTGCAGTCAATGATGAACGCAAACGCCTCCACCTCAGGCTTGCGGACCATGATACGCGGAGTGGTGCGTATAAACAAAGCATCCATAACCTGGAGGGCCAGCTGGGCTCCTTTGTGTCGTTGATTAGGGCTCACTTCTGCTTTACTTTTCCACCCCAATGAATTGTATGATCTGGTTTGGGCAAGAATGAATGAAAGCCCCTGTGTTTGTTTTAGCTTTTATATGATCCATTTCTTCGAGCATCCGGACATCTTAGACTTGGATGAGCCGATCCATAATAAGTCGAGTAGATGTGTTCTGAGGCTATTCTTTCACTTATTTAAAAATAGCACTAACAATAGCACTCACAATTTATAATACAAAAATTCTATTTAAAAATAGCACTAACAATTATAAATTCTATCTAATAATAGCACTCACAAATAAATGACATTTAAAAATAGCACTAACAATAGCACTCACAATTTATAATACAAAAATGCTATTTAAAAATAGCACTAACAATAGCACTCACAATTTATAATACAAAAATTCTATTTAAAAATAGCACTAACAATTATAAATTCTATCTAATAATAGCACTCACAATTTATGATAAATAAATGCCATTTAAAAATAGCACTAACAATAGCACTCACAATTTATGATAAATAAATGTCATTTAAAAATAGCACTAACAATAGCACTCACAATTTATAATACAAAAAATGCTATTTAAAAATAGCACTCACAATACAAAAATGCTAAAAAAGGCACTAACAAAGGTGTTAAAAATAATAACCATTATTATTATTACAAGAGTTAAAGAGGTTACCAAACAATACAAATATGCATAACATATAAATACGTATGATGTATAAATACGTAGAGCATACATATACATCCGTGAAACCGGGGACTAATTGAAAGAAAAATGTGCAATTAAGCCCTTTTGGTAAAAATTGATTAAATTGGAGGGTAAATTGACCTAATTGCACTTTAAGACTTTAGAATCCAATGTCATAGCTTATAAAAAGTGAGAATTGAAAACTAAAAGACTCGAAAATGATTTTTTTTTAGGCTCGGTTCGAGTTTATGTTTGTGAAGGAACATAGTGACCCGAGCCGAATTTTTGAGATTTAAAGTGACACACTTGAAGAGGAAATTAAAACAAAATTATCGAATATTTTTGGGTATTTTTCTGACCACGAATGGTATTTTTCTGATTTTTTGGGTATTTTTATAATTAAATAAACTCGAAAAATATTAAAAATACCGAAAAATATTTTTTGTTCAAAATTGGTTCCTAAGGTTAAACCAAGGCTTCCAAAGTTGATTTTGTGATTTTATGACCTTTTTTGATATTTTTAATTAATTTTAAAGAATAAAAATCACAATAATAAATGGTAAAAAAAATCAGGTGTCAACAAGAATCTCGGAGGGTTCTTGTGTCTTTTGTCACAACATACCGGACTCTATCAATCATTTGTACTTTGATTGCCATATCACAAGCACCTTAGCACTTTTTTGGGCCTCTAAGTGCAATGTGACATGGCAGAACGCACCTTGGCAGGACACTATTGTTTGGGTCATGAAGCAATATTATGGTCAATCTTTCCCCCGTCGTTTATTGCGATTCTCTTTTGGGGCCCTTTGTCACATGATTTGGATTGAGAGGAATAACATTCTCTTCCGAAGCAAACCTCTTTTTGTGCCGACTCTTATCAAATATCTTCTCAAGGTGGTAAGAGATTTCGGCCTGACCTTGCATAACATTGTGGACAATCCTTGCCATAGGCGGCTTCAAAGGAATTGGGGCCTCTCCTCCACCATTTTTTTGTGATGATCCTGGCCTGTCCTAGTATGCTCTCCGTTTCTTCCCTGTTGGCTCGGTTCCAAGTTGTCTGGGCATTGTTCAGCCTTTTATCGTCTTTTTGGCTTAGCCATTGATGTATCTTGCAATGCCTTTCGCCTTCTTTCCCCTTAGGACACATTCAAGTATCGTGATGGGATCGTGATTTTTGTGTCTGGCATTTCTTTTGTACTTGGCACGTTGTTTAGTTATATACTCACTTACTTTACCAAAAAAAAAAAAAGACAATATTCAAGACCTCGAAACTACATATAAATAGGTAAGATTACTCGAAAGGTGAAGCCTATGGCATTTGTGCTAATTCAGTCTCGAACATTTCAATTGTACCAATTGAATCCTAAACTTTTTTCACGTTTTATCAATAGAGTCCTTCCAGCCAATTTTGGCAGAAAAAAAAATTGCTGATATGGATGTTGGCCGTCCTACATTGCAACGGTCGACGCTGGTGTGAACATTTTAAAATATCTTCTTGAACTTTGCTCATTAATTTTTGGTTTACTTTTTTCTTATTGTTTTATTAGAGCACCAGCGAGGGCTGCGACGCCCTTGCCAGATCTGGGCCCGGCGAGGGCGCCACATATGGGCGAGGCCGCAATGTCCATATCGGGCTAGGGCGTGGCGGCCCTCGTCGGTGTTGTGTCAAAAAAGAGAGAGGTTATTTAAAATACGCAAAAAATATATATATTGAAATATCGTTAAAAAAAACATCTCCACATCAGCGATTTCCCGCTAAATAGATTCAATTGAGGAAAAAAAAAGTAAAAAGGTTTTTAGGCTCAACTGACATAATTGAAAGAGTTATGATTGAATTGACACAAATACGACATGCTTATGACCTTTTTGATAATTTTCCCCGTCAAATATATATGCTCTGAAGTAATACCTTTTCGCTTGGTGGACACCTTGGCGACCAGACCACTTCTAGATGGTCGTAGATTGGAGACGGGTTTGGTTGACCCGATTTGGTGGCAATCTCATCCATCCTCTCCCCTCCTCTCCTCTCATCATCCCTCGGGTTCGCTTGCGTATCGAAATAGAAAACCATCTCTCTCTGATTGAATTGCTTCGTTGGTTTGACACTTTGACAATAACATAAGGGAAAGAAATTGCATGCATGATCTCATGCAATATCATTTAATTGGTTTGGTTGGCAACCGTCCCAAAAAGCAAACAAACCCTCGATCCCCTCCTCCATCTCTAGCTCGGGAAAAGGAGAAAGATTATCCCAAAAAAAGAAAATCTTAAATGCATTTCAACTATGCCGATTCGGTCCTATATCTTTTGGATTCGTGTCAATTCGGTCCTAAACATTTGACGTTCGTGTCATTTCGGTCCTCCCGATCAATTTTGATCGGAAATCGCTAACGTGGCATGATCGACATTGATGTGGCTAATTTTTAATAGTATTCCAATATTTTTTTGAACTTCTGATTTTTATTTTTATTTTTCTTGTTTTCTTTCCCTTTCTTCTTCTTTTTTTCTTCTTCTCCTCTCTTTAGCCGGCCGCCGGGCGAGAGATGAGAAAAAAAATAGAAAATAATTATAAATGAAAACTTGAAAAACATTAAATATAATTAAAAATTGGCCACGACAGCGCCGGTCGCGTCGCGTCACCGATTTTCTGTCAAAATTGGCCAAAATGACTGAATTGACACAAATACAATAATTAAGGACTGAATTGACCCAAAAAAAAATAGTTTAAGGTTGAAATGGCACAATTGCAATAAATTGAAGACTTTTTTCTTTTTCGATAATTTTCCACTCAAAAAAGCCCTCGTCGTCCTTCAATTATCAACTCAATTATTAATTCTAGAGGATGATCGCGTACGTGCGTCCGAAAAAGTGGTGGACGGTGTGGTTGACCTACCATATTAGCCGGATGTTGACTTTGCTTAGCCGAAGTATAGCAAGACATAATCAACCTAAAACCATGCCCAGGCCCCCAAGGTTATTATTAGGGTCTTAGGAAATTTTTAGGGTTTCTCGTGAGGTTTCGCACGTGTTTGGAGATGGCGACCATTGGTCTTCTTGAACAACTATGATGCTGAGTGGCTAAATCGTGTGACGGGAACGAGTTTAAGCTTTTAGGGTATGTTACTAGAGTTGCTTTTTCGAAGATTTCTTTGTTTTAAGTTATTAAGTTGATTATAATTAAACCTACGCAACCTGGTAGAGAAGCGGACAAAGACGTTGCTTCTTTTCGTAGGTTTCGATATCAATGGTGTGCGAAACCATTAGAAAAGAGTTGGTAAGCCCTAATCCTAATGCTCTCGTACTTGAGATTTCTAGTTGTGGAATTAGGTTTATCCCCCCCTTCACTTCGTTAACGAAACCAGTAGCCTAAAAGCTTTGAATGATTGCATTAGTTTCTATCTACATATTAAATTGAGGTGACGATTCTGTAGCTTCAACTGCTTTAATAGTTTTTGCTCTAGGTTTTAAGGACCTTTGGATGGGCGATACGATTGTCCGAAAAGTCTTAAGCCTGTCGAGCTGCGGGCCAATTCAATCCTAAACATTTCAATTGTGTCAATTAAAATACAAATTTTTATTAATTTTTTTTTCTTGTTTTCGTCGCAAGGCAGGCGGAACCACTAGCCACTGGCCGAGGGCCGGTGCTAGGAAAAATTAGCCGGAAGGACTACATTAGTAACTCGTTAAAAGTTTTAGGATGAAATTGATAAAACCTCGAAATGTTTAACATTAAATTGGCGCGATTGAAAGGTTTAGGATCGAATTGGCCGCCGTAAAAGAGGTTTAGTACTTTTTAGACAATTTTCCCAACCTTTGGATAACCATCTCTGAACTAAAATAAAGTAAAGAGTTCCAATAAAAACTTCACTCGAATTTACATGGTAATTTACTTTTGTGACAAAGCCTCTAAGAAAATGTAATGACATATGTCGCAAGTAAGAATACTAAGAACACGGGTGCATTTGTCTTGTGGAAAATGAAATATTTTGGAAAACATTTTCCTAAGTACGATTGCTTGCATCATTAAAAAAGATGAATGAACAAAAAATATTTTCATCGTCAATGAAAAATATTGTAATCTAAATTATTGGCAACAACGAAAACAAAGCGTCGTTGACTAATTATTTCAAGCGATACTAAGCAATATATATATCGAATCATTTATTTTTCGCGAAATAAAGAGAAGACGTGGTGGCATCTACGCTGTATATTGCCTTGGCATATGTCCTCTTAAGCATCGAAGTATATTGTAGCGCTGAGAACTGCCTAAGATCGTCTTTGTCCTAGCGAGGTCCATGGATTGTCAAGCCCATGATCGAGTTTTTGTCAGAACTGTCTCTAAACTGTAGCATCACTTCGATTGAACTGAGCAGCCAGAGGGGTTTTATCAAATAAAGCAACGTGTCATCATCGATTTGCTCCTTATCACACGAGCTTGATGTTAACTATGGCGGAGCTTAAGGAAACACTGGGACGGGACCGAGAAGAAAGGGGAGCAATAATGAGGGATGAAGGCATGTTGTTGTGGAGATTGGATTGAATTGGATGTCTGTTGTCTTGAGCCCTAGATAGAGCTGTAAATATGGGCCTTTCGACCCTAACCCGATCCGACCCGATACATCCATTTGACATCTCTAGTCCTAAGGTTTACATAGAAGGAAGGGCAACCCTTCATCACAAAGAAAGGATATGGGGAAGTTTCCTTTCCTCCTTAGAGAAAAAACCGATTGCTCTCCGCTTGAGCGCTTGATGGAGGTTTGAGCCCATGAGAGAAGAGGCCATGATCTTCGATGTCTTTCCAATGCTCCTTTCTCGTTCAGGGGGTCGCGTTTCCTGTGGGCAAAACCTTGTCCAAAGAACGTGGATTGAGCAATTTGTGTGTGGGGGACTCGTTGATTTCCGGTGTCTCGGATTGCTAAAAAAATAACTTAAGGTTGTGCTAGAAAGCATATTTATACATTCCTGTTGAATGCCTCTCATAATTTAATTGGAGTCGCCGTCCATTGAGCTGAATTGACACGCCTAATAGAAACTCCGAGGCTCGCCCTTCCATCTTGTTACCTCTCTCGGCCCATTGTGCCATGAAAGCCTTTGGATCGTGACAAATACCTTAGAGATCTCTGGGGGTGATGTTCAACGATGATAGTGAACAATGAGGGCGGACATTGACCTCTGATGGTTGCCGAAGGAGACAACGTTAAATCCCTCGACACAGAGGGCTGAACAAAACGATCGCTCACGGGTATGGATAACATCGTTGGCGGCATCCTCCGGTAGATCTCGACATCTATCGAGGACATGCCGATAAGAGTCCCAATGTGGCGGCATTTGGGCAACGCCTATCTATGGTTGAAACTCACGGCATAATAAACAGAAAGATGCACAGAATCTGCTTCTGTTCTGATTAATAAGAAATGAAAACGGTAGAAGGGCTTTTGCGTCATTGTGTTCTACGCCTGACATTCCCACTTCCCGCCAAAATTATCCCCAGGCTTAGGTAACGGTTTAACGACCTTCTCAGCGAGACACAAACAGAAGAAAAGAAACCTCTCTCTCTCTCTCTCTCTCTCTGCAGCGACTTCAAGCAAGAGCCCTTTCGAAAAAGAAAAACTCCAATTTCAGAGCTCCAAGAATGGCAGCTCCGGTCTCCGCCGTTGCCCTCGTGCTCAGCCTCTCTCTCCTCCCTCTGTGCTCTCTGCTCCCTCTCGAGTCCCTCAGAGAAGCCACCCATGTTCTCTCGAACTCGGGCTTTGTCTCCATGTCCTTAACCCTCAATCTCATCTCCAAAACACTGATTTCCCCTCAAGTCCCCTCCCTCACCATCTTCTCTCCCTCCGATGACTCCTTCGCACGGTTCGGCCAGCCGCCCCTGTCTCTCCTCCGACTCCACTTCTCGCCCCATGCGCTCTCTCTCGATACCTTGAGGTTGCTTCCTTTTGGGGCCAAGATATCCACCATGAACGCCAATCATTCCCTGATGGTCACCACCTCGCCGTCTGATTATCAAGTTGAGATAAACGGCGTCAAGATTGTCGGCTCGCCGGTGTTCAACGACGGGAATTTGGTGGTCTTTGGGATCGAGATGTTCTTCGATCCAGAGTTCCAAACTTTGGCTCCGGTTCAGAGTCCGACACCTGGCCTTGAATGTGCAGCGCCGAGATATGGCGGTTCGGAAAATTTTTCAGCTGGGAATATGTTCGCTGAGGCTTGTGGGGCAATGAGATCAGAAGGCTACTCTATGATGGCTTCTTTTCTTGATTTGCAATTGATGAAACTGAAGGGTGATGATCAGATGTTGACGGTTTTCGCTCCGTCGGACGAATCGATGGCGAATCGCACAGGGAGTTTCAGCGAGTACCGTTCGATCTTTCTGCGGCATGTCGTTCCCTGCAAGCTTTCGGCCAGTGATCTACTGGAGTTCAACAATGGGACACTTTTACATACTCATCTGGAGGGATTCGTCGTCGAGGTCATGAGAATTGGCGACGCTTTGATGCTTAACGGAGTTCCGATGACTCCACTGGACATTTACACAAGCGAGTGGCTCAGCGTCCATGGCGTTCTTGATGTCATCGCAGCAAGAGACGGGGGACAACCTGGGATGGAAGTTTCATTTGAAAGCGGCAGAGTATAGTGATGAATCTTCTTCGATCCTCTTCTTTTTCTTTTGCTTTCGGAGATAATTCTCTTTTTGTGATCACACAGCAGTTCATGCCTTTTCACTAGTCATCCGTTTAGCATTCCTCAAAACCTATGCAGATAACAGCTCACGTGTGAGATTTCCTTCGTTGTCGGTCCCTAATTGCTCTGGCTCTGTTGATATTTGTCCGGCGTCTGATTATGAACTAGAAAACGTTCAGTATGCTGTGATGAAATGGCTAGTCTGTCAGATTCAGACTTGTAGATTGAATCAAATAGATTGGAGTGATCTCCATATTTCTTCACTATATGCAAGACAACATATCTGTGGTTTCACTTTCCTCCACAAGACCACCATCCTTTCATCTCGGAATGCCACACTTTTACGTCATATTTCTTTGCGGTCGTAGTAAAGCAGCAGTCTTTATCGTCAAGTTCAAGTTCAGTTGCATTTCCCTAAGACCGCGTATTTCCATCAGCACTTGCTCATGGAGGTTCTCCTGTGCATCGTGAATTAGCATACCCTTCAGCAGAGCACCCGAGGTTTCTAAAACCCAATTCTACGCCCAAATTCATCCTAGCCAGTGCATAGCAGCCCAGTGAGCAAAACTCGTCAGAGTCCGGTCGTGTTCTTTGGTCTGTGATCAGCATTCATTCTAACCAAAACTTGTTCGACTTACCGAAACACTATCCAGACTCTGACAAGGTCTTTTTCCGCCATCTGTTTCTTGATGCCCTCTTGTTCCCTCGATCGGCCCTCCATCGCTGCTCATTGTAATCCCGTTACCACCTGGGTTCTTCCTCTTCTTTTCCTCATCAGCTTGAATTGCTCCTTTCTTGCTGTTACATGCTTCAATCGAACCATGACCTGAAGTTTGAAGAATTGTTCTAGAGCTACTTCTAACTCTCTGCAATTCCTCTTTTTAGAAGATGTCCCCGCATCTTCCTTTCCAAAGATACCAGTATGAAGACGCTATTTTCCTTGTGCATTGATCCCCTTTCGAATTCTGAAATTTCAAGCAATCGAGTATTGGATTGGAGTGAGAAAGGACGAGGTGACGTTTTTTGACCAATGGTCGCTGTCAAAGACTGGATCAAATGTCTCTCGTAAAAGGTTGCTCACCGCAGCCACAGTAATCAAACATGTTTTCCACAAGAGAAACTTCATTTTCAGTGAACAGTTTATAACCAAAAATCGCATTTCAAAACTTTCTTGCCCAAAACTCAAGACGACAGTTATTCAACCAAAAACATTCTTCAGCACGTTCTTCTTTCTATATCTTCCCTTCCTTGTTCCACTCTCTTCCTCGGAGGCACGAAGGACATGAACAAGCCAGCCATTCGGCAAGTCCCATGTTTGGTCCGGTCTGCTAATGTGACGGCCCTGCTAATCCATATAAGCTGTACAGACAGCAACCGGAAGGTTACAGACCAGATTACAGAAGAACAGGATGGCTGAGAGGAGTAGTAATTGCTGTTATCTTGGCGACCTGATAAGTGAATAAAGGAACCCAAGTAACAATAGAACTCCACAAGATATCAAATTCTGAAGTGTAAACCAGCTTCGTTAGACAATGATCTGCTGCAGCTGATTTTTCACATTATGCACACGCAAAAAGAGCTGGTGAGAGGAGGATCACTTCTGAATACCTGGCTCTAACAGGAAGTCTAGGATAAACGGAATAGCTTCAAGTCCCTTTAAATGCCGACCAACAATGGCGCACATCAACAGTTTTTAAGTCCACAATCATACTTAAAAAGGGAGTACACCATTGCTTCCACCAATTAACAATTCCTGACGTAAAAAAAATCGATTCCCGCTGCTTGATTTCCACCATCATTTGAAAATCTCAAATTATGCACGTAGTACATCACTTAGCAATCCAGAGAAGGAGCAAGATAATGATCTCCCTCATTTGATGGCAGCATTCTCAATTGCTCAAAACACTTCCTGAGAAAGCACAGATGACCTCAACTGGTCGAGAGTGCTCAAGAAAAATGTGCTAATATATCCACTTAAGCACAGATGACCTCAATAACACAGCGAAACCATAAACCATCAAAAGCACATGAGTGTCATCTTACAATAAGTCCAAAGATTTTAGACAAAGCTTGGATCCTAAACAACACACTGGTTCGCAATATGACGTGATATACACATCGGATAGATTAGGCTATTCACACGAAAGGAAATATCCGAACAAAGAAGAATGTAGGACTCGTACATATAAACAGCCGATTTATTCCAACATATAATGTCAATCATCAATAGACCAAAAAAAACTATTAACTAAAAACTAAAGAACAATTAAGTTGAATAGGAGAAAATTTGAAGACATCCAGATCAACGAAATAAAGCAGAACTTATACTAAAAAGAGCACGTTTCAGGTATAAAGAAGTTTGTCAAACAGCATTCCTAAGAAAGCCATCCCCACGTGCCCCCCACCACACAAACCCCCCCCCCCCCCCCCCCCCCAAAAAAAAAAAAAAAAAACCAAAAGATGGAGAGAGAGAAAAGCTCTCCACCCAACAGTAAAACTTGAGTGCACTCCTGCCACATATTGTGCTTCCTAAGTCCTAACATCCTTTTGGAATTAGACCCAAAAAAAAAAAATTCCTATTGGAAGAAAAAACAGACATAAAAGAAACATGCCCTCCAATACTTACTGGAAATGGCTAGTAATGGAAAAGAAAACATTCAACCCGCACAAATTTCAATTCCTCAGCGCAGACACTTGGCATCCCGATTGTTAGCGGGCAATCAGTGAAGACGTCACTCTTAGTAACAAGAAAGAAGACATCACCACTAAAATAATAGAAGGAAAACATGAAAGAAAACGAACCCAGTAGATAGGATCGAAGCCTAACATTTGTGCATATGTGTGAGAAGGAAACATAGACCAAAGCTGAGGATCACTTCCACATACGTGGCTCTAATATGCCTACTCTGTCAATGCAGAAGGATGCAACAGAAGCGAATTGGGAGCAAATATTGAAAAGGTTAAACGTCAAACAAAGAAAAAAAAATCGCTAGTCTAGATAAGTAACCTTAACTCCCTTTAAATGCCAATCAGCAAAAGAATATGTAAACAGATGTGCAAACTCGCGTATCTCAATGCATCCAAAATCACATTTCAATCAATATCTCATGCAGTGGTGGGAATTCATACCAAGTCATATGTCAATTATTATAGCGTATCATTGCTAAATTAAGCTCAAATTTGATTAGTATGAAGAAGACTTGATTTTCATAAGAACCTGTTCAGAACATATCGATAAATTCTTGCCGTATGTTCTAGTTTTGTGTCTGAAATTGCCGCCCCCTCAACGACATCCAAGGCTATCAACAAATCAATTCACAGTAGTACTCCACCATCTTTGCAAATTTGATATCACTTAGGACATCAATTAACAATCAACAGAAGGAGAGTTACAATGACCTACGCAATATAATGGCAGCATACTCAGAGAATAGAGGGCAGAGCAGTACAACCTGTTTCTAGCAAAACTTTTCCAGAAAGAGTAGAGGGCCTGCATTCCTCTTCACATGTTGAGATACTTGAGAGTGTTTTATTGAGTCTGCTCAATGAGGACGTCCTGAATCAAATATGGCCTCGATAATAGAAGACATAACCCCGTAACCATAAGAACCAGGCTTACATGGCCCTGTACGCATACATACAACACACAGGTTCTGCACTATTTCAATTTAGACTAATCAGAATCATCCAAAAGAAGAACTTTCTAAGCCTCGCTTATTTCACACAGCCACAAGAGAACTCTCCAATCAAACTAAAGGAATGATTAAGTTGAATGGAAATGAAAGGAAAGAAACTGAAAAGATATCAAGTAAATAAAGTAGAACTTGCATTAAAAAGAGCACGATTTTAGGGATACAGAATCTTGTCAATCAGCTTTACTAAGAAAGCCTTAAATGTTTCAATGTTGCCCCCAAAATTTCTCTCGAGACAACAGCAAAATTTGAGTGGAATCCTGCCACATCCTGTTCTTCCTAGCGTCCTATAAATGAAAGGCCAAAAGAATTATTAAAAAAGAAAAAAGAACTTGCCCTTCCCCATGATCACCGGCCGAAACTTTGCCAGCTCGCCTAAACAATCCCGTATTTCAGGTTCTCCAACTAATAAATTTGTTAGGAATAGCCACTTCATTGTGGCATTGGTTCACTATTTGTTCAGCACCTCAATCCCGAGCATCCCAGACACGATCACCGTGGTCGCCATGTCGATAAACATCCCATGCTCGACAACTCCAGCCAGCCTTAGTATGGCGTCGCTCGCCGCCTTCAAGTCCCCAATGTCCCTCTTGAAGTACAAGTCCACAATGTAATTCCTGTTGTCGGTGACAAAGGGCTCCCCAGTCTCCGACGAAGTCCGCAGCTTGGCGGCGCAGCCAGCGTCCTCGAAGAGGCGACGCAGCCTCTCGGCAGTGAACTTCCAGCAGAAGGGCACGACCTCGACCGGCATGGCAAGACCGCTGCCTCCCAGATGCTTGACGAGCTTGCTCTCGTCGACGATGACAACGAACTTCTTGCAAGCCCCCTCGACCATCTTCTCCCTGAGCAGGGACCCGCCCCGGCCCTTGACGAGATTGAGGTGAGGGTCGACCTCGTCGGCGCCGTCGATGGCCAAGTCGAGGGAGGGGTGGGAGTCGAGGTCGGAGAGGGGGATGCCGAGGGAGAGGGCCTGCTGGTGGGTCTGAGAGGAGGTGGGGATGCCGATGATGCCGTAGAGCTTGCCCTGGCGGAGGAGGTCGGCGATGCGGTCGACGGCGTGGCGGGCGGTGGAGCCGGTGCCGAGGCCGACGACCATCCCGGACTGGACGTAGTCGACGGCCTTGTAGGCGGCGATCCTCTTGAGGTCGTCCTGGGTGAGGGGGACGGGAGGAGGAGGCAAGGAAGAGGAGGGAGGGGATGGAGGGGGACCCAACAAGGCAGCCTCCATGGCAGGCTTGTCGGAGCCGATGAAATGGGGATAGGGAATGGCCATGGTCCTCATGTTTTTTTTTTTATATATATATATATATACGCACAGAAACGAACGGGGAACAAAGGAGGCGAAAGAATCAAGACAACGCCCAGAGAGGAATGGGAACAAAAAGACTGGATAAGGGCGGGGTCACAAGAGAGTGAAACCCATGGCGAATCGAAGCGGGGAATTTTCCCAGGAAAAGGAATGAAATTTGGGGCGGAATCGTGAAGAAAGAAGAAAAGTCGGGAATTGGGTCGAAGCAAAATTGAGTGGCGCTGGATAGGAGAGAGAGGCGTGAGGGCGATAGGGTTTTTGGTGGCTTTGGGCGGAGGGAGGGAGGGAGGAAGGAGACGTTCGGATCTCTCGGGGAAAAGCTTTGGGAAAAAAAAAAAGAGCGATCTTGATCTTTTGGTGGGTTTCTTGCAGAGAAAAAAGCGAGAGACGGTGCTTGGTTTTTATAATTGGGAGGGGGTGGGACTGGGAGGGACGCCGACGGACGGAGGATTGAAAATTGGGAAGCGGGAGATGATTCCTCGAAATAAGTGGGCAGCCAATCTCCCTCCGCCTTCGCTTTTTTCTTTGCGGGTGTGTGGGTGGGGCTGCGCCCTGGTCTCTCGAGCGTGTTTAGGAGGATGATGATGAGATGCCCCCTCTTTTTTCTTTTTTTCTTTCCTTCTCTTTCGTTTTCTTATTTGATCGGCCCGTCGAGAGCGGGCCTCGACTTTTAGACGTATGTTCCGTCTTGAATTTTCGCTCGACATGCAATCTACTTCTTGAATTCTTAATTTGAACAATACGATCCATGAATTTTATCTCAACGTGTAATATGATCCCCAAACTTTCAATTCGTTCGACGCGATTTTCGAACTTTTGGAACTCGTTTAACTTGGCCCATGAGCCATAGAGAGATGTCCGATATCGTCCCCAAATTTGAATTAACGGAAGGACTACATTGAATATCATCATGTAGTTCAGGGGCTAGGTCGAATATGTTTCGAAAGCTTGGGCATTATATTGATCAAATTAAAAATTCGAAGACCGCATTGCACGCTGGGCTGCAGCCTGCATCAAGGCCCATACTGGTCAAATTAGAAGTTCTCGAATCACATTGAATATTGGGTCAAAGTTCATGGATCATTTGTGTCTTTATCCCCATACTGAATATTCTCCCGCGGATGATCCATGGTTTGCCAACAACAATTAGCCACCGACACGGGTGCGCACGTGTGCGATGTGATTGGATAGACAGTCGATCGGTCTTGGAGGATTAATTGATTGGATACCCGAGATCAGATCTTCCAATCGGGCCCTTAGAATGGGAAAAGAACCAAAGTGGAAATCGACGCTTGTCATGATCGTGCAAAGGAGAAAGAACCGAAAAAAAGATCAGAGCTAGGGAGATTTGCAAATCCACGCTCGCGCGGCGGACACGGGCTCGAACGACGTCCCAATCCTAATAGGCTTTTGGGTCTAGACTTTGTTGACCACCGGCGAAAAGCCTGGTGCCTTCAATTGATCGAGCAGTGTTCCTCGCTTTCTTCTGCTAATTAAGCTCCGATTTGTCGTTTTGCCATCGGATGTCTTTTGTTTTCCTTCCTCCCCCTCAAAACGACACCCGAGGTCTGAACACATTGATGCTCACTTACGTCGTTCGTATGGAAAAACAAAAACCATCAGTTTTCGAGTTATTAACTTATTATTTATATATTTGTCGGGAGCTGTAATATACCCCCAGAATATTGAAAAATACCCACTTCATTTTCATTTTCATTTTTTTTTCTTTTTCTCCAAGTTGAAAATCTTGGGTTTCATATTGTTGATTGAGATGTCAAATTCCCTAGGCTCTCACGGCCTTTCCTGGTGCCAACTTGAAAACGTGTTCGAAGCTCCATCCATGGTGGTGGTTGTCCTCGGATTTAAAATAAAATAAAATAAAAAACCAAATGTGGAATTTTCCCACTTTCGAGCAAAGCTTCGGGGCAGGTTCCATTCGAGGAGAAAAGAACGGTCGGGGGAGTCTTTCCTCGGACCCTGTCTTGTTCCTTTCAGAACTGGAGTCCGTGTAAAGTGTAAACGGAATCGAAATCGACGCAATCTCGAGTACTTCCCTTGACCCCTCTTTTTTTTTTTTTTTTTTTTTTTAGGGCAAGGAGTGGAGAACAAGGCATGGGCAATGGCACTAATCACGATTCTCCGCATACCCCCCCCCCCCCCCCCCCCCCCAATCCTTTGTCATTCGACCAATGCTACTTATGCTGTTCTGATGTGACCATGGAATTCGGTTCTTTTTTTTATTAATTATGATTACGATGCCGATCTGAGACGGTGGATGTGCTTAGGGATGGATGGTGACCGCGGCATGAGAGGGGGAATTGTCCCAACAAAAATTATAAATTTATTGTATTCCGATCAATTCAGTCTGTCAATTGAGTTCTCAACCTTTCGATATATGTTGATCGAGTCCACCCGACTAATTTTAATTGGAAACCACTGACTTGGATGTCGGTGGTGCCGCGTGAGACGATCTGTATTGATATGGACAATTTCTTTTATAATTTTTTTTTTAAGAAATCGAATTTCCCATAAATTTTTTTCTCCCTTTTTTGCTCTATCAACTCTCGCGTTGAGGTTCAGTGAGTCGACTCTTGCCGAGCTTGGCACCAAAAAAAAAGGAAAAGAAAGAAGAATAAAAAAAATCATCCACTTCAGTGCCAGTCGTGCCACGTAAGACGTCCGAATTGGCGAATTTTAATTAAAGTTGATCGGATGAACACAATTGATAAAAAAATTTTAAAAAAAAATAGGATTAAATTTGTGAAAGTTTAATATGTTTAAAACTTTTTGTTCTTGGCAATTTTCACCGGCATTGGTGGTTGGAACAAGGAACGAAGATCGTGAGAAGATCTGTCCATGTCCTGTTCGGCATCTTTTACGTGGGAAAGTCAGATCTGCTTGGCAATTGGCAACCATGGGATTGATGGGCTTTGGCCTCTTTTCATCGACCACCCTCGTGCCAAAAGCATGCCCTCGGATTGGATAGCTCATCGTCTCGTCTCTCGTCTCCTCTGTCTTGTCGTGTTCGTGGGGATAAGTCTCGGTCGTGACGCGTACGCCAAGCTCGCCCGCTTTTAGCAGCCAAGGTCGCCTGACCCAAAGTTTTAATCGAGGAAACGTTGAAATCTTCAATGGTTTTGAGAAATTGCGTCCTAGTGTCTTCCGAACGTGCGCTCAACGGGAGATACTGAGAAGGCTCGGATCGTAATTTCAGATCAATAATCAAGGCACGACGAGAAGATAAAATTTGGACGTGAATGAAATGAAGTCTTGAGGGGAATGTGATTTTCTATCTCTAGCGAGATGTGAGACAGGTGAGGCGGAATTTCTTTTTCTTTTTCTTTTTCTTTTTTTCGAACTTGGCACTTGTGGACATACATGCCCCCGTCGTGCTCGCCCGGTGGTAGCGGTTATTTCTATGAATCTTACCTTTTGGAGAGCGAATGAATAGATCCCCGTCTAAAGGTCGTCGGAAAATGTTCGAAGTGTACGATGTCTCATGTAGGAAGTGCGACAAAATGCATTAGGATACGATGCTTTCCAAATGGTGGATCGATCCCTCGAGCCACCATTAAAACCCGAAATGACAATTTAAGAATGCATATTATCTCGTCAGCCAAATTATAGTCCGAGATTATCTCGGACTCTTCGCTCGGCAGCCCGGTCCGACCACCTCTCTCCAGTCCAGTCCGTCAGGCCCACTCAACTCCAGCTCACCAGGCCCATCAAGTGCCAACCTATTAAACGCGGCCCAACTAGGTAATAAACTCATTGGATCTAGACCAATAAAGCCCATCATATTCAGGCCAACCAGCCCAGCCCATGAAGCCTGAACAGGGGACGTTCCTTTCGAACCTGGGACGACGCTCCCCGAACAAGACCCCCCCGCCCAGAGAACTCAGCAAAAATTTTCTTGGTTCTAGCGTCTTCTAGGACCGGACCGATATTTTTTTTTATTTTTACTTTTTAAAAGTGACCCTCTCTACTAGAGCAGGATTTGAATAGATAATAAATTATACTAGAGCACGATTACAATGGAAATTACTGTAAACACATCCAGTTTAGCTGTCTGCTCATTCTTTGTGCTGCAATCATTGTCATTGCAGTTTTGTGAAAAGCATTAGTACGAATGCTTTCGCAAAATCTTCCCCAGAAGACAATTCACTTCAGTGTTCTGAAAATAGGACTGTTAAAGAACAGTTTTGAGAAAATAAGAAGACAATTCACTTCATCGCAGAGGGTTTCATGATGATGATGACTATGGCTTTCAGTGGGCTGGAAGAAAGAGTTGGAAATTCCTGCAGACTAATGCTCCATTCTATTGCGTCATCTATTTGCTTTGCCATGCTTTGGTCCCTTTACTCCGTAACTCCGACTCCTCTACATCATATCCCAATCCCTTTCTCGTTGATTTTTTTTTTTGGCATGTGTCCGGTCCAATGGAACCGTCCGGGAACCGGACCGGACTGATGGTTCGGTTCCCGGTTCCGGAAAATTGAGAATCGAGACTACCAGTTCGATTCTCTGTTCTTGAGGGGAGCCGAACTGGACCGGAAAACCGATCACCCCCCTAGTCCTTTTTGTAAAGCCGTAGTGGTTGTCATTGTGTACCCCGGTGCTGTTGCTAATTAGCTTGAATAGCTTCTGCAGACATATCTAATTGCCTAGTTTTCGAACCTACTCTTGTGATTTTTTTCATTATTTCCTCAGCTGGATAGAGAATGCCGACTTCTCCCTCTACTCCGAGTTTTCATTATGACGCCAGTTGGAATTATTTGCGCCCATAAAGAGCAAACCCGAAATTGTTTTTTAATATATGATATAAGTTACCGTATAGAGGGAGATCAAAAAGGCAGGTCTTAACCGATAGTAATAATGAGTTATTAGATTGCCAGTTCCAAACGAGAGTTTATTGCATATTCTCTTATAGAAAACGATGTTTGTTCACGTTCTACACAAAAACTCTCTCAAAGGACGATCAATTGACGGATCTGAATCATTTTCTCACCTACAATTTTGGACTCTTAATCTGTGACTATCGAGTGTGTTCGTTTTATATGATATACTCCTCCGATCCATTATTCGAGTTGATCTAGGGCTTGTAATTTAGTGTAATCCGCTGTGTATATCTACGTATATATTTTTGAAATTCGTTCCATTCAGCGCCCCCATCGATTTCTCGCATGTCTGGGAGGAATTCACAGATCCAGATGCTCCTTCCGTTGGTTTTATGAGACTTTGTACTACCCTGGTGATAGCTATAGGACCACACAGGGACATCACTTGTCGGTTCATGGCTATCCTATTGAGGCTGTATGATGATGGTAGCCTTTGGGCATCGCTTCCACCCTCAGGGTAGCAGTGAAGTATGTAGTAGAGAACACGGATGGAAGGAGCATATGCACGGTAGGCTTTTGGAGCTGGTGTTCCACGGTAGCGACTTTTTTATGTTGGCCGTGAGGTGGTGATGGGCTGGCGTCGATGGAGTACGCCGATGGTGGATCATGAGATGGGCGCAGTTACTTTTTGATGTTGCCTCCCAGTAGTCAGCACCGACTCCAAGGGCCATATTAGAAAGTCCAACCCTAAAGACATGGTATCGATGCATTTATGGTCCGTTGTCAAATGATATTGGACAAGATTTGTCCCCTCGAGAAACTATTGGATAATGGGGGGAATTTCACCTTTGTTGAATTTAGAGAGACTTGTAGCCTATTTTTGAATTACTGGTCGTTCAAGGTTCGTGGAGTTTAATGTTTGGATGATTTCATCAATCAATTGCGTATGTAGATGAAAGTTTCTTCTGGGCAGTTAGCATTTCAGTACTTCGTCTCAGATGCAGCGAAGGTAGGAGATTCAGAAGCGAAGAAGTAATCATTTACGTGTTTTTTATGACAGAAGATTGGTCAAACTGCAATATTTTGAGTCATATGTACACTACAGACAGAGGAGGTTTTACAGTCGGGGAATGCGCGTTGGTAATTCTTAATTTCATATTTAAGGACAAGCAATGTAAGCTTCGCAAAAGGCTATCGTGGCTTCGTTTACAAGCAATGCATCAACCGGAGTAACTTTTCAATCATCCACTATCAAGTTTCAACCTTAACATACCCATGTCGCGGGGTCTCCTGACGACCTAATCGCCATGAAATCACTTGCATCACCGGCATAGACGATGGAAAAAAAAAAAAGATCCAAGAGGCTACCCTTAAATTGAATCACCTAAAGGAAGGGAAGACGAGAGCCTTTGCCCATAATCCCACATGAGCGTTTTATTAGGCTTGAACTCCTAGGCTTAGTTCGAACAACTGGCAGACCTTGAACAGTCAACAAACTCAAAATACACATGTTGCCCTGTGTTTTCTAGAGCTACTGTAATCTTCTATATCCAGTGGATACGCTAGAAACGCAATCGATTCGACAACCGCACAGTCGGAAATATCTCATGATACATGTCATCTTCTACCAGAAATTTTAAGATCAAGTACGTATTCATACAACAAGTGGTGGTGAGTCAAAGTTTATGAAGTTAATAATTGTGAGATCAATACACACAAATGTCATGCAATGTCTACAATACTGTCAAACAATAGCACATGGTACAGACAAAGGATTATTTATACAGGTTAAATAAACATCACCATCAGGGAGGTCCAAACAAATTTCTCCATTTCAAGTTCGAAATATGTAGACCATCTAATCGTTATCGCCTTTTAACCAGCTTTCTTTCCGAACGAGGAAAAAGGTTGTCAGATAGCTTTAAGTACGTAAGGCTCAAGAAGAAGCAAGCTGAAGATCAACATCTGATCCTTCCTAAAGGATTTAAGGTCGTAAAATTCACTGATCAAAAGGGATGTGAAAAAGAAAACGAATCATCTCCACATTCGGATTTCACCCATGAGCATTGGATTAAAAATCTACAGAAGGATTCATAAGATAACAACCGTACTTCATTAGAATGCTAATAAGAGCATTGTCACCTGCGTCATCACTCATCAGTATTAATTGAGCACAGACCACATATCTAATCACCAGTTCTGTCACAAAATACTGATCATTAAGCAGATGGACCTGGCAGATGCCTGAGTCATATGTATGAAAGAAGCTTAAAGTAGATGACAATATACAGGGAAAGGGAAAAGAGAGCAAACACATGCTGCCAAAACAGAAGCGCTGAAGCCTCTTGAACTGCATAACCTCTCAAGCTGGCTATTGCTCCCAAAAGAATGGCACTTGGAGTCGTGTATTGCAACAAAGAGAATGAACTTATACATCGCATCTCCATGGACAAGTAAATTTAGCTTATCAGCCAACGTCACAATACCTATCCCCAGGGGACTGGAAGCACCAAGAGCCTTGCAACAGCTACACCGATAGTAGTTCGGATACCAAGAGTAGAATCATTTGGACGACCCTCTGCAAGCATTCCACCCAGAATAAGCATCACAGATGGCACCGTTGCTCCGGCTTAAAATCTCTAAGCTGTCGGTGACAAAAGATAAAGGAGCATCGTATCCAAAGAAAAAAGCTTTTATCTGAGGCACCATCCCAACAATAATTGCCAATAGTGAAGCAATGGTTGGGGGTTGAAGCTATGTGCTGTATCGGTGTCTGTTCTGCAACAATTCTGATCCTCCTAACCATTTTTGGTTCAGCCAAACACCTGATCGACCTGGGACTACTATTACCACCAGTTTCGCCAGTGAGATCAATATCAGAAAGAGTGCTTTGCGAGACATTAGATATGCTGTTGAAAATCCTAGCAATGAAGGGTGTCTTTGAATGCTCAGTTTCCTTATCCTCGATGCCCGGCCATTCAGCGTCCACAAGCAGAGGCCTGCTGGCGTCATTAACAGGAGGCCGTTCCTCAATCTCTGTCCCTTCCTCCACAATCTCATAGAACTCCATTGGAGGCTCCATCATGTGGTAAACAAGAGTGTAAACAAGGATTACTGCAACCCACTGAGCAAATGAGACATAAGCTACCCCTCTTGAATGGCAATGAGCTCCAAATGGGTTGTCTTTAGTATGACAGACAGATCCAACGACAGCAAGAGGTAGATTTCCCGTATTCCCAAATGCAGTCATAATTACGGTGAATCTATTGAGCTGTGGGGGAGGTCGACATATAATGACCACTATGTAACCCAGAATGCAACCAACTACAGTAGACACCAACACATTAACAGGGATGAACCACCACTGCATAATATTCTCAAGTGTCATGCTTTCTCCCAGTTCAGTGAAGATAAGGCATGGCAAGAAAAGAGCAAATACAAGTTTGCTGAGGAGCTTAAACGTCGCCCTTGGAATAATTTGCTTTTTTGGATGTGCAAGAATCAGTCCTATAACCGTGAGGGACAGAAGTTTCAACAAGGGGATTATTGCACTTAGCAAATCTTGGCCACTGTTTTTCATACCGTCTTGGTATACTTCGGCGAGCACTCGAAACATCTTTTCTTCGAGCACCCTCCGGCTACCTCAAAAACAATGTTGCAGTATGGATGAATCACCGGAATTTCCCCCCTGACATGCATCAAAGAAGAGGTCTGTTAAAGAAAAGAATCAAAAAGTCTCTTGAAAGGAGCTGTTTCTAAGCTTTCGAAAGGATATTCAAAGTTCGAAAGAGAAATCTAAGATCAGAGATGTGAGTGAATCGACAGTAACTGATAAACTACACCATGAATTGTAATAACAGGCCACTATCGGATTCAGGGTGTATTACAATCTCACGAACGAATTGAAGCATAAACAAAGAATTACGTGTATGGTTTGACTTTTGGTAATTTTAAACTTAAGCGTCTGAAATTCACATGGATTCTCTTTATCCCCTACAAAATCTTTCATTCTTGCCCAACCGATAAAAGATTTCGCGTCTCCCTCCGAACAATTAATAAAACCAGGGGTAAGTAGTAAACAACAGAACGACCTATACCGAGGATATGCAGGACAAAAAAGAACTTATATATCATTTCCACCACTCGAGAAGCGCGAGCAGAATGTTGATACTTGAACTATTCGAATTCCCCGAATGATCATGAGCTGGGTCAAAGCAATTGACCATCGTCGAATTCCAGAGAAACAGAGAGAAACAAAAAAGCATCTTCCTCTCCGGACCGAGAAGTTAGAAAAACGAGAACATTCGACGAAATTAACCTGCTCCAAACGAAAACTAGGACGATCATCACCAAAGAAAAGAAAAAGAAGCAGCTTGATCAGGTCTGCAACACATCAACACCCACCATACACTACGGCACACAGAGAGCCGGAGAGTGAGAGAGAGAGAGCTCACAGATACAGATCGAGACAGAAGAAGCCCAGAGAAGCCCGTGAGCCGAAGCGGAACACGAGATTTCGGTTCTGCTTCGGTCGAGTTATCTTCTTTGTCGCGATTCGTCGAGAGGAAGAAGGAAGGAAAAAGATTCACGAGACTCCCGTTTCAGGGAGGAGGAGGAAGAAGAAGAAGTTGAAAAAAAAAGGAAAAACTAAAAAAAAAAATTCTTTGTCGATAGCGAAAGACAAAAAGAAAAAAAAAACGAAACTTTATTCTGATTGGTCCGAAACTTTGATCTTAGCCGATGAATGATTTCGCTTGTCGTTTTTCCAATGAATAGCCGAGGTACAATACAAAGGAGGGTGGGTCTTGTTCATGTTATCGTACCGTGGAAATTCATTTAAAAAAAAAAGAGATTGGAAAAAAAAAAGTTGTTCTGGAGTAGAAAATGGCAATTGGACAAGAAAAATTTGGGAGCTGGAAATATTCAAGGATGAAAAGCGAGAGCAGTGCACGTGCATTCATTTTAAAAACAATCAACTTGGGTTATATAATTTGAGATTTTGATAGCGTGTGCTTTTTAAATTGTTTCAACTTACTCTCCAAACCCTCGAAGCACCACAAGAAAATGTGTTATTCCAATCATTGTTGGCAGGTCCGTGAAATGGGTGGGTGCATCGGATCGAATCGAATCGAGTTTGGGTGGATCGAAGATGGTCCGACCCTAATGAACCAACTTTGCCAATTTTTATATAGCACAATTTAACGACTTATGATAGCAGATTCGGACCTAACCCATCCCAACTTAAAGTAAGGCTCTAATCTGTAGCAATTTTTCTCCTTAAATTACAGCCTATGGAAAAATGGGCGGCTCTGTAGACCGGCTTGCCGAGTCATTGCGGAAACTCTAGTGCCTTGGGTGGGATTGTGGACTATGACTTTACGCGGCACATGAGCAACATGGAGTTGTGGATAGGCATTGGGCTGATGGACAGAAATACCAATGTGGATGGGTCCAGATGATGTTTTATGGATAGGGTTGGGCTCATGTTACAAATCTTCGTACTGTTTATCTTGGTACTAAAACTTTGATATGATTTAGTAGGAAAGCACATGCTTCAAGTTTTTGTGTATATGACACAGCTTGTATTCTCTTCAGTGCCATAAGATCTGAATATACGCAAAGATTTAAAAATATTCACACTTATCAAGATTTGTAATGTTAGGAAAGGAAATTAAGAAATGTATCGAATACCAATAAAATCATAAGTTGAAAGCGGTACAAAAAAGAACCTGAAAATTGACAAATTAAAACAGAACAAAAAATGTAGAAACAAGGAAAGAAGTTTAATCCTTATATATGCTCTTGACGGATGCAATTTAGGTGCTGCATGACAACACTTATCGTAGAGAAATCAACTTCTAATCACAAGTTGATTTTTGTACTTTTTCTCCAAAGCAGAAGTTGATTTTTCTACTTCTGCTTCAGATTATCTTATGATAAGGGAAATTCGTTTGGTAACGGTTGAAATTTTTTATTTTTAAAACATTATTAACAATTTTTTTGGCGGTGGCGGTCGGAGGAGGGTAGCGATGGGCAGCAATGGGAGGCGGCGCAGGCGGTGGCTCGTGTGGTCGAAGAAGTGATTTTGGAGTCGAGAAGTAAAAACTTTTAACTTCTCAAAGTTGACTAAAAATCAAATCAGAAGTAGAAAATCTTACTAAAGGTCAATTTTTTTACCAAACGCCTTCGAAAGTGATTTTACCAAACGATTTTTCCTGTCAGATTGACTTATGGCAGAGAAATTCAGAAATTGAAGTGTTGTTATGCATCATCTTAGCTCTAGAAATCATCTACGACCCATTTTCTATGGTGCTTGTAAGTTATTTGCGCGGTACAATCCTTCATTAGATGAGATAAAAGTGTTCGAATGGTTTATGTTTTGTTCGAGTGGGTTATTGACCACATACATACTTGAACAACGTAAGAGACGAAATCAAGCATCACGAAAAGAACGCAAAAGCAATCATCATTCGCAAATTTGAACAAAATCGAGTAAACTCATGGATGTTCCGAAACTTAATAAAGACCAATGACAGGGAGTCCGACCGCATTGACCGAAAAAGTAAACCGACTCCTCATAATGGGATGAAGGTTAATTTCCGCGAGGGCTGCGGAGCACTTCCGTCAAAGATTTGATTTTTATCAACAGTGGAAATTGTGGTTGGACATGTTTGGGGATCTCGATGATCGAGATGATCAATCACCGACGTCAAGTCAAGAACATGGCCGAGAAAGCCCAGAGGTCGTTTACGTAGACGAACGATCCCTCGTATAATTTATATGCTTTCCATCTTTCTCCAACTTCTTCCCCACTTGAAAAACCCTTTCGTCCTCTCTCCCCTTTACTACTTCTTCTTCCTCCTCATCCTCCTTTTCCAATACCGGCAGTGCGGCTGAGGGCATCCAGTGCCTGGCCACTCGTCTTCTGACATGTGGGCAGAAGGTGACGGGTCTCGTCCGCGTCGTCTCAGATTCCCTTCTTGATTGAACCAGACGAAGAAGCGCAAGTGGGTCGTCTTGATCTTCTCTCGCTGACGCAGAAGAGCGAAAAGAAAAATGGCCAAGGACAGGGACGAGCCCAGGACAGCTCCCCAGCCCGATCGCTGGTACAATCTGACCCTCGGCCCCTCCTTCAAGCACGATTCTTCCAACAAGTACTGTACCCTCCGATGTAAGTGTTCGGACTTGCCCATTTTATCACGTGGCCTGTCTTGTTTGCCGGAGATGATCATGGTTGTTGGCATTGTTGGGATTGGTTGAAGAGATTGTTGGTGTGCCCGTAAATTCAAAGGATCAGAGATTGGTGGAGGACATGGAGAAGAGATGATTGCTCTGTATTTGTAATGAAGCTTGGGGGCATTTTTTCTTGAATTCTAAATGGCTGGATTGATTCATTTTTATGTATGTTAGTTTGAATAAGGTGTTCCTTTAGTACTTTTCCCCCCTTTATGTAAAATATTCAAAGCGATCGAGAATGTCTGATTCGTTCTTCTCGAGAATCCTTCGATAGCAGGAATTACGAAGTTGATGTAGTGTGTGAATTTCTGAATTGATATGTGTATGTGATAAGTTGTAGTGATGCAATGTATTCATTGCTAATAACATTTTTTTTTATCTTTTGTTTGATCTGCATTTCTCCAGATGAATTCAAACCTGCTTCCATCGACAAGACGAAGATGGGTACGCTGCAAAAGAATAAGGAGAATCGGGTTTCTGTGGAGTTTCAAAATAATCAACTAGGAAAGCCCAAAGTGGCATTTGAGGGTAGTAGCGAAGATTACAAGGAGCACGATGCTGCGTTGTTTTTCGATGGTGAGACCTTCCGATTGGAACGACTTCATCGAGCTGTGAAGCAGCTGCGTCACGTTCGCCTTCCTGGTGAGTCTGTGGCGGCCGCTTCTTCTGCCGCTTCTGCAGCCGTTCATTCTGGGCCAGCAGTAGAGCCTCGGTTATCTCCCGTGGCGAAGGTTGGAAAACCATCGCATTCGTCTCGGAATACATTTCCAGCCGTTCCGGTGAGTCCAATTGCTTAGTTAAGTTAGTCAGTCACTAATTGTTTGGCTTATTAAAAAGAGTGATCTGTCACCTTGAACGTAGGGAATGGGGATTAGAGATAAGTAAACTGTTGTTTGTCTTTGCTGATTCTAATTATTATTATAATGATGAAAATCATTATGGAGAGATTGATCCATTATGATTATGTTGTGTAATTACAAGAGTGATAGTTTTTTTTTTTGAAGCAAACAAGGACTGGTAGTTAACAAAGGATCGATGAAGAGAATCCAGGGGTTTCAAGTTTTCTTTATAACAAGAATGCTGTACACCTTGTTGTCAGTATTATTTATCAAATAATGTATTGCTGTATGAACCCTTTATCTCGCTGAACTTACTCAACTAGGCCTCCCATGTGAATGAAGTTTTATGAAAGTTTGACTGCTTATGATGGATTAGAGTGCATTTATGTGCTAGTATTCAGTTTCTGATTGTTATCCTCTGCTTACAGTTTTGTTGCTTCTAGTACTCCATGTCTGATCCTTGAATTGTCATTCTCTTGTTGGCTATTTGGCTTCTGGAGATTTGACCTTTCTATGTCTGACTGAATGAGGTGCCAGATTGATATAATGTCTTGCCTTGCTTTCAAGCACTTGTATTTCTTTGTTCTGACAGAAAGTGAAGTGGCCCTTGAGTTGCACGTTGTATGACATTATAAGCACAGTTGGAAATCCGTATGTTATCAATAGTGTATGATATTCTACCTTTCTGGATAAATTGGCGGCTTTTTGAAATGAAGTCCAGTCATAATAGTCTGATGTCAAGACTTCATATTGGAGGTCATGCTTCTCACTTATGGTCTCTAGTACTATTGACTTTTATGGTCTTGAAACTAAGATAATATCATGATCTTAAGTAGATTATGGTCAATGAGGATTTGTGTTGTTTCTGCACGCGAAGTTTAAACATCAAGCTATTTTGGACTGCCGGCAGGCACTTGGCCTTGTGGCATTTGTGGTTCATGGGCCATGGCCAAGGCCAAATTCCTGGATACAATCCAGGAGAATCCCCCCCCCCCCCCCCCCAAAAAAAAAAAAGAACAAAAGAAACAGCATCAATTGTATTTATTTGTGAGACAAATCAAGTTGGTTCTTTCACTTTCAAAATAAAATCGAGTTATGAAGTTCTTATTAATTCAAGAACCTTTTATGCGTATTTGTGATACTTATCTGCTAGAGATTTAGGCTCTATCTTATATGACTATATTTGTTGCCGATCCTACTTGGTTTCCTAGTTTTGATGTTGACGAAGTATGTTGAAACGATCTTTTCATAAATTTTTCCTTTCATCAGATTTTTGTATATTAAGACTTTCTTAAGATTCGGTTACCTAGATGTTGAATAGATGTTTAGGATGGCTTATCAAAACATTTATGCATTTAGGATCTGCTCATTGGATAGGGATAGAAAATCTTTCTTCTTCTCTGTTTACAGTAATGAATTGAGAGGCTCGATAGAAGAAATTGGCAAATTCAACAATCATTAATCTGTTTAAACTCAGCTATATGGCGTTGCTTTTTCATTGATTCAATCTAGCATTCGATCATGTAGGCTATGGTTCAATCCTGAGTAGGATCTCCATTTTAGTAGCGTCTCCAAAAAATCCTGAAAGAAAAAGTTCTACGCCTTCTTATCAATTCAAGTAGAAAATTCTAATCGTTAACTTTTTTTTTTTTTAACTTGAGTTGGCTTGTATTGTGTGTCTCTATATATGTACTTTTGATTCTGGCAGTGTAAAATCTGACATTGGACATTGGAGCGTGTACTAATGTTAGTTATATAGGACATGGGGTGATTTCAAGATTTTAAAGGAAATGGGGAAAACAGGCACGAGTTGTGTACCCTAAGTTTCAAAAGTACTATTAGTTTGGGCTTGATGTCTGGTACATCCCATGGGGAAGAAGTTGACAGTACTTTGACAAAGGGCAAAACTTGATTGATGTTGGCGTGATATGGATATGGGATCTTTGGTTGAACTGAGTGGTTTGGATGTGAGGATCAACTTGAGAATATAAGCAACATCGCATACTAAGTTGAAAAGCTTAAATTTAGTTTCTCAAACGACAAGTATAACAGTATTGGTAAACCGCTTTTTTAAAGCATCTCATACGTGGGATGCTCCTCCATCAGCAATCTGCATTTGGATCACTTCTCTGGTCGTGTGCTACATTGCAGCCTGGAATGGAAAAATTAATATCCTGGCAACGCGGATATGGAAATAATCTTCAAACAAGCATTTGTATGTTCTGTATATAATTTACCATTAGCAACTCGGAGCTTATGGCATTCTGCAACTTCCAATGGAGAGAGACATTACATTATGTAATCGTATATCATTCAGATTCTCAAACTTTAATACATTTCTTACATAAACTCCGTAATATGGATTACGTTCCTTCATTCATTCACTGCATTCATTCACCGGGCCGAGCAAAGCACCCCATTGGCAGAGGAAGTCTTTGCTCCTAACTACTATACAATTACTAAATTGTCACTTCAAAGACCTGGTCTCTGTCCTATCAATAAGAGCTGCTACCCAACTGTTGTCTCAGTAAGCTATGCTTCCAAAGTCACTAGGGAAGACATTCCGAGTTTATGTTTGAGTTCTGCCTGTACCAGATCTCCATTCTCCAGTCTCTCTCTTTGAAATTGAGTTCATGTAGTTGCTGGGGCTGGTAGCACTTGACGTCTAGAGTAGATTGGTTTTTTGTCCACGGGCTTCTTTCATTCATTGCTCTCTTCCGGTACCTGTGCAGCTTGAGGTGGAACGGATTGATATTGGTGAGCCCCAAAATCCAGGTATGCTGTGCTTAGAGACTTCTTTGCGTTTTGATTTCTTTCCTTGGCATTATCTTCTCCAGCTTTATATCATCATGTGCATTGAGATCAGTGATCAATATGGAAGCTGTTATATCATTGGCAAAAGCTAGTTCCGTTCGAATGGAATCCAGTAAAAGTTATCTGATTGATTGGGAATTTAGGCCATCCCCTGGCACCCCTTGTTTCAAATGTTTGGGTGGCTATCAGAAGATTAAATTTCGACATTCTGTTTGAAGATCTATTTCTTCTGTACTTTTTTCCCCGTCCTTTCTTGTTCCTTACTTGCAAGAACTCTGAAACTTGTCGCTCACTTGAATATGGGATAAAGAGCCTAAGTACCTATAAAACTAAGTGAAACATGAAAATTTTCTTTATTAGGTACTTGTTTTGGGCTTCTCTTGATTCTTGAATGCTGAATTGCTATTCATTGTTTGAAAGGTCCAAAACCTGCAGCGAAGGGAGCTGCTACTCATTCACCCTATCCATCAAGTGCACCTGCTGCCTCTCCAGGCCCCCAAAATTACGAAGCTGAGGAAAATCAAGACATAGACATCGACGAACTCTTCGGCATCGGATCGCCGGACAACGAAAACAATGCCGAACAAAAGGTCGAGTTTGGATCTGATGCCAACGAGCCACGTCACAATGATTCAGATGATGAGATCGCTGATGTGGACGATAGCGGCGACGAAGGCCACAAGGGCCAGAATGCAGCGGATGCCCTGAGAGCTCAACTCAATGCAGAGGGCAAGGATGGTCAGACGTCGTCCTCCGGCAGTAGCAGTGGGAGCGGAAGCGGTAGTGGGAGCAGCAGCAGCAGCGACAGCGATGCGAGCGATGACGACTCGGTCAACTCTGTCTGAGAGGCACTGGATATCAAGTTACAAGGCGTAAAGGAATACAGTCATATGATAGCGATATCTCAATAAGCCATCCCGGTTTTTGACGGTGTTGGAATGCGATGCTTATAAAATTTCTCTTCTGCGGTGGGAAAAAAGTTTGTCTTTCCGCCGTGCCGCGCCCTTGTCAATTGCATTAGCTAAAAGGATGAAAACTAAACAAACAGAGATGATTTTGACAGAATGTTCACTTGCAAATTCTCTTGTTATCCTAGTGCTGACTCAGATATTGTCACTTGCATTTAGTGGGCTCATTAGGGCAAGCGATCAACCTCATGCTGATTCCATGATCGAGATGTATCATACAGAATTCAATGAATGGATGGGAAAGCGGCCGCTTTCGCCGTTTGCACGGCTCTATCGGTGACGTCAATCTGAGATGGCATTATAGACTAGCAAATTTCTGGAAACTTTTGGTGCGCAAGTAGCAATCCATTCGTGTGGGTTTTCACTGGTGAGGGCGATGAATTCGCTTGTACCTCCAAGAATCAGAAGTTTGGTCAATAATTCATTTGGTTCTGTGCTTTGAATTGCGTGGCGATCTTACATTAATAGAGTACCACGTGCATCATCATGGTTCAACAGATGAAACTACATTAACAGATGACGCAGGAGCTGACGTAGCACTCGAATCTAGATGTTCTTGACAGTCAACCATTGATTTTGGGTGCGAGATGACGTTGTTGGGCTCCTCAAACACCCTCTTCCCAACAATCTCCTGTTATTTAACAAGCGATTTCCCATTATTGGTCCTCCTATGTCCGAATGCAACTCTAATGGAAGAGTTAA
Source organism: Rhodomyrtus psidioides (assembly GCA_021437785.1). Classification (NCBI taxonomy): domain Eukaryota; kingdom Viridiplantae; phylum Streptophyta; class Magnoliopsida; order Myrtales; family Myrtaceae; genus Rhodomyrtus; species Rhodomyrtus psidioides. The sequence continues at coordinate 400,236 of JAILYB010000171.1, read as the reverse complement.
AGAATTAGCTAATTTGAGGTTGGTCATCAAACACCTCCCGGAAAAAAGAATGGGCAGCTGGCTAAGGCAATCCCAAGATTTGTCTTTTAAGATTCTTGCTATCGTATAGATTGAGTCATTGAGAGACGAGGCGTGGATGAAAGGTCACATTTTTAAGATGTTTGAAACGTTTCCACCCACATTCGCTTTCAAAGAGCAAGAATAGTATGTGGAGTTTATTTTGGTCTCCGCCGTTATCGTCGAGCATCTCGATTGTCTGGAGTTCAGCCCGAGTGTCGGAACCGAAGTCTCTCCATCACCCATATCTGGGTTTCTAGCTCTACAACTTCATCGACGCCTAAGTCCCAGTCGCTCAACACGTAAACCGGAGTCTCGAGCCGCGTTGGCTAAAGCTACAGACTTGGCATCTCGACATTGAACTAAGTACCTCGACATTAGATTCGAGATGTCTACCTAGGAACCCGAGAGCTCTTACCCTAAATCCGATATAGATTTAAGGACTTTAAAGACTAGATCGTCGATCCTAAGACTCAATTATCGCTTCGAGATCGTAGCCATTTGATTCGGTAGTCAATACCCTTGCCTCCAGACCCGAAAACTCGACATATCGGTGTAGGTATGGACTCGGGTCCCCGAGTCCGAAGTTGGGTCCCCATCCAGCATCAAAATTAGGATCCGGCCCGTGAAAATTGGGTACATCGACCGGCGAATGTCAGACGATGGATGCTCGGATACATGTTTGTTTTGGCAGAGAAATGTACAACTTTCATATCAGTGAATGATGGAAAAATGATTTGCATCTCATTTACTAATGTTGGTAAATAGAGGGTAAAAGAAAATTCCTTGGAGAGAGAATAGGAGGAGGTGATATCGCCTAATCTACAAAATTTAATGTTTAGTTCTCTGTCATTTTGGTTGAGAGTTGGTGTGTGAGTTTTTTTGCGAAGTTTTGCCAGTTTTCATATATATATATATATATATATATATATATATCGCATGTCTGATCCTTTAAAGTCATTTTAAAATTAATTCATTTTAATCTGTTGTATCTCTAAGTCTCATCTGCCTCTTTGCAATCTCACTATTATGATATTACCCCTTAATTTCCTTATTAACAGTGCCGCATGCCTATTAACCTCCTATAATTAATTTAATCATATGATTACAACAACCCCATTTTTGCGGTTAGGCAGCCCTCGCAGCAACGTCAAATTTTCGACGTAACAAAATTAGCCTTAGCCCGTTGCAAGCACGCATCCTGAACAGCGCGTGAACCCCCCACATCCCAAGATGGACAAATGTGCTCATGTAACTACAATTCACACTCATTTAGAAAAAGGAAAGGAGCAATAAACGACTAAAAGACACCTTGGCGGTCGCTCGTGGACACTGTTCGGACTCTCCCTCCATGAAAAAGCAAAGTCTTGAAAAAAAAAAAACAAACCTTTCTTAAGATCGCCAAATCCCGTTTTGTCTGTCCAAATCACATCCCATAGAGACAGAGCGAGTCCCATGAGCAACAGTGTCTCTTCTCCTCCCCCTGCTCCTCTTTTCATCACCATCATCATCGTCGTCGTCGTTGTCCTGACAAATCCGACCTGAGATCCCTAATCCCACCCTCCTCGGAATCAAATCCCCCAGCCTTCTTCCTCTTTGACCTTTTCGGGCATAGAATCTGGTCATCATGGCGGTTAGCTGAAGGAATAGCGACAGGGGATACTGCTTCTTTCTTCTTCTTCTTCTTCTTCTTTCGGTTATCCCATTTTTGACCCCATCTTCAGCTTCAATTTACTCCTCCTTCACTTTCTTCGCTTTACCTCACCAAGAACTTCACCAGCGCCGAGATCGGTGCTGACCCATCTCCCCAAATCCACTCCAGACAGTGAATTAGATGCGAAGTTTCGTCCTTTGATGCAATACACATATGCCCATCTTCGCCTCTCGAGCTCCATAACCGACCCGGATTGCGAAAAAGTAGAGAGATTCACTGATGGGAGCTGAGAGAAAATGGATGTTCACGCTTTTCTCAGCCACATTCCTCTCCCTCTTCCTTCTGCTTGTCTTTTCAATCTCCGCCTTCAGCTCGCCCAAGACTCTCCCTTCGATAATTCTCCGTGGCCCGCACCACCCGCCTGCATTCGCTTACTACATATCGGGCGGGCGGGGCCAGAAGGACCGGATCCTCCGGCTGCTGCTCGCGGTGTATCACCCGCGGAACCGGTACTTGCTGCATCTCGGGAAGGAGGCCTCGGACGACGAGAGGAGCAAATTGGCGGCGGCTGTGGAGGCGGTGCCCGCGATTCGGAGCTTCGGCAATGTGGATGTGGTGGGCAACCCCGATCCCTTCACGTACATGGGATCGACGAATATTGCCGCCACGCTGCGGGCCGCGGCAATTTTATTGAAGGTGGACAGCGGTTGGGATTGGTTCATTACTCTGAGCGCGCTCGATTACCCGCTCATCACTCAAGATGGTAAACAATTTCGGAGAAAATATCCAGTTTTGTTTGTTTGTGTTCTGTCGTTAGAGAATATGTCGGATTTTGTGAGAAGAATTGTTCTTTTCTGGTCAGTATGCGAAAGAGTTGTTATTGGCGTCTCTTTGTCTGTGATTTCATGATATTAGTTGGCCAGATGCTGTGTTGGAAAAATTCTCTATTACTGGGAAGTTCCATTCCTGGGTTTCTTCTTGAAATGGAAAGACCATTTGCTGATTTGCGAGGGTAGATAAATTACGTTCCTTCACATGTCAATTATAAAACGAAAAAGAGAAATTCTTAACCTCATTTGGTATGTTATTTATGAGGCAAACTGTTATTTTGGCATGTTATTATAGGATCTGTTACATTTTCTCTCGGGGAGTAATCCTCTATGGACCAAGAGGTCTTTGGTATGCTAACCCGCGCTTGAAAGATAATATCAAAGCAAATTTGATGTAGTCGGAACCTGAAACATATCTAGGGAGGGTCTATTTTACATGGTGCAACAGAAAGGGCTGGTTTCCTCGTTTTTGGCTTAGGTTGCTTTTGACTGGGATGTAAACTTGTGATTTCTGTAAGGCCGATGTTCATTTTCGCAACAAGTTGTCCAAATTGTAATTTTCTTTCTATCCTGAGATTTAGCAGGAACTTTATTTTAGGGGATTTGACTGGTACAGCTGCAGGAGGCCCCTGCTTATTCCGTTATTTGGGTTCCATGATGTTGTTTATATCCTTTTGTGATCATTATGTGTGTTTTATCTATTAGGTGCTCTGTGGTGTTTGAGCACTGGATTGCATGTACATGATCCTCTCGGTATCATGTTTTTTGTAGTTCTTGTCATATTGCCTGGAGTCCACGACCTTTGCTTTAAGCAATCTAGAACATTCTTGCCATATGTTTGCTTTCAGAGAGATCCAGTGATCCCCATTTGAGTTGGCTGATGTGGATCCACCATGATGGTATCATCAAGTCAGGTTGAGCTGTTGCAGAGTGAGGGGCAATGTCCATCAAGAGTTTAGATTACTAATTTCCTTGCTAACATTTACCTACTCCTTTTGCCACTATAAACATACTGAAATAGCTCCCAACATTTTCAAATGTTGTTCTGACTATTCCCAGCGTTAACTACATAACAAGCTCGGAACCAAATTTCTTGTTAGTGTCCACCTGGGGTGAGAAAGAGTAAGACCAAGGATAGACCTCGTCGTCAGTATGGTTGTTTCGGTGCAGCATTACATCAGGTTTTGCGCCAAGATCTTTCTGTTGTGATTGGGCACAAAACCTTTACCAATATGTTTCAGCTCTGCCTGCCTTTTGGCTTGGTATTAACTTCATCAAACATGGGCATTTGATTTCATGGAGTTCGCTCATGCCAGAGTGGTATGCTAGTGAACGTTCAAAGAAGAGTTCACTCATGCCAGAGTTGTGCATGCTAGAGAACATTCAAAGAAGATTAAGAAATTAGACCTTGAAATTATGTCATTTGATACTGCGATAGCACACTTTTGTAGCGAATCAATCTAGTGCAAGATCCCGACCCAAAAAAAAAAAAATCTAGTCCAAGAAGGCTTTAGTTTAGTTGTCGTCAACGGTGTTGTGGATGGGTGTAGCCCAGGCTGCTATGATTCCAGTTGTCTACCCCTGAGACAAGAGACAGACCCAATTTATATGCAAGATGTCTTTATTAGCTTACAAGTTGCGAATGGCATTGTATTTTCATTTTCAGGGATTAGCCCTGATTTTAAGAGAGAAGGGCTTACTTCTGGGGAAATGTGCGGGGTAAACTCGAAATGAGGAACCTTCGGGATAAGTCTTGATTAACTCTTTCCTATGACACAGGAGATGTATGGACTGTCTGTACATGTCCAGAAGTTGGTATATCTTGATGGCTACTATGTGCTATGGTCTAACACGTTCACTGAGTCTTGCATAGAAAATTTAGTGCAGGATCTTCCCTGCATGCAGACTATCCCTCAGATTCTTTATTTTCTTCGTTGTGCTTTGCTTGACATACTTTCTTTGACTATTTTACCTATGACCTTGATACTTTTCCTCCTGTCAAGATTCATCTGCCAAAATCTCAATCTATATTGTCAATTTTTTTGAACTCCAACCCCAGAAAATAATCAGTAGTTTAAGATCCTTCTTGAGTTTGCCATCATGACATGTGTCGTTTGGTCTTTCACACTGTTCTAGCGATACCTAGGCATTTCTTTCATTCATTTTCATTGCAGCTTGCTTATACTTACTTGGCAGCTAGGAAGTCACTTGACCCTCTGGTTTCCCTTGCAGATCTCTCCCATGTTTTCTCCTCAGTTGGTAGGGATCTCAATTTTATTGATCACACCAGTGATCTTGGGTGGAAAGAGTAATCTCCTCACTCTCTCTCACTCTCTCTCCCTCCCTCCCTCCCACACACCCCCCCCCCCACAAAAAAAAAAAAAAAAAAAAAAAACACTCACACAAGAAAAGCTCTTCCAAGACGTTATTTTGGGAGGATTGTCTTAACGTATCCCCCTTGCGTTCTTATTCTGGTGCAGACACCAAAGGATCCAACCTATTGTGGTTGATCCTGGGATTTATTTAGCGAGGAGAACCCAAATTTTTCAAGCAACAGAGAAACGACCAACCCCTGAAGCATTTAAAGTCTTCACTGGTAAGGATTTTTTAAATGACCATCACCTATCAAAGTATCAAGTCAGAAGCAGATTGCTCTCTAAGAAGACTCGTGTTGAGCATCTCTTGATTGTTATAATAACTAGTGGTTGTGCCTCCATGCAGGTTCTCCTTGGGTCATGCTGAGCCGACCCTTTCTTGAATTTTGTGTTTTTGGTTGGGATAACTTGCCTCGAACCCTTCTTATGTACTTCAACAACATGATGCTGTCGCAAGAAGCATATTTCCACTCGGTCATCTGCAATTCCCCCGAGTTCAAGAACACCACTGTAAACAGCGACTTGAGATTCATGATCTGGGACAATCCACCTAAGATGGATCCCCTCTTTCTCAACAGTTCCGACTATGATCTGATGGTTCAAAGTGGGGCGGCTTTCGCTAGACAATTCAAAAAGGATGATCCCGTTCTGGACATGGTCGATGCACATATCCTCAAACGCGGGCCCAGCCGAGCTGCCCCCGGACCGTGGTGCACGGGCCGCAAGGGCTTGTTGATGGATCCATGCTCTCAGTGGGGTGACATTAACGTCTTGAAGCCTGGTCCACAGGCAAAGAAGCTTGAAGATTCCATCATGAATCTTGTCGATGACGCGAAGTCACAGTTGAATCAGTGCAAGTGAAGCCATAGTAGAGTTCAAAGAAGGAATGAACCATTTGATCGACAGTGGTGCAGTCACACGGGCGGTGTAAAAGGGCAGTGGACATACATTCTTTCGGATCGGACGAAAACCGATTCTTTTGAGGGTTCCTCTCATGATCACATCACGGGGTCCAGTTCCGTGGATGCGCAGAAGGTGAAACAAAGCAAATTCACTTCAAAGTGTGGGGCTGGCAATGTGTTTTTGGGGAAGGAGATTGTATAGTGAGCCTCTCTATTAGGAAAGAGGATCTCTCTCTCTCTCTCTCTCTCTCCGGGCTTGCAATTTGCATGCTCTGTTTCTGCATTTGTATTGTGTAGATTCTGCCTCTGCTTGTCATTGATGACAGTTCTATTGGAGGGAAGTGCATTCTTTAACCTGCTGATGTGCGCTCTCTCTCTCTCTCTCTCTCTCTCTCTCTCTCTTGAAAACTGAATCCTGGAAACAAGATCTACTGAAAAGAAACAGTTCAGGTCATTAGCATTTTCGATACCCCATCTCACATGCCAATCGGACTGAGTACGACATGTGGTACTGACAAAAGGGGAACCTCACACACGGACATGAATCTGAACGGACCTCGACCTTGATACCATATTAGAGCATTCGTTGTAATTCATACATAAACGACGTAGGATTAGGTTAACAATTAATACACGCAAATCTCAAATACAATGAGATGTGAAATAACTTTTTATCTCCCATAGAAAAAGATCGAGCTTTGTGGGTCGCGACCATTCAAACGGGCGGATTCCACGTCCAAGATAAATGTGAACCTGTTCAGTACCTTTTTCACTCTTGTTCGAGGGTTCTTCATGAAAAACGAACACATATGGTTCCAATTCAGTGACTTGAAAGAGTATCTACTCAATTATAAACTTCGAAAACGACCCGTACTCTAAAAAAAGAAGAAGAGGAATGCATCAGTGTGGCTAGGGTTTGCGCGATTTCACTTTATCGCCATGGCCGGGCTTAATATGGAGGCAGATCTGGCGGATGCTTCGGCTTGCGGTTTTGACATGCGTGCCGGTGACTTTAATATCCATGTTTTCTAGCTGCAACGGCTTGGAGCTGAAAATGCCTGGAGTAATGCACTTGCGTTAGAACTTATGTATCGTGTGTAATCGCATAATTTTCCCTTGATTGAAACAACAAAAGAAGATTAACAAGAGTTTCAAAACAGTATGTAGGAGTAGAACACTATAATGCCACCACTTTTTTTTTTTGGTAATGCCACTCATGTCTTGCGCGCGTATCTGAGCGCGACAAAAGTGTCTATCTTACAAAAAAAAAAAACAACTTTTTCTCCGACGAAGATGAGAAGTGATAAGCTTACCTATTTGACCTATAGCCGGCGCCGATGTCCCCTTTGAAGATGGAAGCCGGAGAAAAGAAGATGATTCTATGGAAGATGTTATCGAAGGCGTAAGTGCGCTGGAAGCGGATTTTCGACCCGAATTTGGTGGCGAAGGCGGATATGGAAATGGGTATGGATATGGATACGGATATGGATATTGACAAGGATGATGCGGCCCCTGACATGGATGATGCGGCCCCTGACAAGGATGCGGCGGCAGGGGCGGCGGCGGCGGCCAAGCGGCACCTCCGGTCTCCGGTGTGGAGCGATGAGAACCCATCTTCTTCAATTCAATCACAAACATGTGGAAATAAACCAAAGGAGCTCTTGCCAACGATGAGGGGAGTTGTGGTTGTGGATGCATAGTCGTATATTTCTCGATATCTCTTCTTTTTTATAACGCAACTGCACAACTTATTACATGGTAGTTTCCAATTTCCATTGATACTGAATGCATATATTGGATTTGATTTGATGATAATGTTTCGGAGATTCTGCTCTCCAGTTTTCATTTGCAATATATTCTCTCCAAGCATAGAATATATTCTTTTACCAAAATATTATTGCTTTAAATCAATTAATAAAAATAAGCACGTTTAATAACAAATTAAAAGAAGGTTGGGTTAAATCACAGGAACGGCTAACGTTGTATCAGTATCAATTCTGATAACGCCCCACGCACCATGTATCGGTATCAATTCTGTCTATCGGGATAATTTTAAACGGGAATTGCTAACATGAACATGGACAATGCCATAAAAGACGGCTAATGTTGTCGTGAATATTTTTTAATACTATTTTTTTTTAATTTTCTTGTTTTTTCCTTTTTAAACTTTGGCTTTGGCCAGCGAGAGTCCCCAGACTTCCGTATCTGAGTCTTCTATCCATGTAGTTCTCAAGTCATACGGATCCTCAGGCAATACTTGAGGAAACTTGCAAATTGGAACAACTGAAGGAACTTAAGATAGGCATGGCGGCTATAAGCGGAATTCCTGCGTCTATAGGTTCTTTGAAGAAGCTGGAGATGCTCGATGCCTATGGTTGTCACTCATTGGTTGGACTTCCCGACTCGATTAAAAATCTGGGAGCTGAGAGAAAATGGATGTTAACGCTTTTCTCAGCCACATTCCTCTCCCTCTTCCTTCTGCTTGTCTTTTCAATCTCCGCCTTCAGCTCGCCCAAGACTCTCCCTTCGATAATTCTCCGTGGCCCGCACCACCCGCCTGCATTGGCTTACTACATATCGGGCGGGCGGGGCCAGAAGGACCGGATCCTCCGGCTGCTGCTCGCGGTGTATCACCCGCGGAACCGGTCGGTGGCCTCGGACGACGAGAGGAGCAAATTGGCGGCGGCTGTGGAGGCGGTGCCCGCGATTCGGAGCTTCGGCAATGTGGATGTGGTGGGCAACCCGGATCCCTTCACGTACATGGGATCGACGAATATTGCCGCCACGCTGCGGGCCGCGGCAATTTTATTGAAGGTGGACAGCGGTTGGGATTGGTTCATTACTCTGAGCGCGTTCGATTACCCGCTCATCACTCAAGATGGTAAACAATTTCGGAGAAAATATCCAGTTTTGTTTGTTTGTGTTCTGTCGTTAGAGAATATGTCGGATTTTGTGAGAAGAATTGTTCTTTTCTGGTCAGTATGCGAAAGAGTTGTTATTGGCGTCTCTTTGTCTGTGATTTCATGATATTAGTTGGCCAGATGCTGTGTTGGAAAAATTCTCTATTACTGGGAATTTCCATTCCTGGGTTTCTTCTTGAAATGGAAAGACCATTTGCTGATTTGCGAGGGTAGATAAATTACGTTCCTTCACATGTCAATTATAAAACGAAAAAGAGAAATTCTTAACCTCATTTGGTATGTTATTATAGGATCTGTTACATTTTCTCTCGGGGAGTAATCCTCTATGGACCAAGAGGTCTTTGGTATGCTAACCCGCGCTTGAAAGATAATATCAAAGCAAATTTGATGTAGTCGGAACCTGAAACATATCTAGGGAGGGTCTATTTTACATGGTGCAACAGAAAGGGCTGGTTTCCTCGTTTTTGGCTTAGGTTGCTTTTGACTGGGATGTAAACTTGTGATTTCTGTAAGGCCGATGTTCATTTTCGCAACAAGTTGTCCAAATTGTAATTTTCTTTCTATCCTGAGATTTAGCAGGAACTTTATTTTAGGGGATTTGACTGGTACAGCTGCAGGAGGCCCCTGCTTATTCCGTTATTTGGGTTCCATGATGTTGTTTATATCCTTTTGTGATCATTATGTGTGTTTTATCTATTAGGTGCTCTGTGGTGTTTGAGCACTGGATTGCATGTACATGATCCTCTCGGTATCATGTTTTTTGTAGTTCTTGTCATATTGCCTGGAGTCCACGACCTTTGCTTTAAGCAATCTAGAACATTCTTGCCATATGTTTGCTTTCAGAGAGATCCAGTGATCCCCATTTGAGTTGGCTGATGTGGATCCACCATGATGGTATCATCAAGTCAGGTTGAACTGTTGCAGAGTGAGGGGCAATGTCCATCAAGAGTTTAGATTACTAATTTCCTTGCTAACATTTACCTACTCCTTTTGCCACTATAAACATACTGAAATAGCTCCCAACATTTTCAAATGTTGTTCTGACTATTCCCAGCGTTAACTACATAACAAGCTCGGAACCAAATTTCTTGTTAGTGTCCACCTGGGGTGAGAAAGAGTAAGACCAAGGATAGACCTCGTCGTCAGTATGGTTGTTTCGGTGCAGCATTACATCAGGTTTTGCGCCAAGATCTTTCTGTTGTGATTGGGCACAAAACCTTTACCAATATGTTTCAGCTCTGCCTGCCTTTTGGCTTGGTATTAACTTCATCAAACATGGGCATTTGATTTCATGGAGTTCGCTCATGCCAGAGTGGTATGCTAGTGAACGTTCAAAGAAGAGTTCACTCATGCCAGAGTTGTGCATGCTAGAGAACATTCAAAGAAGATTAAGAAATTAGACCTTGAAATTATGTCATTTGATACTGCGATAGCACACTTTTGTAGCGAATCAATCTAGTGCAAGATCCCGACCCAAAAAAAAAAAAAATCTAGTCCAAGAAGGCTTTAGTTTAGTTGTCGTCAACGGTGTTGTGGATGGGTGTAGCCCAGTCTGCTATGATTCCAGTTGTCTACCCCTGAGACAAGAGACAGACCCAATTTATATGCAAGATGTCTTTATTAGCTTACAAGTTGCGAATGGCATTGTATTTTCATTTTCAGGGATTAGCCCTGATTTAAAGAGAGAAGGGCTTACTTCTGGGGAAATGTGCGGGGTAAACTCGAAATGAGGAACCTTCGGGATAAGTCTTGATTAACTCTTTCCTATGACACAGGAGATGTATGGACTTTGTCTGTACATGTCCAGAAGTTGGTATATCTTGATGGCTACTATGTGCTATGGTCTAACACGTTCACTGAGTCTTGCATAGAAAATTTAGTGCAGGATCTTCCCTGCATGCAGACTATCCCTCAGATTCTTTATTTTCTTCGTTGTGCTTTGCTTGACATACTTTCTTTGACTATTTTACCTATGACCTTGATACTTTTCCTCCTGTCAAGATTCATCTGCCAAAATCTCAATCTATATTGTCAATTTTTTTGAACTCCAACCCCAGAAAATAATCAGTAGTTTAAGATCCTTCTTGAGTTTGCCATCATGACATGTGTCGTTTGGTCTTTCACACTGTTCTAGCGATACCTAGGCATTTCTTTCATTCATTTTCATTGCAGCTTGCTTATACTTACTTGGCAGCTAGGAAGTCACTTGACCCTCTGGTTTCCCTTGCAGATCTCTCCCATGTTTTCTCCTCAGTTAGTAGGGATCTCAATTTTATTGATCACACCAGTGATCTTGGGTGGAAAGAGTAATCTCCTCACTCTCTCTCACTCTCTCTCTCTCTCTCTCTCTCTCTCCCTCCCACACCCCCCCCCCCCCCCCCCCAAAAAAAAAAAAAAAAAAACACGCACACAAGAAAAGCTCTTCCAAGACGTTATTTTGGGAGGATTGTCTTAACGTAGCCCGCTTGCGTTCTTATTCTGGTGCAGACACCAAAGGATCCAACCTATTGTGGTTGATCCTGGGATTTATTTAGCGAGGAGAACCCAAATTTTTCAAGCAACAGAGAAACGACCAACCCCTGAAGCATTTAAAGTCTTCACTGGTAAGGATTTTTTAAATGACCATCTCCTATCAAAGTATCAAGTCAGAAGCAGATTGCTCTCTAAGAAGACTCGTGTTGAGCATCTCTTGATTGTTATAATAACTAGTGGTTGTGCCTCCATGCAGGTTCTCCTTGGGTCATGCTGAGCCGACCCTTTCTTGAATTTTGTGTTTTTGGTTGGGATAACTTGCCTCGAACCCTTCTTATGTACTTCAACAACATGATGCTGTCGCAAGAAGCATATTTCCACTCGGTCATCTGCAATTCCCCCGAGTTCAAGAACACCACTGTAAACAGCGACTTGAGATTCATGATCTGGGACAATCAACCTAAGATGGATCCCCTCTTTCTCAACAGTTCCGACTATGATCTGATGGTTCAAAGTGGGGCGGCTTTCGCTAGACAGTTCAAAAAGGATGGATCCCGTTCTGGACATGGTCGATGCACATATCCTCAAACGCGGGCCCAGCTGAGCTGCCCCCGGACCGTGGTGCACGGGCCGCAAGGGCTTGTTGATGGATCCATGCTCTCAGTGGGGTGACATTAACGTCTTGAAGCCTGGTCCACAGGCGAAGAAGCTTGAAGATTCCATCATGAATCTTGTCGATGACGCGAAGTCACAGTTGAATCAGTGCAAGTGAAGCCATAGTAGAGTTCAAAGAAGGAATGAACCATTTGATCGACAGTGGTGCAGTCACACGGGCGGTGTAAAAGGGCAGTGGACAAACATTCTTTCGGATCGGACGAAAACCGATTCTTTTGAGGGTTCCTCTCATGATCACATCACGGGGTCCAGTTCCGTGGATGCGCAGAAGGTGAAACAAAGCAAATTCACTTCAAAGTGTGGGGCTGGCAATGTGTTTTTGGGGAAGGAGATTGTGTAGTGAGCCTCTCTATTAGGAAAGAGGATCTCTCTCTCTCTCTCTCTCTCTCTCTCTCCGGGCTTGCAATTTGCATGCTCTGTTTCTGCATTTGTATTGTGTAGATTCTGCCTCTGCTTGTCATTGATGACAGTTCTATTGGAGGGAAGTGCATTCTTTAACCTGCTGATGTGCGCTCTCTCTCTCTCTCTCTCTCTCTCTCTTGAAAACTGAATCCTGGAAACAAGATCTACTGAAAAGAAACAGTTCAGGTCATTAGCATTTTCGATACCCCATCTCACATGCCAATCGGACTGAGTACGACATGTGGTACTGACAAAAGGGGAACCTCACACACGGACATGAATCTGAACGGACCTCGACCTTGATACCATATTAGAGCATTCGTTGTAATTCATACATAAACGACGTAGGATTAGGTTAACAATTAATACACGCAAATCTCAAATACAATGAGATGTGAAGTAACTTTTATCTCCCATAGAAAAAGATCGAGCTTTGTGGGTCGCGACCATTCAAACGGGCGGATTCCACGTCCAAGATAAATGTGAACCTGTTCAGTACCTTTTTCACTCTTGTTCGAGGGTTCCTCATGAAAAACGAGTAGGTTTGACGTCTAAAGGGTTTTTTTTTTTTGACAAGTTGAGTTACGTTATAAAAGCATTAAGTAGTCCTATGAAATGTCTAATTTTCCTTCTAATGGCATTTCTTTATTGTAAAATTGGGTAGACTCGATTTGAAACGATTGACGGCATGAACAATAGCATTTCACGGTTTTTTATTCGGTGTCCACTCTAAATTCTCTCTATTTGTTTTTTTTTTCCTAATTCTTGAAGAGGGGATGTTTGTCTCTCAAAGATGGTTAGGATGTTTATTCTCGTCGAATGATTAATATTTAAGAAGATGAAAATGATTTTTATTTTAATAATTGATTATAGATCATATGGGGAAGGCAATGCACGGAAAATGATAGGATTTTCGTCATTGAAGTGTGAAACGCGTTTAGTAAAGTACACATAAGGCAATGGTGCGGGTTTAGTTGGTTGATCTGCATGAGCAATGGAGAGGTTATAAGTCTACATAACCAAAATGCCGTAGCATTATTAATACTCGTAATATCGCTATGAGTAATTGCTCAACTTTTCTTCACATGAGTTGTCTTCTTAACAAAATAAGATCTTTTTATCAGCTTATATTTATTTGTTGTTTGACCGTCTAGGGTTTTTAACATTCCGCTTATTTAGAATAATTTCACAGAAAATCATAAATATGTTGTATGGATGTTAATTCTGTCCTAAATTTTTTAATTTGATCTTGTAAACCTTTTTGATGAACGTCAGTGCGGTCCTTATAGCCAATTTTGATAGGAAATCGTGAACAGTTTTTTTTTTTTTTTAAATTTTTGAAAAATTTGCTGAATTTGTTTCCTTTTCGTTTTCTTCTCTATTTTTCTTTGTCCATTGCAGGCCATATGCCGACGAATGGTGGAGCGAAATTTCAAGTACAAAAAAAAAAGAAAAAAAAAGAAGGGAAAGAAAAGGATAAGAAAAAAAATGAAGAAGAATCATAAAAATTATTCACTTTAACGCCAAATCGTCGTCACATTGCGCGCATGAATGTCATTCTCTTCCGGGACTTCATTTCTGACAAGAAATAGATTTTTCGATTTCTATTTCCTAGATGAGTTTCTCAACCAAAAATCGCGTTTGACAACGATATAATTTTTCTATGTCCGAAATAAAAATTCGTTTAATAATAGCAAAAAATTTCTATTTCCGGCGAGCGGCGGCAGCGACCGAGGGGCGATAAGGGAGGAGCGACGAAGAATGAGTAAATTGTTTCGAGTTTTTATTTCTGAAACAAAAAAGTAGTTTTTTTTTTAACTTCTCATTTCTCATCCAAAACCTATTTCTTAGCCAAAAGTTTGGCCGGGGAATAGAAAAACGACATTGCGTTGTCAAACGCATTTCTGTTCCAAAGCTGTTTCCTGAAAAAAAAAAAAAATAGAGAAACATAATGGGGAATCATGCACCCCTTAGGACGGCGAACGTCGATTTTTTTTTTTTTTTTTTTGTGGTAGTGGGTTTCAATGGGATGTGGTGGGCTGCTTTCTGTCAAGAACTGGCCCGACAACAAGCTACGCCGGACGTTGCTACCTCAATCGGGGCAACTGTGGCCTCATTCGGTCATTCCCAGCCCCACCATCGCCATTTTCGATCGCGAGCGGGACATTCTCTCTACTTTCTCCTTCTTCAGACTTCAGCCATCGATCGCCATTTTGTTTCCTCTCTCTCTCCCTCTCCCCACATGGACCGTCGTCGTTTTCTCAGGCGTTCGTCAACACAAGCCCGCTTCTTTTTCGCTCCTGCTTCACCCACCTCCTCTCTCAGAGCGCTCCCTCCTCCACCTCGAGCTCCCACAGACCCTTCTCAAAGCCGGCTCGAGTCTCCGTCCAGCAACCGTCTCGGCTTCAGCAGATTGATAAGCAGCAGCAGCTCAGGGCATACCCACGCGGCTCTGGGCGTCAGCGATGATGACCCACGTTCGGATAGGATCTCCCGGGACGCAGATGAGCTCGTAAAGATCTTGTCGCGCGCCAGCTCCGGTTCCTCCATCGAGTCGTCCCTGGACCGCGCTGCGGTCGTGGTAATGTCGCCGACCCTGGTCGCGGTGGTTCTGAAGAAGCTGAGTAATGCAGGTGCTCTCGCGCTCTCGTTCTTCAGATGGGCTGAGAAAAGGAGAGGGTTTGAGTATAACACTGAGAGCTACCATGCTCTGATCGAAGCTCTAGGAAAGATCAAGCAGTTCAACTTGGTGTGGAAAGTGGTCGATGAGATGAAGCAGAGAGGGTTATTGACTAAAGAGACCTTTGGATTGATCTCGCGCAGATACGCGAGAGCCAGGAAGGTTAAAGAAGCCATCGACGCCTTTGAGAGGATGCAGAAGTTTGGATTGAGCTTAGATTCGTCTGATTTCAATAGGTTGGTTGATACTTTGTGCAAGTCGAGAAATGTGGTGAAAGCACAGGAGGTATTTGATAAAATGAAGGGGCGGTTCAAGTTGGATCTCAAATCGTACAGTATTCTACTGGAAGGTTGGGGTCAAGAAATGAACTTTTTGAGGATGATGGAAGTTTACAGGGAGCTGAAGGACGAGGGGTTTGAGCTGGATGTCGTGGCTTACGGGATCGTGATCAATGCGCATTGCAAGATCAAGAAGTACGATGAGGCCGTCGAGTTGTATCATGAAATGCTAGCCAAGAACTGCAAGCCTACTCCTCACATATTTTGCACTTTGATTAATGGATTGGGATCTGAGAAGAGGTTAACTGAAGCAGTGAAATTTTTTGAGCAATCCAAGGCTTTTGGGTTTGCTCCGGAGGCTCCAACTTACAATGCTCTGGTGGGTGCTTATTGCTGGTCGATGCGGATGGACGATGCTTATAGAGTTCTTGATGAGATGAGAAAATGTGGTGTTGGACCAAACTCCAGGACTTACGACATAATTCTTCACCACTTGGTAAAAGCTAGGAGATCGAAAGACGCTTATTCGCTCTTCCAGAAGATGAGCAATGAGCCGGGGTGCGAGCCAGCTCTGAGTACATATGAGATCATAGTGAGGATGTTTTGCAACGAGGACAGGACGGATATGGCATTGAGAGTTTGGAAACAAATGAAGGACAAGGGAATCCTTCCTGGAATGCACATGTTCTCTACTGTGATTGCGAGTCTTTGCCATGAAAATAAATTGGATGATGCTTGCAAGTACTTTCAGGAGATGATTGACGTGGGTATACGTCCTCCGGCTAATACGTTTAGCAAGTTGAAGCATTGTCTCCTGGATGAGGGACGGAAGGATGATGTTCTGAATTTTTCTCGGAAGATTGACAAATTGAGGAAAACACCGCTCATCACATTGTAATATGCCTGAAGATTCTGGCCGCATGATAATGCCTTGGGTTGTCAATTTTCTGGCCTTAAGGTATGTTGACTCTGACAGCCTCTCTTGGATGCATGTGCCACCGTGTGAGTAGCTTAATGACAGAGAGCGGTACTAGAAATCCCATTCTGTAAGCAAGGACTTGAGGTAGGATCAGGTGGGAGATGGATGGAAATGCTAACTTCAGTCACTTGCTCGCACTCTATCGAATCATTCCTAATTTTCTCATCCTTACCATTCCCAAATTCAGCACATCTTCTTTAGCTGCTTTATTGTTACAGTGCCGCCTTCGGCTAGGCATGGGAAGAAGGACCAGAACCTCCCAGTTAATCCCTGCTTCACATTTGTAACCTAAAGTCTCGTCTTGTCACTGAAGCTCTGAGCGCGTTTGATTTTCCATTGATCACGCCAGATGGTAAGCAATTTCGGGAAAATATAGCCAATTTTGTTTTCTTGTGTTCTGTGTTTAGAGAATATGTCGGATTTAGTGACATTGTTCGTTTGTGAAAGAGTTGTTATTGGCGTCTCCTTGTGTGTGATTTCATGATAATGGTGGAACCAGATGCTGTGTTGGAATTCCATTACTAAGAAAACCGATTGCTGATTTGCGAGAGTTGAATACTTACTTGCCTTCACATGTCAGTCGTAGAAAATGTTGATGCACGGCATGGTCAATTCTCATCTGCGGGGGGTTTTTTTTTTTTTTGGTCGGAAAAAGTCTTCTCATTCATACTATGAAGTTGATAACTCGTGTAGCTATTTTACCTTTCATAACCCCAACTTACTTCATCGTCAATAGTCGCTACCCGTTGTTGTGGTACACGTGGCGATGGTATCTCCACATTCCTCATTGAAGAATTCGTGTTCTCGATCCAGCTCTTGGTGTCGAAATCTAACTTTCGTCCGATCATCGACACAAGCTTGAGCCTCCGCAGCTTCCGGACTTAATCTTGAATGGCGACGGGGTCCAACCTGTCATCTTCTACCTTCTTAAGGATCTCCTGAACCACCTTAAAATCCAATCCTTCAACCAAAGCTAACTTTCCAATGACTTCATGTATTATTCACTTAAAAAAAAAAGAACTACTACAAAGATGATTATGCAAGCTCTTCATAAAAACTAACATCTCTTGATTTCTCTTCCTAGAGATGAATGCAACTCACCAGACTTCCGTATCTGAGTCTTCTATCCATGTAGTTCTCAAGTCATACGGATCCCCAGGCAATACTTGAGGAAACTTGCAAATTGGAACAACTGAAGGAACTTAAGATAGGCATGGGGGCTATAAGCGGAATTCCTGCGTCTACAGGTTCTTTGAAGAAGCTGGAGATGCTCGATGCCTATGGTTGTCACTCATTGGTTGGACTTCCCGACTCGATTAAAAATCTGGGAGCTGAGAGAAAATGGATGTTCACGCTTTTCTCAGCCACATTCCTCTCCCTCTTCCTTCTGCTTGTCTTTTCAATCTCCGCCTTCAGCTCGCCCAAGACTCTCCCTTCGATAATTCTCCATGGCCCGCACCACCCGCCTGCAATGGCTTACTACATATCGGGCGGGCGGGGCCAGAAGGACCGGATCCTCCGGCTGCTGCTCGCGGTGTATCACCCGCGGAACCGGTCGGAGGCCTCGGACGACGAGAGGAGCAAATTGGCGGCGGCTGTGGAGGCGGTGCCCGCGATTCGGAGCTTCGGCAATGTGGATGTGGTGGGCAACCCGGATCCCTTCACGTACATGGGATCGACGAATATTGCCGCCACGCTGCGGGCCGCGGCAATTTTATTGAAGGTGGACAGCGGTTGGGATTGGTTCATTACTCTGAGCGCGTTCGATTACCCGCTCATCACTCAAGATGGTAAACAATTTCGGAGAAAATATCCAGTTTTGTTTGTTTGTGTTCTGTCGTTAGAGAATATGTCGGATTTTGTGAGAAGAATTGTTCTTTTCTGGTCAGTATGCGAAAGAGTTGTTATTGGCGTCTCTTTGTCTGTGATTTCATGATATTAGTTGGCCAGATGCTGTGTTGGAAAAATTCTCTATTACTGGGAAGTTCCATTCCTGGGTTTCTTCTTGAAATGGAAAGACCATTTGCTGATTTGCGAGGGTAGATAAATTACGTTCCTTCACATGTCAATTATAAAACGAAAAAGAGAAATTCTTAACCTCATTTGGTATGTTATTATAGGATCTGTTACATTTTCTCTCGGGGAGTAATCCTCTATGGACCAAGAGGTCTTTGGTATGCTAACCCGCGCTTGAAAGATAATATCAAAGCAAATTTGATGTAGTCGGAACCTGAAACATATCTAGGGAGGGTCTATTTTACATGGTGCAACAGAAAGGGCTGGTTTCCTCGTTTTTGGCTTAGGTTGCTTTTGACTGGGATGTAAACTTGTGATTTCTGTAAGGCCGATGTTCATTTTCGCAACAAGTTGTCCAAATTGTAATTTTCTTTCTATCCTGAGATTTAGCAGGAACTTTATTTTAGGGGATTTGACTGGTACAGCTGCAGGAGGCCCCTGCTTATTCCGTTATTTGGGTTCCATGATGTTGTTTATATCCTTTTGTGATCATTATGTGTGTTTTATCTATTAGGTGCTCTGTGGTGTTTGAGCACTGGATTGCATGTACATGATCCTCTCGGTATCATGTTTTTTGTAGTTCTTGTCATATTGCCTGGAGTCCACGACCTTTGCTTTAAGCAATCTAGAACATTCTTGCCATATGTTTGCTTTCAGAGAGATCCAGTGATCCCCATTTGAGTTGGCTGATGTGGATCCACCATGATGGTATCATCAAGTCAGGTTGAACTGTTGCAGAGTGAGGGGCAATGTCCATCAAGAGTTTAGATTACTAATTTCCTTGCTAACATTTACCTACTCCTTTTGCCACTATAAACATACTGAAATAGCTCCCAACATTTTCAAATGTTGTTCTGACTATTCCCAGCGTTAACTACATAACAAGCTCGGAACCAAATTTCTTGTTAGTGTCCACCTGGGGTGTGAAAGAGTAAGACCAAGGATAGACCTCGTCGTCAGTATGGTTGTTTCGGTGCAGCATTACATCAGGTTTTGCGCCAAGATCTTTCTGTTGTGATTGGGCACAAAACCTGTACCAATATGTTTCAGCTCTGCCTGCCTTTTGGCTTGGTATTAACTTCATCAAACATGGGCATTTGATTTCATGGAGTTCGCTCATGCCAGAGTGGTACGCTAGTGAACGTTCAAAGAAGAGTTCACTCATGCCAGAGTTGTGCATGCTAGAGAACATTCAAAGAAGATTAAGAAATTAGACCTTGAAATTATGTCATTTGATACTGCGATAGCACACTTTTGTAGCGAATCAATCTAGTGCAAGATCCCGACCCAAAAAAAAAAAAAAATCTAGTCCAAGAAGGCTTTGGTTTAGTTGTCGTCAACGGTGTTGTGGATGGGTGTAGCCCAGGCTGCTATGATTCCAGTTGTCTACCCCTGAGACAAGAGACAGAGCCAATTTATATGCAAGATGTCTTTATTAGCTTACAAGTTGCGAATGGCATTGTATTTTCATTTTGAGGGATTAGCCCTGATTTAAAGAGAGAAGGGCTTACTTCTGGGGAAATGTGCGGGGTAAACTCGAAATGAGGAACCTTCGGGATAAGTCTTGATTAACTCTTTCCTATGACACAGGAGATGTATGGACTTTGTCTGTACATGTCCAGAAGTTGGTATATCTTGATGGCTACTATGTGCTATGGTCTAACACGTTCACTGAGTCTTGCATAGAAAATTTAGTGCAGGATCTTCCCTGCATGCAGACTATCCCTCAGATTCTTTATTTTCTTTGTTGTGCTTTGCTTGACATACTTTCTTTGACTATTTTACCTATGACCTTGATACTTTTCCTCCTGTCAAGATTCATCTGCCAAAATCTCAATCTATATTGTCAATTTTTTTGAACTCCAACCCCAGAAAATAATCAGTAGTTTAAGATCCTTCTTGAGTTTGCCATCATGACATGTGTCGTTTGGTCTTCCACACTGTTCTAGTGATACCTAGGCATTTCTTTCATTCATTTTCATTGCAGCTTGCTTATACTTACTTGGCAGCTAGGAAGTCACTTGACCCTCTGGTTTCCCTTGCAGATCTCTCCCATGTTTTCTCCTCAGTTAGTAGGGATCTCAATTTTATTGATCACACCAGTGATCTTGGGTGGAAAGAGTAATCTCCTCACTCTCTCTCACTCTCTCTCTCTCACTCTCTCTCTCTCTCTCTCTCTCCCTCGCACACCCCCCCCCCCCCCCCCCCAAAAAAAAAAAAAAAACACGCACACAAGAAAAGCTCTTCCAAGACGTTATTTTGGGAGGATTGTCTTAACGTATCCCTCTTGCGTTCTTATTCTGGTGCAGACACCAAAGGATCCAACCTATTGTGGTTGATCCTGGGATTTATTTAGCGAGGAGAACCCAAATTTTTCAAGCAACAGAGAAACGACCAACCCCTGAAGCATTTAAAGTCTTCACTGGTAAGGATTTTTTAAATGACCATCACCTATCAAAGTATCAAGTCAGAAGCAGATTGCTCTCTAAGAAGACTCGTGTTGAGCATCTCTTGATTGTTATAATAACTAGTGGTTGTGCCTCCATGCAGGTTCTCCTTGGGTCATGCTGAGCCGACCCTTTCTTGAATTTTGTGTTTTTGGTTGGGATAACTTGCCTCGAACCCTTCTTATGTACTTCAACAACATGATGCTGTCGCAAGAAGCATATTTCCACTCGGTCATCTGCAATTCCCCCGAGTTGAAGAACACCACTGTAAACAGCGACTTGAGATTCATGATCTGGGACATTCCACCTAAGATGGATCCCCTCTTTCTCAACAGTTCCGACTATGATCTGATGGTTCAAAGTGGGGCGGCTTTCGCTAGACAGTTCAAAAAGGATGATCCCGTTCTGGACATGGTCGATGCACATATCCTCAAACGCGGGCCCAGCCGAGCTGCCCCCGGACCGTGGTGCACGGGCCGCAAGGGCTTGTTGATGGATCCATGCTCTCAGTGGGGTGACATTAACGTCTTGAAGCCTGGTCCACAGGCGAAGAAGCTTGAAGATTCCATCATGAATCTTGTCGATGACGCGAAGTCACAGTTGAATCAGTGCAAGTGAAGCCATAGTAGAGTTCAAAGAAGGAATGAACCATTTGATCGACAGTGGTGCAGTCACACGGGCGGTGTAAAAGGGCAGTGGACATACATTCTTTCGGATTGGACGAAAACCGATTCTTTTGAGGGTTCCTCTCATGATCACATCACGGGGTCCAGTTCCGTGGATGCGCAGAAGGTGAAACAAAGCAAATTCACTTCAAAGTGTGGGGCTGGCAATGTGTTTTTGGGGAAGGAGATTGTATAGTGAGCCTCTCTATTAGGAAAGAGGATCTCTCTCTCTCTCTCTCTCTCTCTCTCTCTCTCTCTCTCTCTCTCTCTCCGGGCTTGCAATTTGCATGCTTTGTTTCTGCATTTGTATTGTGTAGATTCTGCCTCTGCTAGTCATTGATGACAGTTCTATTGGAGGGAAGTGCATTCTTTAACCTGCTGATGTGCGCGCGCGCTCTCTCTCTCTCTCTCTCTCTCTTGAAAACTGAATCCTGGAAACAAGATCTACTGAAAAGAAACAGTTCAGGTCATTAGCATTTTCGATACCCCATCTCACATGCCAATCGGACTGAGTACGACATGTGGGACTGAGGTCTTTGGTATGCTAACCTGCGCTTGAGAGATGGTATCAAAGCTAATTTGAGGTATCCGGTATCTAAAACTCTGACGAGGGTCTTATTCTGCATGATGCGACAGGAAGAGCTGGTTTTCTCGTTTTTGGCTTAGGTTGCTTATGATTGATATGCTAAATGACGGGTTATTCGAAATACATATCTATTGCCGGCCGGCCATTATCGCTTGGTGCGCGCACACTTCGATCCGGCGTGCATCAAATACATGCATAATTGTGTATCTTCGAATTCACAGTAGAATGTTCCATCTTTTATCGGTGCAAAAAAGAGCATTCGCATGCTTGAACTCCCAAAAGAATTTGGGAAGCAAAGTTATGAAGACTACGAATAAAAGGCAGATCTTTTCTAGCCAATCCACTCCAAAAACGACGCTTGCAGTGATCACAAACACATATGGTTCCAATTCAGTGACTTGAAAGAGTATCTACTCAATTATAAACTTCGAAAACGACCCGTACTCTAAAAAAAGAAGAAAGGAATGCATCAGTGTGGCTAGGGTTTGCGCGATTTCACTTTATCGCCATGGCCGGGCTTAATATGGAGGCAGATCTGGCGGATGCTTCGGCTTGCGGTTTTGACATGCGTGCCGGTGACTTTAATATCCATGTTTTCGAGCTGCAACGGCTTGGAGCTGAAAATGCCTGGAGTAATGCACTTGCGTTAGAACTTATGTATCGTGTGTAATCGCATGATTTTCCCTTGATTGAAACAACAAAAGAAGATTAACAAGAGGTTTAAAAACAGTATGTAGGAGTAGAACACTATAATGCCACCACTTTTTTTTTTTGGTAATGCCACTCATGTCTTGCGCGCGTATCTGAGCGCGAGAAAAGTGTCTATCTTACAAAAAAAAAAAAAAAACTTTTTCTCCGACGAAGATGAGAAGTGATAAGCTTACCTATTTGACCTATAGCCGGCGCCGATGTCCCCTTTGAAGATGGAAGCTGGAGAAAAGAAGACGTTTCTATGGAAGATGTTATCGAAGGCGTAAGTGCGCTGGAAGCTGATTTTCGACCCGAATTTGGTGGCGAAGGCGGATATGGAAATGGGTATGGATATGGATACGGATATGGATATTGACAAGGATGCGGCCCCTGACAAGGATGATGCGGCCCCTGACAAGGATGCGGCGGCAGGGGCGGTGGCGGCGGCCAAGCGGCACCTCCGGTCTCCGGTGTGGAGCGATGAGGACCCATCTTCTTCAATTCAATCACAAACATGTGGAAATAAACCAAAGGAGCTCTTGCCAACGATGAGGGGAGTTGTGGCTGTGCATGCATAGTCGTATATTTCTCGATATCTCTTCTTTTTTATAACGCAACTGCACAACTTATTACATGGTAGTTTCCAATTTCCATTGATACTGAATGCATATATTGGATTTGATTTGATGATAATGTTTCGTAGATTCTGCTCTCCAGTTTCATTTGCAAGATATTCTCTCCAAGCATAGAATATATTCTTTTACCAAAATATTATTGCTTTAAATCAATTAATAAAAATAAGCACGTTTAATAACAAATTAAAGCAATGCGAACAAAATGGTTGCATTCGAAAAACATCTGGCGTTATGTAATGTACTAATAATTGACGCACCTCATAGTCAATATTCAGAAACTGAGTAAACTCAACCTCGTAACTCGTGAGTATTCAACAGAAAACAGAGCAAGGAAGTTTACTGATTGGCTAATATATATGCCAAGTGGATAGATTCAACTCTCTATCCCATGAAATTATATAAATCATTGAAAAAAACCAAAGAAATTCTATTTATGTCGTGAAATGAGTATAATTGTTATGGGGACATGCCCGTAAAAATTCATTCTTTCTTTAAATCAAGTATCGCAACCCGAGAGGAAGGGGTTAAGTACAGCTTCTTATCAAATACCGGAAACATCTGACCGAAAAAAAGAACACCTGAACCGGAGGAGGATCCTGAGACTCCGGCCAGCTACTGCCTCTGAGCAGGCATGGACGTCGAGATTTTTTTGATGGAGCTGTTGAACGTAGTGTTAAGTTTTAACCCTACCCTTAGAAAGTTTTCTGCCCAAAAGAAAAAACAAGAACATGAAGAGGGGTTCCCGACAGCCCAATATGACCAGTACCATGATTATCACCTTCACTATCTATTTTTCTGTGAAAGTCTATTCAATATTGCCTTTGTGATTGCTCCTATTAATTGAACTTTTTGTTGGAGATCCTGTGGGGCAGTATGATTTATAGCAGTACGTCAAGTTCAAGCTAGGCATAGAAAACGATACTCGATTTAGAAATGAAGAATAAAGGGTGCGCTTGTTTCACATAAAAATGAATTATTTAGAAAATATTTTTTCTCAAAGTGATTGCTTATGTCGCTTGAAATAATTAGCTGGTGAAAACATTTTGCTGTTTCAAGGGATAGACAATTCTCTGTTTTCTCCATTGATAGAAGTGGTATGGGTCTACATGCACTTCTTTGCCAAAGAAATGCATTTAAAAACAAAGTAGACGTTAGCGTCTTGGAGCTGTGCAACTTGCGGAGCCATTCTAGCTCAGGAGCCTGATGAGTCAAAAGCAAGGTCATTACAACATCAAGATGGGAATTATGATGACTAACAAATTCGCTATCTGGATCTTTTCCAGTCTTCACTAGTTTGTTTGAACAAGCTTTCATCCCCCCTAAAGATGTGTTTCACGGGCTTCGTCTGCCGGAATGTGTCTAGAACCTGTAATGAAAAGAGGCATCGGTTTGGCATCGGTATCACGGAAATTGATAGAATTCCTCCCATGATTTGGTAATAGCAGTAACACCTAAAACAATTTTTCTTACAACGCGTATCATTATGCCATCATCTTGTAACGTTACTAATTAGGACTCCTTGATTTTAGTGATTGGATTCTTGCCCCACCTTCTTTTGTATCAGAAGACCAACAGAATAGTTACTCTTTGGCAAACGTTAGTTCCTGATTATTTCTTGTCAAATGTAGGGTTAGTTATCGGCTGTTAGCAAGACAAGAGGCACACAAAAGAATAATATGGACGTGTTCATGGAACCCATTTGGTCAGGAGTTTGCAACAGGTTCGTGGGACAAGACAGTAAAGATCTGGGCTGTAGTGGCCGGATCTACAGTCAAACATGTCACAAGCTTACCTCAATTTGGGATTAGTGTCACTGCCTGATCTTGGCTTGGTCTTGATCGCCTAAAGAATATGGGATTGTTAGCAGTAGGAATGGAAAATGGACTGATTGAGCTATGGAATCTGTCATTCCTAGGAGGTGAAGTTACCGAAATTCCTGAGGTAACCATCTCTCCTGCTGTTAGGCTTGACCCATTGATGTGCCGCGTCTCTTCTGTGAACCGTTTGGCATGGCGGAATTCAGAGAAGTGTGCGGATTGCAGGAGCATGCCGCTAGCTTCGTGTGGCGCCGATCATTGTGTGAGGATCTTTGAAGTAGATTTAGATTGATGGATTGTTGGTTTTGTATCTGCGCAAATTTTGAAGCGAAAAGCATCCTACACATTGCTTTGGTTACTTTCTTAATCAAAAGTGTCCAACAGCAAATTAAGAGCGAACCACTTGCACGGCAAGGTTTATTAAGAAGCAGTGGGGTTTTTAAAGTATGTCAGTGCTAATTGCTCGCTAGTGACAATGGCGTTTTATCAGGGATTGAGAACCTCTTCAGAAACCCTAATTATGACACCGACTTATGTTATTTTCCTCCAACTAACTAAATTTTTACAGTAATTTACATCAAGTCAAAGCTCTTCAAAATCGTCTCGGAAGACAAGTGCTTACCACCATGTCACCAATTACGGGTTGATCTCTGCGTGGGATTCCCTGCCGTGCGACAACATTTGCAAGAGTCGATCCTTTCCTTAGTAAAAAGATAAAGTGATACTGCGACAGAGAAGACATCCCGTTAATCCCGCGAAGAAAAACAATGCGCAATCGCGATCGGATTCGTGAGTTGACAACAATAAAGGTAAATGCAGTTGATCGAATTCGTCGATATCTCGCCGATGCGTCGCATGAAATGCATATTACCCGACATATGTTGTCATCGAGAGATGAGTAGTGCTATCACGTAACTATACCGAATTGATTATCTGATGACGAATGGTGTGTTTGTCGTTTTAGGAAGGAGGGCTATAGTGTTGCTGTCATCATCAATTCTCGGTGACTTTTGCCTATGAATGCCTCGTTTTTTTTTTTTCTTCCCGTATTTTTGCCCTTTTATCCCGGTATCCAAAAAGGAACTCGTTTAACTTTCCGCGTGTTTAAGACAATCAATACATGATGAAATATGGTTTAAAAAATTGTGAAGTTTTAGATAATAGTACCTAAAAGTAAGCAAATGACATCATTCTTACAGAATTGGTTCACTAGGTGATGCGACGGGACTCGTTTAACTTTCCGCGTGTGCATTCAATCACATCACTAGGTAAACCAATGTTTTAGATCAATCTTAATAAATCTAGCATTACTTTCTTTATTTTAGATGGTCGACTATATAGTGTTATGTACTATTAATTTGCAAGGAAGTTTCACGAGTATGGTGTACCGTAGCCTGGAGTTGATTGAGACAATAATGCTTCCACCAAGTGCATACATACACATGACTGAAATCTATAATTCATAATAGACTTCGATTCAAGGTTCATCAGATTCAAAGACTAAGATGCAAACGAGTCTTTGTATTAGGTGCAATATATATATATGTTCATCAAAGTTAGAACTCATTGTTACAAAACAAAATCCCAAATCCTCAATCATTTGAACATTATGTCAGTATGTCTTCAATCTTATTGGCACATTAGATTAACTGACGAGTCTCCAAAAGAAATCCATAGTAACTAGTATTCTCTTTTCTTGTCCGCAATAGAGATGAACTAAACCAGATTGATAGTAAAATATGAGAGACACAGGTTGTAAGATTGGCGCCCATCCTCAATGATTCAAAAGAGCTCTCCCTCGATTGGATCAACATGGCTCATCGAGCTTGAGCAATGTCAACGCAGAGAGAGAGAGAGCATGGATTTTTTTTAAAATTAAAATGGGCTATTAATTCTATAGGAGCATACAATGACATAATTTCTGTGGAGGAGGACCCGTAGAGAATTGGATTTTTTTAAAAATTAAAATGGGCTATTAATTCTATAGGAGCATACAATGACATAATTTTTGTGGAGGAGGACCCGTAGAGAATTCAATAATCTCGATAGAGAGATAGCAATAATCATAATCATAAAACTCAGAAAAATACATCAATTAATCTAAAATGCTGACTCATTATTGCCTTTTATAGCTATTAGGCTGTTTAGTAATATACACAATTATTCTGATCCTACTACGGCTTTTTTTTTTCCCTTTAACTTTTTGGGATTTACATGAGGAATAAACTCGAAAATCATCATAAAACTATTTTACTTTGCAGTTCCATAGGTTCTCTCTAATTACAAATCTACGATGCAATAGATTGGTTTGTGTCGCAACTTCGACGTGGTTAATCACGTAAAGATAGGATATTTACTAAATGAAGATTAAAGCAGGTAACTAGTACCCTCTATTGACTTTGCCACGTCAACCATCATAAACTCTTCCTCATTCCATCACTAACTTTGGTTAAATGGCTGAAATATAAAATCTGGATGGGGATCGCCTGCCTTAAAAGCAGGTGCCTTCGTGAATCCCACCACTCATGCATGACCAAAATACCTCCTAAAGTAAT
Organism: Rhodomyrtus psidioides; assembly: GCA_021437785.1. Classification (NCBI taxonomy): domain Eukaryota; kingdom Viridiplantae; phylum Streptophyta; class Magnoliopsida; order Myrtales; family Myrtaceae; genus Rhodomyrtus; species Rhodomyrtus psidioides. The sequence continues at coordinate 372,600 of JAILYB010000171.1, read as the reverse complement.
GGGTGGTGGGGATTTAAGGGATCCCCTCTTTTTAAGGCATGGGATCCGGATCCATAAAGTCTAACCCCTCAAACACCAACAATTACATGGACGAGAGAGTTTGCCATCAAGCAATTGTTTTCCCTAAACCTTCACTTAGTGGGAGTTCCCATCAGAAACAAAAATGGATATTGGCTCCGACGGTGGTCTGTACTTTATGACTCGTACTTGCCAAACAAGTTCGAGCTTCTAGATACTACACGTAATTTCAGTGGAGGCCGGTGGACATCTGCACTTTATGACTCGGAGACGGCTCGAACGTCGAAACTTAAATAGAGGGCTCGGCCGAGACTGCAGGTTCAAGCAGCACGGCCGACTGCAGGTTAAAAAACTATGAAAATGGAGATCACCACCCATGCCCTCGCCGCCCCAGCCCCAGCCTACGCCGCTGACGTCGGCGCAGCCCACGCCCTCGTCGTCGCCGTTGGTGGCCGATTCATGGCATCATCCATGGGATTGAGTACACTGAGCGAGCAAGCAAGCGGGCATGGATTTTTTTTTTATTGTTAAAATGGGCTATTAATTCTATAGGAGCATACAATGACATAATTTTTATGGAGGAGAACCCGTAGATAGTGCATGTCGATAGATAGATCATGATTATTGGTATTAATAGTGCATGTCTTACTGCCAGCTCAGTGATGAACCTAAGGTTGTCACACACCTTAACCAACACAAGAAGACATTGAACGTGAAAGGCGTTATTGCAAATATGTTTGCAATCATGACTATCGAATTAGTCGAACTAAAATTAGATTAAATATGATTTAATTTAATTTTTTGTCATTGACGTACGTGCATATAATGACATACACGTATTGTCCGGAGATATATTGATGTGCCAAATTTGCACACGTGAGAGTAGTGTACCTTTTTGATTTTATAATAATAACAATTGTTTTTATTATTTATTAAATAAAAAAAAGGGTGCACGGCGGTTGCACACAATCAGCACGTAATCCCAAGATTAGATCCTGGGATTATGTGTGTGCATTTTGTGCAAGAAAGAGAAAAAAAGGATAGTGTGTGTGCATTTTTTAGAGCAGGAAATTATTATGCACTCTCTCTCTTTTTCTTCTTGTGACCAAAATTCAAGAACGCGAGTAAATATCACCATGAATTGCTAGCACAATTAAGGTGGTGACTTCCGCATGTTCGTTCTTCCATTCGTCATCGTGATTAGTGGTGTGTTTGAACTAGAGGCTAGCACTTGTGAGACTCGGATCGAAGAACATCTAAACCAATTTTTTTTTTCAAGCACGCTACGAGAGGTAACCTGCTAAATCTATTTGTTTAATATGATTTTCGATTAAAACGCACGAACTACGCCTCTGGAGATACATGTATGGACATTTATTTATTTTCGCTACGTTAATATATTTTATTTTTGCCCGTACGTGTTATGTGAATCCCAACAGAAGCAACTCTCCATTCTACTCTAAGAAGAAACAAAAATACTATGAAAAATATGGAGATCAACGCCCTCGCCCTCGCTGCCGCCGTTCTGGACCACCCCGTCGCCGCAACCGACCCCAGGCCGGTGGACATATGCACTTTATGACTCGGAGACGGCTCGAACGTTGAAGCTTAAATAGAGGTCTCGGCCGAGACTACAAGTTCAAGCCGCACGGCCAACTGCAGGTTAAATAACTATGAAAATGGAGATCGCCGCCCTCACCCTCGCCGCCCTCGCTGTCGCCGCCCTCGCCGTCGCCGCCCTCGTTGTCGCTGCCCCAGCCTACACCGCCGACGTCGGCGCAGCCCACGCCCTCGCCGTCGTCGTTGGTGACCGATTCATGGCATCATCCATGGGATTGAGTACACTGAGTGAGCGAGCAAGCGAGCATGGATTTGTTTTTAGTTAAAATGGGCTATTAATTCTATAGGAGCATACAATGACATAATTTTTATAGAGGAGGACCCGTAGATAGTGCATGTTGATAGAGAGATTATGATTATTGCTATTAATAGTGCATGTCTTACTGATAGCTCAGTGATGAACCTAGGGTTGTAACACACCTTAACCAATACAAGACGACATTGAACGTGAAAGTCGTTATTGCAAATATGTTTGCAATCATGACTATCGAATTAGTCGAACTGAAATTAGATTAAGTATGATTTCATTTAATTTTATTTTTTGGTCATTGACGTACGTGCATATAATGACATACACGTATTGTCCGGACATATATTGATGTGCCCAATTTGCACACGTGAGAGTAGTGTACCTTTTTGATTTTATAATATTAAAAATTGTTTTATTATTTATTAATAAAAAAAGGGGTGCACGGCGGTTGCACACAATCCGCACGTAATCCCAAGATTAGATCCTGCGATTATGTGTGCATTTTGTGCAAGAAAGAGAAAAAAAGGATAGTGTGTTTGCATTTTTTAGAGCAGAAAATTATTATTCTCTCTCTCTCTTTCTTCTTGTGACCAAAATTCAAGAACGCGAGTAAATATCACCATGAATTGCTAGCACAATTAAGGTGGCGACTTCCGCGTGTTTGTTCTTTCATTCGTCGTTGTGATTAGTGGTGTGTCTGAACTAGAGGCTCGCACTTGTGGGACTCGGATCGAAGAACATCTAAAACAACTTGTTTTTCAAGAACGCTACGAGAGGTAATCCGTTAACTCTATTTGTTTAATACGATTTTCGTTTAAAACGCATGAACTATGCCTCTGGAGATACGTGTATGGACATTTATTTATTTTCGCTCCATTAATATATTTTATTTTTTTCCCGTACGTGTTACGTGAATCCCAATAGAAGAAACACTCCAATCAACTCTAATAAGGAAAAAAATACTATGAAAAATATGGAGATCGGCGCCCTCGCCCTCGCCCTCGCCCTCGCTACCGCCGTTCCGGACCACCCCATCGCCGACGTCCCTGCAAACAACCCTAGGCCGGTGGACGTATGTACTTTATGACTCGGAGACGGCTCGAACGTCGAAGCTTAAATAGAAGTCTCGGCCGAGACTGCAGGTTCAAGCAGCACGGCCAACTGCAGGTTAAAAAACTTTTAAAATGGAGATCGCCGCCCTCGCCCTCCCCTTCGCCGCCCTAGCCCCAGCCTACGTCATTGACGTCAGCGTAGCCCACGATGAGGGGAGTTGTGGCTGTGGATGCATAGTCGTATATTTCTCGATATCTCTTCTTTTTTATAACGCAACTGCACAACTTATTACATGGTAGTTTTCAATTTCCATTGATACTGAATGCATATATTGGATTTGATTTGATGATAATGTTTCGGAGATTCTGCTCTCCAGTTTTCATTTGCAAGATATTCTCTCCAAGCATAGAATATATTCTTTTACCAAAATATTATTGCTTTAAATCAATTCATAAAAATAAGCATGTTTAATAACAAATTAAAAGAAGGTTGGGTTAAATCACAAGAACGGCTAACGTTGTATCAATATCAATTCTGATAACGCCCCACGCACCATGTATCGGTATCAATTCTGTCTATCGGGATAATTTTAAACGGGAATAGCTAACATGAACATGGACAAAGCCATAAAAGACGACTAACGTTGATGTGAATATTTTTTAATACTATTTTTTTTTTATTTTCTTGTTTTTCTTTTTTAAACTTTGGCTTTGGCCTGCGAGAGTCCCCGGCAACCCTCGCCGGCCAAAGCATAAGTTTAAGGGAAAAAGAAAAGTATTATTAAAAAATATCCATGATAGCGCCGACCGTTCTACGTGACACCGCCGACGTCCACGTCAGCGATTTTCGATCAAAATCGGTGAAATAGACTGAGTTGATATGACACAAAAGGTTTATGACTAAATTGTCAAATTGAAAGGTTAAAAATTCAGTTGGTACAGAGGCAAGAGATTTAATAATTTTTTGGGTACTTTTCCTTGCATCTCACATCGATTCCATTTTAGCCGCTCGAGCTTTCGGGTTGGACGATCTAGCACCGGGGACATTGGAATCGGGTTTCGATCACGTGTGTGGCCCACGCCCGCTCTTTATCTACACAGTAATCATCTTACTGATGGGCTAGCCTTTTGGCGTTTCTGATATTCGATCAATAGCAGATTAATATAATGTGAAAATTAAGATTTATAAATCGGGAATGATGCAAGGATTTGCAGACAGTTAAAAGGAGATCAACTTTTGTGATGGCGCGCATGGCAACACTTCTGCTTCAGAAATCATTTCTGAAACAGAAGTTGATTTTTGAACTTCTCCATCAGAAGTTGATTTCTACTTCTGAAATTTTCTACTTTTGAAACATTATTAGCCCGCCGACGACGGCCGGCGACGATGGAGACCGGCGACCGGCGGCGGCGGGCGGCCGACGGTCGCGGCGGTCGCCCGGCGACTGGCGGCGGTGGGGTCCGGCGACCAGAGGCAGCGGCGGCGTCCGGCAGCTGAGGCGGTGTCTGGCGATCGGTGGGGCGGCGGTGGCGACCGGCGGCGGGTGGACGTTGGGCGGCGAAAGATCGGTGTAGTTGAAGAAGTGATTTCTTTTTGAGAAGCTACAATTTTTAGCTTCTCAAAATTGGCCAAAAATCACTTCTGGAAGTAGAAATCACTTCTAGAATCACTTCTGGAAGTGATTTCACAATATTTTTACCAAACGACTTTCAACTTCAGAAGCACTTCTGAAGTGTCTTTACCAAACGGATTTCAGCTTCAGAAGCACTTCAGAAGCAGAAATTCTGCTTCTGAAGTGTTACCATGCGCGCCCAATTTGGCATATATCGGCCAATTGCCTCCTTTTTCTTCGCATTTTCTTCACGTCCTGGTGCGATGACGTTAAGCAAAAATCAAATCAATCTTTTTTTTTTCATACGATAAAGTTGTCGAGGTCTATGAAATGCACTAAACTTCCGTAAGATGAGACGAGAGTAGTTTTGCCCCTAATTCACTTACTTACTACGTACTTACTTGTTATAGGATAACCTCACCGAGAAGAAAAATCATGATTTTTGGGGCTAGTTGATTCGGCAGGTGAGTTGTTACACACCTTAACCAACACAAGACGACATTGAACGTGAAAGGCGTTATTGCAAATATGTTTGCAATCATGACTATCGAATTAGTCGAACTAAAATTAGATTAAATATGATTTAATTTAATTTAATTTTTTTGTCATTGACGTACGTGCATATAATGACATACACGTATTGTCCGGACATATATTGATGTGCCCAATTTGCACACGTGAGAGTAGTGTACCTTTTTGATTTTATAATAGTAACAATTGTTTTTATTATTTATTAAATAAAGAAAGGGGTGCACGGTGGTTGCACACAATCAGCACGTAATCTCAAGATTAGATCCTGGGATTATGGGTGTGTTTGGATTAACTTTTCCCAAAAGCCATTGAGAAAAGGCAAAGGCCTTTGGCCTAAAAGGGTTTGCTGAAATGCAAAAACTGTTTGGTAAATTGTAATTGAAAGTTGCTTTGAAAAGCAACTTTGGGAAAATGTTGTTTGGTAAATATATTTGTGAAAAGTAATCCATTTAAGTTTTTTTTTTAAAAAATTTTGCTTGTTTAAAATTGAAATAAAAAACAATAACCGTAACTTTTATATTTTCATTTTGAAAGTAATGCAACAAATTAATTTTTATTGTTTTGGTCAAACTATTAACAAATTAGTTAGAATCTTCCAATTTTTTTAAGACGCCAAAGACTCGCTCAATTTCTAAACGACGGGAGAGATGAGCACGGTTGAACACTTCTTGATAACCCGTATGAAAATTTTAATCAAGTGATGATATGCTACGCCCTTATAATAAGTATATAATAACCAAAAGTTCGACCAGAATCGATCGAAACAAGCACAAATAAAGATTGCACATGTAATTCTACCGGAAGTCTCGCGAGTAATTTACATAAAACCGCAATTGAAAACCAGTGATCACTAGTAGGGTCACCAACATGATCACAAACCAAAAATTGATCAACAAAAGCAAACATCATGCGGCCAAAGTTTTTATAGATACTCAATCTGACATAAATATTCCGGTGACCATTCCATGACAAAGGGTACAAGCACCAACAGTTCTTGGTCATGACTCAACAATGCCAGTCCTATTTGTTCAGCGTCAAGCTTCCCTCCATTCCGCGACCATCTCTAGCCTCAATGAAAACCTCAGTGTTCAACCTCTGCACCCGTCAAGTTCAACAATATTTGGCTTCCCCCACCCAATATCAGCCTCACAACATTGAAGCCTGCACCAAACTGGAGCACCATCGAGATCATTCCTTTGCCTTTTCACGTCATGTGATATGCACCTGCAATAGGATGAAATGAAAACGATATCATCATGGCTTTTCGAGAATATATAAGCCAAGTAAAAGAAAAAAAAAAAAACAACAGGAGGCTAAAAGACAATACTCAGAAACCAGTGGATAAATCTGTCAAAAGAAAAAAATTTAAGACGAACACTCACTAGTTTTTGGTTCTCAAGTTGAGTAGCAAGCAAATGGTTATACTCTTTAATAATCTGTAAACAAAGTTGAAATAAGATGAATTCAATTGCCTGAGAAACAACAAATAAAACATCAAAAGGATAAACTGAACCAGAGTTTAGAGATCATTACAACATCCACTTTGCTCTTAAGAAAAGCATCACTGAGTCCAGAATTGGCATAATTATAGCTTCCACAATCATCTCTAGAGTGCATACAGTGGGAATTCAACTCAACTAATTTCCCATCAGCTTTGGATTGGATGAGCCGATGTACATAGTTATCACCAGCATAATCCCAAACACGTTGAGTTTCCAACTCAAGAGAATAACAGTGTTCAAACATATACAGCATCATATTAGAGCTTCACATCAACAAGGGGAAAAGTATACAAGAACCCCGTTGCTACCCATCGCAATCGAGTCCTAAAATTTTTTGAAAAAGCAGAATAAAGTCTTCTATTTATCACTTTTCTAGCTTCTTTTCTGTGGTAATCTCCAACTCTAGAGATTCCAATGCACCATTTTGAAAAAAATTAATGGCAAGATCCAACCAACAATTGCATTTCGTACACAAAAGTTGAGACTTCCAGTGAATTACTCCATCGACATGCATCCACATTCAGTTTTTCCTTACAAAATAAATAAACCACTTCGAGTTGAAAAGCTAGCGCCAAAAAAAAAACACACAGGTTGTTCAGTGTTCACTACGTAATTGTCCAACACATTAATCAGACCAAGCGAAACTCGGACCCCAAAGTGACAGCAAAGCAACTAAATGCAAATCCATCTCGAAATAGGATTAAGATTCAAGGACCCTCACATGGACTTTAGATTGGTAACTATGAAATGGCAAGCGTGGTTCGTACCCTCCAAACCCCCTCAGAATCTACAGCTGCAAGAACCACAAAAGCAAATTAAACTCAATTATCGGCATCCCCTTCAACAATGAATCAACCATAACACAAGGAATCCATCAAAGTTTTCTTCTTCTTCTTTTTTCCTGTAGCAGACATGGAATTTCGATCGATCGATCGAGAGAGAGAGAGAGAGAACGAAGGAGAACAAAGAAACCTTGCCGGGCAGGAGACGCGTCGATGCAGTTCAGCTGCTCCGAGCGGCATCTCACTTTCAGGGAAGGCAGCGAGTTATCATCGGCTCCGGGCTAGCCAGCGACATCGAATCGCCCCAAGCCAACCTTCTTCGACCACGCAGCCGCGCGTCCGATGCGAATGAGGAGGTCGCCCGGCCGTCCAGCGAGGAGGCTCAGCCGAGAAGAGGGCAAGTCCCAGAGATCGGAATCGACGTAGGCATCGTACTCTCGTCGCCGAATTTCGGAGGCCGCCGCTGCTTCGCGAGAAGGAATTGATGGCCGCTGGACGAGCTCCGGAGGATCACCGCGAGGGTGTGGGCTGCCATCTGAGAGGAGGAGAGTGAGAGCGAGCGTTGGGCGGTAAGGCGGCAACGAAGAAGAGAATCAGAAGAAATGTAGGGTTTCTATTGGAAGGGCAAACTTGGAATAATAAAAGATATGTAAGGTCAATAATGGCAAAATAAAAAGTATGAACAGTGTTCCGCAACTTGCATGCCGAGAAAGCTAAAAGCCCAAGGCAGCCTCAAGGCTGCCTTGGGCTTTCAGCCTTTAGAATGCCAATATTTGGCCTAAGGTGCTTTCAAAAAAACTTCCCAAACAGCAAAACTTTAGCCCAAGGAGCTTTGGACACCCAAAGTCCCTTGGGAATGCTGTATCCAAACGCAGCCTATATGTGTGCATTTTGTGCAAGAAAGAGAAAAAAAAGGATAGTGTGTGTGCATTTTTTAGAGCAGGAAATTATTATGCACTCTCTCTCTTTTTCTTCTTGTGACCAAAATTCAAGAACGCGAGTAAATATCACCATGAATTGCTAGCATAATTAAGGTGGTGACTTCCGCATGTTCGTTCTTCTGTTCGTCATCGTGATTAGTGGTGTGTTTGAACTAGAGGCTAGCACTTGTGAGACTCGGATCGAAGAACATCTAAACCAATTTTTGTTTCAAGCACGCTACGAGAGGTAACCTGCTAAATCTATTTGTTTAATATGATTTTCGATTAAAACGCACGAACTACGCCTCTGGAGATACGTGTATGGACATTTATTTATTTTCGCTACGTTAATATATTTTATTTTTGCCCGTACGTGTTACGTGAATCCCAACAGAAGCAACTCTCCATTCTACTCTAAGAAGAAACAAAAATACTATGAAAAATATGGAGATCAACGCCCTCGCCCTCGCCCTCGCTGCCGCCGTTCTGGACCACCCTGTCGCCGCAACCGACCCCAGGCCGGTGGACATATGCACTTTATGACTCGGAGACGGCTCGAACGTTGAAGCTTAAATAGAGGTCTCGGCCGAGACTACAAGTTCAAGCCGCACGGCCAACTGCAGGTTAAATAACTATGAAAATGGAGATCGCCGCCCTCACCCTCGCCGCCCTCGCCGTCGCCGCCCTCGTTGTCGCTGCCCCAGCCTACACCGCCGACGTCGGTGCAGCCCACGCCCTCACCGTCGTCGTTGGTGACCAATTCATGGCATCATCCATGGGATTGAGTACACTGAGCGAGCGAGCAAGCGAGCATGGATTTGTTTTTAGTTAAAATGGGCTATTAATTCTATAGGAGCATACAATGACATAATTTTTATGGAGGAGGACCCGTAGATAGTGCATGTTGATAGAGAGATTATGATTATTGCTATTAATAGTGCATGTCTTACTGATAGCTCAGTGATGAACCTAGGGTTGTAACACACCTTAACCAATACAAGACGACATTGAACGTGAAAGTCGTTATTGCAAATATGTTTGCAATCATGACTATCGAATTAGTCGAACTGAAATTAGATTAAGTATGATTTCATTTAATTTTATTTTTTGGTCATTGACGTACGTGCATATAATGACATACGCGTATTGTCCGGACATATATTGATGTGCCTAATTTGCACACGTGAGAGTAGTGTACCTTTTTGATTTTATAATATTAAAAATTGTTTTATTATTTATTAATAAAAAAGGGGTGCACGGCGGTTGCACACAATCAGCACGTAATCCCAAGATTAGATCCTGCGATTATGTGTGCATTTTGTGCAAGAAAGAGAAAAAAAGATAGTGTGTTTGCATTTTTTAGAGCAGAAAATTATTATTCTCTCTCTCTCTCTTTCTTCTTGTGACCAAAATTCAAGAACGCGAGTAAATATCACCATGAATTGCTAGCACAATTAAGGTGGCGACTTCCGCGTGTTTGTTCTTCCATTCGTCGTTGTGATTAGTGGTGTGTCTGAACTAGAGGCTCGCACTTGTGGGACTTGGATCGAAGAACATCTAAAACAACTTGTTTTTCAAGAACGCTACGAGAGGTAATCCGTTAACTCTATTTGTTTAATACGATTTTCGTTTAAAACGCATGAACTATGCCTCTGGAGATACGTGTATGGGCATTTATTTATTTTCGCTCCGTTAATATATTTTATTTTTGCCGCGTTAATATATTTTATTTTTTTCCCGTACGTGTTACGTGAATCCCAATAGAAGAAACACTCCAATCAACTCTAATAAGGAAAAAAATACTATGAAAAATATGGAGATCGGCGCCCTCGCCCTCGCTGCCGTCGTTCCGGACCACCCCATCGCCGACGTCCCTGCAAACAACCCTAGGCCGGTGGACGTATGTACTTTATGACTCGGAGACGGCTCGAACGTCAAAGCTTAAATAGAAGTCTCGGCTGAGACTGCAGGTTCAAGCAGCACGGCCAACTGCAGGTTAAAAAACTTTTAAAATGGAGATCGCCGCCCTCGCCCTCCCCTTCGCCGCCCTAGCCCCAGCCTACGTCGTTGACGTCAGCGTAGCCCACGATGAGGGGAGTTGTGGCTGTGGATGCATAGTCGTATATTTCTCGATATCTCTTCTTTTTTATAATGGATGAGGACCCGTAGATAGTGCATGTCGATAGAGAGATTATGATTATTGCTATTAATATTGCATGTGTTACTGCCAGCTTAGTGATTAATCTAGGGATGTCACACACCTTAACCAATACAAGACGACATTGAGCGTGAAAGATGACAAATATGTTTGCAATCATGACTATCGAATTAGTCGAACTGAAATTAGATTAAATATGATTTAATTTTATTTTATTTTTTGGTCATTGACGTACGTGCATATAATGACATACACGTATTGTCCGGACATATATTGATGTGCCCAATTTGCACACGTGAGAGTAGTGTACCTTTTTGATTTTATAATAATAAAAATTATTTTTATTATTTATTAAATAAAAAAGGGGTGGGCGGTTGCACACAATCAGCACGTAATCCCAAGATTAGATCCTTGGATTATGTGTGTGCATTTTGTGCAAGAAAGAGAAAAAAAGGATAGTGTGTGTGCATTTTTTAGAGCAGAAAATTATTATGCTCTCTCTCTCCTTTTCTTATTGTGACCAAAATTCAAGAACGCGAGTAAATATCACCATGAATTGCTAGCACAATTACGATGCCAACTTCCGCGTGTTCGTTCTTCCGTTCGTCGTTGTGATTGATGGTGTATCTGAACTAGAGGCTCGCACTTGTGGGACTCAGATCGTAAAACATCTAAAACAACTTGTTTTTCAAGCACACTACGAGAGGTAATCCGTTAACTCTATTCGTTTAATATGATTTTTGATTAAAACGCATGAACTATGCCTCTGGAGATATGTGTATGTTGACACCTAAATTTTGATCAACTTTTTTATTTATTTATTTATTTTTATTTTTATTTTGAAAATTCATAGAAAATCCATAAAAAGTTGAAAAAAATTGAAAAATCAATTTTGGTGACCTTAGCCAAGCTAAATGAACCATTTTGACAAAAAAATAATAATTTTCATAATTTTCATTTTTTTTTATATATTTTCGAAAAATACAAAAAAAAGAAAAAGAAAAAAGAAAAAGAAAATCAAGAAAATCAAGAAAAATAATATTTGAGGTCACAAAGATATATAAAAATAGTCGGTATTTTTATTTTTATTTTATCTATTTTCTAACCTCATAAATAATAAAATTCAGGTTTGATTTTTGGTGTTCTTTGATCACCATAAAATGGAACTTGTCAAAAATATTAGCAATAATTAAAAGAAAAAGGAGTAAAGACATCATCATTTTATCTTTGCTTATTTTATTTTATTTGTTATTTTATTTCTACTTTATTTGTTACTTTACCTTTACTTTTATTAATTTATTCTACTTTGTTATTTGTGTCTTATTTTATTATTATGATTACTATTATCATTATGATGATTCTCCCTCTTTGCTGACCCCCCCCTCCTTCTTCGTGGACAGCTCCCACCCGACTCCTCCTCCTCCGCTCGCTGTTTTTGCGCGGCCACCATCACTCCTCCGACCACCATCATCTTCGTCCGCCTCCACTTGCCACCCTCGCCGGCCTTCTGTCCGCCGCTCGCCGCAGGAGAGTCTCGAAAAAGCTCATCGCCTTCACTGCCCTGTTTTAGCGCCGGGGGCTGTTTGAACCTCAACGGCCGTCCACGACCGCTCCCGATCACCACCAGGCACCACCTCCAAACATCTCCTCCAGTCCTCCGCCACCTCGCCACCTCATCGCGACCGCCGCTCGCCGTCCGAAACCACTGGAACAGCCCCCGGAAGCCCCGTCGCCAGCCTGCCCTGTTTTGCCGTCCGGAGCTGTTTGGGCTGTAACGTTTGCCTCCGACCGCGCCCAACTTCCACGGGCCACCTCATCATCCTCCATCCGTTGCTCAGCCCCCGCTCTAACCGCCGTCGGCCACCAGAGAGCCGCGAGACAGCCCAACAGAGCCGGCGAGCTCTGTTTTCGGTCCCTTGCCCTGTTCACGACCTCAGAACTGGTCGCCGCCGTTTCGCCGCTTTCCATCGCTCGCCCGACCTCTTATTCTGCATCGAGGACCGCCGAAAGTGAGGATCCGGGCTTCGCCGACTACCATTGGAGCCGAAAGCTCGTCGGAGGAGTTCCGACAATCTCCGACCATCGAAGGACTTTAGGTGAGTCTCCCTGCCCTTCATGGGTGCTCTTTGATGGATCAGAATCGAGGTTACCGTTAGAAAATATTTTTCTGCATGCTTCGCCGGAGCCGGCTCGGCCGCCGCGCTATTGGGGTGTCTTCCGACGATGTTTCGCGCCATGTTTTAATCGTATGTTAATGTGGGAGATGAGGGGGGTCGAACGGCACAAGAATCATTGAAAAATATCAAGACTAGGTTCGGTTTTGGGGTCCTCCGGCGAGTTTTCCGGCGACTTCGCCGGAAAAAGTACTATTCATCGTCTTCTCCGGCGAAGTCGCCGGCGGTCAACAGTCAACAGTCAACGGTCAACGGTCAAAATAATCCAACGGTCCAAAAGGTGCCACGTGGCTCGATCTGCGGCGTCCGTTCTCAGTCCGTGAAACGGCGCCGTTTTGGCCGTGGAGGAGGTGGACCGGGCCTGGGTCACAGGTCTGGGTCGTGGGCCGGGTCGTCCGACCCGGTCCGGATAACTTTTTTATATATATTATTTTTAATAATAATAATAATAATAAAAAATTCAAAAATCAATAAAAAAATATAGAAAATCATAAAAAAATTCAAAAAAATCAGAAAAATTCTAAAAAATTCCAGAAAAAAGGAAATAACCACATTCAACTGCCCATGACCTGTTCCGGGTCTTTCGACCCCCGGTCTTTCCAGAAAGGACGGTTTTGCCCTTTCGGCGAATCGTTTTCCAAAAAAAAATTCTAAAAAATTCAGGAAAATCCAAAAAAATAGGAGATGGCCACGAACAACTGGCCGAGACTCATTCCGGGTGTTTTGAACCCCGACCCTTCTTAAAATGACGATTTCGCCCTTTGGGCGAATCGTTTTTTTCCAAAAAAATTGAAGAAAAATCAAGAAATTCCAAAAAATTCTCAAAAATGGGAAATGGCCACAATCAACTGGCCATGGAATATTTTGAGTAATTCGGTATCCAAATCTTCCAAAAATTGACGATTTTGCCCTTCGGGTTAATCGTTCTCATTTTGCCCCTGGTCCTAAATCACGCCTTCCTTAAACCTTTATGGTTATACTAGGAAGCCATTGATCTGAATCGATGTGCATGGATGTGATTTATTTATGCATTTGATTGCGCTTTCATTTAAATTGGTTGTGATTGATAGGAATAGTCTTCCAATCTGCATGAACTCTTAGCTAGGAACATCACTCGCGTTAGGTACCGAAAGGGCGTTGGTAATGACACCAGCGTAACCAAGTCCCCGAACCCAAAATCTCTGGTTCCGCAGAACTGATCGATCTCTCCCAATCGGTCAGTAAGGTTTCCGGTCTACCCTCCAAGAAAGACCGGTGGCGACTCCAAATGCATGCACAATTTGCACATGCCACCACGACCACACTGAAGGTCGAAAGCGATCGACTCTTATTGTCGAAGAATACTCCCGCCGCGATTTGGTATGGGCCTGGGAGGGCCCGCGCCGATCCAAAGCCCGCGATCCGCACCCTTGTGCGGGGGAAGGCCCGCGATCGGTAATCCATTAGCCGCGTCCGCTTTCGGACGGGTCACGACAGTGTATGGACATTTATTTATTTTCTCTGCGTTAATATATTTTATTTTTGTCCGTACGTGTTACGTGAATCCCAATAGAAGCAACTCTCCATTCAACTCTAAGAAGGAAAAAAAAATACTATGAAAAATATGGAGATCGGCACCCTTGCCCTCGCCACCGGCGTTCTGGACCACACCGTCGCCGACGTTGCCGCAGTCGACGCCCTAGACCACCCCGTCACCGACATCGCCGCAAACGACCCCAGGCCGGTGGACATCTGCACTTTACGACTCGGAAACGGCTCGAATGTCGAAGCTTAAATAGAGGTCTCGGCCGAGACTGCAGGTTCAGCCGCACGACCTACTGTAGGTTAAATAACTATGAAAATGGAGATCGCCGCCCTCGCCCTCGCCGCCCTAGCCCCAGCTTACGCCGCCGACGTTGGCACAGCCCACGCCCTCACCCTCGCCGTTGGTGACCGATTCATGGCATCATCCATGGGATTGAGTACACTGAGCTAGCGAGCAAGCGAGCATGGATTTTTTTATAGTTAAAATGGGCTATTAATTCTATAGGAGCATACAATGACATAATTTTTATGGAGGAGGACTAGTAGATAGTGCATGTCGATAGAGATATTATGATTATTGCTATTAATAGTGCATGTCTTACTGCCAACTCAGTGATGAACCTAGTGATGTCACATACCTTAACCAACATAAGGCGACATTGAATGTGAAAGACGTTATTGCAAATATGTTTGCAATCATGACTATCGAATTAGTCGAACTGAAATTAGATTAAATATGATTTAATTTTATTTTATTTTTTGGTCATTGACGCACGTGCATATAATGACATACACGTATTGTCCGGACATATATTGATGTGCCCAATTTGCGCACGTGAGAGTAGTGTACCTTTTTGATTTTATAATAATAACAATTATTTTTATTATTTATTATATAAAAAAAGGGGGTGCATGGCGGTTGCACACAATCAACACGTAATACCAAGGTTAGATCCTGGAATTATATGTGTGCATTTTGTGCAAGAAAGAGAAAAAAAAGATAGTGTGTGTGCATTTTTTAGAGCAGAAAATTATTATGCTCTCTCTCTCTTTTTCTTCTTGTGACCAAAATTCAAGAACGCGGGTAAATATCACCATGAATTGCTAGCACAATTAAGGTGGCGACTTCCGCGTGTTCGTTCTTCCGTTCGTCGTTGTGATTAGTAGTGTGTCTGAACTAAAGGCTCGCACTTGTGGGACTTGGATCGAAAAACATCTAAACCAACTTATTTTTCAAGCATGCTAGAAGAGGTAATCCGTTAACTCTATTCGTTTAATATGATTTTCGATTAAAACGCACGAACTACACCTCTGAAGATACGTGTATGGACATTTGTTTATTTTCGCCGCGTTAATATTTTTTTTTTTGCCCTTATGTGTTATGTGAATCCCAACCGAAGCAACTCTCCATTCAATTCTAACAAGGAAACAATATACTATGAAAAATATGGAGATCGGCGCCCTCGCCCTCGCCGCCGCCGTTCCGGATCGCCTCGTCGTCGCCGTAGCCGACGCCCCCGACCACTCCTTCCCCGACGTCGCCGCAAACGACCCCAGCGCTTCCAACCTCTCCCACATCGTCGGCAGCTCGTACGACTGCCCTACTTACTTACTCACTTGCATGTCGTAATGCTTCGTGTTTTTTTTTAATCTCCATATTTTTCTTAGTATTGATCTCTCTCTCGAATTATATGTTGGTAGTTTGTTTGTAAAAACAAACTAAGAGGTGTCTTGTCCCACATCGAAAGGATGTGAGTGCGCACGTGGACTAAATTTGGCACAAATCAACAATTACCATTATTTTCTAGTGAAACAGTGCGATTGTTCACGAAGGATTCTGATGGCCTTTGAAAGGTTACGTCTATTCAATCAACGGTTATTTTCTAAGGCGCTCTTACAACCTTTCAAATGTTTGTGTCTCTTCGAAAATAACTACCGATTCATACATCATGAAAATGTATGATTGAATAAACTGTTTGCACACGAAGAGTTGCATAAGAATTAACTACTTTTCGGATGCGAAAAGGTTTGTTCATTCTCATGGTATATTCAAGTGTTCTGTTCATTTTTAAAATTATTTTTCAACTTCATTCTTCCAATTTTCGTTCTTTCAAAACAAGAGAAATACAGCCACTCTTCCAATTATTTCCTAGAGAGACCCTGGAGAAATATCAGAATTGATATCTGCTATTCTCACCGAGACTTTGTTGTATCATGGAGGAAATTTACCGGAAACCATTAGCAACGTTGTGGGGCGAATAAATCCTTAAAGAGAGTGATTACATGCCTCAAAGTCTGATTCTATTGTTCATCCCTTTTCCAACGAAATTTTCCAACAATTTTAAGGATTTATATTCTATAATTATGGAGTCGGATTTTGATTACACAATCGCATTCCATGGCGATTCGTGAATGAAGGAGTTTTGCAAAGGATACATCATCTCAAAAGGAAAAAAGTAGGAGCATTCAATCTCACAAGGAGGACGAGACTAAAAGTCCAAATGTTCAAGGAGTCTCCATCTCCTCTAGAAAGACTTCATGGAAAAGGATATCATATGTAATACACCACCACAAGTGCCAGCAGTGATAGACTCAACAGTGCGAAAGTGGATTTACCTTGATCATCTGGGTTTTGAATGTGCCCCTTGGGAAGCGGTGATTCTTCAAAATTTGAATTTGGATATCCTCAATACGAGAGCAAAGGCCAAATGTAGAAGCAACTGAAAAGGTTAGACTTCATAAACTTTAAACGGTGAATTTGATAAATGTAAAATCTGCCAGAGATCGGAAATGTGGTGGACGGCATGAAGGAAGTCCACGAATGGTGGCGGATATAAACATGGAGTTGGTCAAGAGGGTTGCCGGATAGACTCTCGGCAAAGAGAATCCTTCCTTGCCAAATACTTTCGAGAGGAAACTCGTACATCATGGACAGGCTCCCGAGATCGTGCACGAGGACATATGCAAGATTAGAGCATCTGAAAAAGCACTTGCTCGGTGACAAGGACCCAACGCATTTTTTATCGGTCATGTCGTTCGTCTCCACTGTGGTCGTTGCAGAATTTCCAAAGGATTGAAAGCCTCTCACCTTCGTGTCCGAAGTCGAGGATGCCAAGACTCCGGTTCACAAGATCACGTCAAGGAATTGGGTTCAAGCTTTCCCTAACCCATTCTCATCAATGGACTCTTGACGTATACGAAGGAGTGCGGTATTGAAATGGTACGAGTGATAGCAATAGACGAACATCTGTGGAGACGTACTCGGATTATGTGGGAGAATTTATTTTTCTCTCAATCTTGTCAATCTCTCGGCGATTATTTTCTTTAGAGGAAGCATTTGACAAATCCTATAGTGAATGCCATGGGCTACAGAAGTTGCTTGATGAACTTGGCAATAAGACAACAATTGTCTTTATTGACACTAAGAAGAACGCGGATACATTTGCTACAAATCTGGACAGGGCAGGCTACAAAGTGACCACTCTGCATGGTGGAAGTCGTGAAAACAAAGAGAAATAAGCCTCGATAGAAGGTTAGTAGTTTCTAATTGATGACATGTTTATCTTTGGAACTAATATTACTGGAATCATTGTGATTGAGAAGTATCTACATTTTATATTGAGTATGAAATATTTTGGTAATGTAAAAACTATCTTATGAATTGAAGTTAAAAAAATAGTAGGGGTTACTCTTTGAAGCGATGTGATTACATTGAAAAGATGTTAAATAAATTTAAACATCTTGGCTTCAGAGAAATGAGTATTTCATTTAATTCAAGTATGAAATTGAACTACAATACTGATAGAGCAGTAGCACAAATTGAATATGTGGATGTTATATAGCCTTTAATGTATGCAATGCATTGTACTAAACCTGAGATTACATTTTTCGTGTGTAACTTGAGTAGATATAGTAGTAATCCAAATATAGAACATTGTAATGTCGTCACAGAGTTTTGGTCAAGAGAACTAAAAGATTTATGATTGTTCTATAATAATTATCTGGCTATATTAGAAGGATACACTGATGCTAGTTGGATTATAAGAAATTAGGTGGATGTGCTGTATCTTGGACGAGCAAGAAACAAACATGCATAACTCACTCAACGATGGAATTGAAATTCATTGCTTTAGCGGCAACTGGAAAAGAGGTTGAGTGGATTAGAAATTTCTATTCATTGTGACAGTCAGGCTACTTTGGCAAGAGCTTATAGTAGCGCATATAATGAAAAGTCTAGACTTATTAGCCTAAGGCATAAGTGCGTGAGACAATTAATTAAAAAGGGTACCATAACAATTGTCTATCTAAGGTCAAACAAAAATATGAATGATCTCTTTACAAAGGCTTTATCAAGAGATGTAGTAAAGATGACTTTAAAAGAAATTGGGCTGAAACCCTTTATTTAAAATTAGGGATAAGTGCACCAAAAGTCCTAAAACTTGTCGGGATTGTGCAATTGAGTCCTAAAACTTGCAAAATGTTCAATCAAGTCCTAAAACTTGTCAATTTGATGCAATCAAGTCTCTTCGTTAACTTCGTCCACTTAGGCTAACGGAAACTGCTGACGTGACTTTTTTAAATCTTTTATCTCTCCCACGTGGCATATAATTTTAAGCCAAAATTCCACGTTTACAAAACAACGCCGTTTTGGAACCTTACAATACAATACAGCAACGTTCTATCTGTTGCCCTAAATCTCTTCTCTTTCGTCGTTCTCGTTCTCTCCCAAGTTCTGAGCCCTAAATCACAGCGACTTCGTGCGAGCCCCAAATCCAAGCTCTGAGATGTCTTCTTATTCAATTGCGACTTTGTGCAAGCTGTAGATCGAAGATGTGAACATTTTCTTCCATCCCCGGTCCGCAGAAGTCGTCTTATCTTGTTTCGTGGCGTCACGATGGTGAATTGAAGGTCTCGTCAAATTTGTTCGTTTTGTCTGCAAGTCATCCGGCGGGAGTGAGTCTGTGGAAGCCCTAAATTCTTATTTCGTTGCGACGCCGCGGCGGCAAATCGAAGGTAGCGTAAAATCTCTTCCCATTTCGTGCAAGCCTGCGTCTCCTCTTCGAATGTATCGCATTGTCTGATGAAAATTATTCTCTTTGAAATGCTGAGAATGTAAGAGCTATGTATTGCTTCTTGATTTTTTTCTTTTTGGAAACAAATTTGTAGATAATGTAATTGGACAATACATTTGTGAAACATTGCAAAATTTTGTGAAGTTGCCCAGAATCTGAAAAGATTATTGCCAGAAAGAAAAATTGTTGATGAAGGCCTTGTAGTGTTTTACAATAGGCATGATATTATACAGAAATGGGCTAAATATTGATTTTCAGAAATGCAAAGATTTTCAATGCATGAGTCTCAATCTCTGTTGTTTTGCATATATGCTTTATCTTTTGGTAAAAACATATATGCTTGCGAGAAATCTAGTGCATAGCTTTTACTTACGTATGTTCTTCTGGTTTAGTGTAGTGAGTTGGTAGAGTACTTATAATTGCCAAATTGAAGAATGGCGACCACAAGAATGAAGCCGCGAACGTCTGAATCCAGCGGCATAACTCCTCAGCAGGAGGTGGAGTCAGAGCTAAACTATTATTGTGGTCTTAAATAACCAATTCTCATGGCAAAGACAAAGAAAAACGCAGGAAGAAGGTTTCGTGGATGTGCTAAGTTCAATGGTCTAGGTTGCTGCAATTTTTCATGTGGGTTGATCCGAAAATATCAAATTGAGCAAGGGACATAATAGTCGACCTCCTCGAAAGGAATCAAGCACTATGTGAATCAAGTCAATCGAGACATGACAAGCCCGATGTGGGCTCATTGTTAGCTGAAATTAAGATCGAAAGGGCGAAGAATAGGCGTTTAAAGGAGGAGCTCACACGAGTGAAGCAAATGGCATTTATTTTTTGCATGTGTTGTTTCATTTTGGTTGTTATGTGTAATGTGAGACTCGATGGAAAGTTTCTAAGTCGTCCATAGTAAACCCCATTTGAAGTTTGTAAGTCTATAAATGTGGTCGTGGATCAATGAGATGAACATATGTTGTTTAGATGCTTGTTATCCGTGTCATGTCACATTAAGTTGCTTGATGTTTAGAAGAACTCATTTTGTGCAATTTTGGCTTCTTTTCTTCATTTTGTGCAATTTAGTAGATGTCTATAGCAAAGGATCAGAGCGAACAGAGTCAGTAAGGAGGATCGACCAACTTAAACAGAAATGTAGAACATAACAGAAGCAAATCTTGGCTATGATGGAATAAGTTGTGCTTACAAAACTATGGCACCACATAACCTATATAGAGAGCAGTCTCCTTTTACAAAAATTTGCATCAAAACTAAAGCACAAATCGTCACCATTTCAAAGAGCTGCTTCAACTTTACGAATTAAACAACAAAAAGGGCATGTTTGTCTTGTTCAGAAAACCAGCCTCACAAACATATGTAGAAAGTACATCAATCCAAGCCTATGGATTATGGTGGTCCTGCAGGTTTGATATTCACTTGGTTCGCATGTCTAGAGTTTTTCCTTGTATATGGTGCCTTTGCCTTTCCAGCAACACTCTTTACAAAAAAAGTTGTTAATGACTGAGGTTGGGAATTGGGCTTCGCAACAACATGCCTTCGAGGTGAAGTTCTTAATGATTGAGGTTGGGAACTGGCTTGAGGCTGTGATGGTGCCTTTGCCTTTGTAGCGACCTACTTTCGAGGATAAGTTCTTAATGATAAATGTTGTGCACTGGCTTGGCTTTGTGATGGTGCCTCTGTATTTAAAGTACTGGCAACTACTCCTTTGTCTGGTAGGCTCAATAATCTTGCACCGAGTGTTCCAGGCTACATGAAAATGGACATTTTTAGCTCAAGAAGACAGTGACTTGTCATTATAAAAAAATTAAAACATCACTCACATTTAGAATTTGAAGGTTTGTCTTGGGATTTGTGTAAACACCAAACCCTACCATCTTCTTCTTCTTTGGTTGAGATTGTGCTTGCATATTTTTCTTTTCAGTTGCAGGTCTCTTGAACTGGAAAACACATTATATAAGAATCAAATAATAATTCTAAAATGCCTAAGGATTTATGTATTACTTACTAGGATTTTCTGAGGTCTATCATGAGCTACTACACTAGCTTGAGCACGATAATTTCTTCGTTCTTCATCAATAGTGGCTTCGGCAAAAGCATTCACTTGGTCACAAGTCTGAGCAGAGGCATTGGCCTGCCCACCACATCTTGCATTTGCCTCTACTCGAGCTTGAGCAGAAGCATTAGATCCTCCTTCAATTGTACTTGGCATTGCTTTACCTTTAGTCTGAATATGTAGTAATTATCATTAAATGCAACCCTAATATATACTTACAGTATATATAACGACACCTTACTTGGCTTTTTTTAGCATGAGTTTGACTTGTACTTGCCTGAATCATATGCACTCTCATTATTCTTTAGCCATCAAATACAAATATTACATATCATCATAATCGTAATCACTTACTTGTCTTCTTTGAGTCGTAGATCCAGGTGCATTGGCATTGGCACTGGATGCACATACATTGGCTTGAGCATTGGCCTAACGAACACATAGCAAGTATCAATTAACAACATATTAGAATAATAAATTCTAACATCAATATGATCAATTAGTTTATTTAATACCTTTTTCAAAGGACATCCCTTGCGATTATGTCCAACAACATTACAGGTAGAACAAGTCATTTGTCTACCTTCTTTAGTCATTCGCTCACGTCTTACAAGCTCAATCGGTTGCTTTCTTCTGTTCCTTTTTGGCCTTCTAGGCATCTTCTTGATTGGTGGAGGTTGAACTTCATCTTTGTTGGTCTTTTCCCAAAATTTTTCTCCTCTCACAGTAGGCATCATGAACTGATAAGCACTAAGGTATTTATCTTTGTTGTAGCACTCGGCTAGATAGTCACCCGGATCATCCTTCTTACGATGTATTGCACATATGGCATGGCAACATGGGATTCCACTAACTTCCCAGGCTATACAGGAGCAAGTCTTCAAATCCAGATGAACTACATATTTGTCTTTACCTTCCAAGATCTCGTATCCTTGATCTCCATCCCATAACAAATGGCAATGCCTACTAGCAGCTGCATTCATGTGTAATTTATGCACAATCCTTGGACCATAATTTCTTGTCCACCTATCACATGCATCCCTTTGAGTGTGCATTCTGTTCATAATTATGATTCTAATATCCTCGAGCATACTTACAATGGCTTTGCACCTAGCTTTGACGCACCTACCGTTGAAAGCTTCACAAAGATTATTATCAACAACATCACATTTTATGTTGGTGTCAAAGAAGGCTCTACACCAGTGTTTTGGCTCAGTACGAAATAAATCATCATGACCTTACGGAGTCATTTAGCTGCTTTCTATGCACCTCAAAATCTTCCATACATGTACTCTTGGCAATCTTCCAAAATTGTCTCATCAATTATTTTCCTTTATATTTTGGACCCCAATTGGAATATATATGCCTTGCACACATTCTATGTTCTGCACTTGGCAACATTTCAGCTACTGAAGGTATGAGACCCTGACAAATATATAAAACATAATGAAAAATTACAACTAATAAGCATTGTATGAAGTGTAGCAAATAATTTTGAGATGAAATATTACGTATCTTTTGTTGGTCACTGATCAAAGCCCAACCCCTGCCATTATCCATATCGAGGTCTGACTTCAACAAGTTAATAAACCAAGTCCATATGTCCTTATTCTCAATTTTGACCACTGCCCATGCCACTGGATACATTTGATTGTTGGCGTCCCTCCCTACAGCACACAATAACTCACCCTTAATCAAGCCTCTTAGGAAACATTCATCTAGTCCAATAATCTTCCTGCATCCTGATAGAAATCCTTTCCTGCACGAATCAAAGCAAATGTATGCCCTATCAAATAACGGTAGGGAATCTGGCAATGGCCTTTCAACTTTCATTTTAAAGGTGCTTGCATAGCTTGAAGTGTAAAGCTCCATCATGTAGTCCCACATTGGGCATACTCCTTCTTATAATTGCCTTGTAGTACCTTCAACACTTTTAGCTTTGTCCTCCTGCATTGACTCATAATAACATTAACCCCAAACTGTTCCCTAACAAGTTTCTTCAACTCCATTGCACTAATTTTAGGCACTGCAGAAATTAGAGTCATGAAGTGTTTGGCTAAGTACGCACTGGTTACTCTCGTATTATCAAAAGTAATGCTGCATATATGCTCATTCACGCACCTTTTCAAATGGAATGATCCAGTTTTGCTATCAAAAGCACCATAAATCATCCAATCTGTGTACATCTAGCTCTTACGAATCTTTTAGTGTTCTTCATGTATTTAATTGCACTTTGCTCGGCCACATAATACCTCAAAATTGCATCCTTAAACTCGGCTGCATCTTCGAATGTCATGCCAACAACGAATGCTGGATTTGTACTATTTTGATCATATGATGGGAAACTACTTTTCCTCCTCGAAAGAACAACATCTTCCTCCTCTTCCCACTCTTCATTTGAAATCGTATAAAGACTTTCTTCCTCATCTGAATAATGGTACTCTGTTTCATACCCAGAAACATCCATAGACAAAGGATGACTTCCTGACCCTATTGGAAAATTAACCTTTAATTGGGAAGTGTCAACCGCCTCAATGTCATGCCCATGTATGGTTGAATATTCTTTTAACTTTGTCCTTGCATCAATTAACTCAAGATAATCATCATCACTCGAGTGTTGCACATCCACCATATTAATTGCATCATCATCCTCATCTAGATCACTATAACCAATCTCAATCCGATTCCCGGCATTATCAACAGTCCCAATCACATTCTCGAAAACATTACTAGCATCCTCATTGAGATCCCTATCACCAACATCAACTTGATTCATGTCATTATCAGGGTTCCCAATCACATTTTCGAACACTTTATGAACAACAACGTCAACTTTGTCCACATCCACCTCATAAAGACCTTGAATTTCTATCTCAGCACTCGTTTTTTTATTATCAACAAACTCCACATACAGTTCGATAATTTCAGAATAGAGATGATGATAGAAGAGCTCTATCACAACAGAGTTATCCCATAAATATCTGAGATAATTGTCAACATTACTACTTCTAGGAACTCTGTAATATAGTTTAGCTATTTTACACCCATCCAACGCCTCAATAGCTTCGGTTATATTAGACAGAGAACCTTTGCTTAAGTCTATTTCCACAACCTTGACCCTTCCACCTATGTATTCCAAGGGTGGTCCAACATGGAATTTTCCTCCAAAAGAAAATAGTAACAAGGACTTTGTTTTCGGCCATTTCACCTGCAAGGAAACAAAAATAAATTGCACTTTAGTTTTGAAATTGGCTTTGTGATTAATTTATTCATCCCAAACTGGAGAAAGTAGGTCAAGATTCTAAGGAATTTAAAGAACATGCCTATTGTAAAATACCGAAAGCCATTTCTAATGGTTCTCAATGAATTTATCTAGGATTTCTCTTTTTAGCGCGCTTATCGCTATCATCAGAAACAAAACCCACTTCTACAGTACAATGATTTTTTCTTTTTGGACTTTCACACTCTTTCTGGCAAGAATCTTTCAGATTCTGGATGAGACATAAACTTGCACGTAATGAGAAAACATTCAAAGAGGAGACACAGGCTTGCACGAAATGGGAAGAGATTTTACGCTACCTTCGATTTGCCGCCGCGGCGTCACAACGAAATAAGAATTTATGGCTTCCACAGACTCGCTCTCGCCGGACGACTTGCAGACGAAAAGAACAGATTTGACGGGACCTTCAATTCACCATTGCGACGCCACGAAACGAGATAAGACGACTTCTTCGGACCGATGATGGAAGAAAATATTCACATCTTCGATCTACGGCTTGCACGAAGTCGCGATTGAAGAAGAAGACATCTCAGAGCTTGGATTTGGGGCTCGCACGAAGTCGCTGTGATTTAGGGCTCAGAACTTGGGAGAGAACGAGAACGACGAAAGAGAAGAGATTTAGGGCAACAGATAGAACGTTGCCGTATTGTATTGTAAGGTTCTAAAACGGCGTTGTTTTGCAAACGTGGAATTTTGGCTTAAAATTATATGCCACGTGGGAGAGATAAAAGATTTAAAAAAGCCACGTCAGCACTTTCCGTTAGCCTAAGTGGACGGAGTTAACGAAGAGACTTGATTGCATCAAATTGACAAGTTTTAGGACTTGATTGAACATTTTGCAAGTTTTAGGACTCAATTGCACAATCGCACAATCGCAACAAGTTTTAGGACTTTTGGTGCACTTATCCCTTAAAATTATCAGTAATGGTAACCCGACCTAATACTAGCACACCACTAGTTATAAGGTTTAATGGGTAAAAATAAGTGACTGATAGTGATTGTTTGATGCTGACACTAGCCCGAATATGAGAAGTCAATATCGTCTGTTACGTTTAGAGGTTGAGTTATACTCTTAATGAAGCATAATACATTTTAGTAGCGTATTCATTAGTAACAGAAACACGTGATAATAATTCACCTATATGGGCTTAGAAGTGGTGCCGCTTCTTATGAAAGTTGGGGTTGCTTTCTAGAGAGCTCATGAAACAGGTACAATCACAAGGCCATAATAGTGCTGAGTAAATATGAACTTCTTGCTGAAACAAGAGGTTAGTATATGTGCGGTATGTCCGATTATATTACATAGAGTAACAAGATTAAAGCCAAGCTACTTGTAACTTTATAGAGTTTTGAGATACTTGCACTAAATAAAAGTTTAAGACTTTTGTATATGTATATTAATTTCATGGAAATGTTGGCTGTAATTTTTATAAGAATTTTTGTTTTGTAATTTTATTTTTACAAACAAAGTGGGGGGTTGTTGGTAGTTTATTTGTAAAAACAAACTAAGAGGTGTCTTGTCCCACATCGCAATGATGTGAGCGCGCACGTGGACTAAATTTGGCACAAATCAACAATTATCATTATTTTCTAGTGAAATAGTGCGACTGTTCACGAAGGATTATGATG
Organism: Rhodomyrtus psidioides; assembly: GCA_021437785.1. Lineage (NCBI taxonomy): Eukaryota > Viridiplantae > Streptophyta > Magnoliopsida > Myrtales > Myrtaceae > Rhodomyrtus > Rhodomyrtus psidioides. The sequence goes on along the minus strand of JAILYB010000171.1, from coordinate 346,413 downwards.
ATTTTTGAAAGGTTGCGTCTATTCAATCAACGGTTATTTTCTAAGGCACTCTTACAACCTTTCGAATGTTTGTGTCTCTTCGAAAATAACTACCGATTCTTACATCAAGAAAATGTATGACTGAATAAACTGTTTAGACACGAAGAGTTGCATAAGAATTAACTACTTTTCAGACGCGAAAAAGGTGTGTTCATTCTCATTATATATTCAAGTGTTCATTTTTAAAATTATTCTTAGACTTCATTCTTCCAATTTTCGTTCTTTCAAAACAAGAGAAATACAGCCACTCTTCCAATTATTTCCTAGAGAGACCCTGGAGAAATATCAGAATTACTATTGCTATTTTCATCGAGACTTTATTGTATCATGAGGAAATTTGCCGGAAACCATTAGCAACGTTGTGGGGCGAATAAATCCTTAAAGAGAGTGATTACATGCATCAAAGTCTGATTCTATTGTTCATCTCATTTCCAACAAAATTTTCCAACATTATATACGACAATGCTTTGTGTGGAGCCGATCATTGTGTGAGGATCTTTGAAGTAGATGTAGATTGATGGACTGTCGGTTTTGTATCTGCACAAATTTTGAAGCGAAAAGCATCCTACATATTGCTTTGGTTACTTTCTTAATCAAAAGCGTCCAACCGCAAATTAAGAGCGAACCACTTACACGGCAAGGTTTTATTAAGAAGCAGTGGGGTTTTTAAAGTACGTTAGTGCCAATTGCTTGCTAGTGACAATGAAGACTTGGCATTTCGCATGAGTTGCATCGACTGTATCGGGTGAGCTTGCTTTGGATGCCAAGCTCTTCAGGGAGATTTGACTGGGAAACAAGCACGGATTACTCCAAGCTCTCCATCCAGGGACGTTTGAGCAGGAAACAAGCATGGTCACTCCGTTCCAGCGAGCAAAGAAATCTTATGGTAGCGCAAAGTAGCCCCTGAAAAGTTCGATCCTAGGGGTTTCTGTAGCAGCTCACAGAAGCGACTAACCATTTCCTCCATAAGAAGTGCAAGGAATAGGAGACAAATAACTTTCTTGAGACGGAGACAAGAACAGGTTGAGAAGGAAGGGAACACATGCCAAATAGCCAGAATAGTCTTTTATGGGCTCATGGACGATTATTCTGGCAAATCTCCAGTGGGTGGTGTCCTGCTCTCCAGCGCACGCATCATCTCCACTCATCATGGTTACCGCAAAGGCCAATTTAGCGGGATGCGATTCCAGCAACAAGATAAACTTGCACACTATTGGATATGACATCATATCACACCCGCCAATGTAGAATTTGCTAACCGCGAAATTTATGTTCAAAACTGAATAATTGAGAGAAGCAGCATGATTGCAAGTTCAAGCAATTGGCACTAACGTACTGGATAAATTTATCACAGATTGGAGTTTTTTGTGGTAAAAAGATTTGAGATAAATTTATCAGAAACGTACATTTGGGGTTTTCCGTGATATTGACCTTTTTCCCCAAATTAAACACCAACAATAATTTCAATTACCGTGTTATTGTAACCTTGAGAATGTTATAGTGTGATACACTTTTACTAATTAGGAAATGTTTCTAGCCTTATGAAAAGAGATTTTTTTTTTTTAATTCTATCAGAATGCATTCTTTTTAGATTTTCTCTTGATTGATTGATATGTTAAATTCAGCGACAAACGAAAACCACATAGAGTTTATTTATTTATTTTATTGTTAATAATTAAAGCCCTAAACCACGTGGACGTTTACATGGCACAAAGTGACCTCACTAGGTATGTAAGACCGAAAGCGCCTTTTTTTTTGGGGGGGTTGGGAAAATAAAAAATCTACAAAGAGTGCGAGTTTGGGAGAAAGATCATCGCATCAAAAGGTCAATTTTTCTTGATCTCATTGTGTGTGTGTGTGTATATGCAATAAAAACGTGATCGAGTACATATCATCACACATCCATCCCTTCTTAAGGCCGAACACGTACTCGATTTTTAAGACATTAACTTGTGAAATTGGTGGAAAATGACGGGTCTAGACTAGAGAAATTGATCGTTTTGTTAATTAAAAAGTTACGTACACCCAAACCCCAACTAACTCTGTGTAATAGCTGGCCCCCTTGGCCTTCAATGATTGATCAAAATCACATGTCCACCAACGCAATTTAATGAAGCCCTTATCAAGTTAGATCCTAGTCAAAAACATGAATTCAATTAAGAAGTCGACTTGTCTGATGGTCACCATTCGATTCCTGAGGTAACGTCCAATTTGATGGAAGTGGTCTCGGCAAATTCGCACCACAAGCAGGAAAAAATCATCTAATCCTTTTACGTGATTTGCACTTATCACTTCCGTCATTAGAGGAGCAAAAATAATAATAAAAAAATATGCAAAGATATATAATTGTTGAAATTTTTCTGGTCTTTTGGGTTTCCCGAATCCCAAGGTTGTATTCTGTGGCCTCATGCCCGGAGTTCATGGTCTCTTCCCTCCTTTGACTAACGCGTGGCCATTATTCAATTAACTTTTGTTTGGTTACAGTTTGATTCCTGCGTATATGTCACTGTTATAGAGTTGTCATCCTCTGAGTCTTACTGTTGAGCTGTTTGTCACATCGAAAGGATGGCACTAGAGAAATGATTAATTCCAATCATATCATATAATCAATGCAATGAAAACCAATCGTTGTGAGAACCCACTTTCAATCGGGATAATTTGTCGCAGCTCTAAACTTATCATATGACGATCAATTCAGTTGTAAATCATTTAATTTTATTAATTTAATCTTAAACCTTCTTAAATGATTTCTAATCGCTCGGATCTAGGGTGAGGATTGCGTTGTCCCCAAGATTTGGGCCAGCAAGTCCTTGTCGAGGGGCGGGCAAGACCTCACCTAGGGCTGGCGAGGGTTGTAGAGTTTCGGGAAGGCCCCGAAAGACCTCTATCAGCCCTTCTAGGCAGCCATCAGAAAGGGCTTGGCCCTAGCCGTTCATTTGACTTTGGTTCTTTTTTAATAAAAAAAATTAGCTTTTTCTAAATCTAATTTAGAATTTTGACAAAAAAATCTAATTTGTTTTGATTTTTCTATTTTTTTGAATTTTCCTTGAAAAGAAAAATAAAATTAAAAATTAAAGAAATATTAATATATCATAAAATAATCCACGTCAACGTTGATCGTGCTACTTAGAATGACCGATGTTCACATTAGCGAATTCCATCTAGAATTGACTAAATGAATTCAATTGACAAAATGTGAAAATATTTAGGATTGGCAAATTACATGATTTAAATTGGTAAAATGCAATAGATTTAAGAGTTTTGGCCAATTTTTCCATTGATTTTGTGGGCACTTTGAAAAGATAGTATCCTAATTTTTTGATGTTATGCCGACAATTTATAGCTAAAATTGGTCAGAAGGATCACATGGGCATATCATTAAAAGGTTTAACCAAATTGGCCAAATCGAAAGATTTATGATTGAATTGGCCTTTGACAGCCGTATAATAAATTTAGAACTTTTTCAATATTTTTTTTTAAAATTAAAAATAGAGTATCTTTGTCTAGTTGAAATTCATGGAGCCGAGCTCGAACTCGCCAATTCTAAGCTCGAGAGACTCGCGAGCCTAATCGAGTTTTTACGTTTTTTTTTTTTCATACTAGATTAAAACACACGTAAAATTTTCCTAAAAATTACACAATATACCCACATTATTCAAGCTTTTTGAAAATTGCTCGAGCTCTATGCCCTTCATAAATTTATCGTTGTCGAGTCAAGCTCGAGCACAAATATCAATACCCAATCAAGCTCGAATCGAGTTTTGGACATCAAAAATGTGCGAACCGAGTCAAGTTGAGCCGAGCCGAGCCGACCTCGACATTGGCACCGCATCGGCCCTCGATTCCGATTGGACGACATTCCGCGGGAGCAAAGCAAGCAGGTCGATCGACAGCCAGGTAGGTGCTCATCAATCATCCCCCGTACACTAATCAGAAAACCCCAAGACATCTCAATTATTATATTGTTAAGGGTAGCTTTCGTTCGGCTCCGGAAGAAACACGGTGTGCCTGGGCGAGACGGAAGCCCCCACTTGTACGGCACGATATTTCGGAGAACGGCGAAGTTTTCATTTGGAGACAGTTCATCCTACGTTGTTGTCTCTATTATTAATTTATTACCATCTTTCTGAGCGTCGCCTGCGTCCCAGTTCACCATCATATATATATATATATATATAGACGGAGAGAGAGAGAGAGAGAGCGAGCCAGCCAATTCACTCCAGACTTTCCATTGCCTTCTTCCTCGGCCCCTTTCTCTCTTTCTAGAGCTAAGCTTGTTCTGTAAATCAGCTCTTTGCTCTCAAGGAACGGAACAAAGTAAAGAAGATGGGAGTGCTGGATCGTCTCTCCGACATCTTCGACTTCGATGTCTCCAAGCCCCGCAAGAAACGCAGGCCCATGCAGGTTTCTTTCCTTCCTTTTTCTCTCTCTCCCCCCCCCCCCCCCCACTCCCTCTCTTGCTTTGCATTTCCATGGATGTTTTGGTTTTGGTTACTTCTTGGGTATGCTGTCGTTCAAGGTCTTGAACGCCCGCTGTCTCTCTCTTCCTTGGATCACTTCAGTTGTCTTTCTCTAACTGTAGCCCTCTTCGCTGTTGTGAATTCTCAGACAGTTGACATCAAGGTGAAGATGGACTGCGACGGCTGCGAAAGGAGAGTCCGGAACGCTGTTTCGTCCATGAAAGGTTACTCTCTTTCCCCCCTCGTATACGTGTACATACTGTGAGTTGTGTTAGAAAAATCTTATATTGAAAAATTGACGTGGTTTAGAGTAGTTAATATATCTTAGTTGGTTAATAACTCATTGGCTTAAGTTTTTGAGTGTATGTGAGTCTAATTGAATATTTTTAAGGGCTCAGATTTGAGCTCCCTCTTGGCGATTTCTCTCGACGAAAGTACCTGACTTCTGCATCACAGTTACGATTAAGATGATATCGCAATGCCGCATCGAGATATGGTGTTGTATCTGATTTATCTTGGACAAAATTTCCTACCGTTGGAGGCCACGGTCACTCAGACGAAGTTATAGTAATAGTCCTGTAAATCCGCGATAAACCTCGATCACATCCAAGTCCACTTCCCTGTCTTCATATCACCTTCTTTGCATATCATCCGCGCCACGAAAAGGAAAGCAAATCCTAAGCTTTCGCTGATTAATCAAGCCGACTTTCCTTTGTTCGCAGGCGCGAAATCAGTGGATGTGAACAGGAAACAAAGCAAGGTGAGCGTGAGCGGCTACGTCGAGGAGGGCAAAGTGCTCAGCAAGGTGAGGAGCACGGGGAAGAAGGCGGAGCTGTGGCCGTACGTGCCGTACAACTTGGTGTCGTATCCCTACGCGCGTCAGGCCTACGACAAGAAAGCGCCCTCCGGCTACGTCAAGGACGTGCCCCAGGCCATCGCGAGCCCCGGCGCCCCCGACGAGCACTTCACCACCCTCTTCAGCGACGAGAACCCTAACGCATGTTCCATCATGTGAACAATATACGAAACGAAAAAAAAAACGTAGAAGAGAAAGATTAGTGCAGCTATGTAACTTTTTGTCCATGTATAAAACGGTCCTTTGGCTTGTTGAGTGACTTCTCTGTCGTAGTTCGAAGTTTGTCGGTTTAGGTTTTATTAGGAGCTTATGTCTCGAGGTCTTTAATAGGTTTCTTTGATGTAATCTTGGGTTGTTTTGGTACGTTTCCATGGTTTCTAGCGTTGAAGGGACAGATCAGTACCAATCTTAATTTTTCCAAATCTTGAATGGGGACAAATTTACCAGACAAAGTTTAAACGCTAGTATGCTTTCATTCGTGATTAATTATATGCGACCGAAGTTTCACAGAACTTCGTATTGCTTCATGAGTGGAGTACAAAAGAAATTTGGCGTGACTGCGTTAATGGGAGAATGAGAACCTTTTCTCAGAAGGTTAAGCACCTAACCTTGGAATCCGGGTTGTCCATTTTTGGACGGATGGCCCAGATCTCCTATTTTTATGGAGCAATTTTTTAAATTTTTTATATATATTTTTGTTAGTAATAATCTGGGCCGTCCATTCATAACACTGATGGCTCAGATTGCAAGGTTAGGACCCAACCTTTTAAGGAAATGTTAGGCGATCCCTTTCCAATTAGAGAGGGATCTAAGCTCGATACACTGAGCTATTGTTGGTGGAGTTGCTGAGACTCGAGCTACGTATAATACAGCCGAGCTACATTTGGAAGACGTACAAGCTGAGAATAGAAAAATTAAAAGTTCGAGAATTCGATAACAAAATATGAAAATTTATGGACGAGCAGCGGAGTTTTTTTTCCCCCCAAAATAGGACATGAAAATTTGAACATGGAGATAGTTGTGGAAACATAGGCCCTCTTACCAATAAAGTTTTATTTGAAGTTTTTTTTTTTGAAAAAAGATGATTTGTAATTTTGTATTGCTTAAAATATTAGTCAATTTTATTTATTCTTAACTATCGACGACAATTTATGTCTAGATACTATCATTGACAATGAAAATATTTTTCTTTAATTCATTTTTCTAATGAATACAAAAGATCATTATTTTGAAAAATATTTTTCAAATCATTCAATTTCCACGAAACAAGCATACCCTAAGTTTAGAGTATAAAGAAATTAATCATGGAGATAGTAGATCTATAGACGCGACAGCCCTTCTTGTTTATGAAGACATTGACTAGATATCTCTCTCTTGCCATTATATAGTCACACAATTAATCAGTTCCCCCTAATCAACTAACTTAGTTAACGTACTTATCTAAAACATTGATTCCATAAAATCATCAGGAACGACCTCTTCACAAGCTGTGAACGCGGTAAAAATTTAATTATCCCACGTCTTTTTCGTAAATCAACAATCGATGATGCTCGTCAGTGTGATTTTCCACTGATCATCAAGGCAATCTTCGTGCGTCGTTCCCAAAGGATTAAAACAGTACCCAAAAAAAAAATTGATACCAAAATCGGGAAAACGTGGAAGCCCGAGGGTTATCCAGAAATGGCAACACCATCCTCTTCTGTCCATCATGTTATAAAAATGCACTTGCTTTGATTTAACGGTGATTAGCTTCTAGCCCCATATGAGTCAAGCATTCTTAATTCGCCATGCATTGGAAGAGAGGATCGGATTAATTGGACTGGATGGCAATTTCGTTGCAATCCCTTTCGAATGACGCATCAATTAGAAATTTAGAATCCATGCGTTGACACGTAGCTTATGTGTTGCACATGATTGTCCCAATTCAATAGCTGCAAAAATCGCCTTATGACGAAACCGATTAATTAAATTAATTACATGGGTATTTATCCTTAAGAGTGGTTGAGCGATTTCTACCATTTATAGCTAGCTTGTTCAACTGGAGTTTCACTTTGGGGAAGGCTTGAGAGTTAGAAAAGAAAAGAGGGAAAATGATTTAAGTAACAATAATGCTTGTGGGGATAGGCTTCGTGTAGTTTTCACTCTCGTATAAATTGGGGGCAAGTAACACGTTGCGAATCTTAGTTAGACCAATCTAGATATAGATGAAAGAGAAATCATTGGGGGGACTAAGTGTGCCGAATAATGTTTAATATGATGGGACCCGTACGTGTTAATTCGATGGACCGCACTAGATTCGATTGGTGCGATATGTTTAAATGCGCGCATTCCGCGTGTATTATAACTTGGTCACATAAATTCATGATCGAGTAGTATTTACTATTTAGGGGATTTTTACACATTGATTAGACAAGCATTATACATTTCGATGATTGTCGCACATGGGGGGAATTTGCTATAAAAAAGGAGAAATATCGATTTTTTATGGAAAAGAACATCACAAGTATCATAATTTTCCTACGGCACTCACTTGAATGTCATAGGTTTTTTTTTTCTAAATTTGGATGCCACAATTGACATACGATGCTCATTTGATTACCATAAAACAAAATTCCGATCATTTTAGTGTTGTATAATTTTTCAATCGATCAATTGAGTATCAGTATTATTTTTTAAACGTTTATTACAAGTACTATGTCATGTCGGGTTTTCGGCACTTGGGTGAACGTTTTTAAATGAACGTTATTTAGAAGTTGTGGCGCCGTATGAAAGTGAAGTAGAGGAAAAGATAATTGGAAAAAGATTTCAAAAGATAAAAAGTTTATTCTGAATGATAATGATAATCTTAACAATGACTTAGGCATATAGATAGGTCGCCCTTTAGGAAAGAAATAAGTACCCAAAATCAAATAACAGAATTAAAAGATAATGATAACGGGGGACGAGTTTGAAATCTCTGATCTCGCAAAAATCAAGGGAAATGATCATCGCAATATTCTAAAATCTCGCAATCTTCAAAATCAACGTAGTCAATTTGTATATTCTAAGATCTCGCAATCTTCTTTGATTTGATATGTTGTATGCTCTTACGACGCTCTCGAATGTTTCCATGTATGCATTTGCTAACTTTTCTGCATCAGAAAATTATGATATTTATGATGTTCTTATCCTTCCATTTGTCCACGGATGAAAGTACCCATAAAGGAATTATTTACAACCTTTTGGACCGGCTCGCCTGCTTGGCCAGGTCTGGATCAAAAAGCTAGGCCCGTCTTCATTGCCGCATTTCATTCATGTAGTGGCCGATCAAGTTCATTAATTTATCGATCACAAGTAAGGCCCGTTCGATAAAATTGCAAAATGAGTGCTCAAAATTCAAGTGTTGAATCGATGCTTGAAGATATAATTAAAAGGCCATTTTGACGAAAATTTGATTATTGATAGCTGAATATGATAAATTCCTCACCAAATAGAACAATGATCATTACTTTACTGGTAGCGGTATGTCTTACCAAAACATTTTGTAGCATTATAATTGTCATCGAGGTACTTTTCCAATTGAATAAATTAAGTATCCCCTCCCTTTATTACCACAGTAAGTGAATTTTTTCAATTATTACCTGCTTGGCATGACTGTGACTTAGCCGAAGCTTGATCTGCAATGTGGCCGTGCTGTGAAGTGCTGTAACTTGCGTGTTTGATATTACTTGTTCCAAAACAGCGGTACCTCAAAGCAGAGTGGGACGACCCTGGATAGAAACTTTTTATTTCACACGAAAAAGAGGGACATAATTTGAATATAAATATGCATATCACAGAAAACAAATAAATTCGAAAAGTGAATCAACTTAACACAATCCGCAGAAACTCCTTCATTTCACAAAAAACGGATCTGCAAAGCATGACCGGTGGCCGATCACCGAATCTCGTATCATCATCATCATCATCATCATCAATGATGGGTACACGCCTCAGGAATTCTCTCTCTAGCCAAAAGGCGATGCGCGCCCAAGGCGTCTTCCTCACCGTATAGAGAGACCACAACCATCCCAATAGGTTGAAAAAGCACATAAAATATCTTGTAAATCGTGGATCTATATCGAGATTGCGATAGGAGAACATTCAAATCTAGATATACCTCTAGATCGGGAGAGACTGCAAAGAAAATATCAATTGATCACAAAATCACTTTCGGATAAGCCGGTTGTCGAAGGTAGCAGCAAAAGAGCCTGAAAGACTTGTAGAACGCTTGAAAATCTAGATTAAGCACTTGGAGTCGGAGCAAACGAGCAGGTTCGAAAGGAGCGGATATTTCCGAAGCGCTCGTGCGTCAATCTTCTGAGCTTGTGGATATCAATCGCGTGGTCCACGAATCAACAAGGGAAACTGGAAGATAGGAGGAAGATAAAGAGACGAAGGCAAGGAGAGGGAGAGGGAATGGGAGAGAGACCTTCAAAAAGCAGCTTTGAATTGAAGGGATAAAGGGTGCTAACTGCATCAAGAATTTCGAAATTCAGGCACTTAATCGGGTTATCAAACAGGTTCGAAGTGAATTTTTGACTTATCGGAATCCTTCGATTCCATGCTAATTAAGGTTATCGAAAGGTCTAATCTCATTGCGGAGTTTTCGATTTTCAGCAGCTAATCGGATTATCAAACATGCCTATGCGCGATGCACGAATAGTGCGCAACCACGAATTACGGTGGAAGATTCGTCACGTAGCCTCAGTTTTTCTTGCCATAATCTTCTCACAATTAGCCCGAGATTCTTCTTGAGATCCTTCATTATTAGTGTACATCTTTTCTTGACCCAAACGAGCATACAAATGCATTATGGTCCAATCCAGAATGGCGCTGATCCTTTTATCCACATCCCCCCCAAAGTGCTTTCCACGACTAGTCCCACTAAGTGCAATCTTGACGATCAGCCACTTTTGAGGCCCTTTTCAGATAATGAAGCACCTGAACAAAATAATATTTCATCACCTAACTCAGAAAGCCCTCTCGCCCTCATCATTTCACCTCAAAAGATGCAAGCGTAGTGGACATTCATCATGAGTTACAGTTTTAACAAGCACTGCCACGGAATCAAAATCAAGTGACCAATGATGATGATTGTATGAGCAGAGCAACTTTGAGAATCCACAGCTTCTGGACCAGTCCGAGTGTTGGGTGCGGTTCATATTTCTTATCGATAGGGGTCTCATTTTTGGATCGGTCCCAGTGTTGAAGTGTGGTAATTTAAGCTTGGACTCATAAATAACTATTGTTATGTATAATCTCTTTCTCTTATAATGGAGAGTCGCAATAGAGATGTTAGATGTGCTAATTATAATGAAATCATCTGTCGCATGTAATCCTAATTTAAGGGTGAACCATGATAAATCTAATGTCTCTACTTCTCGTTGTCACATGTACGCTATGTTTCATTGATTTTGCGCACCTCATCTAACACCCAATACATGTAAAGGATATATCCTGTCTACCGCTACATCCGGTTGTGGATGAGTTTGAATTTTAAGTACAATGAAGTTATGTACTTTGTCTCCCTTCAGTTTTAATATGATAAGTGATAGTTTAGAAGAGGGCGTGTATATATACGGATTTCTAATGTATTATACTCCTGATTATACAGGATGCGCTCATTAGAGACGGACTGAAAGGGGGTGGCGGTGGCGGCCTCTGTGACCGCTAGATGTGCCTTAAGATTTATTTCCTTGACATTCTCTGTGTACATATCTTTAGGAAAAATTGAAGCCTGGTTTTCCATCTAAGTGAACGAGAAAGCTTCTTCTGGTCTAAGCAAGAGCAGAAGCGGGAAGTGGTGGAGTGGAGGACCCCATTTCCAGGACTTCATTCTCAAGGTGATTGAGATCATTTGACAGCAAATCTCTCTCTCTCTCTCTCTCTCTCTCTCTCTCTCTCTCTCTCTCTCTTTTTCTCTTCTTTTTGGAAGAAAGAATCTTCGTTCACATTTACATGATTCGATCGATATGGGCCACTTTTTACAGTGCGAAACGCTCTTTCTTGATGTGAAATGGTTGAATAATTGTTTTCATATGAAGACTTTTGTCTGTGCATTCTCGGCATCTTGTGCAAGAGACCAGACAGGACGCATCTGCAAAGTACCCGCATGAATGAAAACTGAGGACCTTGGGGAGATAAAGAAAACATAAACAAGAGGAAATCTCTTCGGTCTAAAGTTATGGCCTTCTTCCACAAGATTTCTTATCAGGATGCATGTGCGTGGCCGCTCTTGTGTCACCCATATGGAATCGAGAAAGATGTCTTGACCGGAGTTTTCATTCCTAAATAAGCCGTTCTTCCCAAAAAAACCTAAATCGTTAGTAAATACACGCTACCAATATTATATATAAATGGGATATTTACATGAATAATTAATGAATTTTGACTCACATATAATATAGTTCCCGAACCGTTAATTTGTTCAATGCCGTCTATTTAATCCAATGTGCAGTGTATCGTCCCTAAACTTTCAATTTGTTCACTTTGGTCCCTATATTTTTTTTTTGTACATGTTCAAGTTAGTCCTTGAATTATATATATGAAAAATATTCAATATTATCATTCCATTAATTCAAATTCAGAAACAATATTGAATATTTTTCATATAGTTCACAAACTAAATTAAACATGTATCAAAAGTTCATGGATCACAATGAACAAATTGAAAGTTTAGAGACGACATCGCACATTAAGCTAAAGTTCAGAAACTATATTAAACAAATTAAAAGTTCACGGATCACATTGTCCATTGGGTCAAAGTTCAGAGACCGTTTTTGTCATTTTTCCTATGAGTGTTTGTGATGTATATCATATTTCTTTAACAGTCATTAGTCTCCGTAGTTTCGCGATTCGATTCATCTGAGCTGCATGCTGGTATGGGCCGACTACTGAGCACATACCTGCCCATACAAATTGAAAAATATTCAATATCATCATTCGGGTTCTTCTATGCGTATATACTTTTTGACACACATCACCTGACCACAAAAAAAATAAAATAAATAATAATAACAAATAAATAAACTCTTCGAAAGACTAAACTTTTTCTTTTTCATGATCTGTTACTTCAATCCGGTTGCATTCACAGGTCACCACCCTTCACATTTTGTCTTTGTGGAATCTGTCAAAACCCTGTGGACCCTCTTACATGGTGAACCAAAAGTCGAGCATGCTCTTAGGTTTGGCGTTTACTGAGCAAACCCTCGGGAGGATGGCCCCCCCTAGGAGACAACGCAGTGGCAAGTCCCCATCCTAACATGACTTTTCCAAGGCATGAACTCGAGAAAGCAAGCAAGGGTTTTTTCCTCTGATCAATAACATATGAACCACATGTTTCCGAAGTTCATCTTCTCATGTCCATAAGGCATATGATTGTCACATTAGCTGCTCACAGAGTTCAGTACCTTAGTTTCAAAAGGGTCTGATTAAATGATCTGTAAACCCTGTTGCAAGCCTCGGCAGATCGATCACATTGTCCAAGATTCACCAAGTTGTTGTCAGTTTCACTCGGACGAACATGGAGATTTGTGTATGCTTACTCAATATGGAGCCAGAGTAGTGATGACAAAGAGAGGGCTGCAAACCAAAGATTCCTTAACATTTTACATTTTCTGTAATTGCGAGCAAGTCAAGCGATGATTTGAGTTGGAAATGGGGTTTGGACAATAAAAAACTACAACGTATTTTGTCTCTGTCAGGAAAAACTGAACACCAATTCCACAGGTCTTTCGTTTCACCTACCTATGTTTCCGGCAATTCCTTCTCTTTCTGTTTATTTGTTTGTGGAGGAGCAAATCATGAATTATAGGACCAAGTAATTTAGGTAATCTCTCTCTCTCAAACAATCTTAAGTCAAGCTCGTATTTTACTGTTTGTTGCCTCGTATGTCCCCACCTCTGTGGTAAAGATGCGGCCTGAAACTCGCAGGCTCATTCTGCAAACAGACTTCTTCTCCTAGATGCAGGCTCTTTTACCCTCTTTCACTTCGCATGGTCATTATGCAAATAGGCCTTCATGTGTTTAGGAACAAGCGAGCCATTTAGGCTGCGTTTGGATCCGGATCGTCTGCCCTTTCCTTAGAAGGGCAGACGCCTGGCCTTGGGATCTGGGCCGTACGTTTTTAGACGGACGGCCCAGATCTCCTATTTTTAGGGGGCAACTTTTTAGGTTTTTTGTCTTTTATTTTTTTAGTAATAATCTGGGCCGTCCATTCATAACACGGACCGCCTAGATTCTAAGGGCAGGGCCTGCTCTTCTGAGGAAAGGCAGATGATCCCTTCACCGTTTAGTAACACTTCCTGGATAGTGTTTCTGTTCCAAAAGTGTTCCCGGAATACTTTCGGAACAGAAACGTGTATGGCAAAAAAATGTTTCAAAAACGTTTCGGAATACTTTTGAAGCCAAAAAAAGAAACAAAAAAAAACTTGTTTATGGATTTTGGAACATTTTTTAGAAACAACTTGAGGGCGAGCTCGTGCAAGCCATCACCTTCGCCGCGGTTGCCGCTCGCCGACGACCAATGGCCGTCGGCAACCGCCGCTCCTCGGTCGTCGCCGCCGCCGATCCTTCCTTTTGGCGAAAAAAATATTTTTTTAAACTTATCAAACGCGTTTCTGTTTCCAGAAATCGTAGCCGGGAACAGAAACACAAAAAAATATTTATGTTCCAAATATATTCCCAGGAACAGAAACGTCACCAAACGCAGCCTTAGAATGCAGGACTCTCACCGTTGGCAGCCACATTGCCAAAGGCCTTTAGGCTTCTAAGCATGTGTATAGTAACATTTCTGTGTCCGGGAATAATTTATGAGCAGAAATGACTTTTCCTGTTCTATTCCCCGGAACAGTTTCTGAGCATAAGAATGCTTTTGGTAACTGCACAAAATTTCTATTCTGGGAATAGAAAAAGAACATAAATGTGTTTGTTACCACCCAAAAAATTCTATTGCCAACCTTTTTTTTATTATTTAACTATAACAATGTCAGTGGAGGCATCGGGAACTGATAGCAGCAGCGACCGGCAAAGGGCAACGGTCGAGACCGATGACCGGCTACGGGGGCGATGACCTATGGTGGACTCATGATTGTACAAACGAACAATAAGTTAAACATAGTTTGTTTTTCTAAGACGACATTGCTTCTCTTTTTGTTACGAGAAATAAATAAGATATATTTTTTTTGTACTTCTTGTTTCTGTTCCCGATAATAAAAAGTCAATTAAAGTACAGACAGGTTTTAGCTCTACCTTTGTTCGGGGAAACAAAAGGACGGAAAAACAAAAGCTGTTTGGCAAATCCTTTTGGAGAGCTTCGGGAAAATGCAATGTATTTCCAAAGTCCTTTAAATTCCCTTTGCCAAAGCCAGGTCCGGACTAACTTTGACTTTAGCATCTCCGGAATTAATGCCACTACATTTTGTCTCCAACTTTGCCTTCGCTAAACTTTCATAATTTCGAAAATACCCTGCCTTGTGCGATGTCGCCGGCGAAGGGCTTAGGTGGCCGGCAAGGCGATTTGCAAGCACAACCCCAGGCAACATCTCGCGGGATTTACACATATTTATCCATCCTCAGTCCTTTGCTAGGCATCACTTTTTCCTGCTTGTTTATTACGGTTTGAGTCTCACCCACCCACTTTTCACTCCTTTGCAAGTAAAAGCAAAAGGAAACGATAGCCCTAGCATTTGCACATGCTAAGAAAGTATTAAAATTAATTGGACCCGGCCCGTAAAGCTTTATTTAGTCAATCATGGACATATTCAAAGGCAAACCCACTAGAAAACTAATTTTTATTTGGAGCATCAATTGGCTTGTTACTTCAAAACATAGTGGAAGTCCGTTGAAAAGTCGAAGTATGACGTCCCTCTTTGATTGTTCATAGTAATGTTCTTTTAGGATATCATCAGTATATCGATTCATTAAAAAAAAAAAAGGGGTCTTGCTCAATGCGTGAATCGACCAAACAAAGTCGCAAGAAACGAGAATCTCGATAAAATTTAGAGCTACATGTGATAACACTTCAAAAAAAAAAAACCTACGTTTAAACGCAAACCAACTAAAAACCTAATTTTTATTGAAGCATGAATGGGCTCATTACTTCAAAATTGAGCTAAAATCTTGTTGTAGAACAACTGGTGTGTAATTTCATGGAAAAACGTGATCGCCAAAAATTAGGGCCATTCATTGCACTTGGGGCTTGCGAGCTCGGATTGCGTTCAAATTCGATAGGTTGCATGGAAATGGGCCGCTGATCAATACTCACCGCTTTGCGATGACCGACATCGTATTTTCGCATTTTAGAGTCGTTTAGATAGGTTTTCGGTTAGTTTTTCGATTTCAGGCAATATTGCGATATATCTGATTGCAACATCTGATTTTTTTCGCGTTTCGAAGTCGTCTAGATATATTTTCCTGTAGTTTTTCGATTTTAGACAATATTGCGATATATCTGATCGCAATATCTTATTAGAATTCTGTTTATATTTTATTCTTATCACCTGATTTTATGTTATTTTAATTCCCTAAGGAGTCCTATCTATATAAGGGCGTCCACCTATATAATCTCTACGATTCAATCTATCAAATTTCAGTCTATCTTTTGGAAAACCTTTCCAAATGTCCCTCTTTGATTGTTCATAGTCATGTTTCTTTATGATATCATCAATATATCCGACTCATTCCGAAAAAAGGGTCTTGCTCGATGCGCAAATCGACCGAACAAAGTCGTTAGACATGAGAATCTCCATAAAGTTTAGAGATACACACGGTAACGCTTCCTAGTCATGTACCCTCTCCAATTCGCAGCGGACAACCAACAAACAGAACACGACAGCAACACTCAAAACAAAGGAAGAAAGGGAAAGAAAGGGTTTTGCACTTGTAATATATGAAGTGAGAGGAGGACCAATGCGCACCCTTAAAGAGTTTTCTTGAGTATGTCGACGTGTTCTTTTACGGAGACGACAAAGCGTGAGCCAAAAATGAGAAGCACTCCTTCCATTTTCACCATCATAAGAACAAGAAGCTGATCCCCCCAGAAAGGAAAAAAAAAAAACCTTAAGATTACCAACTTTTCTCACCACTTTAGCCCATCTCTCTCTCTCTCTCTCTCTCTCTCTCTCTGTGGGTGCATCTGCATGATGCTGGAAACGGTCGATCCAGGGAAGAGGACAGTGCTTCTCGTGCTGCTCATCATGGTGAGCAGCGTCAGGGCAGAGGACAGGCTTATAAACCCATCGAAACTGGAGATGTTCGTGGACAAGCTTCCCGACATGCCCAAGGTCCAAGGTTTCGACGTTGTGGGCGGTGTTCCTCGGCCCAAATCTCTGCACATTGGCATGTACGAGACCCGCTGGGTAATAAAGTACACACCCTTTTACTTCATCTTCTTCCCTGCATCTCTCTCTCTCTCTCTCTCTCCCCCTGACTCTCTCTGTCTCTGTCTCTCTCTCTCGGGTGTTAGACTATGTTCTTCTTGGGTTTCTTCTGATTCATCATCATATTCAATGTTGACATTCCATGATTCATAGAGTTGCGGACCTGCCATGCGCAGAGCAATCTTGTTCTTCTCCATTGGGAGTTCAAGGTGCAACTCGTTCCGTTCATGTATTTTGACACTTAATAAATGATAAACAACCATTATTTTCCATGGATTCCAGTTCTTTCTTCTTCTTTTTTATCGGAACAGTTCATTTGGGTCAATCTGAAAGAACTTCCACTTTCGATCTAAACAAGGAAAAGGAAAAAAAAAAAAACACGCAATCGGAAATTGATTTCTCAAGCTAGGCTTGTGATTTTTGGTCTCTGAACTCTAACCTTGTATTGCCAGCAAAATCCAAGTGCGCTTCACGTGAAAGACTGACTCTTTTCCATTGTTTTTCCTTTACATTTTTTTTATCTTTATTTTTGGGGGGGTCAGCAGATAAAGAATTTCATTTTACTATGGTTGGTGAAACATTCCTTTTTAGTATGTGCCCGTAATTATTCCCTTCTCGATTTCTTTAAGCAAAGATAAGATTAGGACATATCTTTAGATTAAAGACGCAATCATAAATTAACTCAACTCATTTTACAATACGTTGGAAGACAGGGGAATAGAACATGCACCAATCTTTGTTATTATTATTATTATTATTATTATTTTTTTGGGTTCGAACAATCTTTGTTATTTAAAATGAAGTGCGATTCCAAAAAGAACTGTGATTAGTCCGAAGCAATCGGTTCGAGTTTGATTTATCATTAACATTAGTCGCATATTTAATCAAAATGATAATCATTCTTTCCGACTTCTGGTCCTTTTTTTTTTTTGTCGAATGACTTCTGGTCTTTAATTAATCACGGTTCGTGCCACCTTTTCTAGACATCTCCACCCTCTACTCTTCTAGTCGATACTTTTTTAGCAACTATAATTTAATATTGGTAAATGGGATCGGGCTAGGTTTATCTAAATTATATTAATTAATGGGTTAGAAGCTTTTTGGGAGAATTAATTATTAATGATTTCGTGACAAATCTCAATGGCATGTTACAAGGACAATAATTCACGTAGTTGGGTTCTCATGTTGACAATTATGTCGTCCGTCGTTTTGCTATGTAAAGTTTTTGCTTTTGCTTTTCTCAGAAATTCCATAGGGACCTCCCCTCAACCCCGGTGTTCGCCTTCGGCACGTCCCGGACCACCGCCACGGTTCCCGGTCCCACCATCGAGGCCCTCCACGGCGTCGGCACTTACGTGACGTGGCAAAATTACCTCCCTTCGAAGCACATCCTCCCGTGGGACCCGACCATCCCGACCGCAGTGCCCCGCAACAGGAGGGGCATCCCCACCGTGGTTCACCTCCACGGCGGGATCGAAGAGCCCGAAAGCGACGGGCACTCGCACTCGTGGTTCACCGCCGGGTTCCAAGAGCGGGGGCCCAAGTGGACCCAGAAAAAATATCACTACCACAATAACCAACATCCCGGGAACATGTGGTACCACGATCATGCCATGGGGTTGACCCGAGTCAACCTATTGGCCGGCTTGATTGGGGCCTATGTCCTGCGCCACCCCGAAGTCGAGTCGCCGCTCGGGCTCCCCGCCGGCAGCAAGTTTGATCGCCCGTTGGTTGTGTTCGATCGGAGCTTCCGTGTGGACGGCTCTATATACATGAATTCCACCGGAAACAACCCCTCCATCCACCCTCAGTGGCAGCCGGAGTATTTCGGCGACGCGATCATAGTGAACGGAAAGGCGTGGCCTTATATGGTGGTACGGCATCGTAAGTACCGATTCCGCATCATCAACGCTAGCAATGCGAGGTTCTTCAAATTCTTCTTCACCAACGGATTGGAAATCGTCCACGTGGCGGCTGACTCGGCCTACCTCGAGGAGCCAGTGCCAGCCAACGAGACCCTCGTGGCCCCATCCGAGATTGTCGACGTGGTGGTCGACTTCTCCAAGTCGAAGTCTGACCACGCCATCCTAGCCAACGACGCGGCGTACCCGTACCCGTCGGGTGATCCGGTCAATGAGGCCAACAGTAAGGTCATGAAGTTCATCATCAAGAAAGACCCGGAAGCCGACACGTCAAAGATACCAGAGAAGCTTATCAAGTACCCGGCGGCGGACCTATCCGGGGCTTTGCGCATGCGGTACATCGCGATGTACGAGTACACGAGCGACACGGACGAGCCGACGCACCTCTATCTGAACGGCAAGCCGTTCGACGACCCCGCCACGGAGACCCCGAGGGAGGGGTCGACGGAGGTGTGGAACGTGATCAACCTCACGGATGACAACCACCCGCTCCACATCCACCTGGGGCTGTTCAAGGTGGTGGATCAGACAGAGCTGGTGGATCTGGAGGAGTTCAAGGGCTGCATGATGAAGTTGAACGACGCGGAGAGGTGCCACGTGGGCGAGCACGCACGTGGCAAGAAGCTAGGGGTGCGCCCTCACGAGAAGGGGTGGAAGAACGTGTACAAGATGACTCCCGGGTACGTGACGACGATCGTGGTCAGATTTTCCTACATCCACTCCAGTTCGTCGTACCCGTTCGACGCCACGGCGGAGCCCGGCTACGTCTACCATTGCCATGTAAGTACAGCAACTACATAATATAGCATTCGTTTATGTTTTTTCCTCATCATTTGTTTCTTTTTCTCATATATTTTAAAAAATTATCGTAATCGAGGATTTTCAATACTACACGTCAAGAACTATCACTTTAGTCTAACAATTGCTTTCACATAAGCTTAAAAAAAAAAGGAACAAATATCGGCATCGAGAACAAAAGCTGAGGTCAATCCTTCCAGAATCGGTACGTCGAGTTCTATTAGCTCTGCTTCGAATGCGAGACTTGCTTTATGTGAAAAATTAAGCTGAGGTTAGCTTAAGCTCTATTTATTTCATGAAAAATTAATTATTCGAAAAAATTATTTTCTGAAAATGATGACTTTTTTTTTTCCTTTAATTCATTATTGTGTGCTTATTTTTATTAAAATTATAATTTTTTTAAAAGAAAATCACGAAACTTTTCCTGATTCTCGGGTCACAGGGCGTACCCAATTGCGAGTCTGACACGACAAGTGGATGAGAAAATTTTCCTGATTCTCTTTGAATGTTCACATGATGCCCCGAATTCAGACTGATTTGCCTTGTCCACTTCTGAAGCGTTTGAAATAATTAATCAATAAAAAATATTTTTTATTATCGAAAGATATTCATATTTAAACAATTTCATGGATAATGAAAATATTTTTTGTTCAACGCAAGCGATCGTTTTTGCGAAAATATTTTTTGAATCGTATATTTTTCGCGACGAATAATTTGAACGAGGAACAAGAATAGTGTGTTTTCGTTTTGGGCCATGATATGGTGTAAGAAGAAGTGCTTGAAATTGGCAGATCTTGGATCACGAGGACAACGTAATGATGAGGCCTTTGAAGTTCATCAAATGAAGAGAAGGCCCACTGCATGCTGCTCCAAAGAGGCCCAAAACAAGGTCAGCTCCAAACCAGAAACCCTAATTTTGTACTCGCTCTCCAGAATTTATTTCTCCGCCTATGATTATTTCTAAGGTGATATTTTTCTTTTCTCTTTTTTTTTTTCGCAATTTACGTTCATCATGCGATTGCTCTAGGTTGACATACAACTACATTGATCTTAGTAAAAGGTGCTTTAGATGCACGTGGTTCAAAGGAGAAGTTAGACTGACATGTATTCTATTGCGAAATGCAGATCAATTCTTGGCGTGCATGGATGGAGAACATGTGCATGGATCATCTCCAAGTAAATACAAAAAAAAAAGTTAGGAAAATTATGTTGTCTATTAAAAGTATCTCACATTAATTATTTACGAGATTTTTGTGTTCTTTAGATACATGCAGTCTTCCTCTGCTATTTGCTTGAGCTTTTTTGGTTCGACATTGTAAAATGATATCGGAGCCAGTATCTGTCTCGATTATTTACATATACGGTCTCATGTTTCGTCAACTTCCCATGGGGTTGCTATTTTGACTTGCACATGAGATAGGTTATTAAATGTATGCTACAAACTACATGATCCGTCTTCAAAATTTATATGCATTTTATACACATGTAACTTCATTCTATCTATTAATTTAAACTTTTAAATTGGATATTCTAATCATGTGAAATTGATGCAAGGTCTAACATCGTCGGCAGGGCCAATCTTCCAGTTGATCAAGGGCATTTTGTCCTTTATTTTTAAATAATTTTATTCTTTTATTCTTTCTTTTTTCTAATTTTCTCTTTCCTTTTCACCAATGGTTGGTCTCAGGCGATGAACGGCCGTCAGCAATGCCCGAAGAGGGCTGGACGAGGGACGAACAACCTCATCCTAGTAGATGAGGCCGGCTTCCACGGCCTCAAGCGAGGGTCGATCTCGCCTGGTTGAAGGTCACCCTCACCCAATGTGGCGAGGGCCGCCCTCGCCAGCCGCAACAAAGAAAAATATAATAAACGAGCAAAAAATAAATAAACAAAATTATTTTTAATTAAAACTGCCTTTGGAAGAAAATGTCATTAACTAGCTAGAACATTTGGACAGTCGGTGAGGCAGGCCGTGTTTTTGAAATTACCACGATCACTTCATGCTCTTTTTTGAAATTTTTTTCTAAAGTGTTTAGACATAAATTGTTGTTCATAATGAAAATATTTTTAATGACTAATTGTTTCAAGCACTATTTTTTTAAAAAAAATAATACCTTTAAATCAATCATTTTTCGCGAAACAAACACATACTAAATTACAAAATCCTGTCGAGTTTTAGATGGTTTTGAGATTTAATTGGCCTAGCTTGAATATTAAACCCGAATTCAACTAATTGAACTACTAAAATACCAATATCCTTCTAGAATATAATTGGTTATTAAAGTAGTTATATTCTTTTGAGATGATGGCACCGCAAATACCTGAAATTTTCCCTCGTTTTGCAATCGACTGTGTATATATAAATATATGTATTTTTTATTTTTAATTAATTACCTCAACTATTTTCAAATGTGGGTCAACATGACAAAACCGGTTCAAGAAAAATGCAAACATCATAATAGTTGCCTTCGAAGCGAGTCACGTTACTGGTTGTCCTTAAAACTTTCTCTCGAGCAACCGAGCAATGTCAGCAAAAAGCACACGACGTAAAATACTCAATTTTATGTTTGGGTTAATACTACGAAAAACTCTTAACTGGTAGTTCTATGACAAATTTTCCTCAAATTATTTTTTTTACCACAAAAAATCTCAAACTGGTATACTTGTGATAAATTTACCCCAAATTATTTTTTTAACCATTAAAAATCCTAAACTGGTATAACTGTGACAAATTTATCCCAAACTATGTGACAAATTTACCTTTTGTTAATTTTCGTTAAATTGAGTTAATATAACGAAAAATTTCAAATTGATACACCTGTAACAACCATAGGGTAATGTGTACACCCGACAATAACCACATGTCATCCAACTTAGCAATTTGACGGTAAAATTTAACAAAAACTAACATATAGTAAATTTGTCACGGCTGTACCAGTTTGGGGTAAATTTGTCACAAATGTACCAGTTTGGGGTTTTTCATGGTCAAAAAATAATTTGGGATAAAATTATCACAAGTGTACCAGTTTGAGGTTTTTTGTGGTATTAACCTTTTATGTTTTAATCTAGCCTTTATTCACCATTTTGTTCACGTCATATCGTAATTTCTTTTACCGGTCTATATTTTGGGATTTTCGTAATTTTTTTTTCTTTTTCGTCAAAGGTTTAGGACTTGTACATTTTGTTGCCGTTGTTTCAATGCGCAATGTAATCTATGAACTTTTAATTTATTCTGTCGGAGATTTTGATATAGGATCATATTCTTTCTTGATTTATTGTGATTGTGTAATTATTAGTTACCTTGACATCCTATCATCGGTTTGACATTGGAAAAATATACATAAAATTACTTTTTGTTCCATTCGTAATATGTTCAATGTGGTTCATGAACTTTAACCCAATGTGTAATGTATCCCTGAACTTTTAATTTGTTCAATTTAGTTTGGGAACTATATTAAATTGTTCGATTGATCTCGAATTAATTAAAAGACAACATTCGACAATTTGATGTAGGACACGGACTACATTAAACATGTATCAAAATTACAGGTGAACGGATTAAAAGTTCAAGAACTACATCGTATATTTGGTTAAAGTTCAAGAATTATATTGAATAGATTAAAAATTTATAAACCATGTTATAAACATGGGCCGAAGTTTGGAAAATGTTTTTGGCATTATGTCTTGTTTTTGGCAAGTGACTTGGGCTTGATGTGGACCCGAGGATAAAGCGTGATATTTTAACCGGCAAAAATTTAGAACAAAGTGTAAGTCCAAGCCCTCCATTGCTCCTCGACGGCGGACTGGAGAGTGGGAGAAGGCACGTTCACTCCACCGTCCTCTCCCTCTTCTCCTTCCTCTCTCCCTCGTGAGCTCGAATGGAACGCAACGTACATCGTGGCCCGACCGCTTTTGTCCGTCGCCTCTCTGGTCCTTTAGAACAAGCGAAGCACTTACCAATCTAAGGTCTCTTTCTCTCTCTGCGGGGTCTCATCTTTTGTCTGCTATGCCTACGAGAAAATAGAATCGCCGGAGAAAATGTTGCAACTACGAAACTGGGTTTGCTGTGGATGTTCATTTCGGTGCAACTTCGGTGAACTTGTGCAAAATTAGCTCATATAGATGAAATGGAGATGGCGATTGCTCTTGCTCTGATTCTTTTGTTCATTTTTTTTTTCGGACTAGTTTGTTTCTTCTTTGATTCTGTGATGGTGTAGGGCTACAATGTCTTGTTAAGCAGCCGCTAGAATGGCAAAGGAATGTTTTTTTGGTTTTTTTGGTTCTTTTTGTTTATCTTAGGACAACCCCTTTACCAAAGCTAATTCGGCTTATCTTTATTAGGATATTGGTTAAAAGGTTACTCCAAGCGGAGGTATCAGCTTCCTTACTCTAAGGAGCTTCCTTACACTAAGGAGCAATAGAGAAAGCCACGTAGAGCAATTTGAGCTGTGGAAAAAATGGCGGTGCAGCTTAGCCAGCCATTTCCTTCAATAGGCGGCAGCGGCAGTTTCACACCCAATTCCCGGCTATCTATGACAAAGCCACGCACATTCTGCATGGCTTCATACCATCCTTCAGTTAAATGCGCTAAATTTGGTGTTCTTATTGCAATTTTCTTGATTGTTTGAGGCGGTAAATTGATTAAGTGAGGTACCGTTACTGTGCAGTGGAAGAGAGATTATACAAGTGTAATGATAGTGCCCACTGGGGTTGGTGCGTCCATTGGAGGATATGCCGGCGATGCTTTGCCTGTTGCCCGCACTCTGTCTTCGGTTGTCGATGACCTCATCTCTCACCCCAATGTACAGCTCTTTTATTTCCTTCTCTATCATATGTTTCTTATTGAGGGTATAGCTCCCATGTATTGTATACTGGAGTGTGTGAACAGAGGGTGCGCATGGTGGTGCTCAGCATTGATGGTAGCTTTATCTTTGCTTTAGTTTACTTCTTTGTTGCAAGAATGTAGATCGATCAAGAACATTAATTGATTAAGAAGAATGCTGCAGAATTGCCAAGCTGAAATTATTGTCTGCCTGGTTGTATTCTGGTGGATATGAATGGAAGCTTATGAAATTGTCAGAAGCAACTTAAGTCATGTATCTGTTTTAAATCTCTGTTTCCAAGGTCCCATGGAATAGACAAGGATTTAAACTGAAGTTTGTGATCTTGCTAAGACAACAAGACACATGTTTCCCCTTAAAGGGTAGCACAGTCCACTATGATCATGAGTTCCATTTTCATCATTTGCAACTACTTGCCTTATTACAACCATAGTGGGATCAACCGATGTGTTTAAGTGGTTTGACTATTTCGTATATTAGGTGCAGCTGAATCAAAGATATACTCCTAGTGTACGATAGCATGCACCTACTGTACGACTGGAGTCCGGGCACAAAGAAAGAAAAGCAGGGAAATTTAAATAGAGAAATAAAGGAGGGAATTATATATTTTTGGTAGTGTGTCTCCTCTACTTGATGTCCAGGGCGAATTTTGAACTGCAATCCTGGATCCACTGGTTATTGTTAGATAAATGATTATTACAGATGGACAATCTGGCGGCACAGTTCATGGGTGTATATATACGTTGGTTGCATGTATATTTTGTGACTCTGCAATGATCACATATGCCGATGCATAATTTAACATGTAGTTCAGCAGGTTCTTAACGCAGCAATGCTCTACTGGCCAATGCCTAATGTGTTATATGTTGAAGGCCATGCTCTTGATCGGTTTGCAGAAGGCTTATGGGCACTGCAGCCTGTTCACCAAAATAAGGTTCTACTGTGCGCCTCATTTATCTTTGGAGCATCAACCATCTTCTGTGTACTTCATGAACTGAATGCATGGGACTCGTGACACACCCAAGGTTGGTCTTGTTCTTGACGCTGCAATAGAAGAAGAGCTTCGAGTTCGTCATTTACAAGTCGCTGATGCGATAAGAGCTTCCCTTGGTTTGCCTGTTCTGGAATATATTATCACGGACACTGCATTAGAGGTCCGATACTTTACTTTCTCTGACATCGTGGTGCTGGTTTATTGTTCTAATTTTCATTTGACCTCTATATGTTCACTTTCCCCTCCCTTTTAAGAGTCTTGTTCTTAGGGATTTAAGACTTTCTTTATAGGCAATATAGGATATTTCTAGCTCACTAAATATGATATATTTTGGTAGCTTCGCAAATCACAAGATGTGAACCTTGCTTCTCCTTTTTTTAACATTTTGTAAGAACATTAACTATAGCTTTATCAAATGCCGTAAGAGCACTTTTTAACAAAATCCATTTTTTTGAATGTGTGTCAATGGTACATTTGCCCTCACTGATTAGTTATTATATTTTGGTATGAAAGTTTGCTATACTTTAACGTTAATTTGCGTCTCTTTACTGCGGAGTGTTTCTTGCCCACTCACCTTAAATTGCTTTCATGTTGCTCCATTTTATGGTTTGTGTTAGAAAGTCCAACCCAAAAGCTTAAGACATTAGGTGGAGGGAGACCACATGAATATAAAGCGCATACAAGACCCATTCACAAGCGATGTGGGACAACAACAACAACTTCAACACTCCATCTCACGTGCAAGCCGGATTACGAGCGGCACGTGGAAATTGACTAATGGGGAGTGGACCCACGTACGCGGAAATGAATAACACTAGCTCTGTTACTATGTTATTGATAAAAGAGCACTTTGTTTATTTCTAAGATTAAAAAAGAGTACTTATAGGCTTGTAGTTAAGCCCAGTACAATTACACATATAACCCGAACTTGCTAATGTCCTAAAGTTATAAACCCAACAGTTTGAAGTATTATAAACCTTTTTGCAATAAATACGAGGGAATATTCCAAATAAGGGCTCGAAGTGCTCGCATTTTCTCAAATAAGGGCCTGAAGGGACATAGCAGTTTCAAATAAAGGCCTCAGCAACCATGTAGTTTTAAAAAAGGGCCTGGCCTAAAGGGTATTGTCGTCAATTCTCATTTTTTTTCCTTTTCTTTTCCTTTTTTTTTTCTAAGTTAAAAAAAATAGTTGAAAAAAAAAGAACAAAAAAATGGATTTTGGTAAAAAGTGCTCCCTTTGGCCTGTGGACACCACCCCACTGCCGGTGGTGCGTCGGCAAAGGCCGGTGACCCCGCTAACCAGAGGTGAGGCTAGAATAGGGAATCGAAATTGGAGCTTTTAGGAGCTAATGATGAAGCGGAGGCAGGAGTGGGGTATAATTTTCTGGAAGGAGCTCGTCTTCCCAAGTTCCTCCACATCCTTTTTCCCTCTTGTTCTGGTTGAACGAATCGAAAGTGAAAGCAAGAAGAAGAAGGAGGAGTTAGAGAAGATGGGATAGAAGATTGGAGATGGAGTGAGAGAAGATGGGATGGAATCAGAATCAAGAGCAAGAATGGTCGGAAAAATGAGAGGAGGAGGAAGAAGGGACTCACCGACCCCGTTCGAAGCGCCAGCCTCCTGCCTGTGTGTGCTTTTTGCTTTTATTTTTTTTAATTAGAAAAAACAGGGGGAGAAAACAAAGAAAAAATAAACAAATCAAAAAGGGTGAAGTGAAATGACGAAAATGCCCTTGAAATCAGGCCCTTTTTTGAGACTCCATGGCCACTTCAAACCTTTATCTGAAACAAGGTTCACTTTAGGCCCTTATTTGAGAAAATGAGGGCACTTCATGTCTTTATTTGAAACAAAGTTTACTTCAAGCTCTTATTTGAGAAAATGAAGACATTTCAAGCCCTTATTTGGAATTTTCCATGTAAATACGAGTTCTCATGAATTTTAAGACTCGAATTCCTTTTCATAAATTGTATTTTCAGGTGGAGAAGTGGATCGATCCTGAGAATGGCCATTCTACTGGGAGGATAAAGCATCCTGGTGCACTATTGAGAGCTGTACAAACTTTAGTTAGCAGAGCAAAGGTTAATGCCGTTGCTGTTGTGGGACGCTTTCCGGATGATGATTTAAATGATACGGATGATTATCGACAAGGAATGGTATGAATATCATTGGATTTGGATTCCTCATTCCCTGTTTAATAATTAGTACTTGCCAATCAGAGCTCTATGAGAAAGCCAACTTCATTTATAGATTATTTGTGTATGGAAATGATCTCCTTCTTAGCTTTGCGGGATACTTCTCCTCATCAGTTGACTACCTGTTCAAGGAATAGATGATATAGCGGGAGTTGAGGCACTCATAAGTCATTTAGTGGTAAAGGAGTTTCAGATACCATGTGCGCATGATCCTGCTATGTCACCCCTGCCCCTGAGCCCCTCTCTCTCTCCGAAATCGGCTGCAGAGGAGGTTAGTGCTTCTACGGAAACTATCTTTCTCTCTCTGTTGGTGTGTATTTGTGTGTGTATGGTAGTTGGTGCAGGCAGGTCGGTGGCAGTGTACCTGTTATGCGCGTATATTACTCCACCTTATATGCCCGTTGGAAATATTGTGAAATAATCAATTTCCTATGGACGAGCCAGAATATCTAAGTAGTGAAGTAAGCAGCATTTAAAGTGCTGCCTTGGTGGATGTTTTAAATATGGCACGAGATCCGCTTTAGAGCATGTCTATAAAGAATCCAAATTAGTCTAATGTGTTGATAGAGAAAATTCTCTTATCAATACATTCCGTGCTTTTAGCCCAACTCAAGCCGAAGAAACTTTTTCAAAGTGCTATGCTGTTGGATGTATGGTTACATTCTACAAGTTATGACCTTACTTTAGTTTGTATGAGTAGCTTCTGGAGACCATAGTGGTCTTGGGCTGCAATTATATGGAACACTCAGGACTTTTTTCTGAAAAAATATGGAATTGTGCATTTTCAATGGCTCATGCTTGTGTGATTCGTTGTGCTTAATGTTAGCCTTTATCCATATTTTTACTTTACTGAGTCATAATGTGTGGGTCTTGTGGACAGGATATACATTCCTTCCTTGCGTGCTTGCTGGGCTAAGCAGTGCACCTCAGTACTTGGTTGACGAATCGGAGTTTATGGAGAAAAGGTGCATATTAGGCAGCGATGTTGATAGTGTTGTTCTTCCTATAGATGCTTGTGGAGGTGATGGTGCTCTTGCTTTCGCAACAAGGAAAAAGAAGGTAATTGTACAAATGCAATACTGCTTTCTACTGAAATTGTTTCTCCGAAGTTGTGTTAACAGAAAAGACTTGATGGCATTACTCAAAGGAGAAAGCAACCAGGTTGCCTTGAATATAGCCAAAAGAAGTGTTATTCAAAATTTTTCTCTCTTTGCTTAATTTCAGCCGCTGATAATTGTTGTGGAGGAGAATGAAACAGTTCTCAATGACACACCAGACAAGCTACAGATTGAAGCGGTATGAAACCGAAGCCTAGCTCATTCTCTTCTTCCATAATCTTTGGTGTTGAGATCCAACGAAACATTTGGGAGAAAAGTTTGATTCCGTTAGGATTGTCAACAGCCCTATTCTTCTCGTTTTTCCCAAGAGATGCAATAACTGGATTAAAAGCTTCAGAAACACACAGTTAAGCCCTTCAATGAGGGCTTCCTTAGTTAGGACTAAGTGGTGGTTTTTTTTTTGGTAAGGACTAAGTGGTAGTTTTTTTTTTTTGGTAAGGTCTAAGTGGTAGTTTTGATACAGGGTAATATCAATAAAATCATGTTTCTATTGCTTTAATTATTAAGGAATACTGAGCTTGGGGCATCGGGCACTTCTCCCTTTGCTGAAAATTTTAAGTAAAGCTGGCGGAAACGCTTGGTCCTTGACTTTCCTAATGTCTAAAACCCTATGCAATGATAAGTGGCGGAAACAAAGAAGAACGGAATCTCTATGCAATATGCTCTCTTCACGTCTTATGATAATCTGTAGCCACTGAAAAGCGTGGAACATCTATTGTCTGTGCAGGTAAAGGTTTCTAATTACTGGGAAGCAATAGGTGTTGTCGCAGCTCATAAAGCTGGTGTGCTCCCGGATGCTTTAAGAAGGAACAGGATAGGCAACATCTGCAGTGCTTCAGTTGCGCCGCATAACGGTAGTGCAGTTGCTCATTTCGCCTCTTCTGCTTGATCTGATGTAGAGGCACCTCATTCAAAATACGTCGTTAAACGGCACGCATGAGGACTTTTTGATGTGCAAAAGGGTTTTATGGCAAGTGTCACGTAGAGGGCTCATTCGCGATATCAAGGGCTGTGGATTGCCCAATGTCTTCTTTTTAATCTTGTCATCAGTGTGACGAGCGTTGTACCTAATTAGATGTAGGACCCGACGCTTTTGTGGCTCGCTTTCGTGGTTGATCTGCCTAGTACTCTCTCTCTCCGTGGGTCTCACTAAGCTGGCCGACATACTTGCTGTGAATCACGCCTTCGGTGTTTGACGGAACATAAAACAGATGGACAATACATATGAACGTACTACGTGGGTAGTGGTCCTCACATCCTCCCTTGAGTACCTCATCGACTTGTTTCCATCGATTAATTGGGTCTTGTTGTAGCTATCATTCACTGTCCGAAAATCTGTCTATGATGCCGATTTCTGATCCGAGGCCGCTCTATGTATTAACTATAAGCCGTGTGGCCTCGCCGAATGCTGCTCGCCAAAGGATTTCCCAGAGGACTCGGGACTCTCTACCTAACGTCTCTTAGCGGTCCTTCACGAGCCCAGGCACTTCCACAGGTAGCCGTATCTATTAGATCAAAAGTATTGCTAGCTGCGGAAAGTACAGGGAGCCGAACAGGACGCTTCCGTCGAGTCAAGGGGGGTTACACATGAATCGCGCGGCTTTCCCTTGCTCGTGCTAGTGTTGCCATCTTCGCAATGTACACAAAAGGAGGATCATGAGATTTTTGCCTTTTCTACCATGTTGCGTTCGACGCGCACGATTCCTGAACCTGGAGAGAGTTTTTGAAAAGCTCCAAAGCTTTTGCTTTGGCGAATCTATCCACGTTTCAGACGGCAGGATGTACCAATTTTTCACTGCTTTCGCAGAGCGTCAAAAAGGGCTAAAAAGAAGACGAAAGTGACAATTTTTTTTTTCGCACGTCGCTTTTCCAAACGAGACGATCATTGCAGTGCCCACAGGCAACAACAGGATCAAGCCTCTTGGCGACTACTTTCTTTATACGGCTTCGTTTCTATTTCCTTTTTGAACTTTCATGATTGGAACATCATTCGCCAGGATCATCACCCTTCGCATTGCGCGAGTTGCTTCTTGGTGGTGGTCTCCGTTAATTTGTTCGTTCATCTTCTTTTTCTTTTTTTTTGTTGGTCGAAATTTTCTTTCTAATATCGGCGGATGATCGCTGTCATAACACATGGCTTGCTTGCTTCCTCCCACTTCCAAGGCCAGGCCCTTTTTTCCTCGAAGAGCGTGTTGACAATGGATTCATTCTTGACTTCACCAAGGATTTAACAGGGAAAAAACAAAAGAAAATCACTTAAAAGGTATAAAAGATGTCTACGTTAACTCCCGTCGATGCCATTTGAAACGGTCGAAATTGGACGGATGGACTGAATTGGTACCAATAAAAAAAAAATTTAGGACTAAATTGATTCAATTAAAATATTTATGACTGAATTAAACAACATGTTTAAGAAATTTTTTTTTTTTTGTACTTTCCCTGTTCGAAACATAGTGACTTTAAAGCTTGGCTGGTACAATCTCGTTATCATTGCTACTTTCAGGGACTGAGAGCGAGTCCCGGCCAATTTTGAGAACTAAGGTAGATTATTGCTCTAATGTCTCCTTGTTTTGGTAAGACCATGGGGACACTCTTGTATTTTCGAGAATCGAAAGTTCACAACAGAGAAACCCGTCCGTATTTCTTGTATCCATCGAAGTAACGAAATAGGACGATCCCGATGCATGTTGTGCTTAACCAAGCAGATTAGATAGCCCTAGGACATAAATATTTGCCTCCAAACCCTTGCCTGAGCTATTAATGTCGTATTGTGATCGGCTATTATGAAGTCGTAATCTACGCACGAGAGCAAAATGTATTGAAATTTCATTTGTGCTGGTATATATCTACGGAAGATCGCAGTGCGCGAGTAGGAGCTTCCGGGGAGAGGATTTTGTCTATAAGGCGACTTGGAATGTTTAGTGGTTAATTAGTACAGATAACCATGGGTTTAGTGTAGCTACTCCAAATGAGATTATGGCGAGCAAGAAATCTTCTCCTTTGAGCGGTAGCTTCGGGTCCTTTCAGCTGCATTCGCGCCTGAACGGGGAGATTACTCAATCTCCAATCTCAAGAGATGGATAGTGGTATAAACATGTTAACAGAGCATGATTGTCCGATTAACACGAATTAATTAAGAAAAGGAAGATGGGGACAGCAATGTTATAATTGTCTTGTCAGGTGTCCGGACAAAGTTTCTTCTGCTAGACAATCGGGGCCCCGACAAAACAACCAATCAAGAACGGAGCAAGTAAAAGCAGATAAGATCCTTATCCACACACTACGTTAAAAAAAAAAAAATGATCTTATTCACCAGCATGTTGCACAGTGCACACGGATAATGACAAGATAAAAAGAAGAAAAAAAAATTCAAAAATGTTGGTAAGGTTAGTTACATCTGCCATTAGGACACGGGCAAGGTATGCATCCTTGTTGTGCTTGGATTGTTCCCTTTCTTTATCTGATCAGACAATCGATTATATCGATAGTCCGGCGAGCGAGTACCGATTTCCAGGGACGATTAATCTGAAATCCGACCTTGCATTAGTATCAGGACACATAAATGGCGAGACTTGAAGGTGTCTCTGATCTGTGTATTGTGCTTGGCGCATCGGGAAGTCGAAGATGAACTCAGTACATACGGAACACGAACCGGATTAGCTTTTCTCCTTAGCATACGATACTACCCGACGCGACGGTAAATCAACTAAAGTCTGCTACAGAAGACTCAGCAACAAGCAGACAGATTTCCTAGTCACCATCGAATTGCTTGGTGGACAGACCAGACTTCACTCCCCAGAATATAATAAGATGAAACCAAACATGGTAGTAGGTGGCACTTAGGTCATATTTAATCACCAATACGCCTCCTTGATGTTTCCTTCCAGCTCAGTCATTAGCTCATAGGTTTCCAGCGGACAGTCCCACCATTCGTATACATATCCACTACCGAAATTCCCAGTAAACAAGAGACAACCTTAACTCATCACAGGCTGTTCCTTTCCCAAGTGGCCAGGCGCCACCGCCACCGCCACCGCCACCGCCACTGCCGCCGCCGGCAATCCCGGTCATTGCCGCGCGCATCACCTCTCTCGCTCTCCAGTCTATCTGACCCGACATCTCTCTTCTCCTCCTGCGGTTTTCTCTCCGACCCTAAAAGACTTCCTCGTAAAGAATCACCTGATTTCGCTTATGGAGACG
Source organism: Rhodomyrtus psidioides (assembly GCA_021437785.1). Lineage (NCBI taxonomy): Eukaryota > Viridiplantae > Streptophyta > Magnoliopsida > Myrtales > Myrtaceae > Rhodomyrtus > Rhodomyrtus psidioides. The sequence goes on along the minus strand of JAILYB010000171.1, from coordinate 313,596 downwards.
ACGGGGGTAGGGGCAACTCACTTTCGGGTAGGCGACACGTGGCTTGGTTGCGGCCCACGAAACGAAATCATACGATGGGCCTTTTTTTCTGGGGAACAAATCGTCTAACCTTCAACCTTCCTACCCTTTGCATTTCAGCCCTTCATTTTTTTTCTTTTTTAAACCTTTCTCCCTATAAAAAGGGGAGGGTCTGGATTCCTTTGACCTTCACACTGAACGTCAGAGGATTCGGATCCTTTTTTCTGAGCCTTTTCATTAGTTCGATGGCGATCTACCAGAAAAGCTGCCAAAGAAAAGTAGAAACGCCATGATTGGAAGAACCCTAACATGTTGGGGAAGTAAAATACATAACAAACAAGTTTGTCAACCTTTGCTTTTCCTGAGTACAATCAGCTAAAATACAGTGGTTTTTTTTTTTTTTAACTTACTTTGCGTTGTTGGACCCATCATAACTTCGTTGAAATTCCTTTTTGACTGGGTTTTGGTGAGTAAAAGATACCAAATTCTGCATTGTAGGGTTTCATATTCAACTAGATCCAAACAGAGGAGGATGGTGATCTCACTTTGACGCTGAGTAGACGTGTACATTTGCGCGACAACGGATTAACCTCTCAATTATATCTTAAAAATTGATCACGAAAGCCGTTCTCTGCTGAAATATTAGCTATTCATAGTAAAGAAACCCTAGGTAACACTAATAGGCCAATAACATACTGAATCAATTAGGGAATACAGTAATATCTGTTTTGGTCTTCGTTTATCTTCCAAGTTTCCCGCTTAGTCCAGCTGGCTTATGCACGACAGCGTCGTTTGAGGTTTTTTCGTTCTAGTCCCACCAGCTTCGTACAAATTGCCCCGGGTCAAGGCCGCTCGCACGGTCCAAGTACAACCGCTTAGCGGAGCTTGCAGCTGGGTTCAGAAATAGAACAGCGTTCGGAGACGAAGAAAGCGATAAATTTTGAGGCCGAAGTAACCTCAAGCGAGTTTCGAACCTACATTCCGCGCTGGTATCATCAGTTTCCTAACTCGTTCAGGATCAGAAAGTCACTGTCTGTTCAATAAACACCGAGCGAATTCTATTCTCTCGGCTCGCTTTCTGGATCTGTACCCATTCGAACGGTCCAAAAGGCCTTCTACCAGCTAGGTCCGGTCACAATCATCAAAACAACAATATTAATCTCTCTCTCTCTCTGCCGGTTTTTATCTTTGTTTTGCTGTGAGCTTGTGCGATCCTGATCGCACTCACCATGGACTTGACGTGGGAAGTGGATAAGATTTGCACCCACATATCGTCGTGGCTTGGTTGAAATAATGGCAAGAAAAAGACCAGAGATTTCCAAGGAAATGGACCGTAGGGCATAATTAGCTGTCCACCATTCGTTTTCCCTTCCTTCCACCACTGACATAATTAGCATTCTACCCTATTTGTCTGTTTTCCTTTCGGGTGGTTTTTTGAACCCTCCATGAAAGGGTCAGCTTCAGGTGGAGAGCCTTGTCACCTTCCGGTCAATGCCCATGCCCATGCCCTAACCCCTTCCCAAGTTGCAGCTAGCTTGGGCCTTTCAAATGTTACGTGATTGGGATATTTGCGAGGACCTCAAGCTTATCTAATGTTATGATTCCTCCACGTATGAATAGGGATGGGAGGAAGGGGGGGTTTAAAGAGGAATGAAGTGTAGGAATCATCTCTAAAATTCATGCATTTCAAGTTCCCGACTTTTTCGACCCCCCAAAAAAAAAAATGTTCCTGACTTTTAGCAAGGACAAATTACCCGAAAAAGTCCTGACCCTACCCTATCGCATCTGTGCTAATTCAGTCAATCCATTGTGCTCGTGCCAATTTAATCATAAACCTTTCAATTATGCTAATTGATCTTAAATCTTTTGACCATTTGCCAATTTAGTCATTCCAGCTAATTTAGGCCCGAAATCGCTCACCCGTCGGTCCAATCAGTGCCGATCATCCTAAGTGGCACGGCCGGCGCAGACGTGGATGTTATTTCTATTTTTTTTTTTAGAATAATCTGAAGTTTTTCCTTATTTCCCTCCGTCGGCCGCCGTTCTTTTCTGAAATACGAAGATTGATTGACTCTGTCAATCACGGTTAAACGGTCCATGAGGTCTTCCTATCCACGCAAGCGAATTCTTCCATGGCTACCACCCGATTTGATTCGCCGTATACCATAGCAAAGTTTCGAACCAACCATTATTAACGATCCACGTGCTTGACTCGAGTTAATTTTCTTCTGGGACTGATAGCTCGTACAGAAAATCCATCTTGTACCGTTTATGCTCATTGGCCACGTTGGGCGTTTTCAAAGATGTAATTTGGTTCGAGGACTAAACTGCTAGAGAGGAAGCGTGGGAAATGAGACCGACTGGTAGCTATTCATTAGCGAGAAGGCAAGTACAAATTCTAAAATGGGAGGTGTAAATTGTATTAGGTGACGGTAGATGCACTGCGAGTTCAAATCTTGGTTCCAGAGAATGACATTAATTGCAATTTTACGTTATCCGAGAAGGAACCTGGAGATGGTGGTACCAATTTGGAAATTTCTCTTTTGGTGGTTCGAGATTAATATGTTTTAAAATGTATTTCGTTAAACAGTGTCCTTAGACGCTCCCTGTATTCTCAAATAAGTTCGTATTTTTGCATACACCGTCTATTTTTCTCGTGTTGTGTGTAATGAACTTCTTGCAAATCGACTTTATTCCATGTTAATTATGTCTAATCAATGTCCGAGGCACATTTTTATAGGGAAAATGCATCACAAAAGTTTTAAATCTATTCCACTTGTGCCAATTTACTTAAAAACCTTTTAATTGTAGTAATTGAGTCCTAATACTTTTGCCATTACATTTCATCTAGTGAATTTTCATCAGAAATCGCCGACATGGGCATTGGTCATTCTACGTGGCACGAACGATACGGATTAAGGGGGGTGCAACCAGATCGGGTTTACCCGAAAATCGGATCAGACCACCGAAAGAATAAGTCAAAGAACCGATTCATATTCAAACCGGTATGGGTAGACTTTTAATTTTTGGGAACCGATTGAAACTGGTCCGGTTCCTAGTTCCAAGTGAAGACCCACCCGGGAGCCGGGTCGATTTTGGAATCAATTTTTAGCTAATGTTAAAAAAAAACTTTTCTCGCTTGCCTCACCTTCTTTGTTTTTGTAGATCGTAATTTCTCTTACTCATATTAGGGATTGTTGCTTTTGGCGGATAGTTTTATAATTAAATCTTTTACTTTGAATTGTTTCATTGGTACTCATATTATTTTGCTGAAAAAAAAAACAAAATTAGAAAAAGAAACAAAAGAAAAATAGGTTCTCATATAGACCCTAGAACCGAACAGACAAAAAGAGAGTAGATTCCAAAATAGGGTCCAGGACAAAAAGGATAGGTCCCAGATTTCAAATGCTGTGAACCAATTGTAACAGGGTAGGTTTCAGGTTTAGGTTTGGAACCTACCCACTCGGACCATGCTCACCTCTAATGCTGATGCGGAAAAAAATTGCAATTTGTTTCCTAAATTTGTTAATTATATTCTTTCATTTGTTTATATTTTTTGTTGCATCCCACGAGGGCCAGCGACCCTCACCATCCACTAGTGAGGGCGTCCGCATCCTTGCTAAGATCCATACAAGTGTCACAGCCCTCCCCTGGATCTGGCTGAGGGCCTGATGCCCTCACCTGCTCATACTTGGGAAATAATAAAGAAAGGAAAGAGAAGAAAAAATACGATTAAGTTATTTTTTTAAAATTTTAAAAAAATCAATGTCAATGCTAGCCGTGTCACCTAAGATAACATGCATCGATATCTGGTCAAAATTAGCCAGATGGACTCTATTAACAAATCGTCAAAATGTTTAGAACTTAATTAGCACAATTGAAATATTTAAGATTGAATTGCACTGTACGTAATAGAATTTAGGACTTTTTTGGTATTTTTTTTCCTCATTTTTATTAGACCCTTGGTACGTGAAAGATGCTCGAGGCAATGAATGAGCAACGAATAATGATGGTCCAAATTGGAAGATGATTAAGACATGGGAGGTGAGCCGTTCACTAAGTGGGAAACCAACCTTTCCAAGTTTAACTAAAAGTACCACGAGGACACTATAAGATCACCATAACTAGTAATAATAAATATTGACGCACTTTGAAATTTGAGATTAGTTTCAAGAAAACAATGTATTTCTACTAGAATTTTTTTTGACAAAAAAAAAAAACTAGAAAATTTTATTAGAATTCTACCGTTTCAAAAAAAACGTGCAATTACCTTTAACAAGTATCCAAGGGTATTCTTCTGCTCCTTGCATCATAGGATGGGACATCAGACAACCAACGGAAAAGAGGTAAATAAACATGAGGAGAATAGCTAGAAAAAATATAGTACGAGAGAGATTGTCAATATTTAAACTCATGACAAGTGCTTTGAACTCTAATACCATGTTAAATAAACCATTTTTCCTCAAAAGTTTTTTTTTGAAAAAGGAACCAGCTATGCATACATGATATAATATTTAGGAAGCTGCTAGCCTAACAGTCTGACAGTACTTGTCAGTTATTTCTGATCACATAATCTCCCAATCAATGAGTGCTCTTTGCAAAACATGCGATGATGGTGAATGGATTTACGGTTGAAATTGTACAGTCCCCGACAATACTGTCAGGGAAACATTTCCCTAATATTTAACGTTCGTTCGTTCTCTCTCTCTCTCTCTCTCTCTCTCTCTCTCTCCATCCAACAACTTTCTGTCTCGCTCTTTCTCTTTCTCTCTCCCTCTCTCTTTTACCTCAAATGGAAATGGATAACTCCAGCATGAGGGAATAGATTTAAGTAAGATGATCACATACCGCTCACCAAAAGAAGTGAATGATTGAGATGCCGGCTTCTCAGATATAGTATACTCTAATTTCAATTGATCAATTTAGTCAATTTGCCTTATTTAAATCGAAAGAATCTCTACATATATAAAGATCTCTTTGAAGCTCCTGTTCACATATCGATTTGGGGAAGAACTTTGAGCCCTTTACGATACGATCAAGTTGCGAGAGACTTGCCATAGTCGTCTTTTTTTTCTTTCTTTTTTTAACTATCTAGGAAGCATCATCATTGTGGTTTGTCCACAATACCCAAATAGTTGCTGATTATGATGACAATGGTGTTAGATTGTTGTGGTGGTGATCAGCATTTTGACCTGTCGTGTAGAGAGAGAGAGAGAGAGAGAGAGAGAGAGAGAGAGATGTTTCATCTATCTGTCTTTCACGGACAGGAGGGGCACGAGGAACACGTGCTCATCAAGAAGTCAACGGTCGGACCATATCGCTTTTCGGTGACTCGCTCGTGCATGGGCTTTGTCCCTCTCGTACGTGTTAGTTACCGTGCATGGCCATCTCATGCAGCAGCTCCTCCTTTTTTAGGGCAAAACGCCCCCACCCGAAGAGGATAAAGTCGTGGGGGGTTGAAACATTAACGTTTAGATGGACACTTGTCATCCACCTGAATAAGCCACGACTAAGTCCATCTCGGGAAAAGATGGATATGCGTGAATCGCGACAAAAAAAAGAAAATAAAGAAGCTGCTAGCATGATAATCCAAAAGTAATTTCATTTATTTCTTATCACACGATCTCTCAATCAATGAGTGCTTTATGCAAAACATGCGAAGATGGTGTTTGGATCTATTGTTGAAATTGTATCGTCTCTAACAATACTGTCAGGGAAGCATTTTCCTAAAAATAATATTCACTCGATGCGATATGCATCAAATTATTAGGTAATGATGGAATTCAATGTGTTAAAGCTTGTGCCATCAATATCTTATATCGATTTTGTTGTCCTCGATTAGTTTTCCTTAAGCATCTGTTGAAATCGGCAAATGAACTTGTGACTTTACCAAAGGCGCTCTTTGGCAGTATCATCATATGTTGTTGGGAATCGCAAGAGTCACGACTCTTCGTAATCCAAGCTCATCGTAAAGTGGAGTCTTGGAAGATATTAAGTTGTTGCAATTATTATCTAGAGAATAGGAAGAGTCCTAGACGTTGTTATCTAGGAGATTATGTTCATTTATTAGCTTTAAATGTCATGTATCTGGACGTGTCTGTTCGTTTGTCTAGAGAAGTCGTAGAGTCATGCCTACAGCCTATAAATAGGCGTGTTTTGTAATCGTTTAGTAGAACATGAGAGTGAATAACATTTCCAGAATTTTCTTCTTCAAACACTTAGGTATCAGAGTGCTGCGCCTCTAAGATCCAATATATGTCGATTTCTAAATTTCTTGTTGATCATCGGATTTCAATTCCCCTGCGCCACCTATCTCGTTTTCAGCCATGATGAAAGTCATCTTCAACTAACACGTGAGGGAAAAAAAAAATCAAACTTTGTCGAAAGCGACGGAAAACCCAAGGAGGAGGAAGAAAAACGTGCGACTCGATGCTTCGGCTCATCTTTTTCCAATGATGATGTCATCCTAATTTCTTATGTAGAAGCTGCATTGACGTCATATATCTGTCTTCTAATTCGTGCAAATATAGAAAGCCTGTCAATCTAAATGGCAACAGACTTTTAAGATTGAATGTCATGTACTTACCTATTCTAAGTTGCAATGGCAATGATTTAGGAAAAACTGACCTCGAGATGGGGTTCGATAATCTTTCGTGCTGTCCTAATCATGCGATTCTATCCATAAACCCAAAACGTTTGCAATTTGTGTCATAGCTAGCAATATGTGTGAAAGACCACGAATCTAAATTTGGAACGAAAGAAAGAAAGATTTGACTGATCATTAAGATACGTTCGGTGAGCATATCATGTGTACTGAACCGAATCTGGACCGTCAGATCCAATGATACCCATCGGGACCCACATTTCAATGGTCCATATTCCAGATTCAGTGTAGTGTGCCCATGTGATAATTCCTCATGGTTACCTTATTAGGCTAGACAGAAAAAGGTCCTATTACGACCTTCGCAAGTAGTACCAACTTGGCTTCTCTCCATGCAAAGATTTTGACTAATCATCATTAAGATCTCCATTCAGTGATCCTAAAACACTGTCTCAAATCCATTTCATACCATTCGATCCGGCGGTACACCCACGTCCCAACGATCTGTTAGGAGTGTGCAGATGAAGTTCGATATCTTCGCCCAAGTCCGAACCCATCAACATATCGACGTGGAACTTCTCTAACACAACTCACGCGTGCAACCTGTTGAGAAAATAGAGACGCATCGCTCTACTATCAAGTCTCGATCGACAAGATGATCAATGACTATCGAAGTTGAAAAGGTCGCTCAATAACACTCACACAAGAGAAGCTCTCAAGAGATGAGATGGATGGACTATCTAGTGTGTTGTATTCACCGTACTAACCTTTTCCACCTTGCAAAAATAATTACAAGACTCGCCTATATATAGTCATCTTACATGACTCTTCAGTTACGCGATCTTTCGACTGACTCATTAATAGACTCTTGGAAATATAAACAACCAACATGGAGAATATAAAAAAAAAACTCTTGAAAAGAACAATACAATAATGACTTTAAACACATTCATCGAATAGACGTCCATCGAAAATCGAAAAGTCTATCGACAACCATCAAAATACGAGGAGTCGCAATTAAGGAAGAATCTAGAGATAGGCGGTGATATCTTCAATATTCCCTCTCACCGACTACTCTCTTTAAGGACAGACCTTGCTACCATACCAAGCTGAGTTCGAAACTCTTCAAACTTTGCAGTTCCGAGACCTTTGGGGAAGATATCGGCAACTTGAACACTTGTCTTGGCGTATTCCATCTTGATCTTGCCCTATAACACCTTCATTCATAGAAAATGATAATGCACTTCCACATGCTTTATTCTAGCATGAAAAACTAGATTCTCTGCCAAGCTTATAGCGGATAGGTTATCACAATATAATGTTGTCGAATAATCTACCGATCGATGAAGGCCATCCAATAACTGTACTAGCCACGTACTCTCCCGAGCTGCCATTGCTGCTGCTCTGTATTCAGCTTCTGTTGTAGATAGGGACGCAGTCGGCTGTCTTTTACTGCACAAGATATTGCTACTGATCCAAGGTTAAATGAGTATCCAGTGGTCAATCGCCGTGTGTATCGATCCTCAGCAAAGTCAGCATCACAATGACCAACTAGCTCACCCAATGATGCATTCTTATATAGAAGCCCAAAATCAAACGTCTTCTTTACATACCTCAGGACACGTTTGGCTGCATCCAAGTGAGGTTTCCGAGGTTTCTCTATGAATCTACTTACTACTCCTATTGCAAAAGCGATGTCAGGCTGAGTTATGGTAAGGTAAATTAGACTACCTACCAGTTACATGTACATGGTCGAGTCTTCTAGCTCCCGACCTTCATCAGCACATAGCTTTGCATTCCCATCTAACGGGGTTGATATAGGTTTGCAATCAAGCATCACGAATTTTTCCAAGAGATCTTGTGTATACTTCTGTTGATATAAAAACAATCATTCCTTTGTCCGATCAACCTTGAGTCCCAGAAAGTGTTTCAGCTCTCCAAGCTCCTTCATTTGAACCCACACGGAGAGGTTGGCTCTGATTCGACATATCTCGTCTTCATCATCTCCAGTAATGATGAGGTCATCAACATAGATAAATACAATTGCAATCTTCCCGTCTTTTGCCTTCACAAACAAGCTTGAGTCTGTTGAAGCTACAGAATAACCATTTTCCAATAAGAATTCTGCAATCTTTCCATACCAAGCTCTCGGGGCTTGCTTTAAGTCATAAAGTGTTTTTTTTAGCTTGCAAACATACTCTAGATGAGTTTTGCTCTTGAAACCATCCGACTGCTCCATGTATATATCTCGATCAAGTTCTCCATGTAAGAAGGCATTCTTCACGTTCATCTGCCACAAATTCCATGACTTTCTTGGTGCAAGTGCTAACAGAACTCGAACTGTAGTTATCTTTGCCACTGGGTTAAAGGTTTCTTCATAATCGACGCCATACTTCTGGGAAAATCCTCGAGCCACTGGACATGCTATATACCTTTCTATCGACCCGTATGGTCGAGTTTTAAGTTTGTAAACTCATTTGCAATATATATATATAGGTACCAAGTCTCATGTCTCATTTTTCTTCAGCCCAAGGATTTCTTCTTCCATGGCCTTCCTCCATTCTGCACCCTTTGAGGCTTCCTCATATGTTGATGGCTCAATCACACCAACATCTTCAGTCAATGCAGTATTGGCATACTTGGGGTATGGTTTCCTTTGCCTCGATGACCTCCGAAGTTGAGACTCCTCCTCTTCGAGTTCTTCTACCTGACTTAGCCGAAGTTCTTCTGTCGATCTTGGATGCTCACTATATGAACTCTTTGATTCTGGTGACTGTGCTTTGACACCCTCTTCAATCAGCTGATTCTCATCAAATTCTTTCAGCCTTTCTTGAAATTCTTCCTCGATATGCTATGAATTTGGCAATTCGACAACTTGGGTGACCACCATGATGATAGTTCATCGAACACCACATTTCTGGAAGTATAACACCTCCTTATTGTAGGATCGTAGCACTTTCACCCTTTCCGTTGATCATCGTAGCCCACAAATATGCAGCGAACCACCTTCTTGTCGAATTTGCTGCGAAGATGATCTGGCACAAATGCATAGCATACATAGCCGAAAACTCTAAAATGACTTACCATGAGCTTGAGATTCCACAACTTTTCATATGGTGAAATGAAGCCAAGCCTTGCTTGAGGCAGTCTGTTAATCACGTGCGCCGTTGTCTTCATACACCCAGCCTAGAATTTAGGAGGAACATTCTTTGCATGCAACAAGCTCCTGTAGGTCTCCGTCGGATGCCGATTCTTTCTTTCGACAACTCCAGTTTGTTGAGGCGTATACGGACATGTAAGCTATTGACGTATCTTGCACTCTCACAAATACTTTGTAAATTCATACAAAGTATACTCTCCCCCATTATCAGTACGAAGGCAAATAATTTTCTTGCCTACTTCACTTTCTACTATTTCCTTGAACTCCTTAAATTTGCTAAACGCCTCTGATTTTTCCTTTATAAAACCAACCCAGACATACTTGGAAAAGTCGTCGATAAATGTGATCATGTATGTTGATGCACCGACAGATGATTGCTTCACTGGACTAAATACATCAAAGTGAATGAGCTCGAGAGGCATAATAGCTTTGAATGTCGACACATCATATGGAAGCTAATGTGCATTTCCGTACTAACATCCGGCACAAATCACATTTTCCTAAACTTCCAATGAATACCCTTCAGCACGCTTTTCTGCATAATCACTTTCAACTTGTGATAACTTACATGCCCAAGTCGCGCATGCCACAAATCAGGTGTATCATTTCTTCGAGTTTTCTTTACGTATGTCATTTGAGCAGACATCACGTAAACATACTCTAGTCGACAACCCTCCATGACTGGTCGACTACTGGGTTTTATACTTCGGTATACCTTAACATCTCTTGGGCTAAACACAACATAATTACCTGAGTTTGTGAGCTGTGACACAAACAATAAATTCTTCTTCATTCCCGGCACGAGGTACACATCTTTCAATTCGACCTGCTGTGAATTGAATCGGGGAGTTATCATCGTCTCGCCGATATGAGTAATCGGCAACCTCGAGTTGTCTGCAGTAATAACAACACGTTCCCCGACATAATCAAGCATATTCGACAACTTGTCTTGATATCCGGTCATACGATTCGAACACCCTGAATCAATAATCCAATCGGTATCATAATTAATCGACTTATCACTTACAGTGATGAAAGATGTCGAATTGTTTAACTTGGTTGTGGAAAAGGCAGCGAGCTCGTCTTGCACCTCCATAGCAACAGACACTTGAAAATCCCTTTCCTCGTCACTACCATTATTCTTTGATGCTGCAACATTTCCTTCAACACTCTTTGCTCGACAATCTCTAGCAAAATGACCTTCCTTGCCGCAAACTTAACATCGTCCACTACGTCTTTTGTTATTGCCATCTTTATCGCGATTCCGCCAAGCTCCCCCTGGTCGAGAGCCCGTCTCTCCTGGTCGCATTTTCAATTCTCCATGAGCTGGTTGCTTTTGCCATTCGACATGACATGTCCTCGACTTGCCATCTCTATTGTCAGTGCCGATTCTCCTCTGGCCCTTGAACCCTATTCTATCACTGAAGAGAGCACTTTCATCTCCCTTAATCGAGACCTTAGATATTTGATTATCTAAAGTCTCTTGGTTGGCCAAAATATTCTCCAACTCGGTGAGTTGGTTGGGTTGCCCATCCACGAGTAGCCGTAACAATACCATTATACTCCGGCTTTAACCCGTGAATAATAATTTTTCTCATTCTTGTTTCTGAGATGAAATTATTTGGATCTAGTTTTGAAATTTCGTCACAAATAGACTTAACTTTGGAGAAATACTGACTCACCGTCATATTTTGCTATGATATCGACAAGAGCTCGTTCTCCAAACTTTACAATTTGGTATCATTCGACCTCGCGAACAATGCTTCCAAATTATCCCATGCCTCCTTGGGAGTCTACGCACTCTTTATATGCTGCATTAAATCATCTTCAACAGTCACAGCAAGGGCGTAAAGAGCATTACCCGCTTTGATGCTCCATCTCCTCAGCTCACCATCGTTTGTGGGTGCCGTGGTGTTGCTACCGCCAACAATACCCTACAAATTTTGACCTAGCAAATAAACTGCATGCGAGTACTCCAATTATTATAATTGGAATTGTTGAGCTTCTCAATGCAATTCGTCGAATTTGATATGCCCGCCATCTGACTGGATATAATGTCCGGCACTACTTCAAGTAAGCTTGGTCCCCGACCAATCGATCACAGTCCCTGACTGTACACCGGCAAACTTTCGACGCACTCTGGTCCTCGATCGCTTGCTCACGTACAATGGTCCCTGACCACCGTTTTCACGAACCACACTCTGGATGATTAGATTCGCGGTCCTTGACAACCGCGCTTTGATACTAAATGTTGAGAAAACAGAGGCGCAGTGCTCTGCTCTCAAGTCTCGATCGACAAGATGATTGACGACTATCGAAGGTGAAAATGTCACTCAATAACACTCACACAAGAGAAGCTCTCAAGAGAGGAGATGGATGGACTATCTAATGTGCTGTATTCACCTTACTCACCTTTTCCACCTTACAGAAATAATTACAAGACTCGCCTATATATAGGCATCTTACACAACTCTTCAGTTACGCGACCTTTCGACTGACTCATTAATGGACTCCTAGAAATATGAACAGTCAACATATCGATAATATAAAAAAACCCTTGAAAAGAACAATACAATAATGACTTTAAACATATTCGTCGAATAGACGTCTATCGAAAATCAAAAAGTCTATCGACAACCGCCAAAATACGAAGAGTCGCGATTAAGGAAGAATATAGAGATAAGCGGTAATATCTTCAATACAACCTAATACGTTTCACATTCCATCTCCGATTCAGCGTATACGCTGCACCCGGGCAATACTTCCCTCCTCCTCGTTATTTGCTATGCGGGACAAATCACGCTAGTACAAAGTTACAAACTCAAGAAGCAGTACAACGTTGGGCTCCTCCTCTCCATGTTTCCTTGCCCTCAATGGAGAGGAAGTGCAGATGGGAGGAATTTGGTCTAATCAAAAGTCACTATATTCATTATAATTAAAAAAAAAAAAGACCAACCAACAACGGGGGGGGGGGTGGGGGGGGAGTGGGCGCTTTGGATACAGCTAGAGACGAACGCGTGATGGTGCAGTGGGATAATTCTAGTACTTCGTTTTCGTGGTTGTGTGAGCCGGCGTCCCAGGTTATCCATCCCCCAAGCACCTCGGTGTTTCTAAATTAATCCGCCAGGAAAAGACAATAATCATGTTGATTATGATTGTGGACGGGGATATATATATATATTTGGGAAACGAAGCGTCCTGATCCGGTGGTTGCATGGAGTTGTCAAGTACCAGTACTGACGGGCCAATGGAGGACCGGGGGCGGGCCTTCTTTATCATTTTCCTCGTACTCCGCCTCGGTCCTATTGTCGAGTCGATACATCCCTCTCGTTTCGTCGAATGGTGGGGACGACCTATTAAGAAGAGAGGGCGGGGAGAAAAAACAAAAAACAAAAGTATGCACAGCATAGCATCACAGGAGGCGCAGAGTGAACAGCACTCGAGACCCTAAAGCGTTGCTTGTCACAATGTGTTGATTTTATGGGATTTACCTTGCGTGTTCGTGCTTTTGATTAAGCTGATAAATGGAAGCGTGATTTGGTATTTATGTGCTCTTTGTCGAAGAGGCGTGTACTTGCTTGTCGTCGCAAGTCTAGCCACGGATCAGAATTCCTCCATTGCACTTAGATTATGGAGTCAAGCGAAATCATAGTTTGATACATAATTGCAAAGTCCATTAAAAATTTAACCCCCACATGAGTGAAAGTGAACCCCCCCCCCCCTTTTTTTTACATATTTTCTGGTTGAATACTTACTTTCTTTACTCCTCAATTGAACCCAAATTCCAATTCAAATCCGAACTCAAACACAGATTGATATTTTGTTCGAAAAACCACAAGCAAAAAAAAATTGGGGAATAAGAAGAAATCTTTTTTTATTGGATGTTGAACATATTAGCTCATTTAATTTTGAGCGACTTTATCATACCAATTTCTACTCGCAAGCTTTCCCTTTTCCCTAATTGTTTTACTGAATCTTCGCGCTTTATCTCGTACAATTAAAGTATTCTAAGTAGAAACCTTCATACTGAGGGTACGGATCGGCCATATCCTAAAATGTACACATCTATTATCTTGCTCACGAGATTTCAATACGTGTTGGTTCTCTTTGAACTCTCGTGACAAAATTTACTAAGACTAACACAAGCCACTTTTCACCAATCGTAGTCCAACTCAATTTGGACCGTCACAGCAATAAAGTACGATATTCTAAGACTACTTATGCTAAAATTTAGAGAGAAATTTGTTCAATAAATTGTTGAGATGGCGGGATCAAAACCAACCAACAATAGAAGATAATTCGCCATCAATTAGAAATGCTATCAACATCCTAGATTGAAGGAATGTTTTGCACGTGTTTTTCAAGAAACTTTGCCGAGATTTTGTATCAAGTGGATATGACAACTACATGATCTTAAGTGCAATTTTCGAATTTGATGCTCTATAAATCCGAGAAAAATCGACCAGAATTCATATTAACAAGAGGGATTCAACATTTTTGAAGACATTTTCGACTCCACCAGTCTCTTTTTTTTTTTTTTTTTTTTTTTTTTTTTGGTAAAGGTAAGAAATATATTAACTATAACCAAAGCGCAACTTTACAAGAATAGAGGAACCCGACACTACAAAAAAGAGGTCATGCACTTGTAATGACACTAAAGAATGTCATTACGAATGCAAGAGTGTCGTGAGTCCAAAAAAAGGGCAATGGTCCATAAGAAAAGGACTAATCTTTTGTAAGCTTATAATATCCACATGAGTGTTATTCCCAAGAGATAGTATGACAAGCCCATTTTTAAACACGCGTTAAAATTGGTTTTACCTAGAGAGTTACTGCGGGAGATTTGATTTGACCTAGTGCTCTTTATGGAGCGGTAGGTTGTAAAATAGTTTGGAGGAAGCGGCAAATTATGATTTTTTTTTTCTGCTGTTCTTCATATACAATTTCCACTGCAGTCTTCTGTTGAATTTTGTGATTGTTCCATGTTACTTGCGTTTAGAGATCATGCCATATACTATGCGCGTCTCCACTGCTGTGGTTTTTCTTTAACCAGTGGTGACTTTGTTGTCATAACAATTAACAATTAGAATAGGGGATTCAAATGGCTTTTTTTTTTTGGTCGGATACGTGATTCAAATAGTTGACGAGCCAAATTTTTTGAAAAATCAAATGTTACTTAAGCTCCGTCTGCTTCGCGAAAAGCAACTTTCGGGAAAATATTTTTCTAATTTTTCGGTATTTGGTTTGCCGAAAATAAGTCAGTCAAGGAAAATATTTTCCACCTATAAAAAATCTCCTTCAAAAGTGGAGAAAATATTTCACTAAAAAAAATATTTTGTCTCATCTTTGGTCCCTCAACTCCTTTAATTTTTTTTTTAATTAATTTAATTAATTTCGATTTTCTTTTAATTTATAACTTTTAGTTATTCTTAATTTTTTCCTTTCCTTTCTCTGCCGACAACCGGCCATACCTGCTCGTCGGATCTGGTGAGGTGAGCATCGGCCTGAGCTTGCCAGCCATATCTGGTGAGGCTAGCCTTGGCCTCGCCTTATTAGATTTGACGAGGCTCGGCCTGAGCTCTCCGGCCTCCACCATGGCTGGCGGCCAGCCGAAATCAGAAGGACAAGGAAAAAAAAGATAAAAAAAGATAAAGATAAATAATTTTAAAAAAATTGGTTGTTTAAAAAAAATGAAAAAAAATAAAAATTATTGAAAGGAGTGCATGGAGGACAATGAAATCTGATTTTCTATACCAAACAACGGAAAACATTTTTCGCGTCTTTTTCATATTTTAGCCAAATATCAGGAAATTTCGTCATTTTCCTAAAAAAATATTTTCCAAAAATGCCACATTTTCGTAAAACAGACGGAGCCTCATACATCAATCTAAATTTCAAGGTCTATTCTACACTAGCAAATCGCATCCTTCTGTGTAGCCTTGCACGAATTCGCGAAGAAATTCCGCCAAAATTTATTTCTTATGGGGAATTTTCGTGAGGGTTTGCGTTTCAATAATGCGTTTACCCTATTTTCTAAAGGTGCACATGGTCCAGCCACATGGTGCGGCCACTTAGGAGCTTTACCTGTTATGACTTTCGTTATGGTTGATGAGTTTTCTGAACTTCGTCTCGTAGGAATTGAGATCCCAGAAGAGTCCTAACTCCATTGTGCGGCAGCCAGTTCAGTCCTAAACCTTTCAATTATGTCAATGTAGTCCTAAAAATTTTGTAGAATTTTCATTTAGTCCTAAACCTTTCAATTGTGTCATGCCTATTAAATATGAAAACCCATCAATTGTGTTTATTACTAAATGAAAATGCCATGAAATAACCTGATGTACACACATAAGGAAAAGGCATAGGAAACGCCACCTCTTTCTTGATTGGAAGGAACAAATAATAATTAAAGATTGACATTAGCTAAATTGACAGAAAACGATGTAGCTGCAAAAATTAATTGTAGTTATATTCGTAAATGTCTGCATTCATGGTAGTAGTATCAGGAGTAGCAATCATAATAATAATACTAAAGGAAATACTTCCATGGCAGTCTGACAGTATTATACTTATTTCTACCGTCCACACACTATCACCACGTATGTTGCATAAAGCACTCACTAATTGAAAAATCGTAAGGCCAGAAATAATGACAGTGTTGTCAAATTGTCAGGGTGACAGCTCCCTAACACTAATAACATAAATTATAACAATAGTAATGGTAGCAAACACTATGTGCGTACACAGATTAATGCACAGCCGGAAGTCAGTTAGCGGGTTCCAGATTGATTTCACCACAGAGACTGCTTCATGTACTGTGTTCTTGTCTTGTCCATCCCATAGGTAAGGGCGACGTATTTCGTCGCGCGTACGAGATGGGAAACCGAAACGAAGACCGTTTGTTACGTTGTTAAAAGTCGCGGGGTCGGAACATGGGGAGTGGGGGAGAAAACCCGAAGGAACTATCAGTCAAACTCAAGCCCTAGGAGAATATGTGACTGCTCCAACCGCTCCCTCCTCCTCCTCGGCGTTGTGGCCCTTGTGGGGCTGTGTGCTTGATCGTCCTCGTACGTGATCATCGGCATCTTCGCATCCATCCTGCGGCCATTCACGTCCTCTGCATTTGTTCTTGTCCTCCTTTCGTGCGAGGAAGGGTTTTTGTTTCCCTTTGGTTCTTACCCTCGTTTTGGGACGATGAACGTGTTGAGAGAAAGAGAGAGAGAGAGAGTGGTAGGGTTTGACAATGAATGTGTTGCCGTGGTAGTTAGTTGCCGTTAAGTATGAGTCCTTATCTTCTCTCTCGCTCCGCCAAAACCACCGGTCAAAGTCAACCTCCCCACCTCACCATGCACATGGCAGCACCTACCCTAGATATATACCTGTCTTGGCTCCTCCTTTATCCCCTTGCCTTGTTCAACTCTCTCTCTCTCTCTCTCTCTCTCTTCTGTGCATTTCATATCCGAAACTTTTGGCTTCGACGGCGGCGTTCTTCAGACATTAGAGAGCCCATGAGGAAGCCTTGCTGCGACAAGCGGGACACCAACAAGGGAGCGTGGTCGAAGCAAGAGGACCAGAAGCTCATCGACTACATTCAGAAGCACGGCGAGGGCAGCTGGCGAACTCTCCCTCAAGCCGCCGGTAATTGTTCTCCATCCTTTCATTACATCCCGCATGTAGCAAAACATGGCGCAACTAAACAGCAATCGGATTGCATGATGGAGTTTCGCTAGGGAAATACGTAACTGAGAATGTGAGTGCATTGGTCATCAGGCCTGCTCCGTTGCGGCAAAAGTTGCCGGCTGAGATGGATAAACTATCTGAGGCCGGACCTCAAGAGAGGCAACTTCGCGGAGGATGAAGAAGATCTCATCATCAAACTTCATGCACTCCTTGGCAATCGGTGCGTTCGTCAGTTTCTCTCTCTTTTCTCGCCCTAATATCTCAAAAGAAATGTGTTTTCCTACTCCGTTTAAGGATACCGTTGAACTTGTATTGGTAATATAACAGGAAATATAACCAAGACATTGATGCGGATGAATGGAATCAATAGTAGAAAAAACAAGTTCTCCATGTCCATGATCCGAGTTTGCTATTTACGGTTCGACAGTGCGATTAATTTTGTCTTCTAATGAAAGGAGCTTTGTATTCTTTAAATTAAAGTTTTCGAGAATAAAGCTTTGTCTGATAATTTCGTTGGCTATTTGTATTTCAGGTGGTCGCTTATTGCCGGAAGGTTGCCCGGACGTACCGATAACGAAGTCAAGAACTATTGGAACTCTCACTTAAGGAGAAAACTCCAAAAGATGGGGATAGACCCCAACAATCACCGGTTGAACCAAAATCTCCCTCGCTCTCAAACCCCGAATACCTCCGGCAGCACTTCCTCCACCAGCTTGAAGACCAACGCGACCCCCGCCGATAAATCCTCCAAGAGTGCTTGCGATCATCACGAGGTATTCAATGAGGAGAACGATTTGGGAGATATCCCGTGTGGTTTGCCCGATTTGAACCTTGATCTCACGATTAGCGTCCCGTCTTCTTCGCTTACTAAAGTCGAGCAGGAGGAGGAGCGAAATCCGTATGCCTCTAAGGTAGCGAGGGACGTCAAAAGCGCCGAATCCCCTACCCTGCTTCTCTTTGCATGACGACTCATTTATCGCCCACCAATTTCTTTAAAATCCGGAAAGGATAGAAGTAGAAAGGAGTATGCATGATGCGGGTCCACAATTAGTGCGCACGGAGACGATAAATCACGTGAAGTTCAGTGCCTTTACCCAAGTTCTAGAAAAAATCGAAATCATCAAAGAGTTAAAGCGACGATCTATGAAGAGGGATCGAGGAAGCACACGCTCGGTCAGTGAAGATAACCCATGGCTTTTGCAATTCGAGAGAGGGGAAAAAAAAACAGACCGCACGTTCGTTGCTCAACTATTTGCCAGCAGAGCCACGTTGATCGTCGCCGTGCAACAACAGGCGGAGATCGAACATAATCATTCACAAAATTGCTTCACCTCAATCTTTGTAAAGTTGAGGGCTGGATTTCCGAGCTTGGGAAATTCTATTTCTTGTAAATTGTATTGTTTCACCACAGCATATAGTTGAGAAATTGTAATCATCAGCAATTTTTTGTCATCTTCTTCTTCCTGTACAATTTATTTTTGTTTCTGTATTCACTCAGAAACTGTGAGTCTGGAGTTTTTCTGATGAAGCTTCATTGCGCGACACAGATTAATCCAACTGCGAGATGTGCCTGGCAATATGAAATGGCTAATCAGAGGTGGGTCCATAGATTATACATATAACCTTACTAGTCTTAAACATAAGTCAATGATGGACCACTGGGATTAATTTTTTGTGCTATTGATCAATTGTGGTTACTAATGTCACCGGCCGAAAAAGGAAAATCGGATTTATCATGAGATATCCATGGAAGTTCTGGGTTTTGATGCCAGGAATACTTTGCAGCCATTTCAGCGAAGAAATTCACTATCAACGCGAGCTTTGTATATACTCTCCGCATCATATACTTCGCGATTGATCGATCCCTTGCGCTCAACTGCGGAAACGAATCCTGAATGAAGTGCTCGCTTTTTTCTCACGACTTCCATCATAAGCTTGTGAGTATATGTTCATGGAAAACCTTTCTACTCACAGTTTTTTGCGAACGTAGTTCCGCATTTTGATATTACGACTCTCAAACTTCCATGGACAACGGGCGTCCAAGTCATGAATTCATGGAGGATGAAGCTGCTGCCGAGGATTCCTAGTTCATTCATAATTTTACCCGCCTGAAAAGGAAGAAAAAGTTTAAAACCAACGGTATGTGATTCCCATTGATGTCCTGAAACAGATGCTGTGAGTCTTATGTATGGATATAGTACTGTTCCATTTAAAAGTTCTTATACTTGTGATCGGTAAATAGTAGCATATGTTCAAGATAGGTAGTGGTAGGACTGTTTGGTCCCGAAATGGTATACTTTTAGGGCTTCATCACTGAAGGTAGAAAATATTAGGCACTTCGATTCGAAGCACGGCGTCCCCATCCATCTATGTCAATAACGTGTGTCAAGTGTTGAGTTTTCATATCCTATTTCCTGGAATGAAAAAAAACAAAAAAAAAATTTGTATCAGGCAATTAAATTGAGAACCGGAATATCATGTTTGGAGCGAAATTATTGGATCTAAGTGAATTGCTATACTGATCTTTGTGAAAAGGTCGATCACTAACCTTTTGGTCAAACAAAATGGCAGTAAAATTCTATCTCTCGTGAAATACTAGGATTACTTGTATGATCACAAACCCGTTAGGTTAACTATTTCGTCAGTGTGTTCCAAACGTACGAACCCCATGTCTTGTCCTCAAGGACCAGGCGGCACCAACCGATAAGAACACAAGCAATGGAAGTGCTTGGTTTCTCGATTTGCTCTGTTCTACATTGGCGAGGCACACTTTCGAATCAATTTGGCTAAAAAAGACGACAAACCCGCGGTTACAGAAGAAGGTTGGGTGCTGTGGTTCAACGTTGACCATTTCTTGGCCTTCCTTAAGGGCACCGAAACGAGAGAACGACTGCATGCGATGCCCTAAGCATTTTGCATGGGGTTAGGTTTCGTTGCAGTGCGGTTGTTGGGTAGGTGCTGATAACTTCATGTCGCAAAGTGTGAACTCGAAGGAAAACTTTCCGTCCAAGATGATAAGGACTGTTAACTCGATTGACCGACATAGTCTTCAATTAGTTTCAACACGGATCGACCGAAATGAATTTACGAAAAAGGAAAAAGTAGAATAAAACGAAACCCTAGGTTCAATTTCGATGTAAATGGGTAATAATAGCTTCTGTTTCCTACGCCACGAATCAATGGCCGACTTCGCCCTCTCGTTAGCAGCGTGATCATATACATTTTCGATAAAAGGACGTGTTTACTAAGAGAGGTTACACGATTCTACGTGATTTGGTATGTTTGAGGTCCGAACTCTTACTCATCCACGCGTAGAGTCACATTTGAACGAATCAAAATATGTTTAAGGTATGAATTGAAATTACGTCCGGCGACTGCAACGGTAGCACAGCACGGGGATCACGCCACAGAAAAGAAACTTTAAGCTCGCGTTGTAGAAAGAACATGAATCAGCAATGCATTAGCCAAATGGGGGACTTCTTCTAGGGTCTTGCCCTCTGGAGGTCACGGAATGAGCCAGTTTCTTCATGCGGTGGCCGGCCTGGATTTGTAAACAAATGAAAACTGAGATCTCTCTCCTGCCCAAAATGGGGTAAAAAAAAACTGGGGATCTCAGCCATGACAGCGACTTCAAATGCCGCAAAGTTCCGACCTAGGCCGGCGGCCAAGACAATCTAGAGTTGACCGTGCCGCTAGCGAGAAGGCGCGCCATCCGCGTTTCTTCCCGAAGGTCAACGCATATCATGAACTTGTATCTGGTACTAATTATAGCCCGATAATATTTTGGATTCAGTAATTTGTTATATTTAAGGAATTTGATGTATAATTTAATTTCGTAATTGTTTGTTCCATTCAGTAAAAAGAATTCCTTAACCCAAGATGTAGAAAGCAAATTCTGAGAAGAATAATTTAATGACCCGAGAAAGTGAATCAATTCGTGACACAAGAGAGTTAAATTTCCACCAGTTGAATTTATCGCTATATAAAGTTTAATTATTCCGACATTACTATTTTAAAAGCCCCATGCGAGGCATGGGCGTGGTACAAGCTAGAACGGCAATAATTGTCCCAAAAAATTATAAAGCTATTGTACGATGGTCAGTTCAATTTTAATCACTTTGACGAGTTGACAATTTAGTCATAAACCTTTTGAAGTTTTGCCAATTTAATCATTGACCTATTATTTGAATAGTTGGGTGAAAGGACTATAATGACTCAAAAGATTTATGACTAAATTAGCACAAATTGAAAAGTTTAGAACTAAATTGGCATACAATAGTTTCAGCACTTTTTGGATAATTTTTCCAGCTAGAACGAGACAAACTTGTATAGAAAAGTGTTGTTTCTTTCCCAAACCATTCCTTTTACTGAATGAAAAGCTGGTGACAATGTATTTGTTTTACAAAAAAAAAAAAAAAAAAAACACCACAAGTGAATGCATTTCAGACGATTCCCTGGTCGCGACGAGATCTTGTTTGGATTTCTCTTATTGCCCAGCGAAAGGTCATTCTCAACGATTGAAGTCTCGTAAGTCGTTTAAATCCCTGTACAACTTGTGAAGGATTTTGTGAACGGTATTCAAGTAAAGAGACACTTGCCAATGATCGTGATTATGATGATGATGATGGTGCTGCTAATGATAAATTACCAACGATTTCTTCGGAAAGACGCCCCTAGTTTCATTGTTTTCTTAGGGCAGGTACGAATTATTAGAGCTCAGTGTCCTTGGGTGAGGATAAAACTATGAGGTTGATGCAATTGACAAGTAGATGGAAGATTCCTATGCATCACACCGACACGGCTAGTCCGAGGTTGTGTGAACCACAATACTCGAAGGTAGCTGTCTTAGGGTTCTCTAATCCTATGTTAACTTCCTACGTATGTATCGTTGGTTGGTTGGTCGGTTCTGTCTAATCACATGATCATGTGTTTGATTAGACATCATAGAACTATGCACTACCTTTCTCAAAATTATAACTCTAGTTTACACCGTAAAATTGTCCAAAAAATTCTAAACCTACTGTACGGCGGTCAATTCAGTCCCAAACATTTTGATGATTTGCCGATTTATTCATAAACCTATTTTTTTACCAATTAGGTTAGTATTGAATTGTCTACCGTATAATAGATTTAGGACTTTTTGAACAATGATCCATAGTTTAAACCTTAAGGTAGTATCGCTATTACTGTCGAATATCTCTAATTTAGCTCTTCACGTTTTATTTTTCCATCGGCTTGAGGGTTGGTTAATCTCTTCTACAAGTGATTGCTCCAAAATTTCCAGGCGAACTCGAATACAGACGATTGAGATTCTCGTGAGAGATGATTGGTGTGTTGTTCCTGGCTAGGCTATACACCTAGAGGGGGTGAATAGGTGTAACAATCAAATTTTAATGAATAATGCGGAATTGATAAAATAATCGAAATCAAGATAACACAAGTGATAGTAAAGTATTGCAGAGCTTTTGTTAGATATTTAATAGATGTAGTTAATAGATGCAGAAGAAGTAGGAAAGCGTTGCACACAAGATTATAGTGGTTCGGCTTTTGAGGGCCTACGTCCACTCCCCCACACTAACAGCCTACTGGCTGGATTTCACTAAGTATCCGAATAAGAGATTACAGGAACCAGAGTGATTACTTGAACTTCTACCGCTTCTACAGAAGCGAGCTATGCCTCTACCGAGATCTTTCACTCAACACTCTTTTTCTGCTTCACTCTCTCTTACGGGATTCACAAAGGTGCTGTTAGACAATAATGAAGCACTCTCTCTGAATAAGGTCGATTATCTCTTGGTCTCCTCCGTTCTTTGAACTTTGTGCTCTTTATAGTCCTCGTCCTCCAAGCTCCCCGCTGGACAGATCCACTCCGAGGATCAATCACCAATACTAGCCATTAGTTGATTCATAAAAGGACACTAGTCGTTTACGGTAAGATTCACCAGAAACTTGAAAAGATATATTTGCCCATACAAACATATCGTAAGACCTTTAGACAAAGAATATAAATAAGGTATTTGTCTAACATTAGAAAGACAATCAAGATATTCTATAAAGGGAAAACCTTTAGGAAATCATTTTGATTGACACTAAAATAATATGACTTAGCATTGAAATCTTTTCCAGATCATTGACCGTTAGCGGGGAAGTTTGATCTGCTAAGAGATAGAAAATAGGATTAGTTGATTTAAATAGAATTCACATGTGACGTGTTCGAATCCCGAGCCAGTGTGCCTCTGCCATATGGTGTACCTGCTTCTATCAAGAAGGATGGTGTCAGTGATCAAACACAGTGAAATGCAAATCCTTTAGAAGCAACCAAATTCTTTTCACCAGAGCATGAATGGTTTTGTGTACTTCAAAATGAACTATAATATTCCTGTCGCGACCCGTCCGGAAGCGGACACGGCTAATGGATTACCGATCGCGGCCCCCACTCTGAAATGTGGATCGCGGGCTTTAGATCGGCGCGGGCCCTCCCAGGCCCATACCAAATCGCGGCGGGAGTGTCTTTTGAGGGATTCGACGATAAGAGTCGATCGCTTTCGACCTTAGTGTGGTCGTGGTGGCATGTGCAACTTGTTCATGCATTTGGAGTCGCCACCGGTCTTTCTTGGAGGGTAGACCGGAAACCTTATTGGCCGATTGGGAGAGATCGATCAATTCTGCGGAACCAGAGATTTTGGGATCGGGGACTTGGTTACGCTGGTGTCATTACCAACGCCCTTTCGGTACCTAACGCGAGTGATTTTCCTAGCTAAGAATTCATGCAGACGCAATTTTGGGTGAGGTAGGCTTGATTCAGGGTTTCATGCAGATTGGAAGACTATTCCTATCAATCACAATCAATGAAAGCGCGATCAAGTGCATAAATAAATCTCATCGATGCACATCAATTCAAGTCAATGGCTTCCTAGCATAGCCATAAAGGCTTAGGGTAGGTGTGATTTCGGACCGGGGTAAAATGGGAAGACTTGGAGGCGATTTAGCCCAAAGGGCAAAATCGTCAATTTTTTGGAAGACTAGGATACCGAATTACCCAAAATATTCCATGACCAGTTGATTGTGGCCATTTCCCATTTTTGAGAATTTTTTGGAATTTTTTGATTTTTCTTCAATTTTTGGAAGACGATTCGCCCAAAGGGCGAAATCGTCATTTTAAGAAGGGTCGGGGTTCAAAACACCCGAAATGAGTCTTGGCCAGTTGTTTGTGGCCATTTCCTATTTTTTTGGGATTTTCCTGGATTTTTTAGAATTTTTTTGGAAGACGGTTTGCCGAAAGGGCAAAACCGTCATTTTTGAAAAGACCGAGGGTCGAAAGACCCGAAACAGGTTGTGGCCAGCTAAATATGGCCATTTCCTATTTTTTTGAATTTTTTAGAATTTTTCTGAATTTTTCCCGATTTTTTTTTGAGTTTTTTTATGATTTTCCATTTTTTATTGAATTTTTGAGTTTTTTATTATTATATTTTTTTTTATTAAAAATAATAATATATATAACAATTATTCGGATCGGGTCGGATTACCCGACCCACAACCCAGACCCGGATCGGCCCCGCGCGCCCGCGACCGAAACGGCGCCGTTTTAGGTTTTATTGATTTTTTTTACCATTTTTTTAATTTATCAGAAAATCCACGGATCGGACGGATTTTATTGTGCCACGTGGCCTCTTCTGGTGCGTCCGATCTCAGAAAAGATCGGACGCTCCTCAGAGAGCCACTTGGCCGAATATCAACCGTTCGATTGATTTTAATTTATTTATTCCGAAAATCATTTATTAATTTTGAAAATCTTTTTAATTTTTCCAAAAATCCCAGATCGCGACATGTGGTGAAGCCACGGCCGTCCGATCTGGGCATTTGATTATTCGGACGGGCCCCTACGCTGACGTGGCTGCTGACGTGGCATGCCACGTCAGCGTTGACTCGAAGACCCGCTGACCTGCCGTCGACCTTGCCGGAGAAGACGATGAACAGTGGAATTTCCGGCGAGGTCGCCGGAAAATCGCGGCCCGCCCCCAAAACTTGGTATTTTTCGCCCGTTCTTTTGGCGTTCGACTCCCCATCGACTCCACATCAAGTTACAATAAAAACATGGCAAATGGGACGTCGGAAGGGCCTCGAACCGGCGGCCACCGAGCCGATTCCGGCGAGGTATTTACAGATTTTTTTTTTGATCTAAACTTGATTCTGATCGTTCAGGGTGCATCCATGAAAGGTCAGGAAGCTTACCTGACGTCGTCCAATCCTCGGCGACGGCTCGAAGTCCCCCGTCGAGCTCCCGGTCCGAACCGTGGCCGGCGAGGCTCCGGCTCGCATCCCCGACGTGTTTTCAATGCAAAATAAACACATACAAAGGCTTAGAGTTGATTCTAGTAAATTTTAGAGATGAAACACACACAAGAAGGCGTCGGGAAATGCACGACCGGGAGCCAAAGAATAAAATTTCCGTTTAGTCATTTCATCGAACACTTGGCGTGCACTTAAGTAATATTGGTCGGAGATGAAAAACCAACCTGTCCGAGGGTGTCGATGGCAACGACGACCTCGGTGATGATCGGTGAAGTCTGTGGAAGGTCCGGGGTTGCTCCTCCAGTGCCCGTCGCTCAAAAAAATCCCCTCTCTCCTCTTTTCGAACTCCCTTGGTCACCCTCAGTTTAAGCCGAGAATCTCCCCTTTTTCTCGTGGCCGACCGGCGCTCCTCGGCCTCAAAGACGAGCATGGCCCTCCGTCCTTTTGTCCCCCACGTTCGGTGTCTCTTTGTTTTTTTAAAAAAACCGACCCCAGCGGCCATTTTTCTAATCGCCGGTGAGGTCCCCTGCCCTTTGGCTTTCGGCGCAATGGGTCTGCAACTAAGTTGCAGACCCGGTTCGGACCGGGTCGGGTCGGGTCTGACCCGACCGGCCCGGTTCGACTCTCCTAGCCCAATTGAGCCCCAAATCGACCTCTTTTCATGAAATTGATACCAAAATCGGACTTCTTGACATGTTTTCTATCAAATATGGGTGTTTTCGTGAATTAATTGATTGAAATTTAATGAAAACCCCAAATTATCCTTAGGATCCGAAATTGATTTTTGCTTAATCGACAATCCAAACGACCAAATTAGCTCAAATTGGGGCCACCAATGGATTCAGCATGATGAAAACTATAGGATAGAGGTGTTTAATTTGAATGGGTATGCCCGCATGAAATTTAATTTCGAAAATTGTGAAACCGGGGACTAAATTGAAAGATTTTTATGCAATTAAGCCCTTTTGTTTAAAATTGATCAAATTGAAGGGCAAATTGACCTAATTGCATTTCTAGACTTTAGGATTCAATGTCATAGCTTATAAAAAGTGAGAATTGAAAATTGAAAGACTCGAAAAGGATTTTTTATGCCCGATTCGGGTTTATGTTTGTGAATGAACATAGTGACCCAAGCCGAATTTTCAAGATTTAAAGTGACACACTTGAATAGGAAATTAAAAAAAAAATTATTGAATATTTTTTTGTATTTTTCTGACCACGAATGGTATTTTTATGATTTTTTGGGTATTTTTAATAATTAAATAAATTCGAAAAATATTAAAAAATATCAAAAAAATTTTTTTGTCCAAAATTGGGTCCTAAGGCCAAGCCAAGGCTTCCAAAGTTGATTTTGTGATTTTATGACTTTTTTGATATTTTTAATTAATTTTAAAGAATAAAAATCACAATAATAAATGGTCAAAAATCAGGTGTCAACAGCTGCCCCTCTTTGAGAGGAATCTCGTCAGAGGTTTCTCTCAAAGATAAGGAGGCACCTGATTCCTGGCCGACTCGACTGGGAAAATGAGAGAAGAAATGCTATGACATCGAATCCTTAAGGCTCTCGATAAAAGCTCAAATTAATCCCCGGTTTACTCCAACAACTTGAACATGGGCCGGGATGAGAGAGACTTACCTGAAGCTCACCTGTCGGATGCTGCCGGTTGCGACGACTTTCAAGAAGATACCTAGGACTCGTCATTCAGAATATCCTAGGGAGATTAAGCTCTGACCTGTATGGTAGGTCATACCATTATGGAATTCCTAACTGGTAGGAACCTAAAGAAGGCGCATCCCACGCTTTGGAATTTGCCAAGGATTTTGATCCGTATGGTGGATCAGACCTTTGTGTTGATCTTTAAGGCGGTATCTACCTCGAGTTGACCCTTCAGGCGGTATCTACCATGAGTTGACCCTTTAGGCGGTATCTACCTTTGTTTGACCCTTCAGGCGGTTTCTACCCAAAGTTGACCCTTCAGGCGGTTTCTACCCAAGGTTGACCCTTCAGGCGGTATCTACCATAAGTTTGACCATTCAGGCGGTATCTACCATTAATTTGACCCTTCAGGCGGTTTCTACCATGATTTGACCCTTTAGGCGGTATCTACCTTTGTTTGACCCTTCAAGCGGTATCTACCTTGGTTTGACCCTTCAGGCGGTTTCTACCATGTGTTGACCCTTCAGGCGGTATCTACCATGTGTTGACCCTTCAGGCGGTATCTACCATGAGTTGACCCTTCAGGCGGTTTCTACCTTTGATTTGACCCTTCAGGCGGTATCTACCTTGAGTTGACCCTTCAGGCGGTATCTACCATGTGTTGACCCTTCAGGCGGTATCTACCATGAGTTGACCCTTCAGGCGGTTTCTACCTTTGATTTGACCCTTCAGGCGGTATCTACCTTTGATTTGACCCTTCAGGCGGTATCTACCTTGGTTTGACCCTTTAGGCGGTTTCTACCATGAGTTGACCCTTCGGGCGGTTTCTACCTTTGATTTGACCCTTCAGGCGGTTTCTACCTTGTGTTGACCCTTCAGGCGGTATCTACCATGATTTGACCCTTCAGGCGGTATCTACCATGATTTGACCATTCAGGCGGTATCTACCTTGGTTTGACCCTTCAGGCGGTTTCTACCTTGGTTTTGACTTTGAAAAGGGATCTCATGACGAGGGTTCTCCACGTCCGATGAGACTGCCTAAATTTTGAAAAGGGGTCTCATGACGAGGGTTCTCCACGTCCGATGAGACTGCCTAAATTTTAAAAAGGGGGTCTCATGACGAGGGGTCTCGCAGGTATGCTATCCCCACTAACACGGCGCTCCTGGCCATAAAAGGGGACTGCCTGTTTGCTCACTCAAGCCCATTCTTGAAGCTCAACCCTCAAGGTGCCAGATATTTCTGGTTCAACAGGTTCCACATAGTGGCAAGTTGAAGAGCATACTAAACCAAACCAATCGTACTACTGAGTCAACAAGAGGATTCAGATATGCGAAAGATCATGCTTATAGGAAAGGAGAAGAAAGGAAACTTAGAAACTCATATTGGAAGCACACTGATATTTCACAAGGTTTTTTTTTTTCGGGTGAACAGTGTTTATTACAGTGCTACAGTACTGCTACAGCGCTAAACAGTGTCTGCTACAGTGATTTTGCTACAGTGCCATGAACAGTGCCATGAACGGTACCGTGAACAGTACCGTGAACAGTAATTTCGCAAAAAAGTCTTCTAATCTGTAGATCCTTATCCTAGCATGCATACCTATTGCTTATGACTTTTTAGCACACCTACTTATAATAATGCACGAGGGTTTTTACAACATTCTGACAAACGGCGATAAAGTCATCTCAGACTTTTATTACATGCACGTGAAACTGGGTAGTTCAAAGCCGACGACGATCTGGATCTGGGTGATAATTGGCATCGTCAGAGTCAGAGCTGTCTGGGCCGTCTTTGTCTTTTTTGAATTTATTCCAGTACCACTGTTCTTCGAGCTGGGACAGTCCAACGTCTGGGTCTTCGTCTTCAGTGAGTGAGGGACTATCTTCTTGTTCTGCCACGTGTCGTTCGCCTGACAAAATATCTTCCATAGTGACCGGGTCTGATGGATTTTGTCGCGCGCCTTGATTAGAGCTGGATGGCATCTGGGGCTTGGGCCATAATTGGAGCTGAGGCCACTTGTACGAGCTTGATGGCTGGTCCTGGGTGCTAGATGCAATGTCTGCTGTAGAGTATGGATTTTGTGACAAATGTCCTCCCCAAGGGTCTTGAGTGTCAGGAGTGTCGGTATCCATAGAAGAACCTGGCTGGTTGCTTCTATAATCTTCAAGAGCTTGACGTACCTGAGGGTGTATTTTGGGCCTATCCCACGAGTGGTTCATGTGATGGTATGGCCAAATTTCAGGAGGGATTTCATGATTTTCTTGACATAGGACTCGCTGGAGTTCTCTATACTCATACTGCATCAGTGTGATGGACTTGGGAAGTGTTGTATAGATCCGAAATACTTGTCGATGGAGATTGGGCTTGAATGTAGTGGTGCCATAATACAAAGCTTTTTCTCGAATATCTCCGGTTGGGGTGAAGAAAACCCAAGGCCTGTGAAAAAGGACTGTGGTGTGTCTTTCTGGGTCAGGTATTCCACAATTTCGCTGAAAGATGAAGTGCTGTTTCCACGCTGCCAAAGGCTGGAACCAAGTGAGCATTTCTGTCAAAGCCTTTTGGTTTGAGAAATCTCCCATGAGTGCTCTGGACAGGACTCGGACAATCTTGTCTGTGGGAAATTCAATGGCAACATCATATACATTGAGAAAATACCAAAAGAACCATTTGTGGTCTTCAGGGAAGTCTTGATCAGGAGACCACCGCAAAACATGGATAAATGGATAATCAGGATTAAGACCATGTGGTCCTAACATTAATCCACCATAAGTGCTGAATATGCGGTTCTGGTACTCATTCATGTAATACTTCAAATTCTCACAGAAATTATTTTCTGCAACTTGTCCTGGGACTTCTGGAGGATAAGTGAGAGTATTCCATGGTGTATCTCGTATTGGTGTGGTACGAAATCTTCTTGCATCCAATGGATTTCTGCGGACATACATGTTGATGGATTCAACTGGGTGCTTCGGTCGGGACAGAAAATCTGCGAGGACATTCTTTTTGCCTGCTATGTGTTTAGCATCAAAAGAATATTTCGAGAACCATTCGGCCCACCTTAACAATTGCGGATGGGGAATCTGTTTCTGCTTGAAATTGAGCATTTGGGGAAATGAAGACATATCCATTTCGACCAAAAAGTGATGCCCAATAAGGTGGTATTCAAACTTCTTGATGCCATATTTGACTGCGAGTATCTCCTTAAAAGTGGAATGATAATGCATCTCTGCGGGAGTGAATCGTCCACTTTTGTAAGCACAGATGAAGCGCTTACCTTTGATTTCTTCAAGGAGAATGGTTGCCCAATACTTATCACTAGCATCTGTTTGCAAAATTCTTTGACCAGTGGAGGGAATTTGCAAAGGGGGGAGATGCTGCAGAATTTCTTTGAGATGAGCTACAGCCTGTGTCTGTTTCGGTCCCCAAGGGGGAGCATCTTTTTTCAACATCCTCTGAAGAGGATAGAGTGCTTTAGAGATTTTTGGCACAAAGTCTCGGAGATAATTGACAATTCCAAGGAAAGCCTGGATTTGGCTAACTGTCAAATTCTCAGAGGGAAATTTTTGGAGTTCTTCTGCAAGGTGAGGACCTGGACAGTAGGTCCCTTCTTTCAAATGCATACCAAGGAACTCAATTTCTTTTTGAGCAAGGATCATTTTCTTTTGGGAAAGCATGATTCCATGTTTCTGGACAATTTCAACGAACTGGGAGAGTAATTTACAATGGGATTCCTCATCAGGACTGTAGAGGAGAATATCATCAATGTAAATCTGGGCATGTGGGAGAATGGGCTGGAAAATTCTACACATGGCTTTTTGAAAGATGGACGGAGCTGTTTTAAGACCAAAGGGGACGACTGTCCTTTGAAAGTGCTGGTTTGGAATGCAAAAACCAGTTTTAGGACGGTCATCAGGATGAATGCCAATTTGCCAAAAACCTGCTTTCAGGTCGAACTTTGAATAGATCTTAGCCTGGGCTAGGCTACCAAACAAAGAGTTTTTGTGAGGCAAAGGAAATTTATCATCTTGGAGGAATTTGTTCAAGGGCTGATAATTGATCACCAATCTGAGCTTACCACGATTCTGTTCTGCTCGCTTGTTCACATAAAAGGCTTCACAAGCCCATTGTGAATCAGAGGGTTCAATGAGACCTTGCGAGAGTAGCTCAGCACATTCCTTCTGGGCCAAAGCAAGATGTTCAGGATTCATACCAGAATGACTGGCTTTTGTGGGATTAACATCTTCACTTTTCTTGAATGGGAGTTTGACAAAGAAGTCAGAGTTTTTCCAAAGAGGGTTTGAACAGGTTTGGATAAACTGGGAATGGGATTCAGAACAGCAGGATAAGAGACTTTGGGTAATTGGATCAAGGATTTCTGGCTGAATGATGAAAAGTCTCTGGATATCCACATACTCACGAAACTGGTCACCAAATTGTAAACCAGTGGGTTTGATTCTGAGCTGGGAAAGCTGGGCTAGAATATCCCAACCAATGATGAGGTCTTTATCTGGGGAATTACAACCAAGGATTTTTGTGGATATGGAACAGCCTGGAAATATCTGGAGGGTAATGGTTTTGCTGCGGAATTTTGTGGTAAAAGTATCACCAGAGGCAGAATGGAAATACCTTGTGTAAGGCGTCCAGAATTCTTCTGGGAGTACTTTTATATCCATGAGTGATGCTGCCGCGCCGGTATCAATGAGAGCAATGACTTGAACAGGTTTGTCATTTTCTGGGGTGTGGATTTGGATGGGGATATATGGAGAGTGGAAAACGGGTTGGACATGGAAGGAGTCGGGGATATTATCAGGAAAGAATGCAAAGATATCACCTGGGGATTCATCAGAGTCTGAGGAATAAGTTTGGAGGGCAAACAGTGTGTCGGGTGAAGGCTCATCTTCAACAGAGAAGACAGACTCAATATCTTCGTCATCCAAAGGGATTCCTGTGGTGGAGGAAATCTTTTGGATCATGTAACTTCCTTGGCGCTTTGCCTGAGGACAGTATTTTGCAAAGTACCCTTTCTTGCTACAGATGTAGCATCGGTCGGATTTCTTCTTTTTCTTGAAACTAGAAGCAGATGAGTGATGCCACTTCTTTTTTCGAAGGAACTTCCACTTGCCTTTCTTAGGTCTTCGTCTGCCAAATGAGAATTTCTCAAAGGAGAACTTCTTGAAGTGCTTGCACTTCTTAATGCCAGCACAAGAGGGATCACTGCAATCTCTTGAGCACTTGATCTTCCAATGAGGATTGTCACAATTCTTTTCGAGAGAACGATTCTCCCGAAGATAACTTCTGAAGACCTCTCTTCTGTGACACATTTCTTCAATGGCAAGGTGGACAGACTGTTGGATTTCTCCAAAAGTCGCATCTGTGATGGTCTTGTTTTTTAGCTTCAGGGCTTTCTCAACAACTTGACTAATCTCTTTAGGAATGGAAGCCAGGAATACGGACTTGAGATTAGGATCAGAACCAAGCTGGTAGAAAAGCTTGATCATTTCTCGAAAGTGTCGATCCAGGTCTTTTTTGGCCAGAGAACAGCATTTTCTTTCAAAGAATTCTTTTCTTTTGAGTTCTTTCGAATCTTGAGGTTGGCCAATGAAGAAAAGATGAATCAGCTAAATTGCTTCATCAAAAGACATGGTAAGAAACTAGAGTTGGTCTCTTTCTGGGGCTAACTTCCACCAATCTTTTAATGAACCGGTGAATCGAGTGACAAACTCAAGGAGAACATCATAAGAGCTGTGTTCCTTTAGATTTCTGGTAATCATCCAAGAATGAAACTCTTGGAGCCTTTCTGCCCATTTGTGGTAAGGGATATCATCCAAAGTGAAGAAATTGGACGAATAGGATTTATAGGTCGATGACGATGGGTCATGGTAAGGCTGGGAAGGTGGAGGTGGATGCTCAACTTCAGGTTGGTCTTCCATTTCTTCTTCAATGATTGGCTCTGCAGGGTCAGCCATCATAACGTCTGCCACAACAGACTGGGTGCTAGAATCATAGGATTCAGTATCTGGAATGGAAGATGACTCACTGATAGAGTTTTCAGGAGTAGCTGGGGGTGAAGGATTTACGGGTTTCACTGTGGAGATGGTGGGAACCTGGTTTCGAAGGAAATTTTCCAAGGGGTTTGAAACCATGAATGAGTGGGAAGGTTTATGAGGAGGGGATGAAGGAGGTGATTTTTCTGGTGGTGCTGAAGGAGGGGGAAAAAAGGTCTGTTTGCTTTTTTCTTTTTTCTCTTGGTCTATCTTTTTAAGACGATCCCGAAGAGCAAGGAAGTTCGTCTTTGGAGGAGGTGGTGCTGTGCTGAGTACAGCTGCAAAAGAGTTGGGGTCTGGAGAGCTTGACATGAAGGATGTGGGGTTAGGAGTTGTTGTTGGAAAGAAAAATGGATCAAGGGCTTGTAGATTCCTTTGCTCAAGGAGAGCTTGTTGTTCTTGCAGTATCTGGACCTGGCGTCTAAGCTTCTCGATCTCAGGAGTTTGGTCTTCCAGATAATGACTTGTAGGAATCTGTTTTGTTTCCATCAGGTACAGCCTCTTCTGGAAATCTTCCAACATCTTCTTAGAGACAGATGTAGCATGGTCTACCCTGTCAAGACGAGTAGCCACTGTGTTTATTGCTACATTCTGGGCGAGAGCATTCTCTGTCTGCCAATTCAGAACAGCCTCAACCGGTGTAGGGCCTTTCCGTCTTCCATGAAGATCGACATCATGTGGAGTTGTGATCTTTGGAGAATGGAAGTATTTCTGCTGTGCATCAGAGAAATTTTCAGCAGGAGGGAATCCGAAAGTGGCTGAACTTTCTTCAGATGGGGCAGGCTGTAAAGGTGGGAAGTCTTCTGGTCGGAACATGCAAATACTGGGTAAAACAGGAGGTGGTTCAGGTTTAGGATTGCAAGTGTATGGCTGAGGGAGTATGATGGGACAAGAGTTTTTCTTTACCCATTTGAGGATGGGTTTATAGAATGGAGAAGTGATGGGTTTCTTTGGTGGTGGTGGTGGTGGTTTTGGTTCATCTGGGGGACAAGCAGGTGGAGGTGCAGTAATTTGAGGAGGTTTGGGAGAACCATACTCAACCATATACTGCCAGCGTCTGCCGTCTTCACCAAGAGGACCCACGGTTGGATCACCGTCTAGGTACCTTTGGTAAAGTGAATCTTTCTTCTTCTTGTTCTTCTTTTTGGAGGACGGTTTGTCATCCTCATCTTCTAGATTCAAACAAGAGGAACATGAACAGTCAACATCCCAAAAGCAGTGTCCGGAGGGATCCTTGTAATAATGGATGGGTCGTCCATTTTCATCAAAGGATTGGACATGGGCTTTAGGATCTGGGTCTTCCATACTGACCGACTCAGTTGGACATGGGGTGAAGCACAGGATGGTGGGGAATGATGGAAAAACAGAGGAAGAAGTGTCTTCCTTCTCTTTTGTAAACTTGATGGTGACAGTACCATCTTTTTTCTTGGTGTATTGTGGCTCAGAGGACTGGACAGGTCGGGGATTTTGGTGGAGTTTTTCATAGTTGGTTACCCAACTGTCAGGAAGGAGTTTGACAAGCTGATCTCTTGGAAGTTGACGAGGGATGTGGATACATGAAGTCTGGTCGTTGTCAACAGAGATAAGCAGAGCATCATCTGCACTTAGTAGGTTGAGATCAATGGCATGGTTTTGTACTCTGTACACCATCTGGTAGTGTAGAGTAGCAATTATGGCTGATGTGGTTTGAGGAGCACCAGTGATCTGCAACTGAACCTTCAAAGCAGAGAGAAGGTTGGGATCTGCCAAGGCCATGTTGAAATTTAGGAAGAGAGTGACAAATACTGTGCCTGCGTTCAGAGTGGTCTGAACAGTGCCAATGCAAGCATGCTGGTATTCCAAGAAGCGAGTATCGAGGAGAGCAACCCGAGCAACTACGGGCAAGCCTTTTCGTCCATGCAGGGATAGGGCCAAACGGATGGCGCCAAAGTGGAGGTGAGTGTAACCCTGTTGAGCCTACTGGGCAGGGAACTCAGGTGGAATTTGGAGAGTTACAAACTGCTCTTGTTGCGTAGACAGGATGGGGTGCTGGTCAAATTTAGTGGACTGGACATACTCTTTGACAGAGCAGGGGGTTTGTTTGATGAGATGTTTGATGGAGCGAATGGGGGAAAATGATGGTGGTTTGCAAAAAGCAGAATATGGGTTCATGAGTGGGAGTTGTGTTTCGGAGATTTTGCGATCATCATTCACATAGGACACCTCATAGAGATAATCCATTTTTGAGGAAGTGGATTTGCGGAGTTCGGGTGGTGGTGGTAGTGAGATGGTGGTTTCTAACTGAACTGGAGCTGAAATATCTGTGGAGTTTTCCATGAGAGTTTGGATTTCTCCTTTCCCTTCAGCAGATCTAAGAATATAAGAATACTAATCTTAACTCAGTTTCGACGATGTTTGGCTCTGATACCAGTAAAGGAAGCGGAGACAAGCCTGGGCGAGACGAGCAGGTATGCTATCCCCACTAACGTCCGATGAGACTGCTTGATTTTTGAAAAAGGGGGGGTCTCATGACGAGGGTTCCCCACGTCCGATGAGACTGTTTGATATTTTGAAAATGGGTCCTGAGACGAGGGTTCTCCACGTCATGCTAGGACTGTTTGATATTTTTGAAAAGGGATCCTAGGACGAGGGTTCTCCACGTCATGCAAGGACTGCTTGATTTTTGAAAAGGGGTCCTATTATCACCCCTTCTTTTGAAAGATCCCGAAATTTGCCGGGAATTCAATTTTGAAGCGGTGAAAGATTTTATCTTGACAAAGCTTCACTTGGGTCTGTTGAGGCGACATTCTGGGAGCTGGGTTCTCCCGGTATCCTGCAGAAGTTTGAGCCTGAAAGATTTTTCTTCACCAAGAAAACGTTAGTAATCCTTGGGAAGGCCACGGCTGTCCATTTGACAAAAATCGTATGACTTAAGTTTTAATCGTGAAATGTGCATTTTGATGCTGGAGGTTATCCAAAGCATTCTTGCAACATGCAAATGTGATCACAAATCGCTTGTACGGAAAATCTGGATCCAACAATTTGAAAATTCCAAAAAGAGTTTGTTCAAAACATCAATTGGAATATTTCTCGACAAGGAGGTCTTCTCACCTGTTTTGAGATAGTGGTTTTTGTAGGGGATGCACTCAATTCCCTACTAACATGTGCCTAGGTTTTAGGCTCATTCGCAGCGCATACATTTTGATCGGTCGGGAGGTCTTCCACAGGACCGTAATGTTGGGCTTGGTTATTGATCTTCAAGGGGGACTCACTTTTGAGTCAAGTCCATTGTATGAAAGTTTTCACCATCTGTTTCGGGTTTACAAGTCAAGAACCCTGCAAAATGAGAAAGAAATAGTCTTGCTCGTACTTCTTCGAGCTAAGCTATATGTTAACCCAAGTGTCTTAGTCAGAGAAGACTGTTTCAGGGTTGTAACATTGGTAGGATTGGGGACCGAAAAAGGGCTTGTTTTTTGGCCCAGAAATTACGAAAGGTTTGACATTGGTGATCATTGCAAATTTGTCACCTGTCTTTTCCATTCTGCATCTTCAGTCTTTGAGGCGCGCAACCGATTTTGAGGTGTGCACCGGCTCTTTAGAGAGCGTCTCTTGTTGCATTCAAAGACCGACTCTCTCTATGTTTTCGTTCTGTGCTTAATAGCATTCGAGGAGCAGCCTTTTGGATTTGGCTCATTTAGAGGTTTTTCGCTCTTCCCCACAAGGCTTCATTGGGGGTCAATTTAACAATTTTCACGAGCATCGGCCTTGCTTTTATCAGGCACTTTACTTTTTCTTGATGCTGGGGACTTCTTTAATCCCTTGTCGCAAGTGAGATGCTTGGCAATTGCGCTAGATATATGATTTGGCTCTTAGCCCGCTTGAGTATCGACTTAGTAGCTTTTTTCGTAAACCCTAGGTCTTGAACTCCCTCGTTTCTGAAGTGATGCTGCATCCGTCTTGGAATGTGCAATGATCACCAACGGGTTTATGAAATGATTTTGCAGGCTCAACTTGGCTATGCAAAGGATTTGGTGTTGGGATAGAGAAATGAATGCTTCTCGTCATCCTATGGCACTTGGATTACCATATAAACAACACACAAAGATTAATGTTAGTCCGAGCAAGAAAATTTCTAACTATTTTCTCCTGATGCTGCTGGACTCACCTCCATTTTGCCCCGATGTGGGGTGGTTCTTGACAGGGTTAAGAATGAAAACCGCCGTTCAAAGGGGTTATCAACGGTCACCTGTAGTGTTTAGGGGATTTGAAACGAATGCCTCCGTCGTCCCAATCCATGTAATCGTTGCGAATGGTCCCTACTTCCGTAGGTCTAGATTTTGCTGTCTGATTCGCTCCACTTCTCTCTTAAGTGTGTATAGGACGTGTTTGGATTGAGCTCGCTTCTCCTTTGAGGAAACATCCTTTTGAATGGTTTGAAAGAATCTTGTTTGGAAAAATTCATTTCATTTTCTCCAAAATTTATCCATCGAGGGGATTTTGTGATGTACCATGCATGTTCTTATTCATGTTCAGACAACCTCATGTTTTAAAACATGGATGCCTCTGAAGTTAGAATTCTATATCTTTTCTAGACATCAGATTTTGAAAGTTTTTCTTTTTCTCTCTGTTTTTTTTTTGTTTAACATCTTCAATGGATTGGGAAAAGTGATACTTACCTGTCCCCCGCGGCTAGAGATCCCTGAAAATGCAGAAGAAACATGTTATTGTATGTTCACGAATTTTTCAAAAAATTAGAACGATACATCTTACCCTTGGTCGTGTACTCCAACGGGTAATTCATGGGGTGTGAAAACCTATTTCACCTTGATGGCGATCCCCTATCAAAGACGGGAATTAGTTGTTAGTTTGCGTTCCAAAATTCAAGGGAAATTGGAACGATACAGCCTTGTTCTTGCTTTGTGTTTCCATTTGAACACAAACGCGCGGCTTGCAGAAATTGGCCATCTATATTGTGGCCACTATTCCTCCGTTTGGTTGGCGATGAATCATTCTCGAGGATTTGCCCTAGAGGAGATCCATTTGTGTTTTTGGGCGCATTCCAGCACCACTCTTCAAGGTTCCTTTTATTCAAGGAAAAAAGTAGATTTTATCAAAATGCATGTCAAAGCATGTGACGTAGGAGCGATACTTTTTACCATCCACTAGGTCTTATAATCAAAGACCATCTCTTGGAATCCTGACTTCTAAGGCCAATGATTCTATTCACCTCCCTGTTAGCGCACTCTTTTCATTTGAGGCTTTCAGCGCCAACTACTTCCTGTAAAATGAGTAAAAACTCCTATTAGGCATGTGGTCCTCGAAGACCAAATTGGAACGATACAAGGTTACCATTCACCCAAATTCGTATCTTGGGGTTTGATTCTGATGCGGAGGACTCTGTTATTGCATCCATTGACTTTGCCAGAGGAGAAACGTCCGGCGTACAAATGATTCACTTGCCCTAGTTAGGCATGGTTTTGCTGTTTGTCATCTCTGGATTCGATGACCTTGGTCTGATGCGCTTTCATGGGGGATCATGAGAGTTTGCCCCCGGTTTGGCTCCTCAAAGCAAATGGGGGCGACCTGCTCCCATTGATTTTTGCAGATTCTGATTATCCAACTCGATTGTCAGAGTCCTTGATCAATTTTATCTGTCTCCAGACAGCTTGATATTCTTGGGATTCGTCATGTGGCGGTTTGGTGATTCTCTCGATCACAGTCGCCATTTGAGGTATTTGATGTTCCCTGTTTGTTATTTGAAAGCATTACATCCTGCGTCCTCTGCTCTTGATCATCATCTGAGAGGAAAAAGAAAGGAAGCATTATTCCCATATCAAGAAAATAATCATTTTGGAACGATACGTCCTTTTACACTTGATTTGCATTCCGTTTTGATGTTGCATATTGATATGCACAACATCTATCAAATTCCTCCATCCGTGCTTGAAGGTATTTGCAACGCCTACGGTTCATTTGCCCCAGCTGGGCGACGTCTGTTTTGTCATTTGGATGCATGAGCTTTTGGGTGCATTGTCTCTTTTATCACCTGAGGTAAAAAAAAAAATGGAGAAAATCTTATCCCCAGATTTGATTAAAAATCAATTAGGAACGATACGTCCTTTCACCAAACGAGTGGCTCTGCGGCCAAATGTATTTTGCACTGAAGGGACGAATTCCATTATGCTCCACGGGTTTGGGGAATTTGCCCCCATTTTCGATAGAAATGAGCCTTATCAAGATGTATACAATACAAATAGATCCCTAATACAATCAATTTAAGGGACGAGATAGAGAGGATCTCAGCAAAATTAATCTTATACAAGAGAACTAAGAATGTCAAATCAATCAAAGGAATGTGGTCCGAACACTTGGAGATGCCCCAGTTCCAGTCTTCGAGATGTGACTCCAGGATCACCGATTTTTTTTTTTAGGTGGTTTTAGATATACCAACCATCTAAAGACATGCACATAAGACAAGTGAGGATAAAACTTCTAAAAATCAAAGGATTTGTCACCTAAGGTCAAGGTTCCCACCTCGAGTTCTAGAAAAAGCAGATTCCATTGCACAACTATCGTTGCATTGGGGCTCGATCCATAGTTCGAAATGAGCGGAATTGAAAAGTGGATTACCCCGTGTCTTTCCTCACGGAGATTCCATTTTCAATCCCTTCTATTGTTTTCCTATAGGCGGCGCCCGGGGTTTTAGGCGCGGTTGTGTGTATTTTCGGTGTCGTGCTAAAGCGATAAACATGCATCTTATTTAACAATCACCGCTTCAATATAAAACATACACACAATCATTCATTCCTACGCCAACCTGCATAAGACAATGTTAATCACAGACTACCCCCTTATCACTCCAATCTGCAAAAACATATAACACCTATCATAAGCGGACTTACCTCACCTTCAAGAGCGCCTGCAGGGTTAGAAAAATCACTCAGCGTTTTAATTACGGCCTAAGTCCACTTGGGGTCTAGAACTATAGGTTTTAGAACACATTCCCCAGTGGAATCGCCAGCTGTCGCGACCCGTCCGGAAGCGGACGCGGCTAATGGATTACCGATTGCGGCCCCCACTCTGAATGTGGATCGCGGGCCTTAGATCGGTGCGGGCCCTCCCAGGCCCATACCAAATCGCGGCGGGAGTGTCTTTTGAGGGATTTGACGATAAGAGTCGATCGCTTTCGACCTTAATGTGGTCGTGGTGGCATGTGCAACTTGTGCATGCATTTGGAGTCGCCATCGGTCTTTCTTGGAGGGTAGACCGGAAACCTTATTGGCCGATTGGGAGAGATCGATCAATTCTGCGGAACCAGAGATTTTGGGTTCGGGGACTTGGTTACGCTGGTGTCATTACCAACGCCTTTTCGGTACCTAACGCGAGTGATTCTCCTAGCTAAGAATTCATGCAGACGTAATTTTGGGTGAGGTAGGCTTGATTCAGGGTTTCATGCAGATTGGAAGACTATTCTTATCAATCACAATCAATGAAAGCGCGATCAAGTGCATAAATAAATCTCATCGATGCACATCAATTCAAGTCAATGGCTTCCTAGCATAGCCATAAAGGCTTAGGGCAGGTGTGATTTCGGACCGGGGTAAAATGGGAAGACTTAGAGGCGATTTAGCCCAAAGGGCAAAATCGTCAATTTTTTGGAAGACTGGGATACCGAATTACCCAAAATATTCCATGGCCAGTTGATTGTGGCCATTTCCCATTTTTGAGAATTTTTTGGAATTTTTTTATTTTTCTTCAATTTTTGGAAGACGATTCGCCCAAAGGGCGAAATCGTCATTTTAAGAAGGGTCGGGGTTCAAAACACCCGAAATGAGTCTTGGCCAGTTGTTTGTGGCCATTTCCTATTTTTTTTTGGGATTTTCCTGGATTTTTTAGAATTTTTTTGGAAGACAGTTTGCCGGAAGGGCAAAACCGTCATTTTTGAAAAGACCGAGGGCTGAAAGACCCGAAACAGGTTGTGGCCAGCTAAATATGGTCATTTCCTATTTCTTTGAATTTTTTTGAATTTTTTAGAATTTGTCCCGATTTTTTTTTGAGTTTTTTATGATTTTCCATTTTTTATTGAATTTTTGAGTTTTTTATTATTATATTTTTTTTATTAAAAATAATAATATATATAACAATTATTCGGACCGGGCCGGATTACCCGACCCACAACCCAGACCCGGATCGGCCCCGCGCGACCGCGACCGAAACGGCGCCGTTTTAGGTTTTATTGATTTTTTTTACCATTTTTTTAATTTATCAGAAAATCCACGGATCAGACGGATTTTATTGTGCCACGTGGCCTCTTCTGGTGCGTCCGATCTCAGAAAAGATCGGACGCTCCTCAGAGAGCCACTTGGCCGAATATCAACCGTTCGATTGATTTTAATTTATTTATTCCGAAAATCATTTATTAATTTTGAAAATCTTTTTAATTTTTCCAAAAATCCCAGATCGCGACACGTGGCGAAGCCACGGCCGTCCGATCTGGGCATTTGATTATTCGGACGGGCCCCTACGCTGACGTGGCTGCTGACGTGGCATGCCACGTCAGCGTTGACTCGAAGACCCGCTGACCCGCCGGCGACCTTGCCGGAGAAGACGATGAACAGTGGAATTTCCGGCGAGGTCGCCGGAAAATCGCGGCCCGCCCCCAAAACTTGGTATTTTTCGCCCGTTCTTTTGGCGTTCGACTCCCCATTGACTCCACATCAAGTTACAATAAAACCA
The DNA here is from genome assembly GCA_021437785.1 of Rhodomyrtus psidioides. Lineage (NCBI taxonomy): Eukaryota > Viridiplantae > Streptophyta > Magnoliopsida > Myrtales > Myrtaceae > Rhodomyrtus > Rhodomyrtus psidioides. Next base: position 271,431 of record JAILYB010000171.1, on the reverse strand, counting down.
TGGCAAATGGGACGTCGGAAGGGCCTCGAACCGGCGGCCACCGAGCCGATTCCGGCGAGGTATTTACAGATTTTTTTTATCTAAACTTGATTCTGATCGTTCAGGGCGCATCCATGAAAGGTCAGGAAGCTTACCTGAGGTCGTCCAATCCTCGGCGACGGCTCGAAGTCCCCCGTCGAGCTCCCGGTCCGAACCGTGGCCGGCGAGGCTCCGGCTCGCATCCCCGGCGTGTTTTCAATGCAAAATAAACACATACAAAGGCTTAGAGTTGATTCTAGTAAATTTTAGAGATGAAACACACACAAGAAGGCGTCGGGAAATGCACGACCGGGAGCCAAAGAATAAAATTTCCGTTTAGTCATTTCATCGAACACTTGGCGTGCACTTAAGTAATGGTGGTCGGAGATGAAAAACCAACCTGTCCGAGGGTGTCGATGGCAACGACGACCTCGGTGATGATCTGTGAAGTCTGTGGAAGGTCCGGGGTTGCTCCTCCAGTGCCCGTCGCTCAAAAAAATCCCCTCTCTCCTCTTTTCGAACTCCCTTGGTCACCCTCGGTTTAAGCCGAGAATCTCCCCTTTTTCTCGTGGCCGACCGGCGCTCCTCGGCCTCAAAGACGAGCATGGCCCTCCGTCCTTTTGTCCCCCACGTTCGGTGTCTCTTTGTTTTAAAAAAAAAACCGACCCCAGCGGCCTTTTTTCTAATCGCCGGTGAGGTCCCCTGCCCTTTGGCTTTCGGCGCAATGGGTCTGCAACTAAGTTGCAGACCCGGTTCGGACCGGGTCGGGTCTGACCCGACCGGCCCGGTTCGACTCTCCTAGCCCAATTGAGCCCCAAATCGACCTCTTTTCATGAAATTGATACCAAAATCGGACTCCTTGACACGTTTTCTATCAAATATGGGTGTTTTTGCGAATTAATTGATTGAAATTTAATGAAAACCCCAAATTATCCTTAGGATCCGAAATTGATTTTTGCTTAATCGACAATCCAAACGACCAAATTAGCTCAAATTGGGGCCACCAATGGATTCAGCATGATGAAAACTATAGGATAGAGGTGTTTAATTTGAATGGGTATGCCCGCATGAAATTTAATTTCGAAAATTGTGAAACCGGGGACTAAATTGAAAGATTTTTATGCAATTAAGCCCTTTTGTTTAAAATTGATCAAATTGAAGGGCAAATTGACCTAATTGCATTTCTAGACTTTAGGATTCAATGTCATAGCTTATAAAAAGTGAGAATTGAAAATTGAAAGACTCGAAAAGGATTTTTTATGCTCGATTCGGGTTTATGTTTGTGAATGAACATAGTGACCCAAGCTGAATTTTCAAGATTTAAAGTGACACACTTGAATAGGAAATTTAAAAAAATTATTGAATATTTTTTTGTATTTTTCTGACCACGAATGGTATTTTTATGATTTTTTGGGTATTTTTAATAATTAAATAAATTCGAAAAATATTAAAAAATACCAAAAAATATTTTTTGTTCAAAATTGGGTCCTAAGGCCAAGCCAAGGCTTCCAAAGTTGATTTTGTGATTTTATGACTTTTTTGATATTTTTAATTAATTTTAAAGAATAAAAATCACAATAATAAATGGTCATAAATCAGGTGTCAACAATTCCTAACAATCTCCCCCTATTTTGATGGAGACAAAACCATTTTCTTAGAGGATGAAAGAATTTGTGTAAAGCAGGCTTACAAAACAAGATGATCTGAATTTTTCCATAATAATCATATGGCCATGGCGTCTCTCTCCCTTTTTGTCAGCATCAAAAGGTAAGAGATAGATATAAAACAAGGGAAATAGCAGGTGATTTAAGCATGCAATTTATAGTACAGGAGTACATTGCATGAGTCTAGCAAGCAAAACCATTAACAAAAATGCAATAAAACATGAAGGCTCGAGAATCATTTAGGAGGATGTGAAAAGGATCGTGGTTTGGATGTGGCAATGTCGAAGGGAACACGAACAAGGTTGAAAGTGGTCAAGTCCCACAGCCTCATATCGAACACCTCTATCAGATTCTTCATTTCTCTGGTCAGCAAGACTTGATTTTGTGCAAACATAACTAGATCTCCTGACACTTGGTCCTGAGCCTTCTTGACCTCGATTGGAAGGCGGCTTTCGATGGATTTCATGCGTAGTTGAAGGGCTTCAGTCTGCTTGAATAGTTCTGCCTAGAGAATATTGATCTGTTGCTGCATCTTCTCTTGTTCCTGCTGAAGGTTTGAGAGATGCTGTGTGAAATTTTCAAGTTCTTTGGTCAATTTCTCCCCCTGAACACCATCTCCTTCTACAAGGCCTGCAAGATCAAGTTCATCAACGAGAAAAATGCGGTCCTCGTCACGGTGAGCTCTGTCACTTCTACGAGCCTCAAAGTATTCCTCTCGAAGTTGTTGTTTTTCCTCCTCCTTTTTTGTTCTCAGTGCCTCTGCTGCAGCTAGTTCTTCAGCCTTCTTTTTCTTCTCATCTTCAATTACTTTCGTAACAGCTGCGATGGCTGCAAGTTGGGCTTGAGCGATGCTTTCCTTCTCAGATAAGGCATCTGCTTCTGCCTGTGCCTTTGCAGTAGCTTCTGCTTCATCTTTTGCCTCTTCAAGTAATTTCGCATGAGTCGCAGCTTCCAACTGAGCCTGTGCTGCTGCTTCTGCTTCAGCTTTCTCACGAATCTGAGTATCCAAGGCTCGTATTTTGTCTTCAGTGTGCTGAATTGCCTGCTCCTGTGCTGCAGACAAGGCTGTGGCACTCTATGCCAATTGAGTACTCTTGGCCATGAGAGTAGTTTCCCCCTTGTCCATCTCCTCGGCAATTTGTGCGTCTATCACAGCTTGATGAGACTTGTTGCTGAGAGGTGATGCATCTCCAGAGAGAGTGTTTTCAGAGTCAGAAGAGACATAATCCTTCTTGACTCTTTTTCCTTTCTTTGGGGACACAGTGGCTTTCATCAAAGCTTTCCTCTTGGGTCTTCCTTTCAACTTCACCAGTTTTGCACTAATGATCTTCTTCGCAGTATCATCAAGATCACAACCTATCTTGATGACTTGGCCATCCTTATCTATCCAGCCATCAGGTGTAACAGAAAAATGCATCTTAAACAGTGTATCAGCCCCTACTGTCATACCTGGCAGAATCTCTTTCTTCATTTTCGAGGGAGATTTAACGTCCAATGCTCGAAACAGCTTAGTAATGAGAGCTCCATAAGGAAGTTGGCCAGCTTTCTTTGTAACAATCCGATACATCTGAAAGATGATGGTATGTGCCAAGGAAAAGGATTTACCTTTGACAATTGCAGCCTTTAATCGAGTTTCATACCTTGATACATCTATAGTGGATGTGGCTTTAGGACGAATACACCCAATGAGAATTTTATGCACAATTTTGTATATCAGAGGCATTGCAGCATAGTTGATGTGTGTCCCGATGCTTCGTCGATAGTCAGTATCTTCTGTGATCAACTTGTAAGCTTCATTAGAGAAAATCTCGATTTTCACAAAATCAGAAGCTCTTACCCCGATGAGAGATGCTATGAGTTCGGCAGACACAACGTACCAAAAATCACCAACATTAAAAGTCATCCTATTTGGGTTCTTCGTGAAATGCAAGTTTGAATAGAATAGAGCCACCAACTCAGGATACACAACTTCAGAGTTAGTACAAAAATTTATCAGGTCTAGCTTCTCAAACATATCAGAAACGAGAATGCCATAACTATCAAGATAGTCAAAGTCGACTGTCTTATGTGGCATTACCTTTCTTGTCAGAAAGCTTTGAAAAGGGTCATGATGTTGTTGATTCTTGAAAAGTTTGGGCCGAAATTTTGTATCTTTGACAAACCCACCAAATGCTCGAAAATTTTTAAATAGCAAATCATCGTCATCAGTAGTCCTCACCCTAGATTCAATGTCGTCTCCTCCTTCCATAGGGTCGTAGGCTTCCTCTACATCGGCACTTATCTTTTCCTTGCCTTTCGATGTACCAACACTCTTTTTCTTAACACTAGCAGACCCAAAAGGACTTGCAAATTTCCTAACTTCAGTCTCAACATCCGACTCAGAATCAAACCCAAAATTCTTCAGAAATTTTACCACAGCACAATCATCCATGCTGGATTCACGCATGAGGGTTATAGATTTTTGTATCCCCTCAAGAGTTCGTAACGAAGAGGGAGTAGAAATACTCGAACCTGGACTCGGACGAGTGTCAAGAGTGTGAAATACTTGTAAAGTTTCCTCCTTTGGCGGTGAGTTAGCAGACCCACTCGATCCTCGCTCTTCAGAAGAGACTTCCATGCTATCTGATTCTTCGTCCACCAAAGTAATATGCGAAGGTCCGCGTTTTGAGAAACGAGCGGCTTGGGCGGAGGTTATTTGGGACCTGCGAACAGAGGTGGAGATGTTATTTGGTTCGAGGGAGACGGGTTTGCGAGGCATGATGGAGAAGATGAACGGTTTTCTTGTGAAAAATTTGAATTTTTGAGAAGATATGAGAAAGTTGAAAGCTTTTCGAAGGGCAGTTGTGTGTGTAAAGAGTGAGAAACTATTCCTTTTATACAGAGAGTGTAAGGAGCGGTTATTAAAGGCAACTTTCCAAGCGGTTTTCCGAGATGGCCGAGAAAATATGGATTTGCGAGAAATGGTAACGGGTAGTTTTTCTTGGAAAGTGGATATGCATGATAATATTCAGTCAATCAATCACAACATATCAGAATAAACTCATAAGAGATTTGATATCATACCTTCGCTTCTTAATTATTTGGAAAGGATTTTATTTCCTTTCTTTCAACCCATGTTTCCTGCATCTGCTCAAGATTTTATAGGAAGGTTAGTAATTCCAAGCCTCTCTTTAATAAAATTGAAGCTACCTTTTTCAAGTGGCTTCGTAAAGATATCAGCCAATTGATTTTTAGAATTAACAAACTGAATATGAATATCGGTGTTTTGCACATGGTCTCTTATGAAATAATGCTTGATCTCTATGTGCTTGGCTCTTGAGTGAAGAACAGAATTTTTTGTCAAGCTAATGGCGCTTGTGTTGTCACACTTAATCTCAACGTTGGATTCCTCAATATCATAATCTTGAAGTTGTTGCTTCAACCACAAGATTTGTGCGCAGCAGCTTCCCAGAGCAACATATTCTGCCTCTGCCGTGGATAGAGCCACTGTACTCTGTTTCTTGGTGAACCAAAATACCAGCATGTTTCCCATTAATTGGCATGTCCATAATGTGCTCTTTCTATCAATTCGACACCCAACATAGTCAACATCAGAATATCCAATAAGAGAGAAATCCGAGTTTCTAGGATACCACAATCCAAGTGAAGAATAAGTGCTGACATATCTAATGATTCTCTTGACAGCAGAGAGATGTGATTCTTTTGGATCGGATTGAAAACGAGCACACATGCATACACTGAAAAGAATATCTGGTCGAGAAGTAGTAAGATAGAGTAGAGATCCAATCATGCTTCTGTAGAGTTTTTTATCAACATTTTTCTCAGCATCATCTTTTTCAAGCTTTGAAGAATGAGACATATGTGTTTCAGTCTTTTTGCATTTATCAAGTCCAAACCTTTTTACAAGTTTCTTTGCATACTTTTCTTGACAGATAAATGTACCTTCATTTCCTTACTTGATTTGTAGTCCAAGGAAAAAATTTAACTCACTCATCATACTCATTTCAAACTCATTTGTCATGATTTGCGAAAAATTCTTGCACATAGTTTCATTAGTAGAACAAAAAATTATGTCATCAACGTATATTTGAACTAGAAGAATGTTCTTACCTTCCCTTTGAATAAACAGAGTAGTGTCTACTTTACCTTTTTTAAAACCATTTGAAATGAGAAAAGTACTTAGCCTCTCATACCAAGCACGTGGTGCTTGTTTTAGACCATACAAGGCTTTGTTCAGTTTGTAAACATAATCAGATCTGTTTGGGTTTTCGAAACCTGGTGGTTGATCTACGTATACCTCTTCTTTGATATAGCCGTTCAAGAACGCGCTTTTGACATCCATCTGAAAAAGCTTGAAGCCATAATAATATGCATATACTAATAATAATCTTCTAACTTGGCTACCGGCGCATAGGTCTCGTCGTAGTCAATTCCTTCCTCTTGTGAGTATCCTTTTGCAACTAACATTGCTTGTTTCTTGCGACTCTTCCTTTGCCATCAAGCTTATTTCGGAATACCCATTTTGCATCGATGACTGGTCGATCTTTTGGTTTTGGAACTAGATCCCAGATTTGATTCACTTTGAATTGTAGTAGTTCTTCTTGCATCGCCTCTATCCAACTTTCATTCGAGAGTGCTTCTGTTAAATCTTTTGGTTCAATTTCAGAAATAAGAGCAAAAGTACCTGTCACTTCCTTGATAGAGGCTCGAGTTTTGATTCCATCTCGTACGTTTCCAATGACAAGTTGTAGTGGATGACTGGACTTATGCTTCCAGTTGTGGTCAAACTTCTCTTTTTGCTTTTCATCTATAGAGGCAGACTGATCTTTGATAGAATCAGATTGAGCAGAGTCTTCAGACATGTTGGTGTTGACACCTGATTTTTGACCAAGTCTTTTTCAGTTTTATTTTTTGAAAAATCACAAAAAATTCATAAAAAGTCAAAAAATTACAAAATCAACTTTGGTGACCTTGGCCCAGCCTAAGGAACCATTTTTGACCAAAAAATAATTTTTCATATTTTTCACATTTTTTAGTATTTTTAGAAAATAGGAAAATACTAGAAAAATCAACAAAAATAGAATTTGAGGTCACAAAAATATAGGAAAATAGTCAATATTTTTCTTTTAATTTTCTTATCATTTTTGACCTCATCAAGAGTTGGAATTCAAGTTTAATTTTGTGTGTTTCTTTGTAACGCATATGGTTAAATTTGTCAAAAAAAATATGTTTTGAATCTTTTTATTTGCAATATTTTGCACCTTCTGAGTCTTGACATTCAGCTTGATTGCCCGGCATTTCAATTTAGTTCAATTATGCGCTGATTTGATCAATTTTGGCTTTAGGGACCTAATTGCATAAAATTCTTTTCATTTTGGTCCCTAAAGTGCCAAATCCAAAATTAAACTTTTCTGAGAGACACCCATAGAACCCCAATGCTTCCTCCCTATAGTATTTGACCTCCTGAATCTTATGGTGAGCTCAATTGGAGCCAATTCCTCCATTAAGAGCATCAATTCGGTAAAAATCAATTTCGGATCCCACCTTACATTTGAGGTTTTCAATCAATTCAAGAGGTATTTGTTACGAAAATCACTTTTTTAGATGAAGTCTGTGCCATGGAGTCTAATTTTAGTGTCAATTTTGTGATATTTGCACATTAGGACACTTAATTTGTAAAACGAATGCTAAATCGGGTCGACTGGGTCGGGTTGACCCAACCCAGTCAACCCGATTGACCAAGTCAACTCAAACAAATAGAACAAGACCGTTTGTTCCTCTGCTTGGCGAAAACATAAAAACAGAACGGGGGGGTCTTCACGCAGGCAGTTGAGGGGAACGAATGATCTGTTGAAGAGGCAATCGGTTAAGGGAGTTACACAAGAACAAATGCAAGAACAAAAACGACCTCAGAGAGAGAAAAGGAGAGGGGGAGAGAGCTCGCGGAAGAGGGAGCTCGCGAAAGAGGAGGAAAGGGAGAGAGAGGGCTCGCGGAGGAGGAGCTCGCGGAGAGAGGGAGGACGAAGAACGAGAGCGAGAGGCAGAGAGAGAAAGAAACGCACAGAGAAGAACAGAGAGCTCAAAGAGAGAGAGAGAGAGAGAGAGAGAGAGAGAGAGAGAGAGAGAGAGAGAGATCGGCGCCATGGGAAGAAAGAAGCCGCGAGCTTCAAAGGGTCGACCCCGACGAACGGCGCGAAACCGAAGCTTCGGATACGTCCTCCGAGCTTCGTGATACCCCAAGGAACGTCCAGAACCAAGCGACGCTTCATTTCATCGCAGAATCAGGTGAGATCTTCCTTCGAGCTTCCTCTCGGCCTCCAATGGCAACTTAAGTTAGAACCATCCATTTGCTGCGATTTTGGTTGCAATCTTTTTGTCTCTCTTCACTGAGCATTTTCGCTTTTGATCGCATGTCATTCCATTGCCTAAATCGTCGAGTCTGCCCCCCACCATGATCGATCGGTCGCGAGCTCCACGGCTCGTTTTTGACCAAACCGAAGCTCTGCGATGGTCAGGTAAGTCCTTTAGAACTCCTTGGATGCTTCTTGATGGTTTAGATTAGTCATGGTACGTGTAGAATGGCTAGGGCGGACTCTCGCCGGAGATTAGCTCCGGCCTAGGTTTGCAGCCTGATGAAATGTGATTCTGCTGTGTCAAGCTTCCCGTGTGTGATAGAGGACACCCGTACAATTCAAATGGCGGTGATTTCGAGCGATTTGGCACTCTATAGGTGAAGATAAGGGCTTCCGACGAGGCGCCGGCGAGGGAGCGCCGGCGCCGGTCGTCTTCTTCGGCGAGCTTGTTGACTGGTCAACGAAAGTTGACCAGTCAACGCCCACGTGGCGGCCATGTCAGCACGATCGGTTATAACCGAATATAAACTTGATCGGACGGTGGTAGGCGTGCCACGTGTCGCGATCTCGCTTTTTTGGAAATAAAAATGATTTTTCAGAAATTAAAAATGCCGTAGATCGGACGGTCACGGTTCAATTAGACTTTTTAATCTGGGCCGTTGGTTCATTGTGAAGATCAGGCCGTCCGTGCATCAACACGTGGTAAAATCACAGCCATCAGTTTCCTTTGCTAGATCAAGCTGTCTGTAGCGTGACACGTGGCACAATCTAGACCGTAGGTTTAAATTAGGCGGGAAATTAAAAAATTCGAGCGGGAGAGTAAAGCGGTGCCGTTTTGTGTCCGGACCCACGCGTGTCGGACCGCCCGCCCTCGGGTCGTTGGCCGGGTCACCCGACCCGGCCCGAATAACATTTTTTTAAAATAAAAAAATCGAAAAATGATTTTAAAAAATAAAAAAATCAGAAAAATCTTCGAAAATCCAAAAAAATGCTAGAAAATTCCAAAAAAAATGTGGAAAAATTGTGAGAAAATCCTAGACACTCCAGAAATCCCCAAAAATCGAGGATTGACCACAGACAACTGGTCAACCCTATTTTTGGGATTTCTTATCCGTTTTTCCGAGACTTGACGATATTACTATTTAGGGGTAAGTTGCTTCTGCTATATAGGCGAAATAAGACCGATAATGCCAAGGTAAGAATTAGGATCGGATAGGCGACCAATTCTTAGGTTTGGGTTTTCGAGTCCTGCCTTTTTTCTCAAAATGACGATTTTGCCCTTTAATGGGAAAATCATCTTTCTTGTCTCAATCGAGTTCTGAAAATTGCTTAAAGTTAGGGTTTAGGTCAGGTGGACGACCAGCCCTAGTATTTGAGATTTTCAGTCCTCATTTTTGTCCGAAATGATGACTTTACCTCTCTAAGGGTAAAATCACTTTTAAATTCCAGAAAAATCCTGAAAATTCCCAAAAAATGGGAAATGGATTGGATTGATAGCTAATCCCATTTCCCCCGTCTTTTGACTTTCCAATTCATCTAAAATGATAAATTTCCCCTTTCGAGACGAATTTTCCCCAAATTGTTCAAAATTACGATTTTGCCCCTCATGGGCAAATCATGCCAAAATCATTCCTAAGCCTTGATTGATATTTCTCTAGGCTAATAGGGCCTCATTAGGGATGCCATACTGATTTCATGTGTTTTATCCGCATGTATTGGATCCTTGATTTGCGCATTTACCTTTAATGATTGTGAGTGATAGGGTAGCCATTCCCATCTGCATGAACTCCTAGATTTAGGATCTGTACCCCACTCATCTGTATGAAATCCTAGGATCAGATAAACCATTCAGCTTCGGTACCAAAAGGGCGTCAACTCTGACAGTTGGCGTAACTAAGTCTCCGAACCCACTTCTCTGGTTTCCGCGGAATCGAATAGACCACTCCCAACTATTCGATAGGGTTTCCGATCATACCCTCCAAGAAACGATTGGTGGCGACTCCTTGGCATGTACACTTATCACATGTCACTTGACCACACCGAAGGTCGACCACGTATATCCAGCCGTTGCGATTTGGGTAATGGACCTTGGGAGAGGCCCGCGTCCGATCATGCAACATCGGACGGCCCATTAACCCTCGCTAGCCAGATACCAGCCGCGAGAGGGTCGTGACAGTTGGTCTGTACCCCTTGTTGAAACGAATGTTCTATATCTTCTTCCACTTGAGTGACATAGAGAGTACTCTTCTCATCAAACTTCACGTTCATTGATTCTTCCACAATGCGAGAGTTTTTATTGAAGATCCTGTATGCTTTGCCTGTTGTGGAGAAACCAAGAAAGATTGCTTCATCGGACTTCTCATCAAACTTATCAACTCTGTCATTTGCATTTTTAAGCACAAAATATTTGCAACCAAATACTTTAAAGCAGGAGATATTTGGTTTTCTACCTTTAAAGAGTTCATAAGGCGTTTTATCAAGAAGTGGTCTGAGATACACTTGATTTGAAATATAACAAGCAGTTGAGACTGCCTCTGCCCAAAAGTATGAAGGAATTTTACTCTCAATTAAGAATGTTCTTGCCATTTCCTGTAGAGAACGATTTTTCCTCTCTACAACCCCGTTTTGTTCTGGAGTGTAAGGAGTAGAGAAATTGTGTTGTAAACCCTTTTCAATACAATAAGAAGAGAAATTTTGATTTTCAAATTCTCCACCGTGATCCGTTTTAATGCAAGAAATTGTGTAACCCTTTTCATTCTGGATGAGTTTTGCAAAGCTTGAGAAATATGAAAATACTTCATTTTTGTGAGCAAGAAAATATACCCATGTAAAACGAGTATAGTCATCTACTATCACTAGACAATATCTCTTACCGCCAAGGCTTTGACTTCGGGTAGGTCCAAAAATGTCCATATGTAGAACCTGCAATGCTCGATTAGTAGAGACACAATTGATAGGTTTGAAGGAACTTCTTACCTGCTTTCCGAGAGTGCAGGCTGTACATAATTCAGCTTGGTCAAACTGACTTTGGGTAGTCCTTTCACAAGCCTTTTGGAAGATAGCTTGATAATTTGTTTATGACTAATATGCCCAAGTTTCTTGTGCCATAGATCAGACTCTTTCTTGATTGTGATCAGACATTTGTCTTCTACTGTATACACATCTAATAGATAGATGTTCACATGTCTTCTTCCAGTGAAGATTTGAGTTTTGTCACTGTTTTCACTTGTGCATTTATTTTCTTGAAAGCATATTTTATAGCCAATATCACAAAGTTGACTTACGCTTAGGAGATTGTAGTTGAGTCCTTCAACAAGCGATACATTGCTTATCGTTAGTTTTCCAATTCTGATAGTTTCTCTGCCTGTTATCTTTCCTTTGCTTCCTCCGAAAGACACACTTCTACCGTTTACTTTGGAAATTTCAAAAACTTGCTTGCATCACCTGTCATATGTCTTGAACAGCCACTATCAAGGTACCACTTGTTCTTCTTCTTTGGTACCTACAAACAGTAGATAGATTCACGATTTCTTTGGTACCCAAATCTTTTTGGGTCCTTTTGTGTTAGTAGACTCCATCAATTTGATAAAAGGCCCTCTGATAGGTTTCCAGATTTTGGAGCACTCATTTTTCAAATGAGTCTTATCTCCACAATTGGAACAGAAAGATTCATGACCAATAGGTTTTATAAAATATTTTTGAAAATATTTTTTGTAATCTTTCTTAGAAGGTCTCTGTTTTCGTCTTTCTTCATATCTTGGAAAAGTATTTTTCAAAATTGTTTTCTTTTCCATTCCAAGTCCATTTTTGTCATAATAAGGAATCTGAATAGAGAGAATATGCTCCAATGTTTTTGAACCTGTCGAAAAATTATTTTTTATATTTGAAATATCTTGTTTGATGAAAACATTCTCTTTTGAGAGAGAATCGTATCTTTCTTGTAAATCTGAGAGATTCTTTTTGAGTAATCATGATTTTTGGCTAAGCTCATATTTTCCTTTTTGAGAAGATCACGATCTTGAAGCACCACATAATATTCCTTTTGAAGAAATTCAATCTTTTCAATTTTGGAAAGATCCTGTTTTCTTAACATTGAATTTTCCTTTTTCAAATTAGAGATCCTTTTAAGAGCCTTTTTCAGATCCGAACATAACTCATTAATGTAATTAGATACTTCATCAGAGATATCAAAAGAACTTACCTCTTTTTCATCCTCTGAATCCGAAGTTGCCATAAGACAAATATTTGCGCAATCTTCATCATCACTTTCTTCACACTCGGTATCGCTTCATGTCTCAACCTTTAACGCTTTCTTTTTCTTCTCAAATTTTCCTCGAGTCTTCTTCAGAGAGGGACAGTTTGGCTTAATGTGTCCACATTTACCACATTCGAAACAAGTTACTTCCTTGCTTTCATCTTTTTCAGCAGAAGATTTTTTAGTTTGTCTAAAAGGACGTTTCCCTTTGAAGTTTCTCCCTCTTCTAGCCATCTTTCTAAATTTTTTAACCATCAGTGCCAATTCTTCATCGTCATCCTCTGCCTCTGATTCGGAGTCACTCGAATCAATCATCTTTGATCTCAGGGCAATTTCCTTTCTTCCTTTTGTTTCATCTTCATCATTCTGGCGCTCAGACTCATAGGATGTTAATGTACCTACAAGTTCATCAACAGTCAAAGGTGAGATTCTTGAAGTTTCACGAATGGTGGTTTTGATGTTGTTCCACTCCTTTGTCAATCCTCTCAGAATTTTGTTGACCCTTTTTGATTGTGAGATCTGCTTGCCATAATATGTTAATCCATTCACAATATCTGTAAACCTGTTGATCATATCAGAGACAGATTCGTCAGGTTTCATCTTAAAAGATTCATACTTTCCAAGCAAAATATTCGTCTTTGTTTCCTTGACTCTATCAGTCCCTTTATGAGTAAGTTGCAGACTTTCCCAGATTTCCTTTGCTGTTTCGCAAGAGCATATACGATTATATTGAGATGGAGATAGAGCACAATAGAAAGAATAAATTGCTTTTGAATCCAAAGCTTCTCTCTTGGAGATTTCTGTGGCACTATGCTTTGGTTCTTCTTTGCTACTTTCTTTTGACGAGGAGATTGTTGGATTTGCCCAATTCTGCACGACATCTCACATTAATGGATCTGTAGATTTGATGAATACTTTCATCTTGTTCTTCCAGATGTCGTAGTCTCTTCCATCAAAGTATGGAGGTCGCGTGTTGCTTTGTCCTTCTGTTGACACCTAATTTTGGATTAGCCTTTTTTCTAGTTATTTCTTAGAAAATTCATACAAAGTCAAAAAATTACAAAATCAACTTTAGTGGCCTTGGCCAAGCCTAAGGAACCAATTTTGACAAAAAATAATTTTTCATATTTTTTGTATTTTTTAATATTTTCTGAAATTAGGAAAATACTCGAAAATTCAAGAAAAATAGTATTGTAGGTCACAAAAATATGAAAAAATAGTCAATATTTTTATTTTAAATCCCTTGTATTTTTGACCTCACAAAAAGTTCAAAATCAAATTCAATTTTACGTGTGCCTTTATAACACATATGATTGAATTTGGTAAAAAAATGTTAATTGAGTCTTTTAATTTACAATTTTGACATTTTTTAGGATCTTGACATTCATATAATTGTCCCTTATTGAAATTTAACCCAATTTTCCGCACAGAATGTTTAATTGCATGAATTGGGCAAAATTGTATACTAAATTGCATTTTAGTCCTTGAAATTGGGCATAATTGAAATTATTTTCAATTCAATGACTACCATTACAAATTAAAGACACTGCCCAATGGTTTTCATCATTTTGAATCGATTGGCATAGGTAATTTAGTCCAATTTGATCATTTGAACCTTCAATTTCACGATTTGCCCAATTCTAATTAAATGAAAATTTGGGATTTTTGTTGAAATTGATATGAACTTTTGGGCAAAACCACATTTTTAGATAAAATTCATGCCATAAATTCGATTCGGAGGTCCAATTGCAAAAATTCCCCATCAATTTGAGTTTAATTTGAAAAATTACAAGTCGGAACCGGTTCCGACCGGTCAGACCGCCCGGTCGGATCTGTCAAACCGGTTCGCTACAGTACCATCTTCTTCCTCAAGCCCCCCGCGCGAATGAACAGTACACAGTTCGATTTTGATCAAAGAATTGGAGGGCAATTCGCGACTAATTGGAACGAGATGGTGGGCGTTTTGTTCCTATCATCATCCCTCGTCGATCGACACCGACGGCATCACCTGACGTCGCCGAGAGGAGGAGTAATTAGCCGATCAACCTCACGGGACCTGCAAAAGTCAGCCAAGACAAAAAAAAACCAAATTCGTGCCAAATTCGCATGAAATGGAGCTTGTCGGAGGACCAAATGAAGTTGGACGGAATACCCAGCATCTCCGTCGCCGTTAGCGTACCATTTGGCACGTGATGGCACGTGAATTCAAGCGGGCAGAGGTCCCCCGATTGGCGGCAAAAATTCTTGAAATGGTATATAGTCTGCGAGAGCCTTCAAGAATAAAAGTTATTTGATTCAGTTAGAGGGAGGTGAACAGAAGCGAAAGAGAGAGAGAACGAACGAGAGAGAGCTCACCCTCCATCGCCATTGTTGAGGGTAGAGCTCGAATTTGCAGAGCATTGGTCAGGCCTTTCCAGGCTAGACCAAAGCTCAAAGAGATCGTCAGGAGAACGCCCAAGCAGCCGGGAGTCGATCGCCGTCAGTCGCGCTGCCTAAAACCGTCGGAACAGGTGAGATGGGCTTCTGAGCTTCTCACTGTGCATCAATGGCGGCTCATGCATTTCTTGTTCATTCTTGCATTTAGAATGTGCGTTTTGTTCCTTAGACATTACTGACTATCGTCGCCTATCTTTTTTACATCGGTTTCGTCTTAATACCTTGAATTGAGTCTCCAAATCCGACCTCCATTGCCGTGCCCTGTTCATTCTTGCCTAGCCCAATCTAGGTCGCGCGAGCTCGATCGGAGCTCGAGGTAAGCGTTCTGAACTTCCTTTCGTGCTAATCTGCGAATGAATTGCCCTGGTTTTGCGTGGTTTGTGCGATTGAGTTTCCATGGCCGTACTCGGCATCTCGCATGGCGATCGTGATTTGGTGAACGAAGTCCCAAGATTCTTAGATATGTTGAACTAGAGACGATTGCGAGTCGATTGGCGTTGGTTTCGCGCGATCCCGTTAAGATCCCACCGTCGGAACATCGCCGGAGAATCGCGACCGTTCGTTCAGAGGCAATCGCGAGGTTGAAGACGAGCTGACGTAGCGGGTCAACGAGTCAGCATTCCTAGGTGGCATTCGACCATTGGTCCACGTGTCAGTCTAGTCAGCACGGCCGTTGGGGGTCTATTATTCGAATAAATAGATCGGACGGCTCACATAAATCGAGTCTAAATTCTAGAGGTCGTCTGATTAATAATTAGGTTTATTCGAAAATGTTTTAAAATCAGAAAATCAAAATGAGTTGAAACGGCGCCGTTTGGGTTAGTGGTAATGCGACGTCGTTTAGGTTAGTGAGGGTGGACGGTCCAGATCGAGTCTTGCGTTTTAATCCTGACCGTATGTTTTAGTAAGTTGATCAGACGGCCCTGGTTGAGTCTCCGTTCCATCTAGGCCGTAGGTTTTAGTAATCTGATCCGACAGCCGTGGATTAGCCACGCGGTTCAATAGGAACCGTTGGATCAAGTCTAGATAATCCGAAAATAAAAAGCCGGTACGGCGTCGTTTTGAGCGCGGGTCGCGTTGATACGGGTCTGGGCCGGGTCTCGACCCAAGTGGGTCGGGTCGACCCAGTTCGAAGCATTTTTCTTAATAAAAAAATTCAAAAAATGATTTAAAAATTAAAAAATCAGAAAAATCAGAAAATTTCTAAGAAATCCTAAAAAATGCTAGAAAATCCCAGAAAATCCCAAAAAAATGTAGGAAAATTGTGGGAAAATCCTAGATATTCCAGAAATCCTTAAAAATTGAGGATTGACCACGGACAATTGGTCAATCGTATTTTTGGGGTTTTTTATCCGTTCTTCCGAGAATTGACGATATTACCCATTAGGGGTAAGTCGCATCTACTGTATGTACGAGATAAGGCCGACAATGCCAAGGTAAGAATTAGGGTCAGTTAGGCAACCAATTCTTAGGCTTGGGTTTTCGAACCCCATTCCTTTTCTCAAAATGACGATTTTGCCCCTCAATGGGAAAATCGTCTTTCTTGTTCCAATCGAGTTCTGGGAATGGCTTAAAATTAGGGTTTGGGTCAGGTGGGTGACCAACCTTAATATTTGATATTTTCAGTTCTCATATTTGTCTAAAATGACGATTTTACCTCTCCAAGGGTAAAATCACTTTTAAATTCCAGAAAAATTCTGAAAATTCCCGAAAAATAGGAAATGAAAGGATTTTATTGTCGATCCCATTTCCACCATCTTTTGACCGTATATTTCATCTGAAATGACAATTTTGCCCTTCTGAGGCAAATTGTCCCCAAATTTCCTAAAATTACGATTCTGTCCCTCATGGGCGGATCATGTCAAAATCATTCCTAAACCCTGATTGATACTTCTCTAGGCTAATAGGACGTCATTAGGGATGCCATGCTGCTTTCATGTGTTTTATCCGCATATTTTGGATCCTTGATTTACGTGTTTATTTTCGCTAATTGTGAGTAATAGGGTAGCCATTCATATCTGCATGAAATCCTAGATTTAGGATCCGTACCACACTCGTCTGCATGAAATCTTAGAACTAGATAAATCATTCAACTTAGGTGCCGAAAGAGCGTCAACTTTGATAGTTGGCGTAACAAAGTCCCTGATCTCACTTCTCTAGTTTTCGCAGAATCGAATAGACCGCTCCCAACTATTCGATAGGGTTTTCGATCGTACCCTCCACGAAACGATTGGTGGCGACTCCTTGGCATGTACACATATCACATGCCACCAGACCGCACCAAAGGTCGACCACGTATATCCAGCCGTTGCGATTTGGGTAATGGAGCTTGGGAGAGGCTCGCGTCCGATCAGGCGACATCGGACGGCCCATTAGCCCACGAGAGCCCGGCAGCGCTCGAGATGGGTTGCGACAGACTGGCGACTCCACTGGGGAACGAACCTAGAATCTCTGGTTTCGCGTGCCTGAGGACTTGAGCCGATTAAAAAGTTGGTTGATTTACCTGACCTTGTTTTTTTTGCAGACGCTCTTGAAGGTGAGGTACGTACGCTAACCATTGTGTTAGATGTTTTTATAGATTGGAGAAATAAGGGGTGTAGTGATTGTTGACATCTTTCCTGCAGGTTGGAGTTGGAGATGTATGTTTATCTTACGCACATATTGAAGTGATGTTTGATACAAACTACTGTGCATGACTTGCATTGTGATGATCACGACACATCGCACAACCCCGACTGCAACCACCTCTAGGTTCCCTTAGATAAGGAAAGGATGCGAAAGGATCTCGTGTTTGATGGCACTTGAGACTTTCGTGTTCGTTCGCGCTCACAATCCAAATTGGCGATATCTAGCCCTCTTGGGTGGGTACCCTTAGGGAGGAGTCTGCCTCATTTGGATCGTGGGAGCTTGAGCCGTAGGTTCCTCACCTGATTTTTAATTTTTAGAGTATACCCACTTGTCTCATGCACATGTCTATGGATAGTTGGTATACCTAAAACCGCCCGTTGTTACAGGGGAACATTTCACATTCCCCGAGTTTGATTGGTAAGGCATTTATTTTCAATGTACATTACTATTCCCTGTTCCATAGTATGATTCATGCATTGCATGCATCGTGAAAATCACTCAAGTGACTAATTGAAATAACAATAATATGGGGGTAGGATGTCGTTGTTCCCTAAAAGTTCAACAGAGTTGGTAACCTTCGAATGCCTAAGGAAAGTCATTCGCCCTGGACCGAACACGAGGTTGCACTTTACTAGATTTGTGCATGGCCGAGAGCTAACTGGACGCAAGTTGGTATACGCCGAAAATTGCCAAACCCGCTACTATGTCGATAACCTCAGGTTTAAGCGACAAGCAGACGAAATGTTCGAGGATTATCTGGAAATGAAGAGACAACATCGCAACCGCTTAGCTAGGGACGCGTATGCTCGTTGAAAGGCTGAACGGCAAACTGTGGAAGATATACCCATGATCACCCTTTGGGGGAAAAGGAGACGCCCTGCGATCAAGACAAGGCCGAAGCACATTGTTCCAAAAAATACGAAACGCGAGAAGACTTCAGAAGTCATTATACCGTGGACCAAAGAATGGCCAGAAGAGCTGAGATGCCTCAATCAATTCACTGAAGACAACCCCTTACACTCTACTGGGGGATGGTTCCCGACTGACTATCATTGTAAAGAAGAGTAAACCTTTGGGAAAGAGTGGTTTAGATCCTCACATTCCATCGGCCTTTTATGGCTTTCTTGTTTGTAGATTCTCTCTTTACCTTTCTTTCGTTAAACGTCCTGGTTGTAATAAGGGATTCATTCCGCTCTACTCCCATTTGATGTATTGACCAATGGAATGTGACGTTGTTGTTTCCCTTAGTCACTAGAGTGAACCTAACTAAATTGAGTAATTCACTTTCTTGAAATTCAAATTAGACTTTAAGTCAGGTCTTCAGTACCTGAAAAAGGTTCTAATTTTCATTTCTTCGATTGAACTATGTAATTAAGTTAGCCCATGCATGTTTCATCGCATTTGCATAGTCACATGTTTAAAGTAATTTTTGACGATTGACTTTTCAAAATCATTTGCATATTTTAGACTTAATGGAAAAGAATGATATTCAAGTGTTTAAAGTTCCCCGGACCGAGCTCTTACATGGTGGGATAGCATGGGCGAATGTTGACACCTAAATTTTGACTACCATTTTTAGTCATTTAATTTTTCATAAAAATCAGGAATTGATTTTAGTTCCTACAAAAAAATAATTAAATCACTTTTTTTACATTCATTTTAGCATGCATTACATTTTTTGGGACCGGCGGCGGAAGCAATTAACTTTATTTAAATTTAAAATATTAGTTTGTGGGCGATTAATCTCGATATTATCATATCTCCAATGTTAAAGGATATGAGCAAATTGATATGATAATATCAAAGATTACCGGGAATATCAGAATATGTGCTTTGAATTAAAATAGGAAAGAGATATGGGCAAGAAACCCTAACCTCGCGCCTATATATACATACATCATGGGAAGATTTTTGAGGCCACATTCATTATACACATACGGCACATTAAGAAAAGGAGAGGCTAACACAATTGAAGAACACGGCAGAAAGGAGGGCCATTGATCATAATACTCAGCCACAAAAATTCTGACGCAAGAATTGAGAGGCGTCTCTCTGTGGTCTTTCATCCACGCTTTGAAGGAAGGTCCAGCGAAGAAAAGGAGGAGATCTTCAGGCACTGGACAGAATACAAGAGAAAGCGACAAAAGAGAGAAGACTTTTCTTTCTCTGATTCTTAATATTAACCATCCATGGAGGGCCTTCTTTAATTAATTCTTGCAGGATTATTTTCTCTATGGTTAACCACGACGAGGAAGTCTCCACAACAGCGCTACTCTAGTGTATCAAACACGCACAAATCCCAGAGTAAATAATCATGTCTCTCATGAGACAATCTCGTTAACGTCCAGGCAATAGAAAAGCTACCGCCAAAGAAGCCGAGCCATTGTCCTCGTTGTGCTTCTACATGCTGATTCGTGACCCACTTTCCATCTATCAGCAGAGCCGATGCACTTGACGATGATAGTTGCTTTTTCTTTTCGAACCTCAACAATCACCATCTCTTGTAGTTCACGTCGCGTAAATTCAATTTTTATTGCTAATTAGTTTTGGTTTTTTCGTTTATAGGAAGGATCAGAGGACACAGAGAGAAAAAAAGGTGAGAAGTGCATGAACGTTCATTATATTCGGCACCTATTATCCTCAGCATATAGAAGAAAAACGCGAGCTTGAGAAAGATCCAAGATTTCGATTGTCTCCCACACCGGTCGAGACAATCCTCCTTGACTCAAGCTTGATTAGGTTCTTTGGTTTTACCTCCATTCGACGAAAGCCACGCTGCCGATCCCTCTTCCGTGGCGAACCAGCAATGATCTTTATTAACCAGTAGCGTTTGTGCGCGTCGATTGCTCATCTTTGAAGTTCCCAATCACTATTGTGCGGTCGCAGTTGTCCAGGATATCTTGGCGGTGAACTAAGCTCGAAACTACTAGCCCTTGGGCGTGATTCGTATCTTGAGAGTGTGCTGGAAATCCACTAAAAGAGGTAATTTTTCTTTCTTTCTTTTTTGCTAATCTGTGCGTATTTTCCTGAGAATTTACACTGTCATTCTCGGATCCCCTTAAACACGTATGGTTTGCATTTAAGGTAAGAGAAATTAATTTTTTATCGAATCCATGCCTGAACCAGAAATCTACGTTCTTGGTGCAATTTTTTTTTGGAATACGAGTAGATCCACGGGTGGGAATCTATGCCAATTTAGAATAAATAAGAACTTTGGTGAACAATGCAGAATCTCGGTAAAAAAAAAAAAACTGTTAGCGGTATATCCTTTGGGACCAAGTTTTTTATAATATGGAATAGTTCTTGCCTAAAGCTGTCATGCTCGTTCGGATTATTCTGTCTCGTAGTAGTTTGACGTTATCTCATGTGTTTGGGGACATGCTCTTTGATTTTGAAGTTTGTCTCTAATGAACTTTCCAACGAGAATGCATAATCATTGTTTGATTCGATTTATTTTGTGATGGTCGTGATTCTTTCCTTATCTTGCTGAGAATATTGGTGATGGATTGCTATCTTGATTTGGCCTGCTATATTCTGAAAATTCCAAAAAGGAAAGGGAGCAAATCATATCCACGTATATCTTGTCATAGCTCATGCATATCTCATCTTTTGCATATCTTGCATCTCATATTTTCGAATATCACCTCATATATTCCATCTTTTCGAAATCCCCTAGCATATTTTTTTTAAAATCATATTTCATGCATTGCTGAAAATAACCAAAAAATAAAAAATATCACTCGCATTACATATCGTATAATTTAGCTTGCATTACTGTGTTTTCCCATATCATGCATCCTTGCCACATCATTATGTCATATCATGCATCCTTGCCACGTCATTACGCCATATCATGCATCTTTGCCACTTCATTGTCGCATGTCATTATCGCATGTCCATGTCGTATTCTTATGCCATGTCATTTCGCATGCCTTAATTAATTAGTTAATTTTTGCATATAGGGTAATGTGACCTTTAATTTGCATGGTTTGCATATCGTCCATAGTGTTCATGCATTGCATGTAAAAAGTAAAAAACCAAAAAAGAACTCCATTTTCTGAGCTTAAAAGACAAATTCAATCTGAGTTGCCAAATTAAGACATCTCATGGAATTAAGGTACCGAAAGGGCATTAGTTTTAATTAACTAGTGTAACCAAGTCCCCGAATCCACAAATCTCTGGTTCGTAGAAGTAAAATAGTCCTCCCGCTATTTTACTTAGGTTTCTAATCAACCTACCAAAAATGATTAGTGGCGACTCCAAATTCTAAATCATTCTGATTAATCTAAGTTGCGATTTGGTAAGGCTTGGGAGAGTCCGTATTAGGTTAGTCATTAAAATTAATCTGATAATCCATTAGCCTAGAAATATTTTTTTTTAGGTCGCGACAGCTTGGCAACTCCACTGGGGATCGAACATTTGATTTTTCGAAAAAATGTAAGACTTAACTGGTTCAAATGAATTTTTCGGAAAATTAAAAGCTTTAGTGGACTTAGGCCTGATGAAAATTCCACGGATGTCTCACTTTTGGTGATCTTGGTTGAATCTTACCATTAAGGTGTTAAATGTTTTTGCAGATTTGGAGTGATAAGGGGGCGAAGTTCTTGCTAACCTTTTCTTGCAGACTGGAGTAGGAATGTATGTTTTAGGGGTTATATTGAAGCGTTGTTTTGATATAAACTCTTGTGCATGTCCTCTACTCTTTTGCATTTACACATAGCACACACAACCCGCCATTGGACCTGAATGGCTAGGCTTAGGATGGTATTTGATTAGGGACACTCTGGCCATCACAATCTGGCTTGAGTCTCCCTCTTCAAGTCCCGAACTCTTTCAAATCGGTGCCATGATTCATCACCCCTGTCATTCGCCATGTGATACGGGTCGATACTTGGCTGAGCCGGATGTCTACGGGGATCCTGATTCAATCACAAACCAGGGTGGTTCAATCTGGGTATCCTTGGGGCTCCACCTTTGTTAAGCTTTGATAGATAGAAATCGAACCTCATGTCATATTTCATCCGCATGTCTATGTGATTGGTCATTTCAGACGTCCCAAAAGGCAGTACTCTCTTCAATCTTTTCCTCCTGTTTACTTATATTTTTGGGTCGGTCCATGACTATATTTAGGCGAATACTTTGCATAGTTGGATTTTTTTAGAGTGCATTCTGGGCATTTTCGAGTTCTAGTGTCTAAATGGAAAATGTTCCGAACATTTTGAGCTATCATCTTTAAAATTTTGAGACTGATCCATGGTGTTTTCCATTTATTAGTGAATTTTCATTAAGGATCATGTAAGCTGGAATTTCGGCAGTTTTCTAGCACTCGTATTGTTTTGCCGATTACCATTTTTGAATGACCTCCTTTGCCGAACCATGCAAAATTAAAGTTGTAGGTTGATATCTAAACTAGTAATCTGCAAACTTCCAGACCTTAATTCTCATTTTAAGGGGGATCTTCATTCGTTTAATAAAAACCAGACAGAACATTTTTCTAGGCAAAATATTTCTAAAGAAATATTAAACTGTACTGATCAGTTCACGTTTAGCCTTAAGTCCAAAAATAAAAGTTTTTCATCATTGTGTCCCCTATCAGCTCGAAAAATTTGGGAATTTTTGGATCAGTGTGAGAATTATGACGAATTTTATCGTGATGGTCGATGAAACCGCAAAAAAAAAACTGCCGGATTCAACTTCTTGCGCATATCTGCCTTGTTGAGTCTAGAGGGTTGTCATGGACCGGCTCATTAGTCTCGCTCATTATACTAATTTTTGTATGATCATTCCTTAAAGGTGGTATATCATGAATTCTTCACACTCCCATAATATTCGATTTGGAGCAAGGAGAATGACTAGTCAAGCTGATGTATAAGTCATTACAACTATATCTGAGGATCCCGTGTCGACTGATGAAGCACCATATGAGGAGCCTAGCATGACACTTGAATCCCCGGAGCGGTCTGTTGAAGCCATGGTTGATGATCCATTGGAGAGTTCAAAAGTTAATTCAGGGGCAGGGGGCAGATTCTTAACTCTGACCATGCATCAGCCCAATGAAAATCCTTGGGGCAATCCTCCGCAAATCCCTTGATCGATTCATCAATTGCATCACATTAGCTAGCTTAAACATTATTCCATCAATCAAGCGATGCCGATCCATGCCTCAACCTCGACTGATCCATTAATCATGCCATGTCAAAGAATGGGGCAAGACCAAAGTCACTTGATTTCAAAAGGGAGTATCTCTCACTTTGCCTGATTATTATTGGAAATGACTGTCTATTTTCCTTATTGCAGGTGCCAGGCTAAGAAACATCTCCTGAAGCAGACCGACAATCAAGAACATCCCAAACTTTTGTTCATTTCATTTTCTTGAGGTTCTTATTCATGAATGCTTTCCCATGCAGGATTAAACGTGGAAACAAGCCATATGCCATTGCTCGAAATCGAATTCCCAGCACTGGCCATGCTTGGGGCAATCTCATATCTTAGCGATAGCTATACTTGTACCCATCCTGACTGAAAATGGGGTCAAGCAGACCCCGACTTGGAAAAGGGAGTACATCTCTCTATTTCACATTATTTTAAGGGTGTCACTTTCTTTTTGCAGGAACATACGACCGACCATGACGGTCATCATTATTGAACAGGGGAAACCAAAGCATCTCAGGTTTTGCTCGACTCCTTCATGCATGTGTTCCTCACTCCGGGGGCAAAGACGAAAATGAGCCAACCCTCAACTCGAGTGTTAGATTCCCTGACCTTATTTGATCCACTTACATGTTCTCGGGCAATTAACATGTTCTTGCAATGTCTGATTTTTTAGCAAATGCAGGGGATTTTCATGAAATATGATATAATGCTTGAAGTTGCCACGTTCACATACTTGAAAATTGCTCCACATTGCCTGATGTATGCATAATTGTTTTTCATGTTTAATTTACCAACTCTGAGCAGGGAGCATAAGTTATATATGATGCATCGAATGTATAGAATGGGGCATCACAGGATGATGAAAGGCAAACTATTTCCATACATGTCCCATATTTTTAACCCCTAGTGAGTTGAATGGTATTATTCCGCATTCACAAGGCAAAGGGTTTTCTCGCAAAAGGTACGATAGCCGAAATGACAGAGGCATTCACTTCTCTATCCCAAACACTACAAGTGACCATTGTTAACCCTTTTGAGCGGCGATTCCATTTCTTATCCCTGTCAAGAACCATCCCATATTGGGCAGAACGAGGTAATTCCAGCAGCAACACGAGGTAAATGGTTAGAAATTCTTTTGCTCAGACTAACGTCAATCTTCGGGTGTTTCTTTACATTTATGCTCGAACTTTAATTCAAGTGCCTTAGGATGACAAAGAGCATTCATTTCTCTATCATACACACTATATCCTTTGCATAGCCCACTTGAGCCTGCAAATTCATTTCTTAAACCCCAGTTGGTGATCATTTTCTCATTCCAACGGCGATGATGGCATTTTTCCAAGGAGCAGAACTGAAGAAGAATCGGGTCAACAGAGAGCTTCTGAATAAACTCGTCTTTTGTGATGCTTATTTTTGTTCAAGATCATGGGATTGTAAAAAAAAAGCAAGCAAATTCAACCTAAAAAAAAGGGCCCACTCCAAAAAAAAAGAAGGAAAAAAGAAAGAAAGAAGAGAGATGTCAAAAGCTCTCTTCGAAAAAAAAACAAGCATTCTCTAAAAAAAATCGAAAAAAACAACACAAGTTTTCTCTCAAAAAAAGAAGGAAAATGGGAGTCGGGAGTAAGAAAAGCAAGGGTTGAACTCAAAGAAAATTTGGGGCATGAAAAAAGCAAAGTGCTTATCAAAAGCAAGGCCAATGCCCATTCGAACCATTGTACAGTACTTCTAAATTTTCAGTGTCATTTTGTAAATTCCATGTGTTTGCAAATCCTCAACGGAGTCCAATTATAAAGGACACTCTCCAGTCAATCTGCAAAATGCAATTCCCAGCAGAAGGCTACCATCTCTTAACCAACGATGGTATTCTTTGAAGACATTTTCAGAAGGCTAAGATCTATGACAAAGCAGCAATGATCACCAACATCAAACTCTTCTCATACATATATTCTGAGCCAAAACGAGCCTTTCATTTCTCAGTCCCTTATCCTAACCTACGTTACAACCCTTCAAAGTCTCTTCTGATTAGGGCACTTGAGTTAACGTAGAGTTAAATGATTTTAAGCATCGCTTGAAGAAGTTCGAGCAAGATTATTTCTCTCTCATTTTTGCAGGGTTCTTGACTTGTAAACCCGAAGCTGATGATAAAGAATTACATTTCATAAGCCTTGACTCGACTAGAGTCCCATTTGAAAACCATTGACCAAGTCCATATTACGGTCCAGATTAAGACCTCCAGATCGGCTCGGTCGTACTAATTGCGAGATTACTCGGACCCTTGTCGAATGCGATGATGGTAAGATTGAGTGATTTCTTTTGAATCCTGCAGTCAAGATATACAGCTTTTCTCGAGGGTGAGAGAAAGCCCTTTCAGACTGAAGTCCCCATTCAAGGTATTCATAATGTGATAACCTCCCTGAGCAGAATTGGTAATGCAAATTTGACAGAATGTTTATGCATGAACCATGTTTTGAAACGTTATTTCATTTGCAGCATAATTTTGCATCAAATCGTTGAACATGTTTCAGCATGTATGTTTGCTGCCTCTGACATGGTCTGGCAGGTAGCACAATCCCATTTTTCGAATTACCTCTTGAGATCTCTAAATTCATTCGGGGTCATTAAATCAATGACCCTTGCTGGCAACTGCCGATCAGAATTGTCAGAAAGGTCAGGCAGGTTTCCCTGTTGGCAAATTCTCCAGTGAAGCTTTTAATACAAGCAAAAGTTCACAAATATTTTTAGCATATAATGTTGCATTTGCATTAATTTTATGCATATCATCATCCTTTTAAGAGAATGAACAGGTATGGTGCAGTCAGCCTACTCATCACTTACTCATTATTCAAAAAGTTCAGGTAAGTTTTCCGAACCTTTTTAAATCGACCTTAGTCGTAATCCCTATTGTGGTCGCATTGACAATTTTTCAGGCGTCACACCATTTTGTATTCATACTGATCCAATTCAGACGATACATCTCTTGCCTTGATATGGAGAGACCTACTAATACGAAGAAGGTCGCAAGAGACAACCTACGAACTTGGTTGAAGTCCACGAAGGTGATTTCCCAATAGAAAACTTGTCTATCCCTAGTTGAAGTCCACGAGGGTGACTTCCTAGTTTACCATCTCATGTTGAGATCCACAAGGGTGATCTCTTGAGAGCCAATTTTATGGTTGAAGTCCACGAGGGTGACTTCCCAGTTTACCGACTCATAGTTGAAGTCCACGAGGGTGACTTCCTAAGAGACAACATACCGACTCATGGTTGAAGTCCACGAGGGCGACTTCTCAAGAGACAGATTACCGACTCATAGTCGAAGTCTACGAGGGTGACTTCCTAAGAGACAACTTACCGACTCATGGTCGAAGTCCACGAGGGCGACTTTCCAAGAGACAGATTACCGACTCACGGTTGATAGTGCACGAGGGTCACTTCCCGAGAGACAAATGGCCAGCTCGAACCATAACTCGAGCACATTTTCAAACTCTACACAGATCTTGCGCCGTTTCGCGTCAGAAGGAAACTTCTGGCAACAGATGGGCCAGTACCTTAGCATCCTGACATCCACTGGAAGACTGGAGGTTAAGGGAATTGTTAGCTTACGAGGTATTTGGTAAAACAGGTATTTTCATAGGCGATTCATGTGCAAACTTCTTTGATGTGAGATAGGAGGAGTTTTGACACATGTTATCTATAGCATTGCATTTCATGCACATTTCCTTTTGAAGCAGAAAATGGGATTTAAAACTCCGGCAAAAAAATTTCACCATCATCATTTGCATTTGCAAAATTTAGGTTTCAATTTTAGTCTTTGAGCGAAATCTCTACGAGCCTCCACTCAAAGAGGGGCAGCTGTTGACACCTAAATTTTGACTACCATTTTTAGTCATTTAATTTTTCATAAAAATTAGGAATTGATTTTAGTTCCTACAAAAAAATAATTAAATCACTTTTTTTACATTCATTTTAGCATGCATTACATTTTTTGGGACCGGCGACGGAAGCAATTAACTTTATTTAAATTTAAAATATTAGTTTGTGGGCGATTAATCTCGATATTATCATAGCTCCAATGTTAAAGGATATGAGCAAATTGATATGATAATATCAAAGATTACCGGGAATATCAGAATATGTGCTTTGAATTAAAATAGGAAAGAGATATGGGCAAGAAACCCTAACCTCGCGCCTATATATACATACATCATGGGAAGATTTTTGAGGCCACATTCATTATACACATACGGCACATTAAGAAAAGGAGAGGCTAACACAATTGAAGAACACGGCAGAAGGGAGGGCCATTGATCATAATACTCAGCCACAAAAATTCTGACGCAAGAATTGAGAGGCGTCTCTCTGTGGTCTTTCATCCACGCTTTGAAGGAAGGTCCAGCGAAGAAAAGGAGGAGATCTTCAGGCATTGGACAGAATACAAGAGAAAGCGACAAACGAGAGAAGACTTTTCTTTCTCTGATTCTTAATATTAACCATCCATGGAGGGCCTTCTTTAATTAATTCTTGCAGGATTATTTTCTCTATGGTTAACCACGACGAGGAAGTCTCCACAACAGCGCTACTCTAGTGTATGAAACACGCACAAATCCTAGAGTCAATAATCATGTCTCTCATGAGACAATCTCGTTAACGTCCAGGCAATAGAAAAGCTACCGCCAAAGAAGCCGAGCCATTGTCCTCGTTGTGCTTCTACATGCTGATTTGTGACCCCCTTTCCATCTATCAGCAGAGCCGATGCACTTGACGATGATAGTTACTTTTTCTTTTCGAACCTCAACAATCACCATCTCTTGTAGTTCACGTCGCGTGAATTCAATTTTTATTGCTAATTAGTTTTGGTTTTTTCGTTTATAGGAAGGATCAGAGGACACAGAGAGAAAAAAAGGTGAGAAGTGCATGAACGTTCATTATATTCGGCACCTATTATCCTCAGCATATAGAAGAAAAACGCGAGCTTGAGAAAGATCCAAGATTTCGATTGTCTCCCGCATCGGTCGAGACAATCCTCCTTGACTCAAGCTTGATTAGGTTCTTTGGTTTTACCTCCATTCGACGAAAGCCACGCTGCCGATCCCTCTTCCGTGGAGAACCAGCAATGATCTTTATTAACCGGCAGCGTTTGTGCGCGTCGATCGCTCATCTTTGAAGTTCCCAATCACTATTGTGCGGTCGCGGTTGTCCAGGATATCTTGGCGGTGAACTAAGCTCGAAACTACTAGCCCTTGGGCGTGATTCGTATCTTGAGAGTGTGCTGGAAATCCACTAAAAGAGGTAATTTTTCTTTCTTTCTTTTTTGCTAATCTGTGCGTATTTTCCTGAGAATTTACACTGTCATTCTCGGATCCCCTTAAACACGTATGGTTTGCAATTAAGGTAAGAGAAATTAATTTTTTATCGAATCCATGCCTGAACCAGAAATCTACGTTCTTGGTGCAATTTTTTTTTTTGGAATACGAGTAGATCCACGGGTGGGAATCTATGCCAATTTAGAATAAATAAGAACTTTGGTGAACAATGCAGAATCTCGGTAAAAAAAAAAAACTGTTAGCGGTATATCCTTTGGGACCAAGTTTTTTATAATATGGAATAGTTCTTGCCTAAAGCTGTCATGCTCGTTCGGATTATTCTGTCTCGTAGTAGTTTGACGTTATCTCATGTGTTTGGGGACGTGCTCTTTGATCTTGAAGTTTGTCTCTAATGAACTTTCCAACGAGAATGCATAATCATTGTTTGATTCGATTTATTTTGTGATGGTCGTGATTCTTTCCTTATCTTGCTGAGAATATTGGTGATGGATTGCTATCTTGATTTGGCCTGCTATATTCTGAAAATTCCAAAAAGGAAAGGGAGCAAATCATATCCACGTATATCTTGTCATAGCTCATGCATATCTCATCTTTTGCATATCTTGCATCTCATATTTTCGAATATCACCTCATATATTCCATCTTTTCGAAATCCCCTAGCATATTTTTTTTTTAAAATCATATTTCATGCATTGCTGAAAATAACCAAAAAATAAAAAATATCACTCGCATTACATATCGTATAATTTAGCTTGCATTACTGTGTTTTCCCATATCATGCATCCTTGCCACATCATTATGTCATATCATGCATCCTTGCCACGTCATTACGCCATATCATGCATCTTTGCCACTTCATTGTCGCATGTCATTATCGCATGTCCATGTCGTATTCTTATGCCATGTCATTTCGCATGCCTTAATTAATTAGTTAATTTTTTCATATAGGGTAATGTGACCTTTAATTTGCATGGTTTGCATATCGTCCATAGTGTTCATGCATTGCATGTAAAAAGTAAAAAACCAAAAAAGAACTCCATTTTCTGAGCTTAAAAGACAAATTCAATCTGAGTTGCCAAATTAGGACATCTCATGGAATTAAGGTACCGAAAGGGCATTAGTTTTAATTAACTAGTGTAACCAAGTCCCCGAATCCACAAATCTCTGGTTCGTAGAAGTAAAATAGTCCTCCCGCTATTTTACTTAGGTTTCTAATCAACCTACCAAAAATGATTAGTGGCGACTCCAAATTCTAAATCATTCTGATTAATCTAAGTTGCGATTTGGTAGGGCTTGGGAGAGTCCGTATTAGGTTAGTCATTAAAATTAACCTGATAATCCATTAGCCTAGAAATATTTTTTTTTAGGTCGCGACAGCGAAGCCAGCCAGAAATATGCCAAATCACGACTAGGGTATCTATTGGACCTGCTGAAGATTGAGTGCCCACCTGCCTTTATTCAAGCCATGGCGTTATATTGGGATCCTACCACCGCTACATTCTACATGGAAGGGCTAGAAGTTACCCATACTCTTGAAGAATATAGCGTTGCCATCGGAGTTGAGTTTACTCACTTACTAGTTCAACCTCCCATATGATTCGACCCCTTGAGTCAACTAGCTGAATTCCTTGACACGAGCCTCAATGAAGTCAAAGCAGATGCCAAAAGTAATTCTGGACGAATTTTACTATCCTTCCTCCTAGATCTATTCCCCAACCTCCCTGCCGCCAAAGGGACTAAATCTGGTTGAGCCTTTGTCTTGGCCTTCTTTAGCTTTGTGCTATTCCCGATCTCGTCTATCACCTTCGACCCTATTATGGCTGTAGTAGTCCGACAAGTTTGTTGTGGGTGGGATTACTCGAATATTATCCTTGCTGAGGCCTTCCTTTCCCTAAATCGCTTCAAGAAAAACAAGAAGGGAATCTTTAGAACCTCTAGTGATCTTTTGTATCTATGGTTCACATCTCATATCAGACAATTCCATATCCGCATGGGTTTCACTGATATTAGCTACTATGCCTATCCTCTTAAAACCTATGTCAGAACCCATACACGTATTCCTAAGTTCAGCTTCGTAGAATGGAAGAACTTCCTTGGAACTCTGAAACCGGAACAACTCCGATGGCGGCTTAGATTGCTAACACTGGGCAAACTCAGGCTCGCATGTAATGGCAAAGACCCGGTCCCTTTTCTAGGATTCACAGGCGCTACTGCATATTATCCGAAGATGGTTATCCGGCAATTTGGGGCATTACAGGAAATCCCTTCTCCATCGCGGCCTAGTATCTTCTCATTTGTCGTACCAAAAGAGACCCCTACAGGAGAAAAGAAGAAACAGATTAAAGTTAAGGTGGAATTTATTATACACTCTTTGAAAACTCTCAAGCTGAAGATATAATATAGCCAGAAAACATGACTCGCATGGAGAACGTTCACAAGGCTACCACAGAATACATTCAGCACTTTGAGGCGGTCAGACGCAGCCTTGTCGAGCCTTATGTACCTGAATACATCGTACCGTACGTGCCTGGAGTAGAGCCGTACACACCCAAAGATATGGGATCGCCGTCGTATTCAGAAGATGAAGAGTCCCAGACTGAAAAGATGGATCCATGTTGGGAGGATGAGGACACCTTAAACCTCAAGTGTCCTAGACTTGAATAGGCTATTCTGTCAAGTGTAAAATAAGAAAATACTATGATGCCTTTTCATGCATACTCACTTGTACTGAATATTACTTTGAACACATATGCATAAGTGTAGACATGTTTTACAAATGCATAAAAAACTATCGTCGAAGATTACGCTTCTTTTAATTTCATGAATTCTTTTTGGGAGAATGATTAAAAGAACTGCTCACATGAGACTAAGGCTCACAAGGTAGTCATTTTTCTCATTCACCAATAGAAAACATTCAATTAGAAGAATCAAGTACTTCCTTTTGTCAATACTGAAGAAATACTCACTGGAATTCCTTTTGAAATCAAGTACACTCTCACCACGGAATTACCAACACATCATTTTCGCACTCGGCTTAAGACGAGAATGGAACAACAAGAGTTGACCCCGCAAGTAGGCATGCTGAAGACTCAGATGATTGCTATGGCAACTATGATGGCTGATATTAAGGCAATGCTGGAAGCCTCCCACGCTAGACAGATAGTGGCTCCTAACCAAAACAACTCAAGTCCATCATTCGCGCCCGATATGACTGATAAAGAGACAGCAGAAGATGCCCAACATACAGAGGAAGATGTTCGTATGCCGAACGTGCAGACACAACAAAAGACACCTCATGTTGTCATTAACCTTGAGAAAGATGAAAAGGTGAAGCAAACCGTGAAAACTGAAGCAGAGGCTAAGAGAATAGCCAAAATCGAAGAATGTTTAAGCAGCCAGGGTTTTAAATTGGTCCGTTTCGACAAGATATCTCCTTTTGCTAAGGTGGAGACCCCTCCTGACTACAAGGAACCAGATTTCGTGAGGAAGTATAATGGGACAGGCTGTCCTCGTGCTCACCTCAAATATTACCTGCGCAAGATGGGGCAATATTCAGACTATGTTCCACTGCTAATGAACACGTTCCAAGAAAGCCTGGCTGGCGCCGCTCTAGCTTGGTTCATCGAACTGGACCTAGATGACTATGATGGGTGGGAAAATCTTGCAGATGACTTCCTCAGGCAGTATAAGTTCAATACGGCTACAGCCCCGACAAGAGAATACCTCCTACGAACCTCAAAAGTAAGTGGTGAATTGATCAGAACATACGCCCAGAGGTAGCGAGCTTTGGCGACCCAAGTAAAACCGTCAATCCCAGAAGAGGAGCTGGTTGACTTGTTCCTGAAAGCACTCCCCTACGAATACTTCGACAGATTGAACACCTCCGGATACCTTTACACATTTGATAAAGGTGGACGAAAGGCTCGAGTGGGCCTTAAGAGAAAGGAGGCCGCATGAAACCTCTACCAGAAAATAATATCCCCTGAAAAAGGAGAGAGAGGCTGGGCTCGACATAGCCTTCATACCAGACCCCCATAAGCCCAAGGTATTTAACAATTCTAATCAGACCAAGGGAGGATTGTCGTGGTCGGCACCAAAAGGGCAAGAGCCTAGAAAGATGCAACCCCAAAAGCAGTTCTCTCAGCTCCCGAGGCCTTTATCCAAGTTGCTCACAATGCCGCTAGAACAACACATGGTGGCGAAGAAACCACCTAGGGCAAATTCTGTTAAATATCCTGGCTTTGATGAAAGCCAGACCTGTGTCTATCACATGGGCGAAAGAGGACACAACGTCGATAATTGATATATCCTTAAGCTGAAGGTACAAGCTTTGATTGACAGTCAGATTCTGAAGTTTGATAACATGGCTCCGAATGTACAAGAAAATCCGCTCCCTGACCACCAAGCGGTAGGGGTAATATTCACTGACGAGGAGGAGAACCACCTTAAGCTGAAGGTAAACATACCTAAACTGACAAACATTCTGGCGATCGCTTCACTATACCCGAAAGAATGAGAGGTCTCTGCTGACATGAAGAAATTGTGTATCGCTAAGATGATGAGCTTGGGGATAATATCAAAAGTTACCGATGAAAGATTCGAGGGAGTCGAGGCCTCTCTAAGCTTAGAAGGAAGCCACTTTGTGATTAAAACCAAGCAGGGAAGCGCGTGGAGTATCCCGTACTAGAGTCTGGTAGGCGATCTCAGGCCGAACATCCACCCTGAAGAACAACTCGACGAGCACAAACTGGAAGCTAAGAGGCGAAATTTAGCAGATCGCAGATTCATGGCTAACGCACTAGAAATGGGAGAAATCATAGACAACCTGGGTGAAGATTCTGGAGGATATAACCTTAAGGTGAAATATTCCGCTCCTCCTAGTTTCTATCAGAGAATGGAGGATATCATACCAGACGGATGGGGAGGTATGGATGATCCCGTCCAACCGAAAATCCCGAATGAGGTGGAAAGACCTTTTACGAATGGGTTTGAATCGTCGATGACCAGATGATAAATACCAAGCTTAACACAGAGTAGTATGTCGAAATAGAGAGATCGGAGGATCAGCGACAAAACTCAGTTAAACTATTCAAGGGAGTGAGAGAGTACCCGAGATTTGCGACATCAGCAAAGCTAAGAAACGATGACCAGTATCGTCAACTGGAAAACGAAATTTTCTCAAAGGACTTCGAAGACACTGTGTCGATGATTGAAGCCGCTACTACTATGGTGATCAAACTGGAAGAGCTTGACAGCTTGAGTGAGGTAGAAGATTGTCGATCAAACCTGTTGTGATTCGACTACCAAGAGAGGAAGCGGACGATACAGCTGAACCGGAGGCATCTTGCCCGACGACGATAACCATAAAAGTCCCTCCGGTAGAAGAGTACGATCCTAAGGCAGTCCACTGGGACTATTGGACGGAGGAAGTAGATGCGGTAATGAGGTCTGGACGATTCTACGCCCCTAGGGAAGGCGAGTCCGAAAAGAAGGAAGTCTCGAAGGAAGACGTAGAAAAGCTCATGTCCATTATTAAAACCAGTGAGTTTTAAGTGATAGAGCAGTTAAGGAAGATGCCGGCCCAAATATCTCTACTGGATTTGTTCATCAATTCAGATAAGCACAAAAATGCACTGCTGAAGATACTGAATGAGGTGCATGTCCTTGAAACAATTAACGATGTGCAGTTAGGGGACTTTGTAGGGGCATTCCTTCTGAAAGATCAATTGAGCTTCTCAGATGAAGACTTCCCCATGGAAGGGAGATGACACAACAAGGCCTTATACATTACTGCACATTGCAATGAAAAAAGAATAGCACACGTACTGATTGACAACGGATCCGCTTTCAACATAT
This sequence comes from Rhodomyrtus psidioides, assembly GCA_021437785.1. Classification (NCBI taxonomy): domain Eukaryota; kingdom Viridiplantae; phylum Streptophyta; class Magnoliopsida; order Myrtales; family Myrtaceae; genus Rhodomyrtus; species Rhodomyrtus psidioides. Next base: position 236,744 of record JAILYB010000171.1, on the reverse strand, counting down.
GCCCTTTAGCTACCTTGAGGAGTTTAGGTATCAAAGAAGAGATGGTTAAAGCCTCCAAAACAGTGGTGAGAGCTTTTGATGGGATGAAGAAGACTGTGGTATGTGAGATTGAACTCGACGTACTCATCAGCCTAACAAAATTCTCTATAAACTTCCAAGTGATGGATTTGCCTAGTGCATTCGGATTCCTGTTGGGAAGACCTTGGATTCATGTAGCGGGAACCGTACCTTCAAGCCTACATCAGAAGGTACGATTTGTAGTAGATGGGAAGGTAATTACCGTGAATGGAGAAGTTGACCTCCAAACATATCAGAGCAGCGCCATTCCCTACGTCGAACCCGAAATTAGGGTGGAAGCAAGCTATCATTCCCTGGAGTTGGTGGCAGCAGTACACACTCCCGTGGGGGCAAGATTGAAAACTCCATATATTTCTGAAACCAACCGTTTACCAGCAAAGATACTACTGGCATATGGATATAACCCTGGAGAAGGTTTGGGCAAACATGGCCAGGGAATGAATACCCCTCTACAGTTGAAATCTAACCAGCATAAGATGGGCTTGGGGTATCAAAAAAGCCGCCTGGCCGAGTCTGCCCCTAAGACAACAAGCCGAGGCCGAGGCAAGAGCCCGGGACGCCATGGAAGCCAGAAAAATCAAAGAGATTCATTCATTGGTTCTCTAGTTTGGAAAGGAAAATCCAAGAGGTTCAACGGCCCTTTGAACGAGTACTTCAGTAAGAACTCTAGGTGGTTGTCAGAAGAAGTAATAACTCCAACAGCAAAACCAGATCTGGCGAACCATTTCCTAGGAGATAACTTCGTGAATGTCATCATAGAGTGGCTGGGTGATGAAGCCACTACTTCTAAGTAAAGAAATATCTTCCCTACTCTAGATACTGCATTCAAATTTCATGCATTTCGTCGCACTTTCAATTTCCGTTGTTTGAAATAAATATAGGAAAACGCCTTTGGATCTCCGACCGTTGGTCCAAACAGCATAGCTTGTAATGCGGCCCATTTTGCATTCAATAAAATTACACAAGTTTTGTTAATGACATATGGAACCACAAATCAGCCCGATGATGATACTAGTCTTCAACGCAGAAGCTTGAGGCCTGATTTTCCATATGATTCCTAATTTCTAAAGGATTTCTAAGGGACGATGATGTCCTATGATATGAGGACTAGTTCCATTTATACCTGCACTTATTTTAAAATCTCTTTTGAAAAGGTTTTCCACACCCATGCATGACATTTCTATATGGAATATAGACTAACCATGCTCATGACATTTCAGGCATATCATCTCAAACATATATACCAGGTTGTTATGCGATTCAAATCACCGCATTGACTGTTCCTACAATATTGAAGAAGAGGATGAGGATGAGGGTTATGCGTCTATCCGCAGAGAATGGAGTGCCTTCGAGGAGTCAATGCCTCATACTTTAGAAGAACCGGTTGTTATTAACTTGGGCGACACCATGAATATCAAGGAAATCAAGATCGGTGGACATTTATCCCGAGATGAAAGGCTCAGGTTTACAGAATTACTGAGGGAGTATCAGGATGTCTTCGCATGGTCTTACGCTGACATGCCATGTTTGGATCCCGGAATTGTGGAACATGCATTACCCACAGTCCCAGTGTAAAACCTGTCAGGCAAGGCAGCAGACGAATGGAAGCCGAGTTATAAGACAAAATTAAAAAAGAGGTGATGAAGCTTCTCAGGGTAGGCTTTATTGAAACTATCTCATACTCGGACTGGATTGTAAACATAGTCCCCTTCATGAAGAAGGACGGCAGAGTTCGGATCTGCGTAGATTACCGAGATTTGAATAGAGCAAGTCCGAAAGATGATTTCCCATTACCTCACATTTACGTACTGGTAGATAGTACCGCAGAGTACGAACTATTCTCATTAATGGATGGATTCTCTGAATATAACCAGATCCTCATGAAGAAAGAGAATAAATCGAAGACTGCATTTACCACCCCATGGGGAACCTTTTGCTATAAGGTTATGCCCTTCGGACTGAAGAACACCGGGGCCACCTACCAAAAGGCTATGATCACATTATTCCACGACATGATCCATAAAGAAATCGAAGTATATGTCGATGACATGATCGCCAAGTCCAAGAAGGGACATGATCACATTTAGGTGTTAAGAAAACTATTTGAGCAACTGCGCAAATACAAGTTGAGGTTGAACCCTAACAAATGTGTATTTGGGGCAAAATCTGGGAAACTTCTCGGATTCATGGTCAGTAACAGGGGCATTGAGATTGATCCTTCGAAAATTCAAGCTATCCATGATCTGGCAACTCCCTCCACAGTAAAAGAAGTAAGAAACCTTCTAGGGAGACTGAACTATATTTCCAGATTCATCAATCAGTTATCAGATGTGGCTACATCAATTTTCAGACTACTCAAAAAGGGTGCAAAAGTGACATGGGATGCAGAATGCAGCCAGGCATTCCAGAAGATCAAGAACTATCTAGTCACTCACCAGTGCTTGTGCCACCCATCCCAGGTCACCCCTTGACCATATATTTGACTATACAGCAGGAATCTTTGGGAGCCTTACTTGCCGAAACAAGTCCGATGGATAGTAAGGAAAGAGCCTCTATTACTTGAGCAAGAAATTCACCTCGTCTGAAGCAAAATACATACCTGTTGAAAGGGCTTGCGTAGCAACTGTATGGGTACTTCGCAGGTGTTGACACCTGATTTTTGATCAGTCTTTCATAGTTTATTTTTTAAAAATTCATAAAAAAAATCTATAAAAAGTTAAAAAAATTAAAAAAAATCATCTTTGGTAGCCTTGACCAAGCTAAATAAACCATTTTTGATAAAAAAAAATAATTTGTCATATTTTTTAATATTTTCCAAAAATAGAAAAATACATGAAAAATGAAGAAAAATAGCGTTCGATGTCGTAAAAATATAGAAAATAGTCAATATTTTTATTTTAATTTCCTTTTCATTTTGAACTCATAAATAGTCAAAATTCAACTTCAATTGCATGTGTTTCTTCACGACGCATAGAATTGAATTTGGCAAAAAAATGTCATTCGAGTATTTTAATTTGTAAATTTCTACATATTTTTTAGTCTTGACGTCCAATTAGATCGACCACCATCTACAATAAATTCCCCTTGCTGAATATTTTCGTTTTTGTTTCACATGATTTCATGGTGTAAAACGCCGAGTGGATCCCCAAATATAATCGGGTCGGCATGAGCTCGATAGCTCGTCCAAGACCAAACCAGGGCACGGCGAACCCCATGTGAGTACTCTCGAACTCCTTCGATGCTTCCTAATGCTTTTCTTAGGTTAGATCGTGTGTAGAATGGCTAGGACAGCTAAATCATTCTTGAGCTGTGATTGATAAATATGGCCTTACTAGGAATGCCATGTGATTTATTTGCATATCTAGATTCCTTGAGTTTGGCATTTTATTACTGATTGTGATTGCTAGGATAATCACTCCTATCTGCATGAATTTCTAGATTTAGGGTTCATACCTTACTCATCCGCATGAATCTCAGGCTAGAAAATTCAGTCAACTTAGGTACCGAAAGGGCGTCAACTCTAACAGTTGGTGTAACTAAGTCCCCGAAACCATTTCTCTGGTTCTCGCAGAATTGAATAGAAACTCCCAACTATTCAATTGGGTTGTCCAATCATACCCTAAAAAAATGATTGGTGGCGACTCCATGGCATGCACACTTAGCACATGTCACTAGACCACACTGAAAGTCGATCACGCATACCTCCGTTGCGATTTGGGTAATGGGCCTTGGGAGAGGCTTGCGTCCGACCAGACAGGACGGCCCATTAGCCCTCGAGAGCCCGACAATCTCAAGAGGGTCGCGACAGACTGGCGACTCCGCTGGGGACTGGTTCTTAACCATTTAGTGGACTTGAGCCGATTAAAAAGTTGATTGATTCTTCTAACCTAATTTTATGCAGATGCTCTCGAAAGTGAGGTGTATATGCTAACGAATGTGTTAGATGTTTTTGTAGACGGGAGAAATAAGGGGTGAAGTGCTTGTTAACTTTGTTTTATGCAGGCAGGAGTTTTGGATGTATGATTGTGTGGATGTTTATATTGAAGCGGTGATTGTTAAATAAAATGCATGTCTATTGCTTTAGCACGACACAATGAATACACACAATTGCGCCTAAAACCCCAGGCGCCCTCTTTAGGAACACAATAGAAGGAATTGAAAATGGAATCTCCGTGAGGAAAAACATGGGGTAATCCACTTTTCAATTCCGCTCACTTCGAATTATGGATTGAGTCCCAATGCAACGATAGTTGTGCAATGGAATCGGCTCTTCCCAGAATTCGAGGTGAGAACCTTGGCTTTAGGTACCAAGCCCTATCTTTTGATTTTTAGGAGTTTTCCCTCACTTGTCTCATGCGTTTGTCTATGGAAGGTTAGTATACCTAACACTGCAAAAAAATACAGAGAAGCTTGATTTTCTCTTAAGTTTGGTTGGTAAGACTTTTCTATCCCTCGAACTTGTTACAGCTCTTAATCATTATATTCATTGCATAATTCCGGTGATTGGATTAAATGCCATTTTGAGGATAGATATGTGTGTTTTCCTCCCAATGTTCTTGATGGAAGATGAAGATGGTGTCATCCCATTACGAGCGCCAAATGGACAAGAAGAGCCTGCTATGGACATCATTGAGGTATCATCTAATGAAGATGACGATTTGGAATATGTGATCCTGAAGTCACGTCTCAAAGATCGAAACTGGGGCATCTCTAAGTATTAAGATCACATTCCTTTGTTTTATTTTTCATTTCTAGCCTTCTTATATAGGATTTATTTTGCTGAGATCCTCTCTTTCTGATCCCTTAGATTGATTGTATTAGGGATCTATTTGTGTTTATATACATTCAGATTGAAATTTGTTGTATTTCTATTGACTTGTCATTGGAATGTGATAGTGGCATTTCTTCTAATCACTCGAATACTCCAAAATCAATTTTATAATTCCTTTGGATGAAATTGAAATTGGAAGTCTTATACAACCTTTTGGCCGTATAGGGCAATACAATCCCAATTTCGCCAGAAGGAACTACAAACTTGAATTGGTTCATGCATGTTTTGCATCATTGGTAATCCACAATAATTGATCAAGAGTATTCGTGTTTTTCAAATTTAATGAAAAGATAGATATCCAAATTACTCTCGTTCTTAGCAAACGGATTTAATTTGGCTACCGTATCTTCAATTGAATTTAAAACACATTGTAATTGTGTACTTTTGAACATTCCATTGATTTTCTTGGAATTGATCAAAGGCGATTATCGTGAATTACATTCCTTTCAATGATATGCTTTCCTTTGAGGAATATTGATAAAAGCTTTTGCACAAGGCCAAAACCCTTGTAAAAGCTCTTATCCCTATTAATCACAAGTAAGCATAAAATTGAAAGAATTTAGGCTTTATTTTTCAAATTCTTTCTTCTGATTCTGCCTTTTCATTTGAAACAGGTTAAAAACAAGTAGAGAAGAGAAGTCTTTTTGTGGATAATCGCGGTGGGAGGTTCCTTTATCCGATCATAAGCAAGATTAAAAAATCAAGATGTACACGCTCGAATCATCAATGTCAAAGCGCAGCTTGCCTAGGTTGAGAGTGGTCAGGTGTTCGAGAAAGTCAGCCATACAGAAGTTGAGACACACACATTAGAGCTTTCATTCATTTCGCTCAATCGAGGGACCTTAAAAGCAGTTCATACAAATCATCGGGGTGGAAACATAAAACCGCAATGAGCCCTAATTAGCATCACAAAGGAACCTAGTTGGCCCTCCATATTATTGATGCTTTGCTTATACTCATCACCTCGAGACTCGAGATCTGCAAGCTTAAGAAGAAGGCGTTTACATTCCCCTTTAAGATCGTCAACCTTGGTCCCGTGATCTTCGGCGGCTATTTCCAGGTCCCGAACTAGTCCTCTCCCATGGGCTATATCCGCGGTAATGCTGTCAAGCCTTTCTTCCTGCCACTCACATTGAAACTTCAACACGACATTACGACGGTCGTGCTCATAGGTGGTCAGGGATAAGGCCAAGCGCTCCACCAAATTTCCCCTCTCGCGAAGCAACATCGAGACTCGCTTGTTGGCGAACTCAACAGCCTTTCTGTGACTATCGGCCACAAGGTTGGCCAACACCAAGCAGTTGGACCGATCCTCATAGCGAGCTCGCAAAACGTGAGCCACGGTAGCTTTTCGATGAGCGACACGGTAAGTCTCTAAAAAGTTTATAAAGAGGGTTGGGAAGATTCTATATTCCCTCTCTAAATCAGTGCCCTCGATGGAGGTGGTGTCTATTTCCACGAGCAAAATGCGGATTTCATCTTCAGTTTCTGGGTGATCGGCTATATGAGCATAGCCTCGACCGAGGAGGTTATAGAGTTTTTCCCACTGGGCCAAAATTTCGGCCGAGAAAGCGCGAATAGGAGAGGAGGTCATTTTCTTTGGAGTGAGGGAGAAGAAGATGAGTGTGGTAGAGTGATTAAAATACGAAAAGGCAATTATGTAAGAGTGTTAATCTTCTCTGCATTAACTCCTCCTTTTATAGCAACTCGAGAATGAAGAAAGGCACAGCAATAATGCTCGTGGAGCCAAGTTAATTGGGTAAAGCAGTGGTGGCTCTTTCGGTGAACCATCAGATCTGTCCCAGTCCGCGATTTCAGGCTTGATAAACCTAAAAAAGTTGTAAAAAGATATGTCGGTGTCACCATATTAAAATTGAGCGGGAGTTAAGCGCAACTATCGAAAAAAGTTGCGAAAGGATTTGGCGGTCCCATCATAATAAAAAACTGAGCGGGAGGCGAGCGTAGTTCCACCTTTTTGAAAATAAGTAGGAGACAGACATGGATATCGAGAAAAGGAAATCGATTTGGTGTCCCTCCACGTTGAAAAGAAGAAAGAAGACGACAAAGCGGGAAATACGAAATCTTGGGAGCAACGCTTGCCTGATGATCTTCATCCATGTTTAAAGAACGTTTCATGGGCATACAGAACCACTCAAAAGAAAATTTAGAGAGTGTGAGCATACATGAGAGAGTAGAGAACCCTGAGTGAGCAAAAATTGATCGAACATTTTTCGATCCAACATGTTTGAGGGTTACCATCAGTTGCTAGAGGCGACTGATCCAAAAATCTCAGAAAATGAACTACTGAGAGATCTCGAAGATTCCAGGATGGCGTCTGGTACCAGAACCACAGAACCCAACCCTTTCGGCAACGAAGTTCAGGATCTCAGCAGCGACGACAACAGCAGCAGCGATGGTCAATCCCGGAAAAGGAAACGTCGCCAGTGCCACACTCAGAATGAAATCCAAGAGCTTGAAGCTTTCTTTAGTGAATGCCCTCTCCCGAACATGAAACAAAGAAATGAATTGGGCCAGAAGCTAGGGATGAAACCTTTGAGGGTCAAGTTTTGGTTTCAAAATAAGCGAGCCAAATTGAGGGCTCAACACAGACGTCAAGAACTTGCGATTCTAAAGGAGGAAAACGAAAAGCTTCGAGCGGAGAACATGAGGTATAAGAAAGCTCCCAGCACTATCGCTTGCCTTAATTGCGGTGGCCCTATCACTCTCGGCGAAATGTTCCTTGATAAGCCTTATATGAGGATTGAAAATTCTCATTCACCACCCCACTCCCTCGAACCATCTTCGATACAATCGGATTTTGTTGGAGATATGCATGAACAAATCAATTCTACGAAGTCAATACCGATGCCTTCTAAAGGATGTGATATGCGTCACCATGATTGGAGTTTCCTTAACGATGAGCTTACTATCACGACCGACCAATCCAAAGCTGATGAATTCCCTCCACAACAATTTCCGGCTCGATCAAATCCTACTGGAAATAGGCCAGAGAGCAATAGCCAAGTTGTCAACACTGTTCCGGGTCGCAAGAAGACGAGGGTCAATTGGTCCCCTGAGCTTCATCTCAAGTTCCTTAGTGCGGTTCAGCAACTAGGGATCAACTCAGCATATCCAACGCGCATACTTGAGATCATGAACATACCAGGACTCACTAAAGATGGAGTCGCGAGTCACCTCAAGAGCTACAGAAGGGCGCTAAGACAGCGCCACACAGCACTGAACCTGAAAGAACTCAACTTGTGCCTAAACACTAGGCATGGCTATAGCTACAATGCCCCTGAAGTAAGAAATACCCTGCCGAATCTAGGCACCGACCAAGCTGGTAGCAGCACCATCGACTACTTGGGCGCTAATCAGAATATTCCCCCGAATCATCTCAGCACCCCTCAAGAGTATATGCCACAAGTGCAGCAGGTACGAACTCCTTGGTTTGAGCAGCAACTTTTCGCTAGTGCTCTTCCTATCCCCGATCAACATATTGCGCCAAGTGTTCAAAGATTTGCCCGGTTTGGGCATATGATTTCGGAAGATCAAGCGGGCGGATGCTCTGAGGATTTTTGTTTCTTCCATTCCCAAATGGAAGGTGCTTTTGATAGTGAACCGATCAATCATCCTCTTATAATCTCAAGCAACGACGAAGGTTCTAGCTCGAAGAATCAGATCGCTCACATAACATAACAGTGTATGAAACACGCCCAAAAAGAACGTATCGTTCCTAAATGATTTTCAATCAGATGCGGGGATAATGTTCTCTCATTTTCCTCTCAGGTGATGAACAGAGACGAGGCACCCAAGAAGCCATGCATTCAAATAACATAACAGTGCATGAAACACGCCCAAAAAGATGAATGAATCTCCTCCGACGTAAATCCTCGAGGTGGATTTGTTGCCCAACCAGACGAAGAAATCATGGCCACAAGCTTGAGGGCCGGCTTCTACAATCTGCACATTGGCATGCATAATGGAATTCAAATCAAGAGTAAAGTAGTATCGTCCCAATTTGTTTTGAATTTGGAAACCCAAAATAATGCTTAATATTTATCCTTGGCAGGAGCTCGCCATCAGGGCAGACATATTTTCACAACCCTTGTACACTCGTTGGAGCATATGACCAAGGGTAAGATGTATCGTTCCAATTTTTGTAAAGTTTTAGAATATACGATGACATATCCCTTTTATATCTCCAGGATCTCCAGCCTCGATGGGCAGGTAAGTATCCCTTTTCCTAATTCATTGGAGATTAAAAACTTTCAGAATTAATTCGATTCTCACATCTAAAAAGACATAGAATTCTTACTTCATTGACATTCATGTTTTAAAACATGAGATTGTCTGAACATGAATTACACATGTATGGTGCATCACAAAATCCATTTGAAGGATAAATCTTGATGAAATGAAATGAATTTTTCCAACAAGAGTCGTTTGAACTGTTCAAAAGGGTATTTTCTCATAAGAGAAGCGAGCCTAATCCAAACACGTCCCATACACACTTGAGAGATGAGGAGATTGGAAATGATAGCGAAACCTTAACCTATGGATATAAGGGTCATTCGCAACGATTACATGGATCGAGATGACAGAGGCATTTATTTCTTCATTCCAAACACTACAGATGCCCATTGAGAACCCCATTGAACGGCGATTTTCATTCTCAACCCTGTCAAGAACCACCCACATTGGGGCAAATGAAGGTTAGTCCAACAGTATCAGAAAGTAAACGGTTTGAAATTTTCTTGCTCGGACTAACATAAATCTTTGTGTGTTGTTTATATGATAATCCAAGTGTCATAGGATGACGAGAATAATTCATTTCTCTATCCTACACACTGTTATCCTTTGCACGACCAAGTTGAGCCAGCAAATTCATTTCATCAACCTATTGGTGATCTTTGCATATTCCAAAGCAAAGGCAACATCACTCTAGGAATGGAAGCGTGCCAAAGTTTAAGTTGCATATCTAGCATGATTGCCGAAAATCCTAGCTCCAAAAGAAAAGAAAAACATGGGATTAAAAAAAGGGGGAAAAGAAAAATCCCTAGATATCAAGAAAAAGCAAAGTGCCTGGTAAAAAGCAAGGCTGATGTCTATTCAAAATATCCCAGTAAAGTCTAGATATACGATGAAAAGACCCTGCAAAGGAGTCAGATCAAGATGACTACTCTCCAAATGATGTCGTGCTCAAATTGCAAACACACAAACAGACGGTCTCTTAATGTAACAAGAGACGCTTTTAAACATCCTTGTGCGCTCTAAAAGAGGAGTGTACACTTCAAGAAATGGAGATGTTCTTCGAAGGACATGTGGCAAATTTGCAATGATCACCAATGCCAAACCCTTCACAATTTCTGGGCAAAAAATAAGCCTTTTTCGGTCCCCAATCCTTCCAATGTTACAACCCTGAAGCAGTCTTATCTGACTAAGACACTTGGGTTAATGTATAACTTAGCTCAAAGAAGTACGAGCAAGACTATTTCTTTCTCATTTTGCAGGGTTCTTGACTTGTAAACCCGGAGCAGATAGTGAAAAATTTCGTTCAACGGCCTTGACTCAAAAGTGAGTCCCCCTTGGAAACCGATATCCAAGCCTAACACTACGGTCCCGTGAAAGACCTCATGATCGGTCGAAATGTATGCGTTGCGAATGATCCTGAAACCCAGGCACAGGTCGGTAGGAAATTGAGCACTTTCCCTATTAAAGATCATTATCACAGAGCAGTGAGGAGCCTTCTTGGATGAGAAATACTCCAATGGATGTTTTGAGCAAACTCTTTTTGAAATTTTCAAATTGTTTGATCTAGAGTTTCCGTGCAAGGAATTTATGATCACATCTGTATATGGTAGGAATGTTTTGGATAACCTCCAGCAATCAAAATGCACATTTCATGACTAAAACTTAAGTCGTAGAATTTTGTCAGTTAGACAATTATTGTCTTCCCAAAGATTACTAATATCTTCTTGGCGAGGAAATTTTTTCAGGTCTAAGCTTTCTGCAGGACTTTTGGCCGCCCCAAAGACTGGGTGCGTCATCCTTAGGTGAAGCCTTTTAGTAGGCAAATCTTTTCTAAGACCGATCCACAGAATGATCGAGTCTCCGACTAGCCCCGAAGAGCGGGTACGTCATCCTTTGATTCATATCAATTTGGAATCTCATAAATGGTAGAAACCGCCTGAAGGGTCAACTCAATGGTAGAAACCGCCTGAAGGGTCAATGTATGGTAGAAACCGCCTGAAGGGTCAACCAATGGTAGAAACCGCCTGAAGGGTCAAAACAATGGTAGAAACCGCCTGAAGGGTCAAAACAATGGTAGAAACCGCCTGAAGGGTCAATGTATGGTAGAAACCGCCTGAAGGGTCAACCAATGGTAGAAACCGCATGAAGGGTCAATGAATGGTAGAAACCGCCTGAAGGATCAACCCAATGGTCCGATCCACCATACGGATCAAAACCTTGATGAATCCCGAACGCGGGAGGATTCGTTTTCCCTAATAAGCCTTACATTAGGCAAGCCATTTCTAGTTTAGTCCACCACACGGATCAAAACCCTTGGCAAATTCCCAAATGTGGGAAGCGTCTTCCTTAGGTTCCTATCAGTTAGGAATCCCATTATGGTTTGACCTACAATACAGGTCAGAGCTTAACATCCCCAGGACACTCCGATGACAAGTCCTTAGGAATCTACTTGAACCCATCAGACACAGCAAATGCCGCAAGCATTCGACAGGTAAGGGGCAGGGAAGTCTATCTACTCCTTAACTTTCTTACATCATATCAGGGAATTGAATGAGCACATCTCTTTTTAAGGAAAATCACACATTGATGGGCATGAAAATTGGATGTCATGATTTCTTTTCTTTTCCCAGTCGAGTCGATCGGAACACAGGTGTCACCTTGTCTTTGAGAGAAACCTCTGACGAAATTCCTCTCAAAGAGGGGCAGCTGTTGACACCTGATTTTTGATCAGTCTTTCATAGTTTATTTTTTAAAAATTCATAAAAAAATCTATAAAAAGTTAAAAAAAATTAAAAAATCATCTTTGGTAGCCTTGACCAAGCTAAATGAACCATTTTTGATAAAAAAAATAATTTGTCATATTTTTTAATATTTTCCAAAAATAGAAAAATACATGAAAAATGAAGAAAAATAGCGTTCGATGTCGTAAAAATATAGAAAATAGTCAATATTTTTATTTTAATTTCCTTTTCATTTTGAACTCATAAATAGTCAAAATTCAACTTCAATTGCATGTGTTTCTTCACGACGCATAGAATTGAATTTGGCAAAAAAATGTCATTCGAGTATTTTAATTTGTAAATTTCTACATATTTTTTAGTCTTGACGTCCAATTAGATCGACCACCATCTACAATAAATTCCCCTTGCTGAATATTTTCGTTTTTGTTTCACATGATTTCATGGTGTAAAACGCCGAGTGGATCCCCAAATATAATCGGGTCGGCATGAGCTCGATAGCTCGTCCAAGACCAAACCAGGGCACGGCGAACCCCATGTGAGTACTCTCGAACTCCTTCGATGCTTCCTAATGCTTTTCTTAGGTTAGATCGTGTGTAGAATGGCTAGGACAGCTAAATCATTCTTGAGCTGTGATTGATAAATATGGCCTTACTAGGAATGCCATGTGATTTATTTGCATATCTAGATTCCTTGAGTTTGGCATTTTATTACTGATTGTGATTGCTAGGATAATCACTCCTATCTGCATGAATTTCTAGATTTAGGATTCATACCTTACTCATCCGCATGAATCTCAGGCTAGAAAATTCAGTCAACTTAGGTACCGAAAGGGCGTCAACTCTAACAGTTGGTGTAACTAAGTCCCCGAAACCATTTCTCTGGTTCTCGCAGAATTGAATAGAAACTCCCAACTATTCAATTGGGTTGTCCAATCGAACCCTAAAAAAATGATTGGTGGCGACTCCATGGCATGCACACTTAGCACATGTCACTAGACCACACTGAAAGTCGATCACGCATACCTCCGTTGCGATTTGGGTAATGGGCCTTGGGAGAGGCTTGCGTCCGACCAGACAGGACGGCCCATTAGCCCTCGAGAGCCCGACAATCTCAAGAGGGTCACGACAGCAGGTTAAGACAGTATATCCTACATCACCATATTTAGCTGGTAACAGAAAATGACCATGTCAAGTACCTCCTGGAGAAGGCCGCTCTGATTGGGAAGTTAGCAAAATGGCAGGTGACTTTATCTGAATTTGACATCAGGTGTTCTCCACAAAAATCAGTAAAAGGGAGAGCCATAACTGATATGTTGGCAGAAAACTCACAAAGTTACAAGTCTTCCAAAAAAATGAAGACATAAGATCAAGTTTTGAACCTGACAGATGATAAGTGGGTTATGTATTTCGATGGTGCTGTTAACCTATCAAGAGCCGGCACTATGGCAATATTGATATCCCCTGACGATCAATATTATCCTGTTGTGGCAAAGATGACTTTCCCTTGCACTAACAATATCTCAGAATACGAGGCGTGTATTCTAGGCTTACAGTTGGCCATTTTCATGGGAATATCTAGGCTGCAAGTTTATGGAGATCTCATGCTCATTATTTTACGGACACATGGAGAGTAGAAAACAAAGGACGCAAAACTCATCCCTTATCATGAATATCTTGAAGAGTTTACACTTAAGTTTGAAGATGTGTCATTTGAATACCTACCAAGATCTCATAACCAATTTGCAGATGCACTAGCCACACTGGCCTCGATGCTGTAAATGACTGGAAGGATAGAAATAGAACCACTAAGGATCGGCATAGTCGAAAAATCGGCCTATTGTATGATGATAAAAGAAGAATTCGACGGAGAGCCATGGTACTATGACATCAAGAATTATCTCTTAAAGTGGGAGTTTCTGGAAGGATGTCAGGCAGGAGACTGGAGATACATAACCAGGATGGCCAGAAAGTTCTTCCTCAGTGGACAAGTTCTGTACAAAAGGTCATTTGACTCCACTCTGTTAAGGTGCGTAGATGCTAAAGAAGCAAATGTTCTCATGAAGGAGATCCATGAAGGTATATGTGGACCCCACATGAGCGATCACCTCCTCGCCAAGAAAATCATGCGGCTCGGATATTATTGGATGACCATCTAATCAGACTGCTGCCAGCATATCCGGTCATGCCACCAGTGCCAAATATACGGCGATAAGATTAATGCGCCCCCGAATGAACTGCATCAAATGTCCGAAGCCTGGCCTTTTTCTATGTGAGGGATAGACATGATAGGACCTATCAATCCAACGGCTTCAAATGGTCATCGCTTCATCCTGGTGGCGATCGATTACTTCACAAAATGGATAGAGGCCAATTCTTACAAGAATGTCACCGCAAAAAGTGTGGCAAAGCTTATTAAGAGAGACATAATCTCTCGATATGGTACCCCTCAAGCGATCATTACAGATAATGGGTCCAACCTGAACAACAAGATTGTCGATGATCTACTGGACCGCTTTGGTATTCGACATCTTAATTCTTCCCCTTACCGCTCATAGATGAATGGGGCAGTGGAGGCGGCTAACAAAAATATCAAAAAGATCCTGGCTAAAACTGTAGAGAATTATAGGGATTGGCATGAAAGGCCACCATTTACCTTAATGTCATATCGAACTTCGATCAAGACTTCTACAGGGGCAATTCCTTACGCTCTCGTATACGGGATGGAAGCGGTCCTGCCCGTGGAAGTTAAGGTTCCCTTTTTAAGAATCTTATCATAGGGTCAACTTTCCGAGACAAAATACTCCAAACACATATATGAATAGCTGAATCTGATAGACGAGAAGCGACTTAGAGCGATCTGTCATGGTCAAGGCTACCAGAAAAAGTGTGGCCAAGTCGTTTAATCGAAATGTTAGAGCCAGAAATTTTGAGGTGAACGACTTGGTGGTAAAGAAGACTCTGCCAAATGCTATCCATCCGAGAGGCAAGTTTACCTAAATTACGAAGGCCCCTATATTGTCAAGAAGATTCTCACGGGAGGAGCGTTGATTCTTGTAAATTCTAAAGGAGAAGAATTGGGGTACCTTGTAAATTCAGATGCTGTGAAGAAGTATTATCCTTGAAATGAAATCAGATATTGGTTATGTGGCTTGTCCCGAAATAATCTGAATCGCCATAACAGCCATTACTTAAGCACATCATACATTCATGCATACACTAGCATGTGTTCAGTTTTGCAGGATCCCAAGAAACAGACTCAAATCGGATTCATCCAAATGGAACCCTAGACGGAAGAATCCTCAACATCAAGAACCAGGTGATATGTATCTGTTCCATCAAGGGTTAAACCATCTTTCACTCACAAGAATGTCTATTCTATCATATATGCAGGAATGCCTGATGAAGACGGAAGGCAACAATGGAGAAACACAATAAAGTCTCTCACTTCCTGTAAGATGAAAAGAGCAAGAGAATGAACATTCACATGCCCGAACTTAGGAATAAACATTGTTTTTGAAAAAATGAATCCCTGACATTTGCAGCACGCTTGTCAGAACCGGAGGTTGTTCAAGCACGGTCCGAGTATACATGATGCATCTTTGAAATCTCATGTGGAGTAAAATGTCTGGAGAAAAATAAAGTGATTTTTCCAAAAACATAGCTTGCTTAGACTATCTAACAGGGATGTTCCTCCAGATGAAAAGCAAACCTAACCCAAACATGTCCTACATACACTCGGGAGATGAGAGAAGTGTGAGAATAGGAAAGCCTGGATCCAAGGATATAAGGGCTCTTCGCATCGATTATATGGATTGAAATGACGGAGGCATTCATTTCTCTATCTCAAACACTGCAGGTAGCCATTGATAACCCTTTGGACGACGATTACATTCTTTACCCCTGTTAAGAACTAGGGGTGTACAAAAAAGACCGCCCGGACCGGGACCGCTCGGACTGGACCGGGACCGATGGTCCGGTTCCCGATTTTTGGGGGGTCCGGTCCGGTCCCCGGTTCCAAAAATGGGAACCGGTGACCGGGCGGTCCGGTTCCCGGTTCCGGGATCCGGTTCTGGAACCGGATCGCCCGAACCGCCCGATGTTTTAAAAAATATATATATCTTCCTCGCTTTTTACATGAAGCCGCTGGTTTACTCGATCATTAGGGTTTCTAACTTTCTACCCGTGTCCATCCGGTCCCTCTCTCTCTCTCTCTCAGTCTCTCAGTCCTCTCTTCCTCTACCAAGCGAACATTAGGGTTTCCCGCACACGCTCGCTCGCTCGATCGATCGATCTCTCGATCCCTTAGTCGCACTTGGTGAGTCTTCACTCTTCACCCTCCTTCAGATCGGCTCCCCTTGCCCGGCCCCGCCCCACCCGAAGCTCTAGAGCCCCCCCCGACTACCACCGCTTCTCCCTCGAGGCACCGCGCAGGGTCGCGGATCACGAGGTCGACGCTCGATTCCCGGTGAGCGGACCCCTCTCCCGCGCATGCTTGGCTCTGGTTTTCGAGATGATTGCGAAGTGCGAGAAAATGAGTTGTCGCTATTCTTGGTAGATTTACCTGCTCGCTCGCTCGATCGATCGATCTCTCGATCCCTTAGTCGCACTTGGTGAGTCTTCACTCTTCACCCTCCTTCAGATCGGCTCCTCCTTGCCCGGCCACCCCCCCCCCCCCCCCGAAGCTCCAGAGCCCCCCCGACTACCACCGCTTCTCCCTCGAGGTGCCGCGCAGGGTCGCTGATCACGAGGTCGACGCTCGATCCCCGGTGAGTGGACCCCTCTCCTGATTCACACACGCATGCTTGGCTCTGGTTTTCGAGATGATTGCGAAGTGCGAGAAAATGAGTTGTCGCTATTCTTTTCTTGGTAGATTTACCTGCTTGAAGCGTGGACAATGGATCGCACTTTCTTGGTCACTGTAGATTTTTCACGTGTTCTCTTCAATTCAAGTATAAATATCTCAATTCACTCAAGTATTTTGGAAACGAGAGCTCGAAATGCTTTCGAAATCACAAAATGTATAAATTTGCTGTGTGATCAATATGGGTTGATCTTAACTAGAATTGAGATACTTTGGGATTGCTGTTGCGGCTCACTTTGTGGTAGAGTGTTCTGAGCGTAGTTGCTTTAATCTCTTCCTGCCACTTTATTGAACCAGTTTTAAGAATTAAAAGAAGCTTTAGTTTGGAAATTGCAGGGGGTTAAGGCCGAGATAAGGTTTGTCTAGAAAGATTGTTGCTTATGATATACTAAAGCAATTCTCCAAGAAGAATGAGATTCAATTGGCTTGCTGGTGTCTCTGGCTGCAAAATGGTGTTAGACTTGTTCTTCAGTCCATGTACTGCTCACTTTGGGTTCTAAGTCCATCCCATGGCTCTAGATCTTTTTTTTTCCTTTTCCAGTTAAATGTGAAATGCAAACGAATAGTTCACGTTGTGCCCTTAGCACCTTGCGTTAGTTACATATTCTCAAAATTTGATTTTGAGCACATCACGTTTCTCTATCGGTAATTCATTTTCTATGGTGCAAAACATTGTTCAAGCAAGTTGTCTATGGTGCAAAACATATGTAGCTTACACTCCATGTTTCTCTATCGTTAATTCATTTTCTTGAATATAGAATAAGATTATAATCCGATTATTCTATTCAGGTGTTCTAAATGGAAGTGGACGAATCCATCGATGAGGTGACTTCGCCAATGAATTCACTGGAGCATGAAGGTGAAGAAATACATGAAGGTGAAGAAGTCTTCGAAGAGGAAGTCGACACAAATAAGGTATCTCATGGTTGCCCAACTGTTACTGGTAAACGAAAACTATCAAAAGTCTGGCAACATTTTCGTAGAGGCAAAAAAAATTCGAAGGGGAAAACTGAGATGTTCTGCAAATATTGTAGTGCCATGTATTGGTATTGTGTTAATAACGGTACTTCTGCTATGTGGAAGCACTTGAGTAGGTACAATAAGTATCCTCGAAATATAGATAAGAAGCAGAAGTTTTTTGTCCCACGTAGAATGGATACTGCTCAGATGACTAAGGGAAATACTACTACTAGTACTGGTAGTGTTAATGACTTGTCAACGTGGGAGTTTGATCAAGATCTTTGTAGGCAAATGCTTGTTCGGATGATCATAGTGGATGAACATCCTTTTTCACTAGTTGAGCATGTGGGATTCCGTGATTTTATGAAGGTGGCACAACCTCTTTTCAATCCCATCTCCAGATTTACGGTGGCTAGAGATTGCATGAAGTTGTATCTTGCTGAAAGAATGAATTTGAAGAATTATTTTCGCAAGCTTAAGTCTAGGATCGCACTCACGACCGATACATGGAGCTCTTGTCAGAACTTGAACTATTTATGTCTCACCGCTCATTTTATTGATGATGGTTGGAGATTGCAGAAAAGAATCATCAATTTTGTGGTAATGTCTAGTCACAAGGGCAAGGAAATTGGAAAAATGATTGAGAAATGCATCTATGAGTGGGAAATAGAGAAACATGTGTCCACGATCACTGTGGATAATGCCAGTTCAAATGATGTAGCTATTAAGTTTTTGAAAGCTAAATTTGTGAAAGATAAGCTATTGATCTTAGATGGTGAAGATTTACACATGAGGTGCATGGCTCATATTTTAAACTTGATTGTGAGGGATGGATTGCATGAAATACGTGATTCCATTACACGTATTCGAAACTCTATTAGGTATGTGGGAGGTTCTCCTATGAGAGCTAAATCATTCCAAGCTTGTATTGAGAGTGCAAGGATCAGTTATAAAGGTTCAGCTTGTCTTGATGTTTTCACTAGATGGAACTCAAGTTATCTCATGTTAGACACTGCCTTAAAGCTAAGAAAAGCTTTTGAGAAGCTGGAAGAAGATGATCATTTCTTCGTGGCTGAGCTTGAAGATGAAACGCCTAAAGTTGAAGATTGGGAAAGTGCCAGAGTTCTTGTCTTATTTTTGAAGAAGTTTTATGATTCCACCAATAAGATGTCTAGGGCTTTGTATATCACTTCAAATGATTATTTTGACGAAATAGCTGGTTTATATAAAACTTTGAAACAAGCGGCGATTGCTTCAGATGCTAGCGTGAAAGCCATGGGAGTGAAGATGAAGGAAAAGTTTGACAAATATTATGGGAGTTTCGATAAAGTGAATATGATGGTTTTGATTGCGGTGGTATTGGATCCAAGAAAAAAGATGAAGTATGTGCGATATTGTTATAAACTAATCTATGATGATGATGGGATAATAAATGAGAGGTGTGATTATGTGAGGACTTACCTAGGACGTTTGTTTAGTTTTTACGAAAAGTCTTGTGGTTCCGAAACTTCTGGCAACAAAAATTCGTGTAGTCAACTTTTAATTGATGTTGGTGGTAGTTCGAGTGGTCAACATGAGGAAGGTCACAAAGATGAGATTGATCTCACTATGGGTTTCGATGTGAGTTTCGATGGGGAAAAGGCATTCGAATGCTTTATGGATGAGGAGAAAAAAGTGGCCGAGGGTAATTATCCGAGATCGAAAAGTATCTTCAAGCTACACGTGAAGAAGGTCGTACTCTTGACATTTTGAAGTGGTGGAATACTGCTGGGCAAAAGTTTAAAGTCCTCTCTTTGATGGCTCGAGATATCTTGGCTATTCCAGTAACAACCGTTGCTTCGGAGTCCACTTTCAGCACATCTGGTCGTGTACTTGATCGCTATCGAAGTTCTTTGACTCCTAGAGTGGTGGAAGCTTTGATTTGCGGTCAAGATTGGTTGAGAGTTGCTAACAAGCCAGTTAATATTAAGGAGTGCTTCGAGAACGCCGAAAAGTTCGAGTCAGGTAAGTCATGGATATATATTTTCTTTTATATCTTGTATTTCTTTTGTATATTTAGTAAGTGAATGCTCTAATTAATATCTTTTTTTTTTCTAGCCATGGATGAAGCTTGCTCGGAGCTCATCGGTAAATAGAGTTTACAAATTGATGGAAGGAATATATGGTGAGATTTTCATTCACTAATTTTTGCCTCGGTTTTGTATGCACATCGGATCAAACATTGTGAGAGATTTAAGTTGCTTTCTTGTTGTGTATAAAACTATCTCTTGCGTAGCTTATTGTGTGCTTGAAGCTTGGGAATCAGGATTTTACTGCTTTTTCTTTTTTTCAAGATTTCTTTCAGTATGGCGTTGATCTCTAAAATGAAATTGGATGACCGATAGAAGTAGTGAGAATGTTGGGCATACCAGAATAAAGTTCTATCAATGTCTCAAGTTGTAGCCACTTTTCGCTCTTCGATGCTTATTTTCTGCTGTGTATGCGATATTCCCTCGAGGCATGATGCCTTAAATGTAAATGTTTAAGCGGAATTTCATCTTGCAGGAGGTCCGAAGTTTGAGCCACTGTACCGGGATATGGAAAAGGGAGATGAGGATTGGAATGAGTTCAATGACATTAACAAACTCATTATTCGTTCTCTTCTCAGGACAGAATACAGGATTGCATTTCCGCATCTTTACAACAATAGGCCTCGGAAAGTAAAGCTTTGTATATACCATACTCCCATGGTCATGTATATAAAGACTGAGGATCCCGATTTGCCAGCCTTCTATTATGATCCTTTGATTCATCCTATTACCAGCGTTAACAAGGAGCGGCGCGAGAAGAAGGCATATGATGATGAGGATGATGATGATTTCTCCTTGCCCGAAGGAGTTGAACCACTGCTGAGTGATACACAGCTTTATACCGACACCACAGCTGCAGGAATCGGGACAGATTTCTTATTTGTGTTATTGGTTCCAATGGAGATTGGACAGATTTCTTGTTCTTGTTTGTGTTATTGGTTCCTTTGATGTGCTTTTGCTGCATTTGATGCACTTACTTTGTAGTTTGTATGCACATCGGATCAAACATTATAGCTAGATTTCTTGTTTGTGTTATTGGTTCCAATGGAGATTGGACAGATTTCTTATTTGTGTTTTTGTGTTATTGGTTCTGTTGAAGTTGTTTCTAACAGGTTCCATTGGAGATTGAACAGATTTCAGATTTCTTATTTGTGTTTTTGTGTTATTGGTTCTGTTGAAGTCGTTTCTAACAGGTTCGAATGGAGTTTGGACAGATTTCTTGTTTGTATTATTGGTTCCTTAGAACCGGTCCGGTTCCCGGTTCTCAGGGTGGCCGGTCCGGTCCACGGTTCCGAAAAATGAGAACCGGGACTATTGGTCCGGTTCCCGGTTCTTGAGGGGAACCGGACCGGACCGGGAACCGCTCACCCCTATTAATAACCACCCCACATTGGGGCCAACTGGAGGTAAGTCCAGCAGTATCATGAGGCAAATGGTTAGAAATGATCTTGCTCGGACTTGCATCAATCTTCGTGTGTTGCTTGTCATTTTAACTTCTATGGTGATTCAAGTGCTTTAAGATGACGAAAAGCATTCGTTTCTCTATTCTATACACTTTTACCCTTTGTACAGCCCAGTTGAGCCTCTACGTTCGTTTCACAAACCCGTTGGTGATCATTGCATATCCCCCAAGAGCGGAAACGACGTCACTTCAAGAGTGGAAGAGTTCAAAAGAATAGGAATGATGAAAAAATTCCTGGGTTAATGTTTGAGTGCTGAGATTCAAGTTGTATATCTAGCACACTTATTTGAAAATCTTAATTCCCAAAAGAAAGGAAAAGGTGGGATTTCAACAAAAGACGAAAGAAAAACAAAAGAGAAAAATCCAGTCCTATGCATCAAGAAAAAGCAAAGTGCCTGGTAAAAGCAAGGCCAATGCCCCTTGAAATACTTGTACACTTGTGAATCATTTGGTTGACCTTGTAAAATGCCGAACGATGGCATGATACCTTTGTATAGATCACTAGAGAGATCTGGTCACATTCAGATGACGAAAACATAGACAAGATGTTAACGCCGCGTTAACACGAGAGAGATGTTCTCCAAAGACTACCAATGCACTTCAAAGATTGAAGGCGCTCTTTGAACCGCAAGGGACCAGATCAGCAGCAAACCTGCAGTGATCATCAATGTTAAACCCTTCATATATTCTGAGCCAAAAATAAACTTTTTTTTGGTACCTGCGTTACAACCCTGACAAGTCTTTTCTGATTAAAGCATTTGGGTCAGCGTAGAGTTTAATGCTTAAGCTTAGCTCGAAGAAGTTCGAGCAGGATTATTTCTTTCTCATTTTTGCAGGGTTCTTAACTTGTAAACCCGGAGCAGATGAAGAAAATTTTTCATTCAAAAAGACCTGACTCAGAGAGTGAGTCCTCCTTCGGAAACCATGTCCAAGCCCAACATTACGGTCCCGAAAAGACCTCTTGATTGATCTGAATGTATGCGCTGCGAACAGCCTCGAAAATCCAGGTACAGGGTATTAGGAAATTCGAGTGCTCTTGTTATGAAAAGACCAAGCCAGAAAAATTGGTAAGAAACCCTTTCTGACAGAGACATTCCAATAGAATGCTCGAAAGCAAACTTTGGTTGGAAACTTCAAATTGTTTGATCCAAGGATTTTCCTCACAATGATTCTTGATCATCCTCACATGCTTAAAGATGTTTTGGATAACCTCCAGCATCCTAAGTCATTTTGCATAATTGCATAGGTTAAAATGAACCTTTACCTGCATTATGATCATCATTACCTCGAGAGGACTAATAAATTTGCAAATGAGGAATGAACTCTTAAGTCTAAAGCTTCTATGAGACCCATCATGACAGCCCTAGGTCCAAGAAGTAGACTTTACTCCATAATAACAATCTTCGGAATCATCTCTCTGTAAGATTTCAGTTTTATAGGTTTGAGCTTTCTGCAGGATGCTTGGAGTCCCCAAATCCCAGAATGTCACCTCCAATGTCGAAAGGACAATATTCGGAATCATCTTTCTGTGAAATTTCAGTTTTATAGGTTTGAGCTTTCTGCAGGATGCCTGGAGTTCCCAGATCCCAGAATGTCACCTCTAATGTCGAAAGGACAATATTCAAGATCGTCTTTCTACGAGATTTCGAGTAACCCCCAAATCCCAAAAAAATCTTATTGAAGTTTTTGCAGGTTTGAGTTTTCTGCAGGATACTTGGAGTCCCCAAATCCCAGAATAACGCCTTGCACGTCAAAAGGATAATTTTTTAGAACCAGCTGTCTGTAAGGTTCTAGGTAATCCCTAAAATCAGAATAGCTCATTTGGTAAACCTAAGAGTTAGGTACACCTCACCTGTATAAACCCTAGTTGATTCCTCAGAGGGTAGGATCAGCTTAGTGTTCGACAATCCTTACATAACGGGTGCGTCATCCATAGGTTCCTAACAGAAAGGAGTCCTATTCACGGCCCAATCCCCCTGACGGATCAAAGTGTTCGACAATTCCTACATAACGGGTACGTCATCCATAGGTTCATAGCAGAAAGGAGTCCTATTCACAGCCTGATCCCCCTGACGGATCAAAGTGTTCGACAATCCCTACATAACGAGTGCGTCATCCATAGGTTCCTAGTAGAAAGGAGTCCTATTCACGGCCTAATCCCCCTGACAGATCAAAATGTTCGACAATCCCTACAGAACGGGTGCGTCATATCCTACTCACTGCCTGATCCCCCTGACGGATCAAAATGTTCGACAATCCCTACAGAACGGGTGCGTCATCCATAGGTTCCTAGCAGAGAGGAGTCATATTCATGGTTTGATCCACCATACGGATCAAAACTTCTGACAATCCCTAAAAGAATGGGTTCGCCATTCATAAGTTCCTATCAAATATAGGAATCTCACTCTGGTTTGGCCTACCATACATGCTAGAGTTTAATTGCCCTAGGATGCTCAAGAGACGAGCCCCTAGGCATCCACTTGAACCCGCTATACACCGCGCATGCCGTACGAGCATCAAGTAGGTAAGTAACAGGTGAGCATCTCTATCCCACCTCTCTCCCTCTCACATCGGCAAAGATAGGGCAAAGCATTTACCAGCGGGACGAGAAAGATTAGATGTCAAGATTCATTTTTCTATTTCCTAGTAGAGTCGATCTACACTAAGGTGTCATCTATCTTTGAGAGAAACCTCTCGCGAGATTCCTCTCAAAGAGGGGCAGCTGTTGACACCTAATTTTGAATCAACCTTTTTCTAGTTATTTCTTAAAAAATTCATAAAAAAAATTCATAAAAACTCAACAAATTACAAAATAAACTTTGGTGGCCTTGGCCAAGCCTAAGGAACCATTTTTGACAAAAAATAATTTTTCGTATTTTTCGAATTTTTTAATATTTTCGAAAATTAGGAAAATACTCAAAAATTCAAGAAAAATAGTATTTGAGGTCACCAAAATATGAAAAAAAAATAGTCAATATTTTTATTTTAAATCCCTTTTCTTTTTGACCTCATAAAAAGTCCAAAATCAGATTCAATTTTACGTGTTCCTTTATAACACATATTATTGAATTTGGTAAAAAAATGTCAATTGAGTCTTTTAATTTGTAATTTTGGCATTTTTTTTGGATCTTGACATTCAATATAATTGTCTCTTATTGCAATTGAACCCAATTGTCCGCACATAATGTTTAATTGCATGAATTGGGAAAAATTGTATACTAAATTGCATTTTATTCCTTGAAATTGGGCATAATTGAAATTACTTTCAATTCAAGGACTACCATTACAAATTAAAGACACTACCCAATGATTTTCATCATTTTGAATCGATTGGCATAGGTAATTTGGTCCAATTTGATCATTTGAACCGTCAATTTCACGATTTGTCCAATTCCAATTAAATGAAAATTTGGGGTTTTTATTGAAATTGATATGAACTTTTGGGCAAAATCATATTTTTAGTTAAAATTCATGCCCTAAATTCGATTCTGAGGTCCAATTGCAAAAATTCCCCATCAATTTGGGTTTAATTTGAAAAATTGCAAGTCGGAACAGGTTCCGACCGGTCAGACCACCCGGTCGAACCGGTTCACTACAGTACCATCTTCTTCCTTAGGCCCCGCGCGTGAATGAATAGTACACAGTTCGATTTTGATCAAAGAATTGGAGGGCAATTCGCGACTAATTGGAAGGGAGATGGTGGGCGTTTTGTTCCTATCATCATCCCTCATCGATCGACACCGACGGCATCACCTGACATTGCCGGGAGGAGGAGTAATTAGCCGGTTAACCTCGCGGGACCTGCAAAAGTCAGCCAAGACAAAAACAAACCAAATTCGTGCCGAATTCGCATGAAATGGAGCTTGCCGGAGGACCAAACGAAGTTGGACGGAATACCCAGCATCTCCATCGCCGTTAACGTACCATTTGGCACGTGATGGCACGTGAATTCAAGCGGGCAGAGGTCCCCCGATTGGCAGCAAAAATTCTTGAAATGGTATATAGTCCGTGAGAGCCTTCAAGAACAAAAGTTAGTTGATTCAGTTAGAGGGAGGTGAACAGAAGCGAAAGAGAGAGAGAACGAACGGGAGAGAGCTCGCCCTCCATCACTGTCGCGACCCTCTCGTGGAGTGGGCGAAGGGGGTTAATGGGCCGCCCGATCGCTGCCTGATCGGACGCGGGCCTCTCCCAAGGTCCATTACCCAAATCGCAACGGCTGGATATACGTGGTCGACCTTCAGTGCGGTCTGGTGACATGTGATATGTGTACATGCCAAGGAGTCGCCACTAATCGTTTCGTGAAAGGTACGATCGGAAACCCTATCGAATAGTTGGGAGCGATCTATTCGATCTTGCGGAAATCAGATAAATGGGTTCTGGGACTTAGTTACGCCAACTATCAGAGTTGACACCCTTTCGGTACCTAAATTGAATGGTTTATCTGATCTTAGGATTTCATACAGATGAGTGGGGTACAGATCCTAAATCTAGGAGTTCATGCAGGTGGGAATGTCTACCCTACCACTCACAGTCATTAAAATAAAAGCATAAATCAATGATCCATAACAGGCGAATAAATCATATGAAACCAGCATGGCATCCCTAGTGAGGCCCTATTGGCCTAGAGAAGTATCAAACAAAGCTTAGGAATGATTTTGACATGAATCGCCCATGAGGGGCAAAATCGTAATTTTGAACAATTTATGCACAATTTGCCTCGGAAGGGCAAATTTGTCATTTTAGATTAATTGTACGGTCAAAAGATGGGAGAAAAAGGATTGGCAATCAATCCAATCCATTTCCTATTTTTCGGGAATTTTCAGGATTTTTCTAGAATTTAAAATTGATTTTACCCTCGGAGGGGTAAAGTCGTCATTTTGGACAAAGATGAGAGCTGAAAATCTCGAATATTAGGGTTGGTCACTGTCGCGACCCGTCCGAAAGCGGACGCGGCTAATGGATTACCGATCGCGGGTCTTGGATCGGCGCGGGCCCTCCCAGGCCCATACCAAATCGCGGCGGGAGTATTTTTCAAAGGGATTCGACGATAACAGTCGATCGCTTTCGACCTTAGTGTGGTCGTGGTGGCATGTGCAACTTGTGCATGCATTTGGAGTCGCCACCGGTCTTTCTTGGAGGGTAGACCGGAAACCTTATTGACCGATTGGGAGAGATCGATCAATTCTGCGGAACCAGAGATTTTGAGTTCGGGGACTTGGTTACGTTGATGTCATTACCAACGCCCTTTCGGTACCTAACGCGAGTGATTTTCCCTAACTAGGATTTCATGCAGGCGCAATTTTGGGTGAGGTAAGTCTGACTTTGCACATTAACCAGTTTAACATGCTCACGTAATCATAAAAAAAAATAGATGTCAATCACATAAACATCTATCCTACGTGGTGATCATGGAATTATGATTTAATGGGTCTCGAGCCAATGAGACCACATTTAATCATTTTAATATTTTAATAACGGAGAGCCGCTCTTCTCTTCTTCTTGGTTTCTTGAACTCTTCAAGAATCGGGCCCCAAAGAGCTCGCCGACTTAAAAGGCTCCTCCACGTAATCCTCGTAGCATTTACATCAACAATTGACTATGCTAAAAATAAAGATTACATGAAAAATAAAAGGAGTACGCAGCCTCCATTTAATAATTACAACCCCAAATATATAAATAATCACCATACATTCATACATACATCAATCACATTGATTAGGGATTTTTCCATGATCACCACCCTTTCACGTAAGTAATAAATTCACAATTTAAAACTTAGGAAGGCACAATAAAAATTCTACGTTGAATCATATTCAGAATTTTTACGTAAAATAATATAGCCATAAATTTTCGATTCAAAATTGATTTAGTCTCAATTTTTGCTACGTTGATTAATTTATCATATAAAATAATCAATCTCCATTAGCCATGTAAGACGAACAATTCGTTAATACATATTGGCCATAGTATTGCAAAAATTGCAAAAAATCAATTAAATGCACGAAAACACCTAAGGATCGGCTCTGATACCACTGTTGGGATCCACGTAACACGTAGCGGAAATAAATAACAACCCATACATGTATCTCCAGAGGCGTACTTCGTGCATTTCAATCGAAAAAAAATCACAAAGCCTCAAAGGGAGTAAATGGATTACCTCTCGTAGCGTGCTTGAACGGAGGTGTCGGTTCGATGTTCTTCGATCTCAGCCTCCACAAGTGTTAGGCATCTAGTTCGGACGCACCACCAATTGACGAACGGGGAGACGACTAATAACTCCACAACAATTGTGCTAGCAATATGCGGAATCAATATTCCGAACTTAGTATATTTTGCTCACTCAAGATTATGAGAATATAGAGAGTGTTTGTGTTATTCTCTCTAAGCTCTCAAAAATTTGCATACTCTACAAAATGTCTCCCCCCTTCAACCTCAAAACTCTTGCCATCCTTTTATAGCCAAAAATACCTTCCAATAAATTGTATTTAAAAATAGCACTAACAATTATAAATTCTATCTAAAAATAGCACTCACAAATAAATGACATTTAAAAATAGCACTAACAATAGCACTCACAATTTATAATACAAAAATGCTATTTAAAAATAGCACTAACAATAGCACTCACAATTTATAATACAAAAATTCTATTTAAAAATAGCACTAACAATTATAAATTCTATCTAATAATAGCACTCACAAATAAATGACATTTAAAAATAGCACTAACAATAGCACTCACAATTTATAATACAAAAATGCTATTTAAAAATAGCACTCACAATACAAAAATGCTAAAAAAGGCACTAACAAAGGTGTTAAAAATAATAACCATTATTATTATTACAAGAGTTAAAGAGGTTACCAAACAATACAAATATGCATAACGTATAAATACGTATGATGTATAAATACGTAGAGCATACGTATACATCCGTGAAACCGGGGACTAATTGAAAGAAAAATGTGCAATTAAGCCCTTTTGGTAAAAATTGATTAAATTGGAGGGCAAATTGACCTAATTGCACTTTAAGACTTTAGAATCCAATGTCATAGCTTATAAAAAGTGAGAATTGAAAACTAAAAGACTCGAAAATGATTTTTTTTTAGGCTCGGTTCGGGTTTATGTTTGTGAAGGAACATAGTGACCCGAGCCGAATTTTTGAGATTTAAAGTGACACACTTGAAGAGGAAATTAAAACAAAATTATCGAATATTTTTGGGTATTTTTCTGACCACGAATGGTATTTTTCTGATTTTTTGGGTATTTTTATAATTAAATAAACTCGAAAAATATTAAAAATACCGAAAAATATTTTTTGTTCAAAATTGGTTCCTAAGGTTAAACCAAGGCTTCCAAAGTTGATTTTGTGATTTTATGACCTTTTTTGATATTTTTAATTAATTTTAAAGAATAAAAATCACAATAATAAATGGTAAAAAAAATCAGGTGTCAACAGCTGCCCCTCTTTGAAAGGAATCTCGTTAGAGGTTTCTCTTAAAGATAAGGTGGCACCTGATTCCTAACCGACTCAACTGGGAAAATAAGAGAAGAAATGTTATGACATCGGATCCTTAAGCCTATTGATAAAAGCTCAAATCAATCTCCGGTTTGCTCTAACAATTTGAACATGGGCCGAAGTGAGAGAGGCTTACCTGAAGCTCACCTGTCGGATGCTGCCGGTTGCGACGACTTTCAAGAAGATGCCTAGGACTCGTCATTCAGAATATCCCAGGGAGATTAAGATCTGACCTGTATGGTAGGTCATACCATTATGGGGTTCCTGACTGGTAGGAACTTGAGAAGGGCGCATCCCACGCTGGGGGATTTGCCAAGGATTTTAATCCGTATGGTGGATCGGACCTTTGCGTTGATCCTTACAGCGGTATTTACCAATGAGTTGACCCTTGTGGCGGTTTCTACCTTGGTTTGACCCTTCATGAGGTTTCTACCTTGGTTTGACCCTTCAGGCGGTTTCTACCATTGATTAACCCTTCAGGCGGTTTCTACCTTTGGTTTGACCCTTCATGTGGTTTCTACCTTTGATTGACCCTTCAAGCGGTATCTACCTTTGGTTTGACCCTTCAGGCGGTTTCTACCATTGATTTGACCCTTCAGGCGGTTTCTACCTTGTGTTGACCCTTCAGGCGGTATCTACCATCATTTTGACCATTCAGGCGGTATCTACCTTGTGTTGACCCTTCAGGCGGTTTCTACCATGTGTTTGACCCTTCAGGCGGTATCTACCATACATTGACCCTTCAGGCGGTTTCTACCATTGATTTGACCCTTCAGGCGGTTTCTACCTTGATTTTACTTTGAAAAGGGGTCTCATGACGAGGGTTCTCCACGTCAGATGAGACTGCCTAAATTTTGAAAAAGGGGTCTCATGATGAGGGTTCTCCACGTCCGATGAGACTGTTTGATATTTTTGAAAAGGGATCCTAGGACGAGGGTTCTCCACGTCAAGCTAGGACTGCTTGATTTTTTGAAAAGGGGTCTCATGACGAGGGTTCTCTACGTCCGATGAGACTGCCTAAATTTTGAAAAGGGGTCTCATGACGAGGGTTCTCCACGTCCGATGAGACTGTTTGATATTTTTGAAAAGGGGTCTCATGACGAGGGTTCTCCACGTCCGATGAGACTGCCTAAATTTTGAAAAGGGGTCACATCATCGCCCATTCTTTTGAAAGTTTTGAACTTTTGATTGGAAAAAATTTCTTTCATTTTCTCCAAAAATTTTACCCGCCAAGGGGATTTTAAGATGCACTATACATGTCCTTATTCATGTTCAGACAACCTCTTGTTTTAAAACATGAATGCCAATGAAGTTTGAATTCTATGTCTTTTCTAGACATCAGATTCTGAAGGCTTTTCTTTTCTTCTCTGTTTTTTTATTCAACATCTTTAGTGGATTGGGGAAAGGGATACTTACCTGTCCCCAGAGGCTGGAGATCCCTGAAAATGCGGAAGAAACATGTTATTGTACGTTCACGAATTTTTCAAAAAATTAGAACGATACAATTTACCCTTGGTCATGTATTTCCAACGGGTAATACATGGGATGTGAAAACCCGTTTTGCCCTGATGGCAAGCCCCTGTCAAAAACAAACAATAAGTGTCAGTTTGTGTTCCAAAATTCAAGACCAATTGGAACGATACCGCATTGTTCTTGCTTGGCGTTTTCATTTGAACACAAACGCGCGGCTTGCAGAATCTGGCCCTCTATCTTGTGGTCCTGATCCCTCCGTTTG
The DNA here is from genome assembly GCA_021437785.1 of Rhodomyrtus psidioides. Lineage (NCBI taxonomy): Eukaryota > Viridiplantae > Streptophyta > Magnoliopsida > Myrtales > Myrtaceae > Rhodomyrtus > Rhodomyrtus psidioides. The sequence goes on along the minus strand of JAILYB010000171.1, from coordinate 206,234 downwards.
GTTGGCGATGAATCATTCTCAAGGATTTGCCCCAGAGGAGATCCATTTGTGTTTTTGGGCGCATTCCAGCGCCATTCTTCAAGGTTCCTTTTATTCAAGGAAAAAAAGAAAATCTTATCAAAATGCATGTCAAAGCACGGGACGTAGGAGCGACACTTTTTACCCTCCACTAGGTCTTATAATCAAAGACCATTTCTTGGAGTGCTGACTCCCAAGGTCAATAGCTTTATTTGCCTCCTCGTTGGCGAGTTCTTTTCTTTTGAGGCTTTCGGTGCCAACGACTCCCTGTTAAATGAGTAAAAACTCATGTTAGGCATGTGGTCTTCGAAGACCAAAATGGAACGATACAAGGTTACCGTTCACCCATATTCGTATCTTGGGTTTAATTCTGATGCGGACGACTCTACAGTTGCGTCCATTGATTTTGCCAGAGAATAAACGTTATTCTTTGTCCGGCGCACAAATGATTCGCTTGCCCCAATTGGGCGTGATTTGTCGTAGCTAGGTGACGCTTGCCCCAGCTAACTCCCTTTTGCATTTTGCTGCATTGACGTATTCAGGCTATTTGACATCCGCAAAAATGGGTTTACTCGTGATTGAGTACTTCAACAACCTGCGCGACGAAAGGAGTGAAAGAGTCAATCACCGCGTAAGGAGCTTTAATTGAAACGATTACGGATTTACTATCCCCGCTCTAGTCACTTCTGGCATCCAAGATGCTGGAAATTTTTCAGTGGTCCCATTCATTTTTGTCATCACCTGCAAGAATGGAAAACCATATCAACTCGTGAACCGGTCAATCCGATTTGAAACGGATACAACTTTTTCGACTTAGGGAGAGTCGATCCAAATTAGGTTGCCCCAGCTTCACGTTGTCTACTTAAGGCTCATCACAATAAATCCATCTTGTTTTTGCAAACCCAATGGGTGATACCCGATGAAGGTGCACTCCTTTCCATTTTGTAGGGAAGGCAAGCTCCCTTTTGTTGGTCTTTAACCATCTTATCCTGAGAGGAAGAGATATGAAATATTATGTCAATATCTGATTGAAAATCAATTAGGAATGACACGTCCTTATCCTTGATTCGGTTGCCCGGTCAAGAGGCATTTGCCCTCGTCAGTTGACTCTCCAAGGTGGTCCAGCGCTTTTCCATGCCATCCTGGTTCGTTTCAACTCGCGATTGATTCTTCACACAAGTTTTTGGATTTTGATTCATAAGCGGCGCTGAATGACCTTTTGGTTTCGAGGTGTACCAACCATTCACATACATACGCATGAGACCAGTGAGGTTTGTCTCTAAGAATCAAGATAGGGTTTGGAACCTAAGGCCAAGGCTCCCACCTCGAGTTCTAGAAAGGGTAGATTCCATTGCACAACTATCGTTGCATTGGGACCCAATCCATAATTCGAAATGAGCGGAATTGAAAAGTGGATTACCCCGTGTTTTTCCTCACGGAGATTCCATTTTCAATCCCTTATATTGTTTTCCTATAGGCGGCGCCCGGGGTTTTAGGCGCGATTGTGTGTGTTCATGTGTTGTGAGTATCACAATGCAAGTCATGCACAACAGTTTATTAATCGGCGCTTCAAATCATCCATACAACATACATTCCTACGCCAACCTGCATAAGACAATGTTAATCACGGACTACACCCCTTATCTCTCCAATCTGCAAAAACATATAACACATACCATGAGCGGACTTACCTCACCTTCAAGAGCGCCTGCAGGGTTAGAAAAACCACTCAGCGTTTTAATTACGGCCTAAGTCCACTTGAGGTCTAGAACCATAGGTTCTAGAACAAGATCCCCAGCGGAGTCGCCAGCTGTCGCGACCCGTCCGAAAGCGGACGCGGCTAATGGATTACCGATCGCGGGTCTTGGATCGGCGCGGGCCCTCCCAGGCCCATACCAAATCGCGGCGGGAGTATTTTTCAAAGGGATTCGACGATAACAGTCGATCGCTTTCGACCTTAGTGTGGTCGTGGTGGCATGTGCAACTTGTGCATGCATTTGGAGTCGCCACCGGTCTTTCTTGGAGGGTAGACCGGAAACCTTATTGACCGATTGGGAGAGATCGATCAATTCTGCGGAACCAGAGATTTTGAGTTCGGGGACTTGGTTACGTTGATGTCATTACCAACGCCCTTTCGGTACCTAACGCGAGTGATTTTCCCTAACTAGGATTTCATGCAGGCGCAATTTTGGGTGAGGTAAGTCTGACTTTGCACATTAACCAGTTTAACATGCTCACGTAATCATAAAAAAAAATAGATGTCAATCACATAAACATCTATCCTACGTGGTGATCATGGAATTATGATTTAATGGGTCTCGAGCCAATGAGACCACATTTAATCATTTTAATATTTTAATAACGGAGAGCCGCTCTTCTCTTCTTCTTGGTTTCTTGAACTCTTCAAGAATCGGGCCCCAAAGAGCTCGCCGACTTAAAAGGCTCCTCCACGTAATCCTCGTAGCATTTACATCAACAATTGACTATGCTAAAAATAAAGATTACATGAAAAATAAAAGGAGTACGCAGCCTCCATTTAATAATTACAACCCCAAATATATAAATAATCACCATACATTCATACATACATCAATCACATTGATTAGGGATTTTTCCATGATCACCACCCTTTCACGTAAGTAATAAATTCACAATTTAAAATTTAGGAAGGCACAATAAAAATTCTACGTTGAATCATATTCAGAATTTTTACGTAAAATAATATAGCCATAAATTTTCGATTCAAAATTGATTTAGTCTCAATTTTTGCTACGTTGATTAATTTATCATATAAAATAATCAATCTCCATTAGCCATGTAAGACGAACAATTCGTTAATACATATTGGCCATAGTATTGCAAAAATTGCAAAAAATCAATTAAATGCACGAAAACACCTAAGGATCGGCTCTGATACCACTGTTGGGATCCACGTAACACGTAGCGGAAATAAATAACAACCCATACATGTATCTCCAGAGGCGTACTTCGTGCATTTCAATCGAAAAAAAATCACAAAGCCTCAAAGGGAGTAAATGGATTACCTCTCGTAGCGTGCTTGAACGGAGGTGTCGGTTCGATGTTCTTCGATCTCAGCCTCCACAAGTGTTAGGCATCTAGTTCGGACGCACCACCAATTGACGAACGGGGAGACGACTAATAACTCCACAACAATTGTGCTAGCAATATGCGGAATCAATATTCCGAACTTAGTATATTTTGCTCACTCAAGATTATGAGAATATAGAGAGTGTTTGTGTTATTCTCTCTAAGCTCTCAAAAATTTGCATACTCTACAAAATGTCTCCCCCCTTCAACCTCAAAACTCTTGCCATCCTTTTATAGCCAAAAATACCTTCCAATAAATTGTATTTAAAAATAGCACTAACAATTATAAATTCTATCTAAAAATAGCACTCACAAATAAATGACATTTAAAAATAGCACTAACAATAGCACTCACAATTTATAATACAAAAATGCTATTTAAAAATAGCACTAACAATAGCACTCACAATTTATAATACAAAAATTCTATTTAAAAATAGCACTAACAATTATAAATTCTATCTAATAATAGCACTCACAAATAAATGACATTTAAAAATAGCACTAACAATAGCACTCACAATTTATAATACAAAAATGCTATTTAAAAATAGCACTCACAATACAAAAATGCTAAAAAAGGCACTAACAAAGGTGTTAAAAATAATAACCATTATTATTATTACAAGAGTTAAAGAGGTTACCAAACAATACAAATATGCATAACGTATAAATACGTATGATGTATAAATACGTAGAGCATACGTATACATCCGTGAAACCGGGGACTAATTGAAAGAAAAATGTGCAATTAAGCCCTTTTGGTAAAAATTGATTAAATTGGAGGGCAAATTGACCTAATTGCACTTTAAGACTTTAGAATCCAATGTCATAGCTTATAAAAAGTGAGAATTGAAAACTAAAAGACTCGAAAATGATTTTTTTTTAGGCTCGGTTCGGGTTTATGTTTGTGAAGGAACATAGTGACCCGAGCCGAATTTTTGAGATTTAAAGTGACACACTTGAAGAGGAAATTAAAACAAAATTATCGAATATTTTTGGGTATTTTTCTGACCACGAATGGTATTTTTCTGATTTTTTGGGTATTTTTATAATTAAATAAACTCGAAAAATATTAAAAATACCGAAAAATATTTTTTGTTCAAAATTGGTTCCTAAGGTTAAACCAAGGCTTCCAAAGTTGATTTTGTGATTTTATGACCTTTTTTGATATTTTTAATTAATTTTAAAGAATAAAAATCACAATAATAAATGGTAAAAAAAATCAGGTGTCAACAGTCACCCACCTGACCCAAACCCTAACTTTGAGCAATTTTCAGGACTCGACTGGAATGGGAAAGACGATTTTCCCTTTGAGGGGTAAAATCGTCATTTCAGGGAAAATGGTGAGATTCGAAAACCCCAGTAAAAGGATTCGCCACCTAACTGGCCCTATCCTAATCTAGGCATTTTCGACCTATCTCAAAATACAAAGCAGGGACGAATTACCCCTAAAGGGCATTATCGTCAATTCTTGGAAGGACATATGAGAAATTCCAAAAATAGGATTGACCAGTTGTCTGTGGTCAATCCTCAATTTTTGGGAATTTCTAGAGTGTATAGGAATTTCCTACAATTTTCCTACCTTTTTTTGGAATTTTTTTGGGATTTTCTAAAAAAAATTTATGATTTTCTAGGATTTTTTTCTAATTTTTTATTTTTTTTTAACATTTTCTGAATTTTTTATTTAAAAAATGTATCGGATCGGGTCAACCCGACCCACCCGGGTCGGAACCCAGCCCGGACCCAGACCCGGACCCGCGAGATCAGCTCCTTAAAACGACATCGCATCGCATGTTTTTTTTTTATTTTCAGTTTAATCGGATTTAATCCGACGGTCCCTAATGAACCGCGTGGCTAATCCACGGCCATCGGATGGTCTAACTAGAACCTACGGTCTAGATTAAAAGAAGACTCGCCCAGGACCGTCTGATTGACTTACTAAAATCTACGGCCACGATTAGAACCTAAGACTCAATCTAAACCGTCTATTCATACTGACCTAAACGACGTCGCCCACTAACTAACCCATACGGCGCCGTTTCAACCAATTTTTATTTTCTGATTAAAATCATTTTCGAATTATCCTAATTTCTAATCCGACGGCCACTATTCATTAGACTCGATTAATCTCAGCCGTTGGATCTACTTATTCGAATAACAACCCGTAACGGCCAAGCTGATTGGACCGACACGTGGACCAATGACCTATTGCCACCTAAGCGTTTTGACTCGTTGACTCGCCAGGTCAGCATTGTCTTCAACCTCTCGACCCCAGCGGAATGGACGGCTGAGGAGCTCCGGCGCCGATCTAACGGTGAAACCTTGATGAAATCGCGCGAAACCAACGCCAATCGACTCGTAATCGACTCTATCCTAACATATCGAAGGATCGGAGCATATAATCCACAGAATCAAGAACATCATGTGAATCGCCGAGTACGGCCATGGAAGTTCAATCACACAGACCACGCGAGATTAGATCAATTCATTCACAGATTGACATGGCAGGAGGTGCAGAAGACTTACCTCAAGTTCCGATCGAGCTCGCACGGCCTAGATTGGGCTAGGCAAGTATGAACAGTGGTCGGCTATGGAGGCTAAGTTCGAAGACTCAATTCGAGGTATTCAGACAAAATCGATGCAAAAAGAAGATGCGATGATGGTCAGTGATGTTCAAGGAACGAAACGCACATACTAAATGCAAGAATCATTGCCAAAAATGAAGTTCACCATTGAAGCTCAGTATAGAGTTCGAAGCTCTGACTCACCTGTTTTCGCGGTCGTAGATTGTGCGGTCGACGGCGATCGCTTCTTGGGAATCTAGGCAACCTCTCCGCTACACCCACCGGCTTTGGTTTGGCCTGGAAATGGCCTAACCCTCGCCTCACAGTTCGAACTCGAGCCCTCGACAATGGCAGTTGAAGGGCGAGCTCTCAGTCTTTCTTTCTCTTTCTTTCGATTCAGTTTCCTCTCTGTGAACTGAATTCACCCACCCCCTACTTCGCGAAGGTCTGTTGGCTTATATAGCATTTTCAGCTTTGGCGCCGAATCGGGAAGTTGGAATAGGTGACCTCCGCACGTGAAAACACGTACGAAATGGTCACCGACGACCGGCAATTGACGGGCATTAAGTGGCTATTCTGTTTGGGACCTCCGGTGGTCGCATTTGGCACGAATTTGACCTGCATTTGGTAATCGTTGACTTTCGTAGGTCCCGCGTCTTGACTGGCCGATTACTATCTGCTCCGGCGGTCGTTGATCACCATTCCGGTCCCGATAGACGGGAAATGGTCTAAGGAATTAAACGCCCAACAATGCCTCTCCGATTATAGTCGATTGGTCGGTCAATTTTGTTGTTGAAATTCAACTTTGTACTGTTCATTCGCGCGTAGACCTAAGGAAGACGATGACACTGTTCTGGACCGGTTTGACCGGTCCGACCAGCTGTCAGACCGGTCTGAACCGGTCCCGACTTGCAATTTTCCAAATTAAACCCAAATTAATAGGAAATTTTTGCAATTGAACCTCGGAATCGAATCTAGGGCATGGATTTTATCTAAAAATATGTTTTTGCCCAAAAGTTCATATCAATTTCAACAAAAACCCCAAATTTTCATATAATTGCAAATTAGGGATTTGCGCAATTGAAAGCTCAAATGATCAAATTGAGCCGAATCGCCTATGCCAATCGATTCAAAATGGTGAAAACCATTGAGGAGTATGTTTAATTTGCAATGATAGCCCTTGAATTGAAAGTAATTTCAATTGTGCCCAATTTCAAGGGCTAAAATGCAATTTAGCGTGTAATTTGTGTAATATGCGAACAATCGGACTAAATTGAAGTGGGGGACAATCAGATTGAATGTCAAGGTCCTTAAAAATGCCAAAATTGCAAATAACAAGACTCAATTGATATTTTTTTTCTCTCAAATTCAATCATATGTGTTATAAAGGAACACCTAAAATTGAATCTGATTTTGGGCTTTTTGTGAGGTCAAAAAGACAAGGGATTTAAAAGAAAAATATTGGCTATTTTTCCATTTTTTTGTGACCTCAAATTCTATTTTTCTCAAATTTTCTAGTATTTTTCCTATTTTCCAAAAATACTAAAAAAATGAAAAAAAAATTATGAAAAATTATTTTTTGTTAAAAATGGTCCCTTAGGCTTGGCCAAGGCCACCAAAGTTGATTTTGCAATTTTTTTTTTTGACTTTTTATGGATTTTTTTTATAATTTTTCAAAGAAATGACCAAAAAAGGCTGATCGAAAATTAGGTATCAACAATCGCCATTGTCGAGAGTAGAGCTCGAATTTGCAGAGCATCGGTCAGGCCTTTCCAGGCTAGACCAAAGCTCAAAGAGATCGTCAGGAGAACGCCCAAGCAGCCGGGAGTCGATCGCCGTCAGTCGCGCTGCCTGAAACCGTCGGAACGGGTGAGATGGGCTTCTGAGCTTCTCACTATGCATCAATGGTGACTCATGCATTTCTTGTTCGTTCTTGCATTTAGAATGTGTGTTTTGTTCCTTAGACATTACTAACCATCGTCGCCTATCTTTTTTGCATCTGTTTCGTCTTAATACCTTGAATTGAATCTCCAAATCCGACCTCCATTGCCGTGCCCTGTTCATTCTTGCCTAGCCCAATCTAGGCCGCGCGAGCTTGATCGGAGCTCAAGGTAAGCGTTCTGAACTTCCTTTCGTGCTAATCTGTGAATGAATTGCACTGATTTTGCGTGGTTTGTGCGATTGAGTTTCCATGGCCGTACTCGGCATCTCGCATGGCGATCGTGATTTGGTGAACGAAGTCCCATGATTCTTATATATGTTGAACTAGAGACGATTGCGAGTCGATTAGCGTTGGTTTCGCGCGATTCCGTTAAGATCCCACCGTCGGATCATCGCCGGAGAATCGCGACCGTCCGTTCAGAGGCAGTCGCGAGGTTGAAGACGAGCTGACGTGGCGGGTCAACGAGTCAGCATTCCTAGGTGGCAGTCGGCCATTGGTCCACATGTCAGTCTAGTCAGCATGGCCGTTGGGGGTCTGTTATTCGAATAAATAGATCGGACGGCTCAGATAAATCGAGTCTAAATTCTAGAGGCCATCCGATTAATAATTAGGTTTATTCGAAAATGTTTTAAAATCAGAAAATCAAAATGAGTTGAAACGGCGCCGTTTGGGTTAGTGGTAGTGCGACGTCGTTTAGGTTAGTGAGGGTGGACGGTCCAGATCGAGTCTTGCGTTCTAATCTTGACCGTAGGTTTTAGTAAGTTGATCAGATGGCCCTGGTTGAGTCTCCGTTCCATCTAGGCCGTAGGTTTTAATAATCTGATCCAGCGGCCGTGGATTAGTCACGCGATTCAATAGGAACCGTTGGATCAAGTCTAGATAATCCGAAAATAAAAAATAAAAAAAAAAGCCGGTACGGCGTCGTTTTCAGCGCTGGTCGTGCGGATCCGGGTCTGGGTTGGGTCGACCCGATCCGAAGCATTTTTCTTAATAAAAAAATTCGAAAAATGATTTTAAAATAAAAAAAAATCAGAAAATTTCTAGAAAATCCTAGAAAATACCAAAAAAAAAGGTAGGAAAATTGTGGGAAAATCCTAGATATTCCAGAAATCCCTAAAAATTAAGGATTGACCACAGACAACTAGTCAATCCTATTTTTGGGGTTTCTTATCCGTTCTTCCGAGAATTGACGATATTACCCTTTAAGGGTAAGTCGCCTCTATTGTATATGCGAGATAAGGCCGACAATGCCAAGGTAAGAATTAGGGTCGGTTAGGCGACCAATTCTTAGGCTTGGATTTTCGAACCCCGTTCCTTTTCTCAAAATGATGATTTTGCCCCTCAATAGGAAAATCGTCTTTCTTGTTCCAATCGAGTCCTGAGAATGGCTTAAAATTAGGGTTTGGGTCAGGTGGGTGACCAACCTTAATATTTGAGATTTTCAGTTCTCATCTTTGTCCAAAATGACGATTTTACCCCTCCAAGGGTAAAATCACTTTTAAATTCCAAAAAAATTCTAGAAATTCCCGAAAAATAGGAAATCAAAGGATTTTATTGTCAATCCCATTTTCACCATATTTTGACCGCATATTTCATCTGAAATGATGATTTTTCCCTTCTAAGGCAAATTGTCCCAAAATTTCCCAAAATTACGATTCTGCCCCTCATGGGCGGATCATGTCAAAATCATTCCTAAACCATGATTGATACTTCTCTAGGCTAATAGGGCGTCATTAGGGATGACATGCTGCTTTCATGTGTTTTATTCGCATGTTTTGGATCCTTGATTTGCGCATTTATTTTCGCTGATTGTGAGTAATAGGGTAGCCATTCCTATCTGCATGAAATCTTAGATTTAGGATCCGTACCCCACTCGTCTGCATGAAATCTTAGAACTAGATAAATCATTCAACTTAGGTGCCGAAAGGGCATCAACTCTGACAGTTGGCGTAACAAAGTCCCCGATCCCACTTCTCTGGTTTTCGCAGAATCGAATAGACCGCTCCCAATTATTCGATAGGGTTTCCGATCGTACCCTCCACGAAACGATTGGTGGCGACTTCTTGGCATGTACACATATCACATGTCACCAGACCGCACAGAAGGTCGACCACATATATCCAGCCGTTGCGATTTGGGTAATGGACCTTGGAAGAGGCCGCGTCCGATTAGGCGACATCGGACGGCCCATTAGCCCACCAGAGCCCGGCAGCACTCGAGATGGGTCGCGACACCTTCCACAATACCTGCTCCAAGAATACTAGCCATTGAGGATCGTTAGCTTAGAAGTATGCACTTCCAAAAACAAGCCTTAGGCTCTGATACCAATTGTTGTTCCTGGCTAGGCTATACAGCTAGAGGGGGTGAATAGGTGTAACAATCAAATTTTGATGAAAAATGCGGAATTGATAAAATAATCGAAATCAAGATAACACAAGTGATAGCAAAGTATTGCAGAGCTTCTGTCAGACAGTTAATAGAGGCAGAAGAAGTAGGAAAGCGTTGCACACGAGATTATAGTGGTTCAGCTTTTGAGGGCCTACGTCCACTCTCCCACACTAACAGCCTACTGGCTGGATTTCACTAAGTATCCGAATAAGAGATTATAGGAATCAGAGTGATTGCTTGAACTTCTACCGCTTCTACAGAAGCGAGCTATGCCTCTACCGAGATCTTTCACTCAACACTCTTTTTCTGCTTCACTCTCTCTTACGGGATTCACAAAGGTGTTGTTGACAATAATGAAGCTCTCTCTCTGAATAAGGTCAATTATCTCTTGGTCTCCTCCGTTCTTTGAACTCCGTGCTCTTTATAGTCCTCGTCCTTCAAGTTCCCCGTTGGACAGATCCACTCCGAGGATCAATCACCAATACTAGCCGTTAGTTGATTCATAAAAGAACACTAGTCGTTTACGGTAAAATCCACCAGAAACTTGGAAAGATATATTCGCCCATACAAACATATCGTAAGACCTTTAGACAAAGAATATAAATAAGGTATTTGCCTAACATTAGAAAGACAATCAAGATATTCTATAAAGGGAAAACCTTTAGGAAATCATTTTGATTGACACTAAAATAATATGACTTAGCATCGAAATCTTTTCCAGATCATTGACCGTTAGTGGGGAAGTTTGATCTGCTAAGAGATAGAAAATAGGATTAGTTGATTTAAATAGAATTCACATGCGACGTGTTCGAATCCCGAGCCAGTGTGCCTCTGCCATATGGTGTACCTGCTTCTATCAAGAAGGATGGTGTCAGTGATCAAACACAGTGAAATGCAAATCCTTTAGAAGCAACCAAATTCTTTTCACCAAAGCATGAATGGTTTTGTGTACTTCAAAATGAACTATAATATTCCTAACATGGTGATCGAGAAAGGAATACCGTCATTGTCTCTTCTCCGGAAAAAAAAAAAAATCATGACCCTTGGGCCTTCTATTGAAAACAAGAGCATAGAAGTAGCTCGCGACAAGCTAAACTGATTAGAACTGGATACGAAGATAAGTGAAGGAAAATATAGATTGCAGTAAAAGCTGTAATTGACAAAGAGTTGTTCCATATGTGTCTCTGTGTGTTTCTTGTTCCCTTTTACACAGAATAATAGAATTTGAAATTTTAAAACAACAATAATTGCTTCAGCCTTCTGCACAAATCTTCATAATCTACTTACTAAATTTAAGGTCCGTTTGTTTCGCAAAATTTTTTTTTTAAAAAAAATACTTTTCGAATTTTTGGACGTTTGGTTCTCAAAAAATAAACTAATTAAGGAAAACACTTTCTTCGACCCAAAAAAAAAGAAGGAAAACACTTTCCATTAATGAAAAAAAAAACACATTCAAAAGTGGGAAAAATTATTTCCTCTTTTTGAAGAGACGACATTAATTCCCTCATCTTTCCTGCTTGCACTCTTTCACCTTCCTTTTCTTTTTTTAATCATTTAAAAAAATTGTGAATTTTTTTAATTTTTTTCCTTTTTAATTGTTCTTTTCTTTTCTCTCTTCTACTGCCACGGCGACCGGCCGAAGGCGAGGGATGAACCTTGTTGGATCCAGCGAGGTCGAGCTTCATTGGCCTTGGGCGAGCTGTTGTGGCTGGTCGCTAGTCATCGTCGTGGCCGGCGATTAGCAGAGGGAGAAAAGAAACATAAGAACATTTTTGATAATTTTATCCGGGAAAATCAATTCCTTTCCAAACAATGAAAAAAAAATTACGGTTCATTTTCTGCTCTCAGCCAAATACTAAAAAATATTATCATTTTTTCTAAAAAATAACTTTCCAAAATATATTTTCTAGAAACATCACATTTTTCGCGAAACAAACCAACCCTTATTATCATGCTGACTTATGCCTGACTATTCCAACATACTGACTTACTGTAGAGTTCTTAATTGGCAACATATGATATACAAATGTTCCGGCCAAAACTATCCGACTTCATCATGTAACTTGGTCGGATTAATTAAGTTGTATGTTTTTTATTGGTCTGCGATGCAAAGTGTGAGTTTATTCGAACACATAAAAATTGGGTACAACTGGTCAATCACTGGACATGGAATCAAGATCGTATGACAATCCTTCGAGAATACTTGTATCGTTTTACGACGGCATGAACCGTCACCGGCCGGCTCAGTCGTGCCCTAGAAACCAAACAGCTATATTTCTGTCGGTATTTGTTCGTAAATTCTTGTTCTGTTAGTTAAGCATGTACAGACTTTTCTTCAATGAAAAGGGTATAAGCTGAAAGAAGAAAGTGTCCGTAGACCATCCTTGTGTACATGAATCACTCGTTCCCTTTGGTTCCGACAACACGAACGTGATCCGAGAAAAACAACTGTTCCTTCAACGTTAGGTCAAGAAATAAGAGGATCTCTAGACCATCACCACAAAATACTAATATATAGCCAATCATGCAGTGCTTGGAGAGATGATTCAGACTTCCGATGAAGGATAAGTTACCCTACCGTTCGCGATCTGTGAGACTATTGCTTTCAGATCACGAAAGGGAGAAAAAAAAGCATACGATACAGCGAGATTCGAAACCGCCGGTCTCGCGGGCATAATTAAATCGAGAGCAGGAGTTGAAAAGTTGGGTCGAAGGCGTAAGGAGCAAGTACGCATACACATGTGAGATCTTGTGAACGATGAGAAAGACAGAGGGTTTCTTTTTTTTGCCCCTGTTTGAACCAAATTTCCTCTTACTTAGTATTCTTACCTGCAAGTCTTCTTCTCTGGCTAGCTTCGTGATGCACAGCAGCTACTGTTTGGTGGTGCGTGCATGGTCTTGATCTTGTGTGGGCTTGTGGTGGAGCGAGCGTCTCGTGTAGAGAGAGAGAGAGAGAGAGAGAGAGAGAGAGAGAGAGAGAGAGAGAGAGAGAGAGAGAGAGAGAGAGAGAGATCCAATGCCATACGCATCAAACATGACTCGTTTTGGGATATCAGAAACATCAAATTTAAGAAACGCCGTAGTCGGACTGAACCAGACACTTGAGCGTCCTTTTGGTTTACCGTGATCGACAGCATTCATAATGTCCGGTGATATAAATGAGTCTTACGGGATTTTGTTTTGTTTTCTTCTTCGTTTGAACGACTGCCCGCGAGTTACCCTACTTGCGAAATGCTCTCTACCGCTGACTTGATAGACCCCGTGAGGATTGGAAAAGCAACGACCGGCCACCCACGGTGAGCCGGCAACGCATGGTGAGGCGGCGAGTGGCGGTCGAGGGAAATTGAGGCTCTAGGCAGAGAGAGAGAGAGAGAGAGAGGGGAGTAAGTTCAGGTTTTACGGATTTTCTTCTCAAGGTCTAAAACCTTTAACAAGGTCTTAAATGGACATGTTGATTGTTAACATATAATTTCTTCTTCACCTTTTGAAACGTGGATGATATTTCAGGTCGAGACGGGAAAGTGAGAAAATCCCAATCCGGTACGCAAAATTTCTAAACACGTTGGTTTTTCTAAATTTCGAAACGAAACCTCACTATTTCTCGGACGAAATGATTCATTGGACAAAATATCTGTCCCATATCTCATTCTTTCCTCATCCTTTCGCTATCACACATTGATGGAATTATTTTGCCCTTTTCCTCTTGAGGATGACTGGTCATTCCTACTGCAGTGACCATCACATTGACGACTCACAAACAGTTCGGAAAGTGGAATGCGACATAAACGTGAATACCCCTTGAAATCTTGGGAGATACATGCATTCAATGGACGATGAGGTCGATCGGTCTGGGGTGACCAAGACGGACAGGGATCCCCTACCTTGCAAAAAAGCAAGTTGGGGGATCCGGATCCGACCAAGACGGCTTTTGGAGGCCCTTTCATCGCGACCGCTAAAATGGTCCCGCCCGACATCGCGGGGAAAATTATATTTCGAATACCTTACTTCTTTTAGTAAAGGATTATCTCGGTATCGTCATTTTTCTTTAAGATCGAATGGGTTTCTTTTCTTTTCTTTTTTTGTTGGTTAGAAAAATGAGTTTATAAATAGCTATAACGAATCATTTCTATGAGTAATCATTATTGAAAATTTACATCATCGTGGGGGCCCGGAGAAACAAATTAATTAGGGCAAAGATTTTGATATTAGTTATATCATTTGACAAATGATATTAAGTTATACTACCCACGTCTGACTTTCACATAATAAATCGATTCGAGTAAAAATGAAACGAATTTTTTTCATATTTTGATTTTATTGCAAAAACTTTTAGCGGCCTATCGAGAAAATAAAATCATAACAACGAATAAAGATATAAACTCATTACATATATGGATTTAAGCACAGAAAAAACAATCCTATGGTCAATAGGTAAGTAGGGAAATAAAAAGATAGCGACAAATACTTTTTTTTAAAAATCTTTGATCGGGTTGAAAAGGAAATAAAGATAAGAATAAATAATAGATATTATTTTTTCCCAAAAAAGAAAAAAAAGAGAACAAGAAAAATTACAATTACGAGCTAGAAAATAAGAACTCCACCTCCAGCAAAATCTAACAAATAAAATAAAAAACAGTGCCTCCAGGATATGAGTTGGGCCTCAGCGCTAGCCGGGATATCATACCAAAAATTAGTAAGATCGGACTAGCCTATCAAAAACTGGAAGCGCCGGATCGCGACGCGAGCTCGGGCCGGTACACCGCATTGATATATCAAGAGACGCGGCGACAAAACCGGCAAGGAGCGGGTTCTCGTCCGGGTCCGGTCTAAAATATACTAGCAACTTGGTAAAAAAATATTGCAGCCATTTCCCCGGAAAAAACTCACATGGGCTTTTGCCTTTTGAGTTGATGAGCGGGCTTTAAGACGTGAGGCTGCAAAAGACACAACTAACACCCCGGCACATCGTTTTCTGCTAACTGCTTGGAATGTATCTGGTGAGTGAAACCTTGCGGGTCAACCTTGTGACAAGGGCCTCCCAACTTTGGATAGGATTTGGGTGCTTCATCAACCTCAAGCTGCTACTTCTGTCCGTTTCTGGGCGCAGGCAGGCTGTCATGGGAGTCGATATCGTCTGTAGAAAAAGCTTGAATCGCTGCTATGCTTTTTGTTCTTTGTGCTCTGTTTGGCTTGTGGTGGGGTGAGATGTACTGGACTACAGACATCCTCAACAAGTTTTTGTCATGACAACAAGCCTACAATGTCTCGTGTGTATGGAGCCCTTCAGTGGAGCCGCGAGAATCTAGGGTGAATCTTGCACGTATTGTGCTTTTGTCTCGAACAAGGATCTGAAATGGGCAACCGGTCAGACTTGCACATGCATCTCGCGTGCTTACTCCGGCGGCAACATTAGGGAGTCAAGAACGACAGACACCCTCGACACGAATTAGAAGTTACGTAGCGATATTGTGAGGAAAGTTATAGAATCCTTGAAGAATCGTAACTTCAATTTGGGCTTTCTTCAAGTTGGGTCAAAGCAGGAAATTTCAGACAAAATTGCCCACGTTGTTTTTTTTTTTTTTTAAATTAAGTATGTATTGAACTTTTCAAAGCGCCAGGTACAAAGATGAAATCGAACACAAAAACCATGAACCCAAAATGGCATAATTGTGTGCCAAATGGGGTTCAACGGTGAACCAACTGCAAGATACAATATCGCGACAAGGGGCGCCTAACCCAGGGGCCAAAAAACGCCCAAAAGAAGCAGAAAAAGCATGGCCCAACAATCGGGCAAGAACAGAAACGAACAGACCAGAAGTCCACCTAAAAACGGCTGAAAATCGACCAGCTGAGAAGAGCAACCAGTAAACCGGCCAAAACAGTGGCCACCTAAGGAAAAGACACCAGTTAAAAGGCATCAAGACGATCCTCAAAGATAGTGGAAAAGAGGCCCCAATTCCTTTGCAATCGCCTATTGCAAGGAATGTCTTCAATTTGCCCAAACGAAAGGACTTTGTTCTTCACCACCTTGATGAGGTGCTTGATCATAGCCGGCACAAAAAGAGCTTTATCCCTGAAAAGAATGTTGTTCCTCTCGATCCAAATAATGTGACATAAAGCCCCAAAAGAGAATCTAGCGATACGATGAGCAAAGGACCGTCCACATAGACGACTCATAGCCCACCGGATGTGCTCTTGCCATGGGCAATTACGCCAATACAAGTTACACTTGGATGCCAAAATTAAAGCTAAGTTACCAATAATCGAACACCAAAAAACAAATGATCAATTGAGTCTCGTCTATAATGACAAAAAGCACAAACCCCATCGGCTATCCTACGGTGTTGGAGTAGCAAAACCTGCGTAGGTATACGATTGAGAGTAACTAACCACAATAGGAAGGCATGTGGAGGAGCAATGGCACGATCCCAGACAAAAGAGTACCAAAACGTAGTTTGCCCCCTAGTTCTGATGACCTCCCAAGCTGAGGCAACCGAGAAGGTGCCAGAAGAGTTAGTTTGCCAAGAGAGTTTATCCAACCTATCTTCCAAAAAAGCAGGGGTCGGATCCGACCAAGACATAATGGTATCCAGCGTATGAGAAGGATGCCAAGTCGAATCATAGAAGGACCGAACAGAAGCATCACGAGGAATCCCATAATGATAAATCTACCTAGGCGTGAATAATTTATGCAGAGGACCTTTGCCATGTCAACAATCAAACCAAAATGAGGTTGAATGCCCATTACCAATCTTCCATCTGAAGTGTAAGAAGAAGTCCGGTCGAAGGTCCAAGATTTTCTTCCAAGCCTAAGAGCAAAAGGTGGGCTTAGAAGCCACCCAAAAATTCATGGCCCACGTTGTTGTCGCCTTGCAAAGTGAATAATCATGTGAGCCGCATGTGTAAGACAACTAGCAAAGATGTGGCTGTCCGATGAGCTCAGGTGCTTATTTGAGACTAAGTTTCTCACCTCAGGCTCCTAAATGAAACAAGGTTTATCCTCGACCCCCTTTTGAGTTTTGAGAAGGCGGCCCTAATTCATGCCATTACTTGAGACAAGATTCACCCTAGGCCATCTTTAAGAAAACGACCTCACTTCAGGCCTTTAATTTGAGACTTAACTAGCCATTTCAAATGCTTATTTAAGACAATATGCAATCTTGCTTCCCTTTTTTGGTAAAACGGGCCCAACTCTTATTTGAAATTTCCCTAGCTTGTTTCATTAGTGTGGGAGTGACTTAAATTGAGCTATTACTTGATACATTGGAGGTGTAAATTACAAAAGCGGGGTTCGGATGGCATTTTGGTAAATGAATTCGGTCTACTAGTATACTAGATATTCCATTTAGGCTCCGTTTGTTTCACGAAAAATATGCTTTCGGAAAATATTTTTATTAATTTTCGGCGTTTGGAGGGCAGAAAATAGATAGTCAACGGAAAAGATATTTCGGTCAATGAAAAAAACATCTTAAAGTTAAGTAAATTGATTTCCGTTTCTAAAAAGTGGAGATCATTTTCCTCTCAGCTCTCTCTTTCTTCTTGTTGAAATCCCTCCCTATCGTGTGTCTCTCTCTATCCTCTTCCCTCTCTCTTTCTCTCTCTCCAGCCGTTTGCACCGTCTCTCTCTCCCCCCAGCATCCGCATCCGCTCGTCCCACCCTCGTTCTCCTCTTCCGTCTGCCCTCCCCAGCCACCACCCCTCCTCCCCCACCATTAGATCTCCCACCTCTGCCGCGCGTTTTCCTTCGACTACCTGGTGCGTCTGCGCCGACGAAGAAGAGGACTTCGATGAGGTCTAGCCGGATCTCGACGAGCGGGAGCAGGATTTTGTGGAGGAGGATGCGGATGTGGGCGAGTTGCCCGTGAGGTTCTTGTGGGAGGAAGAATGAAGAACGATTAGTGTTTAGACTTGTCAAAATGCAGAGGCAAAGCTCTCGTCGAGAAAGAAGCTGCAAATGTCGTCACTTATGCAGTCGTTCTTGGATCCGAAGAAGAGCTGGCTCGCAGCTCAGCACATGAAGGCTATCTCCAAGCGCCTTCCCAATTACGGTTCGCTCTTGATCCATGAAAACCCTAATTTTCCCCCCTTTGAATTCGCGTGTTGTACGTTCGATTCGTTGGCCGCACCGTGGAATCCAGTGTTGCGTGCAGTAATTGTCTCGACTGGTTTTTTTGCGCTCCGCGAGCTTGGATGATTCGTTCGATTTGGAACTCGTTCGTTTGCTTGGGGTGAGTGAGCGGAGTGAATACTTTGCGTTTAGATGATCTTGTGATTGGGTGATCGATTGGAAAATGCAGGGCTAAGGTATGATGATCTATACGATGGGTACTATGACCTCGACGTGAAGGAGGCGCTTAATCGGCTGCCGAGGGAGGTTGTGGACGCAAGAAACCAGCGGATCAAGCGTGCCATGGACCTGTCCATGAAGCACGAGTACCTTTCTGAAAAAATTATTTAAAAATAACACAAATATGTATGGCGGAAAATATTTTCCTTACCAAACAGCAAAAAATATTTTCAATTCGTTTTCAGATTTGAGCCAAACAGTGGAAAATAAAACTATTTTCCTAGAAAACCACTTCTTGGAAAGCATTTTCCAAAGTCATTTTATTTTCCGCGAAACAAACGGAGCCTGATTGTTTATGCAACAAATATATTCTTTACCATGGGAGTATATATTATATAAACTCATTTAAAAGATGGATGAGATGATCATAAGCAAAGCCAATGGCCGTCTAAGCCACCTGGGGTCGCATAGTAGTTACGACGGTCTGCCCTTATAGGCAACCACACTCCATGCCCAATAGAGATAGCTGGTTATCATATTATTTCAAAAATGTTGATAGAACATCAGTTTCTCCCTCGCCAAAAACGCTCTGAAAAAAAAAAAAAAAAAAGAGAACTACAGTAATTCTCCTCGCACTCGTTCTGACGATATATTCTCGCGAGATCGCTCGTCGGAAGCTCTTAATCTATGGACAACGGGCATGTTTCCTCGTGTAATCATACTCCGATCGGTGATACAAATTTGTTCCATTTTAGGCATGTTAATCATATGTTTTCTGCACGTTGATCGCATTAGAACAGGAATTCCTTTCCTTCACCACAAAATGACAATCTTCTTTCACTTCTTTTAGACAATTTGTTTATGGCGACAGTGCGCATGGAGTTTCTTGTTCTTTTGGGTAATAACTATGTTGGTCAACACTCATGTTTCTGTCTAGAAATTTTGATGGAACCCCCAGTAGATTCATCTCATGCCACGTTCCGGGGAAATCCAAGATAATTTGACTTGCTCACATCCATCTAGAAATTTTGGTACAAACCCTTCACGGTTCCATAACAATCGAGCGACATCGCTTCTTCGACCTCGAACCGAGATGCACTAGCTCTGCTTTGCTTCCTAAGCAGCGACTTGCGCGAAACGAACGTCATTCTACTCTGGTGACGCGTCATTTTAACGGCAAATTTGTTGATTGGTTTGAATACTGAGGGGTCTTTTCTCCCCCATGACATAAGTTCGGATTTTGTTTTTATCTTTCGTCGTTATTCTCGAAATTGGATTAGGCCTGACAGAGAGAACCGGCGAGAGAGGGGAATGCAACTCGTCACGAGTGACAGAATGCTAATTGGACACGATGTTTCGCGCCAAGGTGGGCAAAATACCAAACGCAGTCCGCTAATGTTCGGGTTGTAATAATCATAATTTTAGCAACTTTAGACAGCGACACTTTGACAATAGACATTAGTCATCTGTACTCGATATGACTTGCGGTTGATCTCATCGAGAATGTCACGTTCGTGTTTCGATTTCGATATTTTTTATGTATGCATAATGGTACGCCTGTACATTCACGTCCTATCGAAAAATTTGTCCAAATTATCCATCGCTATACAGTCCAGAATACATGTTGCATACGCACGTCCTTTTTTTTCAATCTGATGGATATATAATCTGTTTAAAGTGTTACAGTACATTTCTTAATTAGTTGCTGCTGCCTCTAACTGCTGTGCGACGGAAAATCCAATGTGGCACTTCGTGATCTTCTTAGCCTCGGCCAGAAGAGCACGGTAAAATCATCCGATCGAGCCCAAAACTATTGCACGAAAGCTAATTCGGTATCGGATTTTTCAATTGTGCTAATTTAGTTCTAAATCTCTACGTGAAATTCCAGTGTAGCTGTTTCGACTAATTCTCGTCAGAAATCGCTAACATAACGTTGTGCAATGTGTTGGGAAACGCAGTGTTAAAATAACAATTCTGTTTTATAAAAATGAAGGATACTTAAAATTCGAATGACAATAGTAAACGTGGCAAACTTCCACAAACATCAAATCTATAAATATATTCAATTGACAAATGCACAAAAGTCAATTCGGCAGAAGCACAACCAATTAAGTGGCAGAAGCAGAAAATCTGAGCCTTCAGAAGCACAAGGTCTGAGCCTCCAGAAACACAAAGTCCAAGCCCTTCATACACACAAAGTCTGAGCCTTCAGAAGCACAAGGTCTGAGCCGTCTGAAGCACAAGGTCTGAGGCAGTCAGAAGCACAAAATCTGAACCAGTCAAAAACACTTAATCTGAACCCGTCAGAAACAGTGAATCTGAACCTTTAGAAGGACAAAAGCTGAACCTTCAGATGAACAAAATTCTAAACAGAAACACAACAGTATTGGAAGAAATTGAATTAATAAAAAAAATACCGAGGCCTATGTTCGATACAATTTCCTTAAAACAGATTCGTCCCATCTAGTACGTGCTTTGAGGTTTCGTGAACATCTGTCTCCCATGATACAACGGTTAAGCAGCGATAGAGGCAAGCACAGCACTCCAAAGCTTTTTAGCGAACTTGAACTCAACGTGAACACTATCGAAAACAATGCAGATGCAGGCAATTGAAAAGAGGGAAAAGAGATTTTCGTGGTCTTGTTTTCTGATCGTCATGAAACAGAACGGGAAGCCACCTATTTATAGGCTAAGTAGGGCATTGCGAAAATAAAGAATAACGGCTAAATAATTCTACCGTTTAGAGCCGTTATGTATTTAATTCTATAACCACAGAATTATAATAGTCGTTACTTAGTTAATACCATTAACATGCCGATAATTAACTTAAGAACGGTTACATTGTAAAGGCTTGAGTTGGAAAAATTAAAACAGAAGGCAAAAATGGGCTTGTCGCGATGCCCACTTTTCCATCCTGCATTCGCGCCCAAGTTTCAACTTGTCGGGCCTCTGTCGGGGTCCGGAATTTGCACCCCTCTGTGCGTGCGCGCGAGGCATAGTACTTATGTTATGATAGTTACCACTCAAAGGGAGTGTAGCCACATATAAAGTACTTCAATGCCTTCCTCCTTTCCAATATGGAACTAGGGCTTTATCAATTCTCACTTCCAACTCAAGGGTGTTCTTCAAAAAATAATTTCTCATTCACTCACCCATCAAAATATCTCATATTTTCCAACATAATGTAAGACGACCGACAATGGCTAGACCGTCCCGTCATCAATTTCTAGCAAAAATGGACCAAGAGAGCTACATTGGCATCTCGCGCAAAGATTTAGGACTAAATTTGTGAAATTGAAAAAGTAAAAATTTGAAATTGGTAACCACAAAATGTATTTAGGACTGATTTCTTAGGTAATTTTCCCGCTTCCCCATGCTGTCCAACTTCAATCTCCATTGCAAAGTCCACCAACATCCGATGGGTGTGTGATGGACTGACTGTACTAATTATTGAAAACTGATTTACAATGCATGTATGAGCAGATTATCTCATATTCACCTTCGCGTGTAAGGCGTCTTTTTCATGCGAAACGACAGGATGCGGACACAATCGCATCAATGTAAGCAATCAGAGCCAGGATAACAAGAGTAACCGGCCGAATATAGTCCAAACCGGAGGGTCGCGATTCGAACTCGTGCCGCGAGCGTGCTTCAATATTGCGCAACGCGTACATTACAAAACGGGTGAAATCAATGATACAAAACGATTAATCTTCGGCCGAATTCATTTAAAAAAAAAATACTCGGGAGCAAGCCCGACAATGAGAAATTACACGTACAAGGAGACATTGAAATGCATTTCTAGCACTGGCAACGTGGATTGCATCAACACATCGGTTTTTGCCTTTACTCTCTTGAATTTGTCCTCACAATCACATTCACTAGTTTTGGTCTTTGGCTTCATCATGGGGACATTGATGATTATGTTGACGGCCAATAGACATTGCTTAATCATAATTATTTAACAGAAAAATCAATGGCAAGTGTCGGAACGATAATCATGATTAAAGTAGAGTTGGTGATGGAGTAAGTGCGTGGTCAGGTCTATGGTTATCTCTTTGGTCACCACTGGACAAATTCTTGTGAAGAATTGAGTTCAAATTGTCGCCCAAATTTCATTTCCACGGGCGGATTAATCGAAGTAACACAAGTTTTGGCATAACTCGTTATTCTTATAAATTGACGGTACAACATGAACAATACAAAGTGATTTCCTTTGTATGCACATCCATTGTAGTCTCACCTGTTCATTTAGCAAATAAAATTTAGTAAGATAATTTTGGTACATTTTATTGAGATGCGCGTCTGAGTTGTGTTAGAGAAGTTTCACATCAGATAATGATGCGGTATTGAGCAGTTGATATATCCAAGTTAGCCTATAACCTATCGGCTTAAGCTTTTCAATGAAGGTGGATCTAATTGGGTATGTTGACGAGATCGAACTTGGATTCCATCTTGACAATCTACCTAGACGAAGATATCGAACTTCTGTTGCGCGCTCCCAACACGTTTAGTGTTTTTTTTTTCTTCGCAATGTGTTTTGACATAAAAAGTCGAAATTTCATTGGTAATTACTAGATTTGGGTGCATTTCATAGCTGGATATTGAATTTTAATTTCAACAGCCAAATGTACTAAGTCTTTTTAGTCTTGAACTTTTTAATTTTGCCAATTGAATCCTAAATCTTTTGACTGCAAGGAGAGGCTAGCCGGTCCAACGTTATTGATGTGGTCTTTAGTCCTCGTGAAACAAATCAAGTTGCTGATTGGATAGTAAAAACACAGGACTGGATGGCTAATCCACCCAGGCCATTATGGGACCTTTTATGTTTTGAAACCTATAACCTCTATTATCCTTTTAGGTTACGTTTGCTTGTCGGGATTTCTTGACATAATAGGACTGGATATGATAGAATATACAATTCAGGGGTTTTGTTATAACCATATCCATTGTTTGGCAACTAGCAGTAATAATGCCAGACATTTTCACATCATACTTTGTCTTATTGTTTGGTATGAATGACATATTAGTGTAAATGAACCTAAATGTTGCATAAACAAAAATGATAAGAATCCCTCGTGACACTCTTGTCTACTTCAATTTTATTGCTAATTTTTTTTCTTTTTTATTGATTTTTCCTTTCCATTAGTCTCTAATAACATTTTACTAAATAGTAAACTATACTAATAATATTCTGACAAAAAAAACTATACTAATATTCCTAATTACTAAAATGCCTAAAATACGTAATTAATATAAAATTTTTATATATATGCATAATTTTTATTATAAGATAAAAATAAATTTGAATACAAAAATAAAAATGGGAATAAATAATAATGAAATTATTTTTATTTTTTCTTTATTTTGAATTTTTTTATAGTAGAAGTCAAATATTATTTATATTCTAATTCTATTTTAATTTTTTTAGTTTGAAAAAAAATTATTCGAAAAAAATAACTTATGTATTAGGGTTATTGAAAATCCTATCCAACTTCATCTCACCTCCCCATGGGATAATTTTATGCGGGTTATATCCTTCTTATATCCCACTATATCCTGTCCTAGGCAAGCTCCAAACATAGGATATGATAAAATGTTATCATGACTACCAAATGCAGCCTTAATGTTTAATGAATGAATTGCTTATTTCCGACAAAAAAAAATCTTAAATCTTTTGACACTTTATCAATTAAGTCCATCCGACAAATTTTAATGGGAAATCGCTAACTTGAATGTCGATGGTGCCACGTAGAAGTATCATACTAACATGAACAGTTTCTTTTTTAAAAAATTATTTTTTATAATTATTTCTTTTCTCTTTTCTTTTCTTTTCTTTTTCCCTCTATCAACTCCGACGAGGGCTGCAGCCACTCGGTGCCCGCCACGATTGGGAGCAAAGGATCTTCGTCTTCATCGAGTGCGTCGAGGTTCGGAGACTCTCTATCTTTACCAATTTTATTGATTTTCTTTCTTTCTTTTCAAACAACGTTTGCAAGCGATTGTAGACCAAACCGGTACATCGTCCCCCTAGAGGAAAAAACCTTCCACCATGGTTCGTGGAAAAATCAACACTCTTACCAACAAAAACACCATGTTTAACTGCTTCAAAAACAACATAGAGGAAGAGATTTTCTCTGGTGGCTGGTCTTCGATGATGGCTGGCCATTGGTGATGCTCGAAGAGGGTTGGGCAAGGGTCGCCCTAGCCCAATCTAGCAAGGACCACCCTCGTCAAATGCCAGGTGTCGTGACCTATTCTTTCTCTTCAGTAGGATCATTTAGGTTTAGAGATATATTACCTATCAGAGGAGGAAAAACATTGACCGTTGGTTCGGTTTGGCACCGAAATCTCACAACCATGCCAAATCCGGACATTGTTGTATTTTCCCATACCAGCCGTCATCGCTTTAGCCTAATAAGCCTCCCTCCTAATCCCCTCACTGCTAAATCCTAATCAATCGATAGGGGTTATGTTCGGATTCGATCCCTCGTGGTCCGGACGACACAACAGGATACATAATCGGATTTAAAAAAAAAAAATTTGACTTTTCCCCGAGAGCTGAGCGGAGAGACCGATTCATAACTCCAACTCCGCAAGGATAATCGTCCCGAAAGACTTTGAATTTATCGCGAAAGCACGATCAAGTCCTCGATCCCGAAATCCAAAATCAATCATTCCCATCCTGCTGTCGGCAAACAGGCTGTGATTGCGAGCTCAGGAGGTCAACTCGTCGCAACCCCCACGTCTTTTCCTGCACTCGGCTTTTTTTGAATGATGATGTCTGGTCTGGACTCTGGTCTTTCCTTCCTTCCTCTCGACAGCTAATTTTGATTTCCCCCACCGCAAGAAAGTCTCCCATGTGCTCTTCTTTTTCTTTTTAGCTAACTATGCAAATTATTCCCGAATTTTGATCTGATATGCAGCGCGATTCCCTGAACTTTTAATTTGATCGGTTTGATCCCTGAGCTATAATCCAATGCGTAATGTGATCTCGAAATTTTTAATTCAACCAATATGATTCATGAACCTTCATTTATCTTCTTCTTTGGATTGCAAATCTAATTAAATTAGTGGGAGTATTCGCTCGAACGCTACGGCGAAAGTGTAACTTCGGATTCCGTTTCGTCGAGAGTTGCCTTGGATAACGACCTGAAATTAGGTCGTTTCCAGGGTTGACCCATTGCAATTGCGGGGAACAACAGTCGGACTAGGGATTTAAGGTTTACATGCTTAGGACTCAAAGATAAAATTGAAAAGTGGTATTAAACGCTGTTTTCCACTTCTTCTTTACAGCCTAGCATTTGAAAAGTGAGATGCTTTTTATATTTGTTCCGACTTACGAGCGTACTTTTTTTTTTTTGAAAAATTTCAAATAATGACTTTAAATAAGTGTATTTTATCTCAAATAAGAACTTGAGATGCGTTTGTTATTTTAAATAAAAAAAATCATGACCAAGGTGCTTTGGTCGTTCACATATTCATCATTTTTTTCCCTCTTTCTTTTCGCTGGTGACCGGTCTCAAGCAACGGCCAGCGAAGGAAAAAAACGGAAAAATAAAAAGGAAAAAATTAATGACTAAAATGCCCCTGATCATACTGTTCTTTAAAATAATGAGGGCATTTCGTATCTTTGTTTGAAATAAAGTTTACTTTATCTTATTTAAGAAAATAAAAACACTCCAACCTTTCTTTAAAAAAAAAAGCCTTAATTGGGATTTTCGTGTTTTTTTTTTTGGAGGCAATAATGCAAAACAATATCGGTTTACAACTGTCATCCTCTGTACTCTTCTTCTTCTTCTCATTTTCTCTCTGCTCTCTCCAATCCTCCCGAGAATCTCTCTCTCTCATCCTCTCTGAATTCTTCATCACTGGACTGCGCAATGTGCATAATTTAATCGGCCGCTCTCGCATTGTGAGCAGAGTGAGAGAGAGAGAGAGAGAGAGAGAGAGAGACGCCATTTAGAGACCCAGCCTTGTACGTGTCGCAACCTCTCCCTCCTCTTTTTCTAGACCGAGAAGGACCGAGCACGCTGCTGGAGGATAGCTCGCCGCGGAGGAGCAGGGGAGAGAGAGAGAGAGAGAGAGAGAGAGAGAGAGAGAGAGAGAGAGAGAGAGAGAGAGAGTGAGGTCGTGATTGGAGCCATGGCCGGCTCTGTGGCCGGAGACCTGCTGGAGCTCGTGGGAGAGATCGTGCGGGGCTGCACTTGCGGCGGCGGCGGCGGCGGCGGCCGAGATCTGTTCCGGAAGGACTGCACCGATCTGGTCCGCAGGATCTCTCTGCTGACGCACCTCTTCGAGGAGGTCAGGGATTTCGAGTCCGCCGCCGGCCATGGCGCGCGAGATTGCTGGTTGTGCGATCTCGCATTCGCCCTCCGGGCGGCGAAGCGGCTCCTCTCCGTAGCTCACGACTTCGTTGATTCTGCTTCCTCTTTCGTGAGTCACTGATGCTTCTTTTTTGTTTTCATTTTATCGCGCTTGCATTCTTGACTTTGGGTTTGAAAATGTGATTGCTCGTTGCTACGAATTGACGTGGTTAATAGGGTAGCGTTCGAATTGATAGATCACTTTCTGGTGTGGTACAGTACGAATGCAGCATTTTGTGACATTGTTTGAAAGATGTCAGTTCATTGAATTGTGGGAATAGTTTGACTAATTGGGTTTTCTTTGAAGAAATTTGACGGTATAGAGAGAGGCAAAAGTAGATAAAAATTGAACCTTTGCCACCGCTTGAGCCGCATACTTCCGATTAGGGGCAATTTAAATTTCAAGTGAGGTGAGAAAAATTTCACAATCATGTGTTGGACGCTGTAAATGTGTGCTGAGAGTTTATGGAGGCAAAAATTTCAAGCTTGTGGTGGTCTCTATTGAAATGAAAAGGATTAGTCTTGAATCGCAAAGCGCTCCTCCCTATAGACATAGGGATATATTCCAGTCGATGTTTTGTATAATCAAAAGCTTATGTAGGAGTTTTTTTTATTTTTTTATTTGATTCACAGTTGTTAGAAAAAATGGTTGTCCGTATGCTATGCATTTGCTGCAAATCCTCATGGATAAACCTTTTCTATATTTCCAAGTTCTCCTTGGGCTAATTTCAAATTGGAATACAGATTTTCAAAAGCTGGATATGATGTGATTGATGACAACTTACTCGATATGTGCAGTGTGATTCCTTCTTCTTTGCCAATTTGGTTTTGAGTTTGTAGTGTGTTTTAACTGCAAACTGTTGTTAAACTAGCTTGGCTCTTGCTAAGCTGGTGTCGTACCCATGCATGCCCTTTGAAGAATGTCTTGATTCTTCTCTGAAAATGTGGTACTTCCTGATTTTAAGGAGGGGGAAGCGAAGAAAATAGCATTCCAGTTTCAGTGTGTGACGTGGAAATTGGAGAAAGCCCTAGGAAGCGTGCCATATCATCAGTTTGATATCTCCGAGGAAGTTCAAGAACAGGTATCACTCAGGAACTACGTGGTGCTTCAGCTTTTTCCTAATCTACCTGTTTTCCCTGAAGTTAATTTCTTTTGATAGGTTGAATTGGTCAGAGCTCAGTTGAGAAGAGCAGCAGAAAGGTATGGGCCTCTGAATTCAAAACTGTTGTCTCGGGCCTTATCTGAGCCATTGGAGAATGAGTCTGATCAGATAAGGGTGCAATCAGGCAGCCGCACAATAGGAACACTGCACATTGAGAACATTGGTAACATTGATCATACAGTTGTGGCAAACACAAGCATTGCCCAAGCTAGTGCCCTTTCCGAAGATGATTGTATAGACATCATGGAAGGGCTCACAATTTCTTCCTCATCATTGGAGGTATATCCATCAAATGCTCAAGATGAAGATAGGATGGACCAACTGGGCACTAATCAGAGCAACCAACCAGAGGAGATAAAAAAGACCAATGTAACATCTATACCCGAAGATTTTCTCTGCCCAATATCTTTGGAATTGATGAGAGATCCTGTGATCGTAGCCACTGGACAGGTTTTCTTCTGTTCTTTTTGTGACCTTTTACCTCAATGATTTTATCACACAGGATTTCTGAGTCGCTTTTTTTCTCCAGACATATGAAAGATCTTACATACAAAGATGGATAGACAGCGGCAACCTAACATGTCCAAAGACACAGCAGAAGCTCCAAAATCTAACACTGACCCCAAATTACGTCCTGAGAAGTCTAATCAGTCAGTGGTGCTCGGACCACAACATTGAGCAGCCGACAGCTTTAGTCAACGGAAAAATAAAAAACAGCGACGGCTCTTTCCGTGACATCAGCGGTGATGTAGCAAACATCGAGTCTCTAGTCAGAAAGCTCTCCAGCCGATGCATTGAGGAGTGTCGAACTGCAGTAACAGAAATAAGATCACTATCCAAGAGAAGCACTGATAATAGAGTACTGATAGCAGAAGCGGGTGCAATTCCAGCTTTGGTCAATCTGTTAACATCCGAAGACACGTCTGTACAGGAAAATGCAGTCACTTCCATCCTCAACCTCTCGATATTTGAAAACAACAAAGGGCTGATAATGCTTGCGGGTGCTGTCCCTTCTATCGTCCAAGTCCTAAGAGCCGGAACCATGGAAGCTAGAGAGAACGCGGCAGCGACCCTCTTCAGCTTGTCACTTGGAGATGAGAACAAGATAATAATTGGCGCATCCGGGGCTATTCCTGCTTTGGTTGAGTTGCTTCGGACAGGTAGCTCCAGGGGGAAGAAAGATGCTGCAACTGCCCTATTCAACTTGTGCATCTACCAAGGAAACAAAGGTAGGGCCGTGAGGGCAGGGATCATCTCGGCACTGTTGAAGATGCTCACAGATTCGAGTCACTATATGGTCGATGAAGCCCTGACCATATTGTCCGTTCTCGCTAGCTGCCAGGATGCTAAGGTTAGCATGGTAAAGTCTAGCACGATCCCTGTTCTTATAGATCTTTTGAGAACTGGTTTACCAAGGAGCAAAGAGAATGCAGCTGCGATACTGCTATCCTTGTGCAAGAGAGATAACGAGAATCTTGCGTGCATAGGGAGGCTCGGCGCTGCTATACCGCTGACCGAGCTCACCAAGAGCGGCACAGAGAGGGCTAAAAGGAAGGCCACTTCATTGTTGGAGCTCCTCCAGAGACTCAACAAACAATAGCGGTCGTGGATGTTGTTGATACTGACAAGTTTGTTACTGTGTGATTTGGGATTCTTTTTCTTCTTCCATTTTCCCTTGAATTCGGGCTTGAACTGACAAGAAGGGGCATTGAGGTGACATTTTCGATCTCATCGCTCCCCGTCTCATTTCCTTTTTTTTTACCGCGCGAAATGCGCAGAAAGTGTTCAATTCAATCTGTTGGTTGCTATGGAAATTCTTTGCTTCGGATGTCTTACCAAGTCCAAATCTTTTGTGTATGAACTCGCAAGTGTCCACCAGTGAAACTTGATCTGGCCTCAAATACCTGCCAATCTATGTGAAGTACTGCATTTTCAAAGTGACGCCATGACTTCGAGTTTTGAGAAACTGATGTTTCATTTTAGTTCAGTGTTAATGGGTTGAGACTAAGATAATAAAAAGACCCTCGACTGCGAAAATCCCCACCTAAGCTCGAGACTTAAAAAACAAAAAATTAACCAAATTGCATCTATAACAATATGAAAACAGGGGAAGAAAGAAAAAAAAATTGTACGTGGAAAACCCTTTTCATTAGCCGGACATTGATCTTACCTAAAAGAAATGGAGGGTTGGTGTAACCTACCCTCGGATCAACCAAGCCTCTAGGGCCTACTCGCAGTTGTGATTCGGTTAATTCAGCTCTAAACTTTTCAATTTGAGTCCAAAATATTTTGACGATGTGGGAATGAAGTCCTTTCGACTAATTTTGACTAGAAAATCGTTGGCTTGGCGGTCTAATCCATTTTATGTGACGTGACCAGCACTTGCGTAATTTTTTTGTATTCGTCTTCTTTTGTTATTCATTTCATTTCTTTTCCTTTTAGTTTTTTCCTTATTTCCTTCCAATAGTTGCTGAGGCCTTGGTGATGGCCCGCGGAATGATATAGAAAAAGCAAAATGAAAAGGAGAAAGTAAAGGAAAGGAATTTCATAAAAATTGAAAATGTTGTCAACATCGAGCTAGCAATGCCATATAGGATGTCCGGCATCCACGTTAGCGATTTTCAAGCTAAAATTGGCCGAAAGGATTGCATTAATAAATTATCAAATACTTTTTGACCAACTTAATCAAATCGAAAAGGCTTAAAACATAACTAGCCACCGTACAATAGATCCGTGGCTTTTTGGACAATTATCCCGTAAACCGATTATGTTCGCCTCCTAGGTTTTTTTTTCTCAATTAAATCTAAAAACAAACATCACGTCATTCAACCAAAGTCCTCTAGAACTTTAAGAAGTCAATACGAACCCCATGGCCGTTTGCAATCTTCACGACATTTCTCCCTCGAACGAGCCCCCCGCCGTGATTTCCGTTTGATTGCTTCCGTAACACCGAAACTGTGGAAAACGATGTGTTCCTTTGGACTATTATTATCATTCCACCTTTTCTTTTTCCACGTAAAATCACGGTCGATTTCGGAGCCAAACTTTATAATATAGTTATTTTCTCAACATCCTCTTCACGACCATGCAACCGCACATCCATGGTTGTTGAACTTTGTTGGATAATTTCGTCCCGACAGCGAAATCCCATCACGGAGGAAAAAGTCTATCTTGCCACGCATACCGTGAAAATCAAGCAAAAATCACGCGGAGAGCCGTAAATAATAATGCTGAGGCTCGTGCGTCGTGTACTTAAACTTTCGGGGAAGAACGGCTCGTCTAACATGGCATCGGAGGAGCGCAAATCATGACATTGTCTTCATATCTTGTCGATAAGTTTTTAGGGAAGGAAGAAAAAAAAAAAAAGCGAATGATTTAGTAGCCGGTTTGCTATTATTTACGACTTTTTCAAGATTGGCTTCTATTTTTTGACCGGGGAACAACCCTAGCAAACAGAAACCAACTATATACATAGACAAACAAGCAAGGCCCTCTCTACTCCACCAACCGTGACCTTTTGGAGCTTTTCAAAACGCGAAACATCTCTTATCGCTAGTGTACTTTCTTCTGCTGCCGCTTCCAGTTCGAACCGAAGTTCAAAGCTTCACTACAATGGGCAACGCCATTGGAGCCAAGAGGAACAAGACGGCCAAGGTGATGAAGATATCCGGCGAGACCACCAAGTTGAGGACGCCGGTGCTCGCGGGGGACGTCCTCAAGGACTACCCGGGTTACGTCTTGTTGGAATCCGAGGCGGTGAAGCACTTCGGCGTCCGGGCGAAGCCGCTCGAGGCACGCCAAGATTTGGAGCCCAAGAGGCTGTATTTCCTAGTGGAGCTGCCCGAGAGCTCCCGAGAGAGGATCCCCAGGAGGGTGAGGTCGGGCATAAGCGTGAGCGCCAGGGACCGGCTCGAGAGCCTAATGCTCGCGCGGAGGTCGGTCTCGGACCTATCCATCGTGAACCCGACAAGCATCGCGGCGACAGAGAACACCAAAGTCGGAGGCGGCGGCGGCGGCGGCAGCGGCAGCAAGAGGGTGAGGATGAGGCTTCCGAAGGGAGAGGTGGAGAGGTTGATGAAGGAGAGCAGAGACGAAGCCGAGGCAGCCGAGAAGATCATGAACCTCTACATTGCGAACGATTGTAACGTCGGCGGTGGATTGGGAAGCAAATCGAGAGGCGACGGCAACGGGTTGCTTGAACAACATGGACCGTGGAAAGTTGCGAGCCGCGGAAGAGCTGGTGAAAGTATCAAAACTCGCGAGGTACGTCTAGTTTCTCCAAGACACTTGTCCTGATTTTGTGCCGTGTTTGGTTTGGGTTTGACTGTTCATGGAGTTTTGCTATGCTCCAAAAAAACATGTACACGAGTTTGAATTTTCCCAGAAAGTTGGGGTTTTTCTTTTTTTTGCTTTCCTCTCGTCAGTAGAGAGGGGCGAAAATGACATTTCGCAAGTAGGGTCGACATGCTCGGATTTCATAGTGTTTGATGACTTAGGTATAATCGACCCGAAAGGGGTATATCGCTACGCCGTTCCATCCCATGCAGGACGAGGAACAGGGCTTAGTCGGATCCGCTTTTTAAATATCTCTCCTCTTTAAGCAAAGCAAACTTGATCAATGTTTGGCGCTGGTCTTTTTTGCAGAAACGGGTGAGCTTCCTACCAGTTGATGGAGGAGATAATAAGCAGATTGTTGTGGCTTCTTGATGAAGAAGTTGTAATTACTTTCACTATGTATTTTCTATAAATTCGAGTGGTGGTTTACAACATTAAGGATCAAGAGAGCATGAAAATACTCTCTTCTTGAATGACGCTCTTGATGTATAAGTTAGACAAACAAAAACATGCACCGAGAACTCCAAGGAGAAGTAGAATTGTATCCTACGGCTTTCAAAGAGTTTAATGATGTCTTAAAACTTGTGAAATTAAATGGGCTTAGATGCATTTTTGTCTAAATGGAACGAGAGGGGTGTTGCATTCTTTTCTAAGAGCTAACACCGGGTCAAAATGAGAGAGAGGCGTGGGTCAACACCAGGCCCAACATCTGGTCACTAACATAAAGAAGCTAATAGCTTAAATTAGGCCATGACAATACAATCAACTCCTAAGGCGCAATCTATGGAATGTCGAACAAGCCCATTGATCATAAAAAGTTCTACAAGTATGATTAGCCTAAGAAGCTCATTGATGGAGTCAATCATGACTTTCCGAACCCGCTTTGACGTGGACATTTTGAAAATATTTTTTTTTATAATTCTCTATTTTCTTTAGTTTTTTTTTCCCCCTTGGACTTAGGGGCCGACGAGTGTTGCCGGCCGACCCTCGCTAGATCTAGCCAGGCGACGACGTCGCAGCCCTAAGTCCAGTGGAAAAAAAAAACCAAAGAAAAACAAAAGAAAGTTATTTAAAAAGATCAAATATTATCAAAATCTTATTTTTCAAAGTCCACGTCGGCACTTGCTAGCTAAAATTAATCAGGTGGACTGAATTGGCACAAATGCAAAAAGCTAAAGACTAATTTGGTATAAAAAAAAAAAGCACTTACAATAGGTTTAGAACTTTTTTGGTAATTCTTCCGGAATAAAAGTAAAGGGGCTGTCCCAAGACTCTCAACAATGAGAATACACAACATCAATTAGATAAATGAGATCACAAAGAGCACATTAGACTAACAAGACGAGAAGGCTACTTGTGACATATCAATTTGGATTAGATCATGAGTTTCGTGCAATTTCCTTAGATTCGGGATCCAAGTGGTAGTATCAGGGCCTATCGCTATCCCATCATTGCCTACACATTACTTCGGTAGTTCAAGTTTTGCAAAGTCTTTTGAGGCTTCGAGGCATGTCGAAATCTGTTCACTTTGCATTTGAAGTCAAATTTGATACCTCAAATGGACATCGACCGTCTATGATTAGACTATGATCATTGAAACCATGGAGATTCCGCAGGCCAAAACTTTACAAATTTACATGCTAACGCAGGTACGATCCATTATTAGACTTAGGGGACGAGCAAGCAAAGTTACTCAAGTTCGATTTGAAGACTTCACGAATTCGGCTCGCAACTGAAAAATACTACTCGATTAGCTCACCTTCCTAATCAATAGTTGGTGGAAAGCTTCGAACACTCTTGGGAGGAAAGCATTCCAATGTTCCTTTGAAGGAAGGCTATTCATAGAAATGCGAAACTACTAAATATTTCGCTATATGTTTACTTTAAAGAATCCCAACTCGAGCATGAAGCTCGAGTTCGAATATGATTTGAGCTGCAACTGAAACTTAATGACTAATTAAATCAACTCGGGTCTCGAGCTCACTCAAAATATGTTCGACCAGAGCTCGAGCTTATAAAATCAAAACTCGATCGAACGGAGACGAGTATCGAACCGAGTAGTGCTCTCAACTATCAAACTGAGTAGATGACTCGATCATATGCCCTGACTAGACCCATGGGAAAATAACTCAAAATGACACAGACTTCATGCCAAACATATAACAGAACGTTCTGAAGCCACCAGTCATCAACAAAGCTATCAAAGAAAAAGAACACGGGCAAAATCAAGGATTAAAGATTCACCGAAGGAAAAAGAACGTACAAAGACATGTTTTGCCAAAAGAATTCCTCCCCTTCATTAAGTAAGTCCTGATGGTGGGCTAACCCTACCCGTATACAAGATGTCAAGGCGAAAAAAACGAAGAGAAACTAAAGAGCCTATTTTCTCTGCATTTGCAGAGCAGCCATCTCGTTATTAATGAATAAATACATTTTCGGTGAAAAGGGCAAAAAGGAAAAAGAAAGAATGCGTACATTCTGTTCAAGGGGACCACTGATCCGGCACAGTAAGAAAATACGTGGTCATGGCTTTCCGGAACCTCTTCTTGTATTGCTTGGGAGATACAATGGTTGGTGAAGCATTCTTCGGACCTCCGAGAATTCCCGACGCCTTGACCCATGTTTCCAGATGCTTATCCCAGGTGTATTGCCTCATGAAGTCAATGATCCCCAAAACCAGCTCCTTGCGTTCATCGTCCACGCCGACAAGGAGCGAGTAGTCCACAACATCGACAGACTGCATCCACAAAGATGACGATGACAGTCATAAACCACATTTCTTAAGACTGCTAAGGGAAGGCAGACAGTCGGCAGTAAAATAAATGGCATAAGAAATGGTGTAAACCTTAACAGACAGCATGGGTGTCCTTGTCAAATTAGAAGGTTTCATTGTCAGATTATTCAAGCCCTTCAAGCCACTAGACCACATTGAGTGCTGTGCTGCTCGTGGGGAAAATATCACAAATAGTCCATGAACTTTGATCAAATGTTCAATGTCGTCCTTAAACTTTTATTTGTACAATATAGTCCATGAATTACTGATAAATAATCAATCTAGTCCAATATGTTGAGTTTGAATTGTGGACAAAAGAAAAAGTTACACATGGATTTTCCAAGTAAAATGTGTCTCTCTCCAATTAGGAAAAGAAATTTCCATGTAAAATATTATCACAAAAGAACTCAATGAAAACTTCAACAGAGGCCACCTTCCACATAAAAAACAGATGCCAATCTCTTTTCTTCCTTCTCTCATGCAATGTTTTCAGCTTATAATAATCAACATCATCAAATAACGTTTGATTTGTTGTTGAAGCAAACGGAAAGACCATAATGAACATTTAGCAAAAATTTGGGAACCACATTGAATATCAAAAGTCCAACGATGACATTGCACGTCAGGCCAAAGTTCAAGTATTATTTGTGTCATTTTCTACAACTCTTGCAATGGCATCTCAAACAAGTGTCAAAACTACAAATCAACATATCTAGAAGCTTCAGCTTACCGCTAAGAAGGATGTATCATTCCAGATGGCCCTCTCCAGACTTCTTTTCGCCTTGCTTCCAAGGAAAATGGGCTTCGTGCGCAAAGTCTCCAAAAGATTCAGATCGAGCAGTACCTTGTCTTTTCCCGACGTATCTGGATTGTAACGAGCTCTTGCTGATCCTTTAAGATCATAGACCCTTGAGATCCTTCTCTTAAAAAAGAGATTCTCCATCACCATCAAATCCATTTTCATCTCCTTCCCGCCTCTCAGGCTTTTCGCAGTGACCTACTCAACCAACCACAGACCACAGGGAAAAAGAGAGATCAGTCATTTTCCTGAAAGAAGTGGGTAATCTAAACTCCTGCACACGAAAAAAAAAAAAAGGGGTAGAAGAAGAACAACAAAAGGACAGGATAAGTAGAAGAAACTTACCTGATAAAGTCCAAGGATTTTGGCAAGGCATGTTGGGCTTCCTGAGCTGATAGATTCAGTTAGATACTTAAAATAATCAGGAGCAAATTTCTCAAAGGACTCCAACTCTGTCTTTGTAACTTGCTTAATAATGAATCTTTCATCCATAGATTTAGCGAAATAAACATTGCTTTTTCCTCCCTGTGCACTCCATCTCCGACATCGGCTCAGTGAGCGAACAAAGTCTACTTCACTCGGGCAACATTTCCTTCGAAGAGAATCGAACTGCTTCGCAAAGTAACATGTGACTGAAAACTTCGCTTTGGCACCAGCTGTAGAGGACTCGTCCCCAAAAGAGATTCGCAAATGTGGAGATTTGTTTGAGTCCTTGAAAATTGTCCCCATCAATGATGATGCGTCCTCCGATCCATAACTCCCATAGTTGGCATGGTCAAAATCGAGAGTGCCAAAAGATTGCCAAGTGGTAAAGCTAGAAGCCATAACATCATCCTTGTCGACATCATCACCACTCCAGTCCCATCCGTGCTCACGTGACATACTAGAGACCCAGTCTTCATGCTCTTTAGAGCAAAGTGCATATGATATAATACTCGTAGGCTCCTCGTCATAAACAGCAATTACTATGTCATTATGGCCTGTTTGTGGAAGCAACAAGCGGGCTCCCCCCGCCAAAAGAGAGGAAGAGGCAATGAGAGACGGTGTAAAGCTAACAGCCAAGTTTAACTTCTGAGCCTCCAATGGCAATATTTGCGAGTAAGTCCTAATTACATTAGAAACTGGGTCTCTCAACATATTTCTATAATCTCCAGAAGCATGGAATGATCCAAGGGTTGACAAATGCAACAAAGAAGGGGGCAAACCTTTCCGAATTCTTTCACGCACTCTCATTGCTGAGTCAAAAGACTGAACCCTCACAGGTGACATTAGCCTCCTAAAAGTGGGGCTATTACTATCATTAATATGTCCAGAAGTAGCTGTGGCTCCACCAGCCAGCGAACTATGAAAAGCTTGATTTTCTGTCGTGGTATGATCGCTGCCAGTCCATGCACAATCTATCCTCTCAGAAAGATTAGGTTCTTCAGTAGGAATAGTTTCAGAAAAGGTGTTAGGATAACTGATCTCTCCATTCGAGAGCACATCCTCCTCTGTGATATGATGAGTAGAAGCCAATGCTGAATTTTGAGGGACACAAGGACCCGATGATGATATATTTGTGTCCGCTTGCTCGCCGAGGGATCTGCTGACAGACACAGCAGTCAATCCCGAGGAATCAGAGACATTACCGCTTCCATCCTTGTACAGTAGATCATTTCTAAACTCTTTTAGTTGGGCATATAAAGCATTCCCTTGCTTTGTCTTAGGAGAGTTTCTCTCAAGAAGCGAATCTAAAGAATATAGGCGGCGATCCCAAACACGGGAACCAATTAGGAGAGATTGCAGCACGCGATTCATTTCCAAAATGTCTATGGTCGTCTGACCTTGTTGGGACGCCTCCATCATAGCTAATTCAAGCAGCTCCTGCGTGAGAAAACAGAGAGTCATGGGAGAGCCAATTATGTAGGGAGTAGACTAGACCAACTACATACTAGGTTCTGCTATTAGGGACCCAGAGATATCAAAGAAACAACAGAATAGCTGCAAGTAACTTGAATCTCACGTTGTAATCACTTCTTTCCTTCTTAAGAAGATCTTTCAGGTCCTTGATGTAGCTCTGTAGCTCGCTTGCATCTAAAGATTCATGTCCAAGAAACATGCCTTTCTGTTCAAC
The DNA here is from genome assembly GCA_021437785.1 of Rhodomyrtus psidioides. Lineage (NCBI taxonomy): Eukaryota > Viridiplantae > Streptophyta > Magnoliopsida > Myrtales > Myrtaceae > Rhodomyrtus > Rhodomyrtus psidioides. Next base: position 168,375 of record JAILYB010000171.1, on the reverse strand, counting down.
ATTGTCAAGTACATCTGACATCTCCAGATACAAATTTTCCACCTTGTCTGTCAACTGCAAAAATATAGACTCAAGTTCAATCACTACCAAATGATACAGCAGGTATCAGATTACATCTATGTGAACTACTACGTAAAGAGGAGATGTGCAAGTACCACTGCTGCTTCTTTTCTTAACCATTCTTGTTGAGGAACATTGAATTCGAGCTTCGAAGGAGGTAGATGGACAGACAGAATGTCGATAGGAGAATATCGGAAAAATGCAACCATGCTTCCAAAGCTGCCAAATGGAAAGTTTAAGAAATTTATCAATCAAAAGTACGACTACATGTGACTATTTGCTAAAAGAAATCCAAATCCAAAACAACCTACCCATAGAAACGGAGGCAATCTCTCTGCAAGGAATGGCCACATGTAGCAACACGATTAGCAGTTGCATGGTTCGAAAAACTAAGTTCCAAGAATTTTCCAAAAGAAAGACCCCATGCAGCATCTGACATGACCACTCTTGGAGTAGCTGGTGGAACTCCATCCACATGAGCACACTTTAAGCACCGATGCCACATCCATATTTTTCCATCCTGTTCACCAGGTAGTTTTATAGAAGGAACCTGCTTTACATTAACTGTAAGATTCCCCTGCTGATGGGTGTAGCACAGGACATGGGCTTCAGCAGGCTCATTACAAGATCGACAGTAACATGCCTGGCGATAAAAAAATGCTGGTTAGTTCATAGATCTCATCCAACATAAAATCAGGATGTATTATCAACTAGAATGCAAGTGAAGGAAATGACGAGGCACTAACCTGATCAAAAAGGTCATCACGAAGATATCTCCCAAGAGGCTTATCAAAACACCCGTAAAACTTAATGCGTAAAAGCCGAGATCGTTCACACACGGTTCCCTTAAGGACACATCGACTTGAAAAGGAAACCAGTATTATCTGGTTAGTGTCGGTGGCTGAAAAGTACTCACCAGCCACTTCATTTTCCTCATTCCCCAAAGACTTTTCCACTTCAGCAGCTGCACCAGCCTGCAGAGCTTCCTGATGTGTACCTCCAGGTAATTGAGGCAGGGATACATTTCCAGTCTTGCGAGGAAAATCGGCAGATCTGGGGAAGTCTTTGAATTGACTTAAGCCCCATGATTCAAGACCATCAATTAGAGCTGAATTGTCATTGTATGCATCAGAGAGTGCACTTTGGCCACTAAGGTCCATTTGTGGAGATGGAGAACCATGAGCAAGATGATTAAAAACGGTTTCCGTTCCTCCAGTTTCTGAACCAATGTGCACAATTTTATCTAGACTGTAGCCATCCATCAAAACTTCATAATTAGCTCTAACAGAAGCCGAAAGTGTTGAAAGGGCATCATCGGCAGCTTTTTTGTCTGGTAAAGACCGTTTTAAAGCTATCTTGGGCAACGTAGCACCCTCATCAGCGAGAAAGGAAGTCTCTAGCGATAGATGGTAGGCAGCAAACACTGCATACTGAACAACGTGCTTCACCTTCTTTAGCTCTTCACGACACGTGCCCCTCAAAAGAACCTGAAGAAAAGAATAATTGGTACATCAGAGAGGAAATATAACACAGTGCTGCTTGTTTCCTTGAACAAGTCGGGTATATTACGGTTACATTAATTAGAAAAATGTAATGTCTTTGTACTAACTTGATAAATAGATCAACTTGATGATTGCCAAGGAAATATAGGACAGATATGAACATGCACCATCTAACTAATAATGCCAAATCAATTACAGACTAAATTGTGCAATATATAGCTTCCAATGAGCATGAGAAATATACCGTGCAACCCAAACGTCTAGGACAACCTTCAAAATACATCAAAGTTTTAGAGGGTTTCTTGCTTGAGTGGGTGGAAGTCTCATGTTCTTCAGACACTCTTTCCAATCGGAAGAGTTCACAATGCCCCAACCTTGTCGTAGAAATATTATCAGTCGACGGAGTAATTAGAGCACCAGTGCATCTGGATATTCGCTCCAGCAACGGTCTTTTCACATTTAACACCAAAGATATTTCCTTTTCCAGCAGATATTCTTGAGCATAAGAGGAAACACTTTTCTCTACCAGCAGAACATTTGGACGAAGAGCCTCTATTCTTGAAATGATCCTCTTGAGATGATCTATTTCCTGATCCATCAGAAAGCTCAAACATAAGTATTTTATCTTGGCTACTGCCCCAAGCAAAAAACCATGATAGAAAGGGAAAAAAACCAAGTCTCAAGAACCTAAACTAACCATTCATGGAGAAGCTAATAATCGAATTGAAATGCTTCTCAAGTACTATTTTAATAATAAAAAATAAAAATTCCATTATTCTAGAACCAACCCATGCGAAAAAGAGATTTAAAGAGAAAAAGAAATGATCAAGAAGACGCAAGTTCCTCAAATGAATTGCCTTATGTACATCAAAACTGATCTGTGAGAACGACCAGTGTCCCAAGAAGTATCTCTGACAAGATTAGAATTGCTCTCTGTTACTTAACAATACTTCCTGTCCTCTCCTTGAGTATCAGGCAAAAGCTAGTTAATTAGTCTGTCCAACATAAGACTGTGAGTAAGTTGAAAGACCACCTGCTGCAGTAGTGTGTCAAAAGAAGCCAGCTGATTTGAAGCTCTCTGATATTCAAGCGCTCCTCCTAAAATCAGTATTCTAGGACTTTTGTACTGTGATGTCATGCGCTTGTGCTTTATGTTTTTTGTACAAACTACCCCCTTAATGAGCACGCTGCAGAAACAGAGACTCCCATTATCAAAAATCAACAAATCAGGCGCAATAAACCATCTAGCATTAACAACGCACAATATTGAGCAGAGAAAGAAGAAGAAGAAGAAAAGTTGGAAAGGAGAGATACCTCTCACTTGGACTTCCTGTTGCTACACACTTAACCTTAACATAATTGCAAGGATCCATACTACCCCCACTGCTGGTATCTGGTTTCACAAAATTTGCAGCTTGCCATGATATGTTTGCCACCACATCAATCCACTCCTCAGCTCTATCCTCTCCGCCCATCTTGATTCCCTCTCCGTGTAATAGCTGTGATACAAGAGCCCTAAAATGAGCTTGGACCATAGCTCTTAAAGGCTCCTTATTTCCCTCATGTTGTCTCTCCTTTGTTGAAAACATACTAGAAAGGCTACTGCTGGAAGAAAATATTGCTCCTGAATCTCCCACGTTGTCATCTTCATCGTCATATTCAAAGAAATTGCCCTCCATCTCATCATCTTCATCATTGGGTGGAGGAGGAAACCAGATACGGCCATTGTTTTCAAAATCCAATGGCCGTTGAGATGTTTCATACTGGCTTCTGAAGATGGACAAATCATCTGAGCAGTAATCACTATTCTCTGCATCCTCAGTCCCTACATCAGGCTTTATTAAAACAGCCATGCCTTCTGGATAAAAGGGACCATCACGAGACATCGGGCTCCCATCTTGCTCGTGCTGTGCAGAGTGTCCACGTCTATAGGAAGTATAATTAATCCTAGAGGGACTGTCTGAAGGAGTGGAAAACACAGACCTATAACTGTCGAAATCGTGTCTGGAACTAAAACTACGTGAACCTATATCCGTAATCCCATGAGAATAATCACTCAAGGGACTTACTGAGTGCTTCCCAGAATCCTCCGCTTCTTCATCACTTTTGTATCTGCACAATTTACCAAAACAGTAACCGTTTCACATACATTTCAGGTACTTCAGGAATAGATTCACACTGGATTCATTAAAGTTTATGACTACTACAAAGGCAATTTCAATCAATGTAATCATAAGAATATTGTCAAGTTCACCTACACGAGAAGCTATCAACAATAATTAAGGGATGATTCTGTCACATAAAGTGATCTTCAGGTGCAAGAGCATATCCCAACCCATAAAATTTCCAACCAAGAGCTTATATTAGAAAGAACTAATATAATACAACAGCAGAAACAACTCTAAACACGAGCTAGATGCCTTTCCAGTGCCAACCAAAACGGCCATTCCATATTCAGTATACCTTTGCCACAAATTGCCTTATCTTCAATGCAACAAAACAAAAGATATAGACACTAACTGTTATCTAAATACCGATGTAGGGAGACTTCCTCAAGCTAACCTGCTCGGGGAGCAACGAACAGATACTGGTGCTAAATGAGCAGTAACTGAACCCATGCCGCTGGTGATCACGCCATGCGAAGAATATAAATTCTCTAGAGAATCCAGGTATTGGATGAAATCGCTTTGAATAGACTCACTATTCACCGAAGTATCCATTTTCTCCAAACTGGAGCAAGGCGACGACGGCTCTGGACTATCTCGAGGGTGTACTTTCTCACAGTACTTCTTCCGACCTTCCGTTCTGACCTTACTCTCAGCACAAAGTTTACAGTGCTTGATGCCAACCACACCGCCAGCTTCACCGTGTTTCAACCCACCTGAATCTAGAACAAGGGGTCCCTGAGTACATCTTTCGCACAGATACCTGCCACAACTTTGGCAATGGCATCTACGAGACTCACCGGTTGAATCCATGTGACCCTCACAACACCTCTCGCAACTGCTATTACCAGAGATCGTGCGTTCAACAGAATCAACACCCCCAGAAATCCACAACCTAAACTTTTGTATCAGATCTGAGAACGGATTATCAAGCTTTCTCATAGAACCCAGTAACTCCAATTAATCAAAGAACGAACCAAGTGTCCTTCTATAATCCCTCTCTCAATTAATGTCACACTTTAGAGATTCGAAAATACACTTTGACATGAACTGAACCCAGAACCGCAGGACCCAAAAAAAAAAAGAACGAAAAAACGACTGTTATATCCAAACTATTACAAGAACCCACTGTAAAAATGCGGGCTTGTTATGGTATTAAATCTTTTTTTTTTCTCTTTTTGTCCTTGAAGGAGGGGTTATTCTAAACCCAGAAGAAAAAGGGTAACAATCAGAAGGAATCCTCCAAGAATCACAAAATACTTCCAATGGAGGACTCAGACCGCTCACCAATGAATCAACACGAGTTACTATGTACAGCACTAGAATCTCAGTCCCCAACAACCACCAAAGTAGCACGACAAAACCCCCTAAAATCCAACGATCCCAGAATCGAGAGACCGACGGAAGGAGCACCGACCAAAAAGAAGACGCCTTTTCGACTCAAGAAACGCTCTTTCTACCTCTAGAATCGCCAGACCCGAACGACACCGCGCGTATCCGGTTTTCAGACAAGAAATGGAGGGAAAGCGTATTTTTTTTCCTTCGTTGCTGGGTTTTTGCTTGTGGAGAATGCTTTTAGATGCGAGGGAGGAAGACGAGGAGGATGAGGAGGAGGAGGAAGAGGAGGAGGGAGGAGGAGGAGGAATTGTTGGCCTTGCGATGAGAGTCGGCTCGCATCTCGGAGAAGGAGAGGGGGAGAGGCAATCGGAATCGAGGCACCACTACCACCATCGTCTTTCCCCTTCTTGTTCTTGCTTCACCTGCTTTCATTTCCCCCCTTGCCCCCCTTCTCTCTCTCTCTTTTCTGCTTTTTCACTCTCTCTCTCTCTACTGGTATTAAATATTGTTTTCCAAAAAGCAACCCCACATACGCACTCCCACCCTCTCTCTCTCTCTCTCTCTCTCTCTCTCTCTACGGGTTTCTTTATTGGGTCGTCGTCGTCGTCATCATCATCCTTCTCCTTCTTTTATCTTCTCTCTCTAGTTTCTCTTAATTTCTTCTTCTGTTTTCTTCAGTTTTTTCTTTTTCCCTTGTGGGGGGTGCTCAGAGAGGGATTACCATACCATGGTGGTCAAAGGGATGATTCACCATTAGACCATTTGCATATTTGTGTTTGAGAATTTTCCGCCCATTAATCTACGGCGAGAGAGATTTGATTCCTCAAAAGATTATATTCATGTCAAACAACCATTCAAAGGAAAATTTAGGCAACGCGATTCGTCTTTTATTTTTGCGATATTTAAGAATGTATTCATATTGACCACCAATCGCTTTAAAAGCACGAAAACTCAATGAGGCATATAATCGCCTCGAGACCTTTCGAGATAAATAATAAAAAAAATTGCACATGCCCGTTTAGTTATCGCAAAGGATACCCACCGACGAGATCAATTTACCCGACAAAACCCGAAAAAGGGTGGGTTCGTATTCGCAGAGATGCAAACGGACGACCTTCTCTGAACGATTATTACCTTAAAATTAAGAGCCCAATTGAGAGAAATCGACTGCAATTTCAACTTTATGACAATTCATTCAGTGACCTCGGCAGCAATCCAGGAGGTTTCCAAAAATATTTCTCCAAAATTGTAGAAATTTGAACTCCCTTGACCTGTTAAGAAAAGAGAGAGGGGGGGAGGGGGACATGGTCCTAATGACAAATAAAAAAAATTCGATTTTGACAAAGTTTGGGATGGGAACGGAGGGTTGATCCCTGTTCCTTTTCCCCACCCACTTGCCTTCGAAAGATATTTAAAAACAAAAATAAGGGGAGTTTGGCTTGGCCCTTCTGTAAATTAAAATAATAACGATTCTCCTGCAAATCTTTTTTAATTAAGTTGTCCTTTTTTTTATATTTGGGGAATTTTACTCGGCAAATCGGAATTTGATTGGCTGGAGGGTCTCGATCGAGAGCAATTTCATTGGTCAGCATCCCATCACACTGGGTCATATAAAAAAAAACAAACAATGTATTTGCAAAGACGGGTCGGGTCAGCATCCGTATATGGATATCGCTGCGGGATTAGATTTATTGATAATTTTTGTTTATTTACGATAAATGTATTATTTTATTTTTTTTCTCTCATGGCGTTTCTCCTCTATCGGTCTACACATTGACACGCTTTTCTTGACCAGCGTGCGGCTTACGCCCCTACCTTTAAGAAGAAGAAGAAGAAGAAGAAGAAAGAAGAAGAATTTGTCGCCCCCTTCTTGAGCTGGGTGTCTAATTTTTAGGTAACACAAGACAAATCGATTTGGAACAGAGACATTGTCGATTGAGAAATATGACAATCGGCCATTGTGGTATGTAAAAATCGATCGATGTTGTGACTCATAAGTTATGCCACGTCGACCTGGAACTAAATTGATACAGTCAAAGCGTCGTCCAAATTATCCTTGAGAGACTCTCTCCCTCCCTCCCTCCCTTCCCTTTTCCATCTTCCATCTTTGAAGTTTTCTTTTTGTGTGCGTGAGTAAATTTGTGCAGCAGCTGATTTTGGGCGAAGGTGGAGTTCGATTCGGCCATCCGTCCAATCGACAGCCGTTCGAGGGGAGGCGTTCGTGATGTGGCTCCACGATCGCTCTGACATTAGGCCGCCCTCCTCTCCCCATTCGGATTTTAGGTCAAGATTTCAGGAATTTTTATCCTCCCAAACTGGATTTAGATATGGATTTGGGAGTTCTCCATAGGTATTCGATCCGTGTTCTTTCCACATGCTGATGTTGGCATCTCTGCACAATGACAGCGACGATGACATTGAGCATAGACACGCATCGCAAGCCGTTGCGAATGAAATGAGAGATCTTGACGAGTGCTCATCACCATATCCAGTGATCGGCCGCCGGGCTTTTACGGTAGCAGATTTGTTATGAAAGGACGAGAGTGTGCGCATACTGTTCTTTTATTATTCATTATTATTGTTCGCTCTCTAGGTTTCGCTTTCGGCGATTATTTGGAATTCTTGCTAGGTTTTGAAGATATAGCTCTCGAGTATTATTATGATATATAAATGTCGGAATAAAAAAAAAATCGATGCAACAAAAGTGCCTTTTTTTTTTTTAATCAGCCGCGGACTTTTACGGTGGTAGGCGTCGGAAGCTTCTGGCGTACCCGGATTTTAATGGCGTTGACTTTTGGCGTGTTAAAATTGAGGCAGTCGTGGAGGAGTTTAAAGAGCTTTAATTACGTGCCACGTGATTCGTAGGGGGGGTGCTTTGAAGCTGCGACTTAACGTGTCTGATGGTATTGTTTTTGCACGCACCATCTTTAATATTAAGCACAAGTTTGAGGTCTTCCACTGTTTTTAGACATGGGCAATTGATAATTCTCTTGGTATATTTTTAGCTACCCTATGTTTCGTTTCTTTGTTCTTACCTTGAAAATCCGTATATACATCGGTTAAAGTTCGTATATATGAATACCGGTGTCCCCGATTGAAGGAGGACTCGATCGCGTAGATTGATCAAAATGTAGATTCGGTCGTGCGGAGATAGGTCAAATGATGAAATTGCACCAAATAGCTATGATCTTCTTCCAATATAAGAAAATGACAAAAAAAAAATCTAAACCGCATTGAAGCGAAGTGATAATGGTCGGTATGGTATAGTACTTTCAGAAGAAAAAAAGTCACCAAAATTATCAACTTTGCCTCTTATGACACATTTATCTCAATTTTCTTATGACATACAAAACCCTAAACTTGTATCCGTATAACATAATTGCTCCAAACATTTTATTTGTAGCAACAAAAACCACAAACTTTTACCTGTGTGATACGTTTGCCCTAAATTATTTTTTTGTGACGCCAAAAACCCTAAATTGTGAAAAATCCCAAATTTGTAGACATAGTTTGGGGTTTTTGGTGTCACGTAAAAAAATAATTTGAGTTAAATGCGTTGCACTGGTACAAGTTTGGGGTATATGTGCCGCATGGGTACAAGTTTGGTTTTTTTGTCGCAAAACAAAATTAGAGTAAATGTGTCATAATGGGCACAATTTAGGATTTTTTTTTTTGCGGCTTTTTCCCTTATTTTAATTGATGAAAAAACTTGATTGGAAAAAAAAAAGACAAGACCTAATTGAATAAAAAAAAAAGTTAGAAGACCAAATATCTTAAATAATAAAAATTAGAGGTCTAAAACTATGCTTCGTTGACCTTATTATGTATACAATGTCCTAAATATTTGAGGCATGAAAGGAGTAATAACGTTAGGGAAATATTTTTTTTAAAAAAAAAAAACTTTAAACCTGTTACACTTATACTAATTCAGTCATAAACCTTTTTATGCTTTGCCAATTTACTATTAAATCTTGTGCCAATTTAGTACAAAATATTTTGACGATTTACTAATTTAGTTACAAACATCTTGACAAAGAAGTTCTTCATGCTAATTTTTTCTGGAATTCACTGACGTGGCAGTCTAATCAACGTTGGCCATCCTACGTGGCTCAACAGGCATTGACATTAACAAATGTTAGTTTTTTTTTTCAATTCTTTGTTTTGCTTTTCTTTCATTTTTTTTCCTTTCCTTTTTTTTTGGGGTCCTAACCTAGGGTTTAAAAATGGAAAGAATAATGAAAAGAAGAAAAATAAAAATAATTATATAAACTTAGAAAAATTTAAAAAATTATCTACATCAAGGTCGGCCAAGTCACATAGGACGATCACATTGGCTAGACAGCCATATCAGCAATTTTCGGGCAAAATATTTCGACAAAACTAAATTGGCAAATCGTTAAAACATTTAGGCATGCATTGGTATAATTAAAAGGTATATGAGTGAATTGGAAGATTGATCAAAATGAAAAGTTTAAGACTGAATTGGCCAAAACGTAATAAATTTATGACTCTTTTGGTAATATTTTCAACAACCTTTTCAATATTATAATGTAAAATAATTATCTGATTTGATAGAAAAATACTAATCATCGTGGATTGTTTTCTCTAAAATAAACATTAAATAGAAATTCTTCAAATCATGCACACACAATATAGTAAAAAAGCGTCAAAAAATTCGTAAACATATTGCATTAGTGCCAATTTATTTCTAAACCTTTTATTGGTGCCAATTTAGTCCTAAACCTTTAGTACTTGTACCAATTGAGTCCATCCTGCTAATTTTGGTAGAAAATCCCTTATGGAGGACACCTATCCTCTCACGTGTTATTGCAGGCATTGACGTCGACATCTTGTTAATATATTTTTATATTTTTAATAGCTTTTTATATTTTTCTCTTTTTTATACATTTATTCTTTTTATTAATGGTTGGCAAGGGCCGGCGAGGGTCGCTGGCCATCAACAAAAAAAAAGTGTACAGAAAATAAGAAGAAGAAAAAAGAAAAAAATTAAAACGAAAAAATATTATAAAAAGTTTTAGTTAGCGACAGTCGTGCCACATAGGATAATTGGCGTCCACGTTAGCGATTTCTAGTCAAAATTGATCAGATGAACTTAATTGGCACTAATTTAAAAAGTTCAGGATGAAATTGACACCAATAAAAGATTTAGTATTGAATTGACATCAATACAATGAATTATGACTTTTTTGACACTTTTCTCCTTAATATAGTATAAGCAGCTAAATCAATGTAGATGTAAAGCGCAACTTTTTTCTTGTAAAAAAAAAGTAAAGAGAGAAAAAAGGCAAAAAGGATTAAAAAAAAAGGCTATGGAATAATGGGTAACTTTCCCTCCAAAAAAAGCCTAACCAAAGACCACTTAATGCGGGACAAGTGTTAGCATGTTCTTTTCTTCCATAGCAAGGTAAGATGATCATGTGAACTATGAAGCAAATCCATTAATAAATTTGCCGTTCGAGTACTAAGATACGTAGATGCATGAATGCAAGAATTTTAAGCACTCATCCATGTCATTTAAATCGAATGAAAACTTAGATTATTAGCAAAACACATATATTTAATTCATATCTGCCTTGACGATGAATTGCGAGGAGGGAAATGATGAAATGACCGTCTGAATTCTCCAGTGAAAGAAACAGTCCTTTCTCCGCCACAAATTTCTTCGAGAAAACTTATTTTCACACTCAATTGACAAATCTTGTTTGGAAGGAAATACGTGACAGCGTCGTTACGCCGGCACCGCCCATGCGAGAATTTCACGATTAGAAATTTGCTCTTAAAAAAAAAAAGAGAGGAAGAAATTGGCAATCTCTCAACTCATACACCGCTCATATTACAAAGCAGAGGGGATTGCTATCATCTTGGGAACTCACTCTTTCCCTAGAAACCGTCGATTCCCCGAACCCGAAAATCGAGTTGATCACTAATTTTGCTTTCTAATTAACCAAACCAAGAGTGCAAATGGATCCGGATAGCCTCGGATCCGTCGAAAGTGGGGTAGCTTATGATCCCAAGAACTGGAAGAAAAGGGAAAAACACACATAAATCAAACTGATCTTCGTATCAGATCATGGCCATTTGGAGGCCTTATTCGTTGAGAAACTAGTGCCAAGCCGCTACACGCCACCACTTCAAGTGTCCCACCACCAATGAACCATCCTCAAAATGCCGGAGCAACAGCATGAATCTAACTACAGTTCTGTACATCATTTTGATCTTCCGAATGGTGACTCGAATTGAAGATCGTGCAGTGACCCGAATAGCTCCACACGAAACAAATCGCCTGGCTCAAGCTCGCCGGTCATACCGACAGCCGGGTTCTTCCCCGTTTTATTTCGTCGTCGAATCCCACATATCGTTACTAATCTGGTTTTCGCGTGAAAGGAGGTATAGAAGCATGCCGCATCGCCCGTCTGCCGGGGTTATTACGCTTTGCACATACATGTAGTCTCCCTCCGTATGTAAGTTTGACCTTTTAGGTCGTACTTTCTTTCCAAAATAGTCCGCTCAATTTCGGCATTCCTAACACGTGGGGGTTGTCCCTCACCTTTAATATTTTGGCAAGTGAACAGAGTAATTGAAAGTAAGGTGGCATGTCCCAAGGCTAACCTGATCGGCAAGGCTGTGTTTGGTAGCATCAGCTTGCCAAATTGGTTTGGTGAGAAGACAACGTCTGCAACTTTTGTGGGTTTGTGAGTGGCTGCTTCCCTGGTTTTTTTTTTTTCCCCTTTCTTTCTTTCTTTTGCCGAAAGATGGGTCCTTTCTGCCCATTTTCCCCATCAACCCCACTTTTTTTTTGGTTCTAAAGATGGATAAATACTAATCCATTTGCTTTCCTTTCTCTCTTGGCGTCTTCTTCTTCTGCTGGAAACAATAATTCTTCCTAGATTCCCCTCCCTCGTCTGGGATTAACTGGTGTATGAACCTCACACTTCAATAATGCTGCTCCTGCCATTTCCATGAAAAGATCTGCATCATACCCTCAACATCTACAGTGGAGAAGAGATAAGAACCAGGTAGAGAGAGAGAGAGAGAGCGCCGTCCATCTTAGACAAATTGTGATCAGCATCATCACCGGTGACTCATATCCCATGTGTTGGATATCAGCACCTCGTTCTTTATTTCTTCTTGTTCAGTTGCGTCGTACTTGGGAGATTCCAATAATGCATCCATCACTGCTTTACGGACCAAACATAAATTAAGTCGATAACCCTCCAAGGTGGACTCGACCCTATTTCCCTCGCTCCTCAAACGCCGGTTAAGGTCTAATTCTCTAATTTTTAATCCTGCTTTATAACCCATTACTCACAGCGGACAAGATTGTCACTATACCTTCGCGAAAACAAGCTGTCGTATCCTATACTTCGCTCGCTGATTTGTCGTCGTTCTCTGTAAAAAAACTGCGGAAAAATAGAATGATGACGAAGATGGAAACGAAGTCTGTTCTTGCATTATTGTAAGGTATCGATGGGTGTAGTGGGAAACATGCAAGCTTTGTCTGCCCTCCCATGCATGGACCAAGAGTCACGGTAGCCCTAGTCGATGTAATCTAGATATACTTTTGGATTTGAGTTGGATAAGAAAGTCTTTATAAAGGTGCTATAAAAGACCAAGTATGCATCTAAATCATTCAAATCGATAACTTATTTTAAGATGCAAATTGCACGTGATGCGACGAAGGAAACATAGGGCTATTTCGCAGCATGACAATCGAAAGAGGTTTTGCCAATACAGCCTTCAAACGGCAAGCAAACTGGAAAGGAATTTGAATGGGGCGTCGCTTGACTTTTTTTTTTTTTTGGTGAGAGAGAGAGAGAGATCCTAAATCTCATGCTAATAGTTGAAAAGTAATATTATATTACAACGTCAGATACGATCAATCCATCCAATCAAGGATATCTCTCAATATCTGTCAATGATCTCGAACATCCAGGATAATTTCCCGATGTCTGTCGATAATATCTAACTCTAATGAAATGGAGAAATATGTGCATGAAAATATGGCCAACGCTTGACCTTGTGCGATGGACAAGCATTAGACACCGTCGGATCGTTTTCCACTCTGCATATCGTATATGCATTTACTAGATGACCTATAGCATATCGTAATTATAAAAAAAAAAATCCCAAACTTATTGCAATTGAGCCAATTAAGTCATCAACTTAATTTTTTTAGTAATTGAATCCTAAACCTTTTTAATTTGTGTCCATTCAGTCCATTTTGCTCGAAAACCACTAACATGGATATCGACCGTCCTACTTAACGCAGTCATCGCCTACGTGGACAATTTTTATTAATACTTTAATGTGTTTTCGATTTTTTATTTTATTTTCTTTCTCTTTTTTTTTGGGTTTGAGGGTTGGCTAGGGTCGCCAGCACTAGGCAAGGGCCGCAATGCCCTCACCAAATCTGGGAGAGGCGAGGGCCAATACGCCCTTGCGCAGTGTTGGCGAGGGTCGACTAATGACCATAGCGGGCCTTTAGCCCCCGAAAGAAAAGAAACGAAAAGAAGGAAAAAGAAAACAAAAAATAATAATAATTAAAAAAAAATTAAAATATAATTAGAAAATGTCTACATCAACGCCAACCATTTAACGTGACGGCATATGTCAACGATTTTCAGTCAAAATCGGTCGGATGGAATAAATTGACACAAATACAAAAGATCTAGGATTAAATTATCACAATTGCAATGGGTTTAAATTTTCTTTGTGGTAATTTACCCCTTTTTTTATACATATTTTTATCTGTGAGAGTCCTCAATGCCCGTTTTCCCAGTCTTTTAGGGCATCAATGGACATGAAGAAGAAGCCACGTTATGATGCTGTTATGGGGTCATCTCCCACACAAGAAAGCAGAGACGAACCCTAGAAAAAGAGAAGGGGAAAGAGAGAGCCCATGCCTTCTCAAAAACCATGATTCCATACCGAGAAGGTAAAGGAAAAAATGCAACAGAGAGAGGCATATAATTCATTCCGCGTATAGGTATGGTCGGCTACGATTTCAGACCTCAGACACGACAGTCCCCACTAAAAACATAGGCGTGTCTTGTCAAGTTTTTCTTTTCTTTTGTTTTTTTTTTAAAATTTTCATCCCTTTGTTTTCGTCCTTGATCAGTTGGTGAACATCTCAATCACGCCCTAATGAAAATGTCGAATGCCCGTGCAATTCTGATAAGCCTTCCTTTTTTTTTACTTTTCTTCGTGGATTTTTGCCAAGTTAATGACAAAACCAATGCCAACTCACACGGGATGGGGTTAGCAGGAAAGAATGTTGACTAGGGTTTGCCTTTTGGGAAAGGGATGAGATGAAAAGGTGATGCTAGGGTTTGCCTTTTGGAAAAAAGGCCCTCCGGTCATCGACTTCTTCCTCTAGTTTCAAATGTCATGATCGATCGTATTTTTCGAGAGTTTTATCTAGTGAAAAACGGGTCGATTAATGTACATATGATCTTACTTAATGACTCATCTCAGGTGCAGACCGGCTCCTAATATGAGCAATACTGGGATATCCACGATGATGGGGGCATGGCTCCTATTTTGAGTGAGCAAGTTGAGGATCCACCTGAGGTCTAATACGATGTTCTGGGATTTGAACCCTTGATTTATACACTAAACGATATAGAGCGCTTTTTTATCTTCTTAAAAGGATTTTTTTTGCTAACCCGAATACATCTTGTATGCATAAGACTATCATATATAATATGATGTAATAAAAAAAGATTATGTATGCCTGATTTTAATCAATTTGAAAGAATCCCTCGTTACTGCTCAGACGAGAAGTAATAGGTAAGGATGACAGGATTTGAACCTATGACATTTTGTACCCAAAACAAACGTGCTACCAAGCTGCGCTACATCCCTTTCAATTGGTCCACAATGTCATTTTATAGAATCCTGTCTTATTTCAAAATCCTTATTTTCTCCATTTCTATATCCAAGTTATCTTGCATTTTCTTTTTTTATTCTCATGTAACACATAATATACACATGAATATGAAACCCATCGCAAAAAATAACTAAAAAAAAACATATCTTTTGGGAATGCTCAGTCGAAAATTTAAAACAGACTTTTCAAGTAATTAACTATTATTTAATGGATGAAAATGGGAGAATTTTGAATCCTGATTCATGCAGTAACATCGTTTTGAATTCATTCCATTTGAATTTGTATTTTCTCCATCATAATTATTTGGAAGAAAGATCCACAATAATTAGTCTTGGACAATTTATTTGTGAAAATGTATGTATAGCCAAAAACGAACCCCATCTCAAATCGGGTCAAGTTTTTATTGTTCAAGTGAATTCTGTAGTAATAAGATCCGCCAAGCCTTACTTGGCCACTCCAGGAGCAACTGTTCATGATCATTATAGAGAAATCCTTTACGAAGGAGGAACGTTCTTTTGCTAATATTATTACCAGTATTCGATACTAAGTTATTCATGTAAAATGCAGATGATTTTGCAGAATCTTATTCGAAACGCAAACAGCGAACGTTACTTCCTCCTAATTCCTGCATCTGGACTGTTATGTGCTCCCGTTATTCCCTGCCCTATGGATTTAGATTGGACCGGCTATAATCTACGTTCAGTTCCGGCTGTCCCTTCTCTTCCTCCCCTTGTTTTCGATCGAGAGTTGGAAAAATTCCACTTGATGAACACAAGTCAAGCTGATCTTTCGATTGATTGAGAGGAAAGTCAACCAAGGGGTTCAAGCCCTAGCCCTAACCTCTAGAGGTTAAGACTTACCATCATCTTTATATCCTGCCCATGACTTCACCACCTATTTTCCATCGATGGTTAACTCGAAAAGAGGAAGCCACAGAATTCATCATTTTTCTTTTTGACCCACAAAAAAGAAGAAGAAGAAGAATTCATCATTTTTCTTACTTTTGTCAAGATGGGGGTATAGAGAAACATCGTCCTTGAAGAGTGACATTTTGGTGCCATCACCGCCCCAAACTCATTTAGACATCCCCGTTTCGTACTGAAGAGAAACACTTAAAAAGTATTTCTGCGCTTTTAGAGATATGGATTGGATATCCGGGTTTATATAATCACTATCAATGCAAAAAGGGGAAAAAAAAATTCACCATTCATTTGCACCTTTTATGTGATTGGATGTTCAATCTCAAATTTTGTGTTTTTTGGATATGGACTAATCTGTCCGACTTCATTTAGTCGCAGTAGGGCCGTTCTGAACCAACATGTAAAATTAATCGCATCATTGTGCTCCAAATAAAATAGCAGGCCATCCGTAATGAAATCGGTTAAATTTTAAAAGATAAACTCTCTTGTGATTCGAACCCCTTGAAACCTCGAATCGGGCAAAACTTAAATCCGCCACTCGATATCTCCTATATATCGTATGGTGCCGATGGCTTTACCAACTCGCAAAACCCTTTTAGGGTTTAGTTACTTTTAGTATACTTGAACTGGGTGAGACTGAGGCAAAGGCTGATAATTCAACAAAACGCAACGTCAGACCGGCTTTTGGTTTTCATTCCGCTTTCTCATGGGCGGCTAGGCCAACGAGGTTGCGTCTGCTGCCCAACTCTTTCTACAATAATGTATTCGTGCCCCCTTTTTCTAGAGTGTCTCTTTGTTCCACGGGGACAAACACCCTTGTCTCCAACTAGAGATGGTGATATTGTGACATTTGACTGTGAGATGATGCACTTTTTCTTTTTTCCCGAAGTGCTGATTCTTCTTGGTTCAATTAGCACGCGACGCTTACCTTCTTCGAGTCGATCAATATTTCATATTTTATTGGTGTTATTACCACTAGAAGTTTCAAAGTGGATCACCCGTGCCATATAAAACTCAATCTTGTAAAAAATAATAATAATAATAAACTGGTGCATTTGTGACAAATCTACTAGTTTATTTGGTTCCATCCAATATCCACGTTAAATCGTTGACATGAAAACACACGGGACAAACAATTCGGATGATTAATATGACATGGATTCGATGTGGAAATTCAACATAATTGAGTCTCCTAAATGACATTGATTGGGGGAAGTTAGATCTAAAGTATATGAACCGCGATTGGAAAATATGCTTATTTTGGCCGTAAAGTTCCCTCGTGTGCCCTAAACCTATTGCTATTATGCCAATTTAGTCATAATTTTTTTTCAATTGAGCTCTAAACCTTTTACATTTATGCCAATTCAATCCATTTAGCCGACCGGCCTGATGTGGACAATCTTTAATAATACTTTCAATATATAATTTTTTATTTTATTTTCTTTTTTCTCTTTCTTTTTTTGTTTCTTCCCACTATTGCATGTGAGGGCCGCCGAAACTCGCTAGCCATTGGGCGAGGGCAGCCTCGCCATGGCCTCGCTAGGCACCCGCCAGCTACGAGCAAAGGCGGCCATGGCCTCACCATCCTCAAGCGAGGTTGCCTTATCCCACGGCCGGCGAGGCCATGGCGAGGGCTTCGCATCCCTCGCCCAGTGGCCAATGAGCTCTGGTGATCCTAGTCGGCCACAATGGGAAGAAAAAAAAGAAAGAAAAGAAAAGAAAATATTATTAAAGATTATCCATGTTAGCATCATCGATCAAATGGCCCTAATTGGTATAAATACAAAAGATTTAGGACTCAATTGGTAAAAAAAATGTTTAGGATTGAATTGACGCAATTGCAATATGTTTATAACTTTTTTGGTCATTTTTCCTTAAAAAATTTTCTAAATTTTCTTCAACTTTGCGCTAGGATTTCGATAGATTTGTCCCAAATGTACGGTTTTCAAGAATTTCTGTGACGCGACAATTAATTTGGGATAAATTTAATATATGTGTACCGATTTGAGATTTTTTTTATCGTATTAGCTTTATTATTTTTAGGTTCATGGTAATATTGCAGAGAATCAATATTTAAGTGCTAATCATGCTATTGAAAAATTTGAGATTATATATTACAAGTGCGTAGGGCAAGAGATGACATTCTCACAAGTTAATGATCAATATATACTTTTATTTTCTATAGTGCGGGGACCGGGGTCCGCTAAACCTTCGGAAAATCCTTTCACCTCGAAACAATTATTTTATGTTATTCATCTTTTGTTGTTTATTTGTCTTTCTATTATTGGTGATAAAGAAAAAAAAAACATGCTAATGTCAGGTTTTATCTACATGTCGGAATTCTAGCATAAATCAACATGTACGTGCAAATTCTTCCTCTTAGATTGTTGCATCTTCTTCACTAAATAGGGCAAATTGTCCAATCAGTCAGCAATCTATTATATAGATAACAATTAAGTCCTAAATTTTTCATTTTTGCCTTTTTTTTTTGTCGAAAGAAAGATGCTATTCATGTCACAATAATAGTTCAATAGTTACAATATTCAAGCTTGACAAATTTCAAATATCTTCTAAGCAAAACAAGCGAAAAGCAAATAAGAAAGCATGATCTGCAATTAGAAGCACACCTTCATCCCTTCAAAACGAATCCATCAATGTAAAATTTCGGCTATTGATTACTATAATCAATTATGAGTGTACGTGGAGATCTTCCACTTCATTTGCAAAGACTTGCGGTGTGCGTTTAGGTTTGACGTCCTCATTACCATTTCCGTGCAGAGACACCAACATCAATATTATGAAAGAACACAGATCTAATATCTGTAGGAGACTCCCAGATCTATATTTAGATCTCATTTGAAAGAGTAAACTTCTCAAAACTTGACCTAAATCTAAATCGAGAGAGAAGAGCGGCCTAATCGCGAAAAGGTTGTGAAACCACGTCACAAACATCCTCCTTGGCGACTGTCAACTAAATTTAGTCGTAAACCTTTGCACCAAAATCCAATGTGACCTTCCGACCAATTTTTTCAAAAAATAGCTAACATGCCACATAGGACGGCTGACTAGACCATCACGACAACGATTTCCGTTGAAAATTGACCGGAATTACAACATTGAAATGTTGCACAAAATTTAAGATTAAATTATTAAAAGAATTTAAGGCAGAATGGATATTCATACAATAAGTTTAGAATTGATTAGGTAATTTTTCCATGCAGATCACCTATTTATTCATAATATCGATGTATATTAAATATGTAAATATCATCTATACCGGCTTCGATTGCCGAAAGATCGGCGACGCGTGTTATTGTTAGGTTATGTCTCGAGTTTGTGCTGTTTTGAAATTCTATTAGATAAGAAAGAAAACCAAAGAATATTTTCTTTGAATTGCATATAGATATATATGCGGAGAGTTTTCTTATCTTTATTTGGTTGGATAAATATACCCCCGGTCAAATCTTCTGTGGACTCTAATCGCCTGATTGGGATTTCTTTTGTGGCTGTACAAAGGAAATCGTGTAGGGTTAGGAAATGTTGGCAATTTGTGGGTCCTAATCTAGCACTCAAAGCTGTTGTTTCCTTTTGACCTCTTGGAAAGGGCACTAACAGGGAACAAAAAAAAGGGCAGAAGACTCCTCTAGACAGGTGAAGAAAAAAAAAACAAAAGGAACCGCACAAGTGAAGGGAACTTCTGCCCGAAGAACAAGTTGTGCCAAAGTCTGCATGACGGTGGGAATTCTTCGGAAAAGAGGACGCAGTCACACAAGGGAAGGGGACTGCGGGGATTTTCCCTTCGACAGAGAAGAACCGCACGAAGAGCAAAAGAAGCCGCACGAGCAAGGGACGGTTTCTTGGTGCCACACGAGAGCGCACGAGAACAAGGAACAACGTCCTTGGTTCAGCCGCTTCGTGAGCAAACAAGACAAGTATTGATTTTCTCTTTGTGAGTCTTTGAGTAAGAATTCTGTGAGAGATTGCGAGATATTACTTGTGGGTTTGCTTTGGGTTTAATCTAGGTGTGAGAAACACTAGAATGCATGAGCGATTGTAAATCTGACTCTTCGATTATAGTGTATTATATTATTGGCTCTCCCCGTAGACGTAGGTACCGATCTCGGACCGAACCACGTAAATATCTAGTATCCTTTATCGTTCATCGTAATTTCTCTAGTGATTTCGTATCGACATATTTGCAAGATCCGCTAGCGTTACCGCGTCGTTATCAATCCCAACAATTGGTATCAGAGCTACGGTTAGAATTTCAGCAGTTGATTTGTGGCTTTTGCTTATCTGATCATTGTCTGGAAATTCATTTGCTGCAATTATGTCTGGAGCGAAATTCGAGATTGAGAAATTTAATGGGAAGAACAACTTTAAGTTATGAAATCTCAAGATGGATGCGTTATTAACAACTCAAGTGTCACACCCTGCCCCTGGCGGGCATGCCAACATCCCACACAACTATCAATACAGATGAGATAACTCAGGATCTAACGGCTAAACTCAGAGAGTGCGATATGAAAAGCACATGCGAAAAGGAAAATAAATCCAGACATAAAAACAAACATAAGGTAACATAGGATTAAAAACAAACACACATTGTCTTACAAGTAAAAAGGTCTAGTACAACAAAAGACAGAAGGGTTCATAGGAAGGCGCGATAGGACCACAAAAGAAACTCCTAAAAAGAAATCCATAAACTAGACGGACTCGTCTTCGTTTTCGTCATTTTCCTTCTTCATCATCTTCGGGGCATTCTTCAAGATTTTTGGTCTGAAAATGTTGGTCCCACGACGGGGTGAGATAATAATCTCAGTAAGTTAACTCTAACCATAAGCGAGACTATTGGTACCTCCAGGCACGTTTGAAAATATGCAAGTTTTGGCAAAATACTTTTCACACATTGACATTCAAACAATTGTCATAACAAAGCAACTCAAGCATAACAGGCTCATGTCTTTCACACTTTCACTTTCCAATCTGAGTTTCTCAAGCTATACAAGCATAATAGACATTTCAGGCATTCTAGCTAATTCAAGCATACATACTCGGAAACACATCAAAGTCATGTTTCGGTCTTTTATCTTCTTCACGCCTATCAAGGGCATTCTTGCGAGATGATTCGGTCAATCACATGACTCTCGACGTCTTATCGAGATGATTCGGTCATCATGACTCTCGCGGCGAGATGATTCGGTCTCTATAGCGACTCTCGACACTCCGTGCCATCGAGATGATTCGGTCGACTATAGGATTCTCGCGTCCGGACCTAGAGATGATTCGGTCACTACCTGACTCTCGATTCTTACAACCTTCGAGATGATTCGGTCAAGGTAGGACTCTCTAGCCGTAAGACCTCGTCAGGTCAATGGGAGTAACTCCCTCTCCGACTCAATGCATTGGCCATAGAACATAATTGTGAACCTTCTCATTAATCTTATTTTCACATCCACAAGTAAATTCATTTCATCGCCATTCAAGGCATACCATTCAAGCACATTCGGTTCATCAATTAAAACATGTCATTCGGCCATCATGCACGTCATCACACTAAGCATCATTCGACACCAATTTCAAAACCGAGCATTAAAGCCTTCGATTGAATCCCAATAAATCAACACATGCCCATTTCCACACATAGAATTTCATCACCAAACAATCACAACATCATCTCAACACTCCCTATGCATATTAAAGGGATATTCAATCAAGAAAAGTCTTCAATGACCCCAATCCACAGAACTGCCCACCACGACCAGGTTCACTCTCACAAAATCTGATATTTTTCTACATACTTTTTGAGAAAACAAATTTCAGGGTCTTATACTTCAAGATATCACGGACGTGTGGACGAAAATGTGACTCAATTTGGATATCGGATGAATTAAAACGGGCCATTTAAAAATTGGTGCGCGTGGAAAACAGATTTGGGCGGTTTCGGGTCTCTCACGTGTTTCTCACCAAAACAGCCTTTAAAGCCCCTTCAATTTCACCAAAGATCTACCCTTTAGTATCCCAACATCCTAGGGAAGGGTTAGAATCAACTTACCAAGCTAATTAAGCAACAAACTCCTCCAAAACTGCAACAATCTTCGGATCCTATTCTGTCCGGTGTAGGGCAAGTCCAGTTCCGCTCTTAAACATACTAATCAATCCATAAATTAATCCTAAGCTCCAATTTACCATGAAATTTAACCTTCCAAAACCTTAATCCACATGTTTAGGAGGCTCACCGAAGATTTCAAAGGAAAATAACCCCTCTAGGTCTTCCAATCTGCCCGGTTCCCTTTGGTGCACATGCGGGCAGATTCTGCCTCAAGAAAACCTCCTCAATTTAGCCATGAAATCCCATCATAACTCATATAAACTTGCAATCCTAACTCAACCAACTCTAGTACTGTAAGTTTAGAAGTCCTCACCGAAAGTTTGAAGTCGTTTGAAGCCTTGAAGTGGCTAAACAAAGACCTTCCTCCAATTTAGTCTGATTTTGTCCAGTTTTGCGTTTGGGGCTGGTCGGGGAGTTTGGGACCACCAATGGACAAACGGTCGACGGGAGCTTGAATAGGAGAGATTGAGGGTGGAGATGGTGGTCGGCACTCGGTCAGGAAGTCTTCGGAGGCGGCGATTGTGAGCGATGAACAAGGCGGACAGGGTTGCTCGAGCGGAGCAGTTTCTGTTGGAGAGGAAAACACAAGAGGAGAGGAAGGAGGGGGTTGTGATCGTGCAAATGAGAGGGAGGAAGAAGAAGATCAAGCATAGTTCAATCCTTGGTCAACTCACTTTGAATGGTAGGTTAAAAGTGATTAACAAATGCTAAACCACACAAGCTCGATACTTGTCTTCTTCTCAATAATTATCCAAGCTTCATTGACTTCCATTGACCAATTCCTCATCAATTTTCGGCAGCAACTAGGGGAGTTCTAAATGACCATTTTGTCATTCATTCATCTTAAGGCAATGACAAATGGTCGAGGGGCAAAATGGTAATTTTGTACTTTCCGTCCAAAACTTTACTTTTTCAATTTTAAATTACGATTGGCGAGGCGACGTCATATTCTTTTCTAATGTTGAAATTCCTCATTTTCATTTGCCAATTTCAAGCTTCCGTTTCATGATCGATCTTCCGTCAATCGTATCTTCAGTTTATCTCGAACTAACAGACGACTTTTGCAGACGTTACGCGTATCGACTCTGTGACTCTCGCCACAATTAGGACGACTCAAGTTACGACGGCTTTGGTTGCCATGTAATTGCGAGGGTTCATTGCTAGTTCCGACGGTCTTGATCGTCATAGTTCGATTTAGGAAAATTTTGCAAATTATACGTTGGTTAGACGGCATCACCTGCGCTCCAATCGTATAACTCTAGCAATGGATTCCTTAATCATTATTTGATCGGCCTTTAATGGTTTTAAATGTTCCCTCGACAATCCGTATGGTCAAAGCGTCATTTCATTTTTCAAGTTTCCTAAGTCCACGTACCTATCATGCGTTAGCCTTTCCCCTTTCTGGTCAGTTAACTCGAATTGATCAGGCCCGAGCGAGATAAAACTGAAATACATCGATAGATATCTTCTCATTCATACATCTCGAAATGGTCGAAAATTCAGAATGTCACATCATGGTTTGGCTGAGGCATTGGAGGGCAAGGATAAGTTGCCCGAAAAAAATGGAAGATGCCCAAAAGGACATGTTAATTCAGAATGTCACATCATGGTTTGGCTGAGGAGAAGGATGTCGCAATGTTGTGGGCTAAGCTTCAGGCACTCTATGCTACGAAAGATTTGAAGAATCGCTTGTATATGCTGAAGATGATGTTTCAGTTGCGGATGGCTAAAGGCACATCTATCAGAGCCCACTTAGATGGGTTTGATAAACTCATGATAGACTTGAAGAACGCCAACGAGGCTTTGCCTCATGAAAAATAAGGTATGATATTGCTAGCATCTCTACCGGATTTTTTTTGAGCATTTTATAGATTCGTTACTGCAGGGGCGTACTGCGATTACCTTGGAAGAGGTAAAGTTTGCTTTACTATCTAAAGAGTGGCAAAAGAAGTTACAAGAAGATAAATTAGGGCAAGGCAGTGCGCGAGATCTGTTCGTTCGTGGTAGAGATGAACTGAGAGAGTCTGGAGGTAACAGATGGAAGCATCATTCTAAATCGAGGTCTAATGTTCGGAACAGTTGATGTTATCACTGTAATTTGGTAGGGCACTATAGGAGAGACTGTCCGAAGTATAAGGGTAAAAGAGTTAAGGTGGAGTTTGCAAGTGATAGTAATATTGTTACTATAGCAGATAATAGTTCTAGTGATGTCGGTGATGTGTTAACAGTTGCCATGAGTTCATCAGTGTTGACACCTGATTTTTGATCAGTCTTTCATAGTTTATTTTTAAAAAATTCATAAAAAATCTATAAAAAGTTAAAAAAATTAAAAAATCATCTTTGGTAGCCTTGACCAAGCTAAAGGAACCATTTTTGATAAAAAAAATAATTTTTAATATTTTTTAATATTTTTTAATATTTTCCAAAAATAGAAAAATACATAAAAAATGAAGAAAAATAGAGTTCGCTGTCGTAAAAATATAGAAAAATAGTCAATATTTTTATTTTAATTTCTTTTACATTTTGAACTCATAAATAGTCAAAATTCAAGTTCAATTGCATGTGTTTCTTCACGACGCATAGAGTTGAATTTAGCAAAAAAATGTCATTCGAGTATTTTAATTTGTAAATTTATACATCTTTTTTAGTCTTGACGTCCAATTAGATCGACCACCATCTACAATAAATGCCCCTTGCTGAATATTTTCATTTTTGTTTCACATGATTTCATGGTGTAAAACGCCGAGTGGATCCCTAAATATAATCGGGTCGGCATGAGCTCGATAGCTCGTTCAAGACCAAACCAGGGCACGGCGAACCCCATGTGAGTACTCTCGAACTCCTTCGATGCTTCCTAATGCTTTTCTTAGGTTAGATCGTGTGTAGAATGGCTAGGACAGCTAAATCATTCTTGAGCTGTGATTGATAAATATGACCTTACTAGGAATGCCATGTGATTTATTTGCATATCTAGATTCCTTGAGTTGGGCATTTTATTACTGATTGTGATTGCTAGGATAATCACTCCTATCTACATGAATTTCTAGATTTAGGGTTCATACCTTACTCATCCGCATGAATCTCAGGCTAGAAAATTCAGTCAACTTAGGTACCGAAAGGGCATCAACTCTGACAGTTGGTGTAACTAAGTCCCCGAAACCATTTCTCTGGTTCTCGCAGAATTGAATAGAAACTCCCAACTATTCGATTGGGTGGTCCAATCATACCCTAAAAAAATGATTGGTGGCGACTCCATGGCATGCACACTTAGCACATGTCACTAGACCACACTGAAAGTCGATCACGCATACCTCCGTTGCGATTTGGGTAATGGGCCTTGGGAGAGGCCCGCGTCCGACCAGACAGGACGGCCCATTAGCCCTCGAGAGCCCGACAACCTCAAGAGGGTCGCGACAGACTGGCGACTCTGCTGGGGACTGGTTCTTAACCATTTAGTGGACTTGAGCCGATTAAAAAGTTGATTGATTCTTCTAACCTAATTTTATGCGGATGCTCTCGAAAGTGAGGTGTATATGCTAACGAATGTGTTAGATGTTTTTGTAGATGGGAGAAATAAGGGGTGAAGTGCTTGTTAACTTTGTTTTATGCAGGCAGGAGTTTTGGATGTATGATTGTGTGGATGTTTATATTGAAGCGGTGATTGTTAAATAAAATGCATGTCTATTGCTTTAGCACGACACAATGAATACACACAATTGCGCCTAAAACCCCAGGCGCCCTCTTTAGGAACACAATAGAAGGAATTGAAAATGGAATCTCCGTGAGGAAAAACATGGGGTAATCCACTTTTCAATTCCGCTCACTTCGAACTATGGATTGAGTCCCAATGCAACGATAGTTGTGCAATGGAATCGGCTCTTCCCAGAATTCGAGTTGAGAACCTTGGCTTTAGGTACCAAGCCCTATCTTTTGATTTTTAGGAGTTTTCCCTCACTTGTCTCATGCGTTTGTCTATGGAAGGTTAGTATACCTAACACTGCAAAAAATACAGAGAAGCTTGATTTTCTCTTAAGTTTGGTTGGTAAGACTTTTCTATCCCTCGAACTTGTTACAGCTCTTAATCATTATATTCATTGCATAATTCCGGTGATTGGATTAAATGCCATTTTGAGGATAGATATGTGTGTTTTCCTCCCAATGTTCTTGATGGAAGATGAAGATGGTGTCATCCCATTACGAGCGCCAAGTGGACAAGAAGAGCCTAAGTATTAAGATCACATTCCTTTGTTTTATTTTTCATTTCTAGCCTTCTTGTATAGGATTTATTTTGCTGAGATCCTCTCTATCTGATCCCTTAGATTGACTGTATTAGGCATCTATTTGTGTTTATATACATTCAGATTGAAATTTGTTGTATTTCTATTGACTTGTCATTGGAATGTGATAGTGGCATTTCTTCTAATCACTCGAATACTCCAAAATCAATTTTATAATTCTTTTGGATGAAATTGAAATTGGAAGTCTTATACAACCTTTTGGCCGTATAGGGCAATACAATCCCAATTTCGCCAGAAGGAACTATAAACTTGAATTGGTTCATGCATGTTTTGCATCATTGGTAATCCACAATAATTGATCAAGAGTATTCGTGTTTTTCAAATTTAATGAAAAGATAGATATCCAAATTACTCTCGTTCTTAGCAAACAGCTTTAATTTGGATACCGTATCTTCAATTGAATTTAAAACACATCGTAATTGTGTACTTTTGAACATTCCATTGATTTTCTTGGAATTGATCAAAGGCGATTATCGTGAATTACATTTCTTTCAATGATATGCTTTCCTTTGAGGAATATTGATAAAAGCTTTTGCACAAGGCCAAAACCCTTGTAAAAGCTCTTATCCCTATTAATCACAAGTAAGCATAAAATTGAAAGGATTTATGCTTTATTTTTCAAATTCTTTCTTCTGATTCTGCCTTTTCATTTGAAACAGGTTAAAAACAAGTAGAGAAGAGAAGTCTTTTTGTGGATAATCGCGGTGGGAGGTTCCTTTATCCGATCATAAGCAAGATTAAAAAATCAAGATGTACACGCTCGAATCATCAATGTCAAAGCGCAGCTTGCCTAGGTTGAGAGTGGTCAGGTGTTCGAGAAAGTCAGCCATACAGAAGTTGAGACACACACATTAGAGCTTTCATTCATTTCGCTCAATCGAGGGACCTTAAAAGCAGATCATACAAATCATCGGGGTGGAAACATAAAACCGCAATGAGCCCTAATTAGCATCACAAAGGAACCTAGTTGGCCCTCCATATTATTGATGCTTTGCTTATACTCACCACCTCGAGACTCGAGATCTGCAAGCTTAAGAAGAAGGCGTTTACATTCCCATTTAAGATCGGCAACCTTGGTCCCGTGATCTTCGGCGGCTATTTCCAGGTCCCGAACTAGTCCTCTCCCATGGGCTATATCCGCGGTAATGCTGTCAAGCCTTTCTTCCTGCCACTCACATTGAAACTTCAACACGACATTACGACGGTCGTGCTCATAGGTGGTCAGGGATAAGGCCAAGCGCTCCACCAAATTTCCCCTCTCGCGAAGCAACATCGAGACTCGCTTGTTGGCGAACTCAACAGCCTTTCTGTGACTATCGGCCACAAGGTTGGCCAACACCAAGCAGTTGGACCGATCCTCATAGCGAGCTCGCAAAACGTGAGCCACGGTAGCTTTTCGATGAGCGACACGGTAAGTCTCTAAAAAGTTTATAAAGAGGGTTGGGAAGATTCTATATTCCCTCTCTAAATTAGTGCCCTCGATGGAGGTGGTGTCTATTTCCACGAGCAAAATACGGATTTCATCTTCAGTTTCTGGGTGATCGGCTATATGAGCATAGCCTCGACCGAGGAGGTTATAGAGTTTTTCCCACTGGGCCAAAATTTCGGCCGAGAAAGCGCGAATAGGAGAGGAGGTCATTTTCGTTGGAGTGAGGGAGAAGAAGATGAGTGTGGTAGAGTGATTAAAATACGAAAAGGCAATTATGTAAGAGTGTTAATCTTCTCTGCATTAACTCCTCCTTTTATAGCAACTCGAGAATGAAGAAAGGCATAGCAATAATGCTCGTGGAGCCAAGTTAATTGGGTAAAGCAATGGTGGCTCTTTCGGTGAACCATCAGATCTATCCCAGTCCGCGATTTCAGGCTTGATAAACCTAAAAAAGTTGTAAAAAGATATGTCGGTGTCACCATATTAAAATTGAACGGGAGTTAAGCGCAACTATCGAAAAAAGTTGCGAAAGGATTTGGCGGTCCCATCATATTAAAAAACTGAGCGGGAGGCGAGCGTAGTTCCACCTTTTTGAAAATAAGTGGGAGACAGACATGGATATCGAGAAAAGGAAATCGATTTGGTGTCCCTCCACGTTGAAAAGAAGAAAGAAGACGACAAAGCGGGAAATACGAAATCTTGGGAGCAACGCTTGCCTGATGATCTTCATCCATGTTTAAAGAACGTTTCATGGGCATACAGAACCACTCAAAAGAAAATTTAGAGAGAGTGAGCATACATGAGAGAGTAGAGAACCCTGAGCGAGCAAAAATTGATCGAACATTTTTCGATCCAACATGTTTGAGGGTTACCATCAGTTGCTAGAGGCGACTGATCCAAAAATCACAGAAAATGAACTACTGAGAGATCTCGAAGATTCTAGGATGGCGTCTGGTACCAGAACCACAGAACCCAACCCTTTCGGCAACGAAGTTCAGGATCTCAGCAGCGACGACAACAGCAGCATCGATGGTCAATCCCGGAAAAGGAAACGTCGCCAGTGCCACACTCAGAATGAAATCCAAGAGCTTGAAGCTTTCTTTAGTGAATGCCCTCTCCCGAACATGAAACAAAGAAATGAATTGGGCCAGAAGCTAGGGATGAAACCTTTGAGGGTCAAGTTTTGGTTTCAAAATAAGCGAGCCAAATTGAGGGCTCAGCACAGACGTCAAGAACTTGCGATTCTAAAGGAGGAAAACGAAAAGCTTCGAGCGGAGAACATGAGGTATAAGAAAGCTCCCAGCACTATCGCTTGCCTTAATTGCGGTGGCCCTATCACTCTCGGCGAAATGTTCCTTGATAAGCCTTATATGAGGATTGAAAATGCTCATTCACCACCCCACTCCCTCGAACCATCTTCGATACAATCGGATTTTGTTGGAGATATGCATGAACAAATCAATTCTACGAAGTCAATACCGATGCCTTCTAAAGGATGTGATATGCGTCACCATGATTGGAGTTTCCTTAACGATGAGCTTACTATCACGACCGACCAATCAAAAGCTGATGAATTCCCTCCACAACAATTTCCGGCTCGATCAAATCCTACTGGAAATAGGCCAGAGAGCAATAGCCAAGTTGTCAACACTGTTCCGGGTCGCAAGAAGACGAGGGTCAATTGGTCCCCCGAGCTTCATCTCAAGTTCCTTAGTGCGGTTCAGCAACTAGGGATCAACTCAGCATATCCAACGCGCATACTTGAGATCATGAACATACTAGGACTCACTAAAGATGGAGTCGCGAGTCACCTCAAGAGCTACAGAAGGGCGCTAAGACAGCGCCACACAGCACTGAACCTGAAAGAACTCAACTTGTGCCTAAACACTAGGCATGGCTATAACTACAATGCCCCTGAAGTAAGAAATACCCTGCCGAATCTAGGCACCGACCAAGCTGGTAGCAGCACCATTGACTACTTGGGCGCTAATCAGAATATTCCCCTGAATCATCTCAGCACCCCTCAAGAGTATATGCCACAAGTGCAGCAGGTACGAACTCCTTGGTTTGAGCAGCAACTTTTCGCTAGTGCTCTTCCTATCCCCGATCAACATATTGCGCCTAGTGTTCAAAGATCTGCCCGGCTTGGACATATGATTTCGGAAGATCAAGCGGGCGGATGCTCTAAGGATTTTTGTTTCTTCCATTCCCAAATGGAAGGTGCTTTTGATAGTGAACCGATCAATCATCCTCTTATAATCTCGAGCAACGACGAAGGTTCTAGCTCGAAGAATCAGATCGCTCACAACAGAAACAGGAATCCTTCAACGCCAAGCGATGATGGTCAACCCGAATATCAGTTGCTCGAAGAATCAAAAGATTTCCTTGATGAGGAGCTCCATATCTGGATCGATCAGTTTAAAACTGATGGACTTATGAAGTTATGATCCAAAATGACGATTATATGTCTGATTCATGGTGTAACTGGCTGATCACCGAGAATCCTCAAGGGAACTAGGCACATGTGACTGGATGTATCATTAATCTTTCTGTCATAAAGTCTTCCATGCAAGATAATCTTCCTTAATGCCTAGAGTTAATCTGGGGCAGCGATCAGTACTACCTGCGAGCATCATCATGCTTGAGTGCGACAATCCCTTGTTAGATTAGAGTCGAGGCAAATCAATTGAACGCCACGAAGAAAAACATTTAAAGGGTTCACATAGGAAAATGCGAGCAAAAGCCCGAGCGAGCTCAAAGACGGTTAGCTCTGTATCGTTCTAAGGGACCTTTAGTCGTTATGAACTCTAAATTGAGCTTGTTTCATTCTCGATGGGGGTCGCTAACTGCTTCAAGAATTTTATAACAAAAAACGAACCAGTTAGGGACGCCAATAGTGCTGTGTCCTGGTAGTCAGTGAAATGGAAGTGGTACGAAACGTCAGGAGTTCGATCTCGGGATTGAAAAATCATTTTATCAGTTGGTCTATCACCCGATGAAGTTCAAAGAGATTCGACGCAGATGACTATAGAACTTGGGGCAATTCGAAAATCATCGATTCATTTTCATCAAGCGGCGAAGTTGGTATTGTAAAATGTGAAGCATGCAAATGACAAATCCGAAGCAGAAGGAGATGAATCATGATTCGCTTATCCAAGGTCGGGATTTCAACCTTCGACTAAAGCCAAATCTAGGATGAGTTTTTGATGTTGCCCACTCGACAAAACCCATCTCCACTGAAAATGGGGGCAAACCATTCCTACATCCGGAAAGCATGTCGAAGCCGAAGACATCAAATTCATCGTTTAATCCGTGGGGCAAGTCCTTGAAGCGATAGTTATCATCCGCAGAGCGTAATGGAATCCATCCTTTCAATGTAAAACGCATTTGGCCGCGGAGCCACCCATTTGGTAAAAAGAACGTATCGTTCCTAAATGATTTTCAATCAGATGCGGGGATAATGTTCTCTCATTTTCCTCTCAGGTGATGAACAGAGACGAGGCACCCAAGAAGCCATGCATTCAAATAACATAACAGTGCATGAAACACGCCCAAAAAGATGAATGAATCTCCTCCGACGTAAATCCTCGAGGTGGATTCGTTGCCCAACCAGACGAAGAAATCATGGCCACAAGCTTGAGGGCCGGCTTCTACAATCTGCACATTGGCATGCAGAATGGAATTCAAATCAAGAGTAAAGTAGTATCGTCCCAATTTGTTTTGAATTTGGAAACCCAAAATAATGCTTAATATTTATCCTTGGCAGGAGCTCGCCATCAGGGCAGACATTGCAGATTTTCACAACCCTTGTACACTCGTTGGAGCATATGACCAAGGGTAAGATGTATCGTTCCAATTTTTGTAAATTTTTAGAATATACGATGACATATCCCTTTTATATTTCCAGGATCTCCAGCCTCGATGGGCAGGTAAGTATCCCTTTTCCCAATTCATTGGAGATTAAAAACTTTCAGAATTAATTCGATTCTCACATCTAAAAAGACATAGAATTCTTACTTCATTGACATTCATGTTTTAAAACATGAGATTGTCTGAACATGAATTACACATGTATGGTGTATCACAAAATCCCTTTGAAGGATAAATCTTGATGAAATGAAATGAATTTTTCCAACAAGAGTCGTTTGAACTGTTCAAAAGGGTATTTTCTCATAAGAGAAGCGAGCCTAATCCAAACACGTCCCATACACACTTGAGAGATGAGGAGATTGGAAATCATAGCGAAACCTTAACCTATGGATATAAGGGTCATTCGCAACGATTACATGGATCGAGATGACAGAGGCATTTATTTCTTCATTCCAAACACTACAGATGCCCATTGAGAACCCCATTGAACGGCGATTTTCATTCTCAACCCTGTCAAGAACCACCCCACATTGGGGCAAATGAAGGTTAGTCCAACAGTATCAGAAAGTAAACGGTTTGAAATTTTCTTGCTCGGACTAACATAAATCTTTGTGTGTTGTTTATATGATAATCCAAGTGTCATAGGATGACGAGAATAATTCATTTCTCTATCCTACACACTGTTATCCTTTGCACGACCAAGTTGAGCCAGCAAATTCATTTCATCAACCTATTGGTGATCATTGCATATTCCAAAGCAAAGGCAACATCACTTTAGGAATGGAAGCGTGCCAAAGTTTAAGTTGCATATCTAGCATGATTGCCGAAAATCCAAGCTCCAAAAGAAAAGAAAAACACGGGATTAAAAAGAGGGGGAAAAGAAAAATCCCTAGACATCAAGAAAAAGCAAAGTGCCTGGTAAAAAGCAAGGCTGATGTCTATTCAAAATATCCCCAGTAAAGTCTAGATATACGATGAAAAGACCCTGCAAAGGAGTCAGATCAAGATGACTACTCTCCAAATGATGTCGTGCTCAAATTGCAAACACACAAACAGACGGTCTCTTAATGTAACAAGAGACGCTTTTAAACATCCTTGTGCGCTCTAAAAGAGGAGTGTACACTTCAAGAAATGGAGATGTTCTTCGAAGGACATGTGGCAAATTTGCAATGATCACCAATGCCAAACCCTTCACAATTTCTGGGCAAAAAATAAGCCTTTTTCGGTCCCCAATCCTTCCAATGTTACAACCCCGAAGCAGTCTTATCTAACTAAGACACTTGGGTTAATGTATAACTTAGCTCAAAGAAGTACGAGCAAGACTATTTCTTTCTCATTTTACAGGGTTCTTGACTTGTAAACCCGGAGCAGATAGTGAAAAATTTCGTTCAACGGCCTTGACTCAAAAGTGAGTCCCCCTTGGAAACCGATATCCAAGCCTAACACTACGGTCCCGTGAAAGACCTCCTGATCGGTCGAAATGTATGCGTTGCGAATGATCCTGAAACCCAGGCACAGGTCGGTAGGAAATTGAGCACTTTCCCCATTAAAGATCATTATCACAGAGCAGTGAGGAGCCTTCTTGGGTGAGAAATACTCCAATGGATGTTTTGAGCAAACTCTTTTTGAAATTTTCAAATTATTTGATCTAGAGTTTCCGTGCAAGTAATTTATGATCACATCTGTATATGGCAGGAATGTTTTGGATAACCTCCAACAATCAAAATGCACATTTCATGACTAAAACTTAAGTCGTAGAATTTTGTCAGTTAGACAATTATTGTCTTCCTAAAGATTACTAATATCTTCTTGGCGAGGAAAATTTTTTCAGGTCTAAGCTTTCTGCAGGACTTTTGGCCACCCCAAAGACTGGGTGCGTCATCCTTGGGTGAAGCCTTTTAGTAGGCAAATCTTTTCTAAGACCGATCCACAGAATGATCGAGTCTCCGACTAGCCCCGAAGAGCGGGTACGTCATCCTTTGATTCATATCAATTTGGAATCTCATAAATGGTAGAAACCGCCTGAAGGGTCAACTCAATGGTAGAAACCGCCTGAAGGGTCAATCAATGGTAGAAACCGCTTGAAGGGTCAACACAATGGTAGAAACCGCCTGAAGGGTCAATGTTTGGTAGAAACCGCCTGAAGGGTCAACCAATGGTAGAAACCGCCTGAAGGGTCAAAACAATGGTAGAACCGCCTGAAGGGTCAATGTATGGTAGAAATCGCTTGAAGGGTCAACCAATGGTAGAAACCGCCTGAAGGGTCAACTCAATGGTAGAAACCGCATGAAGGGTCAATGAATGGTAGAAACCGCCTGAAGGGTCAAAGGACTGGTAGAGACCGCCTGAAGGATCAACCCAATGGTCCGATCCACCATACGGATCAAAACCTTGATGAATCCCGAACGCGGGAGGAGTCGTTTTCCCTAATAAGCCTTACATTAGGCAAGCCATTTCTAGTTTAGTCCACCACACGGATCAAAACCCTTGGCAAATTCCCAAATGTGGGATGCGTCTTCCTTAGGTTCCTATCAGTTAGGAATCCCATTATGGTTTGACCTACCATACAGGTCAGAGCTTAACATCCCCAAGACACTCCGATGACAAGTCCTTAGGAATCTACTTGAACCCATCAGACACAGCAAATGCCTCAAGCATTCGGCAGGTAAGGGGCAGGGAAGTCTATCTACTCCTTAACTTTCTTACATCATATCAGGGAATTGAATGAGCACATCTCTTTTTAAGGAAAAGCACACATTGATGGGCATGAAAATTGGATGTCATGATTTCTTTTCTTTTCCCAGTCGAGTTGATCGGAACACAGGTGTCACCTTGTCTTTGAGAGAAACCTCTGACGAAATTCCTCTCAAAGAGGGGCAGCTGTTGACACCTGATTTTTGATCAGTCTTTCATAGTTTATTTTTAAAAAATTCATAAAAAATCTATAAAAAGTTAAAAAAATTAAAAAATCATCTTTGGTAGCCTTGACCAAGCTAAAGGAACCATTTTTGATAAAAAAATAATTTTTCATATTTTTTAATATTTTTTAATATTTTCCAAAAATAGAAAAATACATGAAAAATGAAGAAAAATAGCGTTCGCTGTCGTAAAAATATAGAAAAATAGTCAATATTTTTATTTTAATTTCTTTTACATTTTGAACTCATAAATAGTCAAAATTCAAGTTCAATTGCATGTGTTTCTTCACGACGCATAGAGTTGAATTTAGCAAAAAAATGTCATTCGAGTATTTTAATTTGTAAATTTATACATCTTTTTTAGTCTTGACGTCCAATTAGATCGACCACCATCTACAATAAATGCCCCTTGCTGAATATTTTCGTTTTTGTTTCACATGATTTCATGGTGTAAAACGCCGAGTGGATCCCTAAATATAATCGGGTCGGCATGAGCTCGATAGCTCGTTCAAGACCAAACCAGGGCACGGCGAACCCCATGTGAGTACTCTCGAACTCCTTCGATGCTTCCTAATGCTTTTCTTAGGTTAGATCGTGTGTAGAATGGCTAGGACAGCTAAATCATTCTTGAGCTGTGATTGATAAATATGACCTTACTAGGAATGCCATGTGATTTATTTTCATATCTAGATTCCTTGAGTTGGGCATTTTATTACTGATTGTGATTGCTAGGATAATCACTCCTATCTACATGAATTTCTAGATTTAGGGTTCATACCTTACTCATCCGCATGAATCTCAGGCTAGAAAATTCAGTCAACTTAGGTACCGAAAGGGCATCAACTCTGACAGTTGGTGTAACTAAGTCCCCGAAACCATTTCTCTGGTTCTCGCAGAATTGAATAGAAACTCCCAACTATTCGATTGGGTGGTCCAATCATACCCTAAAAAAATGATTGGTGGCGACTCCATGGCATGCACACTTAGCACATGTCACTAGACCACACTGAAAGTCGATCACGCATACCTCCGTTGCGATTTGGGTAATGGGCCTTGGGAGAGGCCCGCGTCCGACCAGACAGGACGGCCCATTAGCCCTCGAGAGCCCGACAACCTCAAGAGGGTCGCGACAATCAGGTGATGAATGGGTGCTTGATTCTGGATGTTCTTATCATATGACTTCTCATAGATACCGGTTTACTACTTATCAATGCATGGAGGGTAGTAAGGTGCTTATGGGAAAAGTTGCTACTTGTGAAGTAGTGGGGATCGGAACAGTTCGGATTAAGATGCACAATGGAATGCTGCGAACGTTGACTGATATGAGGCATGTACTGGAACTAAGAAAGAACCTTATCTCATTGAGTGCTCTTGACAGGTTCAGATACCGGATTTTCACTGTAGGTAGAGTTATAAAGATCTCTCAAGGTGTGCTTACCGTGATACGAGGGAAGATGGGCTGCGGGTTATATCTCCTCCAAGGAAAGACAGTGATCGGCTCGTCTACTAGATTCTCGGATACTTCGGGTGATGATACATCACAGTTATGGCATATGAAACTTGGACACATGGATGAGAGGGATATGATTGTTCTGGGTCAGAGAGGTCTACTGGGAGGTCATCGAATTGAGAAACTGGACTTTTGTGATCACTGCGACATGGGTAGTCAGTGGAGAGTGAAGTTCAGTACGATAATTCACCGAACCTCAGAGATTGTAAGCTGCGTACACTCAGACTTATGGGGACCCTCTTCAGTTCCGTATAAGGGATGTGCTAGGTATGTATTGTCTTTTATTGATGACGCTTCAAGGAAGGTTTGGATTTGATTTCTTAAGCACAAGAGTGAGGTGCTTGATCGGTTCAAGTTATGGAAAGCAATGATCGAAAAGTAGATAGGAAGAAAGATCATGTGCTTGAGAACTGATAAAGGGTTAGAATTTTGTTTTGATGAACTTGGTCAGTTTTGCGCAGAGGAAGGCATGGTGAAACACCGCACTGTTGCCGAGTCACCACAGTTGAATGGAGTTACAGAACTAATGAACAAAATTATATTGGAGAGAGTTCACTCTTTACTCTCCAATGCTGGATTAGATGGAGATTTTTGGGTTGAAGCAGTTAATATCGCTTGTTGGTTAGTGAACAGATCACCATCACCAGAGATTAACTGGAAAACTCCTGAGGAAACGTGGTTAGGTAAGTCTGTTGATTACACCAAACTGAGAGTGTTTGGTTGTCCTGCTTATGCTCGTGTGAGTGATGGCGCGTTGGAGTCGATGACAAGGAAGTGCATATTCCTAGGCTATGCACATGGGGTGAAGAGATACAGGCTGTGGTGCATAGAGGATGATTCACCCGATTTTATGTTCAGCAGTGATGTTACCTTTGACGAGTCTGCTCTGTTTCAGAAAAGGAGTAAGGGATCAATTGAAGAGAAAGGTTTGGACGGTGTTCAGAAACAGGTGGAGCTTCAGGTAGAGCCCAAAGATATTGAGACTACGGTAGATGTGACAGAGTCTGCAGAGTCGCTGGATTCCGGAGCAGTTGACAGTTGTTCGGAGGTCATAGATGATGAAACTTCGAGGTGGTCAGCAGAGGTGGATGAGATAGAGCGACTGTTGTATGCAGATATTAAAATAGATTATTTGGGTACTGTCGCGACCCGTCCGGAAGAGGACGCAGCTAATGGATTACCGATCGCGGGCCTTTTCCCCAGCACCGGAGTGCGGATCGTGGGCTTTGGATCGACGCGGGCCCTCCCAAGCCCATACCAAATCGCGGCGGGAGTATTTTTCTGAGGGATTCGACGATAAGAGTCGATCGCTTTCGACCGTCAGTGTGGTCGTGGTGGCATGTGCAACTTGTGTATGCATTTGGAGTCGCCACCGGTCTTTCTTGGAGGGTAGACCGGAAACCTTACTGACCGATTGGGAGAGGTCGATCAGTTCTGCGGAACCAGAGATTTTGGGTTCGGGGACTTGGTTACGTCGGTGTCATTACCAACGCTCTTTCGGTACCTAACGCGAGTGATTTTCCTATTCAAGATTTCATGCAGATGAGTGGGGTACGAGTCCTAAATCTAGGAGTTCATGCAGATAGGAATGACTATCCTAGCAATCACAATCAATGATAAAGTGCACAAATCAATGAATTCAAATGTACAAATAAATCACATGGCATTCCTAATAAGGCCATATTGGTCTAGAGAAGCATCAAGCAGGCTTAGGAATGATTTAGACATGATTTTGCCCATCAGGGGCAAAATCGTAATTTTGAGACAAATGGGACAATTTGCCCAAAAAGGACAAAATCATCATTTCGGAATAAATCCGGAGTCAAAAACAGGTTTGGTCACTCAATTGACCCATTTCCTATTTTTTGGCAATTTTCGTGATTTTCGGGAATTTTAGAAACCGATTTACCATTCGAAGGGTAAAATCGTCATTTTCTAAAAATGGAAATGAAATGTGGAAATCTTAGACATAAGGTTTAGCCACCCATCTGGCCCATCACCAAATTCTAAGCAATTTCCACAATTCATCAGAATATCAAAGACGATTTACCCTTTGAGGGGTGAAATCGCCATTTTGGATTAAATGGGAGAAAATCCCAAAAATGAAAACAAATCGATTTTTTTGGTGTTTTCAGCCTTGGAAAATTTTTAGAATTTGTTTGGAATTTTCTGCAATTTTTCTCAATTTTTTTGAATTTTTCTTTAGTTTTTCATTTTTTTAGCATTTTCTGATCGATTTTTTTATTATTATTTTTTTAATATTTTCGATTTTTTTTTAATAAAAAGCATGTCTTTGACAATAGATAACACTCAACCAGATAAATAAGCTAACCACTAGACTGAAACAAATACATGCAAATCAAGTCTATAAATGCAATATTTTAGAAAAATAATTCTAATATACGGATCGGGTACGTAAAACATACCGGATTGGACACCGGCCTTCAATCGCCCAACCCCAGCCTGCGACCATCTCCATGCCCGTTACTGTTCAGACACTGTTTCGACACTGTTCCGGTACTGTTCCGACACTGTTTCGACTCGGCTCGGACACGGCTTCGACACGGCTCGGACACGGCTTCGACATGGCTTCGACACGGCTCGGACACGGCTTCGACACGGCTTCGACACGGCTCGGACACGGCTCGGACACGGCTCCGACACGGCTCGGACACGGCTTCGACACGGCTTCGACACGGCTCGGACACGGCTCGGACACGGCTTCGACACGCCGACACGCTCCGACACGCTCCGACACGCCGGCACGCTCCGACACGCTCCGACACGCTCCGACACGCCGACACGCTCCGACACGCCGACACGCTCCGACACGCTCCGACACGACGACACGCTCCGACACGCCGACACACTCCGACACGCCCGGACACGCCGACACGCTCTGACACGCTCCGACACGCTCCGACACGCCCGGACACGCTCCGACACGCCCGGACACGCCGACACGCCCGGACACGTTCCGACGACGGGACGGTGACCCGAGGCCGTTTCTGAGCTCCACCAGCGGCGCGTAGGCTTCACAAGCTCTGAGGAAGGAGGTAGGACTCCGGATTAGTCGCCGGAGGCGATAGCGCGCTTTGGCGATGACGGATTTGGCCCGATCCAAAACAAACCCGAACCAAACTCCGAAACGGGTGGAGGCCGCGGGTCTTGGAGTGTTCACGGCGGCTTTGAGGTACGACGGCTAGCGACGACGGCGGAAGGTGGGGATTCCATTTTAGGCGTCCACGAAGAAGAAGAAAAGAAAAGGAAGAAGAAGCTACGGGGGAGGAAGGAGAAGAAGAAGAGGAAGAAGGAAAAGAAAAAGAAGGAGCAAGAAGGAAGAAGAGGAGGCGACGGATGATGAGGGGGAGGGGGGAAGAGTAAAATAATAATAATAATATAATAATAATAAAATAATATAATAATAAAATACTAAAAAGTAGAAATAATAATAAAATAATCAAAAGCGAAGACAAAATGATTAGTCTCCTTTTCCTTTTAAATGATGATGTTTTCACTCATTTTTCTTTTAATCATTATTAATATTTTTGCCAAATTCAATTTTATGGTGATGAGAGAACACCTAAAATCGAACCTGAATTTTACTATTTTATGAGGTCCTAAAGTAAAGAAAATTAAAAATAAAAATACCGTCTATTTGTATATATTTTTGTGACCTCGAATACTACTTTTTTTATTTTCTTTTTTTTTTATATTTTTCGAAAATAATAATAATAAAAAATATGAAAAATATGAAAAAATATTTTTTATCCAAAATGGTCCCTTTAGCTTGGCCAAAGCTACCAAAGTTGATTTTGTAATTTTTTTTAGCTTTTTATGGATTTTCTATGAATTTTCGAAAAATAAAGGAAAAAAATTGATCAAAATTTAGGTGTCAACAGCTGCCCCTCTTTGAGAGGAATCTCGTCAGAGGAATCCCCTCGGAGGTTTCTCTCAAAGACAAGGTGACACCTGAGTCCTGATCGACTCGACTCGTGAAACTAAAGGAAAAGGAGTCATGACATCCAGTTTTTCATGCTTGTCGATGTATGCTCTTTCTTGAAGGGGAAACATTTATTTGACATGAGAGAGTGAGATAATAGAGAGACATACCTGTCACTTACCTGTTCGATGTTTGTGCGATTTTCGCCGTGTTTGATGGATTCAAGAGAATTTCTTGGAACTCGTTACTAGAGTATCCTAGAGAGGTTAAGCTCTGACCCGTATGGTAGGTCAAACCATAATGGGATTCCTAACTGATAGGAATCTAAGGAAGACGCGTCCCATTTGGGATTTGCCAAGGATTTTGATCCGTATGGTGGATCAGACCATTGAGTTGGCCATTTAAGTGATTTTTACTATTGGGTTGACCCTTCAGGCAGTTTCTACCTTGATTTGACCCTTCAGGCGGTTTCTACCTTTAATTGACCCTTCAGGCGGTTTCTACCTTGTGTTGACCCTTCAGGCGGTATCTACCTTTGGTTTGACCCTTCAGGCGGTTTCTACCTTTGGTTTGACCCTTCAGGCGGTTTCTACCTTTGTTTTGACCCTTCAGGCGGTTTCTACCTTTGATTTGACCCTTCAGGCGGTTTCTACCTTGGTTTGACCCTTCAGGCGGTATCTACCGTTGATTTGACCCTTCAGGCGGTTTCTACCTTGGTTTGACCCTTCAGGCGGTATCTACCGTTGATTTGACTTTGAAAAGGGGTATCATGACGAGGGTTCTCCACGTCCGATGAGACTGCCTGATTCTTGAAAAGGGGTCTCATGACGAGGGTTCTCCACGTCCGATGAGACTGCCAGATTTTTGAAAAGGGGTCCCGAGACGAGGGTTCTCCACGTCATGCTAGGACTTGGGTCTGTTGAGGCGACATTCTGGGAGCTGGGTTCTCCAGGTATCCTGCAGAAAGTTCAAACCTGAAAGATTTTTCTTCACCAAGAAAATGTTAATAATCTTTGGGAAGACAATAATTGTCCAATTGACAAAATTTTATGACTTAAGTTTTAGTCATGAGATGTGCATTTTGATGCTGGAGGTTATCCAAAACATTTTCGCAACATGCAAATGTGATCACAAATCCCTTGCATGGAAAATCTGGATCCACAGTTTGAAAATTCCCAAAAAGAGTTTGCTCAAAACGTCAATTGGAATATTTCTCGACAAGGAGGCCATCTCACCTGTTTTGAGGTGATGATTTTTAGGGGATGCACTCAATTCCCTACTGACCTGTGCCTAGGTTTTAGGCTCATTCGCAGCGCATACATTTTGATCGGTCGGGAGGTCTTCCACGGGACCGTAATGTTGGGCTTGGATATTGGTTTTCAAGGGGGACCCGCTTTGGAGTCGGGGCCATCGAATGAAAATCTTCACCATCTGCTCCGGGTTTACAAGTCAAGAACCCTGCAAAATGAGAAAGAAAGAGTCTTGCTCGTACTTCTTCGAGCTAAGCTATATGTTAACCCAAGTGTCTTAGTCAGAGAAGACGGTTTCAGGGTTGTAACATTGGTAGGATTGGGGACCGAAAAAGGCTTGTTTTTTGCCCAGAAATCACGAAGGATTTGACATTGGTGATCATTGCAAATTTGTCACATGTCTTTTCCATTCTGCATCTTCCATTTTTGAGGTGTGCAACCGCTTTTGAGGTGTGCACAAGTCCTTTAGAGAACGTCTCTTGTGGTATTAAGAGATTGACAATTCTGTCAGTGTTTTTGCACCACGGCTGACATCGTTTGGGGAGCAGTCTTCTTGATCTGACTCCTTTATGGGTTTTTCTCTCTTCCCAACTAGGCTTTATTGGGGATCAATCAAACAGTTTTCACGAGCATCGGCCTTGCTTTTACCAGGCACTTTGCTTTTTCTTGATGCTGGGGATTTTTTGTTGAAATCCCGCCTTTTCTTTTCCTTTGGAACTACGATGTTCAGAAAATTGTGCTAGATATACAACTTGAATCATAGCACATTTAAACGCCGATATGAGATTTTTCTATAAATCCCATCTCTTGATTTCTTCCGTTCTTGGAGTGATGCAGTTTCTATCTTGAAACATCCCATGATCACCAACAGGGGTTTATGAAATGAATTCGCAGGCTCAACTTGGCTGTGCAAAGGATATGGTGTGTGGGATAGAGAATGAATGCTTCTCGTCATCCTATGGCACTTGGATTACCATATAAACAACACACAAAGATTAATGTTAGTCCGAGCAAGAAAATTTCTAACCATTTTCTCCTGATGCTGCTGGACTTACTTCCCTTTTGCCTCGGTGTGGGGTGGTTCTT
This sequence comes from Rhodomyrtus psidioides, assembly GCA_021437785.1. Classification (NCBI taxonomy): domain Eukaryota; kingdom Viridiplantae; phylum Streptophyta; class Magnoliopsida; order Myrtales; family Myrtaceae; genus Rhodomyrtus; species Rhodomyrtus psidioides. The sequence goes on along the minus strand of JAILYB010000171.1, from coordinate 126,064 downwards.
GACAGGGTTAAGAATGAAAACCGCCGTTCAAGTGGGTTGTCAACGGTCACCTGTAGTGTTTATGATATGAAACGAACGCCTCCGTCGTCCCAATCCATGTAATCGCTGCGAATGGTCCCTACCTCCGTAGGTCCAGATTTTACTATTTGATTCGCTCCACTCATCTCTCAAGTGTATGTAGGATGTGTTTGGATTTGAGCTTGCCTCTCTTTTGAGGAAACATCCTTTTGAGAGTTTTGAACAACTTTTGATTGGAAAAATCTCTTTCGTTTTCCCAAAAATTTTACCCGTCAAGGGGATTTTATGGTGCACAATGCATGTTCAGACAACCTCATGTTTCAAAACATGAATGCCAATGAAGTTAGAATTCCATGTCTTTTCTAGACATCAGATTTTGAAAGCTTTTTTCTTTTTCTCTCTGTGTTTTTGGTTTAACATCTTCAATGGATTGGGGGAAAGGGATACCTACCTGTCCACCGTGGCCGGAGATCCCTGAAAATGTAAAAGAAGCATATCATTGTATGTTCACGAATTTTTTGAAAATTGAAACGATACATCCTACCCTCATGTACCCTAACAGGTAGTATGTGGGATGTAAAAACTCATTCGTCTCCAAGGCGATTCCCCTGTCAAGGATAAAAAATAAGTGTTAATTCATATTCCCAAATTCAAGACAAATTGGGACGATACAACTTTACTCTTGATTTTCATCCCATTCTGATGTTGCGTATTGATATGAACAACCTCTATCAAATCCGCCTATCCATGCTTGGAGTGTTTGTAACATCAATGGTTCATCTGCCCCCAGCTGGGCAGCGTCTGTTCTGCTATTTGAACGCATGACTCATTGAGTGATTTATCCATGTTTATCATCTGAGAAGGAAAAGAAAGAATACATTACTTCGGTATTCGATTGAAGATCGTTTAGGAACGATACATCGTTTTACCAAATAGGTGGCTTCGCGGCCAAACGTATTTCGTGTTGAAGGGGTAGATCCCATTATGCTCAGCGGGTGATAATTATGGTTCATGGAACTTGCTCCACGGATTAAGTGATTAATCCACGGCCTTCGGCTTGAAGATGCTCAAAGGGTGATGTTGACACTCACGCGCAATTAGTTCTAGATATTAATGAAAGATGTTCCCGTGGGAACCTTACAGTGCGATCAACAACATATGCAATAGGAGTATTCAACCCCTTTTCTCGAAGCATTTTTCATCGAGTAGCCATGCCTTGCATCAGACGTTTGATCACCGGCCTCGCGTCACCACTGCGATGGTCCTCCGGCTCCAAATTGATCGAGCCAAAGATTGAACTCATCGCCAAGGAAATTGCTCGGGTCTTCGAGCCATTGATGTTCAAGTTGGGTATCAACGATTGTTGGGGGCAGATTTCTTTCATTGCCTTCGTTGTGAGGGATTGGAGTCTTTGAGCTGGAACCTTCATCATTGCCCTGTTGGGGTTGAGACATACATTCCCGAAGAGTATTGATCCAAGTGTCCAGCTCCTCATCAAGGAAATCACTTGTTCTTTCTAGCCCTTGGTGCCCAGATTGGGTGTCGTCGACTGTAGGCGAGGGATTCCTCTCTTTGCTCTCGCCGTGAGCAATTTGACCCCTCGAATTGGAACTTCCTCCGATGACCGGCAGGTTCATATGTGCACTCTCTACCAATGCCAGATCCGCTTCAGGGACAGCATTAATGACTGATTCGCGCTCAAACTGAGGAATTTCTATGTGCTGGAACTGTGGCATATACTCCTGAGGAGTATTGAGATAGCTCGGCGGAGCATTCTGATTTGGGTTAGAGGAGTCGCTGACATGTTGACACATGATTTTTTTACCATTTATTATTGTGATTTTTATTCTTTAAAATTAATTAAAAATATCAAAAAAGGTCATAAAATCACAAAATCAACTTTGGAAGCCTTGGTTTAACCTTAGGAACCAATTTTGAACAAAAAATATTTTTCGGTATTTTCAATATTTTTCGAGTTTATTTAATTATAAAAATACCCAAAAAATCAGAAAAATACCATTCGTGGTCAGAAGAATACCCAAAAATATTCGATAATTTTGTTTTAATTTCCTCTTCAAGTGTGTCACTTTAAATCTCAAAAATTCGGCTCGGGTCACTATGTTCCTTCACAAACATAAACCCGAACCGAGCCTAAAAAAAATCATTTTCGAGTCTTTTAGTCTTCAATTCTCACTTTTTATAAGCTATGTCATTGGATTCTAAAGTCTTAAAGTGCAATTAGGTCAATTTGCCCTCCAATTTAATCAATTTTTACCAAAAGGGCTTAATTGCACATTTTTCTTTCAATTAGTCCCCGGTTTCACGGATGTATACGTATGCTCTACATATTTATACGTCATACGTATTTATACGTTATGCATATTTGTACTGTTTGGTAACCTCTTTAACTCTTGTAATAATAATAATGGTTATTATTTTTAACACCTTTGTTAGTGCCTTTTTTTTAGCATTTTTGTATTGTGAGTGCTATTGCTAGTGCTATTTTTAAATAGCATTTTTTGTATTATAAATTGTGAGTGCTATTGTTAGTGCTATTTTTAAATGACATTTATTTATCATAAATTGTGAGTGCTATTGTTAGTGCTATTTTTAAATGGCATTTATTTATCATAAATTGTGAGTGCTATTATTAGATAGAATTTATAATTGTTAGTGCTATTTTTAAATAGCATTTTTGTATTATAAATTGTGAGTGCTATTGTTAGTGCTATTTTTAAATGTCATTTATTTGTGAGTGCTATTTTTAGATAGAATTTATAATTGTTAGTGCTATTTTTAAATACAATTTATTGGAAGGTATTTTTGGCTATAAAAGGATGGCAAGAGTTTTGAGGTTGAAGGGGGAGACATTTTTGTAGAGTGTGCAAATTTTTGAGAGCTTAGAGAGAAGAACACAAACACTCTCTATATTCTCATAATCTTGAGAGAGCAAAATATACTAAGTTCGGAATATTGATTCCGCATATTGCTAGCACAATTGTTGTGGAGTTATTAGTCGTCTCCCCGTTCGTCAATTGGTGGTGCGTCCGAATTAGATGCCTAACACTTGTGGAGACTGAGATCGAAGAACATCGAACCGACACCTCCGTTCAAGCACGCTACGAGAGGTAATCTATTTACTCCCTTTGAGACTTTGTGATTTTTTTCGATTGAAATGCACGAAGTACGCCTCTGGAGATACATGTATGGGTTGTTATTTATTTCCGCTACGTGTTACGTGGATCCCAACAGTGGTATCAGAGCCAATCCTTAGGTGTTTTCGTGCATTTAATTGATTTTTTGCAATTTTTGCAATACTATGGCCAATATGTATTAACGAATTGTTCGTCTTACATGGCTAATGGAGATTGATTATTTTATATGATAAATTAATCAACGTAGCAAAAATTGAGACTAAATCAATTTTGAATCGAAAATTTATGGCTATCTTATTTTACGTAAAAATTCTGAATATGATTCAACGTAGAATTTTTATTGTGCCTTCCTAAGTTTTAAATTGTGAATTTATTACTTACGTGAAAGGGTGGTGATCATGGAAAAATCCCTAATCAATGTGATTGATGTATATATGAATGTATGATGATTATTTATATATTTGGGGTTGTAATTATTAAATGGAGACTGCGTACTCCTTTTATTTTTCATGTAATCTTTATTTTTAGCATAGTCAATTGTTGATGTAAATGCTACGAGGATTACGTGGAGGAGCCTTTTAAGTCGGCGAGCTCTTTGGGGCCCAATTCTTGAAGAGTTCAAGAAACCAAGAAGAAGCGAAGAGCGGCTCTCCGTTATTAAAATATTAAAATGATTAAATGTGGTCTCATTGGCTCGAGACCCATTAAATCATAATTCCATGATCACCACGTAGGATAGATGTTTATGTGATTGGCATCTATTTATTTATTATGATTACGTGAGCATGTTAAACTGGTTAATGTGCAAAGTCAGACTTACCTCACCCAAAATTGCGCCTGCATGAAATCTTAGTTAGGGAAAATCACTCGCGTTAGGTACCGAAAGGGCGTTGGTAATGACATCAACGTAACCAAGTCCCCGAACCCAAAATCTCTGGTTCCGCAGAATTGATTGATCTCTCCCAATCGGTCAATAAGGTTTCCGGTCTACCCTCCAAGAAAGACCGGTGGCGACTCCAAATGCATGCACAAGTTGCACATGCCACCACGACCACACTAAGGTCGAAAGCGATCGACTGTTATCGTCGAATCCCTTTGAAAAATACTCCCGCCGCGATTTGGTATGGGCCTGGGAGGGCCCGCGCCGATCCAAAGCCCGCGATCCGCACCCTTGTGCGGGGGAAGGCCTGCGATCGGTAATCCATTAGCCGCGTCCGCCTTCGGACGGGTCGCGACAGCTGGCGACTCCACTGGGGAGCTTTGTTCTAGAACCTATGGTTCTAAACCTCAAGTGGACTTAGGCCGTAATTAAAACGCTGAGTGATTTTTCTAACCATGCAGGCGCTCTTGAAGGTGAGGTAAGTCCGCTTGTGATAGGTGTTATATGTTTTTGCAGATTGGAGCGATAAGGGGGATAATCTGTGATTAACATTGTTTTATGCAGGTTGGCGTAGGAATGAATGATTGTGTGTATGTTTTATATTGAAGCGGTGATTGTTAAATAAGATGCATGTTTATCGCTTTAGCACGACACCGAAAACACACACAACCGCGCTTAAAACCCCGGGCGCCCTTCTATAGGAAAACAATAGAAGGGATTGAAAATGGAATCTCCGTGAGGAAAAACACGGGGTAATCCACTTTTCAATTCCGCTCATTTGGAGCTATGGATCGAGCCCCAATGCAACGATAGTTGTGCAATGGAATCTGCTCTTTCTAGAACTCGAGGTGGGAACCTTGACCTTAGGTGCCAAATCCTTTGATTTTTAGAAGTTTTATCCTCACTTGTCTCATGTGCATGTCTTTATATGGCTGATATATCTAAAATAAAAAATAAAAAAAAATCGGCGATCCTGGAGTCACATCTCGAAGACTGGAACTGGGGCATCTCCGAGTGTTCGGACCACATTCCTTTGATTGGTTTGGCATTTTTAGTTCTCTTGAATAAGACTAATTTTGCTGAGATCCTCTCTATCTCGTCCCTTAGATTGATTGTATTAGGGATCAATTTGTATTGTATACATCTCGATAAGGCTCATTTATATCGAAGGTAGGGGCAAATTCCCCAAACCCGTGGAGCATAGTGAAATTCGTCCCTTCAGTGCAAAATGCATTTGGCCGCAGAGCCACCCGTTTGGTGAAAGGACGTATCGTTCCTAATTGATTTTTAATCAGATCTGAGGATAAGTTCTTCTCCATTTTTTTTTTATCTCAGGTGATAAAAGAGACAATGCACCCAAAAGCTCATACATTCAAATGACAAAACAGACGTCGCCCAGCTGGGGCAAATGAACCGTAGGCATTGCAAATACCTTCAAGCACGGATGGAGGAATTCGATAGATGTTGTTCATATCAATATGCAACGTCAAAACGGAATGCAAATCAAGTGTAAAAGGACGTATCGTTCCAAAATGATTATTTCCTTGATATGGGAATAATGCTTCCTTTCCTTTTCCTCTTAGATGATGATCAAGAGCAGAAGACGCAGGATGTAATGCTTTCAAATAACAAACAGGGAACGTCAAATACCTCAAACGGCGACTGTGATCAAGAGAATCACCAAACCGCCACATGACGAATCCCAAGAATATCAAGCTGTCTTGAGACAGATTAAATTGATCAAGGACTCTGACAATCGAGATGGATGATCAGAATCTGCAAAAATCAATGGGAGCAGGTTCCCCCCATTTGCTTTGAGGAGCCAAACCGGGGGCAAACTCTCATGATCCCCCATGAAAGCGCATCAGACCAGGGTCATCGAATCCAGAGATGACAAACAGCAAGACAAGCGTCACCTAGCTGTGATAAATCACGCCTAACTGGGGCAAGTGAATTAATTTTGCGCTGGACAAAGAAAGATGTGTCTTCTCCGGCAAAGTCAAATAGCAGAGTCGTCCGCATCAGAATCAAACCCCAAGATACGAATTTGGGCGAACGGTAACTTTGTATCGTTCCAATTTGATCTTCGAAGATCACGGGCTTAACATGAGTTTTTCTCATTTAACAGGAAGTTGTTGGCGCCGAAAGCCTCAAAAGAAAAGAGCTCGCTGATAGGGAGACGAATAGAATCATTGGCCTTGGAAGTCAGGATTCCAGAAAATGGTCTTTGATTATAAGATCGAGTGGAGGGTAAAAAGTATCGCTTCCACACTTCATGCTTTGACATGCATTCCGATAACAATTTCATTTTTCCTTGAATAAAAGGAACTCTGAAGAGTGGCGCTGGAATGCGTCCAAAAACACAAATGGATCTCCTCTGGGGCAAATCCTGGAAAATGATTCATCGCCAACCAAACGGAGGGATCAAGGCCACAAGATGGATGGACAACTTCTGCAAGCCGCACGTTTGTGTTCAAATGGAAACACAAAACAAGAACAATGCTGTATCGTTCCAATTTGCCTGGAATTTTAGAACGCAAACTGACGCCTAATTCCCGTCTTTGACAAGGGATCACCATCAAGGCGAAACAGGTTTTCACATCCCATGTATTACCCATTGGAATACATGACCAAGGGTAAGATGTATCGTTCTAATTTTTTTGAAAAATTCATGAACGAACAATAACATGTTTCTTCTACATTTTCAGGGATCTCCAGCCGCGAGGGACAGGTAAGTATCCCTCTCCCAAATCCCTTGAAGATGTTGAGTAAAAAATAGAGAAGAAAAGAAAAGCTCTCAGAGTCTAATGTCTAGAAAAGACATAGAACTCAAATTTCATTGGCATTCATGTTTTGAAACAGGAGGTTGTCTGAACATGAATAAGAACATGCATGTGGCATCATAAAATCCCCTTTGACGGGTAAAATTTTTGGAGAAAATGAAAGAGATTTTTCCAATAAAAAAATTGTTCAAAACTTTCAAAAGGACGTTTTCTCAAAAGACAAGAGGCAAAGCCTAGTCCAAACACGTCCCACACACACTGGAGAGATGAGTGGAGCAGATCAGATAGCAAAATCTGGACCTACGGAAGTAGGGACCATTCGCAGCGATTATATGGATTGGGACGACGGAGGCATTCGTTTTTTATCCCCAAACACTACAGGTGACCGTTGATAACCCCTTCGAACGGCGGTTTTCATTCTTAACCCTGTCAAGAACCACCCCACATCGGGGCAAAATGGAGGTGAGTCCAGCGGCATCAGGAGAAAATGGTCAGAAATTTTCTTGCTCGGACTAACATTAATCTTTGTGTGTTGTTTATATGGTAATCCAAGTGCCATAGGATGACGAGAAGCATTCATTTCTCTATCACACACACTGAATCCTTTGCACAGCCAACTTGAGCCTGCAAATTCATTTCATGAACCCATTGGTGATCATTCCAAAACGGATGCAGCACCCCTTCAAAAATGGAAGAGTTCAAGACTCAGGGATTACGAAGAAGATTCCCGGGCTGATATTTAAAGCATGTTTAGACTATATGTCTAACATGATCCCATGAAGATGAGAAAAAAGCGGGATTCCAAAAATGAATGAGAAAAATCCACCGCATCAAGAAAAAGCAAAGTGCCTGGTAAAAGCGAGGCCGATGCTCGTGCAAGCTGTTTGCTTGATTCCCAGTGAAACTTGGATGGGAAAAGAGAAAATTCCTAAAGGAGTCAGATAAAAAGACTGCTCTCCAAATGATGTCAAGCGCGGAGGAAAGGCGCAGACAGAGTTGTCAACCTTCTTAATGCAACAAGAGACGCTCTCTAAAGGACTTGTGCACACCTCAAAAGCGGTTGCACACCTCAAAAACTGAAGATGCAGAATGGAAAAGACAGGTGACAAATTTGCAATGATCACCAATGTCAATCCCCTCATAAATTCTGGGCCAAAAACAAGCCTTTTTCGGTCCCCAATCTTACCAACATCATAACCCTGAAACAGTCTTCTATGACTAAGACACTTGGGTTAACATATAGCTTAGCTCGAAGAGGTACGAGCAAGACTATTTCTTTCTCATTTTGCAGGGTTCTCGACTTGTAAACCCGGAGCAGATGTTGAAGACTTTCATACAATGGCCTCGACTCCAAAGCGGGTCCCCCTTGAAAACCAATATTCAAGCCCAACATTACGGTCCCGTGGAAGACCTCCCGACCGATCAAAATGTATGCGCTGCGAATGAACCTAAAACCTAGGCACATGTTAGTAGGGAATTGAGTGCATCCCCTATAAAAAACCACTATCGCAAAACAGGTGAGAAGACCTCCTTGTCGAGAAATATTCCAATTGATGTTTTGAACAAACTCTTTTTGGAATTTTAAAACTGTTGATCCAGATTTTCCGTGCAAGGGATTTGTGATCACATTTGCATGTTGCAAGAATGCTTTGGATAACCTCCAGCATCAAAATGCACATTTCATGATTAAAACTTAAATCATACGGTTTTGTCAAAATGGACAGCCGTAGTCTTCCCAAAGATTACTAACGTTTTCTTGGTGAAGAAAAATCTTTCAGGCTCAAACTTCTGCAGGATACCGGGAGAACCCAGCTTCCAGAATGTCGCTTCAACAGACTCAAGTGAAGTTTTGTCAAAATAAAATCTTTCACTGCTTCAAAAAAACTGAATTCCCGACAAACTTCGGGGTCTCCAAAAAAAAAGGGGGAAGAAAAACCCTTTTAAAAGAAAAAGTCCTATCAGACGTGGAGAACCCTCGTCCCAGGACCCATTTTCAAAATATCAAACAGTCTCATCGGACGTGGAGAACCCTCGTCATGAGACCCATTTTTCAAAACTTAGGCAGTCTCATCGGACGTGGAGAACCCTCGTCATGAGACCCCTTTTCAAAATTTAGGCAGTCTCATCGGACGTGAAGAACCCTCGTCATGAGACCCCTTTTTCAAAACTTAGGCAGTCTCATCGGACGTGGAGAACCCTCGTCATGAGACCCCTTTTCAAAATTTAGGCAGTCTCATCGGACGTGGAGAACCCTCGTCATGAGACCCCTTTTCAAAAATTTAGGCAGTCTCATCGGACGTGGAGAACCCTCGTCATGAGACCCCCTTTTCAAAATTTAGGAAATCTCATCGGACGTGGAGAACCCTCGTCATGAGACCCCTTTTCATTTAGGCAGTCTCATCGGACGTGGAGAACCCTCGTCATGAGACCCCTTTTCAAAGTCAAAACTGATGGTAGACACCGCCTGAAGGGTCAAACAAAGGTAGATACCGCCTGAAGGGTCAAATGAAGGTAGATACCGCCTGAAGGGTCAAATGAAGGTAGATACCGCCTGAAGGGTCAAATGAAGGTAGATACCGCCTGAAGGGTCAACACATGGTAGATACCGCCTGAAGGGTCAACACAAGGTAGAAACCGCCTGAAGGGTCAAATCAAAGGTAGAAACCGCCTGAAGGGTCAACTCAAGGTAGAAACCGCCTGAAGGGTCAAACCAAGGTAGAAACCGCCTGAGGGATCACATTAATGGTAGAAACCGCCTGAAGGGTCACATATGGTAGAAACCGCCATAAGGGTCAATTCATTGGTAGAAACCGCCATAAGGGTCAACTCATTGATAAATATCGCAGTAAGGATCAACACAAAGGTCTGATCCACCATACGGATCAAAATCCTTAGCAAATCCCAAAGCGTGGGATGCGCCTTCCTTAGGTTCCTACAAGTTAGGAATCCCATCATGGTATGACCTACCATACAGGTCAGAGCTTAATCTCCCTAGGATATTCTGAATGACGAGTCCTAGGCATCTTCTTGAAAGTCGTCGCAACCGGCAGCATCCGACAGGTGAGCTTCAGGTAAGCCTCTCTCACTCCGGCCCACGTTCAAATTGTTAGAGCAAACCGGGGATTGATTTGAGCTTTTATCAATAGGCTTAAGGATCCGATGTCATAACATTTCTTCTCTTATTTTCCCAGTTGAGTCGGCTAGGAATCAGGTGCCACCTTATCTTTGAGAGAAACCTCTAACGAGATTCCTCTCAAAGAGGGGCAGCTGTTGACACCTGATTTTTTTACCATTTATTATTGTGATTTTTATTCTTTAAAATTAATTAAAAATATCAAAAAAGGTCATAAAATCACAAAATCAACTTTGGAAGCCTTGGTTTAACCTTAGGAACCAATTTTGAACAAAAAATATTTTTCGGTATTTTCAATATTTTTCGAGTTTATTTAATTATAAAAATACCCAAAAAATCAGAAAAATACCATTCGTGGTCAGAAGAATACCCAAAAATATTCGATAATTTTGTTTTAATTTCCTCTTCAAGTGTGTCACTTTAAATCTCAAAAATTCGGCTCGGGTCACTATGTTCCTTCACAAACATAAACCCGAACCGAGCCTAAAAAAAATCATTTTCGAGTCTTTTAGTCTTCAATTCTCACTTTTTATAAGCTATGACATTGGATTCTAAAGTCTTAAAGTGCAATTAGGTCAATTTGCCCTCCAATTTAATCAATTTTTACCAAAAGGGCTTAATTGCACATTTTTCTTTCAATTAGTCCCCGGTTTCACGGATGTATACGTATGCTCTACATATTTATACGTCATACGTATTTATACGTTATGCATATTTGTACTGTTTGGTAACCTCTTTAACTCTTGTAATAATAATAATGGTTATTATTTTTAACACCTTTGTTAGTGCCTTTTTTTTAGCATTTTTGTATTGTGAGTGCTATTGCTAGTGCTATTTTTAAATAGCATTTTTTGTATTATAAATTGTGAGTGCTATTGTTAGTGCTATTTTTAAATGACATTTATTTATCATAAATTGTGAGTGCTATTGTTAGTGCTATTTTTAAATGGCATTTATTTATCATAAATTGTGAGTGCTATTATTAGATAGAATTTATAATTGTTAGTGCTATTTTTAAATAGCATTTTTGTATTATAAATTGTGAGTGCTATTGTTAGTGCTATTTTTAAATGTCATTTATTTGTGAGTGCTATTTTTAGATAGAATTTATAATTGTTAGTGCTATTTTTAAATACAATTTATTGGAAGGTATTTTTGGCTATAAAAGGATGGCAAGAGTTTTGAGGTTGAAGGGGGAGACATTTTTGTAGAGTGTGCAAATTTTTGAGAGCTTAGAGAGAAGAACACAAACACTCTCTATATTCTCATAATCTTGAGAGAGCAAAATATACTAAGTTCGGAATATTGATTCCGCATATTGCTAGCACAATTGTTGTGGAGTTATTAGTCGTCTCCCCGTTCGTCAATTGGTGGTGCGTCCGAATTAGATGCCTAACACTTGTGGAGACTGAGATCGAAGAACATCGAACCGACACCTCCGTTCAAGCACGCTACGAGAGGTAATCTATTTACTCCCTTTGAGACTTTGTGATTTTTTTCGATTGAAATGCACGAAGTACGCCTCTGGAGATACATGTATGGGTTGTTATTTATTTCCGCTACGTGTTACGTGGATCCCAACAGTGGTATCAGAGCCAATCCTTAGGTGTTTTCGTGCATTTAATTGATTTTTTGCAATTTTTGCAATACTATGGCCAATATGTATTAACGAATTGTTCGTCTTACATGGCTAATGGAGATTGATTATTTTATATGATAAATTAATCAACGTAGCAAAAATTGAGACTAAATCAATTTTGAATCGAAAATTTATGGCTATCTTATTTTACGTAAAAATTCTGAATATGATTCAACGTAGAATTTTTATTGTGCCTTCCTAAGTTTTAAATTGTGAATTTATTACTTACGTGAAAGGGTGGTGATCATGGAAAAATCCCTAATCAATGTGATTGATGTATATATGAATGTATGATGATTATTTATATATTTGGGGTTGTAATTATTAAATGGAGACTGCGTACTCCTTTTATTTTTCATGTAATCTTTATTTTTAGCATAGTCAATTGTTGATGTAAATGCTACGAGGATTACGTGGAGGAGCCTTTTAAGTCGGCGAGCTCTTTGGGGCCCAATTCTTGAAGAGTTCAAGAAACCAAGAAGAAGCGAAGAGCGGCTCTCCGTTATTAAAATATTAAAATGATTAAATGTGGTCTCATTGGCTCGAGACCCATTAAATCATAATTCCATGATCACCACGTAGGATAGATGTTTATGTGATTGGCATCTATTTATTTATTATGATTACGTGAGCATGTTAAACTGGTTAATGTGCAAAGTCAGACTTACCTCACCCAAAATTGCGCCTGCATGAAATCCTAGTTAGGGAAAATCACTCGCGTTAGGTACCGAAAGGGCGTTGGTAATGACATCAACGTAACCAAGTCCCCGAACCCAAAATCTCTGGTTCCGCAGAATTGATTGATCTCTCCCAATCGGTCAATAAGGTTTCCGGTCTACCCTCCAAGAAAGACCGGTGGCGACTCCAAATGCATGCACAAGTTGCACATGCCACCACGACCACACTAAGGTCGAAAGCGATCGACTGTTATCGTCGAATCCCTTTGAAAAATACTCCCGCCGCGATTTGGTATGGGCCTGGGAGGGCCCGCGCCGATCCAAAGCCCGCGATCCGCACCCTTGTGCGGGGGAAGGCCCGCGATCGGTAATCCATTAGCCGCGTCCGCCTTCGGACGGGTCGCGACATGACACGATTGCTAGTCCCGTCATTACTGAAACACGGTTGGGTGCTCTTGGCTCTCCAATCATCATGGTTGTAACTCTGCCCAGCACTTGAGCTCCAACTGGCTTTATGATGGTTTAACGCTATCCTTCCATCCCTTAGCAATCTCCTATAGTACTTGAGGTGAGACTCAACGTTAATTCTAGAGAGCCCCGGCACATTCATAATCTCGAGTATGCGCAGTGGGCTAGCCGAATCAACTCCCAATTCTCGAATTGCATCAACAAATTTGGTGTGAAGCTCATAGGTCCAGTAAAACCTTGTTCTCTTATCACCCAAAATATCGTCAATACTTCGGTAGCTATTCTCTACGAGATCTAGTCGTTTCAAAAGTTGTCCAGGGAGGGACTCACCGACTTTGGATTGGCTGGCTGCGACAGCGAGTTCGTCATTGAGAGAATTCCCCCTGTGATGATTCATGTCCCATTTCTCAGAGGATGTTGGTGTTGATCCTATGGTGTTGACTTGCTCATGCAGATCTCCGGCGGTATCTGGCTGTGTCGGAAAATGCTGTGGAGAATACGGTAACAGCTGAGCGTTATTCGTCAACAGGGATGGTTCATCGAGGAACACCTCGCCGAGGACAACAGGATTACCACAATTAAGGCAGGTGGCCTTGGTCAGAGCTTCCTTATATCTCGCGCTTTCAGCTTGAAGCTTCTCATTCTCCTCCTTCAGGACCAGTAACTCATGGTCTGCGTATTGCTGTTTCACCCGGGTTCGTTTGTTGGCGAACCAAAACTTGACCTTCGAAAGCTCCAATCCTATCTTTCGGCTCAACTCCATTTTCTGTTGTCTGCTTGGAGTGGGGCATTCATTGAAGAAAGCTTCGAGCTCTCGGATTTGGCCTGGAGTGTAGCGTTGTAGTTGCTTCCTTTTCCGGCTCCGGTCATCATTGTATACTCCTTCTTCGTAGCTGAAACCTAGAATTTCATCGCTGGAGGAGTCAGTCTCTATGGCCTTCGGGCAGGATTCAGCTCCAGGATCTTCAAAGTCTCCCAGCAGTTCGTGCTCAGAAATGTCCAGGTCGGGCGTTTCTAGCAGATGGGAATAACTTTTAAACATGATGGATCGCGGTATCTCGGGCTGATCTAGTTCACTCAGCTTTCTCAATTCGCTCTTACGTGTTTGCTCACTCTAGAAATTTTCTCAAGTGATTGTGCGTGTCCTGGAACCATCCTTCAGGCTGCATATGAAGACCAGCAAGCAAGCGCTCCTCCCGAGATTCTGCAATTACTCATCGTCTGTATTCCCCTTTCTTTTTCCTCGTGATAGGATCACAAACTCTCTTGCATTGATTCGGTTTCATCGAGTATTGCGCTCGTCCCCTAGTTCAGTCTTCAAAGTGGTGGGTCTACAATCTTTCGGCGCCTTTTATGATTTGCTAGGCCCGAGAACGTGGGGAGCAGCGGTGGACCCGCAATTAATGACTCCGTTTAATTCATTTAGCTCCATGGGAATTAACGCTATGATCTTCTCTCAACCCCTTTTCATCGTTCAAACGAAAGTGACATTTTCCCTGTGCATGCTGTTACTCTTCATTTCAGCATCCCGGGCGCTTGGTGAGGAATGAGTTCGTGGCCACTCAAAATTTTAAAGACCGTCTCTGGTTTCAGACTTAATCTAACAAGGGATCATCACAACTGAGCATGACGATGTTCGTCGATAGCGTTGGTTTTAATATAGAATTAACTATAGTCATTAAAGAAAAATGTTCCCGTAGGAACTTTACAACGGATAAAATGAGTGATCTACTCGTGAACATGTTCTTCTTCCTATGGGTGTTCGTAGTGACCGACCCATCGTGCCCCGAGCCAGGTGCTAGATCATGGCTGTCCAAGCATGCCAGCTTCCCACTGATTGAACAAGGCATCGAGCCCCTCATCGAAGAAATCGTCTGTCGTGGGTTGACCAGCGGCAGGCAGAGCACCAGCCGACTGTTGCTCGAATGGAGGAGTGCGCACTCGCTGTACTTGTGACACGCGCTCTTGAGAAGTGTTGAAATGGCCTGGGAGGACATTCTGATCAGCTTTCAGTTTGCCGGTGGTCGGGTTGCTAGCTTGATTGATGCTTAGATTTGGCCGGGTATCTCTTGATGCCTGAGCATTACAATGGCGGTCGCCCCTAGCTTTTGAGCTCGAGACGGATTCCTCCCGGTTTAGCTCCGCTCGACGTTGTTTTAATAGCTTTCTGTAGGCAGCAAGGTGATTCCTGACCAGCTCCTTACTAAGCCCCGGTACATTCATGGCCTTAAATATGCGCGTCGGAGTTGCTGAGTCGATCCCCATTTGGTGAACCACGTCTAGGAATCTGGAATGCAGTTCAGGGGGCCAAGCGAACCTCCTCTTATCGTGGCCCAAAATTGCATCGATGGCTTGACGACTGATTAACTCATCTCCAGCAGGACCCGACCCTATCGAAAATTGTTGTGCATGAGGCTGATATGCTTTGAGCTGGTCGGCGGTAACATCCAGCTCCTTGAAACTATACCTCCAATCAAAGCGATGCAAATCCCATCCCCTAGGAGGCATTTGTATCATCTTCGTAGGATCATCCTGCTCATGCGTGACTCCGGCAAAATCTGGTTGAGCAGGAGATGCCCCGAGGGAGTAAGGTGGTAAATGAACGTCTTCAATCATCGCGTGAGGCTTATCGGGGAATATCTTACCGAGGGCGACGAGGTTATCGCAATGAGGGCAAACGGTAATATTGAGAGCTTTTTCATACCTTATGTTTTCTGTTCGCAGCTTTTGGTTTTCTTCCTTTAAAATCTCGACCACCTGACGTTTGCGTTGAGCCTTCGATTTGGATCTCCTATTTTGAAACCAAAACTGGATCCTCGACTGATTAATCCCCAACTCCCGGCTCAATTCAATTCTCCACTTCTTTTTCATATAATGGTTTTTACTGAAAAGGGTTTCCAGCATTTGGGTTTCCTCCTGAGAGTATTGGTGAGGATGTCTTCTTTTCCCGAGTTGAACATCGTGGATGTCGTTGTCGTCGTCGCCGTGATCTTGATTTCCGTTGCCAGAAGTGTTGGGCTCCATGGTTTTGGCGTTAGACTTGATCTTGGAATCTTCGAGATCCCTCTGTAGTTCAATTTCTGAGATTTTTGAGTCAGTCGCCTCTAGCAGCTGACAATAACCTCTTAAATATGTTGGATTGAGAAATGTTTGATTGGTTCTTGCCCACTCAGAGTTCTCCACTCTCTCATGTATGCTCACTCCCTATAAAGTTTTCTTCGAGTGACTTCGTATGTTTAGGAGACGCTCTTCAAGTATCATTAGGCAAACGTTCCCCCTCAAGACTTTGAATTTCTCGCTTAGCTTTTCAACGTGATGGGACGGCCAAATCCTGTTAGGGCTCTCTTCGATAGTTGCGCTTACCTCCCACCTAACTCCAATAATGATGATCCCGACAAATCTTTTACATCTTTTAATTGATGAGCCGGAAATCGCGGACCGAAACGAATCCAATGGTTCTCGTGAGGGGACCTCCTGCTTTACCCCCCTAACTGGGCTCCACCAGCATTATTACTAAGACCCTTCATCATCCTCGAGTTGCTATAAAATGAGGAATTAATGTATGGAAGGTTAACGTTCTCGCATAATCAGCTTCTTCCTTCTAATCTCTCTGTTAAACTCGTCTTATTCTCAAGCCAACCCAACGCAAATGGCCTCCTCTCCCGTACGCACTTTTTCAACTGATGTCTTGGCCCAGTGGGAAAAGCTTTACAACCTACTGGGTCGCGGTTACGCGCACATAACCGATCATTCTGCAACCGAGGATGCAATCTGTGTCCTGCTCGAGGACCTTGATACCACTTCTCTCGAAGGTACTACACTGGGGAGGGAATATAGAACTTTCCCGACTCTCTTTGCACACTCCTTAGAGGCCTATCGTGTTGCTAATCGGGAGGTTCTCGTGGCTCGCGTCTTGCGGGCTCGTTATGAGGATCGATCTGATCATTTGGTGATGACCAACTATCTGGTTGATAGTTACAAAAAGGCCGTCGAGTTTGCTAATGAGCGGGTCGCGACGTTGCTTCGCGAGAGGAGAAATCTGGTGGATCAATTGGCCATATCCCTGACCACCGGCGAGCATGACCGCCGCAACGTCCTGTTGAGGCTTCAGAGCGACTGGCAGGAAGAACGGCTCGACAAGATAACCGAGGACATAGCTCGCGGGAATGGACTGGTTCGGGACCTGGAAGTAGTCACCGAAGAACACGAGGCCAAGGTCGCCGAAGTTAAGGGAGAATGCAGAAGTCTTCTCCTCAGGCTTGCCGACCACAACATGCGGAGCTGGGAGTATGAGCAGAGCATTAATAACATGGAGGGTCAGTTGGGATCCTTTGTGTCGTTAATTAGGGCTCACTTTGGCTTTACTTTTCCACCCCGACTTGTATGACCTGCTTCTGAAAACCCTCTGCTGAGCAAAATAAATGAAAGTTCTCGTGTGTGTATTTTAACTTCTGTATGGTTCATTTCTTCGAGCATCCAAACATCTTCAACTTGAGTGAGTCGAACCATAATAGCAATAAGCCGAGCAAATACGTCCTGATTTTATAACTCGCTCATGATGAGATGGAAGAATAGTTGCAGATTTGTCCAAGAAAAGATTTCTCTATACTACTTGTTTTTCACCTGCAAATAAAAAGACAGAATCAGAAGGAATAATTTGAAAAAGAAAGCATAGACCCCTTTCAATCTTATGCTTGCTTGTGATTAATAAGGACAAGAACTTTTACAAGGGTTTTAATCTTGTGCGAAAAGTTTTTATCAATATTCCTCGAAAGAAAGCATACTATTGAAAGGAACGTAATTCACGATAATCGCTTTTGATTAATTTCGAGAGGAATGACTTACTCAAAAGTGCAAGACATAATAACGCGTTTTAAATTCAATTGAAGATATGACATCCAAATTAAGATCGTTCGCTAAGAACGAAAGTAGTTTGGACATCTATTTCGTCATTAAATTTGAAACTACGCTGATATTCTTGATCAATTATCGTGAATTACCAGTGGTGTACAACATGCATGAACCAATTCAAGTGTGTAGTTCCTTCTAGCGAAATTGGGGTTGGATTACCTCACATGACCAAAAGGTCGTGCAAGACTTCCAATTTTAATTTCCTCTAAAGGAATTATAAACTTGACTTGGGAGTATTCGGATGATTAGAAAAAATGCCACTATCACATTCCAATGACCCGTTAAAAGAAATACAACCAAGTTCCATCTGAATGTATACACCAATAGATCCCTAATACAATCACTCTAAGGGGTGAGATAGAGAAAACCTCAGTAAAAATAAACCCTATACAAGAGGACTAGTAATGGAAAATGAAATAAAGGAATGTGATCCTAACGTTTAAGGATGCCCCAGTTTTGATCTGTGCCTTCAGGATCACTTGCCCCAACTCGTCATCTTCATTGGATGATACCTCAATAATGTCCATAGTATGCTCCTTATCGCACACTCGGTGTTCGTCGTGGGATATCACCCTCCTCGTCTTCTATCAAGGACGTTAGGGACAAACGCACATATCTATCCTCGAAATGGCATTTAATCTAATCACCAGAATGCAATAAATGAAATGCCTATATCTATATGAACAGTGATAGATTTGGGGGGATAGAGAGTCTTACCAACCCAACACGTCGACTTATTGTGCGGTTTTAGGTGTACCAACCGCCCAGAGACATGCGCATGAAACAGGTGATGGTAAACTTCTAAAAATCAGAGGGTTTGGCACCTAAGGTTAAGGTTCCCACCTCGAGTTCTAGAAAGAGCCGATTCCATTGCACAGCTATCGTTGCATTGGGACTCGATCCATAGTTCGAAGTGAGCGGAATTGAAAAGTGGATTACCCCGTGTTTTTCCTCACGGAGATTCCATTTTCAATTCGTTCTATTGTGTTCCTAAAGGCGGCGCCCGGGGTTTTAGGCGCGGTTGTGTGTGTCCACGTGTCGTGATCATCACAATGCAAGTCACACACAACAGTTTATCAATCAGCACTTCAAATCATCCACACAACATACATTCCTACGCCCAACCTGCATAAGACAATGTTAATCACGGACTACACCCCTTATTTCTTCAATCTGCAAAAACATATAACACCTATCGTAAGCGGACTTACCTCACCTTCAAGAGCGCCTGCATGGTTAGAAAAATCACTCAGCGTTTTAATTACGGCCTAAGTCCACTTGAGGTCTAGAACGATAGGTTCTAGAACAAAGTCCCCAGCGGAGTCGCCAGCTGTCGCGACCCGTCCGGAAGACGACGCAGCTAATGGATTACCGATCGCGGGCCTTTTCCCCAGCACCGGAGTGCGGATCGTGGGCTTTGGATCGACGCGGGCCCTCCCAAGCCCATACCAAATCGCGGCGGGAGTATTTTTCTGAGGGATTCGACGATAAGAGTCGATCGCTTTCGACCGTCAGTGTGGTCGTGGTGGCATGTGCAACTTGTGTATGCATTTGGAGTCGCCACTGGTCTTTCTTGGAGGGTAGACCGGAAACCTTACTGACCGATTGGGAGAGGTCGATCAGTTCTGCGGAACCAGAGATTTTGGGTTCGGGGACTTGGTTACGTCGGTGTCATTACCAACGCCCTTTCGGTACCTAACGCGAGTGATTTTCCTATTCAAGATTTCATGCAGATGAGTGGGGTATGAGTCCTAAATCTAGGAGTTCATGCAGATAGGAATGACTATCCTAGCAATCACAATCAATGATAAAGTGCACAAATCAATGAATTCAAATGTACAAATAAATCACATGGCATTCCTAATAAGGCCATATTGGTCTAGAGAAGCATCAAGCAGGCTTAGGAATGATTTAGACATGATTTTGCCCATCAGGGGCAAAATCGTAATTTTGAGACAAATGGGACAATTTGCCCAAAAAGGACAAAATCATCATTTCGGAATAAATCCGGAGTCAAAAACAGGTTTGGTCACTCAATTGACCCATTTCCTATTTTTTGGCAATTTTCGTGATTTTCAGGAATTTTAGAAACCGATTTACCATTCGAAGGGTAAAATCGTCATTTTCTAAAAATGGAAATGAAATGTGGAAATCTTAGACATAAGGTTTAGCCACCCATCTGGCCCATCACTAAATTCTAAGCAATTTCCACAATTCATCAGAATATCAAAGACGATTTACCCTTTGAGGGGTGAAATCGCCATTTTGGATTAAATGGGAGAAAATCCCAAAAATGAAAACAAATCGATTTTTTTGGTGTTTTCAGCCTTGGAAAATTTTTAGAATTTGTTTGGAATTTTCTGCAATTTTTCTCAATTTTTTTGAATTTTTCTTTAGTTTTTCATTTTTTTTAGCATTTTCTGATCGATTTTTTTTATTATTATTTTTTTAATATTTTCGAAATTTTTTTTTTTAATAAAAAGCATGTCTTTGACAATAGATAACACTCAACCAGATAAATAAGCTAACCACTAGACTGAAACAAATACATGCAAATCAAGTCTATAAAGGCAATATTTTAGAAAAATAATTCTAATATACGGATCGGGTACGTAAAACATACCGGATTGGACACCGGCCTTCAATCGCCCAGCCCCAGCCTGCGACCATCTCCATGCCCGTTACTGTTCAGACACTGTTCCGACACTGTTCTGACACTGTTCCGGTACTGTTCCGACACTGTTTCGACACGGCTCGGACACGGCTTCGACACGGCTCGGACACGGCTTCGACACGGCTTCGACACGGCTCGGACACGGCTTCGACACGGCTCGGACACGGCTCCGACACGGCTCGGACACGGCTTCGACACGGCTTCGACACGGCTCGGACACGGCTCGGACACGGCTTCGACACGCCGACACGCTCCGACACGCCGACACGCTCCGACACGCTCCGACACGCTCCGACACGCCCGGACACGCCGACACGCTCCGACACGCCGACACGCTCCGACACGCCCGGACACGCTCCGACACGCCCGGACACGCCGACACGCCCGGACACGTTCCGACGACGGGACGATGACCCGAGGCCGTTTCTGAGCTCCACCAGCGGCGCGTAGGCTTCACAAGCTCTGAGGAAGGTGGTAGGACTCCGGATTAGTCGCCGGAGGCGATAGCGCGCTTTGGCGATGACGGATTTGGCCCGATCCAAAACAAACCCGAACCAAACTCCGAAACGGGTGGAGGCCGCGGGTCTTGGAGTGTTCACGGCGGCTTTGAGGTACGACGGCTAGCGATGACGGCAGAAGGTGGGGATTCCATTTTAGGCGTCCACGAAGAAGAAGAAAAGAAAAGGAAGAAGAAGCTACGGGGGAGGAAGGAGAAGAAGAAGAGGAAGAAGGAAAAGAAAAAGAAGGAGCAAGAAGGAAGAAGAGGAGGCGACGGATGATGAGGGGGAGGGGGGAAGAGTAAAATAATAATAATAATAATAAAATAATAATAAAATAATATAATAATATAATAATAAAATACTAAAAAGTAGAAATAATAATAAAATAATCAAAAGCGAAGACAAAATGATTAGTCTCCTTTTCCTTTTAAATGATGATGTTTTCACTCATTTTTCTTTTAATCATTATTAATATTTTTGCCAAATTCAATTTTATGGTGATGAGAGAACACCTAAAATCGAACCTGAATTTTACTATTTTATGAGGTCCTAAAGTAAAGAAAATTAAAAATAAAAATACCGTCTATTTGTATATATTTTTGTGACCTCGAATACTACTTTTTTTATTTTCTTTTTTTTTTATATATTTTTCGAAAATAATAATAATAAAAAATATGAAAAATATGAAAAAATATTTTTTATCCAAAATGGTCCCTTTAGCTTGGCCAAAGCTACCAAAGTTGATTTTGTAATTTTTTTAGCTTTTTATGGATTTTCTATGAATTTTCGAAAAATAAAGGAAAAAAATTGATCAAAATTTAGGTGTCAACAGGTACATCAGAGATAGCTTCGGGTATGAAGATATAGAAAGAGACCACTGGAAGAAATTTTGTAAGTATCTCATTTTCTGCATAATATAAATTGCCTAATCTGTCACGATGTACTTGGATGGAGGTGGAGCACTTGTCCTATGCTTCACATGCTAGTACTGTTGGTTATCTGAATTATGCCATGGACAGTACTAGGCTTGATCTATCACATGCAGTCAGGAAAATGTATATGATTAATCCAGGTATACATTGTGATGATGTGAAGTTGATCCTCCTAATTTTATCGGGGACGACATGCGTTGGGCTATATTTTGGAGAATGTAGTTCAGGTGGGGTGACGGTAACTAGGTTTATGAACCTGGGTCATGCAGGGAACCTGAAAGATGGTCGAGTTCTGAGCAGTTATGCCTTTACTTTTGTCAGTTGTGCTATGAGTTGGAAAGTGTCGTTAGGAGACACTAAGGTCTCGTTGACGACTGAGACTGGAAACATGGTAGCAACAGGAAAAGCTGAAGAGGCGTTGTGGTCTAATGGATTGATTAGTGATGTTGACATAGAACATTCGGTTGATGTGGTGTTCGGTAAAAGTCAGAGATATCACTGAAGAATTGAGTACATTGGTGACCAGAAATGTTGCGTTAGATATAGCATGTCAAGAGAGGATGTGACCAAGAAGAAGTTTCTTGGGGTGGAGAATCCTGCGGACATGTGGATCGACTTCATTTCTCTAAATAGGTTCAAGCTCTGCTTGAGCTTGATAGACGTTTATGGAGAGTAAACGCCCGTGGGGGCGTTGGGAGAGCAGCATGTATGATGAACATTATGACTTGGCTTCAAACATCGAGCCAAGGTGGAGATTGTTAGGTTATGTCTCAAGTTTGTGCCGTTTCGAAATCCGATTGGATAAGAAAGAAAACCAAATAATATTTTCTTTGAATTGCATATAGATATAAATGCGGAGAGTTTTCTTATCTTTGTTTGGTTGGATAAATATAGCCCCGGTCAAATCTTCTATGGACTCTAATTGCCTGATTGGGATTTCTTTTGTGGCTGTACAAAGGAAATCGTGTAGGGTTAGGAAAGGTTGGCAATTTGTGAGACATTAATCTAGGTGCGGGAAACACTCGAGTGCATGAGCGATTGTAAATCTGACTCTTCGATTATAGTGGATTATGTTGCTGGCTCTCCCCGTGGACGTAGGTACCGATCTCGGATCGAACCACGTAAATAACTGGTATCCTTTATCGTTCATTGTAATTTCTCTGGTGATTTCGTATCGACATATTTGCAAAATCCGTTAGCGTTCCCGCGTCGTTATCAATCCCAACAATTACCTATAAGTGTGAGGAAAAGCCTATTGTTGGGGTTGTCCCACATCGGTTGTGGAAGGGACTGGTGGTCGGTTTATAAGTGTGAGGGAAAGTCTCAACCTTTGAATTAGCTTTTGGGCTGAGAGAGGCCCAAGACCACCCAACACTGGTATCAGAGCTACGGTTACCAATAAGTCTGGACCCAATAAGCACACGGGAGAGATACGGGTTGCCGCTCCTCCGACCCATGATCCGATGTGTAAGGGGGAGATTGTTGGGGTTGTCTCACATCGGTTATGGAAGGGGCTGATAGTCGATTTATAAGTATGAGGGAAAGCCTCAACCTTTGGGCTAGCTTTTGGGTTGAGAGAAGCCCAAGACCAACCAACAGTTATCATCCCAATGACACAAAATACGATACAGTGAGATGATATAAAACGATCTCCATCGACATGTATTACCTTGGATTTTTTAATGACCCATCAAGCGTACGTGTGATTATGCGCATGAAATTGTGCAATGAAGATTGTCGCGACCCGTCCGAAGGCGGACGCGGCTAATGGATTACCGATCGCAGGCTTTGGATCGGCGCGGGCCCTCCCAGGCCCATACCAAATCGCGGCGGGAGTATTTTTCAAAGGGATTCGACGATAACAGTCGATCGCTTTCGACCTTAGTGTGGTCGTGGTGGCATGTGCAACTTGTGCATGCATTTGGAGTCGCCACCGGTCTTTCTTGGAGGGTAGACCGGAAACCTTATTGACCGATTGGGAGAGATCGACCAATTCTGCGGAACCAGAGATTTTGAGTTCGGGGACTTGGTTACGTTGATGTCATTACCAACGCCCTTTCGGTACCTAACGCGAGTGATTTTCCCTAACTAGGATTTCATGCAGGCGCAATTTTGGGTGAGGTAAGTCTGACTTTGCACATTAACCAGTTTAACATGCTCACGTAATCATAATAAATAAATAGATGCCAATCACATAAACATCTATCCTACGTGGTGATCATGGAATTATGATTTAATGGGTCTCGAGCCAATGAGACCACATTTAATCATTTTAATATTTTAATAACGGAGAGCCGCTCTTCGCTTCTTCTTGGTTTCTTGAACTCTTCAAGAATCGGGCCCCAAAGAGCTCGCCGACTTAAAAGGCTCCTCCACGTAATCCTCGTAGCATTTACATTAACAATTGACTATGCTAAAAATAAAGATTACATGAAAAATAAAAGGAGTACGCAGCCTCCATTTAATAATTACAACCCAAAATATATAAATAATCACCATACATTCATACATACATCAATCACATTGATTAGGGATTTTTCCATGATCACCACCCTTCCACGTAAGTAATAAATTCACAATTTAAAACTTAGGAAGGCACAATAAAAATTCTACGTTGAATCATATTCAGAATTTTTACGTAAAATAAGATAGCCATAAATTTTCGATTCAAAATTGATTTAGTCTCAATTTTTGCTACGTTGATTAATTTATCATATAAAATAATCAACCTCCATTAGCCATGTAAGACGAACAATTCGTTAATACATATTGGCCATAGTATTGCAAAAATTGCAAAAAATCAATTAAATGCACGAAAACATCTAAGGATCGGCTCTGATACCACTGTTGGGATCCACGTAACACGTAGCGGAAATAAATAACAACCCATACATGTATCTCCAGAGGCGTACTTCGTGCATTTCAATAAAAAAAAATCACAAAGCCTCAAAGGGAGTAAATAGATTACCTCTCGTAGCGTGCTTGAACGGAGGTGTCGGTTCGATGTTCTTCGATCTCAGCCTCCACAAGTGTTAGGCATCTAGTTCGGACGCACCACCAATTGACGAACGGGGAGACGACTAATAACTCCACAACAATTGTGCTAGCAATATGCGGAATCAATGTTCCGAACTTAGTATATTTTGCTCACTCAAGATTATGAGAATATAAAGAGTGTTTGTGTTCTTCTCTCTAAGCTTTCAAAAATTTGCACACTCTACAAAATGTCTCTCTCTCCAACCTCAAAACTCTTGCCATCCTTTTATAGCCAAAAATACCTTCCAATAAATTGTATTATAAAATAGCACTAACAAATAATAAATACTTTCTAAAAATAGCACTCACAAATAAATGACATTTAAAAATAGCACTAACAATAGCACTCACAATTTATAATACAAAAATACTATTTAAAAATAGCACTCACAATAGCACTCACAATTTATAATACAAAAATGCTATTTAAAAATAGCACTCACAATAGCACTCACAATTTATAATACAAAAATGCTATTTAAAAATAGCACTAACAATTATAAATTCTATCTAATAATAGCACTCACAATTTATAATACAAAAATGCTATTTAAAAATAGCACTAACAATAGCACTCACAATACAAAAATGCTATTTAAAAAAGCACTAACAAAGGTGTTAAAAATAATAACCATTATTATTATTACAAGAGTTAAAGAGGTTACCAAATAGTATAAATACACATAACGTATAAATACGTATGACGTATAAATACGTAGAGCATATGTATACATCCAAACGACCAAATTAGCCTGAATTGAGGCCGCCAATGGATTGGGCATGATGAAAATTATGGGGTAGAGGTGTTGAATTTTAATGGGTATGCCCGTGTGAAATTCAAGATCTGTGAAACCGGGGACTAATTAAAAGAAAAATATGCAATTAAGCCCTTTTGGTTAAAATTGATCAAATTGGAGGGCAAACTGACCAAATTGCACTTCAAAACTTTAGAATCCAATGTCATAGCTTATAAAAGGTGAGAATTTGAAAATTAAAAGACTCGAAAAGGATTTTTTTGGCTCGGTTCGGGTTTATGTTTGTGAAGGAACATAGTGACCCAAGCCGAATTTTCAATATTTTAAGTGACACACTTGAAGAGGAAATTAAAACAAAATTATTGAATATTTTTGTATATTTTTCTGACCACGAATGGTATTTTTATGATTTTTTTGGGTATTTTTATAATTAAATAAATTCAAAAAATATTTAAAAATACCGAAAAATATTTGTTGCTCAAAATTGGTTCCTAAGGCTAAACCAAGGCTTTCAAAGTTGATTTTGTGATTTTATGACCTTTTTTGATATTTTTAATTAATTTTAAAGAATAAAAATCACAATAATAGATTGATCAAAAATCAGGTGTCAATAGCTGCCCCTCTTTGAGAGGAATCTCGTTAGAGGTTTCTCTCAAAGATAAGATGGCACCTGATTCTTAACCGACTCAACCGGGAAAATGAAAGAAGAAATGCTATGACATCGGATCCTTAAGACTCTTGATAAAGCTCGAATTAATCCTCGGTTTGCTCTAACAATTTGAACATGGGCCGGAGTGAGAGAGGCTTACCTGAAGCTCACCTGTCGTATGCTGCCGGTTGCGAAGACTTTCAAGAAGATGCCTAGGACTCGTCATTCAGAATATCCTAGGGAGATTAAGCTCTGACTTGTATTGTAGGTCATAC
This sequence comes from Rhodomyrtus psidioides, assembly GCA_021437785.1. Classification (NCBI taxonomy): domain Eukaryota; kingdom Viridiplantae; phylum Streptophyta; class Magnoliopsida; order Myrtales; family Myrtaceae; genus Rhodomyrtus; species Rhodomyrtus psidioides. Next base: position 99,579 of record JAILYB010000171.1, on the reverse strand, counting down.
CATGATGGGATTCCTAACTGGTAGGAACCTAAGGAAGGCTGTCGCGACCCTCTTGAGGTTGTCGGGCTCTCGAGGGCTAATGGGTCGTCCTGTCTGGTCGGACGCGGGCCTCTCCCAAGGCCCATTACCCAAATCGCAACGGAGGTATGCGTGACCGACTTTCAGTGTGGTCTAGTGACATGTGCTAAGTGTGCATGCCATGGAGTCGCCACCAATCATTTTTTTAGGGTGTGATTGGACCACCCAATCGAATAGTTGGGAGTTTCTATTCAATTCTGCGAGAACCAGAGAAATGGTTTCGGGGACTTAGTTACACCAACTGTCAGAGTTGACGCCCTTTCGGTACCTAAGTTGACTGAATTTTCTAGCCTGAGATTCATGCGGATGAGTAAGGTATGAACCCTAAATCTAGAAATTCATGCAGATAGAAGTGATTATCCTAGCAATCACAATCAGTAATAAAATGCGCAACTCAAGGAATCTAGATATGCAAATAAATCACATGGCATTCCTAGTAAGGCCCTATTTATCAATCACAGCTCAAGAATGATTTAGCTGTCTTAGCCATTCTACACACGATCTAACCTAAGAAAAGCATTAGGAAGCATCGAAGGAGTTCGAGAGTACTCACATGGGGTTCGCCGTGCCCTGGTTTGGTCTTGGACGAGCTATCGAGCTCATGCCGACCCGATTATATTTGGGGATCCACTCGGCGTTTTACACCATGAAATCATGTTAAACAAAAACGAAAATATTCAGCAAGGGGAATTTATTGTAGATGGTGGTCGATCTAATTGGACGTCAAGACTAAAAAATATGTAGAAATTTACAAATTAAAATACTCGAATGACATTTTTTTGCCAAATTCAACTCTATGCGTCGTGAAGAAACACATGCAATTGAACTTGAATTTTGACTATTTATGAGTTCAAAATGAAAAGGAAATAAAAATAAAAATATTGACTATTTTTCTATATTTTTACGACATCGAACGCTATTTTTCTTCATTTTTCATGTATTTTTCTATTTTTGGAAAATATTAAAAAATATGAGAAATTATTTTTTTTTATCAAAAATGGTTCCTTTAGCTTGGTCAAGGCTACCAAAGATGATTTTTTAATTTTTTTTAACTTTTTATAGATTTTTTATGAATTTTTAAAAAATAAACTATGAAAGACTGATCAAAAATCAGGTGTCAACAAAGGCGCATCCCACGCTTTGGGATTTGCCAAGAAGTTTGATCTGTATGGTGGATTGGACCTTTGTGTTGATCCTTACGGCGATATTTACCAATGAGTTGACCCTTATGGCGGTTTCTACCTTATTTGACCGTTATGGCGGTATCTACCGTCAAGTTTAGTTTGACTCTTATGGCGGTTTCTACTTTTGGCTGACCCTTCAGGCGGTTTCTACCTTGAGTTGACCCTTCAGGCGGTTTCTACCATTGGTTGACCCTTTAGGCGGTTTCTACCTTGAGTTGACCCTTCAGGCGGTTTCTACCTTGATTTGACCCTTTAGGCGGTTTCTACCATAAGTTGACCTTTCAGGCGGTTTCTACCTTGAGTTGACCCTTCAGGCGGTATCTACCATTAGTTGACCCTTCAGGCGGTTTCTACCTTGAGTTGACCATTCAAGCGGTTTCTACCATTGGTTGACCCTTCAGGCGGTTTCTACCATAAGTTGACCCTTCAGGCGGTTTCTACCTTTGATTGACCCTTCATGCGGTTTCTACCATGTGTTAACCCTTCAGGCGGTATCTACCTTGAGTTGACCCTTCAGGCGGTTTCTACCTTTGATTGACCCTTCATGCGGTTTCTACCATGTGTTGACCCTTCAGGCGGTATCTACCTTGAGTTGACCCTTCAGGCGGTTTCTACCTCGTGTTGACCCTTCAGGCGGTTTCTACCTTGAGTTGACCCTTCAGGCGGTATCTACCATAGTTTTGACCCTTCAGGCGGTTTCTACCTCGTGTTGACCCTTCAGGCGGTTTCTACCTTGAGTTGACCCTTCAGGCGGTATCTACCATAGTTTTGACCCTTCAGGCGGTTTCTACCTTCAATTGACCCCTCAGGCAGTTTCTACCGTGAGTTGACCCTTCAGGCGGTTTCTACCTTGTGTTGACCCTTCAGGCGGTTTCTACCTCGAGTTTGCTTTGAAAAGGGGTCTCATGACGAGGGTTCTCCACGTCCGATGAGACTGCTTGATTTTTGAAAAGGGATCTCATGACGAGGGTTCTCCACGTCTGTTGACACCTAAATTTTGATCAACTTTTTTTCCTTTATTTTTCGAAAATTCATAGAAAATCCATAAAAAGCTGAAAAATTACAAAATCAACTTTGGTAGCCTTGGCCAAGCTAAAGGGACCATTTTGGATAAAAAAAAATATTTTTTCATATTTTTTATTATTATTATTTTCGAAAAATATAAAAATAAAAAGAAAATCAAAAAAAGTAGTATTCGAGGTCACAAAAATATATACAAATAGTCGGTATTTTTATTTTTAATTTTCTTTACTTTAGGACCTCATAAAATAGTAAAATTCAGGTTCGATTTTAGGTGTTCTCTGATCACCATAAAATTGAATTTGGCAAAAATATTGATAATAATTAAAAGGAAAATGAGTGAAAACATCATCATTTAAAAGGAAAAGGGGACTAATCATTTTGTCTTCGCTTTTGATTATTTTATTATTATTTTTACTTTTTAGTATTTTATTATATTATTATTATATTATATTTTTTCATTATTTTATTTTTATTATTATTTTATTCTTCCCCCCTCCCCCTCATCATCCGTCGCCTCCCCTCCTCCTCCTTCTTCTTCTTCTTCTTCTTCTTCTTCTTCTTCTTCCTCTTTTTCTTCTTCTGCTTCCTCTTCCCGCGGCTCCTTCTTCTTCCTTTCTTTTCTTCTTCTTGGTGGACGCCAAAAAAATAGAATCCCCACCTTCCGCCGTCGTCGCTAGCCGTCGCACCTCAAAGCCGCCGTGAACAACCCAAGACCCGCGGCCTCCACCCGTTTCAGAGTTTGGTTCGGGTTTGTTTCGGATCGGGCCAAATCCGTCACCGCCAAAGCGCGCTATCGCCTCCGGCGACTGCCCCGGAGTCCTACCTCCTCCCTCGGAGCTTGTGGAGCCTACGCGCCGCTGGTGGAGCCCAGAAACAGCCTCGGGTCACCACCCCGTCGTCGGAACGTGTCCGGACGTGTCGGAGCGTGTCCGGACGTGTCGGAGCGTGTCGGAGCGTGTCGGAGCGTATCCGGACGTGTCGGAGCGTGTCGAGCGTGTCGGAGCGTGTCGGGCGTGTCGGAACAGTGTCCGATTTTTTTTTTTTTTTAAAAAAAATCATTTCATTCTTAATTTGTGAAATTGGCTATTGACATTCTAATGGCGATCGACAGGTAACGGGCATGGAGATGGTCGCAGGCTGGGGCTGGGCGATTGAAGGTCGGTGTCCAATCCGGTATATTCTACGTACCCAATCCATATATCAGAGTTATTTTTCTAAAATATCGCCATTATAGACTTGATTTGCATGTATTTATTTCAATCTAGTAGTTAGCTTGTTTACTTGGTTAAGTGTGGTATGTTGTCAAAGAAAATATTTTCAGAAAATATTAATAATAAAAAACAGAAAAATCTAAAAAAATGGAAAATCAAAGGAAAAATAAAAAAAATTGAGAAAAATTGCAGAAAATTCCTAAAAAATTATAAAAAAATTCCCAAGGCTGAAAATGACCAAAAGAAATTGATTTGTTGTCGTGTTTCAGGATTTTCTCCCGTTTAATCCAAAACGACGATTTTACCCCTCAAAGGGTAAATCGTCTTTGATATTCCAATGACTTGTGGAAATTGCTTAGAATTTGGTGATGGGCCAGATGGGTAGCTAAACCTTATGTCTAAGATTTCCACATTTCATTTCCATTTTTAGAAAATGACGATTTTACCCTTCGAATGGTAAATCGGTTTCTAAAATTCTCGAAAATCACGAAAATTGCCAAAAAAAAAAAGGAAATGGGTCAATTGAGTGACCAAACCTGTTTTTGACTCCGGATTCATTCCGAAATGATGATTTTGTCCTTTTTGGGCAAATTGTCCCATTTGTCTCAAAATTACGATTTTGCCCCTGATGGGCAAAATCATGTCTAAATCATTCCTAAGCCTGATTGATGCTTCTCTAGGCCAATATGGCCTTATTAGGAATGCCATGTGATTTATTTGTACATTTGAATTCATTGATTTGTGCACTTTATTATTGATTGTGATTGCTAGGATAGTCATTCCTATCTGCATGAACTCCTAGATTTAGGACTCGTACCCCACTCATCTGCATGAAATCTTAAGTCAGAAAACTCAGTCAACTTAGGTACCGAAAGGGCGTCAACTCTGATAGTTGACGTAACTAAGTCCCCGAACCCATTTCCCTGGTTATCGCAGAATTGAATAGAAACTCCCGACTATTCAATAGGGTGGTCCAATCATACCCTCCAAAAAATGATTGGTGGCGACTCCATGGCATGCACACTTAGCACATATCACTAGACCACACTGAAGGTCGACTACGCATACCTCCGTTGCGATTTGGGTAACGGGCCTTGGGAGAGGCTCGCGTCCGACCAGACTGGACGGCCCATTAGCCCTCGAGAGCCCATGGCGAACCTCGAGAGGGTCGCGACAGACTGGCGACTCCACTGGGGACTTTAGAGAACTTGAGCCGATTAAAAAGTTGATTAATTTTTCTAACATGTTTTATGCAGATGCTCTTCAAGGTGAGGTACATACTTTAACCCTTGAGGTGTTAAATATTTTTGCAGATTGGAGAGATAAGGGGTGTAGTCCGTGATTAACATTGTTTTATGCAGGTTGGCGTAGGAATGTATGTTGTATGGATGATTTGAAGCGCCGATTGATAAACTGTTGTGCATGACTTGCATTGTGATACTCACGACACAATGAACACACACAGCCGCGCCTAAAACCCATGGCGCCCTCTTTAGGAAAACAATAGAAGGAATTGAAAACGGAATCTCCATGAGGAAAAACATGGGGTAATCCACTTTTCAATTCCGCTCACTTCAAACTATGGATCGAGTCCCAATGCAACGATAGCTGTGCAATGGAATCGGCTCTTTCTAAAACTCGAGGTGGGAACCTTGACCTTAGGTGCCAAATCCTTTGATTTTTAGAAGTTTTATCCTCACTTGTCTCATGTGCATGTCTTTAGATGGTTGATATATCTAAAACCACCTAAAAAAAAAAATCGGTGATCCTGGAATCACATCTCGAAGACTGGAACTGAGGCATCTCCAAGTGTTCGGACCACATTCCTTTGATTGGTTTGGCATTTTTAGTTCTCTTGTATAAGACTAATTTTGCTGAGGTCCTCTCTATCTCGTCCCTTAGATTGATTGTATTAGGGATCTATTTGTATTGTATACATCTTGATAAGGCTCATTTCTATCGAAAATGGGGGCAAATTCCCCAAACCCGTGGAGCATAGTGGAATTCGTCCCTTCAATGCAAAATACATTTGGCCGCAGAGCCACTCGTTTGGTGAAAGGACGTATCGTTCCTAATTGATTTTTAATCAGATCTGGGGATAAGTTTTTCTCCATTTTTTTTTATCTCAGGTGATAAAAGAGACAATGCACCCAAAAGCTCATGCATTCAAATGACAAAACAGACGTCGCCCAGCTGGGGCAAATGAACCGTAGGTGTTGCAAATACCTTCAAGCACGGATGGAGGAATTTGATAGATGTTGTTCATATCAATATGCAACATCAAAACGGAATGCAAATCGAGAGTAAAGTCGTATCGTCCCAATTTATCTTGGATTTGGGAATGCGAGTTGACACTTGTTATTTATCCTTGATAGGGACTCGCCATCAAGGAAAACAGATTTTCACAACCTGTGTAAACTCGCTGGGGCACACGACCAAGGGTAGGATGTATCATTCCAATTTTTATAAAATTTTGGGACATACACTGACATATTTCTTCTTTATCCCCAGGGATCTCCAGCCACGACGGTCAGGTAAGTATCCCTTTCCCCAATACATTGAAAATGTTAAAAAAAATAGAGAGAAAAAGAAAAGCTTTTAGAATCTGATGTCTAGAAAAGACATAGAATTCTAATTTTATTGACATTCATGTTTTAAAACAGGAGGTTGTCTGAACAGGAATAAAACATGCATGGTGCATCATAAGATTCCCATGAGGGGTAGATTTTGGAGAAAATGAAAAGAATTTTTCCAATAAAAGTTGTTCAGACCGTTTAAAAGGGTGTTTTCTCAGACGAGAGGCGAAGCCTAATCCAAACATGTCCAACACACACTTGAGAGATGAGTGGAGTGAGCAGATAACAAAATCTGGGTCTACGGGGGTAGGGACCATTTGCAGCGATTACATGGGTTGGGACGACGGAGGCATTCGTTTCATATCCCCCAAACACTACAGGTGACCGTTGATAACCCATTTGAACGGCGGTTTTCATTCTTAACCCTGTCAAGAACCACCCCACACCGGGGCAAAAAGGAAGTAAGTCCAGCAGCGTCAGGAGAAAATGGTTAGAAATTTTCTTGCTCTGACTAACATTAATCTTTGTGTGTTGTTTATATGGTAATCCAAGTGCCATGGGATGACGAGAAGCATTCATTCTTTATCCCACACACTGTATCATTTGCACAGCCAAGTTGAGCCTGCAAATTCATTTCATGAACCCATTGGTGATCATTCCAAGACTGATGCCGCACCACTTCAAAAATGGAAGAGTTCAAGACTCAGGGATTACGAAGAGAATTCCCGGACTGATATTTAAAGCGTGTTTAGACTATATGTCTAACATGATCCCATGAAGATGAGAAAAAGTGGGATTTCAAAAATGAATGAGAAAAATCCACGGCATCGAGAAAAAGCAAAGTGCCTGGTAAAAGCAAGGCCGATGCTCGTGTAAGTTGTTTGATTGATCCGCAATGAAGCCGGATGAGAAAAGAGGAAATCCCCAAAGGAGCCAAATTCAAAAAGGCTGCTCCCCAAATGCTGCCAAACACAGAATAAAGACATAGAGAGAGTCGGTCTCTGAATGCAACAAGAGACGCTCTCTAAAGAGCTGGTGCACACCTCAAAATCGATTGCGCACCTCAAAGACTAAAGATGCAGAAAGGAAATGACAGGAGGCAAATTAGCAATGATCACCAATGTCAAACCCGTCACGAATTCTGGGCAAAAAACAAGCTTTTTTCGGTCCCCAATCCTACCAATGTTACAACCCTGAAACAGTCTTCTCTGACTAAGACACTTGGGTTAACATATAGCTTAGCTCGAAAAAGTACGAGCAAGACTATTTCTTTCTCATTTTGCAAGGTTCTTGACTTGTAAACCCGGAGCAGATGGTGAAGACTTTCATTCAATGGCCTCGACTCCAAAGCGGGTCCCCCTTGAAAACCAATATCCAAGCCCAACATTACGGTCCCGTGGAAGACCTCCCGACCGATCAAAATGTATGCGCTGCGAATGAGCCTGAAACCTAGACATAGGTTAGTAGGGAATTGAGTGCATCCCCTATAAAAAAAAAACCATTATCTCAAAACAGGTGAGAAGACCTCATCGTCGAGAAATATTCCAATTGATGTTTTGAACAAACTCTTTTTGGAATTTTCAAACTGTTGATCCAGATTTTCCATGCAAGGAATTTGTGATCACATTTACATGTTGCAAGAATGCTTTGGATAACCTCCAGCATCAAAATGCACATTTCACGATTAAAATTTAAGTCATACGATTTTTGTCAAATGGACAGCCGTGGTCTTCCCAAAGATTACTAACGTTTTTTTGGTGAAGAAAAATCTTTCAGGCTCAAACTTCTGCAGGATACCTGGAGAACCCAGCTCCCAGAATGTCGCCTCAACAGACTCAAGTGAAGCTTTGTCAAAATAAAATCTTTCACTGCTTCAAAAACCGAATTCCCGATAAACTTCGGGATCTCTAAAAAAGGGGGAAGAAAAAAAACCCTTTTAAAAGAAAAAATCCTAGCATGACGTGGAGAACCCTCGTCCCAGGACCCATTTTCAAAAAAATCAAGCAATCCCAGCAGACGTGGAGAACCCTCGTCCCGGGACCCTTTTTCAAAAATTTAGGCAGTCTCATCGGACGTGGAGAACCCTCGTCATGAGTGTCGCGACCCGTCCGAAAGCGGACGCGGCTAATGGATTACCGATCGCGGGTCTTGGATCGACGCGGGCCCTCCCAGGCCCATACCAAATCGCGGCGGGAGTATTTTTCAAAAGGATTCGACGATAAGAGTCGATCGCTTTCGACCTTAGTGTGGTCGTGGTGGCATGTGCAACTTGTGCATGCATTTGGAGTCGCCACCGGTCTTTCTTGGAGGGTAGACCGGAAACCTTACTGATCGATTGGGAGAGATCGATCAGTTCTACGGAACCAGAGATTTTGGGTTCGGGGACTTGGTTACGCTGGTGTCGTTACCAACGCCCTTTCGGTACCTAACGCGAGTGATTTTCCTAACTAGGATTTCATGCAGGCGCAATTTTGGGTGAGGTAAGTCTGACTTTGCACATTAACCAGTTTAACATGCTCACGTAATCATAATAAATAAATAGATGTCAATCACATAAACATCTATCCTACGTGGTGATCATGGAATTATGATTTAATGGGTCTCGAGCCAATGAGACCACATTTAATCATTTTAATATTTTAATAACGGAGAGCCGCTCTTCGCTTCTTCTTGGTTTCTTGAACTCTTCAAAAATTGGGCCCCAAAGAGCTCGCCGACTTAAAAGGCTCCTCCACGTAATCCTCGTAGCATTTACATCAACAATTGACTATGCTAAAAATAAAGATTACATGAAAAATAAAAGGAGTACGCTGCCTCCATTTAATAATTACAACCCCAAATATATAAATAATAATCATACATTCATATATACATCAATCACATTGATTAGGGATTTTTCCATGATCACCACGCTTCCACGTAAGTAATAAATTCACAATTTAAAACTTAGGAAGGCACAATAAAAATTCTACGTTGAATCATATTCAGAATTTTTACGTAAAATAAGATAGCCATAAATTTTCGATTCAAAATTGATTTAGTCTCAATTTTTGCTACGTTGATTAATTTATCATATCAAAACAATCAACCTCCATTAGCCATGTAAGACGAACAATTCGTTAATACATATTGGCCATAGTATTACAAAAATTGCAAAAATCAATTAAATGCACGAAAACACCTAAGGATTGGCTCTGATACCACTGTTGGGATCCACGTAACACGTAGCGGAAATAAATAACAACCCATACATGTATCTCCAGAGGCGTACTTCGTGCATTTCAATCGAAAAAAAAAATCACAAAGCCTCAAAGGGAGTAAATAGATTACCTCTTGTAGCGTGCTTGAACGGAGGTGTCGGTTCGATGTTCTTCGATCTCAGCCTCCACAAGTGTTAGGCATCTAGTTCAGACGCACCACCAATTGACGAACGGGGAGACGACTAATAACTCCACAACAATTGTGCTAGCAATATGCGGAATCAATATTCCGAACTTAGTATATTTTGCTCACTCAAGATTATGAGAATATAGAGAGTGTTTGTGTTCTTCTCTCTAAGCTCTCAAAAATTTGCACACTCTACAAAATGTCTCCCCACTCAACCTCAAAACTCTTGCCATCCTTTTATAGCCAAAAATACCTTCCAATAAATTGTATTTAAAAATAGCACTAACAATTATAAATTCTATCTAAAAATAGCACTCACAAATAAATGACATTTAAAAATAGCACTAACAATAGCACTCACAATTTATAATACAAAAATGCTATTTAAAAATAGCACTAACAATAGCACTCACAATTTATAATACAAAAATGCTATTTAAAAATAGCACTAACAATTATAAATTCTATCTAATAATAGCACTCACAATTTATGATAAATAAATGCCATTTAAAAATAGCACTAACAATAGCACTCACAATTTATGATAAATAAATGTCATTTAAAAATAGCACTAACAATAGCACTCACAATTTATAATACAAAAATGCTATTTAAAAATAGCACTAGCAATAGCACTCACAATACAAAAATGCTAAAAAAAAAGGCACTAACAAAAGTGTTAAAAATAATAACCATTATTATTATTACAAGAGTTAAAGAGGTTACCAAACAGTACAAATATGCATAACGTATAAATACGTATGACGTATAAATACGTAGAGCATACATATATCCGTGAAACCGTGGACTAATTGAAAGAAAAATGTGCAATTAAGCTCTTTTGGTAAAAATTGATTAAATTGGAGGGCAAATTGACCTAATTGTACTTTAAGACTTTAGAATCCAATGTCATAGCTTATAAAAAGTGAGAATTGAAAACTAAAAGACTCGAAAAGGATTTTTTTTTTTTTTTAGGCTCGGTTCGGGTTTATGTTTGTGAAGGAACATAGTGACCCGAGCCGAATTTTTGAGATTTAAAGTGACACACTTGAAGAGGAAATTAAAACAAAATTATCGAATATTTTTGGGTATTTTTCTGACCACGAATGGTATTTTTCTAATTTTTTGGGTATTTTTATAATTAAATAAACTCGAAAAATATTAAAAATACCGAAAAATATTTTTTGTTCAAAATTGGTTCCTAAGGTTAAACCAAGGCTTCCAAAGTTGATTTTGTGATTTTATGACCTTTTTTTAATATTTTTAATTAATTTTAAAGAATAAAAATCACAATAATAAATGGTAAAAAAAATCAGTAGTCAACAGCTGCCCCTCTTTGAGAGGAATCTCGTTAGAGGTTTCTCTCAAAGATAAGGTGGCACCTGATTCCTAACCGACTCAACTGGGAAAATAAGAGAAGAAATGTTATGACATCGGATCCTTAAGCCTATTGATAAAAGCTCAAATCAATCCCCGGTTTGCTCTAACAATTTGAACATGGGCCGGAGTGAGAGAGGCTTACCTGAAGCTCACCTGTCGGATGCTGCCGATTGCGACGACTTTCAAGAAGATGCCTAGGACTCGTCATTCAGAATATCCTAGGGAGATTAAGCTCTGACTTGTATGGTAGGTCATACCATGATGGGATTCCTAACTTGTAGGAACCTAAGGAAGGCGCATCCCACACTTTGGGATTTGCCAAGGATTTTGATCCGTATGGTGGATCAGACCTTTGTGTTGATCCTTACTGCGATATTTATCAATGAGTTGACCCTTATGGCGGTTTCTACCAATGAATTGACCCTTATGGCGGTTTCTACCATATGTGACCCTTCAGGCGGTTTCTACCATTAATGTGATCCCTCAGGCGGTTTCTACCTTGGTTTGACCCTTCAGGCGGTTTCTACCTTGAGTTGACCCTTCAGGCGGTTTCTACCTTTGATTTGACCCTTCAGGCGGTTTCTACCTTGTGTTGACCCTTTAGGCGGTATCTACCATGTGTTGACCCTTCAGGCGGTATCTACCTTGTGTTGACCCTTCAAGCGGTATCTACCTTTGATTTTGACCCTTCAGGCGGTATCTACCTTTGATTTGACCCTTCAGGCGGTATCTACCATATTTTGACCCTTCAAGCGGTATCTACCTTGATTTGACCCTTCATGCGGTATCTACCTTTGAGTTGACCCTTCAGGCGGTATCTACCTTATTTTGACCCTTCAGGCGGTATCTACCTTCATTTGACCCTTCAGGCGGTATCTACCTTTAATTTGACTTTGAAAAAGGGTCTCATGACGAGGGTTCTCCACGTCCGATGAGATTTCCTGAATTTTGAAAAGGGGGTCTCATTACGAGGGTTCTCCACGTCCGATGAGACTGTTTGAATTTTGAAAAGGGGTCTCATGACGAGGGTTCTCCACGTCCGATGAGACTGCCTAAATTTTGAAAAGGGGTCTCATGACGAGGGTTCTCCACGTCCGATGAGACTGCCCAAATTTTGAAAAGGGGGTCTCATTACGAGGGTTCTCCACGTCCGATGAGACTGTTTGAATTTTGAAAAGGGGTCTCATGACGAGGGTTCTCCACGTCCGATGAGACTGCCTAAATTTTGAAAAGGGGTCTCATGACGAGGGTTCTCCACGTCCGATGAGACTGCCCAAATTTTGAAAAGTTTTGAAAAAGGGGTCTCATGACGAGGGTTCTCCACGTCCGATGAGACTGTTTGATATTTTGAAAAGGGGTCTCATGACGAGGGTTCTCCACGTCCGATGAGACTGCCTAAGTTTTGAAAAAGGGGTCTCATGACGAGGGTTCTCCATGTCCGATGAGACTGTTTGATATTTTGAAAATGGGTCCTGGGACGAGGGTTCTCCACGTCTGATAGGACTTTTTCTTTTAAAAGGGTTTTTCTTCCCCCTTTTTTTTGGAGACCCCGAAGTTTGTCGGGAATTCAGTTTTTTGAAGTAGTGAAAGATTTTATTTTGACAAAACTTCACTTGAGTCTGTTGAGGCGACATTCTGGGAGCTGGGTTCTCCAGGTATCCTGCAGAAGTTTGAGCCTGAAAGATTTTTCTTCACCAAGAAAACGTTAGTAATTTTTGGGAAGACCACGACTGTCCACTTTGACAAAACCGTATGATTTAAGTTTTAATCATGAAATGTGCATTTTGATGCTGGAGGTTATCCAAAGCATTCTTGCAACATGCAAATGTGATCACAAATCCCTTGCACGGAAAATCTGGATCAACAGTTTGAAAATTCCAAAAAGAGTTTGTTCAAAACATCAATTGGAATATTTCTAGACAAGGAGGCCATCTCACCTGTTTGGAGGTAATGATTTTTATAAGGGACGCACTCAATTCCCTACTAACTTGTGCCTAGGTTTTAGGCTCATTCGCAGCGCATACATTTTGATCGGTCGGGAGGTCTTCCACGGGACCGTAATGTTAGGCTTGGATATTGGTTTTCAAGGGGGACTCGCTTTGGAGTCGAGGCCATTGAATGAAAGTCTTCACCATCTGCTCCGGGTTTACAAGTCAAGAACCCTGCAAAATGAGAAAGAAATAGTCTTGCTCGTACTTCTTCGAGCTAAGCTATATGTTAACCCAAGTGTCTTAGTCAGAGAAGACTGCTTCGGGGTTGTAACATTGGTAGGATTGGGGACCGAAAAAGGCTTATTTTTGGCCCAGAATTCGTGACGGGTTTGACATTGGTGATCATTGCAAATCTGCCACCTGTTCTTTCTTTTCTGCATCTTTAGCCTTTGAGGCGCGCAACCTATCTTGCGGTGTGCACCAGCTCTTTAAGGAGCGTCTCTTGTCGCATTAAGAGACTGATGACTCTGTCTGCGTCTCTGCTCCACGCTTGACATCATTTGGAGAGCAGTCTTTTTTTTTTTATCTGATTCCTTTAGGAATTTTCTTTTTTTCCATTCAAGTTTCACTGGGATCAAGCAAGCAGCTTGCACGAGCATCGGCCTTGCTTTTACCAGGCACTTTGCTTTTTCTCGATGCCGTGGATTTTTCTCATTCATTTTTTGAAATCCCATTTTTTTTCATCTTCATGGGATCGTGTTAGACCTACGATCAAAGGTCTAACAAGGTTAAGCAAAAAAAAAAAATTGCAAACCCTAAGTCTTGAACTCCTTCGTTTCTGAAGTGATGTTGCATCCGTCTTGGAATGTGCAATGATCACCAACGGGTTTATGAAATGATTTTGCAGGCTCAACTTGGCTATGCAAAAGGATTCAGTGTGTGGGATAGAGAAATGAATGCTTCTCATCATCCTATGGCACTTGGATTACCATATAAACAACACACAAAGATTAATGTTAGTCCGAGCAAGAAAATTTCTAACCATTTTCTCCTGATGCTGCTGGACTCACCTCCATTTTGCCCCGATGTGGGGTGGTTCTTGACAGGGTTAAGAATGAAAACCGTTGTTCAAAGGGGTTGTCAATGGTCACCTGTAGTGTTCGGGGATATGAAACGAATGCCTCCGTCGTCCCAATCCATGTAATTGTTGCGAACAATCCCTACTTCCGTAGGTCCAGATTTCACTATCTGATCTGCTCCACTTTTCCCTCGAGTGTGTATAGGACGTGTTTGGATTAGGCTTTGCCTCTCGTCTTTTGAGAAAACGTCCTTTTGAAAGTTTTGAACAATTTTTTTATTGGAAAAATCTCTTTCATTTTCTCCAAAAATTTTACCCGTCAAAGGGGATTTTTATGATGCCCCACGCATGTTCTTATTCATGTTCAAACAACCTCCTGTTTCAAAACATGAATGCCAATGAAATTTGAATTCTATGTCTTTTCTAGACATTAGATTCTGAAAGCTTTTCTTTTTATTTAACACCTTCAACGGATTGGGGAAAGGGATACTTACCTGTCCCCCGCGGCTGGAGATCCCTGAAAATGCAGAGAAAATATGTTATTGTACGTTCACGAATTTTTCAAAAATTTAGAACGATACATCTTACCCTTGGTCGTGTACTCCAACGGGTAATTCATGGGGTATGAAAACCTGTTTTGCCTTGATGGCGATCCCCTGTCAAAGACGAGAATTAGGCGTCAGTTTACGTTCCAAAATTCAAGGCAAATTGGAACGATACAGCCTTATTTTTGTTTTGTGTTTCCATTTGAGCACAAACGCGCGGCTTGCAGAAATTGGCCATCTATATTGTGGCCCTGATTCCTTCGTTTGGTTGGCAATAAATCCTTCTCGAGGATTTGCCATAGAGGAGATCCATTTGTGATTTTGGACGCATTCCAGCGCCGCTCTTCATAGTTCCTTTTATTCAAGAAAAATGAAATTTTTATCAGAATGCATGTCAAAGCATGAAGTGTGGAAGCGATACTTTTTACCATCCACTAGGTCTTATGATCAAAGACCATCTTCTGGAATCTTGACTTCTAAGGCCAATGATTCAATTCGCCTCCCTGTTAGCACGCTCTTTTCATTTGACGCTTTCGGCGCCAACGACTTCCTGCAAAATGAGTAAAAACTCATGTTAGGCATGTGGTCTTCGAAGATCAAATTGGAACGATACAAGGTTACCGTTCACCCAAATTCGTATCATGGGGTTTGATTCTGATGCGGACGACTCTGTTATTGCGTGCATTGACTTTGCCAGAGAAGAAACGTCCGGCGTACAAATGATTCACTCGCTCCAGTTAGGCATGGTTTTGCTGTTTGTCATCTCTGGATTCGATGACCTTGGTTTGATGCGCTTTCATGGGGGATCATGAGAGTTTGCCCCCGGTTTGGCTCCTCAAAGTAAATGGGGGGGAACCTGCTCCCATTGATTTTTGCAGATTCTGATCATCCGTCTCGATTGTCAGAGTCCTTGATCAATTTTATCTGTCTCAAGACAGCCTGATATTCTTGGGATTCGTCATGTAGCGGTTTGGTGATTCTCTCGATCACAGTCACCATTTGAGGTATTTGATGTTCCCTGTTTGTTATTTGAAAGCATCACATCCTGCGTCCTCTGCTCTTAATCATCATATGAGAGGAAAAAGAAATGAAGCATTATTCTCATATCAAGAAAATAATCATTTTGGAATGATACGTCCTTTTACACTTGATTTGCATTCCGTTTTGATGCTGCATATTGATATGAACAATATCTATCAAATTCCTCCATCCGTGCTTGAAGGTATTTGCAACGCCTACGGTTCATTTGCCCCAGCTGGGGGACGTCTGTTTTGTCATTTGAATGCATGAGCTTTTGGGTGCATTGTCTCTTTTATCACCTGACATAAAAAAAATGGAGAAAAACTTATCCTCAGATCTGATTAAAAATCAATTAGGAACGATACGTCCTTTCACCAAACGAGTGGCTCTGCGGCCAAATGCATTTTGCATTGAAGGGACGAATTCCACTATGCTCCACGGGTTTGGGAAATTTGCCCCCATGAGCTTTATCAAGATGTATACCATACAAATAGATCCCTAATACAATCAATCTAAGGGACGAGATAGAGAGGATCTCAGCAAAATTAATCTTATACAAGAGAACTAAGAATGTCAAATCAATCAAAGGGATGTGGTCCGAACACTTGGAGATGCCCCAGTTCCTGTCTTCGAGATATGACTCCAGGATCACCGATTTTTTTTTTTTAGGTGGTTTTAGATATACTAACCATCTAAAGACATACACATGAGACAAGTGAGGATAAAACTTCTAAAAATCAAAGGATTTGGCACCTAAGGTCAAGGTTCTCACCTCGAGTTCTAGAAAGAGCAGATTCCATTGCACAACTATCGTTGCATTGGGGCTCGATCCATAGTTCGAAATGAGCGGAATTGAAAAGTGGATTACCCCGTGTTTTTCCTCACGGAGATTCCATTTCCAATCCCTTCTATTGTTTTCCTATAGGCGGCGCCCGGGGTTTTAGGCACGGTTGTGTGTATTTTCGGTGTCGTGCTAAAGCGATAAACATGCATCTTATTTAACAATCACCGCTTCAATATAAAACATACACACAATCATTCATTCCTACGCCAACCTGCATAAGACAATGTTAATCACAGACTACCCCCCTTATCACTCCAATCTGCAAAAACATATAACACCTATCATAAGCGGACTTACCTCACCTTCAAGAGCGCCTACAGGGTTAGAAAAATCACTCAGCGTTTTAATTACGGCCTAAGTCCACTTGAGGTCTAGAACCATAGGATCTAGAACAAAGTCCCCAGTGGAGTCGCCAGCTGTCGCGACCCGTCCGAAAGCGGACGCGGCTAATGGATTACCGATCGCGGGTCTTGGATCGACGCGGGCCCTCCCAGGCCCATACCAAATTGCGGCGGGAGTATTTTTCAAAAGGATTCGACGATAAGAGTCGATCGCTTTCGACCTTAGTGTGGTCGTGGTGGCATGTGCAACTTGTGCATGCATTTGGAGTCGCCACCGGTCTTTCTTGGAGGGTAGACCGGAAACCTTACTGATCGATTGGGAGAGATCGATCAGTTCTACGGAACCAGAGATTTTGGGTTCGGGGACTTGGTTACGCTGGTGTCGTTACCAACGCCCTTTCGGTACCTAACGCGAGTGATTTTCCTAACTAGGATTTCATGTAGGCGCAATTTTGGGTGAGGTAAGTCTGACTTTGCACATTAACCAGTTTAACATGCTCACGTAATCATAATAAATAAATAGATGTCAATCACATAAACATCTATCCTACGTGGTGATCATGGAATTATGATTTAATGGGTCTCGAGCCAATGAGACCACATTTAATCATTTTAATATTTTAATAACGGAGAGCCGCTCTTCGTTTCTTCTTGGTTTCTTGAACTCTTCAAAAATTGGGCCCCAAAGAGCTCGCCGACTTAAAAGGCTCCTCCACGTAATCCTCGTAGCATTTACATCAACAATTGACTATGCTAAAAATAAAGATTACATGAAAAATAAAAGGAGTACGCTGCCTCCATTTAATAATTACAACCCTAAATATATAAATAATAATCATACATTCATATATACATCAATCACATTGATTAGGGATTTTTCCATGATCACCACGCTTCCACGTAAGTAATAAATTCACAATTTAAAACTTAGGAAGGCATAATAAAAATTCTACGTTGAATCATATTCAGAATTTTTACGTAAAATAAGATAGCCATAAATTTTCGATTCAAAATTGATTTAGTCTCAATTTTTGCTACGTTGATTAATTTATCATATCAAAACAATCAACCTCCATTAGCCATGTAAGACGAACAATTCGTTAATACATATTGGCCATAGTATTACAAAAATTGCAAAAATCAATTAAATGCACGAAAACACCTAAGGATTGGCTCTGATACCACTGTTGGGATCCACGTAACACGTAGCGGAAATAAATAACAACCCATACATGTATCTCCAGAGGCGTACTTCGTGCATTTCAATCGAAAAAAAAAATCACAAAGCCTCAAAGGGAGTAAATAGATTACCTCTTGTAGCGTGCTTGAACGGAGGTGTCGGTTCGATGTTCTTCGATCTCAGCCTCCACAAGTGTTAGGCATCTAGTTCAGACGCACCACCAATTGACGAACGGGGAGACGACTAATAACTCCACAACAATTGTGCTAGCAATATGCGGAATCAATATTCCAAACTTAGTATATTTTGCTCACTCAAGATTATGAGAATATAGAGAGTGTTTGTGTTCTTCTCTCTAAGCTCTCAAAAATTTGCACACTCTACAAAATGTCTCCCCACTCAACCTCAAAACTCTTGCCATCCTTTTATAGCCAAAAATAACTTCCAATAAATTGTATTTAAAAATAGCACTAACAATTATAAATTCTATCTAAAAATAGCACTCACAAATAAATGAAATTTAAAAATAGCACTAACAATAGCACTCACAATTTATAATACAAAAATGCTATTTAAAAATAGCACTAACAATAGCACTCACAATTTATAATACAAAAATGCTATTTAAAAATAGCACTAACAATTATAAATTCTATCTAATAATAGCACTCACAATTTATGATAAATAAATGCCATTTAAAAATAGCACTAACAATAGCACTCACAATTTATGATAAATAAATGTCATTTAAAAATAGCACTAACAATAGCACTCACAATTTATAATACAAAAATGCTATTTAAAAATAGCACTAGCAATAGCACTCACAATACAAAAATGCTAAAAAAAAAAGGCACTAACAAAAGTGTTAAAAATAATAACCATTATTATTATTACAAGAGTTAAAGAGGTTACCAAACAGTACAAATATGCATAACGTATAAATACGTATGACGTATAAATACGTAGAGCATACATATACATCCGTGAAACCGTGGACTAATTGAAAGAAAAATGTGCAATTAAGCTCTTTTGGTAAAAATTGATTAAATTGGAGGGCAAATTGACCTAATTGCACTTTAAGACTTTAGAATCCAATGTCGTAGCTTATAAAAAGTGAGAATTGAAAACTAAAAGACTCGAAAAGGATTTTTTTTTTTTTTTTTAGGCTCGGTTCGGGTTTATGTTTGTGAAGGAACATAGTGACCCGAGCCGAATTTTTGAGATTTAAAGTGACACACTTGAAGAGGAAATTAAAACAAAATTATCGAATATTTTTGGGTATTTTTCTGACCACGAATGGTATTTTTCTAATTTTTTGGGTATTTTTATAATTAAATAAACTCGAAAAATATTAAAAATACCGAAAAATATTTTTTGTTCAAAATTGGTTCCTAAGGTTAAACCAAGGCTTCCAAAGTTGATTTTGTGATTTTATGACCTTTTTTTAATATTTTTAATTAATTTTAAAGAATAAAAATCACAATAATAAATGGTAAAAAAAATCAGGTGTCAACAATGAGACCCCTTTTTCAAAATCATACGGCCCTGTCAGATGTGGAGAACCCTCGTCCCAGAACCCATTTTCAAAAAAATCAAGCAATCCCAGCAGACGTGGAGAACCCTCGTCCCGGGACCCTTTTTCAAAAATTTAGGCAGTCTCATCGGACGTGGAGAACCCTCGTCATGAGACCCCTTTTTCAAAATCAAACGGCCCTGTCAGACGTGGAGAACCCTCGTCCCGGGACCCTTTTTCAAAAATATCAAACAGTCTCATCGGACGTGGAGAACCCTCGTCATGAGACCCCTTTTCAAATCAAATCAAGGTAGAAACCGCCTGAATGGTCAAATCAAGGTAGATACCGCCTGAAGGGTCAAATCAAGGTAGATATCGCCTGAAGAGTCAAATCAAAGGTAGAAACCGCCTGAAGGGTCAACTTAAGGTAGAAACCGCCTGAAGGGTCAACACAAGGTAGAAACCGCCTGAAGGGTCAACTCAAAGGTAGAAACCGCCTGAAGGGTCAAATCAAGGTAGAAACCGCTTGAAGGGTCAAACCAAGGTAGAAACCGCCTGAAGGGTCAACTCAAAGGTAGAAACCGCCTGAAGGGTCAACCAAAGGTAGAAACCGCCTGAAGGGTCAACACAAGGTAGAAACCGCCTGAAGGGTCAAATCAAGGTAGAAACCGCCTGAAGGGTCAAACCAAGGTAGAAACCGCCTGAAGGGTCAACTCAAAGGTAGAAACCGCCTGAAGGGTCAACCAAAGGTAGATACCGCCTGAAGGGTCAAACCAAAGGTAGAAACCGCCTGAAGGGTCAACCAATGGTAGAAACCGCCTGAAGGGTTAACACAACGGTAGAAACCGCCTGAAGGGTCAACCCAATAGTAAAAATCACTTAAATGGTCAACTCAATGGTCCGATCCAATATACGGATCAAAACCATTGGCAAATTCCCAAATGTGGGATGCGTCTTCCTTATATTCCTATCAGTTAGGAATCCCATTATGGTTTGACCTACCATACGGGTCAGAGCTTAACCTCTCTAGGATACTTTAGTAACGGGTTCCTAGAAATTCTCTTGAATCCATCAAACACCACGAAAATCGCACAAACATCGAACAGGTAAGTGGCAGATATGTCTCTCTATTATCTCACTCTCTCATGTCAAATAAATGTTTCCCCCTTCAAGAAAGAGCATACATCGTCAAGCATGAAAAACTGGATGTCATGACTCCTTTTCCTTTAGTTTCACGAGTCGAGTCGATCAAGACTCAGGTGTCACCTTGTCTTTGAGAGAAACCTCTGAGGGGATTCCTCTGACGAGATTCCTCTCAAAGAGGGGCAGCTGTTGACACCTAAATTTTGATCAACTTTTTTTCCTTTATTTTTCGAAAATTCATAGAAAATCCATAAAAAGCTGAAAAATTACAAAATCAACTTTGGTAGCCTTGGCCAAGCTAAAGGGACCATTTTGGATAAAAAAATATTTTTTCATATTTTTTATTATTATTATTTTCGAAAAATATAAAAATAAAAAGAAAATCAAAAAAAGTAGTATTCGAGGTCACAAAAATATATACAAATAGTCGGTATTTTTATTTTTAATTTTCTTTACTTTAGGACCTCATAAAATAGTAAAATTCAGGTTCGATTTTAGGTGTTCTCTGATCACCATAAAATTGAATTTGGCAAAAATATTAATAATAATTAAAAGGAAAAGGAGTGAAAACATCATCATTTAAAAGGAAAATGGGACTAATCATTTTGTCTTCGCTTTTGATTATTTTATTATTATTTTTACTTTTTAGTATTTTATTATATTATTATTATATTATATTTTTTCATTATTTTATTTTTATTATTATTTTATTCTTCCCCTCCCCTTCATCATCCGTCGCTTCCCCTTATTTTTATTATTATTTTAACTCGCGTGCTACCCGATCCATGAACTTAACGAGGTATTTTGTACGCCAGAAAGGTTTATGTAGGGTAGGCTTTCTTTGTCTTTTAGAAAAAGATGCTAAGAAAAAGAGTCCTCCTCAGTCCTCGTTGCCAGTGATGTTAATGTCTTAGAGCTTGTTCATTTATTTGTAAGTTCGATTAAAAAAGATACTATTTTGTTCTCATCTAAGTACCAAGATCTGCAAATTGTGAAAATTTCAAGTCTTTAGGCTTAAAAATATTTAAATGCTTGCGTAATGAAATCTAAATTAGACAAAAATTGAAACTTTATCTAGATAGTAAATATTGGTTTGTTTGTGTGTGTGTGTTTCCTTTATTGTCGAGTGTAGCGACACTCCTTTGAACGGCTCCTACTTCCCCTCTTCGTAAATTGATTTAGGGTGCGTTTGTTTTGGGAAAAGTATTTTCAAGGAAAGTGTTTTCTGGACTTTCGTCAGTTTGGTTCGCAAAAAATGATTCGGTCAACGAAAAGTACTTTCCAGTCAACAAAGATTTTATTCATTAAAATAGGAATGTGAATTCCTCAAAATAAAAAAGGTGAAAACATTTTCCTAAATTTGAGTCTCTTACTTTCTTTGAAAACGGGGTTGAGGACGATCCCAGAGATCGATCCCGGGGCCGAGGCCGAGGCCGGCGACCCGGGCCTGGGGACCGAGAGCGGGGCTAGGGCCGGGGATAGAGGATCAGGGTCGGGACCGGGGCAGGGGCCGGGGACTGGCGTCGAGGCCAGGGATCGGGATCGGGGCCGGGGCCAAGGATCGGGGCCGAGGCTGGGGTTGGGGACCGAGGTAGGGAAGGGGCTGGGGCCAAGGCCGGGACCGGGGCTGGGGTCAGGACTGGGACCAGGGCCGGGGAGGGGTCGGGCCGGGACCGGGGTCGGGCAGGGGCCGGGGCCGGGACTCGGGGCCTTGACCAGGGCCGGGGCTGGGGACAGGCCGGGGCTGGACCGGGAGCCAGGGCTGAGGCTGGGGACCGAGGATCACGGCCGGGACCGAGACAAGGGGCCGGGACCGGGACCGGGACCGAGACAAGGGGCCGGGACCGGGACCGGGAACCGGGATCGGGGCTGGGACTGGGGACTCGAGACATGGACCGGGGCCGGACTGGGAACCGAGGCTGAGGCCGGGGACGGAGGATCACCCTTAGTTTTATGTTCATTTTTCTTGCTTGCCTCCCATTTATAGAGCCTTTTTTGTCCAATCTAATCTAGATCTGAAATCTACTCTCTCCCGTTTCGAAGATCTTTCTTAGTGCATATTTTCGGGGTTTCATTTTTCTCGGATTTCGTTAGCGTGCTAGTCCAATTCAAAAGAGATTGGAAGAGTTTCGTGAAGGTGTTACTCTCACTATCAGATTTGTGCTCATTCAACCTTTCTGCGTGGTGATGGTGCTGGGGACGCCGAACATTGACGTGCACCGCCGAAAGGAAAAGCCGTAACAACATTCGAAGATCTCGGCGTGTGCTTATTATTGAAGACGAATTCGGCGACCGATCGATGATTTTAGCTTGATGAAATCATAGATTTTCCTTTTGAGTGTGTGACCCCTATCTTTGTTCAGATGATCCTTCCTATTATCTGAAACTTGTTTTGTTCTGAAGTTATAGCAGCTTGACTAAGATGTTTCATTCTAATTTTCCTTTTCCGTTTTTTTTTCCGGATGTGAATAATACTTTGACTAAAAAAAAAAAGACCTCCTTTTTTTGGAATGGAAATCGTAATCACAACGCAAACTCCAAAAATAAGATCTCATTGGCTGAAATTCGAAGGGAACTTTTGGAATCAAATGGAATGAAAAAGAGAAAAAGAAAAATCCAATTTCGAAGAACGTAAAAAAAAAATGTTACTATGGTAACTTGGTCTCATTCACTCTCTCCTTTTTCTCATTTCCTTTTCCCCTTTTTTTTGGGCGGCGGCGAATCCGAATCCCCTACCAATGGTCCCCACCCTTCACCCAAGTGAAGGGTGGGGATTTCAATGTATGGGGATTTCCATGATAGGAAATCCCCACCTGGTGGCGGGGGCAACATAGAGATTTGACGGGGCGATTGCGAAATTATGTTGGTAGAAATAAAAGGAGATGTGTTGTCTTGAACAAAGGGGAAAATGAGCTATCTTGTTTGACCAGCAAGCAAACACATCGTGCTTAGAAAAAAAAAAACTAAAAGGGCCCAATGAAGGTGGGGGGAACCCTTTGAATTGAAATTGGTTCGGCAGCCTACAAAAGAGGAAAATCATTCCATTTTACTCTTCTCCTTCTCTCCTCCTTGACCTAGAGATCGTGGCACACCGGTGAGAAATTCAATGTACAACATTATATTCCAACCCTGCGCATACATGACCAAGGAATGGTGATCAGCGACGGAATCGGGAGAGATCGTCCAATGGATTGATCGTAGACCTGTCGTACGGATGCCAGTTCGGTCTTAAACTTTTCTCTTTTGCCAATTCGGTCCTAAATTTTTATGAAGAGATCCAATGTAGTCTTCCACGCCAACCACGTCAAAGATTGGCAAAAGTGAAAAATTTAAGATTAAATTGACATCCTAATGATAAATTTTTAAAAATTAATTTGCCTACGTCAAAAGAAATTCGCCACCGTTGCAAATGCAAAGTGATGATTGATGACTGACAGAATTTTGAAATGTAACTATTCGTTCGAACTTCGATTCCGCTCGTTCTGGTACGGGCCCATAGAATAAAAAAATGAAGGCTAAAAGTTACCTCTCTGGGAAAAAAATAATAATAATGCAAATATTGGAATGACTCTTCTGCACTGTCCAAGCTCACCATTTTCAATCCTCACATAGTTCACAGGGAAAGGATTTCCTACCATAGGAAATTCTCTCCCATTGAAATCCCCACCCTCCATGTGAGTGGGGCCCCTCACATGGAAGGTGGGGATCTCAATGATCCTCTACCATTAAGGTAGAGGTCACAATGTTAAACCGGAGACACCGTAAAGGGTGAAGCCAGCACAAGTCCCGACCCTTGTAGTTCGAACATAAAAAATGACACAAGCGATCCTTAAATTTTGTTTGTACATTGCAACATCATTGTAGGACTCTTTGATTTGCACGTGTGGGTTCTCGAACTATTTCTAAATTTTTCAATTTGTTCATTCCGAGCCCTCGCAAAACCAGATTAATCGTTCCTTACTGTTCATAGGCTTTCCCAAATTTTATTTTATTTTTTTTCATTTCAGTCTATTTCCTACATCAATACCATCATATCCTTTAAATCTCTATAAACTTTGCGATAGTCCAATTTAAGTAGATCTATCTTAAAAATCTCCATAACAGAACAGTAACAATAAAACCTCAAAGTTATGGCGAGTTAATATTCCTGTTATTTTAAGAACAAGTGTTTTCATAAGGATGTCCAACAAAAAAATTAATAATAATCATAGTTCTATGAATCTAAATCGTGTTCCTAATATATTAGATAGATATATATTACAAGCTTTTGTGTCGCGTTTTTTCAATTAAATTTGTAAATTAGGAAGTTAAGAATAGTACGAATATCAACCCAAGACAGGTTAAATGAAATTATACTTTTATCAGAAGCTAAAAAAAAATACTTAAATGGAACTATAGTAATAACTTTAAAGACCCAAAAAGGTAAAAGGTTAATAAAAGATAGCATATTTTCCGTTGATTTATGAAATAGATTAACTTGAAAATGTATATCTAAATCTAACATATAGTTTAGCCATGAATTGTACCCAAAGATTGATTTGACTTTGTTATAAAAAGATAATAGACTAAATTGAACAAATTGAAAGTTTAGCAATTAAATTGAACCTCGTGAATAGTTTAAAAAACATATTGAACAAATTAAAATTTTAAAAATGACATTGCACGTTGAACCAAAGTTAATGACTATTAACGTCATTTTCCTCGAATAGATTATGAACTTATATTTCATCCCCCACTCATTAATTGAACTTTCTACCTTCCGATTTCGGCCCCCAACAACTTTGTCGGCAGTCAACAATGGAAAAAAGCCGAGAGCGGGAAATACATCACATCTGATGGAAAAGAAAGATCATCCAATTCTGGGCAATTTTTCTTACAGGAATGAGAAACAGAGCCACGAATCACGCTCTCTTCGTACGCCTTCCGACTTCGAGAGCCAAGTCCGTATCGATCTTCAGGGAGATGTCGAGCGCTTTAACAGAATGCGTGAGGGCACCACTGCAAAACAGAGTCATCCAGGGGAAAAGCTAGTGCCCATGAGTCATCCCACATGCCAGCATGTTTGTCTAACTTCCTTCACCGGGAAGAAAGACATCATCTGTCCATAAAACTTGTAAAAAGCGAACCATGTATAGCTGGCTGCCCGATGGGATATGAAAACTAAATGACTTTGGTGCAATTCTTAACTAGAACATACATTAGAGTTAGTGAATCGAAATATTACCAGTTCAAATAGCAGGATTTAACTGTCAGAAGAATAAGCCCTCTCTAACCAATACAACTAGCATTACCAGAATAGTGCACTGCACAGATCTTATGAGTTACCAAAACCAGCAATGAAGAAAGTCAGTATGGTTCTATCTCATCTTCTCCGTCCAAAGTCACGGTGAGAACAAGACCAGAACATTTGGAAGACACAAAAACGGCAAATCCCCAAATGAAGAAGATCAAATCAGGCTTCTCAGTTACTTGACAAACAAATAAGAACACTTGAACTACTGACAAGGGAACAAAGCATCCCCCTCATGAAGCAAATAGATTCCATGTAATTTAAACTCTCAGACTCCTCTCTACCGTCTGCTTCACCACTAAGAAAAATGGGAACAGCAATCCACTTAATTCAACTGGTAAAACTCCTCACATTCACTTGATTGTGATCGGAACCTGTTATGTTTGGAACATCTAAATGTCTATTTTGAATTGGATAGAACCTCTTATGTTTTGGAGATTGTTTATTGTTTGGTGAAGAATTGACACATTAGAATAAAGGGAACATCATTCCGATATGAGAAGAGCTATTCTTTTCGAACTTTAGCAAAAAAAGAAAGATGGACAAAGACATCAACTGTTTAGGCTTTTTCACGAACAAAAGTAACTGTAGGAATTTTACATTTTTTCACTAATCGAAAGAACATGATGTTTACTCCCAGCGAAAAGTTAGAAAAAAGAAATCATGTTTTATCCTTCAGCGCAATTGAGACAAATTAGTCAATGCAAAGTCTTGTCTTAATAAATGAAAATTGCATATTCAAATTCTTAAAATCGAATTCTGACAATCATCACCTATCACCAAGGAGGTTCCTGCAACTACCAAAGGTTTTACTCTCGCCACTGACCAGCAGCCACCACTATATGGCCAGCCTATTGTGGCCAACAGAAGCACCTCCACCGTTTGGTTATTGTCACTGCCACTACAGACGCTTACTTGTTCATGAACTGGAACTCACTAAGTAAGAAAATCCTCCATAGCAAGCATCAAACATGGAATTTCATTATCCAAGTTGTTTTCCTGAAAATGCGTTCTGCTACAAACTTCTTTTCTGGATGAAAAGTGGCCAATTTAAAACACACACTTGAGTTCTTCTACAGGCTACAGATTCATGGAGATTTGTTGCCAGAATCCAACATTCATCAAAACAACTCCCATAAAATTTGCTGAGGACCATATATAGAATAAAAAAACCAATTACCTTGAGATATATGTCACACCAGTTTGTCCAATTTTATGTACTGTTTCAAGTGTAACATTTCCAGATGCCTGCCATAGCAAAGTACTACTGTCAGGCTTAAACCAGTTCACTCTACATCAGAACCATCTATTATTGTTGCTACCGTGGAAAATGAACACCTAAAATTTGCAAAGAAACAAGTTGATTTGAAGTAGAAGCAATTTCAGCTAAGTTCACTTGACTACGAGCTTACTTAAAGATGCAACATTGCTGCATTAAAATCTACGCAATCGCAAAGTTGCAGGTCTCTTGATGGATACTAGAAGGCAGAATGCATGGTTTTGATATGAACAAGGAGCTGGGAATACTACCTAAGAAGACTATGTCATTAAAATGATCTCACATGTACAGACTCAAATAAATTTACATCCACATTGAATACCTAGTACCTTAATTTTCTTCACACCAATTTTTTAACAGATGCAGAATAGAGATGGAAAGTGGGGACAGCAAGCAACTCTGTAACTGCAGTACCCAACTCAACGACTCAACGCATAAGCCAACTAAAGAGAGATAAATTAAATTAAAGATTATAGCATCCCAGAATTTCTAAAACGCACTTCTGTCTCAAACTTCCCATTGATCAATCCCACAGCCTCTCGAAGCATGGAAACATCAACATCACCATTTGATAAGGGTATGACCATATTATCCAGCATTATCCGAGTCAAGGAGGTATTGCTCTCATATGCATAGTTTAGTACTTCCCTAACTTCCTCGAGTGTCCTTGTCTCAACCTGAGAGGGAAAGAGAGACAGTAATGATGATGATGATATTGTACCATCCTCCGTTACAAATTTCAAATCACTATTTTACTGGTCGTGAGGCCAAGAGGTTGGTGAACATTCAAATTCATGATGTAATCAACATTTATAAGGAGAAAAAGTAAAGCGCCAAATTCGAGTACCTCGACCTCCAATTGAAGGTTTCTTTGTTTCAAATACATGTCAACAGATCTAATGGCATTTGTGACACCCCCAGCTATAGATATATGATTGTCCTTTATCATGACCATATCAAATAAACCCATCCTGTGATTTTTCCCTCCACCAATGAGAACCTATAGAAAGATACATCACAAGGTCAACTGATTTCGACCCCAAAAAAGGGTCAATTGATGATCTTGAATGTAAGACAAAGGAGGCAGAAGATGTAAGTCCAGGAAGAAGTATAGACCGCCCACTTATCCACCAAACGTAAAGCTGGAGCAGTTTTCCTCGTCTCTAGAATGCGAGCTGGGTGTGCGGCATCTGCCATTACCTGCAGAAATAATAAACCACGCCTCATCTCACCTTTAACCAGTGTGACAACTAAGAAATTTATTACAAGCAAGTTCAAGCTCTATAATGGAGCATATTTTAAATTACACTTCCAGAATCTTTTGCAAGGACAGAAAAAAGTCGCGGTTGCAACCAAAGCATTAGTCCGTTCAGTTCTACCTCCTTCAAGAGTATGAGAGTTACCTTAGTTAAAGTTGCAATGCCACTCATTCTTTGCATAAAATTCAGCACTACCCTTTCAGCTACAACAACACTGTATGCACGTCCTGCATATTCACTGCTCTTAATAGGAAGAACAAACTTGCTAAAATTGAAGTGCAAATTAAAAGTCTGTATGCTTATATAATGCTGATATCAATATCGTGTATCTACCAGAAACTCTTCCAAACTGAAGACCCTTATGTATATAATCTCCATCCTTCTTAGACCAATCTACCTGCATCATATTGTACATGAACAATCCATTGCACACAAAGAATACGTCAAACATTGAGAATTGAGAAGCTCTGTGATATGAGAGAGAGAGAGAGAGAGAGAGGAAGTACCGTGAGAGAAGGATCGACCTCATGGAATACCATCTCCGCAAGAGCAATTCCTGCCACAACACCATCCTCTTTCGCCAAGAAATGGGCCTCCACTTCCATGTCCGCAGGGATAGTGGCCATACAAGTCACATCTCCTAAAACTCCAAGAATTATGTAACCCATGAGACGCCCAAGGTGAAAACAGAGGGAATGGATCACTAAAGCCCCAGGCTTTATTAGGAACTGACGATCACCAGTCACCCATCAGGAAAAAAAAAAGCATTGCAATGACACTAATCACGCATCACAATAACAAGCATTTTAATCGCGTCCAGGTACATGCACATACTGTGAGTTCTTAAAAACCTCCAGAGCAGCATCCATGTCACCAAGGACGCATAAATTCAGCAACAAACAAAAAGTAAATGATATATGAATGCACAGATTCCCATTCCGACGACATGTCCGCACATTCATCATTGGTTGTCAACCCATTCACCATCTTACGTTCGAAAATGGCACGCTATAACCGTTGCACCCAATATTTTCTCAACAATCTGAGGAACAGCAATCACAGCAACACAGTAAAATCAAAAGAGAACTAGGAAGGCTTATGCCAAACCTCGATCCCCAGCGTCCTCAGCCAGGGCGAGCTTGATCACGCCTTTCAGATCATAGGTCGGGTGCGAAGGCGGTTTCACGGCCATCCTCTCGAAAGACGGCGCATGGCTCTCCGTTGCAGCCGCGGACATCCTCACAATCCGCCCGCAAGAGATTACGCAACAGCGAAGACTGTCGAATGACGGCATCATTCTTCACCGAAGCAAAAGAAGAGCACGAGAACAGATTGTGCTCGCATGAACACAAAGAAGCAGAAAACAATCAAACCTTCGAGCCGGAGTCGCGCACAAGCGAAGCGGAATCGGGGATGATAACGAGACGATCCCCGACATCAAATGACTCCTGTTCAGGGCAGGACTCCTCGTTTTTTTCCGATGAAAGAACGCATACCAGGGGAGAACCCCCGGGACAAAAAGGCTGTAAATTAGCAAGACCCCATCGTCGAACTCGATTCAAGCTTCGTATCAGGCCTTACAGTAAGAGAAAACAGACAAGAATTTGCGCGCAGAGCGAGAGAGAGTGAGAGAAGTAGCGGAGCGATGAATGCGGTGTTTTGTGCGTGAAGAGAGAAGATTAACTGACGACAACCTAAATGGCAGCACATGATGTCCATGCCTGCTCTTGAGGCCCATTGGGCCTCGATCTGGGCCTAATAGCAATCCATCTTCAGACATTTGGGCCGGCCCGTTCATTTTGTGGCTTAACTTTCTTGTTTTATTTTCAGTGACAAAAAAATACTAGGGAAGGAAAGGGGATGAGGATCTATGTTCGGCCCGTTTCGGTACGGTTTTTTAGCAACAAAGGTGTTGTTGCTTTCATAAAGCGGGTTGGCAAGCACCTTACGGTTGCAACACCCCCGAACTCAAGCAGCTTTTTAGGAAGCACATGTTGCCAAACGTGTAAGTTACGATGATTCGAAAGCGATGCGAAAAGCTATAGCCTACAGCATAGCCAAAGTTGTGGCAAACATATTGGTTCAATTTGGTTTCGTGCTGTTGTTGCCATGTCAAGCGCCTAAAATTCATGTTTTTCAAGTCACAGCATCTCAAATATACATGAAATAAAATCTTAAAAATTGGTACATCGGAAGGCTAATAGCCGTGCAATACTATCAAATAATTTGATAGGCAATCCAGGGTCCGAACGGAACTCGCGATTTTATGCCGTCGGATCTAGTTTTTGGGCAATATCCACGACCTCGATTGGATCCAAATTAAAAAAAAAAAATCCTCGAATCCTCGGGGGAGTATTTACTAATTCAACAAATCTTTTTCACTGATATACATGAGACCTACGTGAGACTCATTTAATTCAACGGCAGATCGTTCCTCATTTCAACGAAAACGATGGGGGCGCGCGCGCCTCCCGTCGGTTGAGAAAACAGTACGCGAAACGGTTTGCCGTTTTTCAACCAAAAAAGCAAAACGTTTTGTCGTTTGGGCAAAAATAACGAGACGGGTCCCGCCAATCCTCGTTGGTCCCCACCGGACAAGTGAAAATGGTCGGACGGCCCACACAGATTCCGGTACATCGGACGGCCCAGATTGCTCTTAGTCGTTTCTGCACTCTCATTTTTCATATGGAAACGACAGGTGGCAGTTTAAAGTCGGTTGTGATTTCTTGACTCTGTTTTGCTTTTTGGACGGCGGCATCGCTTTCACCATTAAAAAAAGGAACAGAAGGCACGCGAAAGTCAACAGCCGTTGACTGTTCCGTTGAGCCGAAAAAAACAATAATAAATTGAAGATCACCTTTAGACAAAATAAACTAATAATTAAAGAGTACCTTTATTTCTTATTTAAAAAAACAAAATTGAACTATACACATTTGTCATAAACTTTTTCCTATGACACGAAAAAATCACAAATTTATATTCGCGCGACAAATTTACTCTCTGTCAAGGTTTCGTCAATGAGTCAATGAGCATCTACATACATGGATGGTGAAAGGCAAATGGCGTTGACAGAGAGAGAGAGACAGAGAGAGAGAGAGCGCCTACGAGGCTTAAATGAAATAAAAACGACGTTGTTTTGTCTAAAAATCCATCTGGCGAGATATTGACCGAGAGAAAATTTATCGCAAGAAAAAAAATTATTGTAAAAATATGTCATAATGAACATAGTCTTGATTTTTTTTTTTATGTTGACACATTGGGCATAGTTTGAGATTTTTAGTAATTTATTTTTTCTCTTGTCCTATAACTTTTGTTGATCGTACAATTAATTCCGGCTATTTTTATATATTCAATCCAATCTTGCAATCAAATCTTTTTGTTTCAACCCCCTTAATTATGTTGCCGTGGAAGCTGCGAGGCAATTAACGGCAATCCCTTGCCAAGGAGGGCCGGCACTTATCTCGACGTGGTGTACACGGATTGTCTAAAGACAAGGGGAAAAAAAAATCGACTTCTCATTAGATTATTACACCAGCGTTTTGCTTAGCCGTGCTTCCTAGGGCATATATGGCTTTGGGGTACGAAGAGTTTGTTTAGGACGTGGTGTTTGTTTATATATAGCTTTGTGTCGGACCGCCGGGTGTTTGTCTGTGCGACCTCGGCGAGGGCTAGCTAGCACTGAGATGAGGCGGTGGTGCAGCATTGTCGCCGGTGGTGGCTGCAACCACCATCGCCGCCTTTCCCTCAAACGCGTCTCTCTTTGATTTTTTTTTTTCAATCTTTTGAACTTTTTATTGCAATTTATTTAACATTCTCCTCTATTTCCTCTTTTCAAGCACTTAAACTCGCCACATTAGCCACCATATCGACATGATCAAGTGTCAACAATAAAAAAACCAGCAGCAATCCTAGAAATAATAATTGGACTCAGATTGAAAAGTTTAAAAGTTCAAGATTTTCAATTGCGCGACGGACAAAAGTGACGGGGCCAAAAGTGGAATTAACCCCAAAGAATAATAAGAAGGAAGGTCCCTGTTATAATAGAGGTATTAATTGGCGAGTTGGGACCAGTCCAAGCCCTCAGTTCGGGTTTAATTCATTGCCTAGGCTCGCCAATAACAAAAGAATTAATGTACAAATTTTTCGGGCTGGATCAGGCCAGATTATAATAAAGGCACTGTTTATTTATAGGAAACGAATGATTTGGAAAACTTATTTTTAAAATCGATCGCTTATTTAGCTTGAAATAATTAGCCAATAAAAAATTACTTTCATTATCGACTACAATTTATGTCTAAATATTTCTTTGGACGATTGAAACATTTTTCGTTGATTCATTCTTGTACTTCATAAACTGAATAACCTTTCCCCAACTCAACTTTGATCCTACCTATTATTTGACCACGCATTACAATAAGACTGTCCTTGACGTGTCGAATTGTGGCATAACTTGTTGCGCTCTTAGAACAGAATATTTCTCTATATTTTTTACTAACTTAAGTTTTTGGAACAAATTGATGCTTACTAATGAGTACCGCCTCTTCTAAATTATAAACTTCCCAAACTTGATAAGCTACTAATACATTTTTATCCAGAGTGAGTTCACCCACCAACTCATTATTTATTACTTTGAATATCCCAGGAGTTGAATTCTAGCCATTCCATTATGTATACTTATATGTCCTCATCTTTTATTTCTCAGTTGTCACTTTCGCGATTTCACCCCTCTTGATAGATTTGTCTCGATTTGGAGTGAAATTACCAAAAAAAAAAATCATAAATCTATTGTACTTGTGCCAATTGAATCCTAAACTTTTTAATTTAGTCAATTTTTTCATAAATATTTTGACAATTTGTCAATTGAGTCCTTCTGGCCAATTTGGCCGAAATGACCTAACGTAAACATCGATCGTTCTACATTATATGGCCAACTCTAATGTGGGCAATTATTGTTATTACTATCATTATTATTATTTTTTCTTTTCCTTTTTTCTTTGTCTTATTCCTTGTGCCCATGAAGGTTGTGCCCAAACTGGGCAAGGGTGATCCTCGTTGGCACAAGGAAAAAAAATAAAATAAAATAAAAAAATTATAAAAATTTATAAAAATTACTCACGTTAGAGCCGATCATGCCCTGTAAGACAACCAGGGTTTACGTCAGTTTTTCAGTCAAAATTGATCGAAAGGACTCAATTGGTAAATTATCAAAAGATTTATGACTAAATTAACTAAATTAAATGATTTATGACTGAATTGGCACAAATGCAATACATTTTGAACTATTTTGGTAATTTTCCCTCCCATCCATATGTCCGGGACTTGTATAAAATTTTCACTCGTCTGTAGTGAGTTGGCATGTCATGCTTTTATCATCTAACTAGTTTCCACGAGAAGACCTACCAAGCAAATGGAATATTTTATATGATTTTGACTGGCGACCCTTCTGATTTTAACAAACAAGCACACATCTTATCATATCAATGGGGTGGTTAGTTATTAATGATTAGCTCGTCTCCACACTCGAAAACAACTTTTATTGTTAATAGAATGAAATTAACCTTCTACAGTAGAAATTTTATTAATTAACCCGTTTCATACACTAAATTAGACTTCTGTCTTGGATGCACACATTCACAAGTTGGGGAATCAAGTGATTAGTGATTGAGGCTCATCGCTATGAAGCCGCGCCTTGCCACCACGGAGATCCGGATTTATCTTTTGATTTAATTCGAAAATGAAAAAATTGAAAAGGACGAAAGAAAAAAAAAAAAAAGGAAGTTTCGAAAAGTTGGCCACCTTGTCTATGGCCTACAGTCTTCCGTCCAATAGGTCCGGGGTAAGCTACTGTGATTCAAATGCCTAAATCTTTTTATGAGTCGACACTAATAATTTCTTAGGTCGATTGGAAATGTAAAATTCTAGGTATTAGGGAGAAGTTAAATCAGCTAAAGGTTAACTATACACAAATAAAATAGGTCCAAAGGTTTCGATTATATCGTGGGGAAGGGTTACCGCACCCTGGATGTAGCAAAGTGGGTCAAGAACTCATATTCTAATCCATATTTAAGAATGCATGACATAAATGAGTTGTTTAACAAACTTAAGTGGATAAAAAATGGGTCATTTAACAACTTAATGGATGATAAATAGGTTACTTATCTTAAGTGAGTCATAAAAATATTTTTTGATTTTCAGTTTTTTTTTTCTTTTTGCATTTTTTTTCTTTCTTTTACTTATTTTTCTGGATGAGTCCGACGAAGGTCATTGGCAGATCCTCGCTTGTCCCAGGCGAGGGCTGGCAGACCCCCACCAGTCACAGGTGAGGGTTGGTTGACCCTCGCCGACACCATGTGAGGGTTGCGAAACTCTCGCCATTGACCGACGAGGGTCGGCCGGCAACCCTCGTCGGACTAAAAAAATAAATAAATAATTGAAAATGAAATGGAGAAGGAAAAAAAATGAAGTCTTCTTTTTTATTTTTTTAAGCATCATAAGATTTGTTAAATTGGATTGAATATGGAAGTTTCCTAATAATATGGGTCGCTAGACTTGTACTACAAGAAAATGATTCGAAATGGATTAAATTGGTCAATATGGGTCGGGCCATATTCGACCCGACCTAAACTCGATCCAACCCAATCGATTGATGCCTCTAGTACACCCATGTCACCTTTAAGGTCGACATGACTACATTGCATTAGGTGGGGTGCGCTGCTTGTTCGTTTCAAATATGCAGAGCGACAAAAGCAAACATTGAGAATAATATATCAAATATAATCTTGAAGGAAAAATGGATAATGCCATAAATAGTTCATGAACTTTGATTTAAAGCGCAGTGTCATCCTTGAACTTTTAATTTAATCAATATAGTCGCTGAACTTTTGAAACATGTTCAACTTAAATCTAAAATATATGAAGATATTTAATGTAATCCTTTCATTAACACAAGTTCAGGGACGACTTTGAACATGGTCTTACAGTTCAGGGATTAAGTTGATCATGTTCCAAAAGTTCAAGTACCACATTGAACATATTGAAAGTTCAAGGACCACATTGTACATTGGGCTAAAATTTAGGGACCACATTGGCTAAATTAAGAGTTTGGGAATTATATTGCACATTACGCTAAAGTTTAGAGATTATTTGTGTCATTTTTTCAAGAAAAAATTACCATAAAAGTTCTAAACCTATTGCAATTGTGACAATTTAGTTTTAAATATTTTTTTCAATTGAATCCTAAAATTTTTGCATTTGTATCAATTCAATCCATCCGACGAACTTTAGCCGGCCAGTGCTGACGTTAGAGCTTTTTTAGTAATTTTCCCTAGTATTGAACTCGTGCAACGTGTCAGCATATTCAATTTAAACGGGCTAAATTAATCAAATAGGCCTCCAATGGATTTCAATTGAAATTTATAAGAATTTCTTAAAATTTGTGGAATCCAAGAAGAGAGTAGAGAGAGAGAGAGAGAGAGAGAGAGAGAGAGAGAGAGAGAGAGGTGCTCCCAAAACTTGTGAACCAATGAGTCTTGGTCATTTCCAATGTTTCGTCATCTGCTGGTCACGGTGGCTACAGATATTTTTCCCCATTGTGCGCGCGAGGACTGTTCGATGTGATGTTTCCGTTTCCTATTCAAGAGAAGATGACCAGAGGGAAACAGAGAGTTTATATGTGTCTCATAAAAGAATAATGGTAGATGGGAGCGGGATTGTACGTGATTGGAGTCGTAGGATCCGCTCGTTTTTCCGTGATCAAATTTCTATCAGCATTTCAAGAATCACACGGGGAGAACCAGCTAAACTTCGCCATCAACTGGCTCCACCTCACGTGTGCTGCTCTTTCAAAACCCTAACTCTTGAGTCTCTCTCAAACCCTAACTCTTCAGTCTCTCTCTCTCCCTTTCCCTCTCCCTCTCCCTCTCCATACACACCAATAGGTTGATGACAAGAGTACTGTGTGGGGCTCGTCACAAGAGCAATATGAATATGATCTCATTTCATTCGGCTATGGCATTATCTGTCCCGATAAAAATAACCTTTAGATACTAGTACTCTCTTGTGCTACTTTTGAAGATCATCGCATGCTCATGTGCGAATAATTTTGTACACGCACTGTTACGACAATGCGGAAACTAAAACAAAATTGAGACAGAGACGAAGAACGGAACACCGAGATTTACGCGGAAACCCTTGCGGGGAAAAATCACGGGAGAGAGGAGAAGCAAAATCCACTATGAGAATTAGGGATTACAAAAGAGGCAACGCAAGCTTCTTTATCTGACAGTTTGATAAAAGAGCAATTTTTATAGTATTATCCCTCAAACCCTAATGTTGGCCCATGGCCCATAACTTAAGCCTATTACCTATTCAAGACATATATAACAAATCTCCACCTTGACTTGAATTCCCAAGTAGACATAAGTATTAAGTCAATCTTCTCCTCCCACAGCATAAAACTCAGCTGCTGCAAACATCAACTAAATCCAGGCAGTGCTTGAATTTAGTAAAGGGCAATGACTTTGTCAACATATCAGCTGGGTTGTCTTCTGTACCAATCTTCAAGACCTTAATGTAGCCATCAGCAAGAATGTCTCGAATATAATGATACCGCACATCAATGTGCTTTGTTCTCTCATGATACATCTGATCTTTAGTAAGATGTATAGCACTCTGACTATCGCAATGCACAACAGTCACATCATCATCCACACTGAGCTCTCCAAATAAGTCTCTTAACCATATAGTTTCTTAGATTGCCTCTGTAATAGCCATATATTCTGCCTCTGTAGTAGACAAAGCAATTGTATGTTGCAAAGAAGCTTTCCAACTGACTGCACAACCCCCAACAATAAAGATGTACCCTGTCAAAGACCTCCTTTTATCAAGGTCATCAGCATAATCAGAGTCAACATATCCAGTAAGAGTTTCACAAGTTTTCCCAAACTCTAAACCATAATCTGAAGTACCCTTCAGATATCTCAAAATCTACTTCACTGCTTGCCAATGATATTTACCTGGGCATGATAAATATCTGTCGCGACCCGTCCGAAGGCGGACGCGGCTAATGGATTACCGATCGCGGGCCTTGGATCGGCGCGAGCCCTCCCAGGCCCATACCAAATCGCGGCGGGAGTATTTTTCAAAGGGATTCGACGATAACAGTCGATCGCTTTCGACCTTAGTGTGGTCGTGGTGGCATGTGCAACTTGTGCATGCATTTGGAGTCGCCACCGGTCTTTCTTGGAGGGTAGACCGAAAACCTTATTGACCGATTGGGAGAGATCGATCAATTCTGCGGAACCAGAGATTTTGGGTTCGGGGACTTGGTTACGTTGATGTCATTACCAACGCCCTTTCGGTACCTAACGCGAGTGATTTTCCTAACTAGGATTTCATGCAGGCGCAATTTTGGGTGAGGTAAGTCTGACTTTGCATATTAACCAGTTTAACATGCTCACGTAATCATAACAAATAAATAGATGTCAATCACATAAACATCTATCCTACGTGGTGATCATGGAATTATGATTTAATGGGTCTCGAGCCAATGAGACCACATTTAATCATTTTAATATTTTAATAACGGAGAGCCGCTCTTCGCTTTTTCTTGGTTTCTTGATCTCTTCAAGAATTGGGCCCCTAAGAGCTCGCCGACTTAAAAGGCTCATCCACGTAATCCTCGTAGCATTTACATTAACAATTGACTATGCTAAAAATAAAGATTACGTGAAAAATAAAAGGAGTACGCAGCCTCCATTTAATAATTACAACCCCAAATATATAAATAATCACCATACATTCATATATACATCAATCACATTGATTAGGGATTTTTCCATGATCACCACCCTTCCACGTAAGTAATAAATTCACAATTTAAAACTTAGGAAGGCACAATAAAAATTCTACGTTGAATCATAATCAGAATTTTTACGTAAAATAAGATAGCCATAAATTTTCGATTCAAAATTGATTTAGTCTCAATTTTTGCTACGTTGATTAATTTATCATATAAAATAATCAACCTCCATTAGCCATGTAAGACGAACAATTCGTTAATACATATTGGCCATAGTATTGCAAAAATTGCAAAAATCAATTAAATGCACGAAAACACCTAAGGATTGGCTCTGATACCACTATTGGGATCCACGTAACACGTAGCAGAAATAAATAACAACCCCTACATGTATCTCCAGAGGCGTACTTCGTGCATTTCAATCGAAAAAAATCACAAAGCCTCAAAGGGAGTAAATAGATTACCTCTCGTAGCGTGCTTGAACGGAGGTGTCGGTTCGATGTTCTTCGATCTCAGCCTCCACAAGTGTTAGGCATCTAGTTCGGACGCACCATCAATTGACGAACGGGGAGACGACTAATAACTCCACAACAATTGTGCTAGCAATATGTGGAATCAATATTCCGACCTTAGTATATTTTGCTCACTCAAGATTATGAGAATATAGAGAGTGTTTGTGTTCTTCTCTCTAAGCTCTCAAAAATTTGCACACTCTACAAAATGTCTCTCCCTTCAACCTCAAAACTCTTGCCATCCTTTTATAGCCAAAAATACATTCCAATAAATTGTATTTAAAAATAGCACTAACAATTATAAATTCTATCTAAAAATAGCACTCACAAATAAATGACATTTAAAAATAGCACTCACAATTTATAATACAAAAATGCTATTTAAAAATAGCACTAACAATAGCACTCACAATTTATAATACAAAAATGCTATTTAAAAATAGCACTAACAATTATAAATTCTATCTAATAATAGCACTCACAATTTATGATAAATAAATGTCATTTAAAAATAGCACTAACAATAGCACTCACAATTTATGATAAATAAATGTCATTTAAAAATAGCACTAACAATAGCACTCACAATTTATAATACAAAAATGCTATTTAAAAATAGCACTAGCAATAGCACTCACAATACAAAAATGCTAAAAAAAAAAGGCACTAACAAAGGTGTTAAAAATAATAACCATTATTATTATTACAAGAGTTAAAGAGGTTACCAAACAGTACAAATATGCATAACGTATAAATACTTATGACGTATAAATATGTAGAGCATACGTATACATCCGTGAAACCGAGGACTAATTGAAAGAAAAATGTGCAATTAAGCCATTTTGGTAAAAATTGATTAAATTGGAGGGAAAATTGACCTAATTGCACTTTAAGACTTTAGAATCCAATGTCATAGCTTATAGAAAGTGAGAATTGAAAACTAAAAGACTCGAAAATGATTTTTTTTTTTTTTTAGGCTCGGTTCGGGTTTATGTTTGTGAAGGAACATAGTGACCCGAGCTGAATTTTTGAGATTTAAAGTGACACACTTGAAGAGGAAATTAAAACAAAATTATCAAATATTTTTGGGTATTTTTCTGACCACGAATGGTATTTTTCTGATTTTTTGGGTATTTTTATAATTAAATAAACTCGAAAAATATTAAAAATACCGAAAAATATTTTTTGTTCAAAATTGGTTCCTAAGGCTAAACCAAGGCTTCCAAAGTTGATTTTGTGATTTTATGACCTTTTTTGATATTTTTAATTAATTTTAAAGAATAAAAATCACAATAATAAATGGTAAAAAATCAGGTGTCAACAGCTGCCCCTCTTTGAGAGGAATCTCGTTAGAGGTTTCTCTCAAAGATAAGGTGGCACCTGATTCCTAACCGACTCAACTGGGAAAATGAGAGAAGAAATGTTATGACATCGGATCCTTAAGCCTATTGATAAAAGCTCAAATCAATCCCCGGTTTGCTCTAACAATTTGAACATGGGCCGTAGTGAGAGAGGCTTACCTGAAGCTCACCTGTCGAATGATTCCGGTTGCGACAACTTTCAAGAAGATGCCTAGGACTCGTCACAGAAAATCCTAGGGAGATTAAGCAGTGACCTATATGGTAGGTCATACCATTATGGGATTCCTAATTGGTAGGAACCTAAGGAAGGCGCATCCCCACGCTTTGGGATTTGCTAGAGATTTTAATCCGTATGGTGGATCAGACCTTCGTGTTGATCCTTAAGGCGGTATCTACCTCGTATTGACCCTTAAGGCGGTATCTACCAATAAGTTGACCCTTGAGGCGGTTTCTACCTTGGTTTGACCCTTCATGCGGTTTCTACCCTGAGTTGACCCTTCAGGCGGTTTCTACCTTTGATTTGACCCTTCAGGCGGTTTCTACCTTGTGTTGACCCTTCAGGCGGTATCTACCATGTGTTGACCCTTCAGGCGGTATCTACCTTGTGTTGACCCTTCAGGCGGTTTCTACCATGAGTTGATCCTTCAGGCGGTATCTACCTTGTGTTGACCCTTCAGGCGGTTTCTACCATTGAGTTGACCCTTCAGGCGGTATCTACCATGATTTGACCCTTCAGGCGGTTTCTACCTTTGATTGACCCTTTAGGCGGTTTCTACCTTCAGTTGACCCTTCAGGCGGTATCTACCTTGATTTGACCCTTCAGGCGGTTTCTACCTTCAGTTGACCCTTCAGGCGGTATCTACCTTTGATTGACCCTTCAGGCGGTATCTACCTTTGATTTGACCCTTCAGGCGGTATCTACCATTGTCGCGACCCGTCCGAAATCGGACGCGGCTAATGGATTACCGGTCGCGGCCCCCACTCTGAAATGTGGATCGCGGGCCTTGGATCGGCGCGGGCCCTCCCAGGCCTATACCAAATCACGGCGGGAGTATTTTTTAAGGGATTCGACGATAAGAGTCGATCGCTTTCGACCTTAGTGTGGTCTGGGTGGCATGTGCAACTTGTGCATGCATTTGGAGTCGCCACCGGTCTTTCTTGGAGGGTAGACCGGAAACCTTACTGACCGATTGGGAGAGATCGATCAGTTCTGCGGAACTAGAGATTTTGGGTTCGGGGACTTGGTTACGTCGGTGTCATTACCGACGCCCTTTCGGTACCTAACGCGAGTGATTTTCCTATTCAAGATTTCATGCAGGCGCAATTGTAGGTGAGATAGGTATGAGTCAGGGTTTCATGCAGATTGGAAGACTGGTCCTATCAAATCACAGTCAATATAATGAAAGCGCAAGTCAAGTGCATAAATAAATCATGTCAATGCACATCAATTTCAATCATTGGCCTCCTAGTATAGCCATAAGGGCTTAGGGAAGATGTGATTTAGGGCTAGGGGTAAAATGGGAAGATTATGGGACAATTAGCCCAAAGGGAAAAATTGTCATTTTTTGGAAGGTTTGGATACCGAATTACCCAAAATATTCCATGGCCAGTTGATCGTGGCCATTTCCCATTTTTGAGAATTTTTTTGGAATTTCTTGATTTTTTCTTCAATTTTTGGAAGACGATTCGCCCGAAGGGCGAGATCGTCATTTTAAGAAGGGTCGAGGTTCAAAACACCCGAAATGAGTCTTTGGCCAGTTGTTTGTGGCCATTTCCTATTTTTTGGGATTTTCCTGGATTTTTTAGAATTTTTTTGGAAGACGGTTTGCCGGAGGGGCAAAACCGTCATTTTTGGAAAGATCGGAGGTCGAAAGACCCGAAACAGGTTGTGGCCAGTTGAATGTGGCCATTTCCTATTTTCTGGAATTTTTTAGAATTTTTCTGAATTTTCCGAATTTTTTGAATTTTTTATGATTTTCTATTTTTTATTGATTTTTTGATTATTTTATTATTATTTTATTATTTTCCGAAATTTTTTAATATTTAAAAAATATTTTCCGGGCCGGGTCAGACCCGGCCCACGCCTCTCGGGCGCCCGGCCCGACCCTAGGGGTCGAAACCGGCCTAAAACGACGCCGTTTTATATTTTTAAACATTTTTCCATTTTTTAACAATTGTTTTTGATTTTTTATCTATTTTATTTAATTATCCGAAAATTCCCGGATCTGATGGCCCGGGATGCGCCACGTGGCCTCTCCTGGTGCGTCCGATCTTGGGCTAGATCGGACGGTCTACGGGATGCCACTTGGCGTGATCTTGGCCATTGGATCAAAAATCATTTTTTAAATATTTTCCGAAAAATACCCCCTCATCCGACGGTCCACATTACGCCACGCGACGGGTTCTGGTGCGTCCGATCTTGAGCAAGATCGGACGACCCATAGAAGGCCACGCGGCCAAATTTCAACCGCCGGATCAACATTAATTAAATATTTTCGAAAATCATTTGTTTAATTCTGAAAATCTTTTAATATTTTCAAAAATCCCAGATCGCGACACGTGGCGACACCACGGCCGTCCGATCTGGGCGTTTGTTTTAAAAAGCCCCGGACCCACCACGCTGACGTGGCTGCCGACGTGGCATGCCACGTCAGCGCTGACCCGTTGACCGGTCGCCCCCTCGCCGGGGAAGACGACCGGAGCAACGAAATTCCGGCCAAACCGCCGGAATTCTCGCCGGAACCTCGAAACCGGGACTAAAACTCGAAATTTTTTTGCAGATTTTTTACCAATCGACCCCCTCAGCACCTCAGCATTAACATAAGGCAAAAACATGCAAGGTTTAACGTCGGAAAGTGGCCGGACGAGGCTCGACCGAACCGGCGCCGGCGAGCAAATTTTCGGAAACCTTTTTTAGCTTTAAGATCGATTCTGATCAATCAGGGAGCATCCATGAAGGGTCGGGAAACTTACCTGAGGTCGCTTGGACCTCGGCGACAGCCGGCTTCGCCGGACCGAGCTCACGGTTCGGCCCGAGCATGATGGAGCTCCGGTCACCGTTCCCGGCACGATTTTGATGCAAAATAAAGGCACACAGAGAATAAGAGTCGATACTACATAAGTTTTGAGGCTCTATCCGCACAAAAAACGACCCGGGGAGGCTTGACCGAGACTCAAGGAATGTGAAACTCATTCAGGCATTTTGTCGAACGGGTGGTATACTCAAAGAAAAAACGGAAGTCGAGGGAGATACCGACCTGTCCGGAGCTTGCCGACGACCACCGAGCCCTTGGTGACGATCCCTGTGGTACGTTGAAGGTCTGAGGGAGCTCTTTCGCAGTCCCCTTTCGCTCGAAAAAAATCCCCTTCTCCCCATGGCCGAGCTCGGTTTTAACCGAGGATATTGCCGATTTTCGCGGCCGACCGCCCGCCTCGACGCTCGTCCCGCGACCAGAACACGAGCGTGGGTCTCCACTGATGTCCCCCACGTTCGTTTTCCTTTTGCTTCTCCCGAAAATCGCACGCTCCCTCATGCCCTGTTTTTCGCCCATTCTCGGCCAACGCACGGGTCTGCAACTGAGTTGCAGACCCGGTCGGACCGGGTCGGGTCGGGTCTGACCCGACCGGCCCGGTTCGACCAATTCGCTCAAATTGAGCCCCAATTCGACCTATTTTCGTGAAATTGATGGCATAATCGGACTCCTTGACATATTTTCTATCAAATAAGGGTATTTTCGTGAATCAATTGATTGAAATTTTATGAAAACCCCAAATTGTCCCTAGGATCCGAAAATGCATTTTGGCTAATCGAAGATCTAAACGATCGAATTAGTCAAAATTGGGCCCACCAATGGATTCAGCATGATGAAAAATATTGGGTAGAGGTGTTCCTAAGGCTAGGCTAAGGCTCCCAAAGTTGATTTTGCAATTTTTTGACCTTTTTTTGCTATTTTTAATTAATTTTAGAAATAAAAAACTATAATAACGGATGGTCAAAAATCAGGTGTCAACAACCATGAGTTGACCCTTCAGGCGGTATCGACCTTTGATTGATCCTTCAGGCGGTTTCTACCATAAGTTGACCCTTCAGGCGGTTTCTACCTTTAATTTGACCCTTCAGGCGGTATCTACCTTGAGTTGACCCTTCAGGCGGTATCTACCATTCGTTTGACCCTTCAGGCGGTATCTACCTTCAAGTTGACCCTTCAGGCGGTATCTACCTTGAGTTGACCCTTCAGGCGGTATCTACCTTGAGTTGACCCTTCAGGCAGTATCTACCATCAGTTTGCTTTGAAAAGGGCTCTCATGACGAGGGTTCTCCACGTCCGATGAGACTGCCTAAATTATGAAAAGGGGTCTCATGACGAGGGTTCTCCACGTCCGATGAGACTGCCTAATTTTTTTTTAAAAGGGGTCTCATGACGAGGGTTCTCCACGTCCGATGAGACTGCCTAAATTTTGAAAAGGGGGCTCATGACGAGGGTTCTCCACGTCCGATGAGACTGCCTAAATTTTGAAAAGGGGTCTCATGACGAGGGTTCTCCACGTCCGATGAGACTGTTTGAAAATGCGTCCTGGGACGAGGGTTCTCCACGTCTGCTGGGACTGTTTGATATTTTGAAAAAGGGTCCCGGGACGAGGGTTCTCCACGTCTGCTGGGATTGCTTGATTTTTTTGAAAAGGGATCTTGGGACGAGGGTTCTCCACGTCTGATAGGACTTTTTCTTTTAAAAGGGTTTTTCTTCCCCCCCTTTTTTTAGAGATCCCGAAGTTTGTCAGGAATTCAGTTTTTGAAGCAGTGAAAGATTTCAATTTGACAAAGCTTCACTTGAGTCTGTTGAGGCGACATTCTGGGAGCTGGGTTCTCCAGGTATCCTGCAGAAGTTTGAGCCTGAAAGATTTTTCTTCACCAAGAAAACGTTAGTAATCTTTGGGAAGACCACGGCTGTCCATTTGACAAAAACCGTATGACTTAAGTCTTAATCATGAAATGTGCATTTTGATGCCGGAGGTTATCCAAAGCATTCTTGCAACATGCAAATGT
The DNA here is from genome assembly GCA_021437785.1 of Rhodomyrtus psidioides. Lineage (NCBI taxonomy): Eukaryota > Viridiplantae > Streptophyta > Magnoliopsida > Myrtales > Myrtaceae > Rhodomyrtus > Rhodomyrtus psidioides. The sequence continues at coordinate 54,596 of JAILYB010000171.1, read as the reverse complement.
GATCACAAATCCCTTGCACGGAAAATCTGGATCAACAGTTTGAAAATTCCAAAAGGAGTTTGTTCAAAACATCAATTGGAATATTTCTCGACAAGGAGGTCTTCTCACCTGTTTTGCTATAGTGGTTTTTTTTTATAGGGGACGCACTCAATTCCCTACTGACCTGTGCCTAGGTTTTAGGCTCATTCGCAGCGCATACATTTTGATCGGTCGTGAGGTCTTCCACGGGACCGTAATGTTGAGCTTGGATATTGGTTTTCAAGGGGGACCCGCTTTGGAGTCGAGGCCATTGAACGAAAGTTTTCGCCATCTGCTCCGGGTTTACAAGTCAAGAACCCTGCAAAGAAATAGTCTTGCTCGTACTTCTTCGAGCTAAGCTATATGTTAACCCAAGTGTCTTAGTCAGAGAAGATTGTTTCAGGGTTATGATGTTGGTAGGATTTGGGACCAAAAAAAGCTTATTTTTGGCCCAGAATTCATGACGGGTTTGACATTGGTGATCATTGCTGATTTACCACATGTCCTTTCCTTTCTGCATCTTTAGTTTTTGAGGTGTACAACCGATTTTGAGGTGTGCACCAGCTCTTTAGAGAGCGTCTCTTGTTGCATTCAGAGACCGACTCTCTCCATGTCTTTGTTCTGTGCTTGGCAGCATTTGGGGAGCAGCCTTTTTTTGATTTGGTTCCTTCAGGGATTTCCTCTTTTCCCATTCAGGCTTCATTGTGGATCAATCAAAGAACTTACATGAGCATCGGCCTTGCTTTTACCAGGCACTTTGCTTTTTCTTGATGCTGGGGATTTTCTTCGTCCTCATTTTCCTTTTGAAATCCCGCTTTTCTCATCTTCGGTAGATTATGTTAGACATATGATCGAACGTCTAAACATGCCTTAAATATCAGCCCGGGAATCCTCTTCGTAATCCCTGAGTCTTAAACTCCTCCCTTTTTTGAGGTGGTGCTGCATCCGTCTTGGAATGATCACCAATGGGTTTATGAAACGAATTCGCAGGCTCAACTTGGTTGTGCAAAGGATATGGTGTGTGGGATAGAGAAATGAATGCTTCTCGTCATCCTATGGCATTTGGATTACCATATAAACAACACACAAAGATTAATGTTAGTCCGAGCAAGAAAATTTCTAACCATTTTCTCCCGATGCCGCTGGACTTGCTCCCTTTTTGCCCCGATGTGGGGTGGTTCTTGACAGGGTTAAGAATGAAAACCGTCGTTCAAAGGGTTTATCAACGGTCACCTGTAGTGTTTGGGGGATATGAAACGAATGCCTCCATCGTCCCAACCCATGTAATCGCCGCAAATGGTCCCTACCTCCATAGACCCAGATTTTGTTATCTGCCCACTCCATTCATCTCTCAAGTGTGTGTGTTGGACATGTTTGGATTAGGCTTCGCCTCTCGTCTGAGAAAACACCCTTTTAAACGGTTTGAACAACTTTTATTGGAAAACTTCTTTTTGTTTTCTCCGAAAAATTTCCTCCCAATGGGGCTTTATGATGCACATGTATGTTTCATTCATGTTCAGACAACCTCCTGTTTCAAAACATGAATGCCAATGAAATTTGAATTCTATGCCTTTTCTAGACATTAGATTCTGAAAGCTTTTCTTTTCTTCTCTATTTTTTTATTCAACATCTCCAATGGATTGGGGAGAGGGATACTTACCTGTCCCCCGCGGTTGGAGATCCCTGAAAATGCGGAAGAAACATGTTATTGTACGTTCATGAATTTTTCAAAAAATTAGAACGATACATCTTACCCTTGGTCGTATACTCCAGCGGGTAATTCATGGTGTGTGAAAACTTGTTTCACCTTGATGGCGATCCCCTGTCAAAGACGGGAATTAGTCGTTAGTTTGCGTTCCAAAATTCAAGGGAAATTGGAACGATACAGCCTTGTTCTTGCTTTGTGTTTCCATTTGAACACAAACTCGCGGCTTGCAGGATTTGGCCCTCTATCTTGTGGTCTTGATCCCTCCGTTTGGTTGGCGATGAATCATTCTCAAGGATTTGTCCCAGAGGAGATCCATTTGTGTTTTTGGGCGCACTCCAGCGCCATTCTTCAAGGTTCCTTTTATTCAAGGAAAAAAAAAGATTTTATCAAAATGCATGTCAAAGCATGTGACGTAGGAGCGATACTTTTTACCATCCACTAGGTCTTATAATCAAAGACCATCTCCTGGAATCCTGACTTCTAAGGCCAATGATTCTATTCAACTCCCTGTTAGCGCGCTCTTTTCATTTGAGGCTTTCAATGCCAACGACTTCCTACAAAATGAGTAAAAACTCATGTTAGGCATGTGGTCTTCGAAGACCTAATTGGAACGATACAAGGTTACCGTTCATCCAAATTCGCATCTTGGGGTTTGATTCTGATGCGGACGACTCTGTTATTGCGTCCATTGACTTTGCCAGAGGAGAAACGTCCGGCGTACAAATGATTCACTTGCCCCAGTTAGGCATGGTTTTGCTGTTTGTCATCTCTAGATTCGATGACCCTGGTCTGATGCGCTTTCATGGGGGATCATGAGAGTTTGCCCCCGGTTTGGCTCCTCAAAGCAAATGGGGGGAACCTACTCCCATTGATTTTTGTAGATTCTGATCATCCATCTCGATTGTCAGAGTCATTGATCAATTTAATCTGTCTCAAGACAGCTTGATATTCTTGGGATTCGTCATGTGGCGGTTTGGTGATTCTCTCGATCACAGTCGCCATTTGAGGTATTTGATGTTCCATGTTTGTTATTTGAAAGCATTACATCCTGCGTCCTCTGCTCTTGATTATCACCTGAGAAGAAAAATAAAGGAAGCATTATTCCCATATCAAGAAAATAATCATTTTGGAACGATACGTCCTTTTACACTTGATTTGCATTCCGTTTTGATGTTGCATATTGATATGCACAACATCTATCAAATTCCTCCATCCGTGCTTGAAGGTATTTGCAACGCCTACGGTTCATTTGCCCCAGCTGGGTGACGTCTGTTTTGTCATTTGAATGCATGAGCTTTTGGGTGCATTGTCTCTTTTATCACCTGAGATAAAGAAAAATGGAGAAAAACTTATCCCCAGATCTGATTAAAAATCAACTAGGAACGATACGTCCTTTCACCAAACGAGTGGCTCTGCTGCCAAATGTATTTTGCACTGAAGGGACGAATTCCACTATGCTCCACGGGTCTGGGGAATTTGCCCCCATTTTCGATAGAAATGAGCCTTATCAAGATGTATACAATACAAATAGATCCCTAATACAATCAATCTAAGGGACGAGATAGAGAGGATCTCAGCAAAATTAATCATATACAAGAGAACTAAGAATGTCAAATCAATCAAAGGAATGTGGTCCGAACACTTGGAGATGCCCCAGTTCCAGTCTTCGAGATGTGACTCCAGGATCACCGATTTTTTTTTTTAGGTGGTTTTAGATATACCAACCATCTAAAGACATGCACATGAGACAAGTGAGGATAAAACTTCTAAAAATCCAAGGATTTGGCACCTAAGGTCAAGGTTCCCACCTCGAGTTCTAGAAAGAGCCGATTCCATTGCACAACTATCGTTGCATTGGGACTCGATCCATAGTTCGAAGTGAGCGGAATTGAAAAGTGGATTACCCCATGTTTTTCCTCACGGAGATTCCATTTTCAATTCCTTCTATTGTTTTCCTAAAGAGGGCGCCCGAGGTTTTAGGCGCGGTTGTGTGTGTCCATGTGTCGTGATCACCACAATGCGAGTCATGCACAACAGTTTATCAATCGGTGCTTCAAATCATCCATACAACATACATTCCTACGCCAACCTGCATAAGACAATGTTAATCACAGACTACCCCTCTTATCACTCCAATCTGCAAAAACATATAACACCTATCATGAGCGGACTTACCTCACCTTCAAGAGCGCCTGCATGGTTAGAAAAATCACTCAGCGTTTTAATTACGGCCTAAGTCCACTTGAGGTCTAGAACCATTGGTTCTAGAATAAAGGTCCCCAGTGGAGTCGCCAGCTGTCGCGACCCGTCCGAAGGCGGACGCGGCTAATGGATTACCGATCGCGGGCCTTGGATCGGCGCGAGCCCTCCCAGGCCCATACCAAATCGCGGCGGGAGTATTTTTCAAAGGGATTCGACGATAACAGTCGATCGCTTTCGACCTTAGTGTGGTCGTGGTGGCATGTGCAACTTGTGCATGCATTTGGAGTCGCCACCGGTCTTTCTTGGAGGGTAGACCGGAAACCTTATTGACCGATTGGGAGAGATCGATCAATTCGGCGGAACCAGAGATTTTGGGTTCGGGGACTTGGTTACGTTGATGTCATTACCAACGCCCTTTCGGTACCTAACGCGAGTGATTTTCCTAACTAGGATTTCATGCAGGCGCAATTTTGGGTGAGGTAAGTCTGACTTTGCATATTAACCAGTTTAACATGCTCACGTAATCATAACAAATAAATAGATGTCAATCACATAAACATCTATCCTACGTGGTGATCATGGAATTATGATTTAATGGGTCTCGAGCCAATGAGACCACATTTAATCATTTTAATATTTTAATAATGGAGAGCCGCTCTTCGCTTCTTCTTGGTTTCTTGAACTCTTCAAGAATTGGGCCCCTAAGAGCTCGCCGACTTAAAAGGCTCATCCACGTAATCCTCGTAGCATTTACATTAACAATTGCCTATGCTAAAAATAAAGATTACATGAAAAATAAAAGGAGTACGCAGCCTCCATTTAATAATTACAACCCCAAATATATAAATAATCACCATACATTCATATATACATCAATCACATTGATTAGGGATTTTTCCATGATCACCACCCTTCCACGTAAGTAATAAATTCACAATTTAAAACTTAAAAAGGCACAATAAAAATTCTACGTTGAATCATAATCAGAATTTTTACGTAAAATAAGATAGCCATAAATTTTCGATTCAAAATTGATTTAGTCTCAATTTTTGCTACGTTGATTAATTTATCATATAAAATAATCAACCTCCATTAGCCATGTAAGACGAACAATTCGTTAATACATATTGGCCATAGTATTGCAAAAATTGCAAAAATCAATTAAATGCACGAAAACACCTAAGGATTGGCTCTGATGCCACTATTGGGATCCACGTAACACGTAGCGGAAATAAATAACAACCCCTACATGTATCTCCAGAGGCGTACTTCGTGCATTTCAATCGAAAAAAATCACAAAGCCTCAAAGGGAGTAAATAGATTACCTCTCGTAGCGTGCTTGAACGGAGGTGTCGGTTCGATGTTCTTCGATCTCAGCCTCCACAAGTGTTAGGCATCTAGTTCGGACGCACCACCAATTGACGAACGGGGAGACGACTAATAACTCCACAACAATTGTGCTAGCAATATGCGGAATCAATATTCCAAACTTAGTATATTTTGCTCACTCAAGATTATGAGAATATAGAGAGTGTTTGTGTTCTTCTCTCTAAGCTCTCAAAAATTTGCACACTCTACAAAATGTCTCTCCCTTCAACCTCAAAACTCTTGCCATCCTTTTATAGCCAAAAATACATTCCAATAAATTGTATTTAAAAATAGCACTAACAATTATAAATTCTATCTAAAAATAGCACTCACAAATAAATGACATTTAAAAATAGCACTCACAATTTATAATACAAAAATGCTATTTAAAAATAGCACTAACAATTATAAATTCTATCTAATAATAGCACTCACAATTTATGATAAATAAATGCCATTTAAAAATAGCACTAACAATAGCACTCACAATTTATGATAAATAAATGTCATTTAAAAATAGCACTAACAATAGCACTCACAATTTATAATACAAAAATGCTATTTAAAAATAGCACTAGCAATAGCACTCACAATACAAAAATGCTAAAAAAAAGGCACTAACAAAGGTGTTAAAAATAATAACCATTATTATTATTACAAGAGTTAAAGAGGTTACCAAACAGTACAAATATGCATAACGTATAAATACGTATGACATATAAATACGTAGAGCATACGTATACATTCGTGAAACCGGGGACTAATTGAAAGAAAAATGTGCAATTAAGCCCTTTTGGTAAAAATTGATTAAATTGGAGGGCAAATTGACCTAATTGCACTTTAAGACTTTAAAATCCAATGTCATACCTTATAGAAAGTGAGAATTGAAAACTAAAAGACTCGAAAAGGATTTTTTTTTTTTTTTAGGCTCGGTTCGGGTTTATGTTTGTGAAGGAACATGGTGACCCGAGCCGAATTTTTGAGATTTAAAGTGACACACTTGAAGAGGAAATTAAAACAAAATTATAGAATATTTTTGGATATTTTTCTGACCACGAATGGTATTTTTCTGATTTTTTGGGTATTTTTATAATTAAATAAACTCGAAAAATATTAAAAATACCGAAAAATATTTTTTGTTCAAAATTGGTTCCTAAGGCTAAACCAAGGCTTCCAAAGTTGATTTTGTGATTTTATGACCTTTTTTGATATTTTTAATTAATTTTAAAGAATAAAAATCACAATAATAAATGGTAAAAAATCAGGTGTCAACAATATCTACTTACCACGCTAACAGCATGTGATATGTCAGGTCGAGTGCAAACCATAGAATACATAACACTACCAACTGCATTAGAATATGGAATACCTGACATATATTTTATTTCATCATCTGTATGTGGACATAAATCAGCTGATAATCGAAAATGAGCCGCAAGAGGAGTACTCACTGGTTTGGCATCTTTCATGCCAAAACGATCTAATACCTTCTCTATGTAGCTTTTCTGTGAAAGATACAATTTTCCTCTTTTTCGATCTCGCTGAATTTTCATGCTAAGAATTTTCTTCGTAGAATCTAAATCCTTCATATCAAATTCAGCTCTCAAATGTGCCTTCAAATTCTGTATATCAAATTTATCTTTTGCTGCAATCAACATGTCATCAACGTATAACAACAGATAAATATACGATCCATTTGGAAGTTTGCACAGATATACACAATTATCATATTTGCTTCTACAATAGCCAAGTTGCACCATAAAAGAATCAAATCTTTTATACCACTGTCTAGGTGATTGCTTCAAGTCATAGATAGATTTTTTCAATAAACATACATGATCTTCCTTACCTTCAAATTGAAAACCCTCAGGTTGACTCATATAGATTTTCTCTTCAAGTTCACCATGCAAGAAAGCTGTTTTCACATTGAGTTGTTCCAACTCTAAATCATGCATAGCAACTAACGCAAGAAAGACCCGAATAGAGCTGTGTTTAACGACGGGTGAAAACACATCATTAAAATCAACTCTCTCAATCTGACCATAGCCCTTAGCGACTAGACGTGCTTTAAATCTAATGTCTTCAACTCCAGGAATACCTTCATTTCTTTTGAAAACCCACTTGCAACCCACAATCTTCTTTTCTTTTGGTGGCTTGACAAGCTCCCAAGTTTGATTCTTTTCAAGAGATTCCATCTCTTCATTCATAGCAACTAACCACTTTACTGAATCTTTTGAGGAAATAGCTTCCTTGTATGTTTTAGGCTCAGCATATTCTATCGACTCTGCAGCTGAAAGAGCATAAGCAACAAAATCTGAGTATCCATACATCTGTGGAGGTTTCACTGTTCTTCTCGGTCTATCTTTAGCTATGGAATAATTCTCTTCTTCAGATTCTTCAATCTCAATATTATCAGTCACTGACTGAACTGGTTGTGAAGAAGATACTTCAAACTCCACCTTCTTTGGTGCACTTTGTAGATTTTTCTGGCAAGTATCTAATGAATTCTTGACAGGATTAAGCATAGCAGACTCATCAAAAGTAACATCTCTGCTAATTATAATCTTAGATGAATCAGAACACCAAAGCCTATAACCTTTTACACCAGAAGCATAACCAAGAAAAATACATTTTTTCGCTCTAGGCTCTAGTTTTCCTTCACTAACATGTGCATATACTGGACATCCAAATATTCGAAGAGAAAAATAATCAACAGGTTTACCTGACCATACTTCCTCAGGTGTCTTGTTCTCAATAGGTATGCAAAGAGAACGATTTATTAACCAACAAGCAGTATTGACTGCTTCAGCCTAGAATTCCTTGCTCAAACCAACGTTAGACAACACGCACCTTATTCTTTCTAATAGGGTTCTGTTCATACGTTCTTCAATACCATTCTGCTGCGGTGTATACACTGTAGTATGATGTCTCTCAATTCCTTCGTTCTTGCAAAATCATTAAATTGCCTCCACAAAATTCTAGCCCATTATCTGTTCTCATCCGCTTAATTTTCTTACCGGTCTGCTTCTCAATTAATGTTTTTCAATGCTTGAATGTAACGAAAACATCACTCTTTGCCTTGAAAAAAAATACCCAAACTTTTCTTGAAAAATCATCAATAAAAGTGAGTACATACTTGGAACCAAGGCCTTTCGATGGAACTCTAGCAGGCCCCCAGAGATCAGAATGAATGTAATCCAGAGTGCCCTTTGTGCTGTGAATTCCTGTTTTGAAACTAACTCTTTTCTGTTTTCCAAAAACACAATGTTCACAGAAATCCAGTTTTCCAATTTTCTGTCCACACAAGAGACCTCTTTTACTTAGCTCCACCATCCCTCTAATACTCATATGGCCTAGTCTCATATGTCATACTTTTGTATTATTCGAATCTGTCATATCAGAAGAGACCGCAGCTAAACCAGTAACAGTAGAGGCTTGCAGCTGATACAAAGTACCAATTTTAAGTCATTTCATCAACAAAAGTGAGCCTCTCATAATTTTCAGAACTCCACCCTCAGCAGTAAATCTACAACCATTGGCATCAAGTGTACCCAAAGAGATTAGATTTTTCCTCAAATCAGGCACATGTCTGACATTATCTAAAGTTCTGATTATGCCATTATGCATCTTAATATTAACAGTGCCAATCCCAATAGCTTTGCATCTAGCATTATTGCCTATGAGAATAACTCCATCATCATATTCTTTATACGTAGAGAACTAATCTCGATGAGGACACATATGATATGAGCAGCCTGAATCAAGAATCCAACTATCACAGAATTTATCTTTATTATCTGCAATCAATAGCCAATCTTCATTTTCTTCTTTAGCAACATCAGCTTGAGCAGGATTTTCATTTCGCCTATTTTATCTATTCTGATGGTTGCGATTGTTATGACGATTGACATTCCCATGATTTTGTTGATTTGAATTATTTTCTCTCTGCTCCTTTGCCTTCAGTTTTAGGTAATTTATCTTGATATGCCCTGGAGACTTACAATAGTTGCAAATCATATCTCCATGCTTAGACTTTGACCTGCTCCTGCCACTATTTCTTCTCTCAATGGATCTTCCTCGAGCGACTAAACCAGGCCCATGATTATTACTGCCTTCAAAAGTCAACTCTGTATCGAGTTTCTGCTTATTTAGAAGACTAGTCTTGACATCTTCAAAATCAATAGTTTCTCTACTAACAATCATGGTCTCTCTAAAATTCTTATAAGAGGCAGGTAGTGAAACTAGCAATAAAAGGGCTTGATTCTCATCTTCAATCTTAACATCAATACTTCTTAATTCAGCGATAAGAGCATTGAACTCAGAAATATGGGATTTGAGAGAAATACCTTCAGTCATACGAAAAGTGAAGAGTCGTTGCTTGAGTCTCAATCGATTTGTGAGAGACTTTGTCAGAAAAATACTCTCCAACTTCATCCATAAACCTGCAGTTGTTTTTTGATCTAATACCTTCTGCAAAACTTCGTTCGTGAGGCACAACTGAATAGTGGACAAAGCTTTCTCATCCAATTCTTCCCATGCTTCATCTGACGGTTTCGACTTTTTCCCTTTAGTAAACAAAGTTTTCTTCAAACCCTGCTGCGTAAGAACGGCTAACATACGAACTTGCTATAGGTTGAAACTGCCGCTCTCATCAAACTTTTCGATATCGAATTTTGTTCCTGAATTCGAAGCCATAACTTATTCCAAATCGAAGAAACGTGCACGACCTTCTTGGACAACATTGGATTGATCGGCTTAATGGCTACGGGCGTGATTGGTCAACAATACGCTCGCAACTCTGTGACAAACAACAATGGCTGACAGGCTTGTTGATGTCTTATAGCTTCTCACAATAATAGTTGAACGTTGGGACTGCCAAGCAAAGTCTTTGATCCAACACAGTGACCCCACCGAATTTGGACAAGAAGAGTATCACAAAGGACAAGCTGTGGAGCCACACGGAAGACACGTAGAGCAGCACAGACTTCCATAAATCAACAAAAAAAAAATCTTCAAACTATGGCCCCGCAAAGCACAAACGACTTCTCCGCTTTATTGGTTGAATATTCAACGCCTTGAAAAACTGAACCTTGACCTTGAGTCGTTCTTCTTTCCACGAACATACGTCTACGAACACACGAGCGACGGATACGTGGACACCGGGATAAGAACCTTCAGCTCTGACGGATGATGATGCTTCGGGGACAACTCCAAAACCGAGATCCAAATTGACGAAAAAAAAATCCAAATCCCGAATTCACCGAAATCCAACTCGACGAAATCCAAATTGACGAAATCCGATTTTCCGAACTCTCATGTCTCTCTTTCGTCGACAGATGAACCACGAGCTCTGATACCAGTTTGTAACGACAATGCGGAAACTAAAACGAAATTGAGACAGAGACGAAGAACGAAACACCGGGATTTACGTGGAAACCCTTGCGGGAAAAATCACGGGAGAGAGGAGAAGCAAAATCCACTATGAGAATTAAGAATTACAAAAGATGCAACGTAAGCTTCTCTATCTGACAGTTTGAGAAAAGAGCAATATTTATAGTATTATCCCTCAAACCCTAATGTTGGCACATGGCCAATAACTTAAGCCTATTACCTATTCAAGGCATACATAACACGCACAAATTCTATCCATATGAATTCATATAGTGCACTAGAAAAAAAAAAGAGAGAAAAAAAACTTAGAAGCATATAGCTATATTAATAAAATGCCATGCTGATGATTAGGCAAGAAGACATTCTTCACAAAAAGAATATATATCATGCGCCATTCATGCTAGGTCCGTATCGGAAAACCTAATGTTTGACACCAAATATGATGACAACACTCGTCATGGAACATTAGACCTTGCCCCGCCTGGGTAAAGAAAACTTAACACAAACGACCTTATCCACAATTGATTTTTAGGGTTTTAAGTACTCACCCCCTCACTAACCATCAAATCGAGATTGGATAAGACCGCTTGCATGGAAATAATGTACACTAGATATTTCTATTGTAGTTACTCACTTTTATAAGCTATATTATTGATTTGTGCGCAACCTAAGGCGTGTTCGGGCGTGGTTCATACTCCTCATAGACAGAAAAGGACAGAGGTCGTGGGGGCAGAGCTCGCAAGCCGCTAGAGGGCTTTTATGGTTTGAGTTCATATTTCATTAGTAGTTTGGGCTTGAGTCCACGAATAGTTACTGTTATATACAAATATTTGATTGTACTTGAGTGATATAACAGAGAGGTGCGAAGTATTAATTATAGTGAAATTCTTGATTGGATGTCACCCTAGTTTAAATATAAACTATGATAAAACATTGTGTCTTGAATTTTTTTCCTCATCTTTACTTTTTACTTCGCTGTGGTTTGTGCGTCGAATTCTAACAAGGCGATCTCAAGTACGAAGTCGTTTGAGGTTACGGACTTTGGAAACGAGGTGGCAACCTCGAGTGCGTGTGTGCGTGTGTGCGTGTGTGTGTGTGAGAGAGAGAGAGAGAGAGAGAGAGGAGGCGATGCCGGAGTGGGAAGAGGTCGACAGCGTAGGTAGCGGTGTCGGGCGGCAGACGACGGGCCGACAATGGTGGAAAGAAGAAAAGTGAGAAGAAGGGTCGAAGTGGGGGAAGAAGAAAAAGTGAACAGAAGAAGGTAAAAAGAGAGTGCACCGAGGTTTCATTTCCATGTTTTCAGAGAAAAGTAAATTGTGCGGAATCCAATCCATAGGCAATTGCTTAGTTGTTTCCATATACAAATTTATAGTTTCATCGGGGCAATAGATATCTCCTACTCCTAGTTTTTAGCAAGGGTTGTTGTTAAGGCTGCATTTGCACATGCTGCTCTGTATCTACCACCAGTGAGTCAAAGCTTCCTCTTCACTTGCCAATTGAATGGAAGTCTGACAAAAATATTTTACAGACTAACTTTTCCTTGGCCGCCTTAGCAAATATATCTATCTCTCTCTCTCTATATATAAAATCAGGCAGGCCCTTCAAATCAAAGAACCCACTTCATCAAATGAGTACTCTCTTCCACCAAGGAGAGACCCGGGTACTTTGTTTCTTTCTTTTATCTCCATACATAGATTTCTTCAGGTTTAGAAATTAACTTCACATGCATATGCTTCTTCTTCTTCTTCTTCTTCTTCTTTTTGTGGTTCTTTTGCTGTTTCGTTGGTTTGCTGCTGTCTGAATTCGAAAGTATTGACTTTAATCTGGAATTTCACAGGTTTCCGGGTGGAAGAGGAGGTGATTTCATGGACATGCAGACGCCGGGTGAGTGTATTTCCATGCTATTCATGCCAAGTGAACAGTCTTTTGTTTTTTAACCTTTGCTTCGTTGTCTGTTCGACCTTGAAACTGTTGTTAGGGCTTCATGAAACCCTAGGTACTTGATTCACTGAGAGAGAGAGAGAGAGAGAGAGATCGTGAAAGCAGAAGGATGATAAACATCTGTTGGAGCAAGAGCTCACTCTAACTCTACAAAGCAAAATCACCAATGGTGCAACCAGAAGTTATTGCGCTACCAAACTGAAACTTACACCTAACACACAAATAGAAAGTACACGTGTTATTTAACAACGTATACCAGCCTAATGCCTCCTATATTTAATCTACGAAACACAGCTGACTTGCGGATGCGCTAAGCTCGACTTGGAAAAGAAAGCAAATCGAGGAAACTATTAGATTCTAGAGAACAAGAAACAAGTATGCACTAGTCTCAAGAGTCCTTTTACTTTATTTACTTCTGCTGGGGAAAAAATTTGGTGTGTGATTTTCGTGGACAAGTACATAGGCACGCCATTATCCCAACCCAATTAAGCCTCGAGTTTTGTCCATACCCCGGTCTTCACTTATCAAAGCACGAAATGCTTTTGGGTTTAGTTGGGTTTGTTCATTGGATGGAAAATTAGAAAGCTGGTTTGGTGATGATTCTCTCTATGGTTTGCATGCGGATAAGCGACACATCAGTATGATTATCTCTTTATTACAGTAGCCGCCGCTGCCGCCACGACAATTTCTAGGAACTCTCTACTTGATGCTTTGTTTCAAAGTGTGAGACACTAAGTAACAATTCTTGACCAGATGGCACATATCATGATGAACTAAATGAAATTGTTCAACTTATTTAGCATATTCAAAGATCCTTTTGGCTGGAGACTAAACTTATGTCTACTTGAGCTTGAGGCTGTGCTAATAGCCGAGGCGAGTTTAGACGTGCGTAGGTTAAAAAGATCTCATCAAAGTGTCCCCAATATATTAGTATCTCAACCTCTTTATTTGAATGATCATGCAAAATGACAGTTCATATGCCAAGAAAGAAACAAAATGCAATGTTCCGTAAGATCTTGACTATTCTTCTGCATTGGGGTTGAACAGTTTTGTTGATTAAGTTAAAAGTCAAGTAAATTTTGTTTATTTCAATTTACCTAGGGTAAAACATTTGATTAGATTCAGATTGTAAAGAGAACAGAGTGAATAAATCAGAAGAGTAGATGACGAAGGATTTCAGGTGATCTTCCATGAGTGTCCACAAGATTTTAATGGCTGTTATGTTACCTCGTCCCACATATCCTATCCATGCAACTGTTTCTCGGTCAATGTGAAGATCAGGACAAAATCCAGGGTAGGTTGTACCGCACATCATGATCCAGAACGGTAGAACCTTGAATTTTAAAGAACGTGAAGATGGATCTGACCCTAACTCTCTAAAATAAGCTGGACTTAAGACAATCTTTGTCCTAGAGATTTGGAGATTTGACTAAGTGGTACCACGTATAACTCTGACCAGAAGGTAAAGCTAAGGGGGCAAGACAGGTGTGGCCAAAAGTACAGTACAAACCCAAAAGTGTCCTTGGTTGGGAAAGGCTAGCCAATTTGGGGGTTAGGACAGAAAGGTAGGTCGGCCTGGCACGAGAACCCACTCCGCCCATTTTTCTGATGATGGGAATTTTTAACCTATTGGGATTTTCCTGCATTAATGCTTCAAGCATTTAGGCAGGTGTATCAGGGTCATAAAGATTAAAGATGAGAAATTCGTATGTGAACGTGGTATAACGTGGCTCGTAAAAATGGTAGATCCGATGAGGATCCTATATGAGTCTTTCAAGATTTGATGGTTCAGATTCAATTTAACACATGCTTTGTTCACAGAATAATTTCGCAACTAAAGATAACTCAGATCTTTTTATATAAGGAAAGCTTTTATTCGCCAATATGACATGACTAATGGTTGAACATAGGCTCAATCCCGCCATTGTACTCTAACCCTGTGCATACAAATCAATGTATAGGAAATACACACGCTTATTAATTAGTTAATCTGCGTGTATGAGGTGAATAGCCTATATATCTAAAACCTTAGTAAGGCTAACTCACATTGTTCAGAGACATCGGTAGGGGTTGCCGATACCTAAACTACAAGGACAAGACTTACGTTTCATAGTACCAAATGCTAAAAGGTGGAGAAAAGACGAGGTAACTTCCTTGTCGATTCCTTGTAAGCCCAAGACTCCAAAGCTAAGCGTGCCGGGTTTATGCGATTACAGTGCACCACGACCGCTAGGTCCTATGAAGACCGCACGTAAAGTCGGCAAGTTTAAGGGCCGCAGCTGACCATTAGGCTCACTAGAAGCTGGTTCACCTAAAAAAAAAGAAAAAAAAGGGTACCACCAAGTCTTGTGCTGCCTTAGAAAAGGAAATGTGCTTGTCTGTTTCCATGCATGCCTAAGGAGACTTTGCTCATGTAATTCTTTGGCATAATAGCGTGCGAAGAGCCAACAACTTCCCATGCGCTTGAAGGGTAGCTTTAAAATGGTTAGACGTTCCTTGTTAGAGCTTAAGGCTGGGGGGCGTCTTGAGTTAATTAGGGTTTCGCAAAGTAGAGTTCGAAGGTCGAACCGTCAACGAATGTGAGGTTATGAACGGAAGGACTGGTCATTTGGCATGGCTTTGCATGGAAGTCAACACCCTCTCTCTCTTTCTCTCTTTTGACCTCTTTGTGGTCGTCTTCGGTAGCTGCATGATCAACACACAGTTCGCTTGTTTGAACACCAGTGGAAAGAAGCACGAGAGATTCATTACGGATTCCGCTGTGATTAAGGTAACAAACCCACTTAAAGCTCTCTTTCTCTCTTTGAGAAGACTTCGCATTCGAAATTTTCACATTCAACAAATGCATTTGGCCTTCACTTCGATTTGGGAAAATGACACAAATAGTCTATAAACTTTGGTTCAATATGCAATGTAGTGCATGAACTTTTATTAATTCAAATATTATTCTTGAACTTTTAGTGCATGTTCAATTTAATTTCTGAACTATATGATTTTTTTTTTTGGTAAAGAACTATATGAAAAATGTTCGATGTAACATGTACCAAAACCCACAGATCATATTGAATAAAATTAAAAAGTTTATAGATCACATTGAATAAATTAAAAGTTTCGAGACCACATTGCACATTAGGCCAAAATTCAATGACCATTTATGTCATATCCCTAACTTATTTCAATCATACGTACTCATAAAGTCACTAGAATGCGGTCTTCATTCAATTATTGTTCCTCAGTTTGGAGGATACGAGGATTGAGGAGAGAAATATGTTGCTTTTCCTCGTGAGAAAAGACAACCTTTCCTTATGTTTTCTAAACATGGGAGCGCCCACAAGTACATCGTCGAGGTTCTACTTCGTTGGCTCCTTGCAAAATGCATCATCGGGTCACCTTCAACATCATGTGGTAGCGCGGTGTATGCGTGAACCAACGCTTACGTATACCAATCATTGTTTGATTTTGTCAAAAGCACAGCCACAGATTATATCAAAGGCCAAGATGAGTGCATCGCTCTGTTAACGTTAAATCAGGATAAGGAAGACAGTACAAACAGTTCAACTTTTACCCAATATGCAATGTGGCTTATGTCGCTTCTAGCAACCCAAGTTATGCTCGCTAGAAGAACCTTTAGTGACTGAATCACCAGTAGAACTCTACCTCAACCGACCAAATTGGTCGCCAAAGGTTCTTCTCTGGCGACCGTCTAGTCGCTAAAAGTCCATTTTCTAGAGGGAATATTGCGGCTAGAAGTCACCGAAAGCGTGCTTGCTGTGACTTCGGGTGGGCTCTCGGCGACTAGAAAAGAGAAATTCGGTCATTAGAAGCGCCCTAAAAATTCCATCCCTTTTGTTTTTTCGCAAATTTTCCAACCTCTAACGCTTGTTTACAAGCGATAAGTAGGCCAGGCAAAATTGGAATCCGCAAGTACAATGTATACATCCCTAACAAAAATGACAAAGGCGAGCAAATTAGGAGTGACGGCATGGATGGTCCCCCGAAAACTTTCCCTAGGCGTCGAACATCGTTCCTAAAGTTTTATTTCGTCCGGTTTAGCCCCTGAACGCTTTATAACACAGTCAATCCAAATCCTCCCGTGAAATTAACAGAAAGTACAAAGACATTTCCATCGTCGAGATCAACACCGTTGGCATCCAACTTGTCCGACGGAACGGTTCGTATTGCTCCACGTCGACCTACCTTTCCACAAGGGCACAAAGAAAACAGGGGTTAGCATCAGGGTGAGATGTCAGCGTTAAGTACCGAGAGATATTTCATATTAATCGACGTAAGTCGATTGCGCAAACTCGTGAAGTGATGATAATTCGATATCGAACGTCGTTTTTACCTTATTTGCAGTATCCACGAGTTGATGATTGTCGATTACTTAATTATTCTGTTGGCCTCGATTCGATCGATGGTTATAAGAAAGATTACACAACACCCCTTTATCGTCCAAACTTTTCTTGTTCTTCTCTCTTTCGAGGCTTTTTAGTGGATTTTAGCATGCTAAGTCCTCCGTCAATGATGAGGAGGAAATTGTCAAAAAAAAAGTCCTAAATTTACTATACTTGTGCTAATTCAATCCTAAACCTTTTAATTTTTCCGATTCAGTTTGCTTATTTAGTCCTAAACCTTTTACATTTGCTCCAATTTAGTCTATCCGACGTACTTTGGCCTTGCCTAGGCCAGATCTAGGTGAGGTCACACCTCGCCATGGCTAGGCAAGGCCAACCTTGCCCAGCGAGGTCGACCTTGCCGGCAACCAGCTAGAAGGAGAAGAAAGGCTAAGAAAAAGGAAATGCAAAAAAAGAAAAAAAATTATTAAAAATTATCTGCGTCTGTGTCGGCCGGCCAAAGTTTGTCGGATGAATTGAATTGGCACAAATTCAAAAGGGAAAAAAGTGTCAAAAAAGTCCTAAACCTATTGCATTTGTTTAGGACTGAATTGGCAAAGTACAAAAGATTAAGGATTGAATTGATAAAATTAAAAGGTTCAAGACTGAATTATTAAAAATATAATATGTTTAGGATTTTTTTATATATAATTTTTCCGAATGACGAGCATTTCACAATGTTCGAGCTCGTCATTGGTAGTTTCAATGAGGGCCTAAACGTTAGCTTACAGACACAATTTTGTTAATCAAGCACTTTACTTTAGTGTAGCCAGAACAACTTTAAAAATTTGGAAAAAGGGCCCTTGCCTGCCATTATTAGGAGAAGGAAATAAATTAAGAAAAAAGAGGTTAGAGCCACCCTTAATATTTTTCCTAAAATAAATAAATAAAGGGTTATATATGACCTGCGGTTGTCCAGTCGCTGGCCGCAAGCCTTGGCACAAGTGAGGGCCGCGATCGCTCTCGCACAAATCTGGCGAGGCGAGGGGAAGGCGGCATGCATAGTTGTTAAGGCGACAAAGCGACAAGGCGAGAGAGGCCTCTAAAACGCCTAGGCGATTAAGCGCCCGCCTAGTCGTCCGCAAGGCGATAAGGCGACAATGTAGCTAAATTTTTAAGTATATATGCATAATTGTATATTTTATATTTGTACTTCAAAACTTACATTCATGATTCAACATAGCAAATATATACATGAAAGATTATTAAAAATAAACAACTTTTAATATAGTAAATATATGCATGAAAGATTATTAAAAATAAATAACTTTTAATATTTGTACTTCTCAAGGCGCCCAATGCGTCGCCTAAGCGTCCAAGGCGCCCAAGGCATCCACAAGGCAACGCCAAGGCGATCAAGGCCCTCGCCTTGAGGAGAACCAGCAAGGCGACAAGACGCCTTGGTCGCCCGAGGTCGCCTTGTCGCTTAGGCGTCACCTAGGCGACACCTTGATAACTATGGCGGCATGGCATAGATCCGGAGGCCCCTCACCCAGTGGCTAGTGAGGGCATGTAAGCTGATCCTAAGCGAAAGATGAACATTAGGAAGAAAAGGAAAACAAAAAAAATTGTAAGAATTAACTTCATCAATATTTGCCGTTAGTGCCATGTAGGACGACTAGCATTACGTCAATGATTTCTAGTAACAAAACGGCCATACTAAATATTTTGAAAATCATCAATAGGTTTAGGATTAATTTAAAAAGTTTAAACTGAATTGACTGCCATGCAATCAACTTATTTTTTTTTTATTACAATTATCCCCAATGGTATCATATAAATGACCTTCGAGGGATTGCAAATCGAGCTGCCATTGATTGTAAAACACATATTACATATCAAAGAAATACGTAGACAACAAAGTGAAATCTTGTGTATATTGTACTGACTTCTGGCACGGATCTATTTGGTTGCTAATGGCCTGCATGGTAGCGATTCTGATCCAAAAAAATGATTCTAATATTGACTTTTTCTGATTCTGTTTGCTGGATGAGTTTTACATAATCAGAACGTGTTTGGTAACTGCACAAAATTTTTCTTCCCAGGAATAATTTCTCTTAACAATTTTTTTTTTCATTTAAGTCAAATAATTATGTAGTTACTTTGTGAATTTTCATCATACATTTTGAATTAAATGAAGATTAATTTATATTGATTATCTTATATAACATATTGCTTCTAACATTTTTTTCATGCTATTCCGTCTAATTGTTGTGACGTAACGAGTCATTTTAAGCTTAAAAAAAGAGAGGTCATGTTGGGTTAGCGTGTCACTTTAGATTAGCTCGGGCCCTCCCAAGCCTATACCAAATCACTATAAGGGAATATCAGATTCAATCTTAGTGTGATCGATACACGTGTATGTGTACATGCAAATGGAGTCGCCACCAATTTTTGAGGAAGGTAGATTAGAAACCTTATCAAACGGTCGGGAGAAACCGTTCGATTCTATGCACCCAGTGAAATCCAAGGTTCGAGAACTTGGTTACACTGATGTTTCCACCAACATCCTTGAGGTGCCGAATTTGAGTGTTTTCTAAACGTGTTTCATGCAAATTTTTCAAATTCATTTTTAAACCTATGAGGTAAGCCAATATCAAGTGTTCACGCAGGTTGTTTTTGTGTTTTTGCAAATTTTCTAAAACTAAACTAAACCTAAAACACCTAAACCTAAGTAAATCACAACCAATGAAATTAAATGCGCAATCAAGGAATCATAGCATGGATAAAACACATCATATAACCTTAATGAATCCCTAAGGGCTAAGAGAAATGTGGTTCATATTTAATTTCAAAGGAATTTATGATTTTCCTAAAAAAGAACATAATCTATGAAATCTAGGCTCAAATTTATGAAAATGAGATCAAACTAGCCTGATTTAAGCTTCTTCTATTTTGAAGATTTTTTTATTTTTTTTTAATTTTTAGAATCTTTTTTTTTCTATTTTTCTTATTTTATTTCTTTATTATTTTATATATTTTTCTAGAAAATGAAACCTCGTTTTGTTTTAGGCCAAGGAAAAAGTAAGAAATCTGAGATTTCATTATATATGTTTCGTATTTCTCAAAAGTAATTCTTTATTCCAAAACCAACTCTTTTTTTTTTGTTCTTGTTTTTGCTCCAAAATTGTTCCAAGAACGAAATCAGAATCATTTACGTTACCAAACATGATTCTCATCCTTTTCTATTTCCAGAAAAAAAATCAAAGAACCACGATCATTGCCACGCACGCCTCAAATATGCACTTCTGGCTATCGAATCTCTCTTATCGTCGCTAGAAGATGTCCGCCAGAAGTCGCTTTCTATGAGGGAGTAGGAAAAATGCGATTAGGATAATCATAGCTAGCAAATCAGTGATCTCCTCGTGGGTGGGGGGGAAGCTTTTCCCAAGGATATCGCAAAATAATAGAAGTAACAGCATGATTAAAAAGAAATTTCATTACTTGCCTTGTACTACTTATACAATAAATTATGATATACTCGAGATCAAAGTGACCAACCCATGGACTCCATATGTCTATGTCCGACCGCGTGCGGGACATGTGGGACACTTCGTCGATCAACAACACATTGGGTGTAAAAGTAAAACTCTAAAAGAGACGTTCGAAACAATCATGCTAATTAAGATATTTGCTTTTCATCACTCGCCGCCGTCCCGTAATCTTCTGATTTCTTCCCTTGAGCTGATCTTACTTTGATCATCATCCCTCGCGATGGCCGACGAAAAAATCGGACGAGCTCTTTCGACCCTCGTCTTGGCCTTCGCGATCCTGAGCATCATCGACGCCGCGGGTTCTCAACAGCCTTGCCCGTACCCACCGTGCGCTAGCGATCCCCCGCCCGCTCCGGCTCAAACGGGATCGTACCCGGCAACGGCACAGCCCGGCGCTGCTGCCTATCCTCCGCCGGCGGCGGGATACTTCCCTTACGGCCCGCCTCCGCCGGGCGGCGGTTTGTACGGCGCTCCTCCACCGCCTGATCCAATCTTGCCCTACTTCCCTTACTACTACCGGAAGCCTCCCCGGACGAGGACGGAGGAGTCATCGGCGGCTGCCGGTGTCCGGAGATCGACGGTCGTGATTATTGGGGTGGTGGTGGCCAGTTCGGGTCACTTGTGGTTTCATTTAACGTAAGGCGGTGTAAATGATGATTGTTAAAAACTGTCGAGCTGTTTTTGCCTTTGTTTTTTGTTTTACTTAGAAGGGTTAGCTAGACAAATAGAAAATCGACAGTAACTTATGTACAAAAGATGCTTTTGCAGTGACCCGTGCAGTTCCAGTTTGTATACGAACATCGACTTGTGTAGTTTGGAAAGATTTCTCCTTACCACGACTTATCTTTTTGCTTGGATGGAACCAAGAGCTGAAGCTGTCTATCTTCTTCATCTTTGACGAAATAACATCCTGACTATCTAATTAAAAAAAGATAGAAACTGAAGTCCTTCATCCACTGACTTACCATAAAGGTTGAGAATCCAAGCCCTGCAGTTTTATGGGTGCTACTAGATCCGAAGGTGTGAAGGCAAAAGATGAATACCATGACGCCTCAAGAACAAGCCAAGCAAAAGCAAAGTTGATATGCTCCCAAATCTAACAAAACAGAGCAATTCAGAATGACCCACCACCCCCCACAAAATCAGGGAGCTACAGCATCTCTAATTGAGTAGGTTTTAGGGTGCAAACTAGAGCTCGTAAAGTAGGTTCCAAATTCCAAATTCTCGGAACCGTTCACTATAGGCAGATTCCAAAGTTTGAGTCGTACCGCCCGGCATCGCACATCGGGTTACACATAACAATGTTGAAAGAAAGGTTCAAGGTAACTTGCCGGTGCAAAGAAGTTGTTACTCATTCACAGTTGCAAGGACGACATTTGGGTGACATGTCGAACAGCGGATGCGTAAGAAAATTTTTACAGTTATCCAATAACGTGTGTACTTTATTGTTAATGAATATATTTTCCCTCGTGAAATTATTTTCACATTTATATGTGTGATTAGTGAAAGCTCTAGTTGATCCCAATCCCCAATTCTATCAAAGAAACAAATCTCCAACTCCATATTGCCCTCCCTCTCTCTGAGGTGCTTGGCTATGTCTATTAAGGAGACATTCCAAGTGCTTTCACCAAATTGAGACAAGCTTTCATGTAAACTCGTAGATTATGACGATGGATGCGAATTGATCTATTTCCATCGTTTACTCACGATGTTGTTATTGTTTTAAGGTGATTCCAGGAGCCTACAAGGTAGTTTTCAAGTTCCGAAAATTTGGGACCCCATAGCAATTAGGTAGGTTGCAGGATTAAGGCAGATATCCTATCCACCGTGAAACCTGCACACTCCATCCACAACCTAAGTTCAAATATACTTACAAGCTGGAGTAGACAAGCAATCCTAGCAACTCTTCACTCAAAATAAAGGAAGGCGTTGCTGGGTCAGAAATAGATCCCACTCATATCATCTGTACATGTGCAGAGATCAGAGAGAGCAGCTACATTCTAATGCAGAGCCGGATATTCTAAGGAAAAGTAAAAAAAAAAAAAGTCAAAAGGACGATGCCATGTTTAATAGATAAACAAGACAGATCCAACAGATCTCCGGTGCATATATTTTGCGCTTTGAAGGCAAATGATTTTCATATATAAGAGAATGCAAAGCAGAAATGACACTGAACGGCTATGTGCTGGACTAGTAAAGGCAGGTTATAATTAAGTTACGATGGTGATGCGCCATCTCTAGATTCAACTAGAAAGTTAACCCGAACCTTAGAGTTCGCTAATGTAGGGTTTGTTTCCAGAAGCATTGAACTTAACTACCCAGACAGATCAATATAATTCCATCTTTTAGACTGAACTTTTGAAGATGATTGTGATCTCTCCATTTGCTACTAATGTTCCCAAGCATAACAAATTTTCTCTAGCTTCGTGTTGTAAATAATTCAGCTAAGGTGTCAC
This sequence comes from Rhodomyrtus psidioides, assembly GCA_021437785.1. Lineage (NCBI taxonomy): Eukaryota > Viridiplantae > Streptophyta > Magnoliopsida > Myrtales > Myrtaceae > Rhodomyrtus > Rhodomyrtus psidioides. Next base: position 31,624 of record JAILYB010000171.1, on the reverse strand, counting down.
ATAAAGCAAGCACATGATTAATCATGACTTACTATTTCACTCACGCACGCTTCCATAATAGACTGCATAAAAGTCAATCTTTTTCTGAATCGAGAATCAAGCCCTGCTTACAAAAAATGCCAAACCAGTCAAATAATTGTAAGAGAGGGTGAAATGCCTTTCAAGACAATGAGAAACCATGGTCATTCATCATATCCAAACAAAAGCAATTCGAAGCTTGAATCGAGTTCATCAGTTTATTATTGTACATCATTGCCTTATTGCCCAACAGCATTATCCATCTTGTATTTGGAGAGCACATTATGGCTAATGAAAATACCCAATAACTTGGCCTCCCATGTTCCTTCCAGTGGCTTCTTCATGGTCTAGAAGCCCATCAGGTGTTGTGATAACACGATAACCCCACTGAGAGAGAGAGAGAGAGATAGAGAGAGAGAGTAAACAATCAATTACCTAAGATTTCTTTCAGCTAAGAACAAGCGGGATAACTGAACCCTAGCACATGAAATAGCTTCTACCATCCAAGGCATTACCATCAATAAACTTGCATGCATCAAGAAGTAGACCAGACAAGAAGTCAATTTTCAAGTACCTGACTTGTTGTAAGTATTTTCAATCTATACTGCTCAATGTCTCTAGCTTTGATATCTTGCCGGTAAGTGAGAGCTTTGCAATTTTTTTTTCGGCCTTGTATGTTTTTAGCTTTGATATCTTGCCGGTAAGTGAGAGCTTTGCACTTTTTTATTCGGCCTTGTAGTTCAACAGATATCCTCCCCACCCTGTGGGGATCATGAAATTGGAAACTCTTCACATATCCTGAGGAAACAAAACCAAAAAGGAAGACATTTATATACCAACCAGCCCTTCAAAAAGAAAATCTCACAACATAAAAGTTTTTTTCTCAATAGATCTGGCCCCAAACAGATTCTCATAATTAGTGAGTCAGTTGAATTAAAGTGGTATGTGAGCCAGCAATAGAATTAGTTAACAAACATGTTCACGCAATTAAGCTTCACTTCAAAGAAAGACAGATGAAGATCGTCCCATTATTTTTACTCAAATCAAAAACTCAGAAATATCTCCAATTGGTCCACCTTCAATCCTACCACCATTTAGCCCGAAGAAAAACATTACAAGAACAACTGATCGACCTATGGTAGTCCTTTTACGCAAACATATACAAATATCTGTCGCCACCCAACCTTAAAGCACCTCACTGACATACCTTTGTAGTAGTGAATCCTCCCTCTCTCTCCATAAATTCCAACCAAAAGAACCCATTCATCACATAATGGAAAGAATAACCTAAATCCCCAAAACTCATACTACAGTCAACTAACATTATGTTAACCACAAGAATAAAGTTGAAGCCAAGTTCACTAAAAAGCCTCACAAAATGCTGGATAAAGTTGAAGTGAGATCGCCGACATTTTCGAATGGACCATGGTTCTCAACATGGCCAATTCTTGCAAGCTCTAGTTAGTCCCTTAATTGGTCAGTTCCGGAAACATGTCTCGTCTACAAATTAAAACTGCTATAACAGTCAGTCAGACCAAGTTCAAAGTAGCAACTGAGAGCCCATCATCTCCCAAAAACATATTTTTCCCAAAATCGTTCTCCTGTCGTAGCTTCCTATGCACTGTCGAACAGCAAAGTCACAAACATGCGAAGGCCGAATCACTCTAAATTGAAGTGCGGAACTGTCTTCCGGTTGTCACCAGCTGCGGCTCAAACTACATTTTCTATCAGCACAAGACAACACTGAGCAATATGCATCCTCCTCTTCAGTGGGCACGCACGAGTAAGCGACAATCTCAGGGAACATAAGGACGAATGTAAAATCAATAAACCTTTTACTGAATTTTTAAAATAATGTAAACTCAGGGAGTAAGCGACAATCTCCAGAACCCAGTATGATGTGGAAATAAGAAAGAACGTAAAATCAAGAAAAGCCAACACAAGATGTGGGAAGAGCCTAGAATTACTGAACTGTAGCTATCTCTTCGTTTAAATAACTCATCAACCGAGAATTTCATCCGTCCTTCGTTAGTTCTTTCTCTCTCTCATCCTACGGCCACCATGTAGGTACATACAGCATACACGAGCAAAACCACTCATACAGCTACTTTAAAAAGATATTCGTTTGCTAAAAGATTGATAATGCACTTTGACTTGAATCATGACTTTCAAGATCAAAGTGAGGCACAGTCCCGACTTGATTACTCTGACACAGAGCAAACTCTTTAACACGCTCCGCTAACAACAGGAACTCCGCTGAAATGTCCAATTTTGAGGGTATCAATCAACAAGACGCATCGAAGCAATAATGGGAAATCGCAGAGTGTAGAGGCAACTGAAGAGAAAATCTTCAGTAGAAAGAGAAATCCCAAAAGGAGAAAACGACAGCAAAGAAAAGGAGGAGGCAAAGGGAGAGTAGAAACTCAACCTCGGTGCTTCATGATGTCGAGAAAAGAAGAGACCACATTGGAAACGGGTCGCAGCTCCACCATCGCCTTCTCTCTCCTCTCCGCGTTCACCATCGTCTTCAATGCAACGTTCAGTATCCTTCGCCCCATCTGTCTCTCTCTCTAGCAAAACCTCGTGAAAGAATTTTGCAGAGCAGACTCGCGGGGAACGGGGAGCGGCGAGCGGCTGTAGCAGAGTAAATTTTAAAGGGCTAATATCATTAAAAACCTTAAATTGATATATTTATAATAAATTTATTTTAAATTATTTTTTTAACCATAAAAAATTTAAAATTATTATATTTTGTGACAAATTTATCGTAAATTAATTTTTTTAACCACGAAATATCCTAAATTGATACATCTATGATAAATTTACTCTAAACTAATTCTTTTGATCACGAAATATCCCAAACTGGTACATCCGTGATAAATTTACTCTCTGTTAAATTGAGTTAATATCACGACATTTTTTAAATTGATGAACCTGTGACAAACATAGGATAAAAACCTCAAATTAGTATACCTGTCAACTGTCACATGTCATTTAACTCAGTAATTTGAAAGTTAACGAAAACTAACGGAGTGTAAATTTATAACAGGTATACCAGTTTGGGCTAAAATTGTCATAAGTGTACACATTTAGGGTTTTTTGTGGTCAAAAATATATTTCGGGATAAATTTATCGCAGATGCATCAGTTTAGAGTTTTTCGCGATATTAACCCAATTTTAAATTGATGCATTACCTAGGTTGCATTATAGGATGATGAAAAATAGTTGTTATTGATGCCAAAGGAACCGACATTTTCATGGTGATATTTGTTTATGAAAAACTCAAAATTTAAAAAGTATTTCTTGAAAATTGATAAATTATATTACTTAATTAGCCAACACACAATCTTTTTTTTTTATCGTTGGCAACAGTTTATGCCATACTATTTCCATAAATAATGAGAGTACTTTTCACTTATTCATTTTCATAAGCGATCGTTATTTTGAAAAATATTTTCTAAATCTCGAGTCTTTCGTATAACAATGCACCCTCGGTGCATTTTTATCGAAATAATTCTTCCTTTTATGCAAAGATAAGGTTACCTTAAATGTACGTGTTGATTAATGAGATTATGAAAGTAAATATTCTTGCAAAGATTTAGCCAAAAGGCATTCCGATGTTGAATCTGTCGGAGAAACATCCTTAGGAATTTTAATTATTCCACACCTATTCTTGATGTGATACTATTATGATAAGTATGTGCAGATGTTCCTGATGATATCTAAAAGACTGTGATTATATCCATGATTACTATTAAAGCTCAAATTGAACCAACCAGTCTCCACAACGAGGGGTGCGTAGGAGAAACTGTGGAGCTTTGCAAACCCTATACAATTGGCGCAAATGAGTAGGTGCTATGGTGCATACTAGAGCCCTGCAAAGTAGGTCATGAATTTCAGATGTTCATAACCGTTCAATATAGGTAGGTTCTAAAGTTTGAGTCATGCCCCCATCACCGTGCACGGGGTACACGTTTTCATGTTAAAAGGTTCAGGTAGACGTGTCCACGGGCTTGGAACCATCGGTTCCAATTCCTGGAAAGGGTGGAACAGGAACCGGCCCTTGAAGGGGCCGGTTCCAGACGGTTTCGGTTCCCTTTTTTAATTTAATTTTTAAAATAACAAATAATGAAATAAGAATAATAAATTATAATCAAATTGTACATTGTAATAAAATTTGGGAGGAAAATAGAGAAGGAATGTGCTTGAATTTAATGAATTATAATGGCTATTTATTCCCCCATTATATATATATATATATATATATATATATATATATATATATATATATATATATATATATATATATATATATCAGGGTAACTTGCCGATGCAAGTAATTTTTTACTCATTCATTGTTGCATGGATGACATTTGGGTGATATATCCAGCAGTGGATGTGTAAAAACAAAAAATTTACACTAATAATGGAGGTAATAATTATTCAATAAGTTCATGTGTACTTTACTGTTAATGAGTATTTGCTTCCTTTGTTGGAATTTTCACCTTTTTATGTGTGGAAGCTCTAGTTGATCCCAATCTCCAATTCTATTAGAAGAAATAAATCTCTAACTCCATATTATCCTCCCTCTCTATAACGAGACATTTCAATTCATGCTCTCAACAAATTGAGACAAGCTTACCATGGATGACAAATGATTTATTTCTTTATCCTTTACTCTTGATGTCATATAGTTTGAGGGTTACGTGACGTACTATGATAACTAAATATGTATTTTATTCATATAAGCCGCAAGTTTTGTGTTATATATACAATGCGTTAATAACTACCACAACGATTTCGTTTCCACAATTCTTAGAAAAATACAAGGTAGCCTGGAACCTATGGAACCGATAGGTCTCAAGATATTAATGCATTGTACATTTAACACAATGCATTGAGATGTCATATGGACAAGTAAAATGTCAAGAACCCACTAACATTAGCATATCATCATGAGATGTTTGGTAGCTAATTTCCTTAGTAAATTCATGGGAAATGAGATCGCAAGTCACTTTCGTACGGCCTCTTTGAAAACAATGTCAATCGACTGGTGATAATCTGCTCATGATGATTTTGAGTAACATATGTGATACTATCAAGTCATTGACAATATTGGTGTAACGTTCGTCTGTGGGTGATTATGATGTAGTCTTTGGAAACTGAAACATTGCAGTAGAAGAATCGAGAATCATCATTAGCTAGAAATAGTTTTTGTCAGAACTATTACAGTGACTGACGATGTTACAGTAGCGGCAAAACCTATTTTGGGAAATATTGTTGATGTTCATGAAAAAAAATTGTATGAGTAGTCTGGTTTCAGAACAGCAGCTCCCCAGAAACTCATAACAGCTCTATGGGCCTGTTTGGTTCAGCATTTGGCCAAGGGACTTTGAGAAAATGCAAATACCTTTAGGCTAAAGATCTTTTCCAAAATGCAAGTAGTGTTTGGCAAAATATTTTTTAGAAATGCATTTGAAAGAACCTTTGGCGTAAATGCCGTTTGGTGAAAAATATACTTTGTAAAATATTTTTACATTTTTTATAATAATAAAAAAAGTGGCGGCGACGGCGACCAGTGACCTTCGACGACGACGGCGGCGAAGGCGGCGACGTCCGGCGACCGTCGTCCGGCGATCGACGGCGACTGGCGAATGGCGGCCGCCGACCGGCGTCCAGCAACCGGCGACCGGCGTCCAGCAACCGGCGACCGGCGTCCCGCAACTGGCGACCGGCGATCGGCGGCGACGACGGCCGGCGTCCGACGATCGACGTCTGACGCCGGCGTTTGGTGACCGGCGGCGGCGTCCGGCATCCGGGGCGGCGGCGGCATCCGGCGATCGGCGACCGGCAGTGGCGGCGTCCTGCGGCGGCTGCGTCCGAAGTCCGGCGGCGGTGGCGGCGTTCGGCGACCGGCGGCGGCGGCGTCCTGCGACCGGTGGCGGCGGCGTCCGGCGACCGGGGGCCGCGGCGTCCGGCGATTGGCGGCGGCGGCGTCAAGGCGACCGGCGGCGGCGGCGGCGTCCGGCGACCGGCGGCGGCGTCAGGGCGACCGGCGGCGGCGTCCGGCGACCGGCGGCGGCGGCGGCGTCCGGCGACCGGCAGCGGCGACCGGCGGCGGCGGCGTCGTCCGGCGACCGGCGGCGTCCGGCGTCCGGCGGCGGCGGCGTCCGGCGTCCGGCGGCATCCGGCGGCGGCGGCGTCCGGGGACCGGCGGCGGCTGCGTCGTCCGGGGACCGACGGCGGCGGCGGCGTCCGGCAACCGTCGTCCGGTGATCGACGGCGGCCGGAGGCGGCAAGTGATTGTGATAAAGTTTAAAAAAAAATTAGTTGCATTTGAGATGCAACTTCCCAAAGTACCTCCAGAGGTACTTTGGCCTAAAGGCCTTTAGGGAGCATTTGAGATGCAATTGCATCTGTCCAAAGTGAGCCAAAAAATGAACCAAACAGTATTTGCATTTGGCCAAGGGACTTTAGAGCTCCAATGCTCATCTCAAATGCTGAACCAAACAGGCCCTATGTTTCACGAGACTATTGGGGCTAACAATGCAATTAGAGGGGATGAATACGTTGTTTCGAAACTTTTTCAGATTATGCGGAAAACAATAAGTGATATGAAAAAGATTGGGTAAGAAAATATTTGATAAAACAATATTTGTGAGTGTGCACAGAGGAATAAAGATTGAATGAAAGATTAACACACAAAATATATAGTGGTTCGGCTTATATACCAAATCTATGCTCACTCCACACAATTAACAGCCACAACACGGGCTGAAATATACTAGTAAATTGCTTCACAAGTTATAAACAGTAAGTGAACTAATATTTTACACAATAGATCACACTATCTTGAGACAACCTCACTACTCAGAGATGTACACTTGATTTTGCACGAATACAAGGCAACAACGGATCACAAGATCTTTTAACAGCTTATGCTTTTCAACAATAACAGTTGCTAGACCAACTCTTAGATTTTTATATGTGCTTGTCTAACTCCTTTGGCCTTCATGGTCTTCTTCTTTTATGGACTTTCTTTAACATTGCCGTTGGAGTTCCTTGGGAGAAGAGAAGGGAGAGAGATAGGGCGTCTGGCTTCGAAATGGAGCTAACCATACAGCTGCTTTTTCGAGACTGTCCGAACTTTCCAAAAATAGGTGATGAACTCCTGTTCCACCCTGACAACTTTCTACTGGACTCTGACAGAGCAGAGAAGAATTCCCGAGAAAATAGAAAATATTCTTGTTGAGCTTTCTCATCAAACGATGGTTACTTCAGCCAATCTTTCCCAAACATCGGCTCATATGGACTTTAAACACCATTTATGACTTGGAGCTTCGATATCAAACATTTGGTGACCATATCTTTTGTGGTCCTCAGCTAATGTTTTCACAAAAACGCTTCAGACCATATGCGATTTTACCCGATCGTCATCACATGTACCTTAGCCATAGATATCAAACATTTGCACACCAAAGATAAACAAATACCAAATGATAGTTTGAAAATTATCAAAATGTTTTATGAGATGTTTCTTCAATAATCTTTCCCTTTTTTGATGATGACAAAACTATCCCGCAGATATGAAGTGAGACAGAGTTTACAGAGTGCAATAATGTAAAGACCAGCATAGCGGATTTTTCAATGATAAGGCATAATCACATATATGAGATTTCTCCGAAAAGATTTAGAAAATGAATCTGGAGAAGACTCGACAAAGATGATCTTTTGATTTTGAAAATATTTTGATCAAGATCTTTAGTCACTGTTCAAGATGCTCTTGAGATAAAGATTTGCAGAGAGATGTTTTGTTCTCTTGCGTTCCCCTGTTTCTATGCTTCCCTTAGAATTATGCTCATGTTAGCACTTAGTACATCTTTACGAGATCCTATAAAAATTCCCCCCTTTTTTCATCAACAAAAAGTGCATGAACAGGAATAAGAATAAGATATGGATAACATCAACTTCATTCATTCATTCGCAGCAAAAGGAGGTACAACGAAAAGCACGGCAAAAGCAAAACGGGCAGTTATGAGCGCAAACAGGTAGTGTGATCATTTGGGAATGGTGTACCTGCGTTTCTATATAGGAAGAGATTGGGTAGGGTCAGGAACAAATTGGAGGGGTTTATAGCAGTCCAGATTGATGATGGCCCTTTCGAGCTTGACCGGATACTTTGAAATCCCAAGCATTTGACTGGGTGTTGGGCAGAACATCCGAGGAAGGAGAAGTAGAGGGTCTCGCTGAGGATGAAGCTTTCTCATGCCGAGGGGATGCGAAGATTTTTGGGAATGCAAATATTGTTTGGTAAGATATATTTTAATACACATTGTGTTTGAGATTTTTTTTTTATTTTTTTAAGTTCCATTCTTTTACAAATGTAGTTTTTACCAAACAACATTTAAATCAAAGTTGCAGGCAGGGCGTTGTCCCTTTGAATGCTTTGCTCCATTTCTTTGAACCATCCATTTCATTATTCCCACAACGAAATGGATGGTTCGATTTCGTTCTCCTCCTTAGTTGGAAGTGTAATCGCGCTTCGGCAACTTGCCCCACACATTATCCCCATATGTTCCTTTGGTGGAATGGGAATGATTTGTCCCGAGGAAACTCTCCTTGTCGATCCACGAACATCTCTCCCAGCATCTTGAATATTTGACCATTTTCAACCTCCTACTCCGAGAGGTTTGGGGGTAGACCTTTGAGCTTTCTCCAGGTCTGCCTTCGCGTCATTTTCATGGTTAGGTGGAGGATTTAGTTGATCGATGGGTTACAAACTCTGAAGAGTGATTGCCTCTCTATCTAAAAGGCCCTGAACTTTGCACTATTTGCCTGTTGAACTCAACTGCCAATGAGCCAAATCGGCCGCTGGCCAACGGCCGATTCTAGTCGCCGGTGAGGTCATTTGAGGTGGGAACATTTATGGAATTATGGAAGTCTTTTTTTTTTTTTTGGTCGAAGAATTATGGAAGTTGAATGAACACAAAGTTGGCAGGAAAAAAAAAAAACTGCATTTGCATTTCCAAAATACTAAAGCACAAAGCACCTCCGAACTTGCTTTGAGCTAACGGACTTTAGAGGCATTTGAAAATGCAATTGCATTTTTTCCAAAATAAAAAGTAAAAAGTTAATCAAACACCATTTGCATTTACTTGTGCTCAATAGACTTTAGAGTTTCAAGGAGCTTTGGTGAAGCAGAAACAAATGCACCCTTATTTCGGGGACGAAATATAGATGACCGGCCTTCAATTACCCCAACGAAATAATAGATCCGCCTTTTGCTTATTTTTTGAGATATTTAACAAATTACCATTCCGAAATTAACCCAAAGATCAAAATATGTAAATGTCGAAATCGATCCCAAAGAAAAGGGGAAAAAAAGAGCCCTCAAATCTTATTTGATTATTGACTCTCTCTCTCTCTCTCTCTCTCTCTCTCTCTCTCTCTCTAAAAGTCACACATCCCTTTTTTTCTCGGAAAAAAATAAATTGTTAAGGAACCAATCACTGTTTGTGTCAAATTTATAAATTTCATTCCGGTGTACATAAGTTGATCCTTACTTCTGAAAGACATAGCGTACGTATGAATCTATCTGTCGGACAATTAAAGAGTAGAAATATATAATAAGCAACTAGGAGAGAATGAAATTATTCAGTGTTATCAAGAGGATCAATATACACTAGACACTACATAAAGACATGTCCCTCGGGATATTCGTGATTAAATTACGATTGTCCTTCCATATACAGGTATCCCATCCGATAATCTATGTCGGCGTGACGAACATATTTCGCCGCCTTTCAGTTGGATTTACGGTACATGAACGTGCATAAAGACATTCTCTGGCCTTGATAGAGAATGAATGTACTCTGAATCATGACCAGACTTGCCTCTTTGGCCATGTAAGATTCTACGAGAGCCGACTCTACCTTATTTTTCTCGACTTCCTCAGGCATCTTCAATTGAAGTGATGTGAAGGCGAATGATTAAAAATGAAGCAATGACAAATTTAGGGAAGATTTCACGGAAGAAATGTTCTCAGGAGGTAACACTGACCGCGACACGGCCCGTCCTACTCACGCCGACACTTCTAGTATCCTTTCTCATCGTTTGATGGTTGTCTCTTTCTGCTTCAGCTTTGTGCTTCCCCTCAACTTGCTGGCCTTTCACTGTCCTAGCAGTTGCCGAAGCTTTTGATTTCTGCTTGTTCGTATTCCCATCGTCATCTTCTCTTCCCTTTCTTGAACCAGCTTCATTTGCGGTTGCATCTCCTGCAGATTCAGCTTTGTTTGACGATGGTATTGAAGAGGCGGCATTAAAGCCCCGGGTCTTGCTGATCGATTTCTGATCCAGCGAGGCTTCAGGTGGATTGGTTGTGTTTAGGGATACACTCGCAACAGCAACTTGGCAATTTCCAGCCTTGGAATGAATTCGGGGCCTTGAAGCAGCTTGCTTTTGAGGACTGGGACATCTCATAGATGAAATGCTTGACCTGACTTTGCTAGATGAAGCCTAAGGCATGGAAAAGCTGCCTTGAATCAGGATTGCTCGTTTATTAACCAAGTAAAAATACTACAGAAGTATAGTCAACGTTTAGAGGAAATATCACCCAAAAAAAAAAGGCAAAGGCAAGGTGAAATTTTGAGATTCATGGAAGGAGCAGAGCACATGCGATTTTATACTTTGTTCTTCAAATTGTGTTATAAAATGCTTCAAAATCAACTGGCTTGTCTGATATAGGAGAACAAATTCTCCTATTACCTTCACATTAAGATACTCAAATAGAACTGGTCTTGGCTGTCACTCAGCTGCAGGTTTGAAGTTGGAATAGTTGAACATAAGGTCACACATGCTGAAGTGGAGCATATTGTGAAGAAGATTAGATCAGATTGATTACGTTTTGGAGATTTGAAACCCACTAAGATTCACAAGAAGACGCATTAATAATTTCACTTATTGGAACTGGCTTTTATCAACCATCGTAAGAAGAAGCAGACATGGAAAAGCTTTTCTCTGGTCCAGGTTGCAGAGTATCACGAGTAGTGCAGGTGAAGGCTTCAGAAGATAGAGAGCCACTAAATTCACTGGAGAACACATTTCACTATGACCAAATTATTTTCCTAGGTGGAACTCGCTCTTATTAACCTTTCACAAAAACAGGGAAACATGGAAAAGATTTTGTGTTAATGTACCTTGTTGCCATCAGGCCCAGATGGCAGAGTACTGCGATAGAAAGAAGGCATAGGCGTTGCTTTAAAATTAAGGCGCTTCCGAAATTGCTTGATTTCAGCTTCTGTCTCTTCCTGCAATAATGAGAATGACATTGTCTAGAGCTACAGCCACGAAGGCAAAACTATAGTGCGATAAATTATGCTACGTTCTCCATTATATAAATGGGGTTTCCAGGCTCTTTACGCAAAGAGAGATCACATAATGTTCAATCAACTAAAGCATCATTTATAGAAAAGAAAGATGCAATAATTGGTTATCAGGACAAGAAATGATGATCTACGAAATAAAAGTGTAAATATTATTTCTCTTCTGAATACATCAATCATTTGGAATCCACTTTGCCTTGCCTGAATGTCATAATGAAGATTAATGATACATAGTTGAATAAAACATGTCCCCCGAATTGATATAGTAACTGATCTGATAAATTGTAACCAATTTACACAAGTGGACGATATTCAACATCCAATAAGAGTGCCACATCACTTTGTAATCCACACTTGATGTACCTATTATTCTTTGAACAATTCGGCATACCGACATAGAGAAAAAAGAATAATTCAGCATACCTGTGCTTTTGCTTGAATCTCATTTATCTCAGCCTCCTTAGCATGCATCTTTTCCTCCAGCCTCTTATAAAACTAAAACAAACAAATTGCAAAACCAAATTATCAAGCAGATATACCGTGAATAACCATTTTACCCTATTCTCATTTCTAAAAACTTACCTCTTTCCTCCTTTCTGCGCGCTGGTCACTCAGAAAATAAAAACCTGTAGAGGTGGACTTTGTTTCTGGCTTCTGTGACTGCCTGATCTGCTTTAGCCTGTATTTCAGGTCAAGCAAGTAAGTCATAAGATTTGAAGACTGATCTCCTCAAGGAGTTCTGAATTTTCTTTCCAGACCTGCTTCTAGTAGAATCTACACTTGATTCAAGCTTCGTCAATGACATAGATTGAGGTTCAGAATTCTTCTTTCCTCCTTCTCTTTTGCTGTTGGAAATGACAATAAGACCTCTGTAGAATGGAAATGACAATAAGACCTCTGTAGAATGGAAATGACATATTCAGGTTTCATATAAAAGAGGCAAGAAGTACCTATTGTCTTCACGCACTGGTTTCACCACCAGCTTTTCCCTTTGCTGAGCATAATTGACAATGCATTAACAGTTAGAAGAAAATATTCAGCGAAGAAGAAAGTCAAAGCATTGGACTTTCACATGATTGTTAATGTAATCATGGAAGTCATACGTCTCAATTCAATGCATTGAGTTTGGCATTGTCATTCATCATAAACCAACCGTTACCTCTGAGTTCGAAGTTTTATGTATTAAACGGGAAGCTTGAACTGCAGATATGGTTAAATCTTTCTGTCTACTTGTTCTTAATGGAGATCTTCTTATCCTACCACCCAGAGTTTTGTTCAAATCATTGGATGATTCAGCAGAAATGTTTCTCTTGTCATCAGCCACTGAGAACTGAGACTCAGCTGTGACCTCAGTGAGCTTAGTATCCGATGCTGATGCCGACTGAAATGAGGATATAAGGACGAATAAGCAACACGAAAGGGAACCAGTACTAGCTTGGTTATTTTAACACATTCAAATACATCATGCATGACACAAGAAGTCAATTGCATGAAAGCATCCCATACCTTTGGAGAAAGATGAGATGTTTCCAAACAATTCTTTTCAACCATCTGATTAGTCTCACACTTTATGTATGAGTAGATGGCCTCAGAACAATTCTCTGCTTCTCTCTCATCATAGTCAGAGCTCAGTTTTGCATCTATCTGTCTCTCGGCGCTACCTATTGGCAAGTCATCATGCCCATCCTCTAAATGAATTGGCATCCCTGCATTATGCTCCACAGGAATAAAATCCTTGGAAAGAGCATCGAACACCTCTTTTTCATGCGATGGGACTGATGAAACACCTGGATCTTCTCTTTTACCAACTCTTACTTTGTATTCTCCACTATACCCCGATCTTGCTGGACTCTCGTCATAGAGACCAAAATAATTATCCTCAATTGCAAGCTCAAATCCTTCCCTGCTCGTACTATCTGATGTATCATATTCATCACGCCGATGGTCCCTTCCAGTCTGCCACTCAGATGAACTTTGATGCAAGAGTGGTTTCTTCTTGAAATGAGCTTCAAGTAAAGCTTTCTTCTCGTTCACTGAACCTGGTTTGGAGAATTTCTCAACCTCTTCGAGATACCTATTGTGCGAGAAAGAAGACCTCCTTTCCCATGCTAAAGGTTCTTTTTCAAACCTTCCAAATGAAATAGAGCCAGAGTGAATTGAATCAGCCTGCCAATTGGAATGAACGCACATTAGAAAGGAAAGGAGGAGGACCCATTATCTGCGAGGATGGGAGAAAGAGTCAATGCTAGTACATATTGTCTTAAGCAGAAATCTCCTGGTAACTTTCTGCGTTGACAATCTTCCAGATAACTTCTTGGATATCATAAATACTCGAATTCTTAAAGAAATAGCTTTCTGTTCATACTCGCTTCCAGATTTGAGAACGAAATGCCAACAACTTTAGAGGGATTAATATTATGAGTAAAAATCCCAAGCCAGTGACGATTTTCACGTCAAAAGTAAAAAAAAAAAAAAAAAATAGAGAAGAATTCCAAGCTATTTATTCACATTTCTCTAACCACGCAAAATCGCACTTCTGCTCAGTTTCTGAATCTGGTTATTGGGGTAGATAGCACAAACAAATTATGAATCTATATAATGCTTTGATCCCGTGATCCTGATGGGACAAGAATTGATCCTCAAACAATACCATCTAGAAATCATAGCGGACTAGCGATAATAACTGCACCCTTCCTCTTATCGATCCTCATGCCGAAATCACACCCATAGTATCCCACACACACACACACACAGCAGAGTACGACTGACAAGACTGCGTGCAAGGAAGTGGAGACTCATAATCTAGAACAGGTCACTCGGCGTCAAAATTCGCAGTCGGATCCTCAAAATTTCCACACAGACAAGTGGCGAAGCTAACCTGAAAACTGACGCTGAAAGTCTCTTCGAATTCTCCAGCCATGGAATCCCCACCGAAACAACCAGAGAGTCCTGGTAGGTGGTAGCTACTCGCCTGCGGGGACGACCATCACAATCCGATCAGCATTTTCCACCACATCACTCCCCAACACCGATTCGCAGGCATAAAAAAAAAAAAAGGAACAAAAGAAACAAGCCGAGACGAGGAGATCCGCCGACGACGAGGAGGAGCAACACGAGAAAGAGAAAAGGGAGAAAGAAGGCATCATGTAGGGAGCAGGAGCTCGAGGAGGCGTGCAGCGGAAGAGAAGTCCGGCGGAAGGAACGAATGATACCTCGACCGCGCATTGAGGAGAGAGGGCGGATCACGTCGCGAAGCAAGCGAAGGATCGCCGAAACCGCGCGTCCTCCCCACACCGGAGCCTTCAACCCGAAGAAGAAGAAGACGGGAACGAAGCTGGAGCTGCAGAGGATACGAAAGCGATCGCACTTCGAACTGTAGAGCCAGAAGAAGACGACGACGAAGAAGAAGAAGAAGAAGAAGATCGAAGAGAGTTGTCAATGTCAGTTGCTATTGTGGGACTGGTGATGGTGTTACTTGATTCAGTGCCCCCAAAGAGAGTTCTATTTATTTATTTATTTTTATTGAATCGTGGTTAAATCTGAATCTTTTTTTTTTGGGTCGAAATCTGAATCTAATTGAGTGCTCCAGAAAGGCGAGACGGATCATGTGCGCTTTTTGTCTTTTTGTCATCGTCTGACCTCCGACCCGCCCCGCCCCGCCCCGCCGCTCCATCACGTGGGATTCCTAACTTGCTTTTGTTTTAGATCCGGATCCGACCCATTGAATCATTCCACCGCAACCTTTCTATCGGGGCCGCCCCCGTGGGATTCGGTGCGCGAACGGATTTTCCGGTCTATACTCACGGGGTCGTGACCCTGTCGCGCTACTCATTTATTTCGAACGAGCTGCAGTCAAAGTTCAATAAGTTCACGTTGAATATGTCGATCGCACGAGAGAGTTGCCGATTCAATGATTAAGTTACCGATTTCATGTTTGTTGACTGTGGCTATCTAGAATCCGATATACTAGTTTATTACCGATCGCGAGAATCCGTATTCGGCTACCAAGGATGGTCGAAAGAAATTTAAGTCCTAGTTTTATGAGTATTAGATGAGTTGTAGGTTTTAAGAGTAAAAATTTGAGTTTCCAAGTGTTTTAATGCGTTTACAAGTTGCTAAGGTTTTGTTGTGTTTTCTAGTTCCTATGTCATTTTATGTTGGGTAATTCTTATGTTTTCAACGCTTTGTCAATTTACTATGTTGTAGCTCCTCTACATCGAGAGGCCAAAATATCAAATGTAAGACAATGACTTCTATCTCGAAGGTGACTTGTCTCTTTGTTCACTATCTCCGACAATTGTATTTTTAGAATTTGGATTTCTTTCTCGGAGGTGAGCCAAAGAAGTGATAAGAAAGAAAGATTAAGAGAGAATGGTATATATTCTCTATTAATGATGTGTGGAAACAATGTACATGAGAAGCCTTTATATAGGCTTAGAAGAGGTAAAGAGCTTAGTGCTCTTCTTATGTGGGACTAAAGAGAAAGAAGAAGTGCAAGAGAAAACTACAAGACTATACAAGTATGTCTAACACCCCCCCTCAAACTCAAGGTGGATCAAACAACGAGAGTTTGGAAAGAAGAAATTTAAAGCGTTGTGATGTGAGAGCCTTCGTAAAACAATCCGCAAGCTGATTCTCAGTTCCAACAAAAGGAAGAGAAATGGTGCGAGCTTGAAGATGATGACGAGTCAGATGACAATCGATCTCAATATGTTTTGTACGCTCATGAAAAACTGGATTTGCACCAATATGGATGGCACTCTTGTTGTCACAATGTAGAGGAGTGGGATCCAGAAGTGAAACACCCATGTCAGCAAGTAAGCGGCGAAGCCAAACAATCTCAACGGTAGTGTCAGCCATAGCACGATATTCGGACTCTGTAGAGGAGCGTGAGACAATATGTTGTTTCTTGGCACGCCAAGAAATGAGAGAATCGCCAAGAAAAATACAATAGCCAGTGATAGATTTGCGATCAGTCATATTAGAAGCCCAATCGGCATCAGAATAGGCACGCAACTTGAGCGCAGAAGAAGATGGCAGAAATAAGGAACGCGATAAAGTGCCTCGAAGATAGCGCAAGATCCTCAGAACAGCAGCATAATGAACCGTGCGAGGAGCAGCAACAAACTGACTAACAACATGAACAGCATAAGCGATGTCGGGTCGGGAGATAGTAAGATTACAAGGCTGCCAACCAAAGTCCGATAGCGTGTCACATCAGAAAGAGGCTCCCCGTCATCCGGGCAGAACTTCTGATTCAACTCAATAGGAGTAGCAGCAGTGCGTGAATCCGAGAGAGCAGCTCTAGAGAGAATATCAGCAGTATATTTTTGCTGAGAAATAAGGATACCACGCGAACTGCGAGCAATCTCAAGCCCCAGAAAGTAGCGTAGTGGTCCGAGATCCTTCATGGCAAAATGTTGCTGAAGGTGCCGCTTGGTATGTTCAATATGGTCACTATTATCTCCAGTAATAATCATATCATCAACATAAAGAAGAAGAATAGTGCAACCAGCAGAAGAGGTATGAACAAACATAGCATGATCAGCCTCGCTTTGAGTAAAACCAGCAGATCGAATAGCATCACTGAACTTCTCAAACCAAGCACGAGGAGCCTGTTTAAGACCATAAATAGCCCGTCGCAAGCGGCAGACTTGTCCAGAGATATGAGCAAGACCAGGCGGAGGCTGCATGAAGATATCCTCCTGAAGATCCCCATGAAGAAAAGCATTCTTGACATCAAGCTGAAAGAGAGGCCAATTACGAATTGAAGCAATAGCTAGTAAAGCTCGGACAGATGTCATCTTTGCTACGGGAGCAAAGGTCTCTTCATAATCAATACCATACTCCTGCGAGAAACCTCTGGCAACTAGACGTGCTTTGTAGCGCTCAATACTGCCATCAAAACGGGTCTTAATCTTGTATATCCATCGGCAGGATACTAAGGAGCGACCTAGAGGAAGAGGCACTAGCTCCCAAGTACCAGTACTTTCCAAAGCCGAGAGCTCCTCAAACATAGCCTGACGCCACTCAACATGCTGAACTGCCTCACGATAACTGGTGGGTTCTTGTACAGCATGAACAGCAGCCAAAAAGGAGCTAAACTCAGTAGAATAAGAAGTAGAAGGAACATACCGAACTGGCAGACGCCGATCTCGAGGAGGATTACGGCGTGGCTCTAGAGGTGCATAATTATCAAGGGCAGGTGGAGCAGGAGGTGCAGTAGAAGGGAAAGGCGAAGATGGGGATGGTGGCGATATATCTGGATCCAAGGTGGAAACATGACAAGGAGGATCAGGAAAAGGATCAACAGGGAAATCCATAAATGGAACAGGAGACGACACAGAAGGTGTGGCATTGGTAGGGAAGAAAGGAACGTGTTCATGAAAAGTAACATTGCGAGAAATACGTATGCGTCGCGCATTTGGGTCATAACATCGATAACCCTTGTGTTGGGTGCTGTAACCCAAAAATGCACACGAGACAAAGCGAGCGGTGAGCTTCGTACGTTCAGTGGGGGGAAGAATGACAAAACAAGTACACCCAAAAACTCGAAGATGATTATAGCTAGGAGATCGAGAATAGAGACGCTGGAAAGGTGTGTCTTGATGAAGAACAGATGAGGGTAGACGGTTAATTAGATGGACAGCTGTGAGAAGGGCCTCAGCCCAAAACTCAGTAGGAACAGATGTCCCAAGTAAGAGAGCACGAGTGGTGTCTAGAATATGATGGTGTTTGCGTTCAGCAACCCCATTCTGAGCTGGAACCCCAGGACAAGATAGTTGAGGAAGTGTACCATCATTGGCCAAGAGGGAATAAAAAACAGTAGAGAGATATTCTCCTCCCGAGTCTGAACGAAAAACTTTGATTTTTGTATTAAATTGGGTGGAAATCATGGCTGTAAAAGATTGATAGATGGAAAAGAAATCACTGCGTTGACGCATAAGATAAACCCATGTATAACGAGAATAATCATCAATAAAAGAGACATAATATTTGAAGCCACTCTTGGAAGAAAGCGGTGCAGGACCTCATACATCAGAATGAATAAGATCAAAAATTGCACTAGATCTTGAGTTACTGATAGGAAAAGGCTTAGCAGATTGCTTGGCCAAAGGACATATAGAACAGGGAGGAAGATTACCAGAAGAAACATGACCCAAAGCACCTCGTTGATGAAGGACGGCGAGACGAGAAGAAGGAATATGCCCGAGACGCTGATGCCATCGGGCAAGATCCATGGTAGCCAACACAGGAGAAGGATCAGGAGAAGTTGGAAGATGTAAATGTTGCATAATATAGAGCCCGTCCTGTCTACTGCCCTTCCCAATCATCCGACCACTCAAACGATCATGCACAAAGCAAGAGCTATCTGTAAAGCTCACAGTACATCCAGCATCAGTAAGTTGTCCAACAGATAATAAATTGAGAGCCAAAGAAGGAACATGTAATACATCAGGGACATTGAAATCTCGAGAGACGGTGAGAGTACCCCGCCGGGTAGCCAAGAGAGGAGAGCCATCAGCAGTAAAGAAATGTGCTGGATGCTTGAGCTCAGAGAGCTGAGTGAGACAAGCAGCGGAACTAGACATATGTCTAGCAGCTCCTGAGTCAAGTATCCAGGTAGTAGAAGTGCCACATGAAGATGGAGTGGTTGCAGCATTTCTTTCTGTAGAGGAAGAATGTGTAGTAGTGCCGGAATTAGGAAAAGACCCAAGTAGAGAAGGACTCAACCGAGCAAGCTGGGCTTCAAGAGCAGCAATACGATCATCCGTAGAAGAAGCCAAAGTAATAGGTCGAGAGTGTGGAATAGGACGCGGTGTCACAGAAAGGCGTGGAGCATCCTTATTCTTTTCCCAACAATGCGACTCTTCATGTCCAAGATGGTGACAACAAGTAGATGAAAGATGCCGAGAGCCACGTGTATGTGGAGCACGTGGTGGAGCGGTCAAGATAAACCGATCGAAAACATTGATGTGATCACTAGAATCGCCCATGAAGACAGAAAAATCGTTGGCGAAGCTAGAGGTGTGAGTTGAGGTGCACAAACTGATCGAAAAGATCGAGAAGCACTGATTTGAGGCGCGAACAAAACCTCTAGAAAGAAAGATAAATATAGGGAAGCTTGACTAAAGCAAGCAAGGAAGATAGCACAATAGCCCAAAACTCACTGTCTTAATTTCTGATGCGGAAGATCCAATTTATGGCAACCGCAGAGCATACTTTTAAAAACAATGAGCTCATTGTCTTAATTTCTGATGCGGAAGATCCAATTTATGGCAACCGCAGAGCATACTTTTCAAGACAATGATCTTGGCTCTGATACCATGATAAGAAAGAAAGATTAAGAGAGAATGGTATATATTCTCTATTAATGATGTGTGGAAACAATGTACATGAGAAGCCTTTATATAGGCTTAGAAGAGGTAAAGAGCTTAGTGCTCTTCCTATGTGGGACTAAAGAGAAAGAAGAAGTGCAAGAGAAAACTACAAGACTATACAAGTATGTCTAACAAGAAGTAATGTCAGTTGGTGATATTTTGTAGGCCCTAGTGGTGTGAGGTTCTCCTATTCGAAGTCATGTCTCCTCGACTGGTGTTATTCTGTATCACCGATTCCAATCGTGATCCTTGATTTGTGATATTCTGTATCTCTTGGGTCTGATCGTAGTCTATCTCGTGTATGCATTTTCCCATCGACATCTATACATCCACCCTATGTCCTTTCCATACATCTGTCGGCAACCACTCAGAACATTTCTCACCCGTCTTGCGCACGCATCAACTCCAATGCCTGTACATGTTAAAGCTAGTTTTTCAGGCTAATTTGTTTCGATTGAAAGGTTGTGAATTAGATACATAGTTTGTTAAGGGCCGAAAGTTTTAGGCTGATTTGTTTCGAGGCGATTTGGAGCGGGTCGATTCAGTTCGATACATCACACATGCAAAGGAGCCAAGGTAGTTAGGAACTTCTTGCACAATCAAATTAAGGGTGAATAGAGTACCCTAGAAGTTTCCTTATGTATGCTTTTATTCTATATATTGATCGTCACCGATCAATCAAGTGAAAAAAAAAGGAAAAATAAAAAGAAAAGGAAAAAAATCCTATTTAAAAAAAAAAAAAACTACACTTCTTCTGACGGGCCCTTGAGAAAAGACACGCTCTTGGTCAACTCCCCCAGAGGCTTGTCCGTTGCCCTAATCAGATTATAGGCAAAGCCACCCAAGATGGTCCCGACGAACGGCCCAACGATGTACACCCAAAGCCCCTTGTAGATGTGCATCGCGACGGCCGGCCCGATGCTCCTTGCCGGGTTCATGGATGCCCCGGAAACCGGCCTGCAATTTTTCAATAATTTGAAATTTAGTTTCAATTAACTCTCCATTTAACCTAATCTTAAGATACTTATCTTTGGTATCATTTATTAACCTTTTTTTTCCCGGGTTTATTTTGAGTACAGGCTTACCCGGCGACGAACACGTTCAGCATAATCGTCATCCCGATTGCGATTCCTGCCAGTTCGCCGATCTGCAGAAGACACAATCGAATACACCGAAACTACACATTGTTCATAATCCACAAAAAAGAAAAAGAATAATAATAACAAGCATTCAGAGGAGGAAAAATGATGCTCTCATATCAGAATGACTTGCCGATCTGTTGTCCGTCGCGACTCCGGATATGACGAACATCAGCAAGAAGGATATGATGATCTCGATCACCAGCGATCGGGCATTGGGACCGGTCGGTACGGTGCCGAAGAACGATTCGGCTTCCACGTCCAAGAGCAGGCACAGCGTGCCGCTCGCAAGAATCGATCCTAGCAGCTGCGCTACAATGTACATAGGAACCTGCGAGGAGCTCAAACTTTAGTATGTATCACATACCTAGTTTCCCATAAGCAAAGACCACTTGAATGTACAACACGAACAAAAATAATCATCACATAAATTGAATTAGTCACATGACTGTCATCACTTTACTCTATCAATCACATTGTATATCTTGAGCCTGAAACCCTAGCCCAACCGGATCGACGTGAACATATTAAGGCTTGGCTTGAAAGCCCGGCCTAGGCGGAGCGGCCGACCCGCCGCCTTTAATAAGCATCCCAAGGATGAGAAAAGATCGGCAAGAATCTGCGGAAAAAGATTATCAGGAGCTCGCCTGCTTATAAGGGAAATGTCTGAAGATGGCGAAGGTGACGGTGACCGCCGGGTTGAAATGGGCACCCGAGATATGACCCACCGAGTAAACCATGACCATCACGATCAGCCCCCAGACCACGCAGATCCCTGGGAACGTGACCGACCCGTATATCTTGTTCACCGCCACCGACCCGCACCCAGCGAATATCACGAAGTAGGTCCCTATCACCTCGGCGATCACCTGCCAAAGGAAGATGAGAAGCGAACGGTCGGAAACGAAAGACGCGCAGAAAAGAGAAGAGCACGGTGGAGGAGATCTTTTTTTACCTTCTGGGTGAGGGAGACAACCTCGGTGGAGGCGCAGCAGCCGCCCATTCCGACGTGATCGTCCGGCGAATTTTCGCTGTGCTCGCCAATCTCTGCGCCCGAACCTTTGGACATCGTGGATGGTCGCTACAGATTCAGATGTTCTTTGACGAGTTTGATTCTAGGAGGGGAAAAGAAGGAACGAAGAGAAAAGAGAAGAGAAGAGAATGATTGTGGGATGAGTTTGAGGGACTTCTGGTTCTTTTGAGAGTGGGATAAATGGAGGTCAAAGCAGCGGTCGTGTGGATGTTTGACTATTTTGAGGGCTTCTATTTATGTTGACGGTAAATCTTTCAAAAGGGGGAACTTTTCCGTTCAAGAAATAGACCGCAGCATTTTCTTTATGGGGATGAAACCTTGCCTCACTAATCAAGCCGATTAATAGACCTAACCAATGGGTAGATTTGGAGAAGACCCATCTTAATTTTCTTTTTCCATGCGATAAGTGCAATGGAAGTCGTAAAACTTGTCGCGAAAGTGCAATTAAGTTCTAAAACTTTCGAAAAGTGAATCGAGTACCAAAACTTGTCAAATTGGTTCAATCAAGTACTTTCGTTAATTCCGTTCAACTAGGCTAATAAAAAATGCCGACATATCTTGCTTTTAATATTATGGTAAGACACGTGCCGGTGATGTGGCGCCAAGTGCGACGACAAAAAAATTAAAACAAATACAAACTAAATTAGGTTAAAAAAATAAAAAAGCTAAAGTTAAAAAGAAAAAACCAACTCAAGCCCAAAAAAATAAAAAAAGGCTCATACGCATGGCTTGACCAAGCCCTCTTCGGTAGCTGTCGCCGTTGTAAAGGGCCGGCGGAGTTCGCCTAGGTCTTCCCGAAGCCTGACGACCATTACTGACCCGACCGAAGCTTGTCAACCCCTAGAAAGGGCTTGTTGGGTGCGACTCGCCCCAGTGCTGAGGAAGGGTCATTGGCCCTCCCTTAGGACCAACGAGTACTATCGAGTCCTTATCGGCGACTCTTGATCAAATTTGAGGTGAGGGCCAGTGACCCTACCTTAAATCTGGGGCGAGAGTTGTGCCCAGCTCCATGTCTGGGCCAACAAGCGCTCGTCGAGCTTTGGGAAGGCCCAAACGACCACCACTGCCTTTTCCCGGCGGCTATGGTGGCGGCTATCTACAAGCACTTGGCCTAGTAGTTGATGTGAGTTTTGTTTTTTTATTTTTGTTTTTTACTTTTCAATTTTTATCACAATATAGTTTGTATTTTTTTTTAATATTTTTGTTGACGTGGATCTTGATGGCGCCACATCATCGCCAACAGTCTTAAGAAAGTAATACAATAAGGCATGTTGACATTTTTTGTTAACCTAATTTGACAAGGTTAACAGAAGGACTTGATCGTACCAATTTGACAGGTTTCAGAATTTGATTGCACTTTTTGTAAGTTTTGGGACTCTATCACATTTTCAAATTAGTTTTAAGATTTGCAAAGCACATATCTCTTTTTCTTTTATGGATAAATCCCATCAGGGTTGGACCGAGCAAAGTCTATTTAGCATGGGCTAGGCCTGATCCACTCCAGTCTTTTCAGACTCGTCAGCACTTGTGAGTAGAGCTGTCAATATGGGTCATGGACCCATATTTGACTCGTATTTTGTATAAAATGAGTATTATATGGGTCATTAACTTTTAAATGGCTCACTAAAAATGGGTCCAAAAAGTTGAAGTAAAATTAAATGGGTTAATAATGGGTCTACACTTAAATCCATTTTCGACCCATAAGGACAATTGCAAATGGGCCCAATGTAATACTTCAAAGGTTTTGCAATATAATATAATTGCAAATGGGCCGCCGCCGGTGGTCGGAGACTTTTTTTTAATAATAAATTATTTTTGAAAGCAAAGATATTTTAATAATAAAAGTATTTTTGAATAGTTAATATTTAAAAAAAATGAAAAAAATTAGAAAATCTAAAAAAAGAAAAAAAAATTAACTAGATATTTTATTGTATGGAAGTATTTTAGCGATATTATTTTCTTAGAATATTATTGTGATTTGGTAATATGTGTCAAAATGGGTCGGGTATGAGTTAGTTGCGGGTCGGGTCGAATATGAGTCAAAATGGATTAGACGAGTCAATATGGGTCGGACCAAACCCGACCCGACCCGACCCACCCATTTGACACATCTACTAGTGGGTACTCTCAGCCCAACCCAAATTCAACGAATGGCCCAATAAAGCGGGAAACACAAAGAGAGTCGCCCAACAAGCGAGAGGACAAAGCAAACCTTTTTTTTTTCTCCCTTTGTCGAGTGTCAAACCAAGCAATTTGGCTTTATACTATAATGTTTTGATTGCAGCTAGCAAGGCAGCACTAGTCCAGTTCCAATTTAGGAACCGGTGATAATGGTCCGGTTCCCAATTTGAAGTGCAAACGGAATTGCTCGGACCGGATTGATAAGTAATTTTATCACTAATACAATTGCCAAAAGATGTCCATAAGTTTATAGGAAATGAACTCGAGACCCTGCTACGCTTGCGCAACTAGTTCCTTTTTTAAGGTTACGATTCAACTGTCTCCTTTTTTACTTCGGCCATATGTTACGATTCAACTATCGCTTTGCTGAGATTTACTTGCACCCTTGCAAGGAATCGAAGTTAAAAAAGATTATCCATCAGTCCTTGGGCCCACTTCAAAACCCAACCGAATCGGCATGATCAGGTGAGCCAGTTCCTAATTCCACAAACCCGCAACCGATCATACCTGGTCCGATTTAGGTTTTAGGGCGAGAAGCGATCCACCCAAGAACTAATCACCTACAGTTGGAGCAATGTAAATAATATGCACCAATTCGATAAGTAAGTGCGGGGTTAACATAAGGACTTAATTGTACAAATCTGATAAATTTTTGGACTTGATTGCACCAATTCGATGAGTTTTAGGACTCGATTGTATTTTCGTGATAAGTTTTAGGACTTTTAATGAACATGGGCTAGGCCCGATCCACTCCATTCTTTTCAGACCCATCAGATCTTGTGAGTAACTCTCAGCCCAACACAAATTCGGGTCTAGCTGAGTTTTATCCCGGGCAACAGATGGCCCAAAGTTCATCTCTCTCTCTCTCTCTCTCTCTCTCTCTGTGTGGCATTGAATCATTGATGGGATGCGTCAGTTTACTCTCTCATCTGAATCATGCAGGACTCTGGAATATGTACTTCTAGTTCTTAGCGCAGAAAAGGGCACATCTGCGGCACAAAGAGAAAGAACTTGGCAAGTATGTAACTCTCAGATATTTTCCTCCGAAAATTTCGCGACAAAGAAGTCAACGAATTACTAATCCGAAGGCGTCTTGAGTGGAAAAACGGTGCGTGGCGCGTTAGTGCTGTTGGGAAAAGTAAACGATGACTGTGAAAAAATAAAATATGTCGCTAATGTTTAGTAGCAACGATCCTCCATGATAAAATAAAGTCTCAAACGAGAATACCATATAGCGATTTTGGTATTTCACCGAGAACTAAGAAAAAAAAAAACGAAACAATTGAAGAATAATGACTGCATTTCAAGAAAGAAAACGAAAAATTAAAGTGAAAAACATTGAACATAAACGTTAGATATAAAATAGCAAAAATGTTTTATGAACATATATAGGAAGCACTGATTAGTACTTGAGAACGCGCAACAGAAATCCCAAAACCTTCACCGGAAGAGATCGTCAAGAGAGAACTTAAATCCGAGCCGGTCAATATATTTAGTTGGACTTACCTTAACTCAGAAATGTTAAACCAGTTGGTTATGAGCTAATTATAATATATTCATTGCGCTCCACATCACATCAACTCTCTGATGTCCCGCAAACCCTATTGGCTCGGATTCCAATAGGGTTATGAGCTAAAGGAATCGATCAAAGTTCAAACAAAGTTAAGAAGTCCTGAAAAGAGAACAGTACCGCACATACTCGGTTCTCGTCGAGGTCCCGCAAACCCTATTGGCTCGGATTCCAATCCAATCTTCCCCCCCCCCCCCCCCCCCCCCCCCCATGCACATGCAACGTTTGGTTCCAATCACTGTCTTTGACAATCACATTATTCCACAATCAAAGGGACTTGGGATCATGGACCCCATCGGACGCGCGTCCGTTGAAAATTTTCCCGACTCATCGGTGTCACGCCACGAAAGATTAAGAACTTTCCGACCGACCGTCGTATCCGAGGAATCTTGTCAGATTGTTTCTACGTGTATGGGGCTGACACCCTCGCGTGTGATTTGGCCACTCATGTGCGTAGCCGGACCACACAACTTTTTGCTGGGGATGCGGTTGAAGTGGTTCATACTCTCCATTAATAGAAAAAAAAAAAAGCTTTCTATAATTTGAGCATCGTATTTTATTAGTAATTTGGGGTTGAGTCCATGAATAACTACTGCTCTATAATTGAGTGATGTAAGGTAATGTGTTAATTACAATGAAGTCATCTGTTGAATGTAGCCACACTTTAAGAGTAAGCTTGATACTATTAGCGATGGATGCGGGACTTTACGTATATAACATTGCCAGATAGCAGACAAGCGACCTGAAATTGATTGTCATATAGATTCCGGGTCAAACTGGGAAAAAAGCCAGGCATGCCATGCTCGACTTAGAAGAGATCACCGGGACGATGCATGACAAGGAAATCCCGGTTTGGCTTCTAGCTTCTTCTTCTTTCTTTCTTTCTTTTTTGGCATCGTCGGAGTCGGAGGAGGACAGTCGCTGTTGCTCATTCCTACACGACACGGTCAAATTTACGCGGCTTCTGTACAAGCCTTGACAAAAAACTCG
Source organism: Rhodomyrtus psidioides (assembly GCA_021437785.1). Classification (NCBI taxonomy): domain Eukaryota; kingdom Viridiplantae; phylum Streptophyta; class Magnoliopsida; order Myrtales; family Myrtaceae; genus Rhodomyrtus; species Rhodomyrtus psidioides. The sequence continues at coordinate 4,931 of JAILYB010000171.1, read as the reverse complement.
GTTCGGTTTGACTTTGACCCAGCTTATGTCATTGTTAATCGAAAAGGAGTCGGAGTCGGTGCCGGTGCCGTCCTATCGCCACGTTTCGACTCCGGAGTGGTTAGATAACAACCTCGGTCAAATCATGTCGGGAGCTCTCTTTTTCTTTCGGAAATGGATGAGTCGCAAACGGTAGAATATGGCATTCGATTCCGTAATTGCATTGGTCTTTCAAGCAAGCTGGGGAGCATCGCATCGCATGTCGATTTGGAAAATACTTGTAATGATTCGTATATGAATATTTCTTTTGCCTTGTGGGTTGTGGCCATATTTTAAGTTCCCATCCAAAGACTCCAAAAAAACAAAAAAATTACGAAAAACATGAATCCCCAATTTACGGGTCGAAATTCCAATCTCGAGCGTTTTGAATTATGAAAAATAAAACACGCGGACCATAAATTTTTTATGAAACGAAAATTAATTGGAGAAAAGTAATTCCAGACACGTCCCAAAGTAACTAGCTTTTGTAAGATTAATCACTCCTTAGAGAAATTGAAAGGAAAGAGTAAGAATGTCGCCACGTAAATCCCACTCGAACATGATACAAGGCTTGGGAAAAATTACCAAAAAAGTAAATAAAGATATGTCATAAAAACATGATGGGAAACGTTCTCCCGACAGTACTGTCAGGAACAATATAGTCTCAACCATAGATCCACACGCCGTTACCGCATGTTTTGCATAAAATACTCATTAATTGGAAGATCGTGTGGTCAGAAATAATTATCATAATAATATGATAGAAAATGTTCTCCCGACAATACTGTTAGGGATGATACAATCATCCACACGACATCAGCACTCATTAATTAAGAGATCGTGTGGTTAGAAATAATCGACAGTACCGTCAGACTGTCGGCCAGTAGCCTATCAATATGATTAATCAAAACCTAGCGAAATACCCAAATTGTTATCTCGAAAACCGTCTTCCCCAACTTTTATTTTTGAGGAAATCATATCTTTCTATTGATACGACTCAAACATAAATCAGGAGGTCTTTGGGGCAAGAATTTCACCTCCCTACGACACCTTTTTTTATTTTTATTTTTTGGTAAAGAGGTGGGGTAGGATTATGGGGAGAATCGAAAGCGAAAAAGCAAAAGAAAACCACACTCCTCTTTTTTCTTTCTTTTTGACTCCTAGGGCTATCTGAAAAAGGTTTTTTCGTGTTTTCCTCTGATTAGCTTCGCGTGAAAGCCTTTCCAAAACTTGCCCGAAGTCGTCAAATGATTTCTGCGGGAGCAGCGCTCGCAAGCCCCACCAGGCACCAGGTTGCGTTTGAGATTAGCTTCAGGAGAACGACTTTACAATCTAAACAAGATTTATTGACTCGAGGTGTCTAGAAAAGGCCAAAAAAAAAAAAAAAACGAACAGGATTTGAATAATTGACTTTCGGTAATAAGGTAAAACTAAGCAAAACGAGAGGGCAATCATTGCAAGATCCGACGAGGGAAAAAGTGTCACAAAGTCCTAAAACTGTTGCACCGGTGCCAATTTATTCCTAAACATTTTGATCTAAAGTTAATTCAGTCCTTTCAACTAAGTTTGATCCGATATTGCCGCCGTGGAAGCCGGACGACCTTCGTAGTATGATCGGTACTGACGTTGATATTTTTTAATAATAATTTAATAATTAATATTTATTTCATTCTTTCTTTTTTCCATCTCTGCTTTTCTATCCTTTTTTTTTTCAGGTAGCTCCGGTGGCCGACGAAGGCTGGCCTCGCCCAAGTCCAGATGACCTCGCAAGGTGTAGCCTAGGCTAGGGCAACACTGGGCGAGGACGCCTTGGCTCGGCGAGGTTCGACCTCGTCAATTTTGGAGAGGCCGACCTTGCCCGGGTGACGGCTAGCCTCGCCAGCGTTCACCTCATGCCGGTGAGTCCGGTTAGCCACGGGAGGAACTTGAAAAAGAAAAAGATTGAAAAGAAAGTAAGAAAAAATAAAATAAAAATCATAAAGTATTATTCAAAAAATGTCAATGTCAGGTCAGCACCCACGATGCCACGTAGACCGTTCAGTGCCTATGTCAGCAATATCCAGTCAAAGTAGACGGAAGTACTGAATTGACTCCAGATCAAAAGGTTTAAGACTAAATTGATACAAATAAAATAGTTTTTAGGACCTTTTTGACACTTTTCCCATCTGGCAAGTGTCGATTAGATGTGTCGAATGGGTGGGTCGGGTCGGGTTTGGTGTCGGGTCGAATATGGTCCGACCCATATTGACTCATCTGACCCATATTGACCCATATTTAATGACCCAAACACGACCCGACCCGCGACTGACCCATACCCGACCCAACCCGTTTTGACTCATATTACCAAAACACAACAATTTTTTTAAAAAATAATATTACTAAAATAGTTCCCGACCTCGGTCCCGTCCCCGGCCCCGTCTCGGTCACGGCCCCGACCCCGAACACGGCCTCGGGACCCTCCCCGGCCCAGGGACCCGGCCCCCTGCCCGGCCCAGGACCCGGCCCCGGGACCCCGGACCAGGCCCCCGCCCCAGCACCGCCCTGGCCTCGGCCTCGGCCCCGGTCCCAAGACCCGACCCCGGCTCCTGTCCTAGGACTCGGCCCCGGTCCTGGACTCGCCCCTGGCTCTCGGCCCCGGACCCAGGACCCAACCCACGCCCGCGCTCCCTGCCCCGGCCTCGGGACCCGGACCCGGACCCGGCACCGGGACCCGGCCCGGACCCGGTCCCGAGACCCGGACCCGAAAATTGATTTAAGTGTGACCCATTGTTAACCCATTTTTAGTGAACCTTTTAAAAAGTAATGACCCATATTTGTAAAATATGGGTCAAATATGGGTTTGTGACCCATATTGACACCTCTAGTGTCGATGAGAGGCGAGGCGACGAGTTCCGTGGGCCTCCGAAGTCTTGCGACCTTAGGAACACCGAGACGACCAGAGGTGAGGCAAGGGAACGAACTGAAAGAGAGCAAGTTTAATGAGGGCAAAATTGAAAGAGAGCAAGTTTGACTAGTCCGCGAAGAAACTATTTTCGGAATGTGAAATGCCCGGAGCTGGTCCTAAGTCGCCTTGATTTTCGAGCTTTGAAGTATTTTCAAACCTCAACCTTTGCACCGAAAGTCACGTGAAATTTTTGGCTCAAGGACCTTTGGAGGCCCTAAACTCTTCGAAAATGCAGCGACGAGCTTCGCTCTATTCTTTCTTTTCCACAACTATCCTTCGACTCCATCGATTTTTGAAATGCCACCAACTTAATGTTGAATAATGACTTCAGGCAATGGCAATAGGCAAAACAAAAACTTAATCACGGGATTTCGAACCTGAAAATAAATAGCTAGGTCTCTTTGTTTTTTACCTCAATGGAGACAACGATACTATTTTTACAGGGATTCACCTAGGTTTAGATTGCAATTTCTATAGCTCTAATAAACAATTTGGATTACTAAGGACAATTACTAAAAGAGAGAGAGAGAGAGAGAGAGAGAGAGAGAGAGAGAGAGAGAGAGAGAGAGAGAGAGAGAGAGAGAGAGAGGAGAGAGAGAGAGAGAGAGAGAGAGAGAGAGAGAGAGAGAGAGAGAGAGAGAGGAGAGAGAGAGAGAGAGAGTCATAAATCTATTATAATTGTGTCAATTCAGTCATAAATATTTCACTTTTGTCAATTTAGTCCTAAACATTTTGCCAATTTTCCAACTGAGTCCTTCCGGCCAGTTTTGGTAGGAATTCAATGACATAGATATCGGGTCAACCAACGTAATACGGTCGGGTGTTAATGAGGACAATTTTTGTAAATATTTTTAATTGAATTTTTATTTATTTCTATTCTTTTTGCTTCTTCCGTGAAGGCTCTTGCCTAGTTATGTTACATGGACACACCCTCTTGGGAGATTTTTGCGTGTCGGACACAATTCTGACACGCTCAGACACGCGGTCAACGCGTGCCTGAGAATCCAACATGCAATCAACCAAAGGGACACGCTGGGACTCGCGTATCTTGAGGTAATTTGAGAAAGTTTCGATCTTTTATGGGCAAAAACTTACCGTGTTGCGTAGCTTCTTGGTATGTTTTGGCCTCTCGACACTGAATCAAGGTGAGGATCACAGACTAGAGGGGGTAGATGTAGGAGTCTTGTGACATTCTGAATTTCCCGCCATTTTGAGACTATTTAATGAAGGATATCTATCGATGTATTTCAGTTTTATTACGCTCGGATTTGATCAATCCTGAGTAGACTAACCAAAAGGGAAAGGCTAACGCACAACAAGGTACGTGGACCTAGGAAACTCGAAAAAGGAAATGACGCTTTGACCATAAGGATTGCCGAGGGAACATTTGGAACCAATAAAGGCCGATCAAATAACGATTAAGGAATCTATTGCTACCGTTATACGATTGGAGCGCGGGTGGATGCCTGTTGACACATGATTTTTACCCAGTATTTTTCAGTCTTATTTTAAAAAATCACCAAAAAATTCATAACAAATAAAAAAAAATACAAAATCAACTTTGGTAGCCTTGGCCAAGCCTACGGAACCATTTTTGAGCAAAAAAATAATTTTCTATAATTTTCGTATTTTTTTAGTATTTTTTGAAAAATAGAAAAATCAATGGAAAATCAATAAAAATAGTTTTGAGGCCACAAAAATATAGGAAAATAGTCAATATTTTTCTTTTAATTTCCTTGTCATTTTGATAGCATCAAAAGTCGAAATTCAAGTTTAATTTTGTGTGTTCTTTGTAACTCACAGGGTTGAATTTGTCAAAAAAAATATGTTTCGAGTCTTTTTATTTGATTTTTTTTTTTGCATTTTCAGAGTCTTGACATTCAACTTGATTTCCCTACATTTCAATTTGGTTCAATTGTGCGCTGATTTGAACAATTTTGGCTTTAGGGACTTAATTGCATGAGAATCT